>CM029603.1:80429796-81888779 GCA_017311375.1 Mytilus coruscus | reverse complement strand
TAGACAGCGTGTGTTCATAAATCCTATTCGCCTAAGTTGTGTGATGGCAGACTATTTTATTATTAATGTGTTCCTCGTAGGAATGGCAATGCTTGTAGTCTATGTGTTTGCACCTTTGACGGTGACAATCCGTTTTGTTTGCTGGTCTCTCATTTGCGTTGACATCTGGAATACTCGGAATCGTCTGGCCATGCTATTGTTACTCTTCAAAACGAAAGGTATTTCAACTTATCTATATGTGTTTGATATTAAAAAAAACAGTTTAAATGAGTTTTATTGTCAAGTCTATCAATATGCGAAATAAAAATTTCAAGTGGAAATCTCTTCTATCCCTGCAAGAAAATTTCAACTAGGAATTTTCAATTGGGTTGATAATCAAACCAAATGAAATTAATTTAATAACAAATCCTTTTATTAGTAAAAAATCGGATAGAAGGACTGTAACCATAACATATATTATCCAAAAGGAGCACATATGTAGCAAACACATAAACATATATTCAAATGTAAAGATATAGTTTGTAAATCGTTAAGAGAGAAAAAAATACCAGGCGTGTGGTTTTGTCTGTATAAAGTTAAACAACAAAATACTGAACTCCAATGAAAATTCAAAACGGAAAGTCATCAAATCAAAATCAAAAACTCAAACACATCAAACGAATGGAAAACAACTGTCATATATAAGACTCGTCAGTGGTTCTCGTATATCAAAACAGTTTGGGGTTACTTATTGCTCAAAATAGACCAGACCAAATTACCTAGAAAGGTGAAGATGTCAAGAAACTGTGATTAACATGACACTGATTTGCACAATTTTGCCATTCGTCAGTACCGTTAAAAAATCTTGGTTTTTTCTTTAATCTTTAATCCGTTCTGGTCCGGTCTATTCTGAGCAATAAGTACCCCTAAAAGTCATAGGCAAAATTACCTAGAAAGGTGAAGATGTCAAGAAACAGTGATAAGCATGACACTGATTCGTACAATTTTGCCATTCTTCAGTACCGTTAAAAAAAATCTTGGTTTTTGTCTTTAATCCATTCTGGTCTGGTCCAGGAGAGTTTTTGTAGAACGAATTAGATGATAACAGTAGGTTTCATCTATATTTCTACGATAATTTATTATAGTAAATTGTATTTTTTCTCTCTTAACGATTTATAATGTGTTATCTATGTAGGGTACATTTTCTATGAGGAATAAATCTTCATTGAAATAAAGCTCAAAGCTGGCGTATTTGTGTATAAGTGTTTGTAGTCAGCATAAATAAACAGGTGGACGTAAAATAATCAACCTGAACATTTGGAAGACTCGGACGAAAAAGTGAGAGCGGTCAAAAATATATAATGAAATTCGAAGGAGGCCAAACAACACCAAGACAAAACAGAAAGAGAGACGAAGAGACAAACATGTATACTGAAAACCTTATACATGAACTATTTTGAGCAAAAGTACCCACAAAAGTCAGAGGGTATTTCGGATGCTCCTTGAAGGAAAGGATTTCCTGTTCCACAAATAGCACAAATTGTACTAAATATTATTACAATGATTTATTTGTTGACTATTGCTACTCTTTACATCAGATGAAACCATTTCTGTTTCAGGGAGAAGTTGAAATGAAATTACATTTAGCTGGAGTCAACAGAGTTTTAGTGTCATCTAATATATTCATGACGTACAAAATAGCTAGAATGACAGCGAAAGTCACCGTATCCTTCATTGAAATAAATAAGACATGTTTAAGAGAACACATAGACTTAAGAAAATCCAATGATCGCACAAATGAATAACTAGTGTTTTGTTTATTATTTCTGTTCTTTTTTCCTACATTTATAGTTATATATAAATAAGAAGATGTGGTATGAGTGCCAATGAGACAACTCTCCATCCAAGTCACAATGTATAAAAAGTAAGTTAACAGTTATAGGTTAAAGTACGGCCTTCAACACGGAGCCTTGGCTCACATTGAACAGTAAGCTATAAAGGGCCCAAAATGACTAGTGTAAAACAATTCGAACAAGAAAACCTATGGTCTAATCTATATAAAAACAAGAAACGAGAAACACCTATGAACCACACCAACAAACGACAACCACTGAACAACAGGCTCCTTATATAAGTAATTCATAATGTATTTGCACATGGCTTCCAATGGGTATAGGTCGAATTTCCTTGCACAAACCCCAACACACTCCCCAATAAAATTTACAAAAAATAAACAGAAAAATACTTAGAATTTGTATTTACGTCTAAACAGTATTTATCGATTGGGTTTCTGTCTTTTGAAAGGTTTCGCCATGAAACAAAATCAATCAAATGAAAAGCTTAGAATGGATATTTAAGGTATCTATGACAACTTTACCTAGCGCATTGTGATTTTTAATTAAAAAAAAAAACTACTTTGGTTAATTCATATTAATGTTTTGATGCTGGTCACAAGTCTGAGCCTCCGCATTTCATAAAAGATATGTACTATAACTAGATTTTGAGCGATTTAAACGTTTTCTTCCTCTGTATACATTAATCTTTTAAAAGTTATTGGTTGTTGTATTTAAAAGTCGCATGACATGTACATCATAAGGTTCGAAAATTAAAGGATAACGATTCCCTTTGAGATAGATAGCGTTTACAGCCCTGTTTACATTTGTTTTAAGAATTTCAACTTGACAGTAAAAGATATATTTTATTTATTACGACTGTCGTCAGTGTATGGTAAGTTTTCGCCGTTATGGCAGGTAAGCCGAGAAATAGATGATATAAATAATCGGATAAAAAATTGAAATTATAATGCAATTTGATATTTAACGCAACTTTTCATTGGATAGCGTCTGTCATCAATTACACGAATGACGTGGGAGTTTGCGCAGTTAGTAAAACTGCATTTGACGATGGTAAATCTTCAAGTAGAGTAGTGTGATTCTTGATTTAAAGCATAACAGAAATTCATTTCAAAGGCGTAAAATATTAGATATAATCAAAGTTTATAAGTCGAAGAGAGACCAACAAAACCATGACAAAAGAACGAAAATGACAAAAAGACAAACAGATGTCTACAAAACACTACATAAAACACTAAAGACTGATTAACACGATTTCCACAACATCGACCAATTAGATTATTAGCCAAAAAACAAATAATACCAATAAGTGATCAATTGTACTTATTATCTGTTGAGCTAAACAAAATATATAAACTCTTACCATGCTGAATTGTTTTCGGAAAATGTCTAATTTTGTTGATTTGCAAAATATGCAAATTATATGAAAATGAGCTATATCCTGCTGCTGATGCATATTAATTCCAATAAAACTTAGATAGGGGATCACGGGACGGGGTGGTTGGGGATGAGAAGGAATTGGTGCATGGGCGGTAATCTGCCCCAAAGTTGGTCGTCAGGTGGAAAAAGCGTCCTATTTCTTGACCTGAAAGACCGAGGGATGCCGATAGATGTATCCCACTGTAATCTGCATGTAGATTGGGCCCCAGTGAACACATTTACTACAACAGTGTTTAGGTCGGAGTGAAACTTATCTGGGTACAGCAGTCTAAAGGAGGTCATTTGCACAAAAATCCGGAATTTCCCGATTTTATACTTCAACTTGAACTGCAAGCGGAAGTAGTCGTTCCTCAGTGTATTTCAATAATAAACACTATTAGTAGTTATATGCCCGCAGGTTTCAACTATATTTGAAGTTTGAACCTCTGAACTGCGTGTGACAGACACCGAAGGAAGCTCACCCTTTTCCGATTTCAATTCTCATATTCGTATTTGAGCTCAAAATGCACCTTAAACCTGAGCAACATGACAATAAATAGCCTTAGGTTGAGGAAACATGCATCAACTTCGAAATTAATGTCACCTTCAGTTGACCTCTATAAGTATGGAGAGCCATTGGAGCCAAAAACGGAATTTTGGGTAGAGGCCGTAATATTACGGCCCCGCATGGTAAGGATTAAAAGACATACACAGATTGTTTTCAGTAAATGAATAAGACTTAACGAATTCTTAGAAAGACATGAATCAGGCGAATAAATGCGTGATACGATGAACATCTCTTCCAAATGTGTGATTTTACCTTTCTACTTGAGCAAGCAGTTAACGTAATGAAAGGTTTTGGGCTGTTTGTGAAAAAAAAATCTGATTTTGTTCTATGCCAAAAGTAAATTACCTCGAAAAATAAAACATCATCACCTTTAAAGTTAAACATTTTACAGGAATACATTAAGGAACACCACGTAAGACACCATGCAGATGAGACCAGAGTTAAAATTGTTGATGAAGATGACACCAATGAAGTAAATGAAAGAACTTCGTTGATTGGCGTGAACACCAGGGCTATTGATATCGAGGTAAATTATATATAACTTAATCTCAGAACCTATATTAATTAGGTGCCTTTCAAGAAATTTGAATTGCTTGTCCAATATGTGTATGCTACCATGTTTATATTTTCTCTCTTAGCTAAAATAGTACAACTGTTCAAATTATATAGGCGAATTTCTATGGCTTCGAAATGTCATATTGTTTCGCTACTGTTCGTCCGTTCGTCTGTCCCACATAGGGTACATGGTTTACCCTCCAACAGTTTATAAGCTAGAGTTTTTATATTTTTAGTTGTTATAACATATATAAGTACTAAAGGTTTTAATTTTCCACAAATAACAAGTTGTTGAACTTTGTCATTTTTGTAAAATAAGACATCCTCACGTTAAGATCAATCAGGATTTTGATTTCAATTTTATTTTCCATAAATGACAGAATGTTGAACATTGAATGGTAAAGAAAGAATTTAGAAAGAATGTACTTCGTCAGTAGCCTAGTTTATGATTTTTATAAGGTATTAAAATATGATCGAAATCAACGGCAGACTGATTGAATTATTACTTTACTTCGTCATCTTTTATTTTTGCTTACAGGAAGAAGCTTTGGACAAGATTTTGGATATATCTGTTAGCTACTTTGACAAGTTTTTGTCTGGAAAACTAAGCCATCCCAGGAATATCAGACATTCACGTCGGGCAATCTGTTTATGTCAGTTTTTGGAGGAAATGAACAAATCATGTAAGGGACAGAATACACAACATAACATTATTGAAGTGTAAACCTTAAACTTGATATTGAATCTCACTTATGTATAGTATCACATTGTCTTTTTAAGATTAACTAAACAAAACTTATGTACTGAATAATTGTTTTCTATTCATTTTAAGATTTTATGCCACGCATGTACATATGCGTGAAATATGTTATTATATCAACATTTAGTCTTAGAATATAAAAATAATAGAATCTGAAGCGAGATATAGCATGTTTTTTTTTTTTTTTTATTAAATTTTCAGAACAAAATCGTGGCCTCACGCATGAATGAAAAAGGTGTAACGGTTTTTCCCTTCACGATAAAGTTGTTAGCCATTTTCATCATTTGTTTACAAAATACTGTTCGTGCGACCAGAGATGAAAATTGCTGCTTTTGCAGATAGCTTATCTTTACCTTGATTTTATTCAACGGAATATATTGATATGCATCTTCATGATCCAAAAGTATTTGTACCTACAAACAAACTGTTGTTTTGTGACTATCTATCTTTAATTTAATTGATACATTTATCTGTTTGCTCCATACTATAATTAGCATTACAAATTAATGGTTTGTTAACTGAAATGTATATGAATTGCTAATTTTCAATTGATATCTTTGATGAAAGATAATATGATGGCGTGTATTCGTGGGTGATACTGTGTATTCAAACCTGTTCTATGTCATTTGGTCTCATTGACAATCATACCACATCTTCTTACTTTTATATATACTGTTATGCTTTCTTAATTTCCTCTGACATATAAGTGAATGATACTGTGGGTTACAATCGTGTATGTTCACTTTCCTCTTACGTGTAAGTGGATAAATCAGTGTGTTCCATACTGTTATGTTCTATTTCATCTGAAGTGTAAGTGGATGATACTTCAGATATGGTATGTTCTCTTTACTCTATCGTATTTGTAGAAGACATTTTCTGTGTTTTCAAATCTGTTATGTTCTTTTTCCTTTGATATATGTTCTTTTTCCATTGATATATAAGTGAATGATACCGTGGGTTCCAATCTGGTACATGTATGTTCTATTTCCTCTAACGTGTAAGTGGATGGTATTGTGCATTTCTTTTTTTTCTAACAAGTTTGTGGATGATTATTAGTGTTAAAACCTGTTATCTTTCTTCTAAAGGGTTTGTGGATGATTCTGTGTGTTCAATACTATTATGATCTCGTTCCTCTTACCTGTGAGTGGGTGATACTGTGTGTTCCGATATGGTTGTCTTCCTCTAACATGTCATGTCTGTAATGATTATGTATGTTCAAACCTGTTATTTTCTGGTGTGTAAGAGGATGATACTGTGTATACCAATCTGAAATGTTCTTTTCTTCTTACTTATTATGTATATTCATATCTGTTATGTTCTATTTCCTCTGATTTGTATGTAGATGATTATGTGTTTACAAACCTGTAATGTTATCTTCCTTTAACATTTAAATAGATGATTCTATGTGTAAACCCTTCTCTTTATTCTGACGTGTAAATTTGAGGTAATGTATGTCCAAATCTGTTATATTCTCTTTCGTCTTACTTGGATATGGAGGATTCTGTGTGTTCAAGTCTGTTATATTATCTTTCATCTGATGTTTGCAGATGCTTTATGTATGTAAACCTGTTATGTTGTCTTTTCTCTGATGTTAACGTGTTTGATTCTGTGTGTTTAAACATGTGTTTCTCTTTCCTCTGACGTTTATATGGATGATTCTGTTTTCAAACCTGTTAAGTTCTTTTTACTCTGATGTGTATGTGGATTCTGTGTATTCTACTCTGGTTTTCCTGTTTTATCCAAAAGCGTGCGTTCAAACATGTTATGGTTTCTTTCCGTTGACGTTTTGTATATGATTCTGTGTGGTCAAACACCTTAATATTTTCTCGTTCTTCTGACGTGTATGTGGACGATACTATGTGTTCAAACCTATTATGTTCTCTTTTGTCTGATCAGTATTTTGATGATTCTGTGTTTTCAAACTGTTATATTATCTTTTCTCTGACATGTATGTGTATGATTATATGAGTTCAAACCTATTATGTTTTCTTTCCTTTAACATGTCTGTGTATGATTATGTGTGTTAAAACCTGTTATGTTCTCTTTCCTTAGATATGTATGTGTATTATTATGCGTGTTCAAACCTGATATGTTCGCTTTTGTCTGATCTATATTTTGATGATTCTGTGTTTTCAAACTGTTATACTAGTATTCTTGTTTCTCGTACATATATGTGGATGATTCTGTGAGTGTTTAAACTGTTGTGTTCTCTTTCCTCTGACATGTATGTATATGATTATATATGTTCAAACCTGTTATATAGATATAAGAAGATGAGACAACTCTCCATCCAAGTCACAATTTGTAAAAGTAACCCATTATAGGTCAAAGTACGGCCTTCAACACAGAGCCTTGGCTCACACCGAACAACAAGCTATAAAGGGCCCCAAAATGACTAGTGTAAAACCATTCAAACAGGAAAACCAACGTCCTAATCTATATAAAAACGAGAAACGAGAAACACTTATGAACCACATCAACAAACGACAACCATTGAACATCAGGTTCCTGACTTAGGACAGGTGCAAACAAGTGCAGCGGATTTAAACGTTTTAATAGGCGCCAACCTTCACCCTACCTGAAACAATAGTGTAACATCACAACATAGAAAGACACACTATAAAATATCAATCGAAATGGCTTAACTCAATCAAAATACATATTAACAAAAACAAGTGAACATACACTGAACGAATAAATTTGATATATGACACAATGTAAATTCAAAATTAATAAAACAAGGGGTTAGATGTAAAACAATACCAGAAAGACAACCATAACCTTAGACAAAATGCCGCCAAATAAAATAACGTACACAGGTAAATAAAAATAATTTTGTTGTAAGGTATACATGGATGTTCTCTCATCTCTGACATGTATGTGTATGATCATGTATGTTCAAACCTGTTATGTTCTCTTTCCTCTAACATGTATGTATATGATTACGTGTGTTAAAACCTGCTATGTTCTCTTATCTATGATATATAAATACAACATACCAGCAATGAAAGAGGTACAGCACCATTTTGATTTAACAAAGAAAAATCTTAAAATCTTAAAATATATGGTACAACCATAAGATTCCGCATTAATGTTAATTATTAATACCGAACAATTACAAATGAAACTAGAATTGCCATTGCGAGCAATAGCGGATGTCACCCTGGTCCGCCAATTGCCACTAAACGGCAGCCATTTTGAAATTTTTGAACATTGGATACACGTTTATGCATTACAAAGCAACATTATGCTAATTTTTAGAAAGTTTAAAGCATTTTGAAAATTTTAACATTTGTGCAGTTTCCATGGCAACAGCGGCCATTTTGAAAATTCCAAAGATGGATGGCAGATCTTCACATGCCAAGTAACATTTCCACAAAGTTTCATTCAATTTTGAAGACTTTCCGATTTTTCACATTCTTTCTATTTCCATGGCAACGGCGGCCATCTTGGAAATGCCAACCTCCGATTGCACACATGGTGGTTAACATTATTGATAAGTTCCATAATAATTGGTCCATACAATTCCGAGAAAAAGTCTGGACAAAAAAGTGTGGAATAATAATAAGGAAAAGAAAAAGAATCGAACAATAACAATATGTCACCCGACCTCCGTCAGGGTGACATAATAAACACTTTATAACGTTCATGTGTCCGAAGTGCTTTTCTGGATTTACCTTTATCAGGAACGCTCAAACCTAAATAACTGAAAACCAGTTGTGTGTACATAAAATTATAAAAACCAGTTGTGTGTACATAAATGTATTATAAAAACCAGTTGTGTGTACATAAATGTATTATAGAAAACCAGTTGTGTGTACATAAATGTATTATAGAAAACCAGTTGTGTGTACATAAATGTATTATAGAATTAAACATTTTTCCTGTGGTCTATTAATCTGTTAACTGGTCTTATGTACTCAAAACAAGTACAAAATCAAAGGAGTTTCATGAAAAGATTATGAAAGATTTGAAGTAATAGGAATTAGCTTCATAACGCGTTCATCATGGAAGAAGTTTCGGTCATCGCGAGTGACTGAGAATGCTCTTAAGCATTCGTAGACAAGAAGAGATGATTTTAGAAAAAGTGAAGTATTCCTTAAATCAACTTCAAATCCATTTAAATAGGAACTATCGTTTTCATCATTTCAAATGTGTCAGTCGTCGCAAGTAACCTAAGGGACTATGCAATATTTATCTGAGGGTGGGGCCGGTGTACAGCAAATATTTAAAAAAAAAAAACTTTATGCCCCGCCAATATTTATTATAAAAAAAGTTCTTGCCCCGCTTCAATTAATGAAAAAAAAAGTCCTTGCCCCGCTGGAAAAAAATAAAACACACATATGGAAACATGATATTTTTTAACTAAAATGCACAACATTCAATAATACATGTATATCAGAGATGATATTTAAACTCAAATGCATATATTTCAATATTATAAAGATTTTATTTTTGTGAAGAAAGTCAATTTAGGAGCGCTGTGATTGGATGTAAAGGTACAATATATTTTTTTATTTATCTATGAATAACTGCAGTATGTATATTTACAATATAAATTTTGAAACCTATTGAAATATTTTCTAGAGAATTATTCGAAAAGATTTCCAAAATTTCATAATTTGGTGTAAAATGACGGTGGGCATGGATAACATAAACAAACTCCGTTGGAAGTTGGTCATGATACTATTTGGCTTCAATTTTAAAACAGAATAATAAAGTACTAACACCACACATAACTATTTTATCCAGGTTTTATTATAAAAAGTGGTAAATTTAGAATATGTTAGTATTGCCGCATATGGCAGAATAAATAGTACCGTTTTCCTATACTGAAGATAGCATAGGAAATCAAAATAAATCAGACTTCAGTTATGTTATACTTTTTGAAGCTTTTGATTAGTACATTTGATTTTATCACAAAGAATAGAAATTTTCACTGAGAACAATGCTGTGTTGAGAAAAGTTCTGATTCATCATAATAAGTCAAATTGATGGGTACTGATATAAATCTTTATTCTAGGATTTCAATATTAACTCTATTGTATAAAATGCACCAAACTATAGTTCTTTTGTATTTGTTTTCACCTTTCGCAATGATTAATTCAATTGGAAACACCAGAATTCAAGTCGCGACAAATATTTTTAACTGAGATATTTGCCTTCTTTGCTGTGTAATTCCTTAAATTTATCACTGGGGTATTTCTCTAGCCATAATCTATTAAAAGGGGAAATGTTCTGGTTAAGTTTGTATTGTTTATGGAGTAAGGCAATATTTAGTCATACTAGAAGCATTTTCAGTGTTAAAATTGTCCAGCTAAGAAAAAAAGAGGCCCACTTGAGGCTAAATTTAAAATAGAATTTATATTCTCCTGTGTAAAGAATTGTTCACATTCTTGGCAATTCATGCAGCAAATATTTCAATAGTGCTTCATTTTGTAGTTTCTATCTTTTATTATATCAGGCATATATAATTTTTCATTTTCTACTGTTTGCAAGGACTTTTGTTGAAATTAACACTCCCAAGGGACATAATTCAGCTTTTTCATAGATTAAGTTGTAATTCTTTTAATGTTTAAGAATTTAATTTTGTTATGTTAAAGATTTATTTTCAATACAATTGAAGTTGTTTTATGTTTAAGCATTTATTTACCATATGTTATGTTATGTTTAATGTACAAAACATTGTTTATAGTTTTCAGATATTTTATTTATACAGACAATGCTTAATAATAATGTACTATAAGCAATTTAATATTTTTTATTGTACATGTACATTTTAAATATTATGTTGGTCAGTATTTCATTTTTAAATGATTATTAAAAGCATAAACACAAAAAATATATTGAAGCACTGTATTAGGTTATTTTGTTTTAGATTCAATTGTGTTTTTTTTCTTTTAAGTTATGTTTTCCCACAGAAATCACAAATATATGTATTGATAAGAACATTTATACCTTTAAACATGTTGCATTCAGATAATATATAAGTATATGAACTAACATCATCTCAAGCCATTGATATGTTAAAGGTGCTGTTATTCAATTTGATTTTAATAAATAGTTTTAATCTTTTATACTCTGATTTAATTTTTTTTTATGCACACACGAAGGGGTTTTAAAAAGTGTGCGCCCCGCCAAATGTTTGCTAAAAAAAACTTTTCGCCCCGCTCATTATTTGCATGAAAAAAGTATGTGCCCCGTCCATGTTTGCACCGGCCCCACCCTCAGATAAATATTGCACAGTCCCTAACATGTCCGAGGTACTGAATGGCGTTGTCGCAGTGAAAAAAGGACAATCTGATAGCCTGTTCTCCGGGTTGGACTGTCTTTCACTATAAGACAGTGCGGACTGTTACAGTCTGCCCTCCTAGTGGGACAGTCTACTCTGTCAACTTGCTATATCAGATCAACTTGTTCGTTCAATTTGTACCCAGTACAAAGTGTCCTCACAGTATTATAGCTCTTGCGTCACGTACCTCTGTTGATTCACTTGTCGTCTTCTTTCTAAGAGCATTGACAGCCTCGAATGATATTTCTCATCCGCTTTTAAACCTGTGGTGGAATACATTATTTCCTGGATAGGGTGTTTTCTAAATTTCCCTTACTGAATATAGAGTATCCATTACGAATTTCCACCATAACCTTCCACCCGACCACTAACTATCCCGCCAAACGTCTTAATCTACACAACTGTTTCCCAAGCGTGAAACAGATATTGCTACAAGACGATTCTTCTTATTTGTAACCATAACGATCAATAAAAATTACAGTCCTGTTCGTGAAATTCGAACGTGCAAAGATGTGACACCGACAGAAGTAAAATCAAAATCGCAATAGGAACGAGACTCGAAATGCATGATGGAATATTTAGAATCAAAATCATTGACCCTCAGTTTGCCTTTCGTCAATTTACGTGATTCGGCATTCAAAAGACTATACAAGTATAATGAAATTTGCAGAACAAAATAAAAATATCAGGTAGTAGAGATTTAAAATTAAAAGAAAGTTAACATCTTGACAAAGTGTTTCAGTTAAGAGATAATTTTTACTTGCGTTAGTTCAACGTTACAACCAAAAGAGGCAATCCGTACCTACCGACAAATTACATGCCCTGGTCATGTAAAACGTATATATGAAATGATGATAATACAAAACAATTCATACGAGAAAACTAACGTCCTGGTTTATACCGAGACATTAAAAAACAATAAGAGCAGCAACCAACAAATGACAACCACTTCAGGCTCCTGACTTAGGACATGCACATATTTCTGTAATTCACCCTCTTCCTCACCTGGCACAGTAATGTTCCGTGTTACAACACAAAATGATAACAAACTGTGAAGAATATATTGTGTGTATTTATTGAAAAGTGCATTTCGGAATTTTTCAATAGAAGTTTATCATGTACAAAATTTGCAATATAATTTTTAAACTTCAATAATATTATTATGTTCATCTTGTATTTTATAAGACTCTTTCACTTGCTCTAAAAATTGACACAGACAAATTGCTCTACTAGTATGTCTTGTGGCACTAAGTTGGTTAAACTTTCCAGATAAAAAATTCTCAAAGAAGGCAGCCGATACTTTCAAAAGTGTATTCAAATCTTCATCCTGAAAAATAGAAATAATTATCCCCGGTTTTTGGTGGGGTTCGTTTTGCTGAAGTCTTTTGTTTCCTATGTTATGTTTTGTTTTATACTGTTGTTTGTTTTCTGTCGTTTTCGTTTTTGCCTTGGCAATGTCAGGGTTTTTTTCTACTTTTTTTAATATCCCTTTGTTATCTTTCGCCTCTCCTTTACATACAAAAGAATCCCTGTTATCTTAAATTACATACTGCTATGTTTGCTTCTATGTTACATTTTTCTAAAATTTAAACTTGTTTCAAGTTTTTTTAAGCAAATTCTAAAATTCGATAAAGAAAGTAAATTAGCATTATCAGATGATAAACATGATAATCATTTTATGAACAAAGCAAACAAATTCAAGAATTAAAGCATAAAAAATGTATTTAGAAAGACAAATCAGTTGAAAAAGTCCAAGGTTAGGTATATATATATATATAGTAATCAAAACTCTATTTAGTAATATTCCAAATTGTCTGCCCATCATCCATGTCGATCCACTATTGTAGGACATACCTATTGTATTTATGGTTAAGTTGCTCATGTCCTTAACATGCATGAAATATTTGCCACTGGATTAAACAACAATCTATTAATCTATATTGTTTATTTGTCAAGATATAGAGTAACCAAATAAATATTTTTACTCAAAATTGATTGCTATCACTTTGCTTTTAGAATTTGAATTTTCAATATTAATCTGATTGATGTTGGTATTTCAAATGATAATGTTTTGTCTGCATTAAATATTTTGTTGCTACACTAATTCATTGATCTGTTTAAAAGTACAATCATGTAAGGAGGCAAAATTTCGTCAGATATATAATTATTTTAAGCCTGCTTGATAATAATTGAGAAAATAAGAGAGTTTATTTTAACCACCCTTCTGAAGTGTTTGTCCCAGTCAGGAATCTAGATATATTCACTGTGTGTTACTGTCTCGATATCATCTCGTTGTCATCTCGTCAAATAGCCTGTACTTCGTTTTAGGCATTAAAATACAGACATCTGCTGTTATAAAGTTTGGGAAATTATAATGAATTAAGGAATGTATCTGCCACATGCATATCTCTAATCTAATTCTTGTCCTAGTTGGTTTTATTTGTTGTTCTTTTTTTTTTTTTTTCTTTTTTTTTTTTTGGGGGAGGGGGTATTATAAGTTCTTCAACGTCTTTATGTATTTAGGTTTTGGATTTTAAATATTTTGGCCTTGAGCATCACTGAAGAGCCATTAATTTTTGAAATGGGCATCTGGTGCATGAAAATTGGTACCGTTAATGTTATCACAACTATATTGAGTTTTAATGATAAAGAGCTCGGATTTTCCAATTGCACACTGTTGAAGATCTTATAGCATTTTATTATTGGAAATGAAAGGATGTACAGTAGATGAGTATGAGACGACAATCTCGTGAGATAAAGTGCACAACCAATCGTTCATGGACTAAAGACTGTCAGTCTTCGTCTATATCATTAAAAGTTCTTCAACCAGAAGATTCAGTGTTTAACTAACACCTTCAACAAAATCATGCAAGAATGTCCATAGCAACGATTTAAGTTCAAATAACAGTCAAACTATATATAAAGGTCATCATCGCGACCGAGAAAACTGACCTTGTAACAGGTGACCTTAGAGCGCATAGGTTTTTCAACAGCAAGGACAAGAATAGGCTTACATGACAAGTTTTTTTTTTGTTTAATAGAGGCGACCTTTATAACAGGTTTGATAGTACAGTAAAGGAGTTAGTGACAGATTTTAACCATCTATATATTGTATACTTGAGTATTTGTCTTGTCTGGTCCAATCAATGGGGCATCTTCATCCTCCAACTCTTCCTCAACATACTCCACTTTCACTCTGGTCTCTGAATTTCGTCTACTCTGTCGAATCTTCATATACTGCTGCAAAAATCAGAAAAGACAGGCCTAAAAATAAAATTTAACTTGTTTGATGTTGCCTTCCTACCAACCTAACAAGCCGAATACCCTAAAACATGTAACTTATGTTGGTAAAAATAAAATCCTACCTACCTACCCAACCCTACAAGGCATGGGTAGACAACATGAAACATAGAATTTCTGAAAATACTGTTCGATTAAACAAGTTCGATAATAGTATAGCATATATGCTAGAACATGATGATATTGTTCATGCCGATTATAGAATTTAAAAAGAAAAATTTGGACGTTAATTATTCAAAATGTATAAACAGCGAAATCATAAGACGGATTGATTGATTGGTGTATAACGCCACTTTCAGCACTATGTTGCTATTTCGAGGCGTTCAGTTTTTATTGTTGAAGGAAGCCGGAGTGCCCGTAGAGAACCATCGACCTTCGGAATGAAAACTAACAATCCTAGTCAATTAAGAATAGAGTTGAACTCACAACCTCAGTGTGTTGACATGCTGGTGATACAGTAGTTCGATTACTTAGACCCCTCTGCCACCGAGGCCCCCGCACATGAAATTGGAAATTCAGTAATAAATATATTTAAAATAAAATGTATAACTATAAAATCATACTTTAATCAAAATATTTAATGACAGTCACATGGTTATCTTCTCATCGATTTCATTTATGGTTATGTTATACTAAAGGCCTTGTTGAGAGATTGCCATACAGATTTCGATATAAAAAAACCAATGCAACAACTCTGTGAACGGCCTGTATGTGTTTGGGCGTCAAATTTCTGTCCCAAACTTTTTCTTATTTGGCAGTCCAAATTTCCATCCTTCGTTGCAGTCAAACCATTTTTTTCAGTCTTACTAAAACCAGTCCCCACTATTCAGGTATTGACAAACGCTATGGAAAGTTGGGACTGGCTTTAGTCAGACTGACATTTTTGCCCTTCCTACTTATATGATATAATGTTCAGTTTATTATCGTCCTGAGCTTGCATGAATGTTTGCCACTGGACGTTAAGCAAACATCAATCAATGTGCTTGTTTTCGAGATATAGGCAATTGAAAATTTGGCGAGAAATGATTCTCTCTAGAGTTTTCATACACTTAACATTGGCACCTTTTTTTTTTCTCTCAAAAACTATGAAAAAAATAACAAGGACTTTATAATATTTTCATATATGGCTTTTTAAAATTTATGCTATAAAGTAATGAAAAGAAAAGTAGGGGTTAGCGGGCAAAATTTTTTATGGCATTACATGCATAAAACCAGAGGATTCCGAATATCTGGCAAAAATTCAAAAGTAAGGGGAGCGAACATCCTTAAGAAATCTTATAAAAATAGTTAGAAAACTTTTAACAAACTATATTATAAATGATCATGGTATATCAAAATAAGAAGATGTGGTATGATTGCCAATGAGACAACTCTCACCAGAGACCAAATGGCGTAGAAGTTAAAAACTATACGTCACCGTACGGCCTTTAACAATGAGCAAAACCTATACCGCATAGTAAGCTATAAATGCATTACACCATCTGATATTTAGCATGACCTCAATAGAGCCTGGAACATATAACCTTGTGGGGAAAACGTGAAAGTTTCATCTTGGAGATCATCATACACTGAATTAATTTGGTGGTTGTTTTACTTTATTGATCTTCTCGAAACTATTCGGCCGATACAATTGTTGTATGGTATAACAATAAAAAGTATGAATGGTCCTATGATGGTCTTCTGAAATTACTATGTACCTTTATTGAAAAAGCACTTTACGCCCATATGAGCCAACGGCTTACATACAAACATACATATATAACAAAAAATGAAAATAAACAATACATATACATCTTACAATAATTATCTGTTTTCTTTATATTTATTAGGAAGAGATTCATATATTTTCAAGGACTCCCTGGCCTCAGTCTTAGTGACTTTTTTTTTTAAAGAGCCTAATTTGTTGGTATCCTTTTTTGTTTCTGGATTAAGAATTTGTTTTAATTTATCTATATGGTTTAAGTAATTAGATTTATTTTCAATAAACAATTCTTTTCTTCATTGTTCATTAATTTTACATTAAAAAAGACATAGAATTCGTCATCTAATACATCAAAATGTGTATATAGTCTCAGTGTTCTTCCACCAAGATGAATCTGAAAACGCATCACACGGTGTAACTTACTTATATAAACCCTGAAACCAAATTTCAGAAATCCTTGTCAAGTAGTTCGTGAGAAAAATGTGACGAAAATTTTCAACTTGTCTATCATGTGTAAAATAATACAAGTGTTCGGTAAACAGGAAGTTGTTGAGTGATGAATCTGAAAACACATCACACGGTGTAACTTACTTATATAAACCCTGAAACCAAATTTCAGAAATCCTTGTCAAGTAGTTCCTGAGAAAAATGTGACGAAAATTTTCAACTTGGCTATCATGTGTAAAATAATACAAGTGTTCGGTAAACAGGAAGTTGTTGAGTGATGAATCTGAAAACACATCACATGGTGTAACTTACTTATATAAACCCTGAAACCAAATTTCAGAAATCCTTGTCAAGTAGTTCCTGAGAAAAATGTGACGAAAATTTTCAACTTGGCTATCATGTGTAAAATATTACAAGTGTTCGGTAAACAGGAAGTTGTTGAGTGATGAATCTGAAAACGCATCACACGGTGTAACTTACTTATATAAACCCTGAAACCAAATTTCAGAAATCCTTGTCAAGTAGTTCCTGAGAAAAATGCGACGAAAATATTCATGGGACGGACGGACTGACGGATGGACTGACGGAACGACAGACAGAGGTAAAACAGTATACCCCCCTTTTTTTAAAGCGGGGGTATAAAAACACACAATAAGCTATATGTTATCAGTTTAAAAATAAATTCCAAACAGCATCGCAGCAAATTTCGTTGAAACTTTACAATAATTTGATATTTATTTAAAAATATAAAGATATACATGTAGTAAAGTAATTACAAAACATTGTATGTATATGTATTAAAAATGGTGAGAAAAAAAGGGGGACGAAAGATACCAGAGGGACAGTCAAAAAATTGACAATAAATAATGATTACTAGCATATGGATTCAATAAGTATTACATCTCTGGTTAGATATTGCTATTGGTTTTGCTCAGAAATGCATTTTTGTAAATATTCAATAAAAGCAAACGAACAAGGACGGTTAAATGATGACTTACTAAACATGGTCCAATGTCGTAATAAATGAAATAAATCTTAAATGATGAAGTTAAGAAAAATTTTACTACATCTTGTTTTGTTAACACAAAGTATAATTTAACATTTGATAAATAATTCTTCCTTTTTATGTGCATCGTTTTTCTGTATTTTGAATAATCGTCACTCAAAACTTTGAATCAATGGAACCAGAATTTTCACTTTGATTCATTGGAGATAGCTTAACGACCAGCAGCAAATATCGTCTGTGTACTAAATCGATCAATCACTTTACAAAGAAATAAGCATTTTTCTCTATCCGAATCGACCAATCACTTTACTAAGAAATTAACATTTTTCTCACTCCGAATCGACCAATCATTTTACTAAGAAATTAACATTTTTCTCACTCCGAATCGACCAATCATTTTACTAAGAAATTAACATTTTTCTCACTCCGAATCGAACAATCTTTAAATTTTTCTTACATCTAAATACCGTAAATACTATGCTTTGCGGCGAAGCAGCTCAAATCAGTTTTAAAATCTTTGGTTTGAACCAGTCGGGGATTGCCTCCACGTCCTCGAAGCAGGCACGCTATTCTGGTAGGACTAGTAACTGAATTCTATGAAACTAAAAGTGAATAAAGTGTCCATGGATACCTAATTGGCAATTCTCATTGACAATAATACCAAGTCTCTTTATTTTCATATGTTTAACCCCGCCACATTCAATATGTGACTGTCTCAAGTCAGGAGCCTGTAATTGAGTGGTTGTTGTTTTTTGCTGTTTCTCATATTTGTTTTTCGTTTATTGTTTTGCATAGTTTGTTTTTGTGTTGTGCCGCTACACTACTGTACCAGGTCAGGGGAGGGTTGTCGCATTCAAACATTTGAACATTCTTTATGTTCCTGTCCTAAGTCAGGAGCCTGTAGTTCAGTAGTTGTTGTTGGTTGATGTCTGTCGTATTTGTTTTTCATACATTGTTTTGTTATAAATTATGCCGTTAGTTTTTTTTTTTTTTTTTTAATTAATTGTTTCATATTTGTCATGTCGGGGCCTTAATAGCCGGCTATTTATACGGTATGGGTTTTTCTCATTGTTGTAGGCCGTACGGTTGCATATAATTGCTTACATCCACTTCATTTGAACTTTGGTGGATATTTTTCTCATTGGCAATCATACCACATCTCCTTATATTTTACAATAACAAAGGATACTGTAACTTTTGCTGACATCCTGCTGACGTTGTATGTCATGAATATGTTATAAAACATAAGTACTTTGTTTATTTCATCCAAACTCGATTTCATTTCTGTTCTTCCCTGAAAAAGAAATACTTATGTTTTAATTAAATAAGCATTAAACAAAAACAAAACAAACATGTTTTTTCGGCACTTCTAATGTGGGGTATACGTCAATGAGACAGCAACCCTTTGACAAAAGACTCCTAAACATGAAAATACAGACAAGGTCAACATCTAGACCAAGCTCTCAGTCTAGAAAACAGCGGTTTATTAATGAATTTCTGAAGAGGCTATCAAAGATCTGCCATCAATACCAAATTCCATAAAAATAAAATAAATAAAATAAAATAAATGCAATGAAAAACTTTTTGGAGAAGTTGACAAGAATGTCTGCAACCGCATGAAATATATTGATTTTCGTTTATACCTCGTATCATTGTTTACGGATTTTAATGATATGAATTATCGCTATTTTACGAAATTTTCCTTTGATCTTACTGACTGATAATTTCCTTTCTCAGTCGAGTGATATGAAAAATTATCGCTATTTTACGAATTTTTCCTTTGATCTTGCTGACTGATAATTTCCTTTCTCAGCGGAGTCGAATGATATGAAAACGGAGTCGAGTGATATGAAAACTATCGCTAGAAACTAAGGGCGCACGTGCCGTTGTCAACGAAATTAACAACGTCTTCATAGGTAAAATAGCGATAAACAGATTATCATTGGTCATCTCAACTCGATTGCTTTTCTCACTTTCGCCGTACCGGCTCAAGCGAGAAAATCAATCTCGTTGAGACAACCAACGATAATCTATAATTATCGCTAGAAACTAAGGGCGCACGTGCCGTTGTCAATGAAATTAACAACGTCGTCATAGGTAAAATAGCGATAAACAGATTATCATTGGTCATCTCAACTCAATTGCTTTTCTCACTTTCGCCGTACCGGCTCAAGCGAGAAAATCAATCTCGTTGAGATGACCAACGATAATCTATAAATATCTAAATGTATGCAGAAGCAAATGCCTATTCTAAAATTCCTTCATTTTATTTCCATATAAAATACAACAGCTATGACTGCACGTGCTATCCGTGACGTCCAATGTTAAAATAATGCATTGAAAAACAAACGAAAAGCTTGATATGTATACAATATTCGTACTGTGTAGGGAAATATAAATTATTTTTAGAAACAGAGAGAAAGCGAGCTTCTTTTCCTACACTGAACTAATATTGTTTGTATCCTGCAATTTAATATTGGATTTAAACGTATAGTTTTTTTTCATCCAAATCGTTGAAGTTGTTTTTGAATGAAATCGACATGATGTCCATCAAAAGTTTCATTTACAATACTGTTTTTTATCTTTAAAGAGAGGCAAAGGATACCAAAGGGATATTCAAACTCATAAGTCGAAAACAAACTGAACCTGATGTTCAGTGGTTGTCGTTTGTCGATGTGGTTCATAAGTGTTTCTCGTTTCTCGTTTTTTATATAGACTAGACCGTTGGTTTTCCTGTTTGAATGGTTTTACATTAGTCATTTTTGGGGCCCTTTATAGCTTGTTGTTCGGTGTGAGCCAAGGCTCCGTGTTGAAGACCGTACTTTGACCTATAATGGTTTACTTTTACAAATTGTGACTTGGATGAGAGTTGTCTCATTGGCAATCATACCACATCTTCTTATATCTATTGACAGTGCCATGGCAAAAAACGAAAACGACAAACAGTATACAAAACACAACAAAGAACACTAAAGACTGAGCAACACGAACTCCACCAAAAACCGGGGTTGATCTCAGGTGTTCCGGAAGGGTTATTCGAGTCTGCTCCACATGTGGCACCCGTCGTGTTGCTCATGTAAGTACACATCCGGTGATAAGTCTAATTCGGTAGGTCACATTCGAGAAAAAGAGGACGAAATTGTGGTAAACTTGTAATTCTTGACTGTTTTGTTAATATTGTGTTATATTGACGTGTAATATTTTGTATATTTTTTTTTTGCTTGACTCATATGGGTTTAATTCGCAAATAAATTATTACTATTACTAAAACGCGGACCGCGATGAGGACCCCAAATTGAACTGTACTTATAGGATTATTTTAACCGCCTTATTTAAACCGCCTTTTTAAAGGAATTCCAGTTTATTTGCACATAACCGTTCGCTCGCAACAGACGCAAGATACCAGGAGATTATGACCATACACTTAATGTTTATGCTTCATGTTATCTGTCAGCCTGTATTTGTATAGTAGAAAGGTTGATTGCAGGATAAAACTTTTAATTTCATGGTTGTAGCATAAAAATTTTCTTATAAGAACTAAATGCTTCTTTTTTTATCATGAAATACATTGTAGGGTTGTAAAAGCGTTGATCGTGCACACATTTTGAATATAAAGCGCTTCCGTCATTTTTTTTTTTTTTGAAACAGGAAAAAAACATATACACAAAAAAAAACTCATAACTGAATTGTCAAAATTTTCTACTATAGTATTAATTAATGGGTGTTTTCATAATGGCCCTGTTATATGTCTAAGGTCTGTTATAATGGTCGAGCATGTCTGTAATGGCAATGTGCAATTTCAGCCTAATATGAAATAACAATCAGTTTACTTAAACTTTTTCAGACAGGGCAGTTTTCGCTTTTATGGTGTTAATAAAAAAAAGTTACCTTCCAATTTGCAAAAATACAGTAACACGGACATGCTATTCCGAATATAGCAAACAGAACAAGACACAATATGCCAATAAATATCATTTCTTTGTCTTCGGGATCAGCGAGTGTCATCCCAAATCCGCCTATCAGGAATTCTGGAAGTACGAAATATAGTATAACACACGTTGGCCACCAAGGATTTATAAACATTCTTTGCTTAATAAGTCTGTTGGGTGTCATTTCTGCAATAAGCTTGGTGAAAACTTCTGGGTTAAACTGTAAAGATAAACAAAAAAGTTCAATACTATTAAGAAATTCTGTAAATGAAGGAGTTGTCAATGGCGGTTCCAAAGTTTTTCAAAAAAGGGGCTAGAGTTTGGAATAGGCAAAGGGTCACACTGAAACAATTGCCAAAATGGGAGGGACTGTGTGAATGTTTGAAGAAAGCATATTAAAAAAAACAAATAATTTCATCCAAAAAGGGACCCCGTGGGACCCTGGTATTACACAGTGTTCTATGGACTAATTCACGAGTGTTGCGTTATAGGACTGTCACAGTTTCGGACGTTCTGACTGTTTATAACGTTACTCCCCGAGAGAACATCAGCCCAGTAGCC
This sequence comes from Mytilus coruscus, assembly GCA_017311375.1. Lineage (NCBI taxonomy): Eukaryota > Metazoa > Mollusca > Bivalvia > Mytilida > Mytilidae > Mytilus > Mytilus coruscus. Next base: position 81,866,408 of record CM029603.1, on the reverse strand, counting down.
AGTACTTCGGTACTGGCAGGAAAATACAATCAACATTATATTGATTTGATTGAAATTTGTTGTTATAAAATTTTGGAAATCCTTTTGAATTCAGGAATATTTCTCCCTCATGCATGCAATACTCTGATTCCTTGTCCGGATTTGTCTATACTTCATATCCTTTGAGGTTTGACTGTTTTTGTTTGTATGTATGGTTTGTTTGTTTTTGTTTTTTTTTCTATTTAAATCTAGTTTTACGCAAGATTTCAATCCATCTAAACTGATATTATATTGTCAATTTACCCTTTCATAAACAATACAATGTAGGTAATATTTTAAAAGGCGTACACCATAAAAATTGTGACTTGGACCACACAACAAAGTTCTATGCAATTGGCATTCGAACAATGACCTGGCGTTATTTTCATTTTGATGTACGCACAACAAACATTCCATTAAACCTTTTTGATTTTGAAACGGCGAACCTTTCTGATCCTTTAACGCCAAACTTTTGTAATCATCAAACAGCAAACCCTTTTGATTCTGAAACTTCATTTTGCCAGTCATATTTTGCAGTGTTATCCTATTTGCCAACTTTTAATTGCAGACCTATAAACACATAAGGTGTGTTGTGGTTTTAACAACGAAAGTTTAATAATCTTCCAAATGTACCAATTAATAAACACCAGTGGCGGATCCAGGGGGTGTAGAGGGCGTACATCCCCCCTTTTGATCACCAAAAAAATATTGTATCATGTTTTTCACGATTTATATGATTTTTTTAGCATAAAATCGTCCAAAAAATATTACATAATCCGTTTTCGGGATTACGCCCCTCCTTTCAAAAACCCTGGATTCGCCCTTGAACACAAATGATTTATTTTGTATTTCTGATCAAATGTGGATTGAAAATGGGCACGGAAGAAGTGCTGATAGTGGAGGATTAACTTAATTTATAACATATTACATCTATGCCACTTCTTCTTAGATAATCAGGGATATATCGGGTTTGAAATGCCTCTCCACAACACGAGTTGGTACTTGTTTCTTGGAAAATTGTGTCAAAATTTTCGTATTCTAAAAATAAACAATAACATTACTTGAAAATTGAAAGGTGCTCGGATTTTTTTTAGTAACTACCAATTTTTAAATACAATAGTACTTTTAATATCTGCTGTTTCATTTGTTGCATTAATGCAATTTATAATAATAAACGTAATAATGATAATATCTTTGAAATCATTAGGACCTATTTTTTTTAGAAAAGACAATGTGTTTCCTTGGCACTTCTGTATTTGACTACATGTATTTATGTTAAATTTATTCACAACTTGCATATAGTCTAGACGATTAAGCGCTGGACATAAAGCTATTAACCTGTCTATTATTGAAGACTATGTTGCTCTCTAGACGTCTTTTTGGTAATATTTGTTGTCCTTTTGACGTATACACGTCATCTCTATTTATTCATGTACAAGAATATGTACTTTGTGTATCAATTAAAAAAAAAAATAAAGCAATTCTTCCGATTTACCCACAAAATATATATATCTGAAATGATCTTTAGTCATACATATACCCAAAATTATCTAACAAAGGGTTCGTTCAGACATTTTACATTGTAATTGAAAATTAAACGAAAAAAATTGATTAAATCTTTAAATAATTTAAAGAAGAGTATACTTACTGTGAACCTGTAAGAATGGTTGTGTAAAACCTGCATTTACTAAAAAAAACATGAAGGATAATTATCAGAACTGCATTTACATCGCGTTCATAAATACCATTGAAAGTACTCTCACTATTACACCACCCCGTTGCAACTAAAGGTTTATAGTGTTTCAAAATATGACTCATATCTATCTTATACTGTTACGAAAAATAGAGACTCGTTCAAATTCTATTAGTGGGCACTTGTTAAAACAAAACTGAAGATGTCAGACCACCAATTCAAAATCCCTATCTATTCAACCAAATTTTGCAATTTTCACAGCTTTTTAAATATTTTACCTTAAGTTCAACTTCATAGAAACCAGGTATATCCTGAATTGTACATGTATCCCCTTTATACATGCCAATTTTCAACCCATGTTTAAAGTCTTCTAAGAAAAAATGCCCATCACAAGATAAGTACTACTAAAAATAACCCCTGGTTTTCTGGAAATCTTAAATTAGTATACTATGGAGCGCATTGATCCTCAATTTTTAATGCAAACTCATAGACAAGTAAATTTTGGCTAAAAATGGTCTAAATATATTTCTCTTTCACCAAAAGTTTCATTTCTGCAAATTTGTTGGTTAGTTAAAATAAACAATGACATCAAAAGCACTATTTTGTGTCAGAGTAGGGCTACTTCTTAATTGGAGGGAGTAAATTGGTGGTCTGACATCTGAATTTATACGGAATTTGCTGAGTTTTCGGGAAATGACCTTCTTCCAAAATGTCATTTTATGATTCAGCGTTTGTTTTCTTGTATGTATTCTCATTTAGATTTATATTTCCTTTCCAATTCAACTTTAATTATACAATTGTATTTTTCCTACAAATCAAACCCGTGTATGTTACCGAAAAATCATGAAAAAAAAACCATGTTAAACCGTCTATGAGCCAAAAAAGAGGTTATAACCGTAGCTTCCCACTTCGTATCGTATCATGTTTCAAATAGTGACAATTACCATACTTGTAGAATATGACAAAAATGCTTATTTTCATTATTGAACTTACGGTGTTTTGATCATGCTATATTTAAAGAAAATTTATACCTGGAGCCTTAATGGCAGCAAGAAGCTGAGGAAACCAATGCATCGCATCTCCTCTGGCATCAATCCATGTAAAAAATTCAAAATCTTCTGGAATGTCACAATCTTCTCTTTTTACTGGAATTAATATATGTTTTCGTTCGCTAAGCGACATATAGAGAGAGAAATGGACTTCCAGTTTACAATAATAACTGTCTGTATATTCCTTAGATAACACATGTACAATTTTCACGGAGCGTCTCATGTAATCTTTAATGTTTTCAACAGTACCTTTACCAGGAAGGAATTCAAGTTCGTGATCACAACATTTGAAGCCTCTTGTCTCTAATTCCCTAATTATATTTCTGGTCCATTCTGTATCTTCCTCCGTATTTCTGTATGAAAAGAAGACATGGTAGTCCTTTCCATCCGGAAGAGGTGGGGGGCCATTCTCAATATTTTGCATTCTGCTGTGGTCATAGGAAACTATATATATAAAATACACAAATTTTGATAATCTAATGAAACTCTGAGCAGATAAATCCCGCCATGTTTTTCATTTTGGAATTTTTTTTCAAGGTCTGATCCTTGATAATATTATGACAAAATGCCGTACATTGAATCGTACAATATACTGAATGATGTGTCCAAGATTTTGAAAAGGTGATGTTTTATCGGTAAAAGAGAATATAAAGTTTTCAACTTTTGTATTATTGTTAATTGCTTCTCGTTCTGGATATACAGTACATGAAATATTTATCATTGAATGTTAAATGAGTAATAATCAATTTATCAGACTTTGTTGAATTATAAACAGAAAAAAACACGAGACTAACAACAAAACTTAGTTATAGAATTTGGAATTAAAATATATGTAGATTACGCCTTGCAAATGCTTCAGAAAAAGAAAAATATAGTTTCTGTAAGATTATCGTATTTTCTTGAGTGCTACATAAGAAAATATACCTTATAAAGTAAAGTCTTTACATTCTTACAATCAGATTTGTATTTGCCAAAAGAATACGGGTATTCCAATAGGATAAAACTTGAATTATTTATATTTAAATAAAAGCTAATAAACGAATAAATATTTGGATAAACCATTTGTTGCCATTTGCGATCCAAGACGGCGAAATACTAACTCCCATATTATATAAATTGCTAAGGCGTCTGATATCTGCTACCTTTCTTTATTTCAAATTCAGATATAAACATAATTTTCCTCCTTGACAGTCTTTGTTTATTCTGGTATATCAATCGTTACATAAACGTGAAGGAATTCTATTCACCTAATAAGTTTTATTAATAGGAAAACAGATGGACAAAACGTGTAGACACGAAAGAGCGTATGTGCAACATCTCTTTTTATACACAGATAAAAAAAAAGAAACAGTCATATATGTGCTTGTTCAGGTCGATTATATTTTAATGCCTATTGATAAAACGGGAACGGATCATCAAAGGCGAGAGGGTTGGGGACAGGTTAGTCCAACGCGGGTTAAGGGCGGCGCCCTTGTAGGGGGCATGACCGCAAGATCCTGACATTCCGGTTTAATAAAAGATTAGGTGCTGTGAATGAAAAAAAAGTAAAAAATGAAACACAAAACACAAACAAACAAAATAAACAAAATAAACAAAAATAACAATCCACTACACAACGTGCCTTTTTGATGCTGTGACGCCATATCTCCTTTGAATCATATAAATAAAAAAAGTTTCATTATATTTACCTGCATTTAAATTTAACATGTACACTTCGCCATTTTGATTTCAGATCAATACACAAATGCACATACCAATTACAAAGTATTCTATAAATGAACTTTAAAGCGGAAATATATAACACATCGTATAGAATGACTGTTTTTAAATCCTTTTACAGTCAAAATGAAAGTAGATTTCTAAAACTAGTAGAACATTTTGGCAGCTCTGTTTCAGTCGATTTGATTTTATGTATATTGGCTCAAAAATTACTTGCTTTCTGAGAATTTGATCATGGTCATCCGATAAAGATTATTTTTATAAATGTTTTTTACAGAATGCACACTTCGTGCATCAATTTAAATCAGGTTTGATACAAACTTGAATAGGCGTTTTACACTTTAATCGAAAAAAAAAAAAAATGTTTTGGATTTTTCTTTATTGTTGGGTTAATGTCTCATTGACGTTGACCCAACATCTGTTATTCATCTTTTAAGGAGTCAATTGGTTGGGGGCACCAAATATCGATTTCTTTCTCCGATTTCACGACACAGTTTATTTCAATTTAGAGAACTGATTTATATTTCAAACCGTTGGTCAAATGGTATAACAGTAATAGCAAAATCGTACGTAACAAGACTTATTTTGTTTTTGTTTTGGTGGAGATCGAAAATAGATGACAAAAATCAGGGACAGCCTACACCCAAAAAACTAAATAGTTATTCTGGTAAAATCTTCCATTCTGAGCATTTCTGAGACATTTTATTGGTAAGAATCCATTTGAAGACATTGGGGTTGGTGGTTGATGATATTTTAGAAAACCATGAATTAGTTGCAATAACTTTCATTTGAGACATTTTGACAGTTATCATAAAAAACGGATGATATTTAAGGTATTGTGTATTTTTTTTAGATCACTATTAGGTGTCCGTCGTCCGTTAACTTTTACAAAAATGTTCTTAGCCAATTGGAACCATCTTGCTAAAAAAAAAGTGTCCGATGAAAGGCTAAATATAGAACATACGGGTAAAATTTAAGTTTTGCCTATTATCCTGAAAACCGCTATAGATAGAAAAAATCTGATGGAGGCGAAAATGTTCAGAATGTTGAGATCTACCTACTGTCCAGCTACATCAAAATTGTGAGACGATTTTTTATGGGAGTTAAAACTCTTAAATTACGATTTTTTAGCCATTTCTAGCCTTTTATCTTGGAAAACTAAAATAGACAAAGAAAAACTTTAAATAGCAAAAATTATCAGCAAAACAAAACATATACAAATAAGCCAAATGGCCGAAATCATCTGAGTACTCCTTGTACGAGAGTTATTGCCCTTAAATAACGATTTTTTTTTTAACGATTTTTTATTTTTACCTATTATCTTAACATTACATCAGATATAGAGAGAAACTTTTAAAAATGATCAGTATGACAATATCTACAAAGCAGTCAAACGGCCGAAATCGTCAAACTACTCCTTACAAGGGTTGTTGTCTTTAACTGACGATTATTCTAACACCTTTTTCGTGTGTTGGCCAAAAGCTATAGAAGAAAGAAACTGTAAAAAGTAAAAATGATCAGCAAAACACGATCAACAAATTGGTCAACGAAGCCAAAATTGTCTTCCGGAGAAGACATTACTAACGTGTTAACTGATGTCTCATCTGTTCATTTAGTTCCTGAACAAAAAAATATGTTAAAACTACCAAAATTGTCGTCCACTTTTTATAGGAGTTACTACCCTTGAATAATGATTTGTTTCCCTTTTTTGTGTTTTTAGCAAAACTATAGCGTAGAGAGAAACTAAACAAAAAGTATCAGCAATACGGGATAAAGTTAAAAGAGAAGTCTACAACGCTAGAGAGTGGCCATAATTGGGGTGCACTTAAATCCAGGTGAGCGATTCAGGCTCTTTAGGGCCTCAAGTTCAGGAAATGTGAGGTATACATCAACGAGACAGCAACCCAATGACACTTAAAAAGATTAAATCTAGATGTCTTTAACATAAGACATGTGTCTTTACAGTTTGTCAACCTCTTAACACCCAAGTCTAGAAAAGTTGTGTAAATTTTACAGAGACAAAATGTGGCAAAGATCTACCATCAACACCTGATTTCTTACATGACAAAACACACTATGTATAACTTAAGTCAAGCACTGATGAGATTTCTTACTTGGACAGCTACATAAATATGTTGTGGAGTAAAGCTCAAATCTCAAGCACTGATGAGACTCCTCGGACAGCTACATGAACATGTGGTGGGTTTAAGATCAAATCTCAAACACTGATGAGACTCCTCGAACAGCTACATGAACATGTGGTGGGTTTAAGCTCAAATCTCAAACACTGATGAGACTCCTCGAACAGCTACATGAACATGTGGTGGGTTTAAGCTCAAATCTCAAACACTGATGAGACTCCTTACTTCAGACAGCTACATGAACATGTTGTGGAGTAAAGCTCAAATCCCAAGCACTGATGAGACTCCTCGGACAGCTTCATGAACATGTGGTGGGTTTAAGCTCAAATCTCAAACACTGATGAGACTCCTTACTTCAGACAGCTACATGAACATGTTGTGGAGTAAAGCTCAAATCTCAAGCACTGATGAGACTCCTCGGACAGCTACATGAACATGTTGTGGGGTAAAGCTCAAATCTTAAGCACTGATGAGACTCCTTACTTCGGACAGCTACATGAACATGTTGTGGGGTAAAGCTCAAATCTAAAGCACTGATGAGATTTCTTACTTCGGACAGCTACATGAACATGTGGTGGGTTTATTAATAAGCTAAAAAACACTTATGAGACTCCTTACTTCGGACAGCTACACGAACATGTGTGGGTTAAGCTCAAATCTCAAACTTTCATCATTGGGAGTTTCAGTGTCTCTCTATCGTTGCTTTTGCTCAAAATATAAAAAGGAAATATCGTCATGCAAGGGCAATAACTTTCACAACAAGTGTACTTATAATTCCGGCTTTGTTCACCTATTTGTACATCTGGTCTTGCTGGTCATTTTGTTGTTCGCAGTTTCTCTTCATTTTCTATCTAATTTACCCATAAAGGTAAAAAAAATCATCATTTAAGGGCAAATACTCTTAAGGAGTCAACGGACAATTTCGACAATGTTGGTTCTGTGGATCTTTCTGATAATTTTGACTGTTTACAGTTTCTATCTATCATAGTTTTTGAACAACATGAAAACCTTCAAGTTGGGTAAAATCATCGTTAAAGGGCAACAACTAATAAGCAGTCGACTGATTTTGCAAAATAGGTAGAAAGCGTGACTGATGGGCAATATCTCAATTTTGCTATTTCAAGTTTTCTTTATCTATGGTAGCTTTCAAGATAGCAAAACACCAAAATTGCCTATAAGCAGTCGACCAACAATTTCGGCCATGTTGACTGATTTGTAGATCTGATCATTTTGTAAAATTTTAATCAATCATAGTTTTCAAGATTACAGACAAAAATAAATCTAGAGGCTCTATAGAGCCAGTCTCGCTCACCTTGATCTATGTGGATCTTCAACAACAGCCACTTTCCAACAATGTAGACTAGAAATAAATGGAGAATGTGTATGGCGTACGGAAAGGGTCAAAAGTAAAAGAGGTGCATAAGCTATAAGATATAGCTTATGCTGCTTTGTAACATAAGCTATATTTGACGTCCCAAAAGGGTCAATATATATTTGTCTGGTTATGCTGCATTTTTATCGCATATGCTATATCACAAACATTGACTATGCTATATTTTTAAATTGTAGCATATGCTGTACTATTTCAAACACATCATTAAAGGGTCAAAACTCGAAAGTAGCATAGGCTGTATAATTTATTTTGATTAGACTGTATATCTTACTGTTGGAAGGCGTGTTTAACGAATCTAGTCAATTATCATCACTAAAGTCTCCGCCCTTTTTTATCAGTACTTATAGAAATGAAATGTATAATGCGATCATTAATTTTGAAAACAAAAAAACTTTTTAATGATCAAGTCCGAGTTTATTGAAAAACAAATCATTTTTGATATTATTACATTTTATATATTCATATGTTTTGCCTGGTATATTAGTGGATTTTATCACACTGGCATCGGGTAATTTTAAAACAAGTGGAATGGAAACGCGGCATACATGAACAATAATTTTCTTATATCATCTCTGTCTCGGGTGATGTATTAATTATGTACCCAGCAGAGCCTTTTCGCTAACAAATATTCACATGTACGTCCCTGCCGTGGCAATTAAGGGCATATCCAACAGTTTATTTCTGACGGTGAGAATTTTTCCCTTTAAGATATATAGGCTATTTTTTACCTGCTTAAATCAAATATGTAATAAAAAATATACCTTCATGTGCTACTTTTGAGTAAAATGAGGTCAAAATTTCAGATATTTGCTCAAAATTCGGATTTGTGGACGTATTTTCCTCCCGACAGATGTGCATAACTTTTTGTTGTAAAAGATAAACACAAGCTCTTTTTTGTTAAATTATTTATAAGTTCTCTTTATATAAGTATCCTATAAATTTATGAAATATTTTGTTTAGAAATAACTAAAAGGACAAGGTACGATAAGCATCAGAGAACGGCCCCAGATTTCGATTCAAATTAAAAGTGATATGCCATAAATTATAGTACTATATTTTTAAAGTCTAAAACCTATATTTTTGTAAACATCAATAGATTTGTCAACTTTCGCTGATATTATTTATGCTTTGTTGCTGTAAACACCTCAAGATTCGCGAAAACGGCAGATAAATGGCAGTTTCAAATCTTTTCTGCATTTTAAAATATGAGCGTACCTACGGCCCACGATAATATTTAAACCTAACATTCCGTGAATATAAATGTTGATGCAGTTCAAATATCTTAGTGGGCCGTAGGTACGCTCATAGTTAAAAATTAAAAAGGTGAAAAAAATCGTCAGTTTTCATTGAATCATAGAAATATTTAAACGAACTGCGGACCGGAGATGATTTCCGGTATTCACTGGATTCGACAAAAAGACTTTTCTTCGTGCTAAAATGGCTAGTTTTTTATGACAAATTTTACATCTACGAGGAAGGAACACAGAATATTTCTGTATTTATTATTGTATGAATTTAAAGTGAGATTATAGCAGATTGTCGGGGTTTGACACAAAATCAGAAGGAAATGTGACAAACTGCAGACAAATTTTGGGAATGTAAATCACTAACTGAAACCAATGTTATTTAATAAAACTTGGACACAGATGTTGATTGACATGTCGAAGCATACATATGTCTTTGTAGCGTAAAAACTGCACAGATTTGTTAAGCATGTTATCAATGGAATGGTGTATTCTAAACAAAAACAAGTTTTGACTATAAATTCTATACTCAACAGATTGATAATGGCAATGAATGGTGTCAACATTAAATGTTAGTACAACTTTACCCGTCAGAAACACGTATTTTGTTTTATAAATGACGAAATCGTGGCCCTGGAATCTATTAATCTCCGTTGACGCTTTTGTGAAAAGTCCTTTCTTTCACGTCCGCATTTCTTTCATGTATGGCATGCCAAGTTAACATTTTAGGCAATCATTACGGATGGCGAAAATAAATTACAGAACTACAGAACAGTGAATAATAACATACATTGTATCATACGACATAAGACGACACCATGTGATAATTTTAATTATTTAATTGTGAAACTGTAACAGTAATAAAGATCAAACAAAACTATCCAACACTATTGCGAATTCATATTGTGTAATTTTTTTACCATGATGCCCCAGTTTATAAAAAAGAAAATGTGGTATGATTGCTAATGAGACAACTCTTGACAAGTGACCAAATGACACATTAATAAATTAACAACTATAAGTCACCGTACGGCCTTCAACTATGAGTAAAGCCCATACCGCATAGTCAGCTATAAAAGTCCCCAAAATGACAAATGTAAAACAATTCAAACGAGAAAACTAACGGCATAGTTGATGTACAAAAAATGAACGAAAAACAAATATGTAACACAGTAACAAACGACAACCACTGAATAACAGGCTCCTGACTTGGGACAGGCACATACATACAGAATGTGGCGGTGTTGAACATGTTAGCGGGATCCCAACACTCCCCCTAACATGGGACAGTGGTGTAACAGTACAACATAAGAACGAACTATAAAAATCAGTTTAAAAGGCTTAACTCATCAGATGGATACAAATAGAAATACATCTAACAAAAACACAGAGTGGATTTGTTTGTATTTATTGGACTTATGATTTGTAATTGTCCCCGCCTTCCCGCTGCTCTTTTCAACGACAACGCGTGCAACTTCGTATTTCTTGTCTGAAAATTGTTCTCTACATTACTTTCCGTCATAAACATTCATGAAGTATTTGTCACTGGACGGTCAGAAAACAACATTCAATCAATCATATCTCCTCTTAATTTGCAGTACTAAAATGACTTTAAACATACTTAAATAAATAAAATGGTTATTTTTCAATCAGATATTCATACGTCAAAGAAAGAAAAAAACGAATATTGAATATCAAAGGAAAAAATGCATCATAGTCAAAGATATCATGCTTGTAATTTTTATGTGTGTTTCGTGTACAAAAGGTCGATTAAAAAGTCATTAGATCATAAAAGGCCCAAGATTCCGGAATGTTTTGCCAAATACAGATCAGGTTATCTATTCCTGAATATAAAATTCGTAGTTTGTCAAACAATTCAAAGTTTTACTCAACAGTTTATTTATTAATTTGACCATATCAATGATAATTCATGTTTACACAGAAGTGCTGACTACTGGACATCGTGTTAATGCATGGGTTGTTTGTGTCACTATTTTTAATGTGCTGACATATCACCTAACTGGACACTATATATTCTGACTCCGACCCAACTAGTCTTTGATTTTGCCCTTAATGTCACGTGATACGGAAAATCAGCAAATACCAATTTTAAAGTCTTTGGTTGACCCGGCCGGGGTCAGAACCCACGACATCTGACACTCGAGGTGAAGACGCCTCCACAAGACAACCGAGGCGACGTTTGTCTCACGAGTTTATTGCTGGGTGAAAATGACTAACCCAGCGAAAATGTGCACCTAAATGTGCATGTTGTTTTAAAAGATGAATATTTAATATTCTCAAATTAACTACAATAGACAAATGTGATTATAAGTATTTAATATTTCAATCTTGGAAAAATTGGAAATTTTTTTATCTATATGTATTTAAACAGTGGACTTATTAAGGTTTATGACCCTTCTGAAGCCATGTGAATTACGAAATTTTCAAACTGCAATAGTATTAAAACAACAAAAATAATGAATAACAGAAACGGGCCATTTCGTACATATACCAAAGGTTCATGAATGTAGAAAAAACGTCATTTTTGCTGTATATTTATCAAATTTTAAAAAATGCATCATAATTGACTTTTCATGAAATTTGGTACAAATAATCTTCATACGTAATCAAACCGAATGTCATTTTAAAAGAGGGGTCCATGAACTCGTTTAAAAGTTAAATCAGTTTGAATGATAAAATCAGTCGAAAATGCATCTTTTCCCGATATGTTGACGTCGCGAAAATAACATTTTACGTTAGCAACGTCATTACCTCCCTGTAACTGTAACGTATGCCCTTAAGTACCTGCAGTATCATTTAGTAAATATTCAGATCAATAGGTCTAAGTATAGTATTGAATGCTTCTTTAAGTAATTTCATAGGGTTGTACATGTATTAGCGTTGACCGCGCTTCATACAAAATTTAATTCGGTCAACCCTTTGAATTTACACAAAGAAGCATTCAATTCTTAAATAAAATTTTCAAAACCTGATAATAAAATTATCAAGACTGTTGAAGACATTGTCCAAATAATCCTTGAACTTTTGGCTAAGGCCGAAACACGAACAGATATGCCAGTGACAAAAAGTACGTACATGCAGCAGGAGAATTTGATTTCAGCTTTAAAGTGGGACTAAGTTCATAATTTAGTAAAACATTTTTAAAAGTTTTTAAAATATTCACTGGCTATAGTACTGCTCTTAATCAGACATTTACAGGAACATTTTGGGGACTACTCTTCAGCTGCCGACGCCAAGTTCTTAATTTGAACAAGAAATATAGAGAGTCTTAACGGGCTATTCCTTAAATTAATTCTAGAAAAATTGCATCCAGGAAACTTACTTTCTATTTTGAAATGATACCAAAATCTACGTTTTATCATACATAATTCTATAGTTTTTGGAAATATTCAGAGCTCTCTGTAACATCCATAGACAAATAAAGAACACAAAAAACCAGAACAGAATGAATTAACTATTTCCTTGAAAATCGGCACAAGCAATAAAACAGAATTTCAGCTTTAGAGCGAGAGCAAGAGGTCATAATTCTATATTACACAATTTTGAAGTTTTTAGCCGGACAGAATCCAGAAACATGGGGAAAAATTAATATATCTCATAAGTGAAAAAGTTCGTGTATGTTTTGTTATAATAAAACACCCATGCAACCACGCATCCCATATTGCATGATAGGACCCGACACTACTTTTATTTAGTGTTTCGGCAGTTAAGCTTGGGATGGTCATTTTAAGATGCATTATTTGAATATAATCAAATATGAAAGTTATTCATGTATATATTGATTTATTTATATTTTAATTCTTCTTCAATAGATCTAGTTATTATGACAGATCTGCCATCATCAGGGTCCAACTGTCAATTTTATGTTAAAGTCTTTAACTTTGATTTACTAAGCATATCTCCAACACTCTTGTGTTTGCTATACGCAACAATTGGTGCTGTATTGAATATTTGTACACAATCTTCGTCTAACTGTAATAAATGCCCGTGTTTGATAATACGTTTCTTTATTTTACGTATATATGGATTATATTTAGTTATTAAAACTAATGGAATATTTTGTTTTCTTTTGATTTGTTTTGTTGTAGTAATTCAGTACTGTCAATTGAAAAAGCATCAGTAATACTATCATCTATTTCCCCGTTATCATAACCCCTATCTAATAATTTCACTTTGAAATTAGTTAGATTGTTTATTAATTTGTTATGGTCACTTGTGTTTCTAATTAGCCGTATTGGTTCACCTTTAATAAATCCTCTGAATACATGCTGTGAGTGACAGCTATATCTGTGCAGAAACAGATAAGAATTGGTTTCTTTAAAATGTAGTCAAGGTCAAGCATGCCATGTGTTGTAAATCTTTGACCTTTGATTACATCAGCATCTAAGAACGACATTTTATCGTTTGAGATTTCATATGTGAACTTTAATAAGGGTTATAATTATTTGCTAGACGAAACGAATCTATAATTTAATCTAGATATGCAGATCTGATTAACTTTCATAACTTTGCTACTGCAAAATATTTTGTCATTGTTCATTAATTTTAACTAAACAAATGATTAACTACGCAAAATTACTCCAAGTACAGTACTTGTCTGTACTTCTACAAGGAGGGTTAATATTTAAAAGAGAGGCAAACGATACCAAAGGAACAATCAAATTCAAAGGTCGAAAACAAACCGACACAGCTATGGCGAAAACGAAAACCGACGAGAAGACAAACAGCAGCCAACATATCACAGCATAGAAAACAAAAACTTAGCAACACGAAACCCATTTAAAAACTGGGATGATCTCAGATGCACCGGAAGGAAATTAGATCCTGCATTTTGGCCACGGAGAATTTTTTCAAATATGAAAGTAATTGTGCAAAAGCAATCTTTTTAGAAAGCCTTCAAAGTTTGTTTATATGAACATCAAGATTATTTTCACTCGTTTTATGGGTTATTTTCTTTTGACAGTCCGTATTTTCCTTAGATCCAGAAATGTTTGTAGTACAAAATGTATATGTGTTCAACACAGGAGAAAATTTCGCACCCGGTGGCGGGCTACATCTGGCCCCTAAAAGAAAATGTGTACTAATTCATTGAAGAGGCCCCGACTTGGGAGAGGCACAAACATGCAGCGGGGCCAAATGTTTACAAAATTTTTTTTCACACGATCTTTTGACGCAACTTTACAAAAAATGAGACGAAAGTCAAATGATTTTATTTGATCTCTTGATGGATATATGTCAACAGTTTGAGAAAAGGTATCACTCAAAGGATTGAAATTTCAACTTTTGACCAAATTTTGAGGAAATGTGTGACACCTTTACATTTTTTAGCAAAAACATGTAGGTTTGTGCCATGGATACGTCAAAATACATTCTAGCTTTAACCTTTCAACTTCTGGATATCAAATCTATACAAAATACTGATTACATACATATACACAAATATGACACAAACAGTAGGCTTAATTTGTAAGAAAGGAAAGAAAACGGGCTGGTAAAATTTATGTATATTGTTATCTAACATTAGTACCAATCTGAGGACAAATCTCATTTCATGATGTCATTTTCAAGAAAAGAGCAACGAAAGCTACCATAACATATCAGCTTCCTACTCTACTTTGAGGACTATTTTATAAACATTTGGGGTCTTCTTTGTTGAACTCCTGCAAGTCTTTAATTTTGCCCATACAGCTGTCGTCGTGTCAACCTCTGTCTCACCTAGATTCTTTGGCGCACGTTGCTGTCTACGACTTTAGTTCGTCTTCTACGCCCTTTTCAAGGTACTTCACAGCTATTAACCTGACATTCTGGAGGACTAACCACATTGCCTACAAATCCAACTGTTTTATTTCGACGTAGATATCTTAAATGTCTGATTTTACTCAGACCTTCTGTAAACTACTGAATCTAACCAAATGAATTAAATAGAGAATGTGTCCATGGGACACAAATAATGGCCCGCTTGCATATATATAGCATTATAAAGGGTCATTACTCAAAATCGATAAAGTGACGCCATCCAAATTAGCACACGATCTGTGTATTATGGTGTATACGTGTCATAACATTTGGTTGGGGCAAAATTTAGAGAGAAGGAAACTAACTGATTGGACGTACACGTGTACGGACGGACAAGGTTAACACTTAATGCCCCTACGCTGCGGCGGGGCTTAACAAATTCAGACATTTTTATACTGAAATTGTACATACCGACAAATTCCCGACTATCCCTACGACCCTATACGACCAGGTCGACCTGGTCTGGTCAAGATCGGGCTGAGATCGAGTATAGTTGATTTGGTCTAGCTAGTTGAGTAAAGAACGTCTAGAGATTGTGAATTGGTCGGAATTCGAATATGTTTTCAATTAGTGGTCGGGTGGGAGTCTTGATGGAGACATTAATGAGTCGTGAATGGTCCAGTTAAAGATATTCTGAAGTTAACAAAGTTTACTTATAGTTCACAAAAAAAGAATTAATTTGAACTTTTTGTTAAAATTCATCCAAATACTACAGTCAAAGGTTGTCGTTTTCATCTTGGACAAAATACAAAATTTAGGTTTAGCTAATGAGGACAAAGATAGGTCAAATGAAATAGAAAAATGGTTAACGCAGATTTTCTGATTGCCATTTCTTCCAGCGGAGGAAGTTGAGGACGGTTTTGCTGACGATATAATGTCAGATGTTCCTGATAATAAAAAATGAAATAAATTTGCCGACTACATAAAAGAAATTTACGTAACTAGTGAGCTGAAATTACAGTGTGGACGACTGTGTCTAATGAAGTAACAAATCGTACCAACAATGGTCCAGTCTTTTTACAGCTATTACCACATGTATTATACCCATCGCTATCGCTCGGAAATAATCCAATATAAATGCCCAACCCATTGTAAAATGAAAACAAATCTATACGGCTGCCACAAATTATTTCTTAAATATAAGAATTGAAAATGTGGTATGCAAACTATGTTCTTAACAAATATGATAGACAACCACCAACATGTTATCTCATTTTCCTAAAAAAAAAAAATCATAAAAAATCCATAAAATTCAGGTTATTCTCACAATAAAACTCAGGCGAAAACTCAGGCGAAAACTCAGGTGAATTACAGGTAGATTCGCGCAAGCGTATTAATACAATTTCTTCGTGCAAACGAAATGCTTGTCATTTTGAATTTCGCGCAAATGTAGTTCGCTCGTATAATACGTTTACGGTCGCGCAATCAAAATCCCAAAACAAGTTATTTTATACATATAAAGTACTAACGGGATTATATGTTTATGTACGTTACAATGTATTCGGCGTAAGATACTTAACAAATATAAGAAAAACTGCAGTCGCACTATATATCATGACACCAAATATCGAAACGTAGCATCACACAAAATAACTCTTTTGATAATAGGAAAAAAACCTTTAAAAAACCAAATGGTATTGTCATATAAACTATTTGCATATATATGTAAGACTCATCGGTCTCTAATCGACGGCCGTTCCTCAAATCGACGTCCAAATCCGACGACATTAAAATAACATGCCAAATCGACGGCCAATTTTATACCCCACTAATCGACGTCTTTTTGTTGTTCTCAAATCGACGTCCACTTTTAGCTTCTCTAATCGACGTACGCTTTATTGATTTGCTGCAATGACGTCATAACTTTATCAAATGACCGATGTTTATACAGGTTGTGATATCAATTTTAAATTTAACAGATTATATAAAACTAAGGAGATTTGGTATGATTGCCAATGGGACATTTATGCAATAGAGTACAAATGAAGTGGATGTAAGCAATTGTAGACAACCGTACGGCCTTCAACAATAAGAAAACCCATTCCGTAAAGTCGGCTATGAAAGGCAACGACATGTTAAATGTAAACAATTCAAACTAGCAAACAAACGGTCTTATTTATAACAAAACAATTCAGAAAACAAATATGACAGGCATAAACCAACGACAACCACTGAACTACTGGTGTTATATAGACATTCTTCCCCATGCCAGTTCCCCAGGGGAAACTATCATGATCCAATTTTACCCCGGGAAATGTTGTATCATTGCCATTCTTCCCCAGCGAAAATTGGCAATACGTATACATATAGTCACTTTTCCCCATGCAAATCTTTCCCCACAGTATAGATTTCACTATATACAGTCAAACCTGTTTTAAGAGACCACTTATGGGATAGCAAAAAGTGGTCTCTTAGGACAGGTGGTCTTTAATAAAGGTTTGATATTTATGAAATGTACTATACAGAGGGATCTAAAATCGGTGGTCTTTTAACACAGTTTTTGCTTAATACAGGTGGTCTCTTAAGCAGGTTTGACTGTATGTCTAAAAATTAAAATCAGTGTTAGACATAGATTTTTATGTTGACAAATTTTAGCCAATTTACATTTACACAAGTCTGTCTACATTCTCATCGGTCCGTCTATGTGTCAACAAGTCTGTCTTCATGTTCACCTGTCTATCTACATATTTACAAGTCTGACTATGTCCACTAGTCCGTCTACATTTTCACCATTCTGTCTATGTGTCCACTCGACTAGTCTGTGTCTACATGTTCAAAAGTGTGACTACATATCAACCAGTCCTTCTTTGTGTCTTCTATTCTGTCTACGTGTCCAACAGTCTGTCTCTGTGTTCACTATAGTCTATTAACATGTTTACCATTCTGTGTATGTGTCCACCAGTCTGCCTTCATGTCCAACAGTCTGTCGACATGGCTATCAGTCGGTCTATATGTCTAACACTCTGTGTCTACATGTCCAACAGTCTGTCGACACGGCTATCAGTCGGTCTATATGTCTACCAAGCTGTGTCTACATGTCCAACAGTCTGTCGACATGGCTATCAGTCGGTCTATATGTCTACCAAGCTGTGTCTACATGTCCTACAGTCTGTCAACATGGCCATCAATCGGTCTATATGTCTACCAAGATATGTCTACATGTCCAACAGTCTGTCGACATGGCTATCAGTCGGTCTATATGTCTACCAAGCTGTGTCTACATGTCCAACAGTCTGTCGACATGACTATCAGTCGGTCTATATGTCTACCAAGCTGTGTCTACATGTCCTACAGTCTGTCAACATGGCCATCAATCGGTCTATATGTCTACCAAGATATGTCTACATGTCCAACAGTCTGTCGACATGACCATCAGTCGGTCTATATGTCTACCAAGCTGTGTCTACATGTCCAACAGTCTGTCGACATGACTATCAGTCGGTCTATATGTCTACCAAGCTGTGTCTACATGTCCAACAGTCTGTCGACATGACTATCAGTCGGTCTATATGTCTAACACTCTGTGTCTACATGTCCAACAGTCTGTCGACACGGCTATCAGTCGGTCTATATGTCTACCAAGCTGTGTCTACATGTCCAACAGTCTGTCGACATGGCTATCAGTCGGTCTATATGTCTACCAAGCTGTGTCTACATGTCCTACAGTCTGTCAACATGGCCATCAATCGGTCTATATGTCTACCAAGATATGTCTACATGTCCAACAGTCTGTCGACATGACCATCAGTCGGTCTATATGTCTACCAAGCTGTGTCTACATGTCCAACAGTCTGTCGACATGACTATCAGTCGGTCTATATGTCTACCAAGCTGTGTCTACATGTCCAACAGTCTGTCGACATGACTATCAGTCGGTCTATATGTCTACCAAGCTGTGTCTACATGTCCAACAGTCTGTCGACATGGTTATCAGTCGGTCTATATGTCTAACACTCTGTGTCTACATGTCCAACAGTCTGTCGACACGGCTATCAGTCGGTCTATATGTCTACCAAGCTGTGTCTACATGTCCAACAGTCTGTCGACATGGCTATCAGTCGGTCTATATGTCTACCAAGCTGTGTCTACATGTCCTACAGTCTGTCAACATGGCCATCAATCGGTCTATATGTCTACCAAGATATGTCTACATGTCCAACAGTCTGTCGACATGGCTATCAGTCGGTCTATATGTCTACCAAGCTGTGTCTACATGTCCAACAGTCTGTCGACATGGCTATCAGTCGGTCTATATGTCTAACACTCTGTGTCTACATGTCCAACAGTCTGTCGACACGGCTATCAGTCGGTCTATATGTCTACCAAGCTGTGTCTACATGTCCAACAGTCTGTCGACATGGCTATCAGTCGGTCTATATGTCTACCAAGCTGTGTCTACATGTCCTACAGTCTGTCAACATGGCCATCAATCGGTCTATATGACTACCAAGCTGTGTCTACATGTCCAACAGTCTGTCGACATGACTATCAGTCGGTCTATATGTCTACCAAGCTGTGTCTACATGTCCAACAGTCTGTCGACATGGCTATCAGTCGGTCTATATGTCTACCAAGCTGTGTCTACATGTCCTACAGTCTGTCAACATGGCCATCAATCGGTCTATATGTCTACCAAGATATGTCTACATGTCCAACAGTCTGTCGACATGACCATCAGTCGGTCTATATGTCTACCAAGCTGTGTCTACATGTCCAACAGTCTGTCGACATGACTATCAGTCGGTCTATATGTCTACCAAGCTGTGTCTACATGTCCAACAGTCTGTCGACATGACTATCAGTCGGTCTATATGTCTACCAAGCTGTGTCTACATGTCCAACAGTCTGTCGACATGGCTATCAGTCGGTCTATATGTCTACCAAGCTGTGTCTACATGTCCAACAGTCTGTCGACATGGCTATCAGTCGGTCTATATGTCTAACACTCTGTGTCTACATGTCCAACAGTCTGTCGACACGGCTATCAGTCGGTCTATATGTCTACCAAGCTGTGTCTACATGTCCAACAGTCTGTCGACATGACTATCAGTCGGTCTATATGTCTACCAAGCTGTGTCTACATGTCCAACAGTCTATCGACATGGCTATCAGTCGGTCTATATGTCTAACACTCTGTGTCTACATGTCCAACAGTCTGTCGACACGGCTATCAGTCGGTCTATATGTCTACCAAGCTGTGTCTACATGTCCAACAGTCTGTCGACATGGCTATCAGTCGGTCTATATGTCTACCAAGCTGTGTCTACATGTCCTACAATCTGTCAACATGGCCATCAATCGGTCTATATGTCTACCAAGATATGTCTACATGTCCAACAGTCTGTCGACATGGCTATCAGTCGGTCTATATGTCTACCAAGCTGTGTCTACATGTCCAACAGTCTGTCAACATGGCCATCAATCGGTCTATATGACTACCAAGCTGTGTCTACATGTCCTACAGTCTGTCAACATGGCCATCAATCGGTCTATATGTCTACCAAGATATGTCTACATGTCCAACAGTCTGTCGACATGACTATCAGTCGGTCTATATGTCTACCAAGCTGTGTCTACATGTCCAACAGTCTGTCGACATGGCTATCAGTCGGTCTATATGTCTACCAAGCTGTGTCTACATGTCCAACAGTCTGTCGACATGACTATCAGTCGGTCTATATGTCTACCAAGCTGTGTCTACATGTCCTACAGTCTGTCAACATGGCCATCAATCGGTCTATATGTTTACCAAGATATGTCTACATGTCCAACAGTCTGTCGACATGACTATCAGTCGGTCTATATGTCTACCAAGCTGTGTCTACATGTCCAACAGTCTGTCGACATGACTATCAGTCGGTCTATATGTCTACCAAGCTGTGTCTACATGTCCAACAGTCTGTCGACATGGCTATCAGTCGGTCTATATGTCTACCAAGCTGTGTCTACATGTCCAACAGTCTGTCGACATGGTTTTCAGTCGGTCTATATGTCTACCAAGCTGTGTCTACATGTCCAACAGTCTGTCGACATGGCTATCAGTCGGTCTATATGTCTACCAAGCTGTGTTTACATGTCCAACAGTCTGTCGACATGACTATCAGTCGGTCTATATGTCTACCAAGCTGTGTCTACATGTCGAACAGTCTGTCGACATGGCTATCAGTCGGTCTATATGTCTACCAAGCTGTGTCTACATGTCCAACAGTCTGTCGACATGACTATCAGTCGGTCTATATGACTACCAAGCTGTGTCTACATATCCTACAGTCTGTCAACATGGCCATCAATCGGTCTATATGTCTACCAAGATATGTCTACATGTCCAACAGTCTATCGACATCAATCGGTCTATATGTCTACCAAGATATGTCTACATGTCCATCAGTCTGTCGACATGATTATCAGTCGGTCTATATGTCTACCAAGCTGTGTCTACATGTCCAACAGTCTGTCGACATGACTATCAGTCGGTCTATATGACTACCAAACTGTGTCTACATGTCCAACAGTCTGTCGACATGACTATCAGTCGGTCTATATGTCTACCAAGCTGTGTTTACATGTCCTACAGTCTGTCAACATGGCCATCAATCGGTCTATATGTCTACCAAGATATGTCTACATGTCCAACAGTCTGTCGACATGACTATCAGTCGGTCTATATGTCTACCAAGCTGTGTCTACATGTCCAACAGTCTGTCGACATGACTATGGTCTATATGACTACCAAGCTGTGTCTACATGTCCAACAGTCTGTCGACATGGCTATCATTCGGTCTATATGTCTACCAAGCTGTGTCTACATGTCCAACAGTCTGTCGACATGGCTATCAGTCGGTCTATATGTCTACCAAGCTGTGTCTACATGTCCAACAGTCTGTCGACATGGCTATCAGTCGGTCTATATGTCTACCAAGCTGTGTCTACATGTCCAACAGTCTGTCGACATGGCTATCAGTCGGTCTATATGTCTACCAAGCTGTGTCTACATGTCCAACAGTCTGTCGACATGGCTGTCAGTCGGTCTATATGTCTACCAAGCTGTGTCTACATGTCCAACAGTCTGTCGACATGGCTATCAGTCGGTCTATATGTCTACCAAGCTGTGTCTACATGTCCAACAGTCTGTCGACATGGCTATCAGTCGGTCTATATGTCTACCAAGCTGTGTCTACATGTGCATCAGTCTGCTACATGTCCACCAGTCTGTGTATGTATAGAAAAGAAGATTTGGTATGACTGCTAATGAGAAACTCTCCAGAAGAGATCAAATGATCGACACAGAAATTGATAGCCATAGGTCACCGTACGGCCTTCAACAATGAGCAAATCCCATACCGCATAATCAGCTATAAAAGGTCCAAAAGTCACAAATGTAAAACCATTCAAACGAGAAAACTAACGGCCTAATTAATGTACAAAACGATCGAAAAACAAATATGTAACACAGCAGTCTGTCAACATGTCTACCAGTCGGTCATTATGTCTACCAAGCTGTGTCTACATGTCCATCAGTCTGTAACATGTTCACAAGTCTGTCTACATGTTTAAGCGTTTGTAATTGCATTTTGTTGTGTTGTTTTGTCTGATTGTCCAAATCATCAATTTGCTAACAGCTACATGCATTCTTTTGACCTGAAAATTCACTGGGTGTATTCTCCATTCCAGTACCTTCACCACACCACCCTTTGTTTACACCGAACTCCAAACCCCAGGAAAAGGCGTTTTTACTTTCATTTAATTAACATGATTTTCACAATGAAATGTATGCAAAGCTTTTCTTGGTGAGTATTTTTCAGGTAATGCAAGATGCACAACTTATTTGGTCTCAATTTTTTATCGTCATGATATAATTTTTCACATCGTAGGTGTCCGTAAATGACAAAGTCAATCTTCGTGCTCATTTATGTTTGTGCATCCGATCTTTAACTTTGTATTGTGCAACACAGGTCTGAAAATTGCAAACATTAGGGGCCAGCTACAGCCCGCCTCCGGGTGCGGGATTTTCTCCTTGTGTTGAAGACTCATTGGTAACCTTGTGCTGTTTTCTGCTCTTTGTTGGATGGTTGTCTCTTTGACACATTCCCCATTTCCGTTCTCAATTTTGTTGTTTTCAAGATGGAAAAAGGCATAACTTTATATAAATACAAACAAAAAACAATATCCCAACTTCTAATTACGTAGGTTTTCTGTCTCTGCACGGGTTTCTCATCGTTGTTTTTTTTTTAAATTTTTTATTTAACTATTCCTTACTGGCAATTCTTGTTTGCGTTCAAATGCCAAACAGTTTTCGTTGGGGTTCATTATAAGCCAAGGAAAATTTTAATATGTATCGCCAAAACAATTCACGTTGCAATTTTAGTTTTTTCTGACAACAGGCTAGTATAACTAGTAAACCTGTATTTCAATGATGCAATTAAAGCATCAAAATTAAAAACCTACTTATATCCGGTTGACAAACTGTCGTTTCACAACCATAATAAATATATATGTTTTCGCAGTTAATGTCTGTCTCTGCATGATTGGTGTCCTTTTTATATGAAATGTAGCATTGTTTCATAGATATATATCTCGTTAGTAGTTATTTCGTTATTAAAGAACAACCCGTCTGGAAGAATATAGTCATATTAGTTGAAATTGGCTTTGACATAGCTTTCGGTAAATGAGTGTGCTCCTATTTCGGTGCTTTTTGTAAGTTAATTGTTTATTAAAAAGCACTTATACTCCATAATATGGACCTATGGCTTACAAATATTACACATGATATACATATAATACAGTAACGAAATGAAAATGAACAATATTGTAACCCGTACCTCTACAGTTTTAGTGAAGCAAATTGTAATTGATATTTTACAGTTTTTCCTATTGTGTGCTGTCCTAGGTTGGAGCTTTTTTGTGATTTTTTTGGGGGGATGGGGTGTCGAGCGCCCACGAATATGTTTAATCCCGCCACATTCTGTATTCGCCATTCCCATGTTAGGTGCTTGTAGTACAGTGGTTGTTGTTGGTTCGTTTTGTTTTCGTAAACTATTTTGTTTTAATAATTAGGCCATTAGTTTTCTCGTTTGAATTGTTTCACATTTTTATTGCCGGGGCATTTTATAGCCGACTATATGGTATGGGCTTTTCTCATTGTTGAAAGCCGTACGGTGGCCTCTAGTTACTTATTGCCACGTCAGTTTAATACGTTGGATATTTGTCTCATTTATGCTGGATAGAGTCGACCCTGTGCACGTTTAGGGCATGCGGGATCTTTTTGTAGATCTTGTACAGCTACAACTGATGGGGTAGATATCTACATTCGATTGATGTAGTTTCTGGTAATTCCTGTACCTCCACGTCTCCCATGCTGGTTGGAGCGGGTATACCGATAACCACTGGGTTTGATGATGTTTCATCCGTATCGGACTTCTTCTGAAAGAAAGCTTTCAGGCGGCGAGTATTTTCTCTGTCCAGCTTTCGATGTGTTCTTTTCTTTGTCATCTCTCTTTAGTTGTTATCTTTCCTAATGGCGGCCATCTAACTGGTAGAGTGTACTGTCCATTCCTCCTGGTTAAAGACCAGTCGGCAGTTGTACTTCCTTGTACAGTTAGTACATGTACCGATGTGACAAAATTAGGTAGAGATAGAGTAGGTTCTTTGCATGATTCATATGAAGTCATTTTACCATACTAATATTACGAGACATCATAATTAGATATAAGAAGATGTGGTATGAGTGCCAATGAGACAACTCTCCATCCAAGTCAAAATTTATAAATGTAAACCATTATAGGTCAAAGTACGGTCTTCAACATGTCTGTCCAGGGAATGTCTTCTTACTGACCTGAAGTGGTTTAACTAATTGTATTCGTCTAGTCATATGATACTAAGGGTTCACGAATGAAAATAGATGTGATCACCACATAAGAATGTGCTTCATGTATATATATATATATATATCAGTCTAAAATTTGCACAACGATACTAATATAAGATGGTATTATACGAAGATGTTGTTATTAAATCGTGTTGACAAATATTTCGGCTTAACAAATAGCC
This sequence comes from Mytilus coruscus, assembly GCA_017311375.1. Lineage (NCBI taxonomy): Eukaryota > Metazoa > Mollusca > Bivalvia > Mytilida > Mytilidae > Mytilus > Mytilus coruscus. Next base: position 81,841,287 of record CM029603.1, on the reverse strand, counting down.
TTCTTCAGTGTCAATGAGTTTAACAATACTGATTGTAGGTTAAAATAGATCAATAATACAGGTAAGTTTTAATCTATTGATTTTAATCCATAATCTCGAACATCATAATATAAACAAAACTCGATACTCTAATATACGTGACTGTGTATATTTACATTCCAAAATGAGTGAAAAACAAAACTTAGTATTTCTTATTGATGCCGTTTGGATGATGTACATTTAGTTCCTTTATCCAAAAGCTTTCCTAACCTGTCGCTGGGCATCACTCCAGTGAATGTTCTGTTCAATCACTAGGATTTTCATGCGATTAAAGTCATCAAGTTTGTGACCTGATTGTCTGAAATGCTGAGAAACTGGGAGAAGTGGCTTTTAGAGATATCACTCCTATGGCCATTGAGGCGTTTGTGGAAAGGCTGCTTTGACTCACCAACATATTGGAGGCCACAAACCGAACATTCCAGTATGTAAATAACGTTCATACTTTTGCAAGTAACATTGCAAAATATCTTATAGTTATTTTCGGTTGCCTTACTGTGAAATGTTGATGAATGCTGCATCTGTAGGCAGCATTTGCAGCGTTTTTCCTCACACGAACGACATTCTCCAGAAGAACTTCTATTATCAGACACTTCAGCCCGCACTAGCAAGTTCCGCAGACTGTTGGGTTGCCTAAAAGCTATCATGGAGGCTCAGGAAAAATCTTGGATAGTTTGGAATTCTTTTCGACTGTTTTCCAATGCTCACGAATGACACTAAAGCTGTTTTTGAGGATGGGTGGTAAGTGAGGACACATGGAGTCCTTTTATTTTTCTTTTTATCTTTGTATTCTAAAGTTTACATCCACCTACTGAATGCCTGGTCAAAATGCTCACGCTGGTACTAAAGAAAACAACTTCACTTTTGATGGAGATCATTATTTGCAAGTTAATGGAACTGCTATGGGCACCAAATGGCTCCTTCATATGCCAACATATTCATGGGCAAATTAGAAAAACAACTTATTGAATCTTCCATCGAAAAACCGCTTTCCTGGTTTAGATTTATAGATGATGTGGATATGAAATGGAATAAAAGTGACGAGGATTTAGATACTTTCATCACTCATGCCAACAACATACATCCAAGTATCAAATTTACTCATGAGAAATCTAAATCCAAAATCGCCTTCCTCGATACTTCCAGCTCGCTCACAGATGGCATCATATCCACAGATCTATATTCTAAACCTACTGACACTCATCAATATCTGTCCCCTCAAGTTGCCATCCTCCTCATCTGACTAAGAGCATCCCGTACAGTCAGGCACTAAGAGTCAAGCGAATATGTTCCAACACAGAAACAACCAAAAACAATTACGTCAACTTGAAACCCGCTTGAAGAGCAGGGATACAAACACAGAAATATCAAAAAGTTTTCAGAAAGCGGAATCAATTCCTAGGAGTAAACTTTTAGAATACAAAGATAAAAGAAAAATAAAAGGACTCCATGTGTCCTCACTTACCACCCATCCCTCAAAACAGCTTTAGTGTCATTCGTGAGCATTGGAAAACAGTCGAAAAGAATTCCAAACTATCCAAGATTTTCCTGAGCCTCCCATGATAGCTTTTAGGCAACCCAACAGTCTGCGGAACCTGCTAGTGCGGGCTGAAGTGACTGATAATAGAAGTTCTTCTGGAGAATGTCGTTCGTGTGAGGAAAAACGCTGCAAATGCTGCCTACAGATGCAGCATTCATCAACATTTCACAGTAAGGCAACCGAAAATAACTATAAGATATTTTGCAATGTTACTTGCAAAAGTATGAACGTTATTTACATACTGGAATGTTCGGTTTGTGGCCTCCAATATGTTGGTGAGTCAAAGCAGCCTTTCCACAAACGCCTCAATGGCCATAGGAGTGATATCTCTAAGAAGCCACTTCTCCCAGTTTCTCAGCATTTCAGACAATCAGGTCACAAACTTGATGACTTTAATCGCATGAAAATCCTAGTGATTGAACAGAACATTCACTGGAGTGATGCCCAGCGACAGGTTAGGAAAGCTTTTGGATAAAGGAACTAAATGTACATCATCCAAACGGCATCAATAAGAAATACTAAGTTTTGTTTTCACTCATTTTGGAATGTAAATATACACAGTCACGTATATTAGAGTATCGAGTTTTGTTTATATTATGATGTTCGAGATTATGGATTAAAATCAATAGATTAAAACTTACCTGTATTATTGATCTATTTTAACCTACAATCAGTATTGTTAAACTCATTGACACTGAAGAAGGCTATTTGTTAAGCCGAAATATTTGTCAACACGATTTAATAACAACATCTTCGTATAATACCATCTTATATTAGTATCGTTGTGCAAATTTTTAGACTGATATAATTTTTCCTTATCTGCACAGTATCGTCTATTCTAGACGATCCGGTACATAGTAAATTTGCTGGTTGGTCCTTTTATAGACTTCTATATATATATATATATATAAGTATTCTGATATCAAATGTATATTAATACGCCACAGGTTCGGTACCGCTAAACTAATCAAAAGAAGTTACTATTATTTTTTGGATTTCTAACTGACATCGCCGATGTTAATAATTTACAAGGGGAAAATTAGCTTCTCGTGCTATTAGGGGGGAAAATTGGCCTGATCCTGGTTTGTCCCCTTTCCCATCACGCTGAGGGGAAAAGTAGGATCATGCCAATTTTCCGGGGAACTAGATCGGTCCAGTTCTACCGCCCGGAAAAAGTATGGGGAAGAATAGCAATAGGACACCGGCACATAAAGAATTTGGCGAAATTCAACATGTGTGTGAGGGGGTACGCCCGACAGTCCGACGCCCCTTTAGTCCGACTGTTCAATAGTCCGACGGTTCGATAGTCCGACAGTTAAATATTCCGACAGTTAAATATTCCGACAGTTCGATAGTCCGACAGTTCGATAATCCGACAGGGTGACACATAATTATACAAGTCAAGGGCTTATATATTCTTATTTTGTCCCGCTATCACACTTAGAGTGTTTATTCAGGCCTTTCAACCCTTCTTAACTTGTCTAAGCAATTTCTCTTCTCAGTTTACCCCGAGTATGATTTAACGTAACATATTGTAACAATACGCACGTGTCAATGTACAAAACCAAACATAAAGTGTACATTTTTTGAACTTCTGCCATTAAATGTTTAAAACTATTTGAACCTTCAAAGAAAAGGACTTGGGCCAATTTTCCCGCTATTTGTTCATATACGTACTGGTGTAGTTCGATAATTGAGATAGACAATCTCAAATCAATCAAACATGTAATGAGGTTTTTTTTCTTTTTTAATTATTAAACAGTGCTTCTTAAATAAAAGATAAAACCAAAATGCTGATACTTGGATTAATCATAAATCACATACTTTTTCAGGAACTTTAAGATTTAAACAATAATACTTCTTCATGGTTGTAAAATTCTTCATGTTGAGGAATCTGCTATTTAAGCGACTTTTGAAATTGTCATTTAAATTAATTTATATTCTGAATACCAGGAAAATGGTCTTTATGTATTTTCACAAAAGACAAAAAGTTGTAAAATTCCTTCAGTATTATAAAATACTAGTATAATATGAGACATTCAGATTTGAAACCTCATTGCTGACAAAATTGATGACGTCAGTATAGCGATTAGACGGTATAAAAGTACGGACAGAACCAAATTAAAATGCATGAACTTCAAACTTTTTATGTGAAAAAAAAACGGTGATGTGTGTTCCCCGGTTGATGATGCAAGCACAGGAAGTGTCAAAATATGGCTCTGTACTATATTTGTAGAAATGTCAGTATATTTTTTTGTAAATTGACATCTTTGGTATGTTGAAAGTTCACATGTACAATACAATATCTATGTAACGAAAGCTGAAACTATAAAATTTTCTTATCATTTTCTGTAATAGTCCCCGAATTTTTTCACTATTGGAATAACCAAACCCTTCCGGGCTTGGCTGAAGTGTGCTTCACACGAATACAAGAACAAATCGACTGAAAGCGGTGTACAAATTGTACCAATGTTTGTTCAAACACAGACCCCAAAATCAACAATATGCAGTCAATTATGAAATCAAGTATCTTCCATGTACATTTTGTTGGAATTTATAGTTTATAATTATTTTATTTGCTCAAAGAGTCAAAACGGTTAAGACGCACGTTTTTCGAACTTAGGAAGTCTTCTCCTGGAAACAATACTACAATTTAGTTTACATGTAAAATATATATGCACTAATGTTGTACAAAAGATAATTTCGAGGAGATAGATTTAAAGCATAACTAGAAAAGAAGCACACAGGATGAAGAAAAAGCTACAAAATAGACGAAAAACGTGAGTGAAGTATATGGATACCATCACGGAGTATGATGATGTATACAGCATAGTATAGTAATGTTCAAAGTTAGACAATAAGGTATCTTTTAGACCCTCTGATAAATATAATTATAGACATTTTTTAAATGTTGCAGTTTTCTTCATAACTAAGGTCCGGCGGTACTTCCTTGGGTCACCTAAGCAAGATTATCAGTTACTATTTCAAGATTTTGTATATTCATTTTAAACTTTAACTTTCACAATAAATCTGGCCAAGTGTTTCGATATATATTTGTATATATTTTCAACATGTTCGTTCCTTTTTGCATCAGAAGAAAGAGTTACTTCTAAGTGTTTAGGAATATCGTTGAGAATAGTGTACACAATTTCATCATGAATCAAAATGGTCATAACTTTCTTTCATTGTCTGATTTTTTATTCAAAGTTTTTTGAAGATGTCAATATTGTAACCAACTAGTGTTTGAATTACACCAAAAATAATGGCACAGTCAGGAACCTAATGTTCAGTGGTTGTCGCTTGTTGATGAGGTTCATAAGTGTTTCTAGTTTCTTTTTTATATGGATTAGACCGTTGGTTTTCCTGTTTGAATGAGTTTACGCTAGTCCTTATTGGGACCCTTTATAGCTTGATGTTTGGTGTGAGCCAAGGCTACGTGTTGAAGGCCGTACTTTGACATATAATGGTTTAAATTTACAAATTGTGACTTGGATGGAGAGTTATCTCATTGGCACTCATACCACTTCTTAAGATTACCAGTTGCCTTAGTTACAGGGTCATGAGACGAAAATAAAGGGAAAAACAGGTATAATAGACAAACGGAAAAGTAGGGACATACATTCAATAGAGTAGTCCGATGTTAAGGTAATCTGCATCTTTTCTGCCTGCTTGTCCCTGATGCATGTATACATTTTCTGTTGATAATCAATTTGACATTATAATTATAAAAGAAGAAGATGTGGTATGATTGCCAATGAGACAACTCTCCAAAAGAGACCAAATGACACAGAAATTAACAACTAACTATAGATCACCGTAAGCATGTCTTACTATGGCATAACATTTTATGGCAGTGACAATATACAGCTACATCCAGTTTGATGAATCGATGTTACCACTGTGCTACCATCTTGTTGTTCTATTTCACATTTCTTTCCTGCTTTACAACAGTCAAGAGAGAACTGAGGAATGTTGAAAATCAGTTTACCAATTATCATGGTCAATTTGTATCAATTTAAAACTGTCTGAACATCGGAAGATAATGTTTATTCTTTACAGGTGAATCTGGTCACCATAAATCCTTCGAAAATGCTGACAAATACAAACTTTGAATATCGAACACGAATTCTTTGGCAATTACAAAAATATATGTCTCCTTTATGTTACATACTATTAAAAATACCAAATTTGTTTATATTTTTATAAAACGTATTGTTAATTTGTAATGCCATATTTTTCGATACAATTTGACATTCAATCTAGCTGGGTATTTGCATAATATTGAAGTGGCAAAACTATTATGCAAACTTGTTGTCTGCCCATAAAGTGAGAACTGTAAATAATACCTTGTCCATCGGATTTCTTATGAGTAAGAAATCCAGGCTTAAAAAGTTTAAAAGTGCCTAGAATATCAACCAATGTTAGAGTAAGATTTGATTATTTACTTCCTCCCCGGCAGGGGCTGTATATATAGTGACTGTGAAATAAAGACTGGCTAAACTTTTGGGACATATTAGCAAATCGGTAACCTAATTTTGCGAAAAAATGGACAATATACATCCCATTTTAGCGAAATAAGAAAACACGTATGTCACTTTACGGAAATTGCTATGTGTTCCTTCTATTATTTGTATTTAGATTGTAAGGATACAAAGTGGATGTGTTCATAAAACTTGTTTTTCTTTTTGTTTCAATTACTTTTATTTATATTTAGTAATTAATACATGACTTCGAACAGTTTAATATTTCATCGTTTCTTGAAAATTCATATATACATGTAGTCGAATAGACTACGTGCGTACTATAGTAAAACTTATAACGAACACACATTTCGCTAATCTGTGATATAAAACAGACATGTAAACATATAAATTCTGATGATTGAATTCAGCATAAAATGAATAGTACATCAATCTCATTCTTGTATTTTCATCATACAATAGACAATTTATAACTAGTGCTTGCTGTTTGGTGTGATTTTACTAATTTTGTAAAGTCTCACAGCGACTTTAAGACGTTCAAAGGCATTGTTTTCGTACCCGTACCTTTATCTTGGTTGTTTGCCTGAAATGGTGAGGATTCGGTATCATTGTCTACACTATTCTTTCTCTCGGTAGCACAATACAAAGATTATTTTACCCTAATCAGACAACTTTAAACGGATGTAATCTCTTTCATCCAGCTTTAAATTTTATAGCGTACCAAAAGAAAGAAGAAAGATTAAAGTGCCATATCAGTCTAAATGTCGAACTATTTTTTATGGTTTTACTTCTTTCAAATAAATTTAGGAATCGATTGCAAAAACCCGATTTCAAAATTCTGTGTATTTAAAATGATGAGAATTTCATTATGACATAATTATTACATAATTAGTTGCTATATTGTGATGTCCACACTTGAATGAAATAAGCTTCTTTGTTTTCATTCCATCCCAAAATATTTTAAAGATTCTTGTACAACACAGTTTGAACTCCGAAACCATGTCTCAGATTTTCCCTATTGCATTTCATTCTCTCGTAAACCTTCAATGAAGATGTCAACCTCAGTTTATAAGAGATCACTAAATTTAATTGGGTATAACATTTGTTCTATTGATGCTTTTGGATCTGAGACTATATGTTGAAGATAACTGTTCAAGGAACAACATGTGTGAAAATCAGGCATATAGGGGCACACTTCTAGTACTGTAGCTAATTTCATTTAAAACTACATTTTAATGTCAAAAATGAATGTGTCAAAATTGAATTAATAAGAATTTTCCTACTTGTACCCCATTTACTTCAATATAATTCACACATGTACCATTTGGATACTGCAGGATTGGCCTTTCATCATAAATCAGTTAGGTTTTGACCAGTAAGAAAGCATTTCATTTCAGCAATTCTAAATATACAAAGAAAATGCACACACCTACGCATCAATATACATCTGGCGGGAGATGTTATATCATCACTGACTTTGCTGTAAGTCACGGTTGCTACTGATATGGTCAAAACTCCGCTTATTATGATAAACAGTTACAATAAATAATATCAGAAGTTTAATTACACATTGCATTTTCAATATTGATTTTATTCCTCTTAGTACATAAAATAATATATTTTGTTTTTTGCATTCATTTTGTTACAAAAGTAAGTTATGCATGTGTACACAAAATGATCAGTTGGTCAGTTTAGATGATCTTTATGGGGATTTCTAGAAATATATATTGTATACAATGACAATACGGTGTTTTACTCCAAGTATATTTTTTTTATTTTTGCAGTTTGAAAATGAAATATTTAATTCTTTTAATAAGAATTCATATTTATTACATTATCCTCAAGAAATTCTAGTATAAACATCAGCAACATTAATTGTTAAAAGAAGTAACAAAACAGATGAAAATTAAATTTTGATAAAATTTAGTTGCTTTTGTATTGTGCTACCTTAAATATAATTCTAAGATAAGCATGATATAATTTCATGTAAATATTCCAAATATTTCATTAACTCTCTGAACTCGACTATCAATTACTTAAATCATAATGCTCTTTAATTTTCACCCATCCTAAACAAAATGTGGTTCTGATGGGCGTTATCCTAATTTGTGAATAGCCTTCAAAGTTGAAGAGTAATTGACAGTAAATATATAATAGAATCATTTGTGATTGACAGTAACCCCACCTTATAACCATATGGCACAATACAGCTTATGCTACATTTACTTTTGACCCTTTCGGGACTGTTATAACTTAAATGTAAATAATGTACATGTTTCAACAATTATAGCGTAATCTGTATTTTCTTTTGAACCTTATGGTACGTCAACTGGACGCTTAAGCTGCATATGCTATTTATTACAGCAAGGCTGCATTTAATATAGCATATGCTGTATTAATTATAGCATATGCTGTATAAATTACAGCAAATGCTATATATTATAGCCTAAGCGACATTAATTACAGCATAGGGTACATAAATTATAGCTTAAGCTGTAGTTTATATAGCATATGCTGTATTAACTGTAGCATATGCGAAATAATTTACTTTTGACCCTTTCCGCACGCCATAAATGTGTCTTTGGGCAACAGATGCCCTGCTTGTAAATATGCACGAGTCAACTTCCACATACAGATGCATGCAGGATTCACGTAGTTAAGACCGTTTTGTGATTATAAGCATTGTGTATAAGTTGCATAGCATTTGGTTGGGGCAAAATAAAGTTAGAGAACGGAAAAAGACAGATTTAGTGACGCCACCCAATTTCGAACTTGATCTGTGTTTTGTGGTAATAAGCATTGTGGATAAGTTTTATAACATTTGGTTGAGGCAAGCTAAAGTTAAGAGAACGGAAACGAAAAATTCAGCAATTTTTGTTTATAAAGGGCATAACTCATGAGCGGTAAAGGTGACGCCACCCAATTTCGAACTTGATCTGTGTTTTGTGGTAATAAGCATTGTGTATAAGTTTCATAACATTTGGTTGAGGCAAACTAAAGTTAGAGAATGGAAACCAATTTTCGGGACGGACGGGATCAACAGACGGACAAAGGTAACACTTAATGCCCCCTCCGCTAAGGCGGGGGTATAAAAACTTATTTTACCCACACCTTATTTGTGCTTTTAGCCCTTTCTAGGTAGCTTCACTGCAATTAATTTTCGTGATTTTGTTATTTTCTTGATGTATTTATATAAGTGAAGATCCAAGTTTTACATATTCATGTTATTTTTCTACTCACAAAAATCATTAAAATTGGTTTACAGTATAATTCGTGACGCAACTCTCTTTTTGTTTCTTTAAGCAATTTGGTATTACACCTTTGTTTGGCAGTTGAGATGATTTATACATCATAACCTGTCCAGAGTAACTGCAATTTAAAGACTGACATATAGAATTGTCATATGACTATTGTGGAACACTAGTAGACCTCTATAAGTCTTTACAGCATTTATTACATTGTTGGGTTACTGTCTAATTAACATATACCCCAATTCTACTCTTGAAAAATAACTGATGGAGGGTCACTTTCTAAACTTTGTTGCCATTATATTATATATTTCATCCATGCTGTTTCAGTGTTTGTATAGATGAATCATGAAACATAAGAAAAAGTAAATTTGAACCCATATATCATTTGATAAAAAAATACATATAAATTTAATAACAATATCACAAGTTATATCAATGGACGGAATGATCATGGACAGTTATTTTCTCTCAATATTATCAGCAGTTTTAACAATCTTCATATCTTCTTTACAAATCTTTATGGAAGTACTGATACTGATAGGTCAATTTCCATATTGCACCATACACATACTATCATTTATGGTTCTCACTTCCCCTTCTCCTTAAAATAATCAGCTGTAAATTAAACAAATATGTTGATATAATAACATAGGTTATAACATGTGTTTAACCCTGCCACATTCCATAATTAGGTCTTTCCACTTTTCTGTGGGAAGACCTATTGTATTGTTCTGATTATTATTAGGTCTTTCCACTTTTCAGTGGAAAGAAATATTGTATTTGTTCTGATTATTATTATTTTCTTCCACCTAATTTTGTTCTCGCGTAAAATTTTTGTTTCGCAAGATGTCGCTTAGATATTTCTTATATAGTATCATACAGTTTATGCGCTTTTATTTTTACCCATTCTAAGCAGAACAATTTTCTTTGTAGGAGTTATCTCCTGAACACTGTTTTCCTTGTGACTGCATCTCCTCTGTAACCGTAAAAGCGATAAATTAATTTTATAAAATTGCTCGTTATATCCTTTGCATTATTTGTCCTATTTTGACCGAGCGATATGAATATTCCATATGAGAGTTATTTCCCTTATGCATGTGATATAAGTGATATGCATTTCCATCTTGTAAACTATAAGTGATAGAGACCTAGGATCTTTTGATTTGAGGTTCTTGATCCAAAAAGAAACTTAGGTCAATGTCAGAGGTCAAGGTCATATTTTAAATTTTGATTTTGGCTTATTTTCAATACTTTTCAAAACCGTAGATATCGACAACATATTTTTACTAAATTGTAAGTTGCGACATGTCGTAACACATGAATTTTGGTTGAAAGGTGCGCTAACATTAAATTGGAGTTTTCTCCCTCTTTTATTAAAAATTAGGCATATAGTAATATAACTCATTAACCATATATAATTAAGACCTATGTTCTTTTGATTTGAAGCCATTGGTTTATGACCTTGAAATCGAACTCAAGGTCATAGGTAAAATTAGCGTTCTAGATTTTGACCTTTGCTTTGACCTCATATGTGTACATGATAAAGCCATGGGACTTTTGCATTAAGTTGCAAGCCACTTGACCATGGAAAAGCCAACCGAAGTAGCTATTTTTGTACTTATTTAATGTAAAAGTATATTGAACAATATATTTTTGGAATCAGTATCAAGTAAGCTGTCAAATAAAACCAGAAGTGACATATTTCAAACCGGAAGTAACAATGTATCTCCTTATTTAGAAACAAATGTATAGAAATCATATATTTTTGGAATCAGTGTACAATAAGCTATCATTTGACGATGGATATGATATTTCAAACTGAATTTTCGTAGTTCTATATCAAACTTGTTCTTTATAGTGGAAAGACCTTTAATTGTTCTCTGAACAATTGGTTTTAATTAGGTCTTTTCACTTTTCTGTGGAAAGACCTATTGTATTTGTTTTGATTATTATTTTCTTCCGCCAAATTTTGTTCTCACGTAAAATTTTTGTTTTGCAAGATATTGCTTAGATATTTCTTATATAGTATCATACAGTTAATGCCCTTTTATTTTCACCCATTCTAAGCCGAACAATTTTCTTTGTAGGAGTTATCTCCCGAACACTGTTTTCCTTGTGACTGCATCTCCTCCGTAACCGTAAAAGAAAGCGACAAATTAATTTTATAAAATTGCTCGTTATATCCTTTGCATTATTTGTCCTATTTTGACCGAGCGATATGAATATTCCATATGAGAGTTATTTCCCTTATGCATTTGATATAAGTGACATGCATTTCTATCTTGTAAACCATAAGTGATAGAGACCTAGGATCTTTTAATTTGAGGTCCTTGATCCAAAAATAAGAAAATTAGGTCACGGTCAGATGTCAAGGTCATATTTTAAATTTCGATTTTGGCTTATTTTCAATACTTTTCAAAAACGTAAGACATCGACAACATATTTTTACTAAATTGTAAGTTGCGACATGTCGTAACACATAAATTTTGGTTAAAAGTGCGCTAACATTAGATTGGGAGTTTTCTCCCTCTTTTATTAAAAGTTAAGCATATAGTGATATAACTCATTAACCATATATAATTCATACCTATAGTCTTTTGATTTGAAGCCCTTGGTTTATGACCTTGAAATTGATACTTAAGGTCATAGGTAAAATTGATGTTCAAGATTTTGACCTTTGCTTTTACCTCATATGTATACATGATAAAGCCATGGGACTTTTGCATTACGTGGCAAGCCACTTGACTATGGAAAAGCCAACCGGAAGTGATCTGGTGTAAACAGGAAGTAGCTATTTTTGTACTTATTTAATGTAAAAGTATATTGAACCATATATTTTGGAATCAGTATCAAGTAAACTATCAAATAAAACCGGAAGTGACATTTTTCAAACCTGAAGTTACAATTTATCTCCTTATTTAGAAAAAATGTATAGAAACCATATATTTTTGGAATCAGTGTCCATAAGCTATCATTTGACGCTGGATATGATATATCTAACTGAGTTTTAATATTTCAATATCAAAATTGATCTTTATGGGTGGAAAGACCTTCAATTGTTCTCTGAACAATTGGTTTTAATTAGGTCTTTCCACTTTTCCGTGGAAAGACCTATTGATTTTGTTCTGATTATTTTTTTTCTTCCGCCTAAATTTTGTTTACGCGCAGTATTGTTATTTCACAAGATGTCGCTTAGATATTTGGTATATGATATCAAACAGTTTAGACGCTTTTAAAACTGACACCATTGAACCAAATACTTTACGTTGTAAGAGTTATCTCCCCAAACACTGTTTTCCTTGTGTCCACTACTCCTTCGCAACCATAAAAGATTACGACAAATTTATTTTACCAAATTGCTCGTTACGTCTTCAGGATTAGGGTGACCATTTGGACCGAAGCTATCCGGAGACTCCATATGAGAGTTATTTCCCCTTATGCATTTGATATAAGTGATATGCATATGAACTCATAAACCGTAAGGCGTATCAACCTAGAGTCGTTTTATTTGAGGTCCTTGGGTCCCAACTTAAAAAATGAGGTCAAGGTCAAAGGTCAAGGTCATGTTCTAAATTTTGACATTCACTTCATGCTGCTTTTACTCGAAAAAAAGTTAGGGGTAAAGTTTTTAAAAATGTGATAAAAATGTTAGTTGCGACATGATTTTGCTGGAGAGTTTTGTCGTAATGTTACGCGTCATTTTTGGGGGTTCCATGCCATTGAAATGGAAAATGAACGAATTAACTAATTATAGCTTCAAACTTTACAGCTATCATGATGCGTACATGCAATTTATCTTTGTTAATCATCCAAGGCCCACAACCACCCTCTAGACCCCCTTTTTTTTCGAATCACATTTCTGTTTTATTATAAAATGCTAATCCTTCTTTTTATGAATAACATTCTTTCTGAAATACAAATCTATTCCTGCAAAATAAAATCTGCTCCAAATCATGTATTTCTGAAAATTAATCGATAAACGTTTTGTTAAAGTACTATAACACCAGCATTATTTTTGTGTGCATGCAAGGAATGAGTCGACCAGTGGTCAGCGATTGGTCAATAGTTTACCTGTAAAATAAATGGAGAAAATATATTTTCCGTTAGCAGTATAAATCACGTGCAGTCCGCTTGACGTTCCAATCTGGATTGAGAAATTAAAATCAATGACGAGAAATCCTCTAAATTTCGTAAATAATAGTAAAATCCTAGAATCAAATTTCTAAACATGCATTTAAATCAAATCTGTGTTCCGTAAATATGTGTACAAAAAGCATGCATGATCCGACATCAATGACCTGTAAATGAAAGAAAATTAAATTCGTTTGCACATTCTTTATACATAGGTGTGGTCAGGACGACGTCTCTCTGCAAAGAAATTAAATAAACAGTCTTTCTGTGATTATCGATCAGCTTGGTAACGTCACAATCACACCAATCATCCGTGCAGCACGTGCTACCTAAAATAAAATAGGGTTTTCCCTTTTCGAAAAGAATTAAAATGTGCACATTGGTAAAATACAAAAGATCCATGCAGGTCAGGTCCGATGTCCTTTAATTATAAAATTGAAAACAATGCACACACAATAAGTAAATAAGACACAAGTACTGGGAAGCCTTATAAAAAGAGAACATTTATAAAGGAAAATGCAAGGATACTTTTAGTAAGTGTGTTTAAATCCTTGCATGTTCCTACAAATGTCATAATTTGAATATAAATAAACATGTTGCAAGGACCTGTTTTGCGATTCTTAGAGCCTAGGTCCCAAGTGTTTAAACACAGGAACTAGGCTCTCAATTCCTTTTCGTGTATTCCTTAAGCCTAGGTCCCAAGTGTTTAAACACGGCCACTAGGCTCTCAATTCCTTTTCACATATTCCTTAAGCCTAGGTCCCAAGTGTTTAAACACAGGAACTAGGCTCTCAATCCTTTTCACATATTCCTTAAGCCTAGGTCCCAAGTGTTTAAACACGGCCACTAGGCTCTCAATTCCTTTTCGCGTATTCCTGAAGCCTAGGTCCCAAGTGTTTAAACACCGCCACTATAGGCTCTCAATTCCTTTTACATTTTTCTAGTGGCTCGGTCCCATGTGATTAATCAATCAATCAATCAATCAATCAATCAATCAATCAATCAATCAAATCAAATCAAATCAATCAATCAATCAATCAATCAATCAATCAATCAGTCAATCAATCAATCAATAAAAAATCAATTAATCAATCATGTTTCGGAAAGGAAAGACCGTTAACAATTGTTTTAAAACAACTGATTTATATTTATTATTATCATTATTATTTTCTTCCGCCTAATTTTGTTCTCGCGTAAAATTTTTGTTTCGCAGGATGTCACTTAGATATTTCTTATATAGTATCATACAGTTTATGCGCTTTCTGTTTTCACCCATTCTAAGCCGAACAATTTTCTTTGTAGGAGTTATCTCCCGAACACTGTTTTCCTTGTGACTGCATCTCCTCCGTAACCGTAAAAGAAAGCGACAAATTTATTTTATAAAATTGCTCGTTATATCCTTTGCATGATTTGTCCTATTTTGACCAAAGTGATATGAACACTCCATATGAGAGTTATTTCCCTTATGCATTTGATATAAGTGATATGCATTTCTATCTTGTAAACCATAAGTGATAGAGACCAAGGATCTTTTGATTTGAGGTCCTTGATCCAAAAATTAGAAAATTAGGTCAAGGTCAGATGTCAAGGTCATATTTTAAATTTTGATTTTGGCTTATTTTCAATTCTTTTCAAAAACCGTATAAGATATCGACAACATATTTTTACTAAATTGTAAGTTGCGACATGTCATAACACATGAATTTTGGTTGAAAGGGTACGCTAACATTAAATTGGAGTTTTCTCCCTCTTAAATTAAAAATCAGGCATATAATGATATAACTCATTAACCATATATAATTAAGACCTATGGTCTTTTGATTTGAAGCCATTGGTTTATGACCTTGAAATTGAGCTCAAGGTCATATTTAAAATTGACGTTCTAGATTTTGACCTTTGCTTTAACCTCATATGTATACATGATAAAGCCATGGGACTTTTGCATTACGTTGCAAGCCACTTGACCACTGCAAAGCCAACCGGAAGTGATCTGGTGTAAACCGAAGTAGCTATTTTTGTACTTATTTAATGTAAAAGTATATTGAACCATATATTTTTGGAATCAGTATCAAGTAAACTATCAAATAAAACCGGAAGTGACATATTTCAAACTGGAAGTAACAATTTATCTCCCTTATTTAGAAAAAAATGTATAGAAACCATATATTTTTTGGAATCAATGTACAATAAGCTATCATTTGACGCTGGATATGATATATCTGAGTTTTAATGGTTCAATATCAAAATTAATCTTTATGGGTGGAAAGACCTTCAATTGCTCTCTGAACAATTGGTTTTAATTTAATCTTTTTTTTTTCTCATTGTGCGGTCCCAAGTCAAGAGTTAAGACCTATAGTTGCTTAGATCTATGTCATTTAGAATAAATATAAAAATAAAGAGATGTGGTATGATTGCCAATGAGACAACTAACTGGACTCTGTTGAACAGTTGTTTCATTGGCAACCAAACAACTTCTCCTAATTTTTTATTTTGTCTTGTCTGCTTTCTGGCTTAATATGTCTTACATAATAATTAAACAGCATAAAAAATGGAAATTAACCTAATTTTGACTAGAGAAAGATGATGCCCATGCCATTTGCTGTTGTTCGCTGTTATCTTTCTTTGTTTTAATGTTTTTCTGAGGAGTTGGGTGTTGGTGGTTGTGGTTATTTGCACTTTCTAGTATTTTTTTATGATTCCTGTTATCATTTTTATAATGTATCATCAAAAAAAAGTATCAGAAATTACATATGAATTGAAACTAGATACCAAAAGATAATTTGTTGTGCTCAATTGACAGAAACTATATAAATTAGTATTACATTTGTACTGCGATTCAAATACAGCATACTCAGAAATTATTGCGATATTTTTAAAAATGCAACATTATCAGGTTAGCATGATAAAAACTTGCATTCATAATTCCAGTAATGATTGTATTGCATAAAATTTTTGCAATCACATAAATCAGATTTTGCATTTTTGACATTGGTCAAAGATTTGCATTTATGAATAATATTTGCATAAATAAATTTCTGAATTTACAGTAAGACAATCTGAGATACTACAAATAAAATAGTTTACACAATTTGATTCAATTACAAACAATTTTTGATGATGTTTCCAGTGAATATTGGTGGTTGTAGATGATTCCCCCTGATATTACTCTCTGTATCTCTCATCATAATCTCTACATTTGGAACTATCTGATAATCTATAAATACAAACCTAATTTTTCTACAGCCTCTACACATACGCTAGGAAACATATTCTCTGAGTAAGTTGATATTAGCAACATAGACTGTGTTCTAACTAAAATAAGTCCTCTTTTATCCTGAAATACATATAAAGATGATACAAACTTCTATGTAATTATTCAGTAAGTTTGAATTATGAAATATTACATTCAAAGGGGTATAAATAGAGAATATCATATGGCTTTTCAATATCACATCCGTATCAACCGAGACACCAATATAATCCCAAGAGCTCTGCTCGAGGATTATATTGATTGAGGGCTGATACTGTGTGATATTGAAAGCCATATCATATACACTTTATTATATACCTCATATAGATGTTTTTTATGTGACATGACGTCATACAGATTAGGGGTTTGATAAAGCCTTTGCAACAGTGACTGACATCGATGACGTGACGTCATACAGATTAAAGGTGTGATAAAGCCTTTGCAACAGTGACTGATATCGATATCATCACGGATAGCTGATACAGCACGATTGCCGTTGACCGTATTACACATACAATTTATCTGTATTTACTACTAAGTATATAATAAGGGGTATATATCAACACAACAACACAGAATAAAGGAGATGCATTGAGGCCAACAAATGGTCAAGACAGGTGGTCACTGTATACGTCAAATCTAAATATTATTGAATTTCAAATGCAATGCTGGATCTATCCTATAATACGTGAATGTATAAATTCTTCAATCAAAAATATTAATGCCAGATCAAACAATTTTTTTGCTAATCTTGCCATATTTCTCACAATAATAAAATCATTACACTCATTTCTAAAGTTACAGCTCTTAATTTCTGGCATACCAGAATGTTATTAATTTTTACCCAATTTCATTTATAAAAAGAAGATGCAAGATAAAAATATTTCATTAATAATTCAACTTCTGCAAAAAGTAAACATAAAATATGAAAACAATGTGAACTAGGTTTCTTATTTTTTTTTTCAACACTAAATTATAGATTTATTGCACTAAAGCTGTTAACAATGACCTTACTGCTACAGCTTTAACCATAAGGTGTGAAATCATGTTTCAACACAAATCTCCCTTTAGAAAAATGGGAGATCTCTCTCTTTGGACGTTTTGTAAATTTGTTACCTTTGCTTAGAAGATCATGAAGGTAAACTTTGACAATTGTTACATTTGAAGAGGTTTCCTATTTTATACCAAGTTACTTATCTCTGATTTCAAATGGTTACACATACTTACACATTTACCACATATGGAGTTTTTGTCTGCTCTGACACATACTTACACATTTACCATATGTGGAGTTTTTGTCTGCTTGGACTCATACTTACACATCTACCATATATTGAGTTTTTGTCTGCTCTGACACATACTTACACATTTACCATATATGGAGTTTTTGTCTGCTCTGACTCATACTTACACAATTACCATATATTGATTTTTGTCTGCTCGGACTCATACTTACACATCTACCATATATTGAGTTTTTGTCTGCTCGGACACATACTTACACATTTACCATATATGGAGTTTTTGTCTGCTCGGACACATACTTACACATTTACCATATATTGAGTTTTTGTCTGCTCGGACACATACTTACACATTTACCATATATTGAGTTTTTGTCTTCTCTGACTCATACTTACACATTTACCATATGAGGAGTTTTTGTCTGCTCTGACTCATACTTACACATTTACCATATATGGAGTTTTGTCTGCTCAAACACATACTTACAAATTTACCATATATGGAGTTTTGTCTTCTCTGACTCATACTTACACATTTACCATATGAGGAGTTTTTGTCTGCTCTGACTCATACTTACACATTTACCATATATTGAGTTTTGTCTTCTCTGACTCATACTTACACATTTACCATATGAGGAGTTTTTGTCTGCTCTGACACAAACTTACACATTTACCATATATGGAGTTTTTGTCTGCTCGAGCACATACTTACACATTTACCATATATGGAGTTTTTGTCTGCTCGGACACATACTTACACATCTACCGTATATGGAGTTTTTGTCTGCTCGGAGCCTCGGACACATACTTACACATTTACCATATATGGAGTTTTTGTCTGCTTGGACTCATACTTACACATCTACCATATATTGAGTTTTTGTCTGCTCGGACACATACTTACACATCTACCATATATGGAGTTTTTGTCTGCTCGAGCCTTGACACATACACATGTATATGGAGTTTTGTCTGCTTGGACTCATACTTACACATCTACCATATATTGGAGTTTTTGTCTGCTCGGACACATACTTCCACATCTATATATGGAGTTTTTGTCTGCTCAGAGCCTCGGACACATACTTACACATTTACCATATATGGAGTTTTTGTCTGCTCGGACACATTTGTATTGTCTGTCGTCAAAGTAAATCCCTTCTTCTCTTGTCTGTGGGGGATTTTTAAAAGCATCTAGTAAAATTTGTACTTGTTCTTGATGAAGCTAAAAATATTAGAAATCACAATGTTCACAATAATAAAAAAGTAAAATAACAAAAATACCGAACTCCACGGAAAATTCAAAAGTTCCTTATCAAATGGCAAAATCAAAAGCTCAACCACATCAAGCGAATGGAAAACAACTGTCATACTCCTGACTTGGTACAGGCATTTCCACAAAATGTCAGCAATTATACATTGTTTGAAAACAAAAAACAAACAAGGCTTTGAATTGGGTAATAAAATGCTCGCAGGACGCAGCTTGATACGACCACAGAGGTCGAACCCTGAACAGTTGGGGCAAGTATGGACACAACATTCAAGCTTGATACAGCTCTGAATTTAGATTGTGATTAAATATTTGACACAGCATAGGTTTCTGACACAGAATGAATGTACTCTAAGAACTTAATTTTTTTTAATTTACCTATTATGGTCCAATATCCAAAATCTAAATACATGGTTAGATTCAGCATATCAAAGAACCCCAAGAGTTCAATTTTGATGAAATCAAACAAAGTTTAATTTTGGACCCTTTTGACCTCAATGTGGACAAAGTTGATAATAGGGCCCAAAATCAAAAATCTAAATACATGGTTAGATTCAGCATATCAAAGAACCCCATATATTCAATTTTGTTGAAATCAAACAAAGTCTAATTTTGGACCCGATTTGGACCAACTTGAAAACTGGGCCCATAATCAAAAATCTAAATAAATGGTTAGATTCAGCATATCAAAGAACCCCATATATTCAATTTTGTTAAAATCAAACTAAGTTTAATTTTGGACCCTTTGCACCTTAAGGTAGACCAATTTGAAAACAGGACCAAAAATTAAGAATCTAAATACATGGTTAGATTCAGCATATCAAAGAACCCCATATATTCAATTTTGTTGAAATCAAACAAAGTTTAATTTTGGACCCGATTTGGACCAACTTGAAAACTGGGCCCATAATCAAAAATCTAAATACATGTTTAGATTCAGCATATCAAAGAACCCTAAGAATTCAATTTTGTTCAAATCAAACTAAGTTTAATTTTGGACCCTTTGGACCTTAATGTAGACCAATTTGAAAACAGGACCAAAATTAAGAATCTAATACACGGTTAGATTCGGCATATCAAAGAACCCCAATAATTCAATTTTTGATGAAATCAAACAAAGTTTAATTTTGGACCCTTTGGACCTCAATGTGGACCAATTTAAAAACGGGCCCAAAATCCAAAACTTAATACAGTTAGATTCAGCATATTAAAGAACCCCAAGAATTCAAGAATAAAACCCCATTGAAATTGGTCAAGAAATAAGCAATTTATACAAAGTATCTTCTTTTGCACAATACTGTGCAATTGAATATTCTTGCAATTGCGCAATACTGTGCAATTGAATATTTCTTGCTATTGTGCAATACTGTACAATTGACAATTTCTTGCTATTGTGCAGTACTGTGCAATTGGATATTTCTTGCTATTAGCAATACTGTGCAATTGAAGATTTCTTGCTATTGCGCAATACTGTGCAATTGAAAATTTCTTGCTATTGCACAATACTTATTATATAATAATTTACACATCCTGTTTGGTGTGTATCTCCTGCCATATCATTATTATTTGCTTTTAAATATAAATCAGAAATAACCAACTTAAAATGAAAAATTTTAAAGAAAAAAAAGGAAAAAAAAATCACCCCCAATTTTTGAACCCCCTTATGATTCATCACCCCCAAACTCAATCCCAGCCTTCCCTTTGAGGTATGGTACCTTGCAGTACAATTTCAGAGAGATCCATACACTTGAACACAAGTTATTGTCTGGAAACTAGAAAAATGCTTATTTTGGCCCCTTTTTGGCCCCTAATTCCTAAACGTTTAGGGCAATTACCCCAAACTCAATTCCAGCTTTCCCTTTGTGATATGGAACCTTGTAGTACAATTTCAGAAAGATCCATACACTTACACACAAGTTATTGTCCTGAAACTAGAAAAATGCTTATTTTTGCCCCTTTTTTGGCCCCTAATTCCTAAAATTTTGAGGCAATTACCCCAAAATCAATCCCAGCATTCCCTTTGTGATATGGAACCTTGTGGTACAATGTCAGAGAGATCCATACACTTACACACAAGTTATTGTCTGGAAGTTACAAAATGCTTATTTTGGCCCTTTTGGCCCCTAATTCCTTAACTGTTGGTACCATAACCCCAAAATCAATCCCAACCTTCCTTTTGTGGTACTGAACCTTATGGTAAAATTTCCTAGAGATCCATTCACTTAAACTAAAGTTAGAGTCGAAAACCAATGTGTCTTGGACGACGACGACAACGACGCCAACGTCATACCAATATCGACCACAAAAATTTTTGCGGTCGTATAAAATGATAAAATAAATGGGAATGTGTCCATGGGACACAGATGATGCCCCGCTTGCATATAATGTTATAAAGGGACATAACTCAAGAACTGTAAAATTGACAGTACCCAAATTTTACTTGATCTGAGTTTTGTGGTAATAAGCATTGTGTATACGTTTCATAACATTTGGTCGAGGCAAACTTAAGTTAGAGAACGGAAACGAAAAATCCAACAATTTTTCCATTTGTAAAGGGCATAACTCTAGAACAATAAAAGTGACGCCATCAAAATTCAAACTTGATCTGTGTTTTGTGGTAATAAGCATTGTGTATAAGTTTCATAACATTTGGTTGAGGCAAACTTAAGTTAGAGAACGGAAACGAAAAATTTAGCAATTTTTCCATTTGTAAAGGGCATAACTCTAGAACAGTAAAAGTGACGCCACCAAAATTCAAACTTGATCTGTGTTTTGAGGTAATAAGCATTGTGTATAAGTTTCATATTATTTGGTTGAGGCAAACTAAAGAACGGAAACCAATTTTGGGACGTACAGACGGACAAGGGTAAAACCAGAAGTCCATTACTAGACGAAGTGTGCAACCAGTGCTATATAGTAAGGCGATCACGATGTCCCCTTTATCAGTGGAAAGCGCCATTGGTGGTCCCCAAATCTCGTTTTATACTATGGAATCATGGGTAAAAATATTTATCATCGAATAGATAGCTGTTAATTAGTCTCCTTGAGCGTTTGATTAATTATCAGTTTGGTGTAAATGAAGTCAGGCGACTTAGTGCGGTGGTTTCTTATTGCCAGTTAGTTAACTTCTTCATTTTAATTCAATATTTAGAAAATGATATAAAATTTTATAAAAGAATTCATTGGTACCATTTTTCATCGCGCAAAGGCAAATGAGAACTATAAAATCTGCCGTGTCGGACTTAAAATGTATCGTCTATCTAAAAGATGTAGTCGTTTTTGTCAAAATAAAGTCATAACTGTCTCCTTTTTTAAATAGAACCGTGTTGTGTTGACGAATTATGTCTCGGTCATTTACGGCACCAAGGAAGCTATATACGGTGATGAATAAGCAAAAGACAGGGTTTTTTCTTCGCTTCTACAGAAAACAATAATATCCGACCATTTGTTGCTTCAGATGACTTGAAACCATTTCGAATTTCAAAAGTCTCTTGTTTTTACCTTTTTAAATTAAGAGACATACTTTTCTCATGTTGTCCATCATTACGTTCACTATCACAAGATCACGTTTTGTGAGTCAGTGATGCAACCCATAAAAGTCCTTCTTTTGTTGTTTCATACTCACAAAACTGAAGGCATATATCTGTAGATCATGTGGATGAAAAAATTGATTTATCGTGTGTTGCTAGAGTAACGTTCAGTGGGAAATATAAATATGCATATCCCATCACAGAGTTGTCTCAAGTGTAATTTAACATCAGAGATCGTAATATTCATCCTGAATACGGAGGTACTGGATTTCACTTGAAGTAGCCTGGGATCCTGGCTAACTGCTCGACGAAGTATTAGACTGGGTCAGGATGTCAGGCTAGATCTGAAGTCCCTCCTCCGACCTGACGCGGCTGCTATTAATGTATACATCCCACACTTGTAAGAATGGGTTTTACTGTTGCATCTGGACAATTCCAGTTACTACTGACTTTATTTCTTAACGGCACAACTTAACCCTTGAGTTTGATTTAGTATTTGAACAAATTAAATCAAATTGGCCTACAGCTAGGTTTTTGAAATAGGACTTCATCTTATTTCAGTATAAAGTATACTTACATAAACGGAATATATATTTACTACTCATTTGTTTACAAAGATCATGATCGCAACTTTTCCTACAATTTTAACCTATAAAATTTATATGTCGAACGCACGTGTTGAGAACTGCATTTTTTACATGTATTTTAACGGATAAATGCAACAATATCTGACTGAAATGATAACCTCTATTCGTCCACACTATCACCGAGGTAGTATTACCGTCAAGATCTCAGTTACGCAGGATCGAAGATATTCAAAATTGAAGAAAGGCCATACAATTATTTCCCCTCTTTTCCAAAATTGAGGATACAATTTGTTAATTTTGCTAAAATGGTTATATCTACAGAAATCCTTGTAACTTAAAAAATCTTATTTCTTGAAATTTGTAAATCGTAACATATATTCTTAAAATAAATATAATATAATGTTTATTCCTATTCAACTCATTCCTAATACGTACAGTGTTACTTGTACTGTTTATGGATACACAATTTTCCGACAAAATTTTTCCTTGGCAACTTTTTAATGGCAATTTTTTCACAATTAACTCTAAAACCAAACGTTTATTGTATTAAGAAGTGAGGTTTTTGTTATTCCGTTTGACAATTTTACTTCGTTATAATTGTAGTTTTTAAATTGATAAATTATACAAACATTTTTAACGTTTAATATTTAAACCATAATAATGACTTATGACACTGATATAATATCGCATCTAGGATCTGCTATTCATTAACACATCGATGGTCAAACATTATATTCAACTGTGTGCTAATTAATGTATAGGGTGTTTTGAATAAATTATCTCTACCCAGAATGCATCACAAAAAAAATGGCCATTGATTTTTGTTACTATTAATAGCAATCTCGCTCAAATCCCGTTTCAATCACAGTTAGAAGTACGGGGACAACCTGATCGCCTTACTATATAGTGGGTTGCACACTTCGTCTTGTAATGGACTTCTGGTAATACTTAATGCCCCCTCCGCTACGGTGGGGGCATAAAAATCTATTAAAAGCATTAACTTCTTGCAGGATAGTTTGGGACCATCTACAAATAATTTCCAGAGATTAATTAAAAATTCTGTCACAAGAAATTTGTTCTTAAAAAAATGCCAAATTTTAGAAATCATATTGATGTGGCCATTTTTATTGTAATTCAGAAGAAATTATAAAAATCAAAATTACAGTTACTTAAATAAAAATCTGAATGTTTAAGTAAAAATACATGTTAAAATTAAATGTGACCAAGTTATGGGTAATACTTCCAAATAAAAGATATATGAGTTTATGTACAACTAACTCTGATTATACATGAGGGTCTGGATGGGGTCCTTCATTTCTGTATTCTTTAAATTTTGAGGCCTTTTTCTCTTTCTTTATATATTTTACCAATTATTAGAAGAAATAGAAAATGAAAGGATATGAAGTAAATGTACATGGGACAAAATCGCACACAATACATAGAACACATAGAAAATTATCAATGAACAAGGCTTTTATTCTCTGTTCCTTATATTTTAAAATCCCATTATTCCCTATTCTTTATTTTTTTTTTGCCCATTTTTATCTAATTTTTCTTTGCCCAGTTTTCTGTAGTATTGGTCCATTATTCTCTATTCCGTAAACCCCATTAAGACCCTCATACAGTCCTTCTTTTAAGTCCAGCACTGCACATAGTCTTTGATAGTATGGACCATGACAATATTACTTACATTAAACCCTACAGAACTAGCTCTGATGTTGCAGTCTTTCCGTCTGATGATGGCGCAGTGTTGCACATGATCGGTGGAAATCAGTGCATCATGCAGCAAATTCTGCAGCTGATTCATCTTCACGGCATCCTGAAACAAAGAAAACATATTTTTAACAAGCAAGTACTGACAAGAAACAGATCTTCATATAAACCAAGCCAAAACAGCAAAAAAAAAAGTTGCTTTGTTCTTATAATGATATTGTAACAATCTTTTCATGTTGATCTGACAGTTCATATATGACACCTGTATTCTAAGAAAATTCTATGGTTAGCAAAGTGTTACATTCTGCAAAAAGAAATTGAAAGATCTGTATCCTACAGTACATGTACTAGTAAATATTGCATTTCACCATCCATAACAAGTTATGAGAATGCATATTATCAAGAAAAGGTTTGATTTTTGTCTCCATTACTTATACTGCAAGGTTTTTATCCTTTCTAATAAGCTGATAATAAAATTTGATCAGTCTATCTACAAAGGCAGGGAACAGTATTACAGTACTTTTAATTTATCCTGCATATTAGTACCAGAATTAGCATTTGTATTCAACTTTTGACTATATTGACAGCCTCCTTGATAAGGACCTTATCATAGCTTCTGTATTAAGTGTACATTTTCCTAAAGAAATAAAATAATAATATGAGAAAAATAACTATAACAAAGTTCCTTACCAAATCCATTGAACCTAGAGAATGTAATATAGTAAACATAATGAAATAATCCAGTTAGTTCCGCAGAAAAATTAACAAATAACAAAATATCCACTTATTTTGAAAATTTGAAATCCAAATCACTGACAAAATGGAAGAATTTCACTTGATGGGTGACAATGTCACATTACTATCTTGGTACAGACACTTTCCCAGAAAGAAATATACAAGGATTATGCATAAATTTTACAACTATCAACAAAAATTATAAAATGAAATATATCTTTTCCAAAATTTCCCTATTAATCAGAATATATTTCTGATTGGATTATATCGCCAGAACAAGATGATAGATAAAACTTGACACATTTTATCAATAATTCATAATCCTTGTAAAATTCATTGTCAATAAATCAATTTTTTGTAAAATTTTGTTGACCTAAAATGATTTAAAATTGACAAAATATCACAGGTTTTAAAATTCTGGCATATTAAAACATTAGGTTCATTTTAAAATTTGAAATAGATATTTTTTCATTCTATTTTAAATTGGGTTTAATTTTTGGCAGAGAACGGAAAGAGATAACTCTACAATTTTCAATTTTCTCTGACAAATAATATCTATATAATTTACATATTCATATGCCCAAAATATATCTAAAACTTTTTTTCAATTCTTTTGTAAAATAAACTAACTCAACCTGAAGTCTAACTTAGAGGGTAAATTCAGAAATTAATGTGTGCATTTATTATTGCTAATCCTTGACCTCTAGCAAAATTACGAAAATAAATCTAATCAATGCGATTGCAAAAATTTTATGAAGGAAATCACTACTGAAATCATAAATGGAAGTTTTTAATAAATGAGACTCGTCTGATAGAAGTCGACCTGGACCTTATGCAAGTTTACGTATACATGTACATGTATAAACAAGTCAATTTTCAAACAGTTACAGACTTTCTGTAGAGATTTTTTCAACCCCAAATAGGTCAACAGATGTAATGATATTCATTTGCATAAGGTCAATTTCTATCCGAAGCAGCTCAAATATTGTGAACCTGATTCTGTTGCATTTTTATTAGCCCATTTAAGGGACGTATGATGGTATACTGTTGTCCGTCTGCCCGTCCGTCCGTCATCAACATGTCGGACAATAACTCAAAAATGCTTTCATAAATTTTCATGAAACTTTTAGTGAATTGTTTATATCTATTGACGTAAGCTCCCTTTTGATTTTAATAAATTTTAGATCTTACGTTTCCGAGTTATGTGATTTTATTAATTAAAAATGCGGAATTTTCCAGTTTTCTGACTGTAACTCAAAAATGTTTTGAACAATTTTCATGAAATTTTGGCGAATTGTTTATATATATTGACATAAGTTCCCTTTTGATTTTTAAAAATTTCTGATTTTAAGTTTTAGAGCATTGGGACTTTATTCATAAAAAAGGGGGGATTTTCAAGTATTTCGGACAATAACTCAAAAAGGCTTTTTGCAGTTATCATGAAAATTTGGTGACTTGTTTATATCTATGGAAATAAGCTCCCTTTTGTTTTATATAAATTTATTATATGACATTGCAGAGTTATGGAACTTTATTAATTGAAAACTGTCCAGTTGGCAACGGGCGTATCATACGCTCATGGCCCAGCTCTTTATTTGCATTTATAATAAAAACTGTTTTAAACATTGCAATAATTTCTGAATTTACAGTATCTAGCAGAGTACTTTAAAAAAAAAAACATAACTGATCTGAAGAATTAAAGATATAACACCTACATCAGGTACATTTAAACATGTTAAAAGACAACATCAAATTAAAAAAAATCATATAGTTTTTCAATATGACATTTTATTTAGTCTTTCTTCTCTCCTTTTGAATTTCTTAAAAGTTACAAACTTCACTCTATTTAATTACCATTATATCCAAGCTTTCCCTCCTGAACAAGAAATCCATGTTGTATATTAATAATATATCCCAATATATATTTCTTCAGATTCCAAAACTCTTGTTAAGTCCCTTGTCTCCCTAAATAATTCTAACAATTTTAAAGCATATCAAGATTTAAATAAGTTTAGAAATGTTATGTTTTGAAGTGAAATTTAACCCATGTAAACTATATCAGTTTATCAAATATCATTAAATACCAGAAAAGTCTAAAATTTCTTTAATTAAAATTTTTGCTATTGTACAAATAATAATAGTTGACATTGCAGAAAGATCTGATTATATTAGTCTTTTAATTATAGCAACAAAAGAGGTAACAGAGGGTTATTTTTATTTTTATTTGGAAAAAAAAAAAAAACAATGTAAATTTCAAGTAAGCTGAAATAAATTGTTTAAACATTTTTGAATGTAAAATATTATTCTTTAATTTATTTTTCTTATTCTTTGAGACATGCATAATTTTCTATTTTTATTAATTTTTAAGAATTTTTCAGATGAAAACTACATATAAATATCCCCCCTTCATGTAGTACCCCAAAACTCTTTCTGACAATGGTATAGTTACCACCAAATCAACTGAAGCACTACATTGTGAGGGGCTATTCTCCATATTCAAATGTGTCCGTCCTCTGAACCATGAAATCTTCTCTTTTCACAAACACACTTCAGAGTGAAATTTAATCTTTCTTTTAAATTAGATTCCTTTGTTTTAGTAAAACAATTAGCTGATTTACTCCTTTCAAAATTAAACTTGCAGAAAAATTTTCACAATTCGTTTTTCAACTTGTCCACAAAGTCGTATACAACTAATACCGTACACCCCAGCAACCAATGTAAGTATAAAAAGTTCAAACTATAAAATAAGAGTTTATTTGTCAAACTTTTTTGTTAACATCTTAAAATTAATTGGATTTTAAAAATCAGCTTCGCGGGAGGATATTAAAAGGTGAGTTAGGAACAAAAGGTAAAATGTCAAAATCACGGTTAAATATTTGATATTGGACCATTAAAAAAGACCAACTTAAGAGCAAAATAAATATTACAATATATTTACAAAGGTAGTGTTATCTAAATACTTATCTCAAATTATGCTTCCATTTAAATTGCTCAACAAACTTTTTTTTTCAGATTTTTTACTCTGGACTAAGAACTTAACAAATCATAATGGACATAAGGTAAGCAAAATTTCTTACATTATTTCTTATTTTCTTTTCCACACGATATTATAGTATCAATTTCTACATGATGCAGAACTTTTTAAGGATATCTTGCAAGGTCTTAAAACTGCATATTTTAAGTCAGCTTACAATTAGCAATTTCAAATTTGCACTAACTACATCAAAAAATAAAATCTCTATAAGTATGAGAAATTCACTTCAATTTACTTCACATAAGGACATAAACAAAACTTTAAAATATTTCCAATTTGCGAAAGATTTATTTGGATAGTGGTCAAAAGTGGGGTCACTATTTTCCAAAGAGGAGGTGGTTATTATTGTTGTAAAGTCCCACAATTCTAACTTAAAATTTTCCATCACAAAATGAAATGTTTCAATTTTTTTTTCTTCTTTTTTCACATGAATTTTGCATAATTTATTTCACAAAATTGTAGGTATATAAGAAATCCTTTTTTTTTTTTTTTTAAATTTATTCAAGTATTTAGTGACATTATTTACAATAGGTTTCTGAGATACCTCACTGAAACCCAAGTTTAATGTAACTCAAGTGTAAAATGTAGGATTTAAAGGTCATGCAAATGCTGATCAGCATAATTTGTACATGCAGATCAAGGAAAGGATGTATACCACAATAGATTGCTTTGATATTTATCTAGGAATAACTACCTGAAGTGAAAAAATCATATGGGCTAAACATTGACCAACTGCTCTGCACTATACAAGTAGACAGTTTCCAAGAATTATGCATAAATTGACGAAAAAAACATACCGAAACTGAAATGCTACAAAAGTTTTCAACAAGTTTTGAAATTAAAAAGTGTAGATCATATATTATATGCATCTGATCTACATGGTTTCTTACAAGATTTTTGAAGGTCACTCAAAAATGAAAAAGAAAAATGCAATGTAGGTCACAGTTATAAAAGTATTGCTGAACTGCACTGTAATTCAAGAGGAGAGTTTCAAATAATGTAATTACATGTAAATAAATTGACGCAAAATATATCAAAACTGAAATGCTTAAAAGAGTCTTTGAAACATGAAATAAACATGTTGCTGATCTTTATTGTATAAATTACAAGAAAACTGTAGTCACTGATGAAATATATAAATATAATATGATGTACTTACAAAGAACCATAAAAGTCACAAAGTAAGATACATTTTTTGTACCAAAGGGATAATCAGACTCATAAATAAATAACAAACTGACAATGCCGTGACAAAAAAATAAAATCTATTAAATGAGAGAAAGTAATAATGTAATTTAAATTCTAAATTTGCATTTACTTAATCTAATTAACTGAGTTAAAAAAAAACAAAAGAAAGGAAAAAATAAACCTTTGAAGCAGATAGCTGTCAACTGAACTCATAAGAATTTCATGCAGCTGAAAAATAATTTTCATAGTTACAATGCTTTATAAAACGCATGCAAGCATATTCTAGGTTAACATTCAAACACATGCAGCAAACTGAATTAATTAGTATTAAGCAATCATTCTCTCTGTTATCACAATGTATCCTGGTTAACCTGATACTTTTGTTGCCTTGCTCTCAATGGATAATTAAATCCATCAATAGAATTATCCAGTAGAAATCCTGTCACAATACATCTCAACAACATTATGGTATCCTAGGGAGGTACCAGTATAATGACCTCTATGGACATGCATAGTTCATTGTCCTTGTGTTATGTAATTTTACTGGTGAACATGACAATTCATTGGATACCAGTTTGCAACCATTACTGTAAACCAACTTATTTTCATGGTTACTTTTTTGGTGCTTTGCCAATCCTAGCTGTCTTTGCAGTGAATTATTTAATTGTTCTGATTTTCTATATATATATATATGAGCTGCGTTGGATAGAAATCGACATGCACTAGCATTACATGTGTAAGACTTTGATTGATATTAAAACATTCAAATACAAAACTAGAGGCTCTCAAGAGCCTGTGTCGCTCACCTGTATTTACTGATGCTTTGGAAATCATGTAAAATAAGGTTAAAATCATAATCAATTATTTTAGATATAAGATATTATAATGATATCTAAGATAATAATAAAAACTGCAAAATTTCTGTAAAATTACTAACTCAGGGGCAGCAACCCAACAACGGGTTGTCGGATTCGTCTGAAAATTTCAGGGCAGATAATCTAAATCTGATGAACATTTTTGCCACCTGTCAGATTTGCTCTAAATGCTTTAGTTTCAGAGATATAAACCAAAACTGCATTTTACCCTATGTTCTATTTTTAACCATGTCGGCAAAGATGGTTGGAAGGAGGGTCATCGGACAAATTTTTAAACTAGATACCCTAATAATGATTATGGTCAAATATGGTTAAATTTGTCTCAGTATTTTCAGAGAAGAAGATTTTGTAAAGATTACAAAAATTTACGGTTAAAATTGACTATAAAGGGCAATAACTCCTAAAGGGTCGACTGACAATTTTGGACATGCAACTTATTAGTAGATCTTACTTTGCATGAATATTATTGCTGTTTTAAGTTTATCTCTATCTATAATAATATTCAAGATAATAACCAAAAACTGCAAAATTTCCTTAAAATTACCAATTTAGGGGCAGCAACCCAACAACGGGTTGTCAGATTTGTCTGAAAATTTCAGGGCAGATAGATCTTGACCTGATAATCAGTTTTACCCCAGTCAGATTTACTCTAAATGCTTTGGTTTCAGAGATATAAGCCAAAATCTACATTTTACCCCTATGTTCTATTTTTAGCCATGGTGGCCATCTTGGTTGGTTGGCAGGGTCATCGGACACATTTTTTAAACTAGATACCCTAATGATGATTGTGGCCAAGTTTGGTTAAATTTGGCCCAGTGATTTCAGAGGAGAAGATTTTTGTAAAAGCTAACAACGACGGACGACGACGACGGACGCCAAGTGATGAGAAAAGCTCACTTGGCCCTTCGGGCCAGGTGAGCTAATAAAAGATGAATTTTGGTCTATTTTAAAGGGTTCTTATATCAACTCAATTTTCAAACAGTTAAAGACTTTATATGGAGATTTTTTCAACTCGAAATAGGTTAACTAATGACATGTATTGATATTCATTTGCATGAGGTCGATTTCTATCTGACACAGTGTATATGTTGTTGTCAGGATAAAGAAAAAGATCCAGAAGTAAGACATATTGGCAATGAATTCCATTCGCTTTATTTTTCTGATTTGTTAAAACATGTTAAATAAGTAGTTTGTAAGCAGTATTAGCTAGGTGTAAGGGGAATAACACACTGCATGGTTTTGAAACTTAATTAGTTGAACACAAAACTTTGTTATTGCAATTCAATTAAATAATATGCAACAATTTTCATTATTTCAAAACACAATTATTATGATCACGATTAAACATTATCATGCTTATGATTAATAAAAACATGCTGCAACTGTTATCAAAAGACCATGCTCTACTTACAGGAAGTCCAGAGACTTGGAATTGTGGGTTCCTTTTGAAATCAATATCTCCCATTTTGTTTTTTTTGTGTCTATATCTAATCCAATTGCTTATAATTAAAATGTCATAAAATTAGTATGATTAATAAAAAAATCATAAATGTTGATCACAAAATCATATAATTATGACCATTCAAATAAAATTCCATCCAATTGCATTATCCTATAATCATTGCAAATGCTGCATATCACTGTTTCAAACAATAATTCAAAAAGCATGTATGCGGCAACAATTGAAAAAAAAAATTTAAATATTTTTGTTGATCTATTAAATTAGTTGGAGACTGAAATTTCTTCTAAATATCATGAGAATGAAAACACCATAGGAAGTAATGTGAAATATATAATCATCACTGTGATATCCAATTTTGTTATTTGCATTTACAAATTTCACTTTTAACCAATTATATGAAGGGGGTAAAAGAGGGAAAACCTTTTTTCTATTAAATTTATTATTGAAAATTCAGATCACAATATCTTAAGCCTGTTAGGCTTACTTATCAATTACAAAAGAGACTTTAAAAATAAATCTACAAAATTATCTTCTCATAAAAATATTGTCAATGAAAATATTGATATCATTTTCAGATTTCCTACATTTCAAAAATTTCCTTCAAAGAAAATCTTAAAATATGACCATGTATACTTTTTATCAAATAAAATCAACAAACATCCTTATATCAAATTGATAAACTTGGGTTCTATTTCTTCATTTCAATAATGTTTACAATTTTCTTAATAGATAAACCTTTAAAACTTGTCAACCAAACATTATAAATTATCTCCCCTTTAATGATATCACAAATATAGGTTGTTAAATTACTCCTTGATTAAACTTTAGTTTAATTTGAATAAATTTGAATCAATCAAATAAAACAGATCCAAAAATATGGCTTTTCCCACAAAGGCTTTGAGGTAAGAATGTATGTTTCAATTATGTAAACGGTCAAAGTTGAGATACTACATGTATATTACATCGATAAATTATTCAGTATTAGATTAATCATGTTAATAATCAGAAAATTGTCAGAATCCATTAATGGTTGTTTTTCACAATTTTCAAAGTTTTGTAAAACCATTTTTTGTAAAAATTATAATTTTGCCATTAAAAAAATAATGGTATATAATGGTATTTTGTTTATGCCTCTTTTTCACACTCAGCATTCTAGTGCAAACTATTTTTTAGTCATCAAAATCAATCAAGTTCACATAACGATTATACACGTATTAAAAGAAAAGGGACTAATAAATGTAATAAACTAAAAGGTAAAATCTTAAATAATCAAAACGTTAATTCATATACATGTAGGCCACTTATTAGAAAATCTTTTCAAACTATAATTATTGGAACTGTATAAAGCCATTGAAAATTGAATTTTGGTTTCCCTTAACACATGAAAATTTTAAAGTATCAGTAGGCAGGAAAAATCTTTAAACTTATCTTTATTGTTTTTTGAAAAATCAAACAAGATGCATGCTGTTTTGCTTTACTGTCTACAGAAAAGTCTTTTTTAACTACTGACAGGAAATTGTAGAAAAAAATCCATTTTGACATTATATCTTGATCAGTGTATTGTGATACATTAGCTATCTTAAACTTTTAAGAATAATAAATGAAACATTTTTAAAATAAATTATCAGACAATTAAAGCATCATTGATAATTGTCTTAAAAGAAAATCTTGCTCATTATCAATTCATATGTTAAATAAATGGGGAATGTGTCCATGGGACACAGATGATGCCCCCACTTGTATATAACGTTATAAAGGGACATAACTCAAGAACAGTAAAAGTGACGCTACCCAAATTTGCACTTGATCTAAGTTTTGTGGTAATAAGCATTGTGTATAAGTTTCATAACATTTGGTTGAGGCAAACTAAAGTTAGAGAACGGCGGGTGCATAAAAAAAGAATTGACCCACAAGGTAAAAACAATCCTGGCAGGGTTAGGGGAAACCAACAATATTTTTCTGCATGGCCTAACTACATGAGGGTCTGAATGGGATTTACAAAATAGAGAATAATGGCAAAAAAGTGAAGAATAAAGGGCCAAAAAACTAAAAAGAGTAGAGAATAATGGGGTCCTAAATATAAAGAATATCAAATAAGGGGCCAAAAATATAAAGGATAAAATAAATAGGGTAAAAATTTAAGAATACTGAAATCAAGGACCCCCAACTACACCCTCCTACATGTACACTACAGCGCAAATACATATTTTTTGTAGATGTCCTCATTTTCACCAGTCCATGACGGGGGGGTCAGGAGTTACCACAATTTGGGCAAAACTTCAAGATTATCAACTTTACTCATCTTTTAGATCCAATACATTGTATGCCATTTCCTTTCTTTCATCAAATTTTGGAGTAAAACTATGTGACTAACTCACACAAATTAAAGGAAACTGACTTAACAGATTATGAAGGTTCTTTCCTGTTTTATCATGTTTATGTTAAGCAAGTAAGGCAATAAAGGGATGACATCACTGTTTTAAAAGGGAAATCAACTTGTCTCAGTAACCATGAGAACCATTATTGTCTGAGTAAATTTTAAAAGAACAATTATTGATCTAAAATACACCAATCTTGAGTTGGTTTTTTTATGAATGAGTTACACCGATTGACCTCAGGCGTAAATAATGTCATTGAACAATAAGCAATGTGCATCGGCGATTTACAGGAAAATGCAAGAATTTGAAATTGTCTTTGTCTGAATCGTTTTTATTTTTTATATATATATATACATGTACATTTTCTTTTTAATATTTTCTGTCTCCAAGAAACATTCTATAAAAATAAGAAGATGTGGTATGATTGCCAATGAAACAACTCGCCACAAGAGACCAAATGACACAGAAATTAACAACTATAGGTTACCGTACGGTCTTCAACAATGAGCAAAGCCCATACCGCATAGTCAGCTATAAAAGGCCTAGAAATAACAAATGAAAAACAATTCAAACAAGAAAACTAACGGCCTGATTTAGGCTGTTTAATAATTTTGTCACAATTTTCCCCTTGTTTTCCCTAGCATGCCTGGAAGAAAAAATCGGTCTATTAGCCAACTACCTTTTTCATACAGAAAAAAGCAAAAGGGGAAGTTATCTGTAGGTGTCCCTCTTGACTCTGGATTGTTGTACATTACATGTACTTTGTTTCATGTCTATAAATAACATTATTTTTCTCGATTGTACGTAACTCCCATGCATATATAGGTGGTAACTGTATACTAAATTAATAAAATCAATGGGACTTAGGGAGCTACCATTTGATTTTTATAGACTAGGATGAAAAGTTTTGTCCTGCTTTTCTTTTTAGTTGTAATCTCTGTCCTGCCTTTTTATTTTTACTCTCCTCGGTCCTGCTTTTTTTACTAGTTTATCCTGAATTTTTACACAAATTGTCATCCTGCCTTTTTTTACCAAGTTGCTCATCCTGCCTTTTTTACTCAAAACTCCTGTCCTGCCTATTTTTTCAAATTTCATCCTAGGAAAAATCAAATGGTAACTCCCTTACAGATAGCAATCCCCAAAAGACAGTGATGTAATGTAATGTTCTTGATATGGGAGAATTGTTGTTCCATCTCTACCAATTATATATAAAGGTTCTTAAACAGGTGCAGGTCGTTTCGTAACCTGGTTGTTTCGTACCTAGTCGATTCGTAACTAAATGACTAAGTCGTTTTGTAACCTTATAATAATATATCATGATATGAGTTATAGGTTATGGAAGAAATGTTGAATAAATATTTCGATTAAAAATATAAAAGACTTATTGATATAATATCTATACTGGTATATAAAACTTATTGAATAATTTTCTATAAATTTGTTCTTTTCTTATATAAATACTTTTTGAACATTATCAAATGTATTCATCAAATGAGGATTGTTACAATTCTGGGATAAGTTCCCATTTACTAATTTATTATTTAGGGCTTGTGCAACCAGCAAAAATGATCAAAAATTGGTACCAACTGACTCCAGTGGTTTATCTGAATAAAAAAACTCAGTTCCACATTTTGAGGCTGATAAATAAGATATGATTTGGAATAATTTATAATGCACAGTAACATAGTTTTCCGTATCCACAAAATGATAACAAATCTTTACCATATTTTCTTTCGTGTCCTAACAGAATTACCTCCCTTGATTGGAAATCTTTATTGTCGTCAAGGAGATGTTTTGCAGCAGTTTCTCCTTGTCTATTGGAAAATATTGTATAATTAGTCAAGTGATACTTTGATTTTACAATAAACTTTATTTTCTAATATCTTAGGTATCGTTTAAACGCTATACCTTCGCAAATAACAGTCTAAATATATATCTCCATGTGACGTCAGATTGTTTACGAAAATGGCGGCCAACATCTGGATGCTCAACATCAGCCTCTCTTTCTTTTGAAGGTTCTCCCCTAAACAAACATTTATTTTGGACAACAATTGGTGTGTAGCAGCACCATGGCGTCCCTGCTGTGTGTGAAACAGCAAGGTGGCAAATTACAAGTCCACAATAACGATGCCATTGAAGAATTAATGATCGACAGTCAGGATCATATTACAACCACGGTTTGTTCACATAACGATTTAATTATTTTGAAATACTCGAGGATTTTTTAATCGATGACAATCGATAACTCTTTCAATTTGACCTAGGAGTCATGGAAAGGAAATCCCATTTTGTTGTCATATTATTACACCAGTAGGCAGTACATATATCGCTGAAGCCAGTGAAGGTACAGTAGAGTCCTGTAATTCTGCCCGTCCGGTAAACCTGCCCACTCCCATTTACATCTGTAATTGTCACTTCTGTGAATATTTCGTCTACTATTTTATTCACAGGAACTGTACTTATCCTCACCATGCTCACTGCATGTCAACTTTTAAAGAAAAATCCTTTATTACAAAAATATCGAGTGATATCTATAATACAGTTCCTAAAGCTAATGATAATCATATTGCTTATATAACTCATTTCTGACTTGAAATTTTTTTTTTTTTTCGATTGTCTGGAATCCCTTTATAAGTGGTCTATTAACGTGATTAATAAATCACCATTTCCTTTCATCATGTTCATAATTATGTGATAAAACTGGCCCTACATACACATTTACTGCACATGGGCGGATTTACCAAACAAACACATTTCCAACAAAAACACAGGTTACCCACTTGTTTTGTTGATTTTAAAATTTATGTCAGATATTTTTAGGGAAATGAGATAAACTACTCAAAATTGAGTTGTTACTGAATCGATTTCTATTAAATTTGATACAATTTGTATATAGTTAAGCAGAAATACATACCATCAAAGCCTTATGTGGGCAGATTTACCAGACTGCATTGTATAGTTAAAAAAAACACCACCAAACATCAGTACACCAATTTTGAGTTGTTTTCATGAATTAGTTACATGGGTGACCGGTTGACCCAAGGTCAATCAGAGTAAACGATGTCATGGAACAATCAGTCCTTTCTGTGAGGTTATAATATAAGCATTGTGACATAGGTAAATTACTGAAAAGTGCATGAATTGGAAAGTCGTCTATGGACACCTTAGAAATGCCACAATTTACATTAATATAAAGTTAACTCTTTATCTGCGCTAGGGACATACATGCCCCTCATTAGAATATGATACAGAAAGTTTTCCCAACAATCGTCACAAACGTAATTCTGAAAATGTCGCAGTCAGCTGGTTAATGATAAATTTGACTTACCTTCGAATATAAGGATGAATCTCCAAAATGATAAAAGGTGATGACTGAATATCTCCAGAAAAAAAGGATAGTCCAAGTTAAAAGGGCTAGCTGTTGTCAGAACAGTATAATTTCTGAGAAGTCTCTTTAATTTGTTTCCTAGCCTGTAAATTACATCAAATTTACTTTAAAACAACTTCTTCAAAATTAAGTATCTTTAATAATCCCATTCAACTCTTTTATTTGTTGAATTTTATGATAAAAACTAAACTTTAACAAAGTTATCTATCCACAATTTCATTTTTTTACAAACTACACTGCAGCTTTTTCTTGCCCTACATACTAATGTAGCTGCTGATGGAAAGAATGTCATACTTGAAAAGTGATCAACTTGTTATGAACAAGATATCACATGATTAAAATGTTCTGTTTATTTAAACTGTTGTGTTTTTTCTTCAAGATGATGAACAGGTCAGCTGTGCAGAGGAGGCGGTCATCAAAGAGACCATACTCCACTCCAGCTGGGGCCAAACCCGGTACTGGAATGGATTCAAAAGTTTGATTGGACAGACACTCAAAGTTCAGGATTGGCTGAATGAAAAGACGGTCAAGAGTTTACAGGTAACTTAGTTTACAAACCACAGCCATTTATTCTGTGTGATATGGCAATTTTAAACTTAGAAATTTATATAATTTAAGAACACTTATTGAGATTGCAGTTGTAGAATGCAATACAGCCAGATCATAAAAAGAATATTTTACACAAAAAAATGAAAATAATATGTTTTTCTCCGACATTTTGAAATTATGTAGAGAAATCGATCAAAAAGTAATAAAATTAATACCAAAAGGATTATTTATGTTGACTCAGCAACTCATTTTACAAAAAATCTTAGGAGAAAAAATGTTAGTTACTATGATCATTTCAGTATAACTTATGACAAGAATTGGTATAGTAAGATGTGTTATTTTACAAATTCTTGCTTTAGTCCAATTTTTAGTCATAAGATTTTTTTGTGAAGAGCTCCAGAATTAGGAATAATCTTTCTGGCTTTACTGTATACTAAGACCAATTTTACCGAAATTTTTTTGTTTTAATTTTTTTTCACTACAATTGAATAGAAATGTATTTCTTCATTTTCTTTTTTACTTTTTCGCTTTATATAATTATACACTTGTAAAAATTTACATGATTTAGGAAATAAGGAATCTTTTATAAGAAATAAAACTTTCAATGTAAAAGATAATTCTATAATAAAGCACAAAGAGCTGCAATAAGCACAATGAGCTGCAAAAGCACAATGAGCTTCTAAATGCACATTAAACTGGAACAAGCACAGTGAGCTCCCACAGCTCAAGGTGTTTTAAAAATTGTGTATTGAAACCTTTGTTTCATGACCAACTATATTAATTAGTCTTAAAAATACAAGATACCAAACATTTATTGGGGATTAATTATAAATTAATAGGCACCATGTATTAATAATACATGTATCCGGTTTTAAAATGGATTTAAACACCTTATGACAAAATATTGAATTAAATTCATATTCAAATTGTATTGGTTGGGGTCCTTGGGAGGAGGGGGCTTCCAAGACCCATATGTTTATTTCTGAAATAGTCCTAAAATAATCATAGTTGTGAATTTAAACGGCTTTGGTCATTGCCCAATATTGCAGCATTTGCTTAATATACATTTATATATATATATTCATAAGTTTTAATATGTATATTGTATCAGTATTGCTTTTAGGTACATGTATATATATTATAAGGAAGAAAATTCATAATATGCTAGATTTTGTTTTTCTTGTATCCATAGAGTTCAGCTAAATTACGTCTGGTATGTCAATATATACTCAAGCCTTTTTGATTTAATTTAAATATATTATTTTAACATTGCTCTACTGTGAAAGGGGGAATAACTAATACATTAATGTTCTACCACAAATCCATTGAAGGCTTTAAATTGGTAATCAGTTTCTAATATGTCAATTTCAAGAAGTAATTATTTTGTCTGCTTTTTGTACAACACTCATATACAGGTTAGAAGTACTGAAAGTAAAGGTTATGGCTATTGTTTTTCGTTGGTTACATTTGAACTATCTGATAAAGGATCATAAAAGATTTTATTTGATTTGGAAAAAATATGGAAAAATATACCATTTTCTTCTCTGAAGTCCAAACTAGGCATTTTCCACATTTACTCTATAGCTACAAAAGATTTTTTGGTTTCAAATTTGTGTCGAAAGTGATATTTTCCATTTCTCATTCTTTGAGTTAGATCTTTTCCTCTTTTATAATATTTTATAGTAAACATACATATGAGGTCTTTTATGGGACACATTCAAAGAAGATTCTCAGTCGATAAATTAAAATAGGCCAATATGTAGGTATAATACATATGTTTCCCGCCAAAAATAAAAACATTTTGTATAGTCGTGAATGCAATCTTACTGGGTACATTTTGATATCTATACAGTAGTAGACCCTGGCCTTGTTGGCTGTTTGATATATTGAGTTATACTGGAACAGATAACTTCATCCAATATACACAATAATAAATTACTTGTTCCATTCATTCACATCAATTGCATCGCACACTGGGTCTTCCTATAGAATTTGTCATTTATATGTACTCACCATTGATATGGGTTTACCATGGGCTCTTTGGTCTCCTCCAACAATAAAACAGACCACTTTTAAATTAAATGATTGTTATCTCCTAAATACCCTTCCGAGCACTTGTATTAAATTTAAAAGGGGTAGTATTTTTGTAAATGTAGAGCAAATGCCTATTTTACCCAATAATGCATGTTCAATTTCATTCAATTTAACTGCATGTCAAACAGTTTGTTATGTTTTTACAACCGTGTATGTTGGTCTTTATTTTAATTGCATGTTGTACATCGTTGCATGTGAATGTTTTTTGTTTCCAGTTGTTTACCATTCCACAAGCATGGGTAGATAAACAGGTAACCATGGTAATCATGTATGACTGTTGTCAGCAAAGGCAGGAGTCATAATAAGTTTGAACTACAATAAGAATATTTCTTGAAATACTATATGGATTCATTATTATTCACTGGATACCAATTTTCATGGATTTTGTT
The DNA here is from genome assembly GCA_017311375.1 of Mytilus coruscus. Lineage (NCBI taxonomy): Eukaryota > Metazoa > Mollusca > Bivalvia > Mytilida > Mytilidae > Mytilus > Mytilus coruscus. Next base: position 81,800,159 of record CM029603.1, on the reverse strand, counting down.
GGTACATGGGAACCACAAATTTAAATGTAGATGTTCAACGAATTACAAATGTTCTGTAGGAATATATGCAGACTTAGGCAAATCCTCAAAATCACATATATCCACAAAATGCAAGTTTTCCTAAATCCACGAAATTTGGTACACACGAAAAATAAATGAATCCAAAGTACAAGTAAATTATGTTTTCATCTGCCAGGGAATTCCTTTCTTCAAATTGATGAGTTATCTTCCTGGAGCAGCATAAGATAAAGCGAGACAATTTATTTTATTCAAATGCATCTGGGACATCAATCAAACTTGTCAGGACTCCTGAATGTTATTGTTGACTTATTATACATCCATCAGCTTACAGGAAAGCACAATACTATATACTACACATACTGCAATCTGATTAAAATACAGATCTGTGTCCACACTTTGCTTACAAGGATCTGACAACACTGCATTCTAGTTTCTGTTCTGGTAATTTTTACATCAGCCAATGAAATTTCTACCTCTAACATTTTATAGGTGTGTATCATTACAAAAACACCAGAGGATTCCGAAAGGTCTTTAAAACAGAAAGTAGAACATAGCATTTTCAGATCCTTTAAGCGAAGAGTGGACACAGATCTGTATTTCAATAGGATTGCTCATGAGAATACATGCATTTTCTTTTATCTTGCTTTATATTCTTGCTTAAGGATATTGTTATACTCCTCCTCAATCATCTGCTGGGTAAAAGGTCTTCACATTTCTCTGATTTCTTATTTGTGTATATCATTTAAACATTTGTTAAAGGGAGGTTATGGAGCACATGAATAGATGATAAATTATCATTTGTTAATATAAAAGTAATCGATATTTGTTTGGACATCTTTTGGAAAAAAATGGAAATAGGAATGTTTTAATTATTTTTATAGATCTATTATATTGTAAATCACACATAAGTGCACTCAGAAATCATTCAAATAGTAAATATAAGGCATTTTGTCTCTAGCCATATAAATATAAAAGTCACATTACTAATACAAGAAAAATATAGTTTCTTCTGCTGTATTTTCTTGATATGTTTTTTCCTTTGATACTACAAAAGTACAATGAAAGTAAAACAAAATAAAAATTATTAGATTATTTCTAAAAATTCTTTTCTTTTGTCAATCTTATTTCTGCTATCATCACTGGAAGCTTTGTTAACTATTCTTTTCATAATTCAGATAACAAAAAATGTTTTTCTAAAATAAAAATATCAAATTTAAGTCTAGTCAATTTTTACTAAATTGCCTTGATAATGGTCGAAATACATATATACATGAATATATAATATACATGTAGTCCAGTATAGAACTCAAATTATCAGTGGTGGATTCAGAAATTTTTATAAGAGGGGGCCCACTGACTGCCTAAGAGGGGGCCCGCTCCAGTCACGCTTCAGTGATTCCCTATATAATCAACCAAATTTTTCCTCCAAAAGGGGGGCCTGGGCCCCCTAAATTTGCCTCTGATTATTAGTTCAGGATTTCAAGATTAATTTAAGGACAAACATGTTTCTGAATCATATTTTGTATGTATGTCATGTTTTCAAATAAAATATGCTTTTAAAAAATCAAAGCTTAATTAATAAATAATAAAAAAAAGGGGATGTGGTATGATTGTCAATTAGACAACTTTCAACAAGAGACCAAATGGTGTAGAAGATAGTAACCATAAGGCCTTCAACAATGAGTAAAACCCATACTGTATAGCAAGCTACTAAAGGCCCCACCATGACAAATGTAAAACATTTCAAATGAGAAAACTTACTTACAAAACAATAAACGAAAAACAAATATGATATATAGCAACAAACAAAAACCACTATATTACAGGTCCTGACTTGGGACAGGCACAAACAAAATCGGGCAGTTTGCTGGGCCGAAACTTCCCCAGACCTGGGACAGTGGTGTAACAGCACAACATATGAACAAACTATAAAAAGTAATTGAAATGGGCTTGACTCATTAGATGGATACAAGGCACAAAAACAACTAACAAAAACATGAAAGTCACAAAATACTGTCCACCTCTGGATGTCTGTTGTCTTAAAATATTGTAGTACCTCGGGTTTGGAGGTGGTACTCCACTGGTGAAGAATCCTGGCAACCATCCTTAACAGCCTAAGTCCTTGCTATTAATTTTAATAATATATGAACATTCACCTATTTAGAGGTAGAAATGATATAGTCATTACTATTCAATGGTAGAATCTTTTCTCTTGTGATATCATTGAATGACATATTGATGTTCTCATCTGAAGGAGGCCTCGAGGGCTGAGTGGTCCAAGTAGTTCCTATACAGTGTAAATTTGCTTGTCACAATGAAGGTTTTGAGTTCAAACCTTGGACTCTAATCTTAGTTTACCAAATTGCTAGTTTTCCTGCCTAAGATCGTGGTTCTCTCCCGCTGCTCCAACTTGCACCACCAATAAAAATTAGCTGCCTTAATATAATCAAATGTGCTGACAGTGGCATTAAACACCAAAAATCAATCAATCTTTTCTAAAGATTCACCAAACATTGATTAGTACTCCTTCTGCATGATTTTGTCTAGTGTTTGCTTCTCTTTTCATGCCTTTAGACATTATAATGTCAAAATCATACAATAGGGAATTTGACATCAGCCACTAAAGATCAGAGAATACCGAATAAAGTATAAGTACCAAATCAGGAGAAGTATAAATCCATGCAGAATTATTGGAATTTTAAACTAACACATTTTTCTTAAATTTACATTATGCAGATAGCATTCCTCTTTTATTAAGTTACGGTAGATAGGATTTTTTAATTGAATATGTATTAGTTTCTTTAGAAAATAACAGTGCTAGCAGATTTACAAGAAATTTATAAATTTTACAATAAAAGTACAATATATTAGATATCTACAGAAATTCAGGAGAATAATTTTGACAAATCAACATATTTCGTATGTTAATTTATTTAGATACATGAGTGGCACAATTGTCAATTAATACAGGGAATACAGATTTTTCTGATGATTTTTTTTACATCTAACATTAAATTTCTGACAGTAAAAAAGTTATTTCATGCCAATTTGAGAAAAAGCTAGAAGTCAATTAGAAATTAGAAGTTCTAAAATGTATTTGATTCATATATTTTTATTAGACTCAAGATTTTACTGTACATTCATTATGTAATTATTAAGGTGATTCATTTCATATTCACAAATCTCCATATTTGATGTACTTAAAGAAGTCTTTATACTGTATACAGAAATACATTAAAAAAATTAAAACATTGTTGTGGCAGTTTCCCAAAAATGAAGCTAATTTTCTCTGTGATTTATTTTTTAGGAAAAGTCTGATGTGGAATCTAAGGCAGCCAGACAGCTATACAATCCACTCCTGGAAACAGAAAGCACCTTTGTGAAGGTAATTGTTAAGTATTTTGTTATTTGACGGAGCATGCTGAAAAAGGGATCTTCATTCCTGTCCATTTTAATTTTAGTTTCAGATTGAAAATATGAGCATACCTATTTATGAGATATTATGAAATTTTTACAGTTTCATATTCATAGAATCACAAACTTCAAAATTGAGTTAGCACAATTAACATTTTAATAGTTATGGCCCTTAGTTATCTATCTAGAAAATATTAATATCTTGTTTTGCAGATGATAACAGAAAGTTTCCTTGTTAAAAAGAAAAATTGTTGCATTTGAAATAAACTGAGCTCAGTGATCCTTTAAAACAATTGTTTTTCAGTTTAAGAAATGTGCTTGCAACGCTTTTTTTTTCTATTGTCATCCAAATTGTATGGCTGAACTGTGTTATAGTTTTACTGTACTTTTTAGCTCACCTGGCCCGAAGGGCCAAGTGAGCTTTTCTCATCACTTGGCGTCCGTCGTCGGCGTCATCGTCGTCGTCGTCGTTCGTCATTGTTAGCTTTTTACAAAAATCTTCTCCTCTGAAACCACTGGGCCAAATTTAACCAAACTTGGCCACAATCATTATTAGGGTATCTAGTTTAAAAAATGTGTCCGATGACCCCGCCAACCAACCAAGATGGCCGCCATGGCTAATAATAGAACATAGGGGTAAAATGTAGATTTTGGCTTATATCTCTGAAACCAAAGCATTTAGAGTAAATCTGACATAGGGTAAAACTGATTATCAGGTCAAGATCTATCTGCCCTGAAATTTTCAGACAAATCTGACAACCTATTGTTGGGTTGCTGCCCTGAATTGGTAATTTTAAGGAAATTTTGCAGTTTTAAACGACCGCAAAAAATTTTTGTGGTCGATATTGGTATGACGTTGGCGTCGTCGTCGTCGTCGTCGTCGTCGTCCAAGACGCATTGGTTTTCGCACTCTAACTTTAGTTTAAGTGAATGGATCTCTATGAAATTTTACCATAAGGTTCAATATCACAAAAGGAAGGTTGGGATTGATTTTGGGGTTATGGTTCCAACAGTTAAGGAATTAGGGGCCAAAAGGGGCCAAAATAAGCATTTTGTAACTTCCAGACATAACTTGTGTGTTAGTGTATGGATCTCTCTGACATTGTACCACAAGGTTCCATATCACAAAGGAATGCTGGGATTGATTTTTGGGGTAATTGCCTCAAAATTTTAGGAATTAGGGGCCAAAAAGGGCAAAAACAAGCATTTTCTAGTTTCATGACAATAACTTGTGTGTAAGTGTATGGATCTTTCTGAAATTGTACTACAAGGTTCCATATCACAAAGGGAAAGCTGGAATTGAGTTTGGGGTAATTGCCTGAAACGTTTAGGAATTAGGGGTCAAAGGGACCAAAAATAAGCAATTTTCTAGTTTCCAGACAATAGCTTGTGTTCAAGTGTATGGATCTCTCAGAAATTGTACTGCAAGGTACCATACCTCAAAGGAAGGCTGGGATTGAGTTTGGGGTGATGAATCATAAGGGGTTCAAAAATTTGGGATTTTAAAAAAAATTTTCATTTTTTTTCTTTAAAATTTTCCATTTTAAGTTGGTTATTTCTGATTTATATTTAAAAGCAAATAATAATGATATGGCAGGAGATACACACCAAACAGGATGTGTAAATTATTATATAATAAGTATTGTGCAATAGCAAGAAATTTTCAATTGCACAGTATTGCGCAATAGCAAGAAATCTTCAATTGCACAGTATTGCGCAATAGCAAGAAATATCCAATAGCACAATATTGCACAATAGCAAGAAATTGTCAATTGTACAGTATTGCGCAATAGCAAGAAATATTCAATTGCACAGTATTGCGCAATTGCAAGAAATATTCAATTGCTTAGTATTGTGCAAAAGAAGATACTTTGTATAAATTGCTTATTTCTTGACCAATTTCAATGGGGTTTTATTCTTGAACTCTTGGGGTTCTTTAATATGCTGAATCTAATCGTGTATTAGGTTTTTGGATTTTGGGGCCCATTTTTTAATTGGTCCACATTGAGGTCCAAAGGGTCCAAAATTAAACTTTGTTTGATTTCATCAAAAATTGAATTATTGGGGTTCTTTGATATGCCGAATCTAACCGTGTATTTAGATTCTTAATTTTTGGTCCCGTTTTCAAATTGGTCTACATTAAGGTCCAAAGGGTCCAAAATTAAACTTAGTTTGATTTTAACAAAAATTGAATTCTTAGGGTTCTTTGATATGCTGAATCTAAACATGTATTTAGATTTTTGATTATGGGCCCAGTTTTCAAGTTGGTCCAAATCAGGGTCCAAAATTAAACTTTGTTTGATTTCAACAAAATTGAATATATGGGGTTCTTTGATATGCTGAATCTAACCATGTATTTAGATTTTTGATTTTGGGCCCGTTATCAACTTTGTCCACATTGAGGTCAAAAGGGTCCAAAATTAAACTTTGTTTGATTTCATCAAAATTGAACTCTTGGGGTTCTTTGATATGCTGAATCTAACCACGTATTTAGATTTTGGATATTGGATCATAATAGGTGAATGTCCAATTTAAAATTTTTAAGTTCTTAGACCACATTCATTCTGTGTCAGAAACCTATGCTGTGTCAAATATTTAATCACAATCCAAATTCAGAGCTGTATCAAGCTTGAATGTTGTGTCCATACTTGCCCCAACTATTCAGGGTTCGACCTCTGCGTTCAGTATCAAGCTGCCCTGGAGCATTTTATTGGTTATTATCTTGAATATTATTATAGATAGAGATAAACTGTAAACAGCAATAATGTTCAGCAAAGTAAGATCTACAAATAAGTGGTCATGACCAAAATTGTCAGTGGACCCCTTTAGGAGTTATTGCCCTTAATAGTCAATTTTTCGTAAATTTTTGTAATCTTTACAAAATCTTCTTCTCTGAAACTACTGAGACAAATTTAACCATACTTGGCCATAATCATTATTAGGGTATCTAGTTTAAAAATTTGTCTGATGACCCCGCCTTCCAACCATCATGGCCAACTTGGTTAAAAATAGAACATAGGGTAAAATGCAGTTTTGGTTTATATCTCTGAAACTAAAGCATTTAGAGCAAATCTGACAGGTGGCAAAATGTTCATCAGATTTAGATTTATCTGCCCTGAAATTTTCAGACAAATCCGACAACCCGTTGTTGGGTTGCTGCCCCTGAGTTAGTAATTTTACAAAAATATTGCAGTTTTTTGTTATTATCTTAGATATCATTATAATATCTAATATCTAATACTATTAATTATGATTTTAACCTTATTTTACATGATTTCCAAAGCATCAGTAAATACAGGTGAGCGACACAGGCTCTTGAGAGCCTCTAGTTTTAAAAACATTTACAATGTACACATAAATTTTCTGTACTATTTTAGAAACATTTACAATGTACACATACATTTTCTGTACTTTTTTAGAAACATTTAAAATGTACACATACATTTTCTGTTCTTCTTTGGAAACATTTACAATGTACACATACATTTTCTGTACTATTTTAGAAACATTTACAATGTACACACAGTGTTCCCGCCTGCCCAAAATAGAAGGCGGCCTCCTTGGTGCCCTTACCCCGCCCTTCTGCCCTCCAAAGCCAAAAAATGCCCCCTTCTGCCTTTTCATAAAATAAACTTTCCAAATTACATGCCTACCGGCGTTTCCGGTAAAATTGTTACCTGAGTGTAACACTTTAATTAACTGACAATGGCATAAAGTTAAATACCTTGCCTTTGGCAGTTTTATCACCTCTGTTAATGATTGTTTACTGCTAATCAGGTGATTTAAGATAATTGAACAAATACTAGGTATATTTATTACAGAATGAAAATGTCCACATGTTATCCATTTGTAATGTTTATGTACAGGATGTACAACATAAAAACTTTATTTTTAAAAGTAGGCATTAAATAAAATTAAAATGTTAAACAATTTTAAAGGCATACATAGCTTTGACTAAATTGGTTAAAGAAAGTTTTTTTCATAACCCTGAGTATGAAATTAAAAGAAATTCGTATTTGAAAAAAAAACTAAAATTGCACCACTTCCTGTTTTACTTCTTGTATTTATAATTCTCCTCACATAGGAACACTTAACACATGCTTTTATTCATAACAATTATGGAGAAAAAAGTAACTGTTAATACCTTCTGCAATGTACGCATTAATAAAATATTATCATATCCTGTCTCACCTGTTATATTTATAAAACTCCTTACTTAGGAGCACTTTGGTGTGCACTTAAAAATACTTTTTTGTAACAATTTAAATGAGAAAAAGTAACTTTCAATAACATATACTTTAAGTTTGAACAAGTAATTTAAATTTACATAATTTTATTGCATTAAAAATCATGTTTGCATGTATACCTCCATCTTTCAAAACTACTTGTTTATTTTTATAGACTGGTAGCAGTAATAAAACATTGAAATTTCTGATGATTATTTTCCTTACCAAATGTACAAGTTTGTTTAGATTAAAATCAAAATGATATGCTTTGCATCATGGTATGCTAATTCGATAAAAAAATCTTACTGGAATCAATATTAAGAACACAATTATTTCTAAATGTGCTTGAAATACAACTAAATAAATGTCCTCCAGTTGAGCCTAGCAATATTCAAGGTAATTTATACACTGTCCAACAGTGCCTTTACAATCTGGATTATTGCGCTAAAGTGCCCTTTCAGACAACTAGCACCCTTCTGCCCTGAGATTCAAGCTGGAACACTGTACACATACATTTTCTGTACTATTTTAGAAACATTTACAATGTACACATACATTTTCTGTACTATTTTAGAAACATTTACAATGTACACATACATTTTCTGTACTTTTTAGAAACATTTATAATGTACACATACATTTTCTGTTCTTCTTTAGAAACATTTACAATGTACACATACTTTTTCTGTACTTGTTTAGAAACATTTACAATGTACATATAATGTTTATTGCAGGATTTAGAAGAATATGTTTGTCACAAAGATGTGATGGAATTACGTAAGAAAGAGATGCTGCACAAAAAGTGGAATGATAGGGTTCATGAACCCTTACGTAAAAAGATCATTGATGTAATGGATGGAGAAGATTGGCCAGAACTGGACAGACGAAAGAGGGAATTACATAAACAGTACTTAGAATTTGTTAATGAAAAGGTATAACAACAAACAATGAAATGGTTACTTTGAATAACTTATTATTTTTTCAACATTTTATTTCATAGGATGAAATGATTGGGCAATGTCACAGATTTTTCGAATTTTGCATATAACTTCATATTTTTGAAATTTGGGAATTATCACAAGTGCAAATTCAAATAAGTAAAGCATTTATTTTTTATTTTATGAAATAAGATTAAAAGGAAAGAAATTGGAACATTTTGGCCTCAAACAAAATAGGTTTTTTCTAAAACTATTACTTAATTAATTTTGTTTTGAGGAAAAAGAATACATCACATTCAAGAAACAACAAAATATTTTTAGACAAGATATATCATCTCTTCTTTCACATACCAATAAAAAATGAAAACAAAATGTTATAAATTTTATGCGTCCGAAGCACTTTTCTGGATTTACCTTCATCAAGAACGCTCAAAGCTGAATATTTATGAAGCTGTTTCATAATTGTGCTCGAACTTTCCTTTACAAAATCTAGGTGAAACAAGTAAGATAACTCTTGTTATGCAAAACTCCCATGTTATATCCAGATAAAAAAATTTTTTACAGGGGCATGTTTTCTTGGACACAATGGACCCAAGAGAGTATTATGCACAAGCTTTGAATGGACACAGGCCTGCACCAATTAAGGTAGGACTCATTATGTAAATTGGTATAAAATACAAAAAAAAAAACATACATTAACTTTTTACATATATAATCATTTTAAAGAAAATTTATTTTAATACAACACTATATATTTTTATTAGATGTTTTGCTACTCGTAACTATCTTAATGAAATGGGAAAAAATGGAATGGCAGGATTTTGAAAAAAAATTTAATGGGGCAATCTTTATTTTTTTTTATACTTGAGATTTTTAGTTCATGATTTAAACACAAATCTGTCTGTTCCTTAACATCCCAAGGCGGAAATTTAGAGTCTATAACAAATATCTGGGAGAGTCAGAACTCCAGAATTTTGGGATGTAACTACTTTGTCATTCTTTGGGTAATTAACTTAGCAACATTTTAAAAAAAACGAAGAACCTTTTCCTTTGTTTTTACTTTGTTGTAAAATAATTCTTTGACTTTGGTGATGTAATTTTTTAGCTTGAGTTATTTCCCTTCCATACAGGGAACAGCCTTCAAAAGTTTTTTTTCAAAGATCGTTAATTTACAGAAGCTGAAAAATATAGAGACTGCTGAAGTCTTTTCCCATTTTACCACATGTACATTGGCCCATAATTATAATTGAACTTAAGTGTGCTAATTATTATACTTATTTTAACCTGGAGTTTTGACCTTTTAAATCTGAAAAGCTGAAAAGAAAAAAAATACTAGTCTGTTTTTATTATTTTGAAAAAGGGAACTTTTTTAAGATTTGAATCTAAACTTGGAGATGTTAGTTGTTGAAAGGCAGCAGACAGTTTTCCTGGTATGTAGAAATGTACTTTAATGGAAGTTTTGGCCGTATAATTTAACGTATAATAAAACTGATCAGAATTGTATATATGAACAGGCCCTTTTTACAGCCAAGGAGGTAACAAGGTTAACTTTGTAGCTTAGTAATAATAGCTTCTTTTAGCCATTAAAACTTATAGTGATCAGAACCTTTTTAACATAAATTGCTTCATTTTTACAGGATTTCAATAAAAAAATTATTTGAATATATTTAAATCTTAAATTTTTCAAAGATTTTAATCTCCTAAGTTTTTTTTTCATTGTTTAAGAAAAAGCTGCTTTTCTAGAATACTAAACCTTGTGGTTTTATTTTATTGAGTCCCTAAAGCTCACAGTTTGCCATCAACTATTATAAAATGTGCAAAAATGAAACTTTTTGTATGTATTTTGCTGCCTCTTATACTGTTGAAATGAATTGAATACATTTTTATTATTATGAATTTTCTTTTTGCAAATGCATGCATAGTATATCATGTAACAAAATAATACAAAAATATGAATTAATAAAATGTAATCTTCAATTTTGTCATAAAATGAAATAATAAAAGCATGGTAACTTTTTTTTTTATAAATTTTTTTTAGTGAATAAGCATGCATTGAATGTTCTAATTTAACCTTTTCAATGAAGTTATAAAAAAACAGCTATTAGATAACATACTAATGATTTTATAATCAGAATTTGTGCTTAAAGTGGAGTAAGCATATGGTCAAGGCTCAGGCGCATTTCAACACTCAACATTTCAAGGTATATAATGCACAACTACGCCACAACCAAAAACTGAGTGATATGTGTGTGTGGCTAGAATATTAAGTTAAAAATGAATATTTGCAAAGAGCTTCAGGGTTTTCTTTGAAGCAATGAGATCCCTTTAAGGTTGACATAACAAGTATTAGAGGGAGGGGGGTGACACGATTTTGGTTGTGGGGTATAGGGGTAAAAGAAGTGGGTTTGGGGGAAAAGGAAGGAAAAACAGTAGGAAGCGGGAAAAATAACCAAAAAAAGCGAGATTTGGGAAATAAGCACCCTGATTTCCCCACCCCCTCTAGAGAGAGTGTTCAAAATGCTAAGGTTTCATGATTTTCAAGAAATAAGCCTGCTTTAGGTTTATATGTTTTGTTGGCTTAGTTGTGCAAAAGTTTGTGTAAAAATGTTGAAATTGTTGATTTTTTACGTTGTTGAATATTATTTTTTATCACAAAATTCATTTAATATTCCTTTGTTAAAATTAAACTCACAATCTTGTATCACTTTTGACATAACAATTACCTTGTCATTGACTATTTTGTTTTTTCTGTTGTGAAATCACAATATTATCTACACATTTATTTGATTTCATTGTTTGATTCAGAATTACACTTCTAAGCAGGAAGTTCAGATTATATACATGTAATAATCAAACAGCAGTCATCAGGTCTCTGAAAAGGGGTATTGTGGGATGAGGGCCTAGAATGGGAGCCCCGTCAGGAAGTACATTATGAATACAGACTGTGAATTCAGAATTGCGTGCATTTATTATTAAGAATCACTGATTATTGGTAAAAATGTGATATTTAATTAAAAGGATTGCAAACAATTTTTGAAGGAAATTACTACTAAATTTATGAATTTCGAGTTTTTATTATTGCGAACTTGATACTATCACATTTTTTACATTAATAAAAACATCACAAAATTTTGAAATTTGCAGTGCAGTTATTTGAAGGCAATCTTGTAAAGTATTTTCATTCAGAAAGGGGAAACGAGCTACGATGGCATTTTTCTGGCAGCCTGATGATTGCTACACTTCATAACAGACATCAATATTGGCACTGACAAACTCATATGCTGAATTTTAACTAAATTTAACGTATAAAAAGCTTGATAGAAACAAAATAGGCAACCCCTCCAAAAAAAAGTGTTACCACAAATCTTTAATCTTAAATTACTGACTATGCCTATGTGATAGTGGAAGCAAGCAGGATAGTGTGTCCTGTGGATGCCTATTCTTAGTGTTTTTTTAGATTCGTTTTATAAAGGATAATTTGATTAATTATACATTTACTATATATGTGAATGGTTAACCCCCTTTTTGCTAGATCAATCAATTAACGTGGTAACAAGGTTTCATTCTGAGGATAATACAAAAAAAGGTTTTCCTACATGACATCTTGAAACGTTTCCCGATTTTTTTTTCTTGGGCCCATATTTAATTGTGAGTTTTAAGAATGAAATATAAAAAATACCAAATGCCAATTATAAGGAAAAAAATCATCAATAAAGGTTGGTAAACCAAATAGAAAATTCAATTTGATGGTAGAAAAAACATTAAAGGAGGAGGAATTTAGTTATAATAAAGGGAGATAATACAATTGTTAGATGTTTTATGTGTTCAGGTAGCATTTGCTAGCGATGAAGATCTTGAACAGGTAAATTAGGGTTTGGTTACATGTGAAGGGTGTTTGGATTGTGGACACCAGGTTTTTGGTTTTAGGCAAAAATATTTGTGTGTGCATTGATAAACTCAAAATTAGAAACATAATAGTGTATTAAACACTGGGAAAAGAACACCAAAGACTGAAATTTATGACACCTTCACATTTTTTACAATGTAATAAAAAAAACTGCAGAAATTCATTGAAATTGGATGCCAATAACAAACAAGTATTTAAAGAGAGAAAATGAACAAAAACAAACAAGCACGACAATATATGGACTAGATAGCTGACTTGTTACAGGCACGTGATATAGCATTTCATTGTTTTCGCAAACCATATGATGGTGATGATGGATGGTTGTTAAATGTCCAGCGGCAAACTAAATGCATATTCAGGACAAGAACATGTTAAATGTTATATGAATATAAACCCTGCTTTGTAATAGAGGGGCACGATGAGCTGGAATATTAACTTGCTAGTTCACAATGTAACAGTCCGGGAAACCATATGAATTGTCCACAAATTATGTTTTCACAGGGTCAAAGGTCAATTTTCAAATCTCTCTAAACTTTAAGCACATGTGCAGTTTTAGATATTACTGGGTTATTGGTAAATTTTATAATTATTTGTTTTTAAATTTGGTGATGGCTAAACAACATAGGTTAGATCAAATGCATTGTTTCATTTCATTGATCAAACACTCACAAGAAAAAAACTTTTTAAAATTATTCAAAACTACTTTTAGACTCTTGGCAATTTAGAGATTGTCTAATGTTACAGACTGGTGTTGCCTACAAGATGTGGTTTTTGTGTCATTGGGTTGCTGCCTCAATATGTTGGTGCATTTTGTACTGTTTTATTTTAATTTGAATTAAACTCTTTTTAATTTTTTTTATTTTTTTTGGAAAAATCTCTAAAAGTGATGAAAAATTATTGATAAAGTTAACATTTTCACAGATGGAAGTCAGCTCTTTAAATCTGAAAATTTCTGATCCCACCTTTAATGTTTAAATTATACACATGTGATATCTTTTTTCACTGTCACATTTTAAAAGGCTTGACAAAGAATAAGAAAGTATGATTTAGTATCTTTTAACCCTGTCTAACATTGATGAAATTGATTTTTATTAACAATTGAATACTAATAGCATTATTATAAAACTTTTCTAATTTGAATTCAAAGGGCCAAGCTCCCATTGGTCCATTTTATCCAAATAAGTGAACTGAATTATTTTCCCATTATTTAGTTAGATTCTGTATCAATTTATGTATTAATAAATTCAGTTTTATTTTATTATTGTCACCCATTTATTGCTACAGATTTGCTTCGGTTAGAGAGTAGTAGATTTAACACATGTTTAAATTACCAAAATATATTTTTCACATACTCAGGATCTCACTAAGACAAGCTCTTTAGCCCTGGCTATTAAATTATGGCATAAATATTGTGTTTCTGGTCAGAAATGATGAGTCCCTGAACCTGTTTAAAAAATGGTGAGTCAGGGACCTGACTTTAAAAATGCTCAGCAGTCATAGCAGGATATGATACAAAAAATTCAGACCTGATTGTTATCTCCCTTTATCAGAGTTAGGTTTCGACAGGTATTATGGAATTTAGAAGTCTAATTTTTGTGTTAGTTTATTTTAGGTACATTATATATTTCTCAACATATTTATTACATTGTTATTTTTGCACACAGTTTTATGTGATTGTTTCTTATTTAATGTTATGAAATCTGCTATAATTTAAAATTGATATCTTAAAATTGTAGATATAATATATAATGTTAAAAGTTAAATTCTGAAAATTCTATGATAATCGAAACTTTTGAAATTGTTCATATTTGTCTTCTTTTATGAAACAATTTTTGCAGTATTCTAAAATACATTAATCTATTTAGGTACAGACACAAAAGTTCCGTGACCCACTTTTGTCTCAAGGCCGTGAACGTAGCGAGGAGGAGCGTACAATAATGAGATGCATGACAGGTTACAATTACACGGACAAGGATATAGACCAAGTGAAGTTACCTCCCTTACCTCTTGTGCCACTAGGAAGACATGGCACAGACAGTATTAAGTGGCTTCAGATGCCACTGCATAATATAGAGAGTACTCCACGAATGGCTAGCAGGTATACACTTGTAATTTAGGAATAGTGGTTTTTGTATTTCTGTAGTGTGGTTATAAGTGTATTTTAATAGTGTGGATATTTTGTGTGTTTTATAATTGCATGTGCCTGATTCTTTAAATTACTTATCAGTATTTTTAGCAAACTTTCTCACTTTTGAACTATGATATATATTTCAAGTTTTTTTTAGCAAAATTTTGTATCAAAATACTTGCTGTTGGTGTTTTGATGAAATTAAAAACTTTTTTAATGTTGTCAGTCCAATTTTTTTCATCAATTCTAAAATGAGTTATGGTCTTGAATTGAAAACAACATGTTTGTGTTATATTAATGTTTTTTCCAAATCAGCTTAGAGTACACACATCACTAAGCTCGGTTGCTACAATCGTTTGATTTTTCTGTGGTGTTATTTTCACACTTTTAAATTTTAATATGTGAAATAATCAACAATATTGATTCATATATCTGATAATACAAAACTAATTCTTCACAGTACTGCCACCATATTACCAAAATACAGCTGTAATATCCATTTTGTTAACTTATCGTCAAGTTTTTCTAAGAATTATAAAGTCAGTTGGTAGTGTAGTAAAAAAGATTATGAGCTTGACATTATAAAAAGACAAAAATCACTCATTTTGCATTTAAGTTACTGAAGTCATTTTGAAATTAGTAATGTTCTTTAAAGTTTTTGCATTCATGCTTGTACAGTTTTATAAGCCCGTCAAAATTTTGACTCTACGTATTATGGTATACAAATGTCCGGCGTCCGTCTGTCCGGCGTAAACATGTCGCACCGTAACAACTTATCCAAATTTCATGAAACTTAACATAGTTGTTTCTTATGATGGTCAAACGATCTGTATACTTTTGGTGAAAATAAGATTTAAACTTTTGAGTTACGGGACTTTGTAACTAAAACAGGGTGTGTTTTTTCACATGTCGTGCTGTATCTCAAAAACGATTTATGATTATTGCTTAAAACTTTACACACTTCTTAGTTATATTAATCTTAAGATCTGTATACTTTTTGGTGATGATTCAAAATTTTATTTTAGAGTTATTTTGTAAAAAAAGGGGTTTTACATGTTGCGCCGTATCTCAAAAACTATTTCTGATTATTGCATAAAACTTCACACACTTGTTAGTTATATTAATCTGAAGATCTGTATACTTTTTCGTGATGATTCTTTATTTTATTTTTGAGTTATTGAATTTTTATTGAGCTTTTTGGTAAAAAAGCTACGCTTTTGTTTGGTAAAAAGGCACGTGCCGTATCTCAGAAACTATTTATGATTATTTTTTATAAATTCCTGATATGAGATTGAGAAGTTATTGAACTTTTTTTTTTGAAAAGCGACGGGCGTATCATGTGCTCATGGCACAGCTGTTTATTCTATCATAAAATCATGAATTATCTCCCTTTGTTAATATGAATTTATTCTTGTGGCCTTACAAAGTCTTCATTCATTATTCAATTTTTTTATTTTCAAATTTTAAGCACAATACCATATTTGTAATCAGCGTACACCCTCTAGATTTGTTTCTTAGATGATATGTTGTGTTAAGGAACTTAAGGTCAAAGTTCCTCATTGATTTGAACCCACATCTTTTATTCATACCAGCAATATAATTCTTAGAAACACTAGCATATATCACAAGCAGTAAAACTTCAGAACATCCTTAACATTCAAAATAAAAATTGTGTCAACTAAGGACTGGTAGTGTTATAAAAAATCAAAATTAAATTTTTTCTATTTATTTCTTATCTTCAATATGTATGGTTATAGAAATAGAAACATTTGTCTTGAGACTGACCCCCATTTTCTGTAGAAAAGTGTGTGTGTGTGTGTGTGTGCATGTGAGTTACAATACAATATGAACATTAGACTAGGCACATATTTTTTTTGTATTTTTCTAAGGAATTTGTGTACACTAAACTTCCACAGAAAATTTTGTGAAATTAATTTATTTCCTTAGAATTAGATCTTAAATGTTATCAAGGTTTTTTTTAATGATCAAATTACAGTTGATACTGTCTTACTGATAGTACTAAGAAACTTGTGCCAAGTCAGGTTGTCTGTAGGTTTTCTGTAACTTTTCCCAGTTAGTGTACAAGTTTTAGAGGACAATTTCTGTAGATTTGAAGGTAAACTTTTCCTGTAGATTATATGATACATATTCTGTAGATCTGTATACTATGTTTTTCCCTGTAGAGTAAGATTTGAGGTAAGGAATATTTAGAAATTAGACTAGTCAGTAACCCATGCATATTTAGTACCTTAATCCTGCCTCTACCTTTTAGATACCTTGCCCTTAATTATTGTTCGTTTAAATTTACTGTTAATACTTTTAAAGGCTAGTTTAAAAAGTCAAAATAACAATTTTTAACAGTGTAATACTAGTTACATTAAGTATAAATTGTCATGATATGCAGATTTCATATAGGTTAAATTGTATCTTATGCTGGTTAGATGTTAATGGGAGATGTTTAAAAGTCCATGTTAAAATTCATAGTTGTTTAAATTTATTGTTAATACTATTTATGGCTAGTGTAAATAGTCATGATATACAGATTTTCATTTAGCATGTTTAGGTCAAATGTATCTTATGCAAGTTTAGTGTTAATAGCAGAAATTTGATAGTCAGAGTTCCGGAAATCTTTTTTAGCCTACAAATATGGTGGTCCTTGTGAAAATTTGATGCTCCTGTATTTTCAGTTAAATTTTCCTATCATTATTTCAATACATATAATTTAGATAAGGCCAATTATATATGGTGCCATATAAAATATTGATATACATTGTGATCAGGAGCTACACTTAATACCAGACAACCTAAAAAAGCATAAAATATCCACAAACACTTATTTGGACATCAGGACCACCACTTAACTCCAAATTGAAGGACCAGTCTGAGTTTTCTCGAACACTGGAAAGTCTGTGTTAAAATTCATAACTTGTTTAGTCCCTGGGTAGTTTAGAGGTTGGCAATGAATCCCCAAATCTTTTATATTAGGAAATTAGTTCCATTTGAGTTAATTTTCTTCAATACTTTAACATGATATGTTTTTTTTTTCATTTTTTTTAATTATGTATCTTATTTATACTTTCTTACCATTTTTTAAAGAATTAATGAAAATGTACAAATTAATTATAACAAGTTACGAAATTAAAAAAAATATATTTCAGCTTTACAAGGGCACTAACAAATATTCTGGCACAATAAATTGTTCTTATGCATACAAATTCCAGTAGGGAATCAATGATAGTGAATATCAGATACCATGTAATCCTCACAAAACATATTTATAGGTCTATGTTTCTACGTGCGTAAAATATGGCTAATGTTTTCTGAAGCAAACATTACATACACCTAAACTATCGACAAAGTGAACAGTTATGACAGAACAGTGAAAACTTCTCTGATGATCTGATGTGCAATAATTTTGATTTTTTTTTAACAGTCACTTATACATATTCATTTGCTGGGTTTAAATGATGATTTTTAATGGAAATTTCATGAAATTTTATAATGACAGCATTGAACATTAATGAACCTGAACTCCTTTCTGCAAGTAAGGCCTATTCCATGGTAAAATTGAGAAAAACAAACTATGAGATTACACAAATTATTTCAATTCTGTGGAAAATATTCAAAAATTTATAAAGATAATAAAGAAATACATTTTAATGGGCTTCTGATGGTTTTGTTTTTAGTTATTTTACCATGGTTCTGATCATAAATATTGCAGCATGCTATATATTTCAATTGGAGTTTTTATTGCAGTTGCACATCCTTTTGTATTAAGCATAGACTGGATATCTCAATAATTACTGAAATTAAAATACCAATTCTTCATAGGTTAAATTCATTAAGTTATATTTCAGATGTGGCTTTTTTAATTTGTAATCAGTGTACACTTGTGAGGAAATTATATATATATAAGTTGACACTAAAGAATATTTTGTAATTTTTTTAAATAAAATAGCTGAAATATGAATTTTGTTTCTAGTGCAGCATTTGGCATTTGAACTGAGGAATAAGAATTTTGTCTTATCTAAAGATTATACTACTTATAATCCATTGAATTTTAAATAAATTAATACACAAATTATTCCTATATTTTTCATTGCACTTTTGACTTGAATATTTTTAGCAGAATTTTAAAAATCCAAGCTTGTTGATCCTGCCACCTACTGAACTTGACTCTTCATTATTAAGTCTGGAGTCATTGCCCAGTTGCTGTCTTTTATTTATGTCATTTATACTATTAACTTTTAGATCATTAAATTGTTGTTTCTTATGAAAAATAGAAAACATAGTTTAATACTTATTGCTTTATTCATTATATAATCTGATATGCTTATTATATATATATGAACAACTTACAATATTGTCTTTTATAATTTATTGATTGTTAAGGTAGCAATACACAGTTAGAAGTTTAGTTTCGCATTATGGCCATGGTGAATTTTTAAATATGAAAGTTTTTGTACAATAAAATTGATTTTCAGATAATTGAAGAATAATATAGCCTTCTTAGTGTGTTTATGTGAACATTTAGATTGTTTTTGCATGTTTTATAGGGCATTTATCTGTTTGACAGTCCGTATTTTCCTATCCGTACCGCCCATAGGTCCATAAATTATTGAAGTGTTTATCAACAAAGATTTAACGCTCGATCTTTTCAATTCAATTTTATGGAAAACGAGCAGAAATGCATATGATTTTTTTGGACCTCTTGATAGATATATGCCTATGGTTTCAGGAAAGGTATCACTGTAATTGATTGAAATTTTCCTTTGGACCAAATTTTGGAGAATTTTGTGACATGTTCACCCCTTTTTGTATTATTTTGTATCAAATAAATGCAGATTGTTGCCATGGTTACACCAAAAGAGATTATATTTCATCATTATAACCATTAAAATCAAATCTATGGAAGATTTTCTTTCTATAAATATACACATGCATAACACAAATATTAAGCCTTATTTGTTAGAAAAGAAGATAGAGAGGGTGTTTAAAAATTATGAGTGTCAATTTTAAGTTTTTTCTAACTGTGTATTGCTACCTAACATGAATCTCTTCAGGACTGAATAGCCTTGAAAAGATTCTGTCAAAAGTGAAATCTTAGGTGCTGCAAAGACTTTGATGGGGTTGCAGACTAGTAAACTTTGTAAAAGGGAGTTATGTCCCCATGATAGCAAAATACAGTAAAAAACCTTGCCCTAGCTATGGACTGCAAAGACTCTGATGGGGTTGCAGACTAGGGAACTTTGTAAAAGGGAGTCATGTCTCCTAAATAGGAAAATACAGTGAAAACCCTTACCCAAGCTATGCGCTGCAAAGACTGGGCTGGGGGTTGCAGAATAGTTAACTTTGTCAAAGGGAGTTATGTCCCCTAAAAAGCAAAATACAGCTTAATTATTTTCAGTATGCAATGAATATGATCAGAAAACAGATTAATGAGGTATCTAATCCATTTTATGTTTATCTACAAAACAACTTTTAGATCAGACATCTAAAAATGGCCAAATAACTGCTACAGTTTTGAAACTTGTGGAAAAGCAGCAAAATGAATATAAAAAATTATCAAAATTAGTCTCGACTAATTTGAAAGTCTCATTATTTTCTTGATTTAGTTGAAACCACTATTATAACCATGCTCCTGAACTCAGACTTATATTAACACTTACATATATAACCTTAAGGTCAAGGTTCAGTAAATGGGTTATGAACTTTCTATACAAATATTCACCTATTTTCAAAGAATTCATTCAGTAATATTTCAGAAAATAAGAGAAATGTATCATTTTTTTCAATTTTCAGTTAAAGTTCAACGAAAGTTGTATGCAAAATTAGTGTCATAGCCCATTTACTGGACCTTGACCTTAAGTGCACTCTCACCCTTATGTGAAAGGTGGTGGAAACAATATCTTCATGATGATATAAAGCAATATTACATTTGGTGTAGCATTCTCCTGTTTTCATTGGATATTACGATCATGTGATTGAAAGGTTATTTTATGTATCCGAAGCCTTGTTTCTATTTATATGTATGTTGACGGTCAATATGAAAAATCTTGCTAAATTTAGATTAATGACGTCATGATGTTAAACATAACAACCATGGAGGAAGCGATGAAAAGAAAATTTGCAAGTTTATCACAAGAATTTTTATGTTAAAACACAGACGCTAAGAATACAAGAAAGCAAACGCAACAAGCTATGAAGTTGTTCAAAGAATATTGATATTTTCAATAACATGTTAAAATTCTTGCAAAATACAATTTAAAAGTACACTGGAAATTACTTGGGATTCATAGGAGCAGACGTGCACTTTTACATTGAATTTTATATTTTATATAAATACATAATGGGGGATGTGAATTTGTTTTGTAAAAGGGTTTTATATAAATCTGGAATTATTTTCAGGTATAGATTTTTTCACATTTATACATGAAAGTGGGGTGAATGAAACTCCCAAAGGCTAAAGCAGCATAAAAGAATTTTTGTAAACAGATTCTGCCTAGCTAGCTTCTGAACAGGATATAGTTTATTACACAAATTCCAAAGTCTCACATTTAGGTTTTATACTAGACTAAAACTATTATACTGACTTTTTCAAAAGATGAGTCATGATTAGGATGTATTATTACTGTGGTAAAAATAATGACTGAGGTGGATGTAAGGATTTGCTTATTTACAGATATTTACAGAGGCGAAGGCTGAGGTTTAAAACATTTTCTTAGATTAGTAAACCTTGTATACATAGAGTAAAAGGAAATTATTTAATTTACAATATAGCACATCTGTCTATGTTTGATGTTGCACAAGTCTTTATAGTTAATGTTACTAAGGATGCAGTTGATGGGCCTATAAAAAAAGTCAATAAACAGTAATATTACAAGGGATTTGAACCAATCAGAAAAGTCAATATATAATGTAACTAGGGATTTGAACCAAGCAGAAAAGTCAATATATAATGTAACTAGGGATCTGAATCCAAGCAGAAAAGTCAATATATAATGTAACTAGGGATTTCAACCAAGCAGAAAAGTCAATATATAATGTAACTAGGGATCTGAACCAATCAGAGAAGTCAATATGTAATGTAACTAGGAATCTGAACCAATCAGAGAAGTCAATATATAATGTAACTAGGGATCTGAGCCAATCAGACAATGTTGAATTCAATGAACCATTTATCTATATTTACAGAAGGAGGATGCAGGGTGTCTTCAACCAGTGTAACGTAGATTTTGAGGAATGGTCTCAGTCACAGTACAACCACAGTCTAGTCGATGAAGAACTTCATATACAGAAAAAGAGAATGTTTAAAGAAGTTCCACCCTTTAACAGACCCCCAAAAAGTTCAAGGTCTCAAAAAAGTTGTTTCATATGATAGTCATACACAAGTTATTCCCGAGGATATGTTTATTAGTAACATGGACTCAATTCCAGAGGAAAAATTGGCCTTTTCCATGCAACAGACTCAGAATGGAATAGACCAACAAACAATGGCTGTCTCTTAATCAATGACCTTGTCCTTTGTAGCTTGAACTCAATCACTATGGCAATAAAAGTGCATTTTTTTGTGTAAAAGTGAGAATTATAGATGTGAACAGGAGCTTAAGTCTTAATTTGCATTTAATGATTGTCAATTTATGACATAAGCTGCTTGTTATGTTTGACTCTTCGTTTCGTTAATTCTTAAAATGACTGTTTGTTTGTACATAGATGGGGCACACGTTTTACTGATGTTTGTAAAATAATTATGACGAGAAATTGTTTTGATTTTTTTGATTTTATTTTTTTTGCCATTGCTTAGTATCATGTCTCTTTTCTCTGTTAAACACCTTTTTTTCCACGAATTGAAGAAGTCTGTCTATTCATGATTTATATTATGTCCAAAATAAATTTTAAAACCATAGTACACTGTTTTTATTTTACATTTTCACATATTGGTTACCAAAACACTGTATTATGTATACAATCATATTTTTTAGCATTCCTTCATACTTATTTTCATCTTTAATAGTTCTGCAGAACTAGAAGATAAAGTTACTGTGAAATTGTGAATATTTCCATGCTTTTTCTGGTCCAATTTATCTTATAATGGGAATCCTTAATTTTATATAGATAACTAATAATAATTTGGTCCAGGCAGTGTGTTTAATTAGATGATTTTGAGTTTGAAAAAGAGTAAAAAAAAAGTACCTTGGGTATAGATCTTGATTATTAATAAATTCAACAACTTTTTGTTTTTGGGGGAGGGGAGAGGGGTCTTTTAATTTCAAAAGGCATGATTGTTATTTTTTGTACAAGTACAGGAAAAAGGAAAGATTGGCATGCAATAGTTTTATATAACATCTGTGAAAGTTTTTGATACCCTGCAGTTTAAGAACTGTGAACTTATAAAAAGAATGTGTAAGATGGGCTTGAAAAACTCAAACTAACAAAATGAAAAAGAATAATGAAAATTCAAACTAACAAAACAAAAAAGAATAATGAAATAAGTTATTAATTTTTTACATATTATGTGTTGAAAACGTTTTAAATTAACAACAACTTGTTCATTTTTTTTTTAATTTTATGTGTCATTTACATTATTGATTTAATGTTTTATACTAATGCATGTAGAAAAAGTCTTGTTTTTTTTACTATCTTCTTATCAGTGATACAAATTTGTAAATTTTCAACAACAAAAAAGTACTTTGTACTCATTTCTAAATCACTCTTAATTGAATTTGCATCATTTAACTCTGAAATAGTGGATGGTTACAATTGAAATGAGTTCAAAATATTAGAAAAAAAATCATATGAAATATACCAGTATGTGTGGAAAAATGGAATTGAATGGCCTTTTTTACTTACTGTACATTTTGAGCAATTTGATTTTAAATGTATATTATTTATAAGGACATATTACATGTATGAACAAATACTATTAAAAATCAAAATACTGTAAAATGCACCATTTCTCTCAAAATATGCTTAATCAAATGTGATTTTGAAACATACAAAGTGGCCTTAGAAAGAACAGATCATTGGATTTGAGGGCAAATGGCATTGAATAATATTTTTAACATAGTCCCTTTCATTTTCGTTACTTACATGAGTTTTAAACATTTTTAATGTAATACAAGTTATGGAAAAGGACTGAAGTTTTAAATACAGTTTAGACTCGTTTTATACTGCTGCCCCACAACTGAAATCCGTTTTTAAAAAACATTAAACACTTCTTATGTTTGTGGTCCAAACAAAAAGGTAACGCCCAAAATCTCAAGTGGTATTAAAACATCTAATTAAACAGGATAACAGAGTTCTTTTAATGACCAAGGCTCATAGCAATACATCTTTTGAGTACTATTATCGTACTCAGTTTCAGAAATCAACCAATAAAAATACTGGATTTGGTGTTTCGTTTACAAATTTTGTACTCTGAGTACTGAGTAAAGTTTTATTACTAAGCCCAGTATCTGTTTCCAAGTGTGTGCACGAAATTATTTGTATATAGATTTAGTAGGTAAATTAATTTCTTGTTGACAATTACTTCAAATCCTTTCATGTGGATAACATCTACTTATCATGATTTATCTTCTCATTGCTACTTGTTTGTATTAATCTCAATCAAATATTTTTTGTTCGAATTTTTTTACTGAAATGTCATCAATTTTTGTCTTCCAATAACTATTTTAAGATAATCTAACAAGTTTTCAAGTTATGTTTACGAATTTATTCTCTAGTTACAAATATATAGATGCATTTATCAACGTACAGTGCTAGTCATTGTGTGCAGTGTGTGAAACTAAAGTCAGCATCAAACTTGTAAATAATATAAGTGCTTCTATTTTAACTTGCAGAGAATAGATATAACGCTTATTTGTCCTAATCAAAACATTTTTTTGTTATGAAATGAATTTGTTTCTAGAAATTTTGCTTTATTTTGTGTTTAACTTAATTGTATAGACATATGTAGAGGTATTTGTACCCTCCTGTAAAATACAAACCATATGAAAATTAGATTAGTTTATAGAAGATAAGTTTCTAGGACAGGCTTAGCCCATTTCAACCCAAGTTGGGAACTTACAGACTTTTTTTTGGGGGGGGGTTCCAAGTTGAAATTTCAATTTAGCCACATCTTTCTGTTTTCACATGGTTTGATATTTACAGGTTTCACTGAAGCATTTTATTTTCTCCTTTAGACAGGATTATCTTTCGATTAATCATGTCATGTATTCTACATTTCAAAATGTGACTTTGTGAAATAATTTTAAATTGTCTCTTGTTTCATGAAATGTGTTTGTTATGAAATCTGTGATATTACTCAATATGTTGAGAATACATTTAATGAAAACTGACTTGTTCTTTTTTTATATACATCTGCAAATCTTTGCATGAGTAATATGTTCTGTTTTGTAGTTGGTATACTAAGCTTCTTTTTCATGGTAGTTATTTTCATTCTATTATCTAAGTAACAAGATTTTGTTCTTTGACCTCAGGTTGACTTTTATCTATCGAGATTGAAAATCAAAATGGTCAATAGTTATGTGTACAAAAGCTGATGAAGTTATTATACCCCAAGCAACAAAGTTACGTAGGGTATAATATTTATGACCTGCCAGTTCTGTTCTTGTCATCACAAATCCTCTGAAACCACACAAATTCTAGGAGTTATGCCCCTTTGAAGTTAGCATTCTGGCCTAATATACTACTGCAGCAGTTTGTCATTGCAAAATTTTTTGAAAACATACAACAGAATTTCATGAAACTTTGTAGATAATAAGGCCATACTATGTAGATGTGCATATCAAAAGGAAATTATAATTTAATTTATCTAGAAGTTATGCCCCTTTGAACTTAGAATTTTGGCCTAAATATACTACTTCAACAGTTTGTAATTGCAACTTCTCTGAAACCACACTGCAGAATTTCATGAAACTTTGTAGATATAAGGACATACTATGTAGATGTGTATATTGACAAGAAATTATGATTCTATGTTTTTTTTTCTAGGAGTTACGCCCCTTTGAATTTAGGATTTTTGCCATAATAAACTACTGCAACAGTTTGTCAGTGCAACTCCTCTGAAACCACCCTACAAAATTTCATGACACTGTGTTGATAATATGGACATACTATGCAGATGTGCATATTGACAGAAAATTATCGATAAATGTTTTTTTTTCTAGGAGAAATGCCCCTTTGAACACAGAATTAAGACCTAATTATACTACTGTAATAGTTTGTCAGCACAACTCCTCTGAAACCACACCACAGAATTTCATATCCATTGTTTGTCTAGTGACATTGTGGGGGTGTGGGGTATGTGAGCGTGCTCACAAAGGTTCTGTAATTTATTGTATAGCTGTTATTTCATTAATAGGTTTCCACTCGACTTTTATTATCTGTCTTGTGTTGTAAATGAGACTTTATAGGTTGATTACTGATAGACTAAGCCATTCATTTTGGATGGAAAAATTGCTTAAATGGATCTTTGACCTCTGATCTCTAGCAAATATTATTCTGCTTCATTCTACCTCCATATTGGTCATGTGATTATGTGCTCCCATCAAGGACATCAGGTCATGATTCTATCTAGTTCAAATCAAAGACAAGAAAGTTTGTATTAGCTGAAGGTATGGAGCAAAATAATTAACTGGTCTATTTCAAGTTGGATTAATGTATGAATAAATTCAGAGATTATGGGTATGTGGCAATCTGACAGAAAACCAAACACCAAAGTAGAACAAAAACAGACATCTATGGATCAACATATGTATACTGTGAATACAGAGAAATTTGTATTATGTCAATGAGACAGAAACCCGAAGACACAAATGAAATTAATGACATCTTCAGGTCAATATCAGATCGTCAACAATTAGTAGACCCAATATGTCAAGCTTTCAAGCTCCCAATTCAAGAAAAGTTGTGGATAAAAATTTTAAGTTTTACAAAGTTGTTTCATCAAAATCAAATTCTCTAAGTGAAGAAGAACAATTTCTTGAATAAAAAAAATAAAGGCTATAAAAAGCATATGTCGCTCACCTAGGAATGATTGTAAGGTGTACATATGAAGGTTTTACTACAAGTATCAAATAAACATTATCAATGATCCATGTAAATGAGAAGAAAGATGAACTCTGCCAGACAGACATGTACAATTTACACTTTACATTCATACCATACACCAAATATAGTAAGCCTATTGCTTATAGTATCTGAGAAATGGACCAAATTACGAAAATTCAACATTGACCAATAAACCATATAAAAAAATTAGGTCAAGGTCAAATGAACCCTACCAGACCGACATGTTCCACTTACAATCATTGCATACATGAAATATAGTTGACCTATTACTTACAGTATATGAAAAACGGGCCAAAAACAAAAAAAAATTAACATTGACCAATGAACTATGAAAACGAGGTCAAGGTCAGGTGAAACCTGCCAGTCTGACATGTACACCTTACAATCATTCAATACACCACGTATACTTGACCTACTGCTTTCAGTATCTGGGAATGGATATTATCACGTAAATTTAACCTTGATCACTGATCCATGAAATAAGGTCAAGGTCAGGTGAACCCTATCTGATGGACATGTAGACCTTGAAAGGAACCCATATACCAAATAAAGATGTCCTATTTCTCATAATAAGCAAGAAATTCACATAAAAAATCATGTTTTTAAGCAGTCACTGATTATAAAAATGAGGTCGAAGAAAATGGACATATGACAGGCAGAAACTTCATAACATAAGGCATCTGTATACAAGGTATGAAGTGTCCAGGTCTTTACCCTCCGAAATATAAAGCTTTACACAAATAGTTTACGCTGCTGTCGGAATGTAATCACTATGTCTTGCATTCTGCGACTTTTATCGCAGGCAAGACAAAAACAATTGTTTGGCACTGATTTTTTAAATTTGCCAGATAGCTTCAGCTAGCTATAAAACCACCTGTACCAAGTCAGGAATTTGACTCTTGTTTTCCATCCGTTTGATGTGTTTGAGCTTTTGATTTTGCCATCTGATAAAGGACTTTCCGTTTTGAATTTTCCTTGGAGTTCGGTATTTTTATTATTTTATTTTTTTGTTTGGCACTGATTTTCAGAATTTGCCAGAGACATTGTTGATA
Source organism: Mytilus coruscus (assembly GCA_017311375.1). NCBI lineage: Eukaryota > Metazoa > Mollusca > Bivalvia > Mytilida > Mytilidae > Mytilus > Mytilus coruscus. The sequence continues at coordinate 81,772,401 of CM029603.1, read as the reverse complement.
TAAACCTCTGCTAAGAAAATCTGATAAGAATTGTATACATTAGAGTATACAGGGGACAGAAAAACAATTTTGCATTCATTTCTTTGAAGGGAAATTCAAGCATTTCTAATGTGAAAGTACAAAAGATTTTGTACTTATGTCCATTTTCTCAACATGTTTGAAATTAGCTATAACTGTCCACTAAGCTGGATTGATTGATTGATTGTTGGTTGCTTAACGTCCAGTGGCAAATATATCATGCATATTCAGGACGAGAACAAATTAACAATAAATACAATAGGTAGGTTCTGTAAAAGGGGCGTCCGGGATAAAGGTCGGAGAAATTTAGACTGCCACGGGAAATGAGGGTATATTGGATAGGGACAGAAATTTAGCCTTGCAACAGGTCACCTACGGACCCCTCAAAGAGTTGTTGCAAGGGTTCTCAACGTGCAAAGAGCGTGGCACTAACTTTACACGAGGCATCGGATTTAACGTCCCCATTCTGACCGGACGTGGCTGCAAATTTGTACGTCCCGCACAGCCAAACGGACGCCCCACTTTAGCAAGGGTTTTACTGCCGGTCGGAGGAAGACCAATGGTGACCATGCTTCTATTCCCCAGTCACCCTTGGGGGCACTAAGCTGGACAAATACGTCTCGCATCCCATATATTAACTAAAATACAGGGATCAAAGGAGTTGATAATATTTGAACTTTTTTCTAGTGTTTTATTTTAAGTTGTCCCAAATATACTGGTATGCATATTTGCATATTAGGATCTAACAATATACTAAGTGTTATGTTGATACAATGAACCGTGGCCAGATAAGTTCAATGGTGCATTGCTCAAGAAAACTCAATTAACTAGAATATCCTACCCACGTGCACATATGCATATTCGGTTCTAACAATGTAAGAATTTCCACATGCATATGATAAACCATGAAGGAAAAGTTGTGATGAAAAGGTAAGTGCTGGGAAGGTCCAAAATTAAAGAAGCTCAAAGAGGCATGTCTCTAGGAAAACTCAATGGACTGAAACATCCTATCCAAATGCACATCTAACAATATACCAAGTTTTATGTAGATACGATAAAACATTTCTAATAACAATGTTGGTGCTGGACAGGGCAAAATTTCCAAATGGAGGGACCATTCAATCCACATGAACCTCTTCATATTAGAATCTAACCATTGAATTAGTCCCATGTAGTAGGATTCCGTTAATGTCGGTTCTGAAAAGGGTCAAAAGGTCTCAAAGATGAAAGCAGCACAATCTGGATAAACTAAACTAAATCAAATCCCTACCTGCATGCACATCTGTATATATAAGGATTTATCAGTACACCACGTTACGTGTAGATAGGATTAAACATGTAGGAGTTAGGAGTTGTAATGAAAAGATATGTGCTGGACAGTTGAAAGGGGAATAACTGTAAAAATAATCAATGGAGAAGAAAGAAGATCCTACCCACAAGCATAGCTGCATATTAGGATATACAAATGTACTCAATTTCATGTAGATGCAATAACCGTGTTCCTGTAGGAGTTACTAAGACAAGGTCATTTTTATAAAGGGTAGAAATTCAAAGAAAGAGGGCCAATGCCCATAGTTCTGGATAAACTAAACAGAATCAAAATCCTTTACATGGTGACATTTTTTGTCCTTCTTGGTGTATTATAAAGTTCGTCATTTTTGTCTCGCCTGCGACGAAATGCGAGACATAAAGGTATTGCTTTTCCGGCGATGTCGTCGGCTTAAGTTAGTTTGATAAGAACTATTTGTGATAGATCAATGATGTTTTGTATGAAATTGCATTACTATCAGTACATATCAGTTTGACTACTATTTTGAGGCTCTGCCCCCTATGCCATGGTCAAGATACTTTGAATTATTTAGCAATTTCAACAAAGTTTTCTGATTAAGTTATACTTGTGATAGATCAATGATATTTTCTATCAAGTTGCATTACTATCAATACATATCAGTTTGACATATATTTCGACTCCCTGCCCCCCGTAGGTCATGGTCCAGTGATTTTCAATTAACCACCAATTTTCAATGTTAAGTTTTCTGCTTAAGTTATTTTGATTTTTCTATAAAATTAGATTACTCTCTGTACATCTCATTTCGTTGACCATTTCGAAACCCTGCCCACTAGTTCATGGTTCAGTGACTTTGAATTAATTAGCAATGTTGCTGTCCATCAGATTGTCGTTTTCTGAATTTTTTGCCGACAGGCTAGACATATCTCTGTGTCAACAGTTTTGTTATTTATGGTAAGTTTTCTGTTAATCAATAAATATATAGCCTACTTGCTGACAACTTGGTTTACATTGTTTAACTCCATTTGATATTTTGTTTACCAGCTTGTCCACAGTTTAGGATGTCAATAACATGATTTTTGATATGCTATCCTGTCTGTACGACTAGTACTGTCTATCTGATATGTTTCAAATCTCCCAATATCATTACTGGAAGTGAATAACCGTATGTCAATAAAGAGATGCAATAAACATATTCAAGTTACGTATTATGTGATAGAATTCGGACAGAAAGTCACAGGTCAAAAAGTCAAAATTCAGTTTTAAGATGATTTTTCTTTGAATAAGAAACCAGTTATTTTTAAAAACATCTTTCAAAGTTTTCGTGAATTATTATATACAAAGCAACTCTGTAAACAAAATTTATTAAAAAAAAAAATTAAATGTTCAAATAATTGTTAAGAAAACAATTTGTCAAAGTGGCTTGGTACTTAAAGTGGGTCTCATTGGGGTCTAAGCGTGACCCGGGATTGCCGATTTTTTGTAAGCGTGACACGTGAAAGTCAAATTATTGTGCCGTGAAAACGGGAAATGAAGTCTAACGGGACACGGGAAATTACCAAAAAAAAATGAGAATTGCTTACGTACTAAGTGTAAGCGGGATACGGGAATCTGACAAATCAGTAAGCGGGATCCGGGATCAGAACCCCCCAATGAGATCCCCCTTAAATGGCTTCATGGTGCCTAGAAATATATCCTTTGCATGATTAAAATTTGATAAATCTTCATTTATTAAGGCTTAAGAACAATTTCCTAAACTGTAAAATGAATACATGTAATAAAAAGAAATTACTTCAAGAGCTTTCTCTTTTACATTCAAACAATCATAAACAAATTGTTTGTCTTTCTGTCCAGTGACTTTTTGTCCTATGACTTTCTGTCCGCGTACCTTGTGGCATTAATATTATTAATCCATATCATAATTTAAGAAGAAAAAAACAATTTCTGAATATGAATCGTCGAAACGTTGGAATGACGCTTTTGTAATTAATTTGCGTCAATGTCTCATCCTTCTAAAATTTTAGTACTGTGTTTAGAAACTTAAAAAAAGCGGAAATTTCGAGTTTTCAAAAGTCAAAATTTTAACTTTAAAAGTCGAAATTTCGTCTTTAATAAAGTCGAAATTTCAAGAATTTAGTCTATAAAAACTTTAAGTTAAATTCAAAATTTCGAGATTTGAAAAGTCAAAATTTAGAGATTTGAAAAGTCAAAATTTAGAGATTTGAAAATCAAAATTTCGAGATTTAAAGAGTCGAAATTTCGACTTTTGTGAAATTTCGAGTTTAAACAAGTCAAAATTTCGTCTTTTTGAAAGTCGAAATTTAAACATTTTAAATATTAAAAATTTAAATTAAAATAAAAATTTCGAGATTTGCAAAGTTAAAATTTTGAGTTAAAGTCGAATTTTAAGATTTTAAATGTCAAAATTTCGACTTTGAACTAAAAAGTTCAATGTCAAGTTTATTTTTATTATGTCCCTAATACGCTTCCGTAGAAATACCTTTGTCAGGTTTAAACATTTTTCTACACAGCCAGTTACTCAAGTGTGCAGTGAGTAGATGTGAGTGAAAAGTTTTCATTACCTGTATAATCACGTGATTAACATGTTGGAATTTGGCTCCAAATTAATTTCAACGACTTATATTTTTTCCTCAGACATTTTTTGGGAACATGAAGTATACCAACAGTTTTATGAGGAGTTTAAGGTATTATTTAATAGTATTTATTTGCTCCAATGTGATCTATTTTTGTTTTTTAACCGGGTTTAGTTACAGAAAATTACATTTGAAGAACTGAATGAATTCATAATTTTTTCACACATCACAGAATAAGAATGATAAGGTGTAAGTCAATTGATATATAGTCAAACATATTCCAAATGTCAGTGCATGTTAAGGAAAGGGAGTAGTATTCATTAAATGCACCAAACCTTCTTTGAGGGTCTGGATGGGGTTTACAGAATAGAGAATAATGGGCAAAAAGTGCAGAGTAAAGGGCAAAACATAAAGAATAAAGAATAATGGACAACATTTATAAAGAAAAGAGAAAATGGCTAAATAAATGAAAGAATACAGAATTGAAGGACCCCATCCAGAGCCTCTTCCTTGCTATCACTCATAGATGTGGGTCTCATTGGGGTCTAAGCGTGACACGGGATTTGCCGATTTTTTGTAATCGTGACACGTGAAAGTCAAAATATTTTGAGTGAAAACAGGAAATGAAGTTGGGTGGGACAAGTGAAATTACAAGCACTCATAATAATTGCAATGATAAGCGGGATACGGGATTCTGACAAAACAATAAGTGGGATCCGGGATCAGACCCCCCAAATGAGACCCCCATTGATTATAAAAAATGTTAAGAGACCATTACACATGTTACAGTTTTACCAATTTAATTTGGTTAAGTTTTTAAACAGGTTGACCACAACCTACTGAACAGGTTAATGTTCAAAACCTTGTCTATAATAGGGTCATATAACTCGACTAAATGAACTAGTGAAATATGTTGAGGTTAGTTAGTATATATAAAAAAGAAGATGTGCTATGATTGCCAATGAGACAACTGTCCACAAGAGACCAAAATGACACAGAAATTAACAACTATAGGTCACCGACGGCCTTCAACAATGAGCAAAGCCCATACCGCATAGTCAGCTATAAAGGCCCGAAATGACAATGTAAAATAATTCAAACGAGAAAACTAACGGCCTTATTTATGTACAAAAATGAACGAAAAACAAATATGTAACACATAAACAAACGACAACCACTGAATTACAGGCTCTGACTTGGGACAGGCACATACATACATAATGTGGCGGGGTTAAACATGTTAGCGGGATCCTAACCTCCCCTAACCTCGGACAGTGATATAACAGTACAACATAAGAACGAACTATAAAAATCAGTTGAAAAAGGCTTAACTCATCAGATGGACAAAAATACAAGTGGACGTGGCAGGGTACTTGTACATTTCAACAACAAAAGACATTAGGAACAGATCTGAGAGTACTGCAGTTATCTGACAGCTAGTTCAAAGCCACTAACAACTAATAAAAAAATCATGCATCTAAGACTAAATTATCAATCCGTACACATCCAACATCCAATGGATTTAGTGTAAAGACGTCATAAACAGTCAGAGAAAAACATGACCTTGTGCAATGGCCATGTTTACCCCCAGCAAGTAGATTATTCTTGCCTACATGTATATAGCATTTTTCAATGACTTGTTTTAATATTCAAATTTTTCATTCCATATACATGTATAGGATACTTTGAAATTACAGTCATCTAAATTTGTATTCAGATACATTTAGGAAAGCCAGACTGAGATTTCATTATATAAATGTGTTGATTTTCCTCAAATTATGGTAGACCCAGTGAATCTAGGTATAGTCAATAGTTTATATAAAAAACTTATTCAAACAAGGGGCTATTTTGAAAGGGGGTTCCAACCCCAAGAATATCATGAAAAGTGCACATATTTAGAAAAAACAAAAACAACAAAAAATTGATAAAAGGGGGAGGGGCAGGCTCCTACCCCTAGAACACCCACCCAGGATCCGCCAATGCAAACCCTTTTATTACCTTCTGGATGGCTAACAGGTTAATCAGGTAATGATATTTTATCCCAAGAGCAAATGCAGCTTATATTTTAGCCCCTCATTATTCTCTAGTCTTTATATTTTAGCACCTCATTATTCTCTATTCTTTATTTTTTTGGTCCATTTTTCTCTATTCTTTATATGTTTTGTCCATTATTCTCTATTCTGTAAATCCCCATCCACACCCTCGTGTATGACAATGAATTCTCCAATAATACTTTTTAATCTATTTTACTCAGATTTTACTAACTATATTTTGGACAGAGCTAGTGCTATCTGTTATTTTTTTTCAAATTATTACATCTGTCTGTTTCTACGCTTTAGTTATGAGCTGATAAACTGTATATACAAATTTTTTGTATGCTTTGTCATAATTTATTATTTTAAGGTCCATCTTAATAATATTGAAAAAGATACCCTTTGCCAGAGAAGCATATAATACAAAAAAGTTGAAATAAGTTTAAAAAAGGTTTAAATGTATAAAATTGTACTTTTTGTGGCCAACTTATAATTACATTTTGAAAATAAGAAGATATAGTGTGATTGCCAATGAGACAACTATCCACCAGAGTTCAAATGACAAAGATAAAAGAAATAATAGGTCAACTCTTAGAAGGTAGAAGACCTTGTAGCTTCATACCTTGTATGCCAATACCTTATGTTAAGAAGTTTCCATTTGTGTATGTCCATTGTCCTTGACTTCATTTCCATGCTTCAGCAACTGCTTTGTCATGTGAATTTCTCCTTGATTATGAGTAAATGGATAACAATATTTGGTATATGGGTTCCTTGCAACATCTACAGGTCTGACAGGGTTCACCTGACCTCAACCTCATTTAATGGATCAGTGGTCAAAGTTAGTTACATGATTGGGTCTGTTTTTCCAGTACTATAAGCAATAGGTCAACTATGTTTGGTGTATGGAATGAATGTAAGGTGTACATGTTGGTCTAGCCGTATCATCTGAACTGGACCTCATTTTCATGGTTCATTGGTCAATGTTAAGTTTTTGTGCTTTAATCTGTTTTTCATGATATACTAATTGCAATAGGTCAGCTATATTTGGTGTATGGAATGATTGTTAGCTGTACATGTCTATCTGGCAGGTACTATCTGACCTTGACCTCATTTTCATGGTTTATTGGTCAATGTTAAGTTTTTATACGGTCATATATTGGTATCACGTCGTCGTCAGCGTCGTCCGAAGACATTTGGTTTCCGGACAATGACTTTAGTATAAGTAAATAGAAATCTATGAAATTAAACACAAAGTTTATAACTACAAAAGGAAGGTTGGGATTGATTTTGGGGGTTATGGTCCTAACAGTTTAGGAATTGGGGGCCAAAAAGGGGCCCCAATAAGCATTTTTCTAGTTTCCAGACAATAACTTGTGGAACGGTGTATGGATCTCTCTGAAATTATACCACAAGTTTCCATACCACATACGGATGGTTAGGATTGGCTTTGGGGGGTAATGGCTCACACTGTTTAGGAATTAGGGGCAAAAAAGGGGGAAAAACAAGGGTTTCCTTGTTAATGGACAATTACTTTTAAGTACAATGTTAAGCTTGGATTACCTCCCTTACACTGCTTTTAAATTATGAACATGTATAAAGAAATGTTGTATTGTCTTGAGGTGATTAGCAGTCAACTTATTTTTAGAAGTTACTATTAAAAATGCTGATTAAGGCATACCTGCCAACCTTTGAAACATTCAAAGAGGAGATCTCCTCTCAGCTATGACAGCTGAGGGGAGATTTCATGTAACGACATTTTCAAGTGAAATATATGACTGTTTTATTTATTCTGCTTCTTTATACATTACACAATTATATTGTTTCAGGTAAGGGTGAAGGTTGGCGCCTATTAAAATGTTTAAACCCGCTGCATTTGTTTGCACCTGTCCTAAGTCAGGAACCTGATGTTCAGTGGTTGTTGTTTGTTGATGTGGTTCATAAGTGATCATAAGTGTTTCTCGTTTTTTATATAGATTAGACCGTTGGTTTTCCTGTTTGAATGGTTTTACACTAGTCATTTTTGGGGCCCTTTATAGCTTGCTGTTCGGTGTGAGCCAAGGCTCTGTGTTGAAGGTCGTACTTTGACCTATAATGGTTTACTTTTACAGATTGTGACTTGGATGGAGAGTTGTCTCATTGGCTCTCATACAACATCTTCTTGTATCTATATAAAAGTGTACTTAAATTACATTATAAACTATAGTACTATACAGTATAATACATAATATGAGCAGAGAATTGTATACTGTAAGAACACAATTTATGAAAACATACATACAAGGTGTGGATCCAGCCATTTCAAAAGAAAGAGTTCCAACATAAGCAAGTCATATAAAAAAGAGGGGGGTCCAAACATATGTTCTTACATAAAAGCATTTTAGTTTTCAAACAAAAAGGGGGGGGTTGCAACCCCTGGATATGCCACTGCATACTATTTACGTACAATTAGATTATAAGTTTTTGTGCTGATTTTAGTAAATATATCCAAATTATTGAATTCTTTAATTGAGGCAGACAGCAACTGGTTTGGATGGGGGTCCTTCATTTCTGTTTTATTTATTTTTTTTGGTCCATTTTACTCTATTTATATGTTTTGTACATTATTCTCTATTCTGTAAATCCCCATCCACACCCTCATGTATGACAATGGATTCTCCAATAATACCTTTTAACCTAGTTTACTCACATTTTACTGGTTGTATATTTTAGACCTATTATTTTTTTTTTCAAATTAATTCATCTGTCTGTTTCTATGCTTTAATTATGAGCTGATAAACATCATTTACAATTTTTTGTATGTTTTGTATTTATTATTTTAAGGTCCATCTTAATTATATTGAAAAAAATACCCTTTGCCAGAGAAGCAATACAAACAAGTTTAAATAAGTTTAAAAGGTTAAGTCTAAATGTTTAAAATTGTACTTTTGTGGCTACTTATAATTACATTATGAAAATAAGGAGATATAGTATGATTGCCAATGAGACCACTATCCACCAGAGTTCAAATGACAAAGATAAAAGAAATTATAAGTCAACTTACATCCTTCAACAAAGAGAAAAAAGTCAGTTAAAGATATTTAATTTTACAAAGGACGTTATATTATATAATCTCCTTGATTTACGCATGAACTATTTGTATAAAGCTTTATATTTTAGAAGGTAGAAGACCTTGAACCTAAGCTTGTATGCCGATACCTTATGTTAAGAAGTTTCCATCTGTTGTATGTCCATAATTGTCCTTGACTTCATTTCCATGCTTCAGCAACTGCTTTGTCATATGTGAATTTCTCCTTGATTATGAGTAAAAGGAGAACTATATTTGGTATATGGGTTCCTTGCAACTCTACAGGTCTGACAGGGTTCACCTGACCTCAACCTCATTTAATGGATCATTGATCAAAGTTAGTAATCTTAGTTGCTCGTTTTATGCACTCACATAACACGAGTGTACCCAAATTGCACCTATTTTGACAGTTTTTTCGCCTTCGTTTTTTTATGATCCAGACAAAAGTTTCCATTCTGGGTTTGTAATGTAGATGTATCCTTATTTACTAAGTGATCAAGGTTAAAGTTACGTGATTAGGTCCGTTTCTCAGATACTGTAAACAGTAGGTTCCTCATTTTCTTGGTTCATTGGTCAATATTAAGTTTTTGTGTTTTGTTCTGTTTTTCAAGTACTAATAGCAATAGGTCAGCTATATTTGGTGTATGGAATAATTGTAAGGTGTACATGTCTTTCTGGCAGGTATCATCTGATCTTGACCTCATTTTCATGGTTCATTTCAAAGTTTTTGTGTTTTGGTCCGTTTTTCAATTAGCATACGCAATAGGTCAACTATATTTGGTGTATAAAAAAATTGTTAGGTGTATATGTTGGTCTGACACAATTTATCTGACCTTGACCTCATTGTCATAGATTTTTAAAAATGTTAAGTTTCTGTAACGCTTTTAGTAAAACCTTTATCGTTAAAGACTTTTAACATAAAATCAATGGTCAGTAAAACAGGCGAGACATTTCAGTGTGTGCACTCTTGTTAAAGATATAGATGCTTGTAACATATTTTATTTGCTCATTTTTAAAAGATGACTTTTTGTGGACGTCGCATGGTGACGTTTCCATAGGTTTTACTTTTTCCAGTGAATACTTCATCTGTTGATTTAATATATACTGTGAAAGTTTTGTGCATATCTACATATAATTAGCTATGTTGAAAGACGTGCATAAATTATGTCAAATCATAAAAATACAAATTGTTTAGTCCCTAAAAAAAACTTTCCGCTGCTTTTTTTGCTAAATAGGTGCAATTTGGGTACTGTGATGTTGCACATTTTTGGTGCAACATTAAAAATGATGTCCTTTTCAAAGAGTCATTTTACTCTGCATATGCAAATGGTTTTGTCCTTTTACAATACCAATTGCTATTAAGTATTTTACCAAATTGCAGTTTGTACTGACAAGCTGTTTAAGCTGTTTAGCTCATTACTTCATTTAAAGGTTGGGCATGAACCATTTGATTTTCTCTGGGGACCTGGGATTTTATATCAGGCCAGATTTTTTTTTTACCATGCAAACCAAGCAAGAATAGCTTTTTCTGTCAATCCTAAGCAAGAAAAATTTTTGTCAACAAAATTTCTATCATACCTGTCATACTTGCCGAAGATGAAGCCAGTATATTTTGCTAGCAACTAAATAGGCCAGATTTTTTTTTTTAAACTCAGAGCCCCCCCCCTCCAATAATAAACATCACTGGAAGTTAACCAATCAAATGTTCATCCTTTTTTTTTTTCCCTCTTTACAAGCTTCAGTAACCATGTTACTGCAAGTTTCCAAAATATTTTATAGAAACAGCAAATAAAAAAAGAATGGGGCTTTAAAACACCCAAGATACATGTTTATGACTCAAATTTTTTTCTGCAATTAAATTCAGGGTTAATTTAAATTTCCTACAACTGTCAAATTCAAGCAAGGGAATATTTTTTCAGCCCTTTTTTGTATGAAACTATGTGACATACCATGTTTTTGTGGTATAACACCTAATACTGGTATTAATAAGGAGATATGGTATGATTGCTATTGACAACAAAAAGCAAAACATAAGGTTATAAACAGCCATAGGTCACGGAACAATAACCTTAATCATACTTCAAATGATATTTACATGCAAAGAAATATTTGAAAGGTAAGTTTACAGGATAATATTAATATTTGGTTTGATATTTGTATTCTTGTTGAGATAAATATATTAGAAATTAGGTGAAATGTGGCATTGATTAAAAAAGATTTACCAAAGAAAACATATGACTGTCTTAGATTGAATAAACATTTTATAAAGAACTATAGATAATATAGAGTTTCAAGTTTCCAATCCTTTCAAATATTTTATACAAAATTGATTGATATTTTAGAGGAACCCAACAACTGAGCAGAGAGCAGAACAGTATTCAACGACCTTGAAGAGTAATCAATGTGTACAGTAAGACAACTATCTCTGTAGTTACCAGAGAAGGGTAAGAACCTCATCTATAATTATACATTGTGAGTATTTTTTTGTTGGTTAAAATTAGGCATCAGGATACTATATAGTTTTGTCTTAGATCCTCATTATGAAAAAAGGGAAGTAGGGTATAATACATCAATGAGCATGGCCAGCAACCCAATGACAATAGATAACCAAAGACATCTAGAGGTCTTCAACTAGACTAACACTGGTGTTTATAAATTGAGTGAAGTTGTAAATTGTTTCAAAGTCTAAAAGAGTTGTGAATAAAATGAATAGAGGCTAACAAAAATCTTATATGACCAGCACATGAGCATGTAGCAGGGTTAAACAATTCTTTTTTTAATTCTTGAAGCGGGTCCCTTAGTAATGAATTCTTGCATTTACTGAAAGCAAGCTCAAAGTTCTTGAGTGCAAAGCCTAAACCAAACTACTAAATTTCATGCAGAGAATATTTTTTCGAATGGCTTCAAACTTTAAATTAGCTAATTTATGTTAATTCCAAAAAATACCAGAACCAACTATTGAACAACAAAAATGTTTGAAAATCCATGAGTTGACACCAAGAGAAAAATGTCAACTCTTATTATTTCATTTTATACTATCTCATTGGCCTTCAAGATTATTTCAGTTGCTCTGGTTATTTTTCAAATTTTTACAAGTGAATGAAAGTTGTTTTAGCGAAGTTTACCTTTAATCAATGGGAGATAACTTTGACCACATGGATTGAAATTTTGAAATCTCAGTGGTTACTTTTATCTGTGATCAGCATTAAGATTATCATTTATTTCTGACTAGTAAACTTCTATTTCCATTTGTTTTTGGCATAGGCAATAATACTTTTCTTACAGTAAAGCAATTCTTCTTTATAAATGTTTAACTTCTAATTTTTACTAAGTTGTGTCAAATATGTCAATTCTAAAATATTCTCCACCATTTTAGAGATTTTGATTTTGATTTTTAATTATTTTATCAATTGTATTTCAATACTTGATAAATTTATTCAAGTGAGCTATTTCACTTGTATGCTTTTTCTAATTTCGTGGGTTTTTTTTTTAATCAAAATTTTATTTTAAGAAGACATTTTTTTTTTTCTATTTTTTTTTGTTAGTGTCTTTGGTATTCATAATTAATAACTGAGATAAAGCAATACTGAAATTGACAAAATGACATTTCCCTTTGCCATGCTAATACATCAACAAAAGATTTTTTTTTTTCATTTTCCACAAAAATAAGGCTATGATGTAGGATGCCATTCTTCTAACAAAACATCACAGCATGGAGACCCTCATCAGCACATTACCATCTCGTATGTGTATCCTACATCATAAAAGCAAATATCTTTATATAATGTTCATATACAAGTTTGTGAAGAAGAACTGTCATTAAAAGATTTTACTCATTTCTGCTCTGTAGAAACTATTTCACTAACACTGCACTTTGACTGATACACGAAGACTTACTGTCAAACAAATTATTTTTTGAAGTTGAATGGCACTAGTGACGACTGGGTTGAGGACCTGGAAAGCACTTTGTCATTGTTGGTAGTTTTATGGGCTTTGACCTTTTGGGTGAGGTCTCACAAAGAAACCATATGTTCGTTAGTTGCATTGAAATGGTCAGTGCGTTATAACGCTAAACATCCGATTGACTTTGACTGTAGACTTATTTTTAGTTTCTGCTGAGTATAAATGAGTTTGATCAAAACGCAGCGTAACTTTTTCGAAGAAGATTTGATTTCAATATTTGATAAAACTTTCACCATTTTTACTATTGATAGCAAGGCTGAGGATTTGAGCACTAGAATATACTTTTTTTCACAAGGAGATGGTCACTGTTCCTCAACAAACATTGAAGAATCCAACATATTTGTAAAGCTAAGCTTGAGGTTGATATGTTAGACACACTTAGGAGCAATACCTTTTATCTTTGTGGTTAAAAATTGATAACAAAAATTACTTAATCATATTGTGTATTTTAGCCAGCTTCCACTCACTTTTTAAAAGTTTGAAAAAGTACATTTAGAATATTTATCACGTACGCTATGATTTAGACAAAAAAATAACAGATTTTTATTTTGAATCATTAATAAAAGTGGAATAATGAAGAAATAATTTGCTATTAGCAGCCAGTTTGGTTAAATTTTGTAAAAATGAGCTTGAAAACATTGCTGATATATTATTTTTTTCCAAGACAATAATTCAGCCAATTTTGGTCTGTATGCATGCAAAAAGTAAAATAAAAAAAATACCGAACTCCAAGGAAAATTCAAAATGGAAAGTCCCTTATCAAATGGCAAAATCAAAAGTTCAAACAAATCAAACAAATGGACAACAACTGTCGTATTCCTGACTTGGTACAGGCATTTTCTTATGAAGAAAATGGTGGATTAAACCTGGTTTTAAAGCTAGCTAAACCTTTCACTTGTATGACAGTCATATAGAATTCCATAATATTGACAACAATGTGTGAGCAAAACAGACATGATAGGTAAAAATGTAAAAAATTGGGGTACAGCAGTCAACATTGTGTTATAATCTTTATCACTGTAAAAACAAATAACTAATTCAACAAAAAACAAAAAAAGCCATATAGACCCTATATAGATAGAGTACATAAGCAAAAATGAAAGACAAGAATACACAAATGACCATAGCATTACTTAATTTGACCCATAGTAATAGATGGTTGCTCAGCATGGTCAGATATCAAAAATGAAGGAATGTCAAAATAAAAAAAAAAAGAAACAAGGGAGCCTGTGACCTAGAAGAAAAGTTTCTCTGATTAATTTGGCCAACAAAAATTATTTTTTCACAGGTAAAACTCAATTTTTATGCTTTCACTTTTGACTATCTTGATCAAAATTTTCTTTGAAAAGTATAAATGGTATATTGTATTTTGACAGCAGTTATTAGCCAGAAAGTTTTTTGGAATGTTAAGAGTAAAACTAATCATATTTTTGTTTAAATATATTTAGATTATATAAATGTTAAAAAGTTACTTCAAAGAATTGAATATGAGGTTAATTGATCCATTTTATTTTAAATATTTGTATCTATGTTTATCTTTAATTTATAATTTTGATTTTTGCAGATGCAGCCAAGAGGATGTTACAGTCATAGACCTTGAATACGGCTCCGTTGTAGCAGATTAGGGAGAGTGGCATATAGATTTCCGTAGCTCTATACGATAGTAACAAGATCAATCTACTCTGAGCTTGTTAAAGGGCCTGTTTGATGAAAGTGACACCAACGTTCTCCAACACACTACTAATTCATAAATTTTATTTTTGTTACAGATGCAGGCCAGAGAATGTTTCAGTCATAGACCTTGAATACGGCTCCGTTGTAGCAGATTAGGGAGAGTGGCATATAGATTTCCGTAGCTCTATACGATAGTAACAAGATCAATCTACTCTGAGCTTGTTAAAGGGCCTGTTTGATGGAAGTGACACCGACGTTCTCAAACACACTACTTATAAATAATTTTTGTTTTTGTTTGTAGCAGACCAGGATGAGAGGCATATAGATATCTGCTAGTGCAAGCGATAGAAACAAGCTTAATCTACTCGAAGCTTGTTAAAGAGCCTACTTTGGTGGAAGTGACAACAATTTTCTACAACAAATCACTAATCTTTATTATTTGTTTCAATTTTCAGAGTTCTTACAGAGATGTATAGGTATACAGTATATGTGTGTAATTGTTTGTCTTAAAAAAATAGCATGTGGTATTAATGTCAATGGGATAATACAGACAGAATTAAGAAATCAACATAAAAACCTTTATAAAGTATCAATACCATTATCATTATATGTATCTATGCCGATTGAATTCTTATCTGGATAATTAAAAAATAACTACATTGGATAGTATACATGTTCATGTTCAGTAAATTTGCAAGGTGAGAACAGATACCAATCTAAAACCAAAGACAACACATTACCAAAAGAAATGATGGGCAATAGTCTACGAAACTCTACTATTGTACAACATCCGTGAGTCCGACCAAAGACAACACATAACAAAATGAAATGATGGGCAATAGTCTACGAAACTCTACTATTGTACAACACCCGTGAGTCCGACCAAAGACAACACATAACAAAATGAAATGATGGGCAATAGTCTACGAAACTCTACTATTGTACAACACCCGTGAGTCCGACCAAAGACAACACATAACAAAATGAAATGATGGGCAATAGTCTACGAAACTCTACTATTGTACAACACCCATGAGTTCGACCAAAGACAACACATAACAAAATGAAATGACGGGCAATAGTCTACAAAACATTACTACAATGTATAGTACAACACCAGTCCAACCAAAGGCCAGGGATGAACTTAGGCACTGCAGAAGGGAAGTATTATTATTTGATATGTCAACTAATTTATAAATTGACAAAGTTAAATGTTGTTTTTTTTTTTCATTCATCTGCACATAGAGTTTCTTCAATTTTAAAATGTAAATACTTTTGTGACAAGTTTAAAAGATGGCACATAATATGCAAATACATTTTTCAACTAAAGTTATTTTTCTTCTGTAAATTTATATTATCATATTGTTTATTATTTGTTAGAATTCGTTGGATACTAATTGTATCCTTGGATTTTTATCTCATGGACATCTTCCCAATGTCTCCATTTATTCTTACTTATTGGGAAATTTTTCACTTCCAATTGAACTATTAAAAATATTAGATAAATAAGTTCTTGAATAAAACCAAAACTTGGAAATGTTATTTCACTTGAATTTACCTTAATCCACTGGTATAAAAGAAATTTGCAAACCGCTTCCAAACATCAAATAATTGATATTTTGAATTTGTTAAATAATAGATCTCTATTTTATTAAAGTAAATAAAGGTATGCTACAATGAATTTTTACATGTAAACCGTTCCAAAATTTAATTGATGCATCTTTTTTCTGCAGAAAATATTAAGCCAAGTAAAGCAATGACAAATGATGACTCAGTCGTACTGCATGAAAACACTGATATCTTAAATGATGGTAGAGAAGTAAAATCGTTAATGAGAAGGGGAGGTAACTCATGTAAAATGGTGATACCAATCTGAAGCGGTATTTCAACTAATTGATACAATTGTGCTATAAATTTGTAAAGTAAAATTCAGTGACACTATGCCAAGATAAAAGTCATGTATATAATTTTACCCTTAGGAAAGTTACTGGGTACAATGTTATACCAAATGTATTTTAGCATGCTATTTTGCTTGAATGTGATGGTATCCGAAATGAAATCAGTTTGCCTAGGTGAAAAGCCTACTATAAACGGGTCAATTGGAATTTTGAATTTTGGTGTTTAACGCCACTTTTAAGCACCGCTTTTGGGCTATTTCGTGGCAGCCAGTTTTATTGGTGGAGGAAGTCGATAACGGGTCAATATTTCATTTTCAAATTTACATTAAAATGAAACACTTTTGACAATGTATGCATGTGCAACAATTTTTTATGATTTGATTTATGCACACATTAATTTCGAATTAATTACAGCAAATAGTCTCCAGATTGTTGATTAAAATTGAAAGATTTAAAATGAATTGATGGCAAACATTATATAGAAATTGAAGTTTCTGATTATAAATTTAGATATTTATGTGAAGTATTCAGTACATGTGATTGGAAAAATATGACTGGGTTCAGATTATTTGAATTTCATTTAATTAAATTTGATTACGACATGCAAAAAGTAATCCCTTAAATTTACAACAGGGACTAAATTTTCTACTGGAATGCTGTAAAGAATTTGACCTTAATTTTCAATAATTTACATTAGGCATGTATTAATTTGCACACACACAAGTAAAAATAGAGGTTGAAGATTAACCCAAGGTGAAACGCCTACTTATTTAAGTTGTTAATTTATTATCAAAAGTTATCTATGCAGAGATGGTGATAGTTGTAATGACTTTGGATGAGGTTTATTAGGTTGTTATACATTTCTCTGTATTTACTCTACAACAGACTGTCGTTTGATCCAATGATGGACAGATTTTTCAAAAACTTTATTGAATATTGTCTTGTTAGCTCTATCAGTGCTTTTAAGATGAATATGGGTTTGCAAAATATACATGCAGTTTTGTTTGTTGTAATACAGTAAAAAAATATCATTGAAATCAAATTTCAGTTTTTAATGAATTTTCAATACATTTTGATTGTCAGATTGTAGTAAAACTTAGTACTTGAATTGAATTTAAACTCTTGGTCAAGTGAATTCAAAGTTTCATAGCAGAACATAAATTTTATTTTGATAGTTTTGGTGTAGACTAAGCAAATATCAATTATCATTTCAGAAATACATTGTGCTTGGCGCTGCGTCTTAACTAACATTTAATATAGTTACTTATTGGTGTCTAAATTGATGCACCTTTTTTACAGAAAATTTTTAAGTCAAGTAAAGCAATGACAAATGATGACTCAGTCTTACTACATGAAAACACTGATATCTTGCATGATGGTAGAAAAAAAACTCTGAGAAGGGAGGTAACTCATGTAAAATGGTGATACCAATCTGAAGCGGTATTTCAACTAATTGATACAATTGTGCTATAAATTTGTAAAGTAAAATTCAGTGACACTATGCCAAGATAAAAGTCATGTATTTTAACCCTTTGAAAGTTGCTTGGGTAAAATGTTATACCAAGGGTATTTTAGCATGCTGTATTGCTTGAATGTGATGGTATCCGAAATGAAATCAGTTTGCCTAGGTTAAAAGCCTACTCCTATGATACTGGGGTCGATACTTAATTTTAAAATTTACATTCAAATGAAACTTTTGATAATTTATGCATGTGCAACAATTTTTTTTATGATTTGATTTTATTTAAAACATTCACACATTCATTTCTGAATTAATAACAGCAAATAGTCTCCATTGTTGATTAAAATTAAAAGATTTGAAATGAATTGATGGCGAATATTCTCAGACAAACATATCTTGACAACATAATTTGTACGGTAAAGGAATTAGTTTCTGATCGTAAATTTAGATATTCATGTGAAGTATTTAGTACATGTGATTGGAAAAATATGACAGGGTTCAGATTATTCAAATTTCATATTTTATTGTAATTTTATATCTCTAATCAAATATATAATCCAGTAATATATTTAAGTGTCTTTACTTTTGATGAATCACCTTATGAAAATGCACACATTAATTTCTTAGTAGTTAATTTTGATGCCTTTCACATTCCTGCATTTCCTCAGGTCATTCAATGTAACTGAATCATAAAAAGAACTTGAGAAACCTGTCTTTTGTAGAAAAAAGTGTTCTTAAATGATATTGATTAAGATTCACTATTAAAATATTATTGAAAGATTATGATGAGCAATTTTAAATGTTTAAAGTTTCAATCTTATTAATTTTAACAGTAGCCAAATGACCATTTGATCCATGATGACCAAGGACATAATACTAAATTGAAGGTATTCTTTTAATGCCCCTGCGGAGGGGCATTGGGGCATTAATTTTACCCTTGTCCGTCTGTACGTATGTCCGAAACTTTAGTTTGCCTCAACCAAATGTTATGAAACTTATACACAATGCTTATTACCACATAATACAGATCAAGTATGAAATTGGGTGGCATCACTTGTACCTTTCTTGAGTTTTCGTTTCCGTTCTCTAACTTTAGTTTGCCTCCATCAAATGTTATGAGACTTATACACAATACTTATTACCACAAAACTCAGATCAAGTACAAATTTGGGTAGCGTCACTTTTACTGTTCTTCAGTTATGTCCCTTTATAACTTTATATGATATGCAAGTGGGGCATCGTCTGTGTCCCATGGACACATTCCCATTTATTTTAATAAGTCTTAAACAATTGTTATTATGAAAATATAAATTAACAATACGCTTTAAAACTAAAATATTTGTTATCATATGTCTGATAATTGAAAATTATCAAGATGAATATGCCAGTGTTTGAATATATTAACAAGTAGTAGCTTCTTCATATTACATTTGTTGTCAATGGGATCTGGAATAAGTTAAAGCATACCAAAATGTTTCTCCTTTTATTACATTTTCAGATTGAAGTTATCTATGAAATTTTTACATTTTGGGGTGGAACAGTCATTTTTAGTGTGCAGTGTAGATAATGGTTGGATCAACAAAAAAAATCATTCAATGAATAAAGATGTGTAGATAAATTTTTGTTTTAATTTAAAGACTGGAAATTTAATGAATTAAAAATCAGGAAGAAGATTATTTAAATTTGATTACAAAGTGCAAAAAGAATTCCCCATAAATTTACAATAGGACTACATTTTCTACTGAAATGCATGCAGTAAAAAAGATTTGACCATAATTTTCAATAGTTAGTTTGTAGGCATGTATAATGTGAAGCATAGAAAGCAAAAATGGAGGTTGGAGATTAAGAGGGTGGTAAAGGGTTATTTTCGTGCAACATGTTTTGCCATTTTATTTCACGTGCAGCCCTGAAAAGGTTCGTTATTCACCGTGTTTCCTGAAATCAGTAAAATGATCAACGTGCAAGAAATTTTAATTGTTCGTTCATCATGAAATGGCAATTTTATTTCGCGTTCTTCCGCAGATACCCCCTTTACACCCTCGATTAACCCAGGGTGAAACGCCTACTTTGTTAATTGATTATCAAAAGTGATCAATACAAAGATGGTGATAGTTGCAATGACTTTGGATGAGGTTTATTAGGTTGTAATACATTTCTCTGTATTTACTCTACAGCAGACTGTCGTTTGATTCAATGATGGACAGATTTTTAAAAAATATTTTTGAACAGTCTTGTTAGCTCTATCAGTGCTTTTTTTAAGGTGAAAATGGGTTTGCCAAAAAATACATGCATTTTTGTTTGTTGTACTACAGTAAAAAAAAAATATCATTTCAGATTTTTAATGAAACGATTTTCCTAAAATTTTCTATTTTCAATACATTGTGATTATCAAATTGTAGAAAAACTTAGTACTTGAAATGAATTTAAACTCATGGTCAAGTGAATTCAAAGTTTCATAGCAGAATATAAATCTTTATTTTGAATGTTTTGGTGTAGACTAAGCAAATATCAAATTTTCATTTCAGAAATACATTGAGCTTGGAGCGCTGCGTCTTTACTAACATTTAACATAGTTATTTAATATTGGTAAATAAGCTTCTGTTTGTTTTATTTATTCTTTGGGTGTTTCTATTATAGTTTTTCTGTAGTCAGTCTATGGTGTTTTTCATTCAAAGAGATCTATCTATATATGTAATTCTGAAATGAAACATATTTGATATTTTTACAGTCATTTATATCGAAAAAGCAATGTTAGAGCATAAAGCTGCTTTGAGCTTTGAATCTCTACTATAGTCATAATTTTTCTTAATTTCAAAATTATGTTAAAGCAAATATCTGAAATCAAATTCTAAATTGTATTTGATATATTATGATGCATTGCAAATGGAAAAATTAAAAACATATTTGAATATGAAATTGAATTCAAGTATTAGTGAAAATTTATCTAAAAGTTCATTGAGGATCCAGGGAGGGTTCCATGGGTTAAGGACACCCCCTTTTTTCGACTTTTAACTTTTTTAATTATCTGAACATAACATAGTGTTCCAAGGGTTAGATCTGCGCCTGAAGTTATATTAACTTTAACTTCTTCAAAATTATTTCAGGGTATTTGCTTTTCAAAGCACTGATCGTTAACAAGGTTATCATGAAGTAAAAATAAAATTTTATTATAATTTAATGTGGATGTATCTGTTATTTAAAATATAATCACTTACTGTTTTGATTAAAAGAAAAGAGAATAACTGAATATTATATTAATAATTTCCAATAACCCAAACTGTCATTCTGAGTTATATGAAAATATCATCATCTCCAAGAGTTATTTCAAGTTATCAATTCTGATATCGTACATTAGTTATCTCTCTTTGCCTCAAACATCTCAACCTTGGGTTAATTTCCAACTCTCACCTCCAACACTAGGCTTTCATTCAGACAGTGAATGACTTCAATAATTACTTGAATGACGGTTTTGAAAAATTTTCTCCATACAAGCATAAATAATTTTTTTTTTGTCAAAGACTTCAATTTATGATTTACCTGAATCAATAAAAAATGAGTCACCTGAATCCACAAAATGAGTAACACATGAATCATTAGGGAATAATGAATCCACAGTATTATATGATTGCTTACAAGATACTCATAATCGAGCTCCATCATAAAGCTAGAAATGATGTATACAAGTTTTATTTTATTTCTTGCTATTTCTTTTTACTGCTGTAAACCAGTACCATGTAGTAAGGGAGATAACTGGCTTCAAATTTTGAATTTATTATAAATTTCAAGGGAGATAACTGGCTTCAAATTTTGATTTTATTTTAAATTTCAAGATTCTAAAAAATTATTTTTGGTAACAGGCTATTGTCTATGTCTACTATGTCTCTTTGGCATCAGATTTGACTAAAATCAAAGTAATTTTATTTTATTTAAAAATATCTATTTTGTATATAATAATAGGAGCATAATTGACAACTCACCTGGTATTAATGTTTTAATTTTACTTGTTAATCCCATTTAACAATTGCTCATCATTATCCTGTTTAATAAAATACTGGGTATTTCTCTTTTTAACTCCCCAAGCCATTATGTGATCAATGAAATAAATGATATCAAACAAAATATATTTTGTCTATCTTACAGAATTCTTGAAATAATTATGCTTTATTGTAATCAGAAGTAATGACAGTGAGCAGGATCATTTCAAGATCACAAAAAAAGAAGCTGAATACTGGTCAGTTTATTTCATTTCATCTTGTGTTCATGAAAAAAAGTACAAAAATTTTCAAATGAATGTGCATTTACTATTTGAATTGTCATAAGTTTGTAGAAATATGAAGTTCAATTTATACAATTCAGGTCTATTATTGAAAAATGTATTAGATTGGGATCTTAACCGTATCATATTTTTTTTGATACAACAGAAATTAATTTGCTCCTTAGAATTAAACTATTTTATCTTTTTCAAATAACATTGCAAAATAATTTGCAATGAAGTGTACTTGGTATAATTTAAATTTTACTTATTAGTTTTATCTTTGACATTTGATATTTTTTAATCAACCATTTAGCAATACATGATTTTAATGGTCACAAGAAACCAGGTTTGGAAATCTTTAAACTTTACTTATAAATTAAAACAAAATTGAGTCTAAAAAAGGGTTTTAGTTACTTTTTAAATTTGGAAAAAGGAAAATGTTTAATTGTTATAAATTATAATAAGGTAAATCATTTGCCTTCATAAAATACTTTTTAAAAAAAATGAGTAAAACCTTATTATAAATACTTTGCATCTACTTTTAGTTTGATCATTTTTGGAACTCCTTGTCTGCTGTCCACGAGGAACCTGATAGCTTTATTCTTAACAAGGATCCCACGTTAGCTTCAGTAGTTCAAAAGTAGTTTCTTATTAGTCCATATTAATCGGGCTGGTTCCATTATAACTGGGATCCTTTTCAAGACTCCTAACAATTCTCAAGAATTGCATACAATCAGTTCTATTAACCAAGCAGTTTTTAAGATTTATATTAGACCCTGTTCAACAGACATTGGGGATTTAATCACTTAATGAAATTAAAGGAAACCATAAGACTATTTTATATATAACTAGGAATCTGTTTTCTTTTCCCAATAGCCAGAAAGAACTGTTTCCTGTAAGGACATGAAGGTAGCAATGCCCTTTATTGTCATGCAAGCATCAAACGTCAGTTTTTTGCTACAATTAATTTTTTATCGTCATTCTTCAAATCTCATTTTAAGGCTACTGTTAGCATCAAAGAAGTAAAATTTTCATTATTAACGTTATTTTTATTTGACTGTTATCCATTTAAGGAACCAGTGGTTCCCAAGAGTTACCTCATGTCAGTCCATCTCTATTAATGTCAAGATATCAGTGATTTTCAATTTTTAAAATAAAAAAATTTAGACGTCCAGTTAATATGCTAATCATACATAATTTGGGAACAAAACATTACTTTTTGCATTGTAAAATTTTGGGACTATATTTTTCTTCAAATATTATAGTTAAAAAAAAACAAAATTATTGGAGTCTGCAGTTTGAATTTTTGAAAATTATTTTTTATTATAAAGATCAGTATATGCGTTTCTTTGAGTTCATAATTTTTCTTATTAAAATTTTTACTAAATTTAAGATTTCATACTTCAAAGTACCATTTTGCATCATGTTTGTATATTTTTATATTTCAGTGTTTCTTGTACCACAGAAACTTCACAGAAAGATTGCACACATGTTGAAGTTGTGTACCTGCTATTATAGAATTGCTTGAGGATTTTTTCCCCATTTTTCAAATATTTGTGAACATAATGATAATTATCAAATTTTACGAAGACAGTACCAATTTTGTGAAATCAACTCCTGCAGTTTTTAAATTTTTGAAACTTCCCACAATGATTGCACTAATATTTAAGTTGTGCACTTGGTACTATGGAATTGTTTGATAATTTTATTCCCATTTTCCCCAACTTGGAAACTTAGTAATTTTTCATCTAAAATTTTCAAGAGGGTAGCAAACAATTTTGTATTTACCGATATCTTTCAAACTTCACACAGAGAGTTTGCAATCTATTGAGGTTTAGCATCATCCCTTATTTTTACATTTTATATTTCCATATATTTTCAAATCTAAGTATAGACCATTTTCCATTGTTTAAGAAAATCTACACAACTCAGCTTGTTTTATGCTTTGATCATTTTTTGAAATAAACACAACAACCATGAGAATCAGGTGCGGATTCGTCCATTTTAAAAGGGGAGTTCAAACATGCAGGTCATATAAAAGGGGTTCCAACCATATTTTTACATACGAAAGCATTAGTTGTCAAACAAAAGGGGTGTTCCAACCCTTGGAACACACCCACCCCTGGATCTGCCACTGAGAATTGAGCACATACATGAGCACTATGTACATGAGAAGTAAACATTAAAAGAAGAGGTATTCTTATAAACTATGCTTCAAATTATTAAAAAATGTTGGTGATTTATAGGTTAAGTCATTACTATATTGTCCTTTTTTTTATTACATTTGTATAAGTATTTACATATCAGATATCTGCTTACTGATAAATAAGTTATTATTTAGAGCTCTGTAAATTAAAAAAAAAAATGTAAACATAGTTCTAAATAATACTTTTAATGGGTGGAAGAAATTGGTGGGTACTGAAAACATTTGGTAAATTTTCAAAATACAAGTTACCTGTTTAAAAGCACATCTGGTATTTTTACAGTATTTTTTTTAATGAATTTAATAAATTATATGTATTTAACATCAATTACTTCAGTTACCATGATTGGAAAAAGAAAATGTTGTGAGATGCTTGGAACATTCTGGTGACAATTGTATATTTCATGAAATACAATGAAAATGACATTTTATTGGAGAAAATGGATGCAGTGAACTAATTGTGGAAAAGAATATAAAAGCAGCGAGGATTAGCAGCTCCTAGGAAGATGGTCAATAAAATCTTCAACCAAGTCTGAGGCTTTACCAAGAAAATAAGAAGGCAAGTTTATTAAAGCCAAACAATTTTATAGATTCTATTGAAATCTTTAATAAAAATTGCATATTAAGACAACAAACAACACCCAAAATCTTCTACTTGCAAAAAACCATTGATGAATTAATTTACATATCTTGAAATACCAGGTACATGAACAAGATTTTCTATTAGAATAGCAAGAGTAAATCATGAGATAGGAATAAAACTCCAAGGGGAGACTATTACATTGAACAGCAAGATTTGTTCATTCAATGGGAGATAACTCATTGTAAAATATGAAGATGATTTTTGTGCAGTTGAAATTCAAATCATAAACCTTTTGACGTAATTGTTTTATTTCCATCTTTTATATTAATTTCACAAACTGGTATTGATGTTATACTATTGTGTATAATTATGTAATAAGAAATCAGAACAATATTTAGTAAATGGGGGCATTAAGTGGTACCCTTGACCATCCGTCCTTTCATCTGTTGTTTCGTCTGTCCCATTTTGGTTCATGCTCTTGAGTTTTCCTTATTTAATTTTAAAAAACTTGTACACAATGCTAAGAACCAAAACTCCCGGACAGATTTCAAATTTGGGCAGTATGTCATTTACCGTTATAGAGTTAATCCCCTTTATAAAAGTTTCCGCACTCTAACTTAAGTTACCGCCTCGGTGGTCTCTTGTTAGCGCGTTCGCCTCGAGTGTTGGAAGTCGTGGGTTCAAACCCCGGCCAGGTCAAACCAGAGACTATAAAATTGGTATTTGCTGCTTCTCCGCTTAGCATGCGGCATTAAGGAGTAAGAGCAAAGACTGGTCAGCTTGGAGTCTGTAATGTGTCTAGGTAAGGTGACATGTCTACCTGCAGACTGTTACCTTGTAAACTAGCACGTTAAAAATCCGGCTCAGCGTGTCAGTCTAGTACAAAGCAGGGCTAAATTTCATATTACATGAACATGTTCTCGTCCTGAATATGCATATTAATTTGCTGCTGCACGTTATAAAGCAGCCATCCATCATCATCGTCTAACTTGTTTGTCTCAACTGAATTTTATTGAGACTCCTACACAATGCTAAGAACTACAACAGGCAGAGTACAAATTTGGGCAGTGAGTCATTTACCGTTCCAGTTATGCCCCTTTTTAACTTGGAAAATTGCAAAGTGGGGGCATTCACGTTTTCAGACAAATTCTTTTATTTTGTTGACAGTTAAATGGATTTGTAAAATATATAATGTGTCAATTTTTCAATTTCATTTTAGGTTATTTCTGTGAGATGTTTTCATGGTGTTGGGAATAAGTCTTGGTGGTCTAATACAGCTAATATGTAGGTAGGTACCAGTATGTTATTCCTGTTTTGAAAAAAATTAATATAAAAATTATTTGGAAATTTTGTGTGCTTGAGGCTTGAAGGTTTATAAGAGTTTTGTCAGAAGTTTACTCTTTCTTTTATCAGTACCATATATGAGTAAATTTTAGTAACAGAATTATGTAAAAGTTTGTTGGTTTGCTAGATTGCTGTCTAATCAATCTCAATATCTATACCAACAGTGATTCTTTTAACAATTTTGAATGGCAAAGCATTTTATATTTCAGGTTAGCATCACAGCTTGTCCAAAAGGATTGAGGCTGGGAATGGACATTGGAGCTGACTTTGATGGTAAGAACCAATAAATAAATTTATGAACTATTCATCTCAGAACATGTATTTTTATTAAACACATGATATTATATTTTTCGTACCTGCCAACTTTTCAAAATCTCCATGAGGGATCAGTGCTTTTAATCTTATACTATATTATTTGAATGAGTATATATGTGCTAAAATACCCTTTTAACTCATTTATATGCCTGTTTTCAAGTGTTCTGTTTATATTAAAGAATTTCAAAATTAAGTTCAACACTTAATTCCCCATTAATCTTGAAAGCTGGCAGATCTGAATTTTTTAATGTTTCTAAACTATATATATGTAGGACTCTGAATGGCAATGGTACATCGAACCAAGACGGTTATACACTGAAGTGCGTTTTTTTATCACGCTGATGTGCGATGGTGGCATTGTGACGCTGTCTTCTTGATAGCTACACTGAAGTGTATTAGTGGTAACACTGAAGTGTGATGGATTACATAAACTATTCTTTTATGTTCACATGTCGATTTAGAAGTCAAATTGTTTGTTAGAAGCACAATGTACAATAATCGTTTAGTCCTTATTTGTATGGTAAACAGGCTAAATATTTTATTAAAACCATACAGGGCATACACATACATATCATTGATACTGAAATGCCTTAATTTTTGTGGACAATAATGTTTGCAAATTTGTTTACTAATAATAAAAAAAAAGTTGTCTTCTCATAATAATTGCATATCTGTTGATTTTAAACTGGCCATCATGCTTCACAAAGACCATTGCACATCAGCGAAAGGACCATCACACTCCAGCTAGACCATCTCACTTCAGCGTCCCCATCACACCTCCGATTCTTGCATATATAATATGGACAGAGGTATCCAGATGAATAAGGGGAGTCAAACATTATAATACACCGGAAATCTTTTCTTATTTTTGTTATGTAAAATTGTCCCCATATATAAAAATAAGGAGATGTGGAATGATTGTCAATGAGATAACTATCCACCAGAGACCAATTGACGTGGATGTGGTAACTCAAAAGTCACTGTACAGACTTTTACAATGAAAAAACCTATACTGTATAGTTAGCTGTAAAAGGCCCAACATGACAAAATGACAAAACAATTCAAACAAAAAATATGACAAAACAAAAAATGAATAACAAATATGTCAGACATCAACCAATGACTTGTTTTTCATCCTTTCTTGCTAATACAGACTGGTAGTATAAAATTTATTGCAACAAATCACTTTAAAACAGAGTAAAAGAAGAAGTGTTATATGCATCATAATTGTAATGCCCATTGCCCAATTAATTATTTCACTGCATCAAATATTGTTTCAATTTTTATATAGTTTTGACAGATAGTTTGAGTGTATATTTCTTTTTCAGGTAACTTTTACTGTGGCTGCATGAAATGATTTTTTGATAAAACTGCACCAGTAAAGAATGTAATTCAGACAATTTTTGTGTATTTGAGAAAATGTTTATAATTTTTTACAAAAAAAAACCCAAAAAATAGTGTAAAGATTCTCCATTTTCAACAAGATTGGAAGTTATAAGTTAACATGTAGTTGAAATTTTTTATTTCAGGTCTTATCCTATTTTACTTGGAGACCTACTTTAGATATAATAATAATGTTCCGTATCTAGTCAAAACACTTTCAGTCGGTTAAGAATGGAGAATCTAAATAAAAAAAGAAAAAAAAAGACAGATGTTATTTTATTGAAATGTATTTTTTAGTTTCCTGAATTGTTAGACATATATCTTTTCCAAATTTTTGTTATTTTTTTGCTTGAGATTGTAACTAAGCATCTACAAATTTTAAGAACATTTTACAAGAAGCATAGTTGAAGAATATCTAGATGAAAATAGATTGATTGATTTTTGGTGTTTTAACACCATGCACTTTCAGCACAATTGGCTATATCTTGGCTGCCAGTTTTTATTGGTGTAGGAAGCCAGAGTGTCTAGGGAAAACCCAACCATTGGCAGGAAAAATGGCAATCCTAGTCAGTTAAGATTGGATTTGAACTCATCTGTTATGTGAGGGTTTGAACTCACAACCTCAGTGTTGATTGGCTAGTGAACAGTAGTTGGTCTTCTTTGACCACTCTACCACCATGAAAATTAGGTGAAAATTGATATACTAAATATGTTATTGAAATATGTTTGATTTTTTATATCAAATTATTTTTTGATTTTAATTATACATGTACCATTTTTTGTACTTTTGTTAAAAATAACATGGATGTTGAGTCCTTAAGCAGGGTGAAATTTAGGTCAAAGGGAGGTAATTCATTATACCCCTGTTTAACTCCTCATTCTTGAAATTTCTTCAATTTTATGGAATATATAACTTTATTACTTGAATATTCACATTAGTA
Source organism: Mytilus coruscus (assembly GCA_017311375.1). Lineage (NCBI taxonomy): Eukaryota > Metazoa > Mollusca > Bivalvia > Mytilida > Mytilidae > Mytilus > Mytilus coruscus. The sequence continues at coordinate 81,743,383 of CM029603.1, read as the reverse complement.
TTAAGTTTTTTTTTTAAATATCAGATGTATACTAGCTTATATTGACTATTATTTAGAGCTCTGTAAATAAAAAAAATGTAAACAGAGCTCTAGATAATAGATATGAAGGGTGGGAGAAATCATGGCAAGTGATTTGGGGAAATTTTCAAAAAGGTGATCATTTGAAAGTGCATCTGATATTTTTTATACATGTATATATATAACTTTATTTCTAAAAAAATATGGACAAAAAATAAGACAGTTTACTTAGCAGCCAGGAAAGCAGCTCTAAGGAAGATGGTCAATTAAATCTTCAAACAAGTCTGAAGCTTTACCAAGAAAATAATAAGGCAAGTTTATTTAAGCCAAGCAATTGCTATGCATTCTCTAGAAATATTTCACATTTACACCATTGACAAATTAATTTACCAGATATTTAAGATACCAGGTACATTTTTACTGCACAAAAATCATTTTCATATTTTACAATAAGTTATCTCCCATTGAGAGAAAAAAATCTTGCTGTTAATTGTAGTCTCCCCTTGAAGTTTTATTCCTATCTCAGGATTTAATACTGTGGATTCATTTATTTTCGTGGGTATCGATTTTCGTGGATAGAGAAAAAAGACGTTTCGTGGTATACATAAATTGTGGATTGCTGATTACAAAAAAAAAAAAATCAGATACGTAATTCGTTGATTTCTTTTTGATTTAGGATATTATATAACCTCCTTGGTTTGATTAATAATAAAACAAACAAAAAGAAGTAATTCATTGAAAATATATGAATTGTCAAAATCCTCGCTTAGTCATTCTAGGTTAAAGTGTTCATTGAAAACTTCTATTACAATAATGGACAGAGACAACTAATTATTTGTTTTTTTACAATTTATAAATTCTTGTCGGAATTTTATAAGGCATTCAAAACTCTATGATTGAAAGCTCATTTCCTAATTACGATATAATAAACAGTCATATAAGTAAAAGGTGTGAAAATAAATGTCCTGTCATAAACAATATTACCTACGGGCAATATCCCGTACTTAATCCTATTGATTTTAATCACCAGTAAACCAAACTATGACACGGTAATTAACAACTTGCAGTTATTTTCCATGACCAGTCTTAATCAATTTTAAAAAGTAAATTATTCGTTATTTTTATTATTGATTTAATCAAAATACTTGTATCTTCTTTCAATAAAAACACGTGTTATGTTACAATGTTTATCGCTAATCAACACAATACTAGAACTGCATAACATAACCGGAAATAAACATCTGACTCCATACACATTTCTCGGTATTATTCTTTGTTGAATTCTTAAATTGTGGTTCGCTGTGACCCACGAAAATTGGTATACCACGAAGTGTTCATTTTATCTCCTCATACGGAATAATTTCATATTGGGCTTGCTTTTCATAAGAATTTATTCTTCAATTCAAAGTACTTTGTACATTTATAGCATTTGTTTATGTAACCATTTTCTTAAAGCGACATGTTTATGGCTCAATTAACACCTTTGATGATCGTTAATTTGTTGATCATTCGATCTCGTGTATATAAGTGTCATCAATTCTGATTACACATGTTCAACAATTAAAATGTTTACTTTGCAATTTCCTTCAATCAAGACAATTTGTAGCGTAGATAAAATCAGCTTATTTCGAAAATTATTATTATTTGAAATATATGTAACAGATAAGATTCTAGTGAAAATGAATACATTATTTTGCAATGTCCACAAATCATTATAAAACAACATATTATGGTTATTTTGAAGAATCTACATTTCTGATTGTTTCAAATTCTTAACTCGTTTTATTTTTTCAGAAAACTAAAATCCACAATTTAAGAACCCACGAACATGTAACTTTGCTAAAACCACGAAAATTGATACCCACGAAGAAAAGTACTTTCACAGTATATTGCTGTTTTAATAGATTTTTTTTTCATGTATTCCAATCAAAAACCTTTGACTTATTTTTTGTTTTCCATTTTTTTTATAAATTTAACAAACTGATGTTATGTAATAAGAAATCAGAACAATATTTAGAAAATTTCATGATGACAGAGAAATGTATTTGTAAAATACATAAATTGTCAATTTTTATTTCTTTTAGACTCTTTCTGTGACACATTTTCATGGTGTTGGGAATAAGACTTGGTCGTCTAATACAGCTAATATGTAGGTGGGTACCAGTATGTTTTTTCTGTTTTGAAAAAGAAATACAAATGTTTTATAAAAATTATTTGGAAGTAATTTGTGCTCTAGGTTTGAAAGCTTATAAGAGTTTAGTCAGATGTCTACTCTTTCTTTTATCAGTACCATCATATGAGTAAATTTAAGGATCTGGTTTATGTAAAAGTTTGTTGGGTTGGCAGCTCAGAAAAACGCAAACATTTGACCCACATATATTTCCCTGCATATTTCAAGATTGTCGCTGTTTAAACTTTTCATATATTATACTGTTAATTATTGAGTATACACCTTTTAGGTGAAATAACATTATCTATAAAATCAGTCTTTTGTCTTGATCAAGGATGTGCATATTTAATTCACTGTTTCAGAATCTAATGCATTCTGGGTTATATTTTTTTAGAGCGTACACCAAAACTTTGTGATTGGTTTAAAAGGTACTAAACATTGAAATTCAACCAATGATGTAAAGTTATTTTTATTTTGGTGTACAAACAATGAGATTACCCATAGTCCTTTAGATTCTGAAAAGTTGAATTGAGATCTCTGTTCTCATTATAATTAAATTGGCTAATGATCATACATGTCACACCTTTTGACAAAATTGCAATCAGCAACATTATCATAAATATTTATCAACGAAGATCTATTGATTATCAAAACCCAAGCATTTTGAACATAATGTAAAAGAATTTAAAAAAAATCATTTTTACACACGGATATTTTGCACAAGTTTGCCTTAGAAATGCTATGTTGTACCATGTTACAAAATTATCAAAACCCTCTTTTTTAGCATGTCGCATTGTACATAATGCCTCCTTGAATGTTCTCTGAATTATGTGTATTTTAGTCTGCAGCACTCCTATTCATTAGAATTTGCTGTCAGTTAATTAAGTTTTGTGTTCAACATCTTTGTACACTATAGTGATTTTTTTGGGGTGTACTTTCTAAATCAGCGAAAATAATACACAGTGAAAATTGATATGCCCCTTTTCTCATCAAATCGGGGGAAAAAGCAGACTTGAACTAACCTTATATAAGGTACCAAGGATGATCCTTTTACACAATTTTTAATGACTAAGCTCTTTATATTTTAGGTTAGCAATAGCTTGTCTATAAGGATTGAGGCTAGGAATGGTCATTGGAGCTGACTTTGATGGTAAGAACCACAATATTAGTTTATGAACTTATCATCCAAGTGCATGTAAATGCTCTCGACTTTTATTATGTACAGATGTAGATCCAACATTTTAATGTTATGTTATAATTGTATACAATTACATTAAATGTATGTTTCATTAGAATCCTTAAGTTTAATTGGCTGACAACAATCGTGAGGCACTTCAATATCAAATTTTATTTCTGTATAAAATACAACTATGACTGCTATTGGTGACAATGTTAAAATAATGCATAAAAAAAAAAAAGCTTAATATAACTCATGGTTGTAGCATAAAAATGTAAAAAAAAGAATTTAATGCTTCCACGCTTCATACAAAATGCGCTTCAGTCAACGCTTTAACACGACAATAAAATAAAAAGCATTCAATTCTTTGATATAAGCTGGAAGGAGGTATCAAGATTTGTTATGGAAGTTAAAAATTATAATTTAGGAAATCTTATTATCTCTGTTTTTTTGTTAACTGAAATTGTCTCCATATATAAAAATAAAGAGATTTGGTATGATTGCCTATGAGACAAATATAAACCGGAGATCAAATGACGTGGATGTAAGCAACTTAAGGTCACCGTACGGCCTTCAACAATGAAAAAACCCATACTATAAATCGATAAAAGGCCCCAACATGACAAAATGTGAAACAATTGAAAGGAGAATCCACCAAAATGCGAGATTAATAATTTCAATGTCAGGAAAATCTGAATACAGATATATGCAGCAGATAACAGAATGCAAGTTTTTATTATTACAATAATCAAGTCATATTATTCGCATAAATAAAAACCTCGCAATAATTGCTGAAGTTACAGTATTCTTTTGAACTGAATATTGTTTCAACTTTCATATAGTTTTGACAGATAGTTTAAGAATGTACATTTCTTTTTCAGGTAACTTTTACTGTGGCTGCATGAAATGATAGTGTGGTATAATTAAAACAGTAAAGAATGTAATTCAGACAATTTTGTGTATTTGAGAAAATGTTTATAATTTTTTACCAAAAAAAAAATAGTGTAAAGATTCTCCATTTTCATCAAGATTGGAAGTTATAGGTTCACTTGTATTTGAAATTTTTCTTTTTTGCTCTATTAAAGCCAATGGCTATATTTAGGTAACTCTGTTTATGTCCACATTATTGTCTTGGCATTTTTTTTTGTCATGCTTATGGGTAATGAACTGAGGCTCTTTTCACAAAAAATCTTATGAGTAAAAAAAGTCTTAGATCATGAATATTTCAGTTTAACTTACGATCAATTTTCATCGTAAGATTTTTTGTGAAAAGAAGCTGGTTTTTGGTATGTAATTTTGTAATGATGAGTTTATAGATCAGATCTTATTCATTTTTTTCCCCCCATGTGACTAGAAAATGAAGTGAAAAGGACCAATTTTACTTGAAGACATACGTTAGATATATTAATAATGATCAGTGTCTGGTCAAAAGACTTCCAGTTAGTTAAGAATGGAGAGTCTAAAAAAACAAAAAGAAAAACAAATGTTATTTTGTTGAAATGTATTTTTGGAGTTTCATGATTGTTAGATAATTTTTCCAATTTTTTTTTTTAACTGAGTTTGTAAAGAAGCATAAAAAATTTTAAGAATATTTTACAAGAAGAAAATTTTGTATTTTTTTTTAATATAAGAATTAGGATGTGGATTCCCAACAGGGTGAAATATTCAGGGCAAAGGGAGGTAATACCCCTGTTTGACTCCTTAAACTTGAAATTCCCTAAGTGTTAGGGAATATAACTTTTTATTTACTTCAATATTCACTTTTGTATAAGTTTTGTTTAAAATATCAGATGTATACTATCTAAAATTTACTATTATTTAGAGCTCTGTAAATAAAAAAAAATGTAAGCAGAGCTCTAGATATTAGACTTTTGGGTGGGAGAAATCATGGGTCACTGCAATTGATCAGGTGAAATTTAGAAAAAAAGTGTTTTGTTGAAAGTGCATCCGATATTTTATATATATATATAACTTAATTTGTAAAAAAGAATGGACAATAAGATAATGAGGACATGAACCACCTTGGCAGCCGGTAGACAGCTCTATCAGGAAGATGGTCAATTAAATCTTCAACCAAAGTCTGAGGCTTTACTATGAAAATTATATGGTGAGTTTAAAAATCCCACATATGTGTGAGGATAAGGATTGGGTTAACAGAACACAGAATAATGGGCAAAAATATAAAGAATAGAGAATAATGGGGTGCTAAAATATAAAGAATGGAGAATAATGGGGTGCTAAAATATAAAGAATAGAGAATAATGGGGTGCTAAAATATAAAGAATAGAGAATAATGGGGTGCTAAAATATAAAGAATGGAGAATAATGGGGTGCTAAAATATAAAGAATGGAGAATAATGGGCAAAAGTATAAAGAATAGAGAAAAATGGCCTTAAAAATTAAAGAATACAGAAATGAAGGACCTTCCATCCATACCCTCATGTACATGATGTATGGTAGTAATGATATAGGCATTTAAAATTATTTTTTTCTTAAGGGTTCTTTTCTATCGGTGTTTAATTTTGAAGATATCAACATCCTTACATATAAACATATTTTTATGCCCCCGCCTCAGCGGAGGGAGCATTAAGTGTTGCTCTCATCCGTCTGTTGTCCGTATGTCCCAAAATTGGTTTCCGTTCTCTAACTTTAGTTTGACTCAACCAAATATTGTGAAACTTATACACAAAGCACACATCAAGTTCCAATATGGGTTGCGTCACTTTCACCGGTCTTTATGTCCCTTTATAACGTTATATGCTAGCGGGGGCATCATCTGTGTCCCATGGACACATTATCCATTTATGGTTTTTAACATAACCATTTGTATTACATGTATTATTTTGTTTTTCTACCTTTGGTATCCAGTTTACATATTAAAGATGATGATATACAACAAATTTTCAGAAATAAAACAGCATTAATTTATAGATTTCATTAAAGTCTACGTAGGCATAAATTGATCTGTAAAACAAGTATATTTTCGTGTTTTTTTTAGGTAGTTGTACCATAATGACCACGTTTTTCATGGTGATAGTATGGGAGTAAGACTTGGATATCTGATATTGTTAACATATTGGTAGGTATACATGCTTTTTAAGAATAATTTTATAGTATTTGACATCAATTTTGTAAATTTAAGTACCAAAAAATGAATTATATGATTTGATGAAATACAATTTGATTTTCCTATTGTAAATTTTAAGGATGTTCACTAACACTGTTTCAAAATAACAAGCTTTTTAAAAGACTGTCATAAATTTATAGTATGAAAAGCAGAAAAAAGTTATACGTCCGTGTCCTTGAATTTGAGATATAAGCCATTCAAAATTTGGCAGGAATAGTTTTCTCTAGATTTTTCGTGCATTTAACATTGGTACATTTTTCTTTCAAAAACAATGAAAAAATAAGGATTTTGTAAGATTTTAAAAAATTGCTTTTTTAACTATATGTAATTTAATTATGAAAAGAAAAGTAAGGGTTAGCAGAAGTTTAGATTAACTGACCAACTTTGTATTCCAGATTAGCATCACAAGTCTCCTTGGGGTTACTTGCTTGAAAAGTACTAAGAGCTGTTTTAAGGTGAGCATTTATTCATCTACTTACAGACTTAAATTTGTTGCTTTCTTACGAGGAATGCCCTTAACATTTATTTCATTTTTACCTGATTTCTCCTTTCCCTGACCTGTTTATTATTTATATTTCATCAACGTGTGATTCGTTTGATCTCAGTTATTCATTGGTCAAAATTTGATTATGACGTCAAATTTTCTTGCTTTCCTCTGAATTTCCTATTGTGAGTCTTGAAAAAAGGCGACCATGCCTCAGATGACGTCACATAGAAAGAACACAACTTTTGCAGATCATTTGAAAAGGATTATGTTTGCCTGCATATCGTCTAAAAATCATTAGTGAAACTGATTCCATCACTATATCTCGTGCAATACGATATTTTTCACTCTCGACATTTAAATGTAAAATATTTAAAATGCTCAGCAAAACTTTAACTGTCTCGCGTGGATAAATATTGTATCACACTCAATGCAGTGGTAGAATCTATATATATATATCAATCCTAGATATATTTCAATATAAAAAGTTATACTTTTACTTAGGATATTTTTACCTCATTTGTTATTTGATAAACGTCTTACCTGTCAGCAGGTACTGAATAAGAGATATGAAGGGGAGATAACCATATAAAGGGTAGATAACCTCATATGATGTTGGGATACAACCACTGTCATTATAAAAGATGTATGATAACTTCCTTTCATTCAGTCCAACTTTTTCATTACAAATTTCAAAAGAATTACTACATTTTATCATTGATAAAACAAATTTTGGAGTAAGAGTCAATAAAACAACAAACATCAAAATAGACATTCATGAGTATGAAGATGGTAGAGTTTATCAATCTATCAGCACTTTCACATTTGTTCGATATTTCAAATGATTGTTCAGGTTTTTGGCATTGGTCACATTTGTTCCATATTTCAAACGATTGTTCAGGTATTTAATTAGCATTGGTCATAGTAGAGTCAAGAAAATTTACCTTGGTGTATTGAGGTTTTGATATTTGCAATAGCTAGAAAATGAAAGGATATGGAGTAAATGTACATGGGACAAAATCACACACAATACATAGAAAACATAGAAAATTATCAATGAACAGGGCTTTTATTCCTGTTCTTCATCTTGACAGTCGATGTAGGATCTTCAACAATGAATGAATCATTCATACCCTACAACAAGGTGAAGACGGCCCTAAGCGTCGACTTTAGCGGTACTATTGATAAAAATAAACCACAGTTTACCTTCTTGCTCCCCACCCGCCTCGGAGTGCCAACTTGTGCTGCACATTTTTGATACTGTGGATTCATAATTATTAATTGGATACCAATTAATTTTCATGGATTTTGATAAACATTAACCATGAATATTAATGTTCTGCAAAGTACAAATTTTATATTAGCTGGTATGAAGACTTATACAAAACCATGAAATCAAATTACAATACAATATATATAAAAATAAGATGATGTGGAATGATTGCTAATGGGACAACTCTCCACCAGAGACCAAATGACATAGAAGTTAACTATAGATCACCATATGGCCATCAACAATGAGCAAAACCCATACCACATAGCTATAAAAGGCCCGGAAATGACAAATGTAAAACCATTCAAACAAGAAAACTAACGGCCTGATTTATGTAAAAAACTATGAACGAAATACAAATATGATATACAGCAACAAATGACAACCACTGAATTGCATGCTCCTGACTTGGGACAGGCACATACAAAATTTGGCAGGGTTAAACATGCTAGCGTGCGCCTAACCCTGTTCCTTCTATCAACGAATATTAGTATCGACCAAAAATAAATGAATCCACACAATTCCATTTTTAGCTCACAGTTCCAAAGGAACTGTTAGCTTTTTCCATCACTTGGCGTCCGTCGTCGTCTGTTTTCGTCCGTCTGGTGTGAACTATTTCAAACATCTATTCTGAAACTACTGAACCAATTCCAACCAAACTTAAGCTGAATGATGCTTAGGGTATCTAAAATAAAGTTTGTGTTTTATTTACTGTTTCGTCAAATAACATGGCCGCCATGGCTAAAAATAGAACATAGGGTAAATGCAGTTTTGGCTTAAATCTCAAAACCAAAGCATTTAGAGCAAATCTGACATGGGTTACAGAGTTCATTAGGTGAAGTTCTATCAGCCCTGAAATTTTCAGTTGAATCTGATAACCCATTGGTGGGTTGCTGCTACTAAATTGGTAATTTTAAGGAAATTTTGCAGTTTTGGTTATTATCTTGAATATTATTAATGATAAAGATAAACTGTGTACAGCAAAATGTTCAGCAAGGTAAGATCTACAAATAAGTTCGTATAATCAAAATTTTCAATTGACCCTTAAGGAGTTATTGCCCTTTAAGGACAATTTTACACATTTTCTAGCTAAAAATCATCTTCTCTGAAACTACTGAACCCATTCCAACCAAACTTAAGCTGAATGATTCTAAGGGTATCTAGAATAAAGTTTGTGTTTTATTTTCTGTTTTGTAAAAACATGGCCGCCATGGCTAAAGATAGAACGTAGGGGTAAAATGCAATTTTTGGCTTATATCTCAAAAACCAAAGCATTTAGAGCTAATCTAATGTAAAAATGTTTATTAGGCCAAGCTCTGTCAGCTCTGAAATTTTCAGATAAATCTAACAACCAATTGTTGGATTGCTGCCACTTAATTGGTAATTTTAAGGAAATTTTGCAGATTTGGTTATCTTGAATATTATTAATGATAAAGATAAACTGTAAACAGCAAAATGTTCAGCAAAGTAAGACCTACAAATAAGTTCGTATGACAAAATTGTCAATTGTCCCTTAAGGAGTTTTGCCCTTTAAAATCAATTTTTCACAATTTGTTCATTTAGTTTGCTTACTTTAAAAATCTTCTCCTTTGAAACTTTCACCCAAACTTGGGCTGAATGAGTTTCAGAGTATCTAGTATAAATTTTGTATTTTATTTTCTTGTACGTCAAGAAACAGAGCCACTATGGCTAAAATGAAACATAGGGTAAAATGCATTTCTTTGATTTTGAAGAAAATATGACAGATCCAAAGAACATTTCAATGGAAGTTTTAAGCCATTCATTAATATATACTGAAAAGCCAAAAATTACGGGTGAGCGATTCAGGCTGTTGAGAGCCTCTAGTTATAGTACCATATATTTTTGAGTAATCAATTAATTCACTCACTGATATCTGTTTATTTAATTCAAAAATTTGCACTCAAATTTTATTATACACTCAAGATTATTTTAAAATTATTAAAGAATTAACAATTAAAATTTAACTTTATTTCTTTTACAGTTGAAAGTGTTACTGTTGCTGCCTTGTATGGTAAAATCCTCAGACAATAATCCTGCAAACCATAGAATGAACTGTTGCTAACTTTTGTAAAAGAAACCATAGACATTAGTCTTTTAACCAGAAGAATGAATTAACAATTTTTTATTGCTGTTTTGAGTAATCCAAATTATAAATACTTTTTTCATTATTTTTACTTGCATTAAATTATTGTATTGTGATTGATGAAAATTAAAACTGAAATTATTATTATTTGAGGGGTCCCAAAGGTATTCCATATGGTTTCTCGAAGTACCCATAAGACTTGCATCTATTTTTTAAGTTATGTATGTGTAAGACTCACTCTTACAAGTGCTTTGTGAAATGAATTTTGCCTGTTAGAAACCAATGAAGTAGAACTTTGATGGCCAAACCCGAAGGGAATATGAAAAAAAATCCCCTGTTTAACAGTTTTACTGAGTTTTTGATGCAATATAAACTTGGTGACTGCAAACAAAAATGTTTGGTTAGTTGATTGGGTTTGACGCCACTTTCTGTACATTTATACAAATTAATGGCTGTCAGTTTTATTAATTGGTTTTGTTTATATATTAGAAATGCATTATTCAGCATCTGAGGCCACTCAAGTAAAAATAATTACACAGTTTTTGCAGTTTGTTTTATTTTTTTATTTTTCCTCATTATTATTTATATTTTAAGGGCATGTTTAAGGTTTGTTTTTAGAGGATTGTACTCAACTTCTTAAGATTTATTTAATCCCTCCCCAAGATTAATCAGGAACATGTAAAATAAGTTTTTCTTTGATATTGATGGATGGATGGCTTATCAAATGCATATTCAGAATGATAACATGATAATTTGATATGAATATAGACCCTGCTTTGTACTAGACCAGCACACTGAGGTGGATTTTTTAACGTGCTAGTTCACAAGGTAACAGTCCACAGGAAGACGTTGCCCTACCTGGACACATTATTCTGACTTAGTCTACCAGTCTGTGCTCTTAGTACTCCTTATTGCACCGTGCGTAGAGGAGCAGCAAATACCAATTGTCATGTCGTTGGTTTGACCCAGCCTGGGATCAATTCCCATGACCTTCTGCACTTGAGGCGAGCATGGAATGGGCTGTCAGAGAAGATTTGTCTGTCTGTCTTTCATCATCTCTCATCCACAGCTAGCTTATATTCTTTTGGAAGGTTTTCATGGAAACTTTCAGATTATCTTCTGTAACTAATGGCAGTGTGTATTTTTTTTTTTTTATTATTAAGAAATTTGGGGTGTCGTAATTGAAATGAATGGACCTTCTTAATATTTTGATTAATTTGGGAAGGATCGAGAAGCTTTTCATACCACCATTTTGTAATGTGAAGGATAGGTTGGTTTGAATATTTTTTATTATGATTTTAATCTATCTTGTTTTTAATAGTCGGATCTCATTATGACAAAATTTTCATAACATTAACAAGTATTCATAATAAACTTTGCTTTAAGACTAATATATTACCACTGTAGCTTTCAAGTAAATTTTATAAGGCTTTGCTATAACAAGATTTGTATTTTATCCGGTTTTATATTATTTTAGTGTTTTTTATGTTTTTATTGTGAAATCTTGTTATACCAAACCTTAACAAATTTTGTGGGGAAAATTTTATTAATCATACAAACAATTTATTTACATAATGAGATCTGACATTTTCCGCTTTTACATTTATTTCTTAAATGAATGCATTTAACTAATGCTAAGTCCTTGAAGATTGACCAAATTGCAAGATTCATGGATGCAAATCCAACTACAATTAAATCTATGTTCATATCAGCTGAACCATCCTATCCTTCAATAATAGTAGTAAAATGTAAGAAATGTTAAAATTCATTCTTCAATTGGAGAACCTTGAGAAAATTTAAAACAAATGGTACACAATGTCGACAGATACTGAAGATTATTTGAAAGTTTAGGAAAAGTCGATTTTATAATCCTTTAATTGTTGGTTTAATTTGTAGATGGATGAGCAAATAGATGATACACTTGCTCACCACAGCACATTTCCTAATGGATAAATCAGACCATGGAATGATAATTGCGTACTAGTTATCCCCTTCCAAGGAAAAAAGTACTGGTCCTTGAAAATGAAAAAAATATGTATATATACTTCTTCAATATAGAGAACTAACTTTGCTAAGAAAAGAAACTTTATATGATTAAACAGCTTGGGGTTAAAACGAGGAATTAAATGCAGTTAACTATTTCCTTGGTGATCAAATATTTTTGCACAGGTCAAGATATTTAGTTTATTTTTATTACCTTAGTAAATAAGTTGAGTACACCTAAAAATGAACTTGATTTATGTATTTTAAACATTTTTTTATTGTAGATTTTACCAAAGTGTTCCTTTGTATAAAATTGTTATATTTTTAAAAGCTTTTTAAAAGTATGAGACACTGAAATTCATATTTTTTATGAAATTCTATAAATTTTGTTAAGTTTGGTAAGTAATGCCTCAAGTTTATATATTAAGAAGAAAAATCTTTGATAGGACCTATTAACAAAATTTAGTACATGTATTTCAAAAAGACATGATTTTCTATAAAACCATTCTGAGAACTGGTATCCAAGAATTACAAAGAATCCTCAGTACTATAAGTTATTTTGTATAATTGTAATATTTTTCTAATGATACCTTAACCCATGATGCAGATCCTTTTCCTCCTTTTAGTGTAAAATTATGTCCAAAAGCTTATCAAAAGTTATTTCTGTTTCTGACACAGATAGATTTTTAGAAATGTTCATGAAACTGAATCTTGTCTAGTTTTATACTGATTACTTTAAATTCATCTGTTCGTCCGTCTGTCCTGCTTCTTAAGGATGTTCGCTACAATAATTGAAATTATTGTTCATCAAAATCGCAATAATATAAATGCATGCAATAATTTCTGAATTTAAACATGTACCTGATTGGCTGCCAATGCTTTCAATAGATCAAGAATGTAATTATCCATAGGGTAGAAGAATTTTGACAACATTTTAAGGTTCAATGACCACCAGAAAAAAGTTTTTATTACATAAATTTAAGTTTTAATGTATGATAATTTGTATATCGATTTATTACAAGTTATACATGTCATTCAGACAGGAATCACCTGACAGTGGCCTCATGTCATGGTTCAGTGATTAATGTTCAGTTTTGGAGATTAGGATAGTTTCTCCTTAACAATTTCCAATGGATAGAATGATTGTAAGATGTACATGTGTGTTAACGGGTTCACCTGCATACATGTGATGGACTTTTATATTATGTCCAAAAGCTTATCAAAAGTTATGTGTTACAGTATAACCTGTTTCTGTTAGATATTTATGACTGCTCATAAAAAGTACACTTAAGGATGTTCGTCTCCATCTTTTTATTGGTATTCAATGTCTCTGTTTCAAAATAACAAGCTTTTCAAAAGTAATGGGTCAACTATATTTGGTGCACATAATGCTTGTAAGGTAAACATGATTGTCTGATAAGGTACATCTGACCTTGACCTTATTTTCATGTTGTTTGGTCAACATTAACTTTTCATGATTAGGTCCCAACTATAATGAGTGTATAGAATGATTGTAAGGAGTACAATTCCGTTTGAAATTAACATTATTTTCATGGGTCATTGATAATGTCAAATTTCTGTTATACCTGGATTGAAACCTGTATTATTGGTAAAGACTTTCAACAGAGAATTCAATTATCATCAATTACACAGGCAGGACAATTCAGTGTGTGCATTCCTGTCCAAATCATAAAAGCAATTGGGACAAATTTTTGATCACATAGTTCTTCCTTGAACACCTATTAAACTTTCGGCAAATGACAACTGGAATATGATCTACACATGGCTGTAACTGCAAAAAATGTATCAGCTTGTCTCCCTTGCAATGCATATGGTATTATTCTTAATGATCCTTAGATAGTTTTGTCGAGTTGGCAACATTTTATTGTGGAAGCTGAAGCATCAATCATCAATAGTTTAAAAGGTTTCCAATTGAATAAATAATAGAGAAAATAGGCCAAAAAAATAAAGAATAGAGAATAATGGGCAAAATTTATAAAGAATAGAGAAGATTGGTTAAAAAAATAAAGAATACAGAATTGAAGGACCCCATCCAGACCCTCATAAATGGAAAAGCCAATTTTGTATAATAGATAATAATAAATGGAAAAACTAATTTTGTGTGATGGGGAGATAACTAAACAGTAGATTTTTAAGATAATTCTTATAATGTGCTTTCAGAAAATATAAATAAAATGGGGGTCAAGAGACTCGTTTTCTTGCTATAAAACAAAAAAAGGTAAATTCCTACACATTCCTTTTAAAAGTTATTTCAGTTATCTCCCCTTATATGACAAAGTTGAAAAAAATTGAATCGTGTTAAAAAAGTTCTTTTTTTTTTTTTTTAAATCAGTCATTATAATAAGATAAAACAAATTATTTTTTAAGAAGGATTATTTTCTTAAGGAATATTCATAAGGTTAAAAGGTTTGCAGTTTGACAATTTAAGTCAATACTAAGATGTATACAAGGGTCTGGGGTATCATTTTGTGAGCTTTGCTTACTGTTTACCTCGGATATGACATTGGTGTTGATGAGTATTTCAATGCTTTATATTCTGATGTTAGAAGTAGCCAATAACAGAATTACAGATTTTTTTTTAAAGTTTACGACAACGGACAACATTTACAGATTACAATGCCGTCGTTGTACGGACACTAAGTGATGGTAATAGCTCACATGGTCCCAAATTATCCTTGTCAGTGTAAGCAAGACTCAATCTGAATGTTCCTTTGGGAATTTGGAATAAAATCCATAAAAACATGGCCTCTGTTGCAAAAAAGTTAACATAGGTGTAAATTGCCATTTTTGGCTTATTTTTCAAAAAGTTAATGCAGCAAAACTGACTCAGGGTTAAAGGATCAGCAGGTCAATTTCTATCTACCATACAATTTTCAGTAAAATTAGAAACACAATTTAGAGTAATTGCTCCTGATATGTCCATTTTATATAGCAAAGAGGTAACCCCAATAAACAGCCCTGTAAAGGTGTATTTTTTATAAACTTCATTTGAGTAAATTTCATGTGTATGTATTGCTTAGTTTATTATTTTTGAAAATATAACAAGAAATATTGTAGATCTGCTTCATATTCATAAATATATTAGCCTGAAATAGGAATAGATTTCGTTTTAGGCCATTTTTCTATGAATTTGTCACCTTTTTTCCTGATTTCATATGTGGCGTCACCCCTCACCCACTGAAATTTTGGTTGAAAAGTAATGAATATGGTATATAAAGAATATTTCACCAAAAAATATTTGTTAGCGAGATGGCCCCTCTGTTGATTTTTCAGAAAACTCATAAATTTTGACATATGCAAAAAATCCGGTTTTAACTATTGTCACCTACATGTATGACATCATAAATATATTTCTCTAATTTTTGTGCTATTTTCACATTTCTTGATCGGTGTGAGAAAAATATTTCTCCTCACTAGTGAAATATCTGTTCTCGGCAAAAGATTGGTCGAAATTTGATTATGACGTCAAATTTTCTCAAGTTTCTTCTGAATTTCCTATTGTGACGTCATGAAAAAAGGCGACCATGCCTGATGACGTCACATATAAAGAACACAACTTTCTGCAAATCTTTGAAAAGGAAGGATAAAATCATTAGAGAAACAGATTCCACCACTATAACTCGTGTATTACGATATTTCTCCACTCTCAACAGTTCAATTTCAATTATTTAAAAAGCTCTGCAAGCCTCGCGCTTTAAATATTAAAATTTAACTGTCTCGAGTGGAGAAATATCGTAACACACTTGTTGCAGTGGTGAAATCTATAAGGGTCATTCTACATATATAGGCCCATTTTACAACGTGTATTAGATTAGCTGAAAATGTGGTCATAGCTGTTCTTCTTGTGTATCATTGCATGCAAAAATTATTGGTTTTATAAGGAACGTAGTGAGCAGTGATTAGAACGCAACCTGAAGACCTCTAAAAAATGAAATAGTCCACATAGTTTCGGAAAATGTCATTACCGTAACGGATTATAAGACATTTATTTTTGTTAAAACCATATTCAATTTGTTTTTGCCCTATTGACATATCGTATACAATCTTGAAGTTTTATAACCGATTCTAGCTATTTTCAGTTACAATGAGCATATAACATAAATTTTAATGGAATATGTTGGCAAACAATACTTGTTATAATTTCCTTGACTTTAATTTGTTTTTAAATATTATGGTTTTGTTTGTTTTGTGTTTTAACACCTTGTTACTTATAAACTGTACTTATATTTTATAGTAATCTTTACAAATGGTATCATTCATATAATTACAGTGTTGCAAATCGGCAAATCAATGTTGTTACGGCAATGACATAGTGTTACGGAAGTGACCGTTACTGTTACGGCAATGACTGTGTAGCCTTAAACTGTGTAAATGGTAATAAATGTGTACCTTTTTGAACACCGAACCTCTAAGCTGTAAGAGAATTTAATAAAAAAAAAGCTCTTACACCAGTATCACATTGTGCAAAAAAGTATTAAAATCATATGTACTATGACATTTAAAACAAGGAAACTGACAAGTTG
Organism: Mytilus coruscus; assembly: GCA_017311375.1. Lineage (NCBI taxonomy): Eukaryota > Metazoa > Mollusca > Bivalvia > Mytilida > Mytilidae > Mytilus > Mytilus coruscus. The sequence goes on along the minus strand of CM029603.1, from coordinate 81,726,503 downwards.
ATTAACGATATGGTATCCTTTATTTCGAAAGTAAGTATGTTAAATACGCGGTATTGGTGAGAAAATCAAGAACTCCCAAACAAGTGGTGAAGGACGTTGGTTAGACAAATGCATCTTTGTTCACTCAACTTATCACTGTTATGTATAAAAGGGTGTTATCGACTGGCATCACAAACAATATAGTTTGTCAATGACTCGCCAAAGTTTGATGGTTTTCCCGAGAAATCCAAAATCATACTGAACGCTTTGAGATTGTCTGACTAGACAGAAACGTAGCAACAAACACCTTCTATTTATATACTAACTAAAACAGACATTAATATTTTACCGATAGAAATAATTAAGAATTATAATAAAAACAAAGTATTGTTTTTATTTTGATCAGCTGGACTTTCAAATCAAATTGTTATTTATTTTAGATAAAGATGCATATGAATATGTTGTTTCAATTGGTTTCATTTAGTGCAACTAAAATTAAATAAGTCAATCTTAAACAAATTTAATGAATGAAAACGAACGAACTTGAAACAAGATTCAAAGAAATCAATACAACTGTATACAGTGTTAAATGCCAAGATCATCTTTTACTCGCTTCCAGACTTTTTTGTCAACCTCGTAATGGCGGGATCCTACCTTTGTTGGTGAATCAATTAAAGTTACAAAGTTGGAATGATGATACCATACAATGTCTTGAACCATAGGCCAATAAAACCTATTTTCGCCGATCCTGTGCATCACCTCAACTTCACATTCGTTTGCATCGATGTCTTGTATAATTCCAGGGTACGGTTTGTTATCGTAAGTGACTATACACCATTTTCCAATGACTGATTGGTCTAAGGAGTCTGATTGTATATTCGTTGCATTACTTTTATCAAACTGAAACTCAGATACCCCAAAACAATCACACGGCTCTGGTTTCTTACAGAAGCAACTAACATGCCTTGACTGAACTATTAAATTATGTTGCTCCTGACAAAAAACCTGAAATACAACAAATTATGTTTATTTACGTCAATCGCAAAAAAATCAATGTATTTGAAACGCTTGTCTGGGGTAAAAAGTATCAAAATATTGTTAACAGTAATCTTATCGAAAATGTTCCTTGTATTCTATAAACAACTTGGACTTTAATAGATAGGTTCTTGAAACAGTGTTTCGTATTAACATAGTATTGTTCTTTAAACTTGTTTCGTATGCTAGCAGAGTTTGCTGTCATGATCTAAATTGTCATCAATAAACCAGAATGTTTCTTTTGCTATGTGGGCCGTATATATATAAGTGTATTGTTGATTTGGGTTAAGACGTTTAACCACTTCATATGTGGCTTTTGAAAGAACGTTTTGAACTTTGTTCATAGTGTATTTTTTTCGAAAAAAACCTAAAATTTTAATTTTTAACCGGCCTTGTGATCATGCAAAGGCTACGCAATTTGACTTTGGGTGGTTTCCGAGGTCTGGTATGGTCTACAAAATGATCTCATGCCTCTTTTCAATCTTTGGCAATCATTCAGTTGTCTAAGTAAGCATTTTTGAGTTTGGTTAATTGTATACATATAAATAATACCTGATGAATTTTCATTGTTTGTGGTATTGGTTTCAAACTATCTGGTATTAATTTGTTCATAGCATCAACGTCTTCATCCTCCACTAAAAACAGCTGAACTGAAGTATTAGAGTCATTTAACACTTGCCTAAACGATTTTGCATCTGTCACATCCTGACCATTTGCTATTACCCTATCAGCTGTCCTTTTCACTGCAGCCCCTATGCCATCAGCAGCTCCTTTGCCGTGGCCGGCTTCAAGAAAGTTCCAATTTCCTACTTTAAAACCTATGGTGAAGAAATAGGTGCACAGCAAGTAAAAGTTCTGTTTATTTCTATACTGGGTTGTTGGTCCATCACTTACAAAGTAAACAGTATCAATTGTACCAATCTTTTCTTTAATCTTCCTCAAAACCGGAGTCAAATGTGCCCAGATGGCTGCTGGGTTGTGTTGTTTACAATCAGAGATAGAACAGAATGAAAATAATACTTTATTTTGATGATATACCAAACCAGTATGTAGTGAAATGGAACGTTGGCTTGCGCCAAAATGGACGCTTTGGATTTCTTTTCGTATTTGTAGTTAAAATTTTCGGAGAAATCCATATGTATTACTACTTCGTTGTCATTCAAGTTTTCCTTCAGCCTTTTCAGGGCCTGATATTGGTGTACTATGTTGAAATAGTGGTAGCAAAATTTCTTTAAACTTTCTTGAAACTCATCAATAAGATGACCTAATACTCCCGTTTCTTCAACCTTAACTGTTGTTGAAATTGTTACAGTTGAATCATTTTTTACCTTTTCTTCTCTACGTGTGCACCACTTATACCACGACACCTGTTGTGTAAGATCCTGTTCATTCATTTCGACTTCTTTCTTTTCACAAATGTTACATTGCCTATACATACAATTTTTATTGGCGATATCACAGCAAATATTGTCAATAAATGTTTCAACCCTTTTAGTTGTTATTAACTGTGATTGGTACAACTTTTCTATTAGGTAATGAATATTCTCATGCTTTATACAAAGACATGTTTCTCTATCTTTTGTGCTCGGTTTGACAATCCAAAAGGGTCTACATTTACAAAACATTGAGTATGAAACCGGATGTTCTGGAAATTCGCTGTAAAATTTCTCATGAAGATGTCGAAGATCATCATTTAGGTAACGCTTCTGCATTTTTATTTTATTTCTGGTTATAGTCTCCTTTTTACCAGCGGCACATCTACTGTTTTCATCCCTTTGCAGAAATTCGCGGACCATTTTTAAAAATTTCGTCACAGTTTTATTTTTATGCTGTTTTCTAGTGTATTCTATATGTTCTGTTGTTTTTGTTTTTCTGCAGAAAGAAAATGTTTTCTCTGTGAAATGTTTAAATCTGTATTTCTTCAAAATGTTTGATTTCACTACGTTTCGTATAAGTTGTCTTTTCTTTTCACTTTTATTATCTCTGTACTTTTGCTTAATGCCTTCTACTAAACTGAAATGGTACAGTAGTGTTTTCCTTACTTTCGGGCTAACGTTCTGTCCCTTTAGCAAAATATGTGTCTTAGATCGGGGTGATTCAGATGAAAGCTTTCCTTTATTCTTCATTCTATGAAGACGCTGACGGTAGCGTTGGTTTAGTTTTTCCGCGCTGATAAGCCGGACACTCAATTTCTTCAGTTGTCTATACGCCTTTGATCTATCTTTTCTCACCTTTTTTCTACCTCGTCGCTGAGCATTTGTTCTTCTTATGTTCTGTTGAAAATCTCCGTTTTCTGGAGACACAGGTGGTGTGTTATTTGCCAAGAAATTATTTGTTTCAATTGCCTGCTTCATTCTTTCCCTTTTATTGGCTTGGTGCTTCCTCCAGTGTTTTCGTGTTCGCCTTTGCTCTCGTTCTGTCATATCTTCAATTGGTTTTACAACACCAGATATTTTTTTATCTTTGTATCTGTTCCTTTCCTTTTGCAGATATTCACCATATTTTCGAGGGTCTGATTTTTGGCGCTCTCTCCATAGCTTTGCTCTTTCAGCACCCGTCAGTACCATAATTTTGTTTTGCGATTTTGTTTGCTAGAACTAACTTTTCTTTTGCAGAGTCAATTTGCTCTTGTGCATCACACACGTATTTTGACCAAGTTATCTTGAAGTCGTCAGTAAGAGGATGTATTCGTAGTAATTGCTTGAGTTCAATTTCAGCTAGGACTAATGATGTATCTAATTTGGTGATCCAAATTTTAAGCTCACTTATTTCTAGAAACAAAAATAAAAGTTTTTATTATGATTATTATTTAGTTAGTATTTAACATTATTTTAATCATTAGTTATATAACTTATAACAAAAGGAAACGAATGTGTCCACAAGACATACCCCCAAAAATGGAAAACGGTAAATTTGTCATCTTCGGACTCAATTTGTATTTAGTTGTTTTAACATCAAATGATTTCGACAAAGCTAACTCTGGTACCTGTATGGTCCTAAAGGTGCGTTTGCACGGTAATATTTTCCATCCGATTTGATACCGTCGCCCAAGTAAATCGTTCTGCGTTCTGTTCACACGATACAATTTTCCATCCGATTTTTCAATCCGATTAGATACAGTTGCCCAGGTAAATCGTTCAGCGTTCTGTTCACACGATACGATTGTCCATCCGATTTTCAATCCGATTTTATACTGTCGCCCAGGTTAATCGTTCAGTGTTCTGTTCACACGATACGATTTTCCATACGATTTTCAATCCGATTTGATACAGTCTCCCAGGTAAATCGTTCAGCGTTCTGTTCACACGATACGATTTTCCATCCGATTTGATACAGTCCCCCAGGTAAATCGTTCAGCGTTCTCTTAACACGATACGAATATGTAACGATTTTCCAAACGACATCCGATTTTAATGTTCACACGGTACGATTTCAGTCGAAAACAGGTGCACAGATAAAAATCGAATGGAAAACTGTATCACGTAAACTCACCTGTCCCTGAACTGTAACTAACCTTTGTACGTAACTAAGTACTGATAGGCTGGTGAAACTTTATGCTCGAGACGCTTCTTGTAATATAAAAATTGTTGAAAAAAGTTGTATCCTTTGTGTTTTGCTTTAGATGTCTCATTGCAGTGAACATATAAATCATAAGAAACTTATTTACCAAAGCAAGCGTAGGTTATATGTAATACCAGATGAAAATAAAGGCAACAGTAGTATACCGCTATTCGAAACTCATAAATCGATAGAGATAAAAACAAATCCGGGTTACAAACTTAAACTGAGGGAAACGCATCAAATATAAGAGGAGAACAACGACACAACAAAAACACAACATTAAAATGTAACACACACAGAAACGAACTATAATATAACAATGGCCATTTTCCTGACTTGGTACAGGACATTTTAAGAAAAAATGGTGGGTTAAACCTGGTTTTGTGGCATGCCAAACCTCCCGCTTTTATGGCAATGTTAAATATAACATTAAAATGACAACATTACATCACAGGACTACAATACAAATAAATGGGAGAACATTACATAGATAAAGATCATTGTTTTCGCTTATATAACTTTTGGTCATTTCCGTAACGACTCTAGTCATCACCGTAACCTTGCATTCGTTACGGTGATGAAACGTTACGGAATTGACACTACGCTGACTTTCGTGGATATAAGCGGGCTTGAAATGTTTTAAGGGCTGGACGATTTCTAAAATTCATAAGAAAACATTCACCTTTCACGATGTGTATCAAATTTTGGGAAAGACTAAAATGCATATTACTTTAGACGTGTACGGCAATGACGCATTAAAACATACGTGGTTATTTGTGTAAAAGTTTAACAAAATATACATACCGTTGGCTTCATCTGCCATCTTTCTTCCATGCCAAACGTAAAAGGGCGATGACGTCATAAACGACATGAACGCTATATTCGTATTATCTCCCCTTTTCTACAGCTTAATATTTCAGCCTCTGTTACGGAAATGACACGCAACTGTGTGACACATAATCTAACTTGAAGATTTTTTTTCTAGTTTATTACATCTATGATTTTTATTCAAAATGCAGAAATATGATTATAAAGGTTCACGTGAATATTTTCTTTCTTAGTTTAGATGAAAGAAACATCAATAATTTGCTTAAACAAATTAGAAATGGTAAACTGTGACAGCATGTTTTATGCCTTTTTTATAATTTGCATGATATGTATTTTTTTTTCTTAGGCATAAATTAAAAAAGATGAGCTTTGCTTTGTATAATAAAACCCTCACAGAGTGTTTTGCAACATATTTGTATATAATGATATGCCATGTAAATTTTGTTTTATCATGAAATGATGTTGTGACAGTGTTTGGTCTTAAATTCTAAGAATGACCCATATATCCCTTATGATTTATCTTTTAACCGAAAAAATGGACATTTTAACATAAATTGTTTTCATCAAATTTAAGTTCACAACATTATCGCATTTTTTTAGTCGTAATCTCTGTCCTGCCTTTTTATTTTTCACTCTATTCGGTCCTGCCTTTTTATTAGTTTATCCTGACTTTTTACATAAATTGTCATCCTGCCCTTTTTTACTCAAAACTCCTCTCCTGCCTTTTTTTCAAATTTCATCCTAGCCCCCATAAAAATCAAATGGTAGCTCCCTAAAACTATTATAGTTGGAGAAACTTTGAAAGAAAACTAGATGTTTCAGAACGACACGAATGGCCCCGCTTGCTAAAAAAGCTTGAAGCCATTTTAGGAGTTAAAATTTGATACTGATTGGTTGGTTGCTTAACGTCCAGTGAAATTTGATAATGAACTAAACTGTAATTTCGGCAAAAATCAGCAGAGTGGACCGAAACGTAAACTCGATCTGTAATTCATCATTGTAATTAAGAAGACTCACATACTAACAATCAGCTCAATATGTGAAGGCGTCTATAAAAAAAGTCTGTATAATTGTTCGTTGCGGAATGACAGACAGGGTAAAATTAAATGGCCCCGACCACTTTGTGGCGGGGCCATAAAGATATCCAGAACAATCAGTTTTACAAGTATGTTAACATTGCAGAATTTGTAAATTGACGGCTTATTGGAGTTATTGCCCTTGAAAGACAATTTTTACCCATTTTTGCAGTAACTATAATAGAGGAGAGCATAAATCAGCTAGAATTTTCAGCAAAATGTGGTCTACAAATAAGACAACATGGCCGAAATCATCTATTGACCCTGTAGAGGAGCTTTTGTTCTTGTAAGATGATTTTTTCCTATTTTTGTATTTTTTGTGGAAACTATAGTAGATAGAAACTGTTACACAGCAAATCTCTGAATTTTACCCATCATAGATAGTCAAGACCGTCCAGGAAAAACCAATGAAATCTTTATTTATATATAAATATGAATGGAAACCTGTATCCGATGCCAATGCGCGAGCCTATCTCAGGATAAAAGTGTTTGACCTCACTTTTAATTAGCAATGCCGTATCGGATAGAAGTCGGGATCTGCAAATGCAATAGCTGTACCCAACGACTGATTTTCAGAGCCGCTATTTGGCAATTCCACACACACAACTTTCTACCGGTCTAGCTCTGTATTGAACCCTATGGTGTCTGGTAAATCGTTGTAAAATATAGCTTGTATAGATGCTATTTCGTCAGGAGTAATGTCGTTAATCTTACAAGGTAGTAACTTGAATGCCAAAAAGGAGGACGTGACTGATCTGAAAAGCGCTCTTTCAACTCATTTAAACAATGGTCAACACACGGACAAAATAATTTTTCGGTAGAAACCCTCTGCATCAACAGAAACTGGATTGGCTCTATGCCGCTTGCGACCTGTCTTTCTTTGGCTGAAACAGCTTAACACCAATACTGTCAAATACAATAGTAAAATATTTCATCAGATCGTTGGGCTTCAATGACTTGTTTGCAAGTTGGAGCGTCAATAAAAGCCTTATACACATCACGTTTTGAGTTCTGAAGAGCAAAAGTTATAGGTTTTGTAACTTAATATATTGTTGTCAATATAATGGAATTCTATGTGACTGCCATACAAGTGAGAGGTTTAGCTAGCTATAAAACCAGGTTTATTTCACCATTTTCTACATAAGGAAATGCCTGTACCAAGTCAGGAATATGGCAGTTGTTTTCCATTCGTTTGATGTGTTTGAGCTTTTGATTTTGCCATTTTATAAAGGAATTTCCGTTTTGAATTTCCTTTGGAGTTCGTTTTTTTTGTTATTTTACTTTTTATATAATACGCAACAACAAGTGAAACAATAAAACTGCTTTTTCCATCATGTTCATGGCTTTTATACGAGCATCTGTTACCGTGTTTTAATTTCTTACGTCTTCAAGTAAAAGATATTATAGCCTTATACTTTGCTTTTATTACAAAGAGAGTGTCGACCCTTGCTGTCCATCTAGTCTCACAAAGTTCGGCAAGCTTTGTTTAGAATCGTTGCACTTATAGTGGCAGCATCAATTTTATCTAGCGGTACAAATCCAATAAACTCCTCATTTATAAAATTATTTTCATCAACAAACCTAGAACAAACAGCCATTTTTCTAGATTTGCAACATCCAGTGCATTCACCTACCATGACAGAAAACCATTTGGGAGTCCGTGCACGAAAAAGAATTGTATTCAATATTTCTTGACGAGCCAACTCCATAAGTTCATTTTGAATGTCTGGACTTAAATATTTTGCATTGTTTGCTGCGGTAGCAAGATGAGTTTAGAGAACAGGTTTATCTTCAGCGCGCCAGTGTACGAAGGAATCATAATGCCATTTTTGCGTTTAGTTTACTTATCCCATTCGTGGCACCTAAATAGAATGTTACGTTGACCAAGAACAATAACTACATCTATGATATTTAAAATGATATTTGTGTTTTTCTTAACAGCATCTTCATGTGCTTTTGAAATACTACATGCTATACTTTTCTGCTCTCCACACTGTACTATCATAAAATGTGATGCTTTAATGAGCGCATCTATGTGAGCGCTAAACTACTGGTGTATATAAACTGAACCTCGTTTACACCCTATAGCGTTCTTCCAATCTCCCAAACCAGTTTTCCAAGTTTGTACAATGTCGTTCTCATGGACTGCTTAGGACCAAATGCAATACAGGTGCACAAAATGCAGCGTCTGATGAAGTGGAATACTAGTATCTAAGTAAATGAAATTTTCCTTCCCAACTAACATTATTTTGTCTTCCATCAGTAACTGGTAAAGAATACTGTCCCTTTTCTGGGGTCAATTTTGATGAAATGATAGTAAATTTCTGAGAATCTTTCATAGATTTTCCAATATAATTGATAGGATCAACACTTATTGCAGTTTCCAAAGCGAAACTCAAAGAGTTTGTGACGTGCATGATTCGAATTTCTCATCAAGGAACAAGAGAAAATCGTAATGAATAAAAGAGGTTTTTTATACGTCAATGAGACAGCAAGCCAAAGACAAAAAAACAAAAGCTATCCATAAAATGAAAAAAGGGTACAAAATATGTGAAGCTCAGAATGTTCTCGATGTTTACTAAGGGAGCTACCATTTGATTTTTATGGGGGGGGCTAGGATGAAATTTGAAAAAAAAGGCAGGACAGGAGTTTTGAGTAAAAAAAAGGCAGGATGAGCAACTTGGCAAAAAAAAGGCAGGATGACAATTTATGTAAAAAAAAGTCAGGATAAACTAATAAAAAAAAGGCAGGACCGAATAGAGTGAAAATAAAAAGGCAGGACAGAGATTACAACTAAAAAAAATGCAGGACAAAATTTTTCATCCTTTTGCATTTGAGCAGTTTTACGACATTCGTGTCATTAGTCAGCTTCCGGTGTCAAACCACATCAGGCGTTTGGAAGTTTGTGTAAGCTTAATAATGGAATCAAATTTATTAAAAAGAAAATTTTGATGTAAACATCGTGATTACCTTAGGGACAAATTTGCAATTCCAGAATTGGCAAATCTGACTTTGTTGTCTTACAAGATGACAAAAATATTTTTTGGCCAAGTGATAGATAATTAAAAAAATTAAATTTCCCCATATGTCCCAACATGTCACTGTTGTCACTGTTGTCACCACAGCTGATTAAAAGTACATTTCCATGGAAATTTAAAATTCCATGGAATATTAGAAGTTCCGATGGGAAAATTTAAAGTTCCCATCGGAAAAGTACTTTTCCCATGGAATTTTAAAGTTCCCATCGGAACTTTACAGTTCCCATGGGAAAAGAAGAATACTAAAAGTTCCCATGGAATTTAACTTTTCCGATGGGAACAGTTTATCTTCCCATGGGAACAATTTTTCTTCCCATGGGAACAATTTTCTTCCCATGGGAACGATTTTTCTTCCCATGGGAACATTTGTTTCTCCGATGGGAACAATTTTTCTTATCATTGAATCAGATATTTTACAAGGGAACATGTTTTCCTTTAGATTGGTTTCTCCTAGAAAAATGAAATTTGTTGACAATGCAGGATTTATTTTAAATTATTGAAGTATGCGGGTTTTCTACAAAATGTCAATATGCTTTCGTATCTAAAGTTGCACTCAACATGCAACTTCCATAAAACTCTGATTTTCCATTAAAATATGAAGCAATGACAAGTAAGTTTTTAAATTAAGTTGTGCGTGTGTGTTGTGATAACAAAATATTCTTTTTTCTATTATTGAACTTATTAGAAAACAGATAAAAAAATGTTTAAAACAACTTATTTTCCGGTGCGTAGAAATACCACAAATTTTGATTATTTTTTTTTACAAACTACAAGACCCATAAAACAAAAACACTATAACATGCTGAAATAATACAATCATGTACAATCTGTATACACGTACGTAATTAACAGGTTCTGGTTGAATGAACACGAATTTCAATCGATTACACATCAATGACAATCAATAGAGTGCGGCACGTGTCGATAAAATATTTAATAACACTGTTATTACTAAAGATATGATTATATAATTTGAAATTATTTATTTATTTATAATAGCATAGTCTACTTTTATATTTCATGTCCTTTGTGCCAATAATTTATATCTTCCCATCAAGTCCCTAGTGCGTAATATTGAGGTGGTCATTTGCGGTATTTCTACGGACATCTTTATTTCAACATTTTGATTCCTTCCGTATTATATTCTGTATAGGGCATAGGCAGTTTATGTAGATGAATAACAAGAACAGAAAATAATAAATTGAAGTCATATATTATTAGTCTCTGTTGAATTGTTTTAAAACTTAACATTGACATGGATTAGTGATTTCTGTGACTGTTTTTCTTACATATACAGGTACATGTATCAGAGCTCTATACATGTACCAAATGTACAAGTTTGTTACTTTTCACGTGAGGTTTTTTTTGTGTGACTTACTTACGTTTATACCGTATTTTTGTTTTGTTTTTATTTAAACACATTTTATTTCCAAAAGCACACCTCTCCATATACAAATACAAACACAAAATACATAAAATAATGACGAAAAACAAAATAGGAATGCATGTAATACAAACTAACACAAAACCGAAAATGCAATATAATATTGTTGTAATATGGACTGGCGTGAATTGTGAAGCGTGACAAAGTAGGAATTCAGAATTTTAGTTGTATGTGAAGTTCTGAATGTTTATAAATTAATGACTCAAATGGCACTTGAAACCAATTTCCGATTTACTTGGCTAATAAGCATAGAAAACACCCTAAACGAATGTGGACTTTCATTTATATGGACATATCAAACCTTTCATGATGCAAATTGGCTTAAGCGAATTGTTAAAATTACTTTAGAAGACCAGTTTACCCAAACTTGGTTCTCAAGTGTAGAAGCCTCTGCAAAACTCTGAACTACAGGCTATTTAAGGAATCGCTTAAAACTGAAAAGTATTTTGATGTTCTAAACGACAAAGATGGGTTTACATTCTGTAAATTTAGAATGGTCAACCATAAACTGCCAATAGAATGTGGGAGGTGGTCTAATATCCCAAGAGAAAATCGGACTTGTCCTTTATGTGAAGATGGCGATATTGGTGATGAATACCGTTATCTCCTCAAATGCAACTTTTTTACAACAGAAAGAAATAAATACTTAAAAAAATTCACAAACCATTGTGATATTCCTAAGCTCAGGGAACTTCTGAATACATCTAAACAATCTTAGCTTAGAAATTTATGCAATTTTTTTAGAGTTATAAACGATGAAGTGGATTCTCTCAATTAACCTTCTCCTCCGCTGTCATATTTTAAGGCCTTCCATTTAATATACACTGCACATTTTAACATGTAAACATATTTATGTATTTCTATTGTATTGTTTATTTCCTCAACATATGTACCTTTGTAATATTGTATAATGTCTATGTTCTTCTATGTATCTTTGTATTTACAGCGGTTTATCAGAATAAAGTATACATAATCTTTGTGTAATTGTGACAGGGCAAAAGTGGACGTCTTATTAACTTATTTATAAAATTTACATTTAAATTTTAAAAGAAATAAATAAATTCAATTATTTATTAAAAAAAAAAAATGGGTAAAGAAATAAATGTCTCAATTTTATTAACATGTAACGAATTTCGTTTGAAAAGCTTTTTGTGCTATAAGTTACTATTAAGTGTCAAATTTATTTTCACAAAGACGGAAATAAGACTTTTGATAAAATAATAATTAGTTTAACTATATAATGACAATTTATGACCGAGAAGTTTGTTAGCGAAAAATAATCTCTATAAATAGTTCCAAACGAAGATGCACAATTTACACAAATTATCGCTATCACAGATTTCTGATATAAGATTGAACAAATTCAAAAATTTCTTTACTTTGCACAACATATATATATGTCTCTGTTTTGCTGAAATGTATACAGGTCACCGTGATCAGCCAGTAGAAGCTCAACTGGTATAGCATATCTTTTAAAATCAAAAACAATATTTCTCTTGCTTCTTTGTGAAATGGGCACTCGAAAAGTTATGAATACAATCTTCAACAGCATGGCTACAGCTGCATGCGGGATTTAGTTTAATATTAACACGGTGCAGATCTGCATTAAAAGAGCTTCGCGTATTTCTCAAGCATGAATGATATTAAGTTTTCTAACACTACAACTAAAGCAGAAGGGTGGCTGTTTTTATATTTCGGGAAGTCCATATGTCGGGATTTAGACTTCCATTCAATTGTAGTAGATGAGGGGGGATGCGAAGGGCAGTTTCGTTATGTAAAGAATATAACACATTGAGCTTTCTTGACTCTCTTCTGTCTACTATAGCAATTTCCGGCCTGTTTCGAAATATGTAGCTTCACGACTGACATACACGGGCAACCCAGTTACTATTCCTTTGCTTCCAACTTGACATGTTCTAAATTATTAGAATCTTGTTGACTACAACTATCCCGAAACACATATGCATATTCCATAATTGGTATAATAAATGTTAAGTTTATACGAGCAAGAAAACTTAGATTATTTCAATATAATGTATATTTAAATTTTTCAAGAACATTTAATCTTGTACTGTGCTTGCACAATTCATTATGTGTTCTATATGTGCCGGTATGCATTTTCCTTGGTAATACATTCTGTACATATATTCCGGCTCGGATTTTCATGTGTTAAAACAATACCGAGTGATGATATTAACTTTTTTTACACTGAATAATGTTAAGATGGGTATTCATATTCAATTCATTCACCAAAAGTGTATCACTATTAACGGCGGAGAATATTTTAGTGCATAGATAGGACATTTAGCGCCAAAAACAGTCCATTTATCGAAAAGAGAAACTATCAATGCCATTTTATTCATTTGTTGTATAATAATGAATTTTAATATAGTATCATGATAGCACAATAAAACCAAAAATACAGCAATAAAAGTCTAAAAGTTAAAGGAAACTCCGCCAAAAAAATGTAAATATATCATGTTCATTTTGTATAAAACAGCACAAATTCATAAGTATTAACGTTTTATTCTCCTAGATAAAATATCACCATCAAATTCAAATTCAAAATATCAATTCTCTACATTCTCTAATTTTTAAATAACTATGATCTGCCATTTTAGATTTTTTAGCTAACGTTATGAAACAAAAATATTGTAAGGGTTCCGCGGAACCCAGTGTCTCGCCTACTTTTGCTGTTGTCTATGTAATCTTTTGATTGTAAGAAGCCTCTGTCCAAGTTTGGTAAAAATCAAGGATGGTTTATGAATCTAATAAAGGTTGTAAAACTTTAACTGCAGATTGTATGTAATGTTAACTGGAAGAAAAACTAAGTCCATTTATAAGTAATATACGAAAAACAGGAAATAAATTTTACAAAATTTACTTCTAGATACTTTCTTTTGATCATAAACAAGCTTTTGTCCAAGTTTGGTAGAAATCCAGGATAGTTAAAGAAAGTTATTAAAATTTCAAAACTTTAACCTCAGAGTGAATATTTGTGGACGCCGCCGACGACGACGACGACGCCGACGACGGAATGTTGGATCGCTATGTCTCGCTTTTCCGACAAAAGTCGCAGGCTCGACAAAAATATAGGGGAATTAGTTTAGAGCGATTTCTTTTATGGATTCTCTTATAGTTTAAAGCCATAATTAAAATGCAGTTTTCCGTGTAAAATTGTTTCCAATAATCTAATTTGTTCATAACTTTTTTTATCTGGGACTATTCAATATACAACATGACTTTTTTTTTAAATTTAATTTTTTTATTAAATTCCCTAACTTGACCATGGCTAAAGGAATTATTGCCAGAGGTACTGTGAGGTGACACTTCCGGGTATTCAAGCGATTTCCTGTCGGGCTTAAAAGTTTTATTACACGTAATGCTGGTTCACGTACCGCTTTACAGTAACTGCTGAGTTGTGTATGCGGCCGGTAATTTGGAACTTTATATTTAAAAATCAATTATCTGTTATAATATACATCATGTGTACATTTGTTTTGTATCTTGAGTCCGACAGTGATATACCATAAATTACTAAACTCATACGTGTAGTCAATTTTACTACCACTTGTTTATGAATTACATTTCTGGTGTAATGAATGATATTTAATTCAACCAAAGATATGAGGAAATAACAGTTAATGGAGATATTTTCTATCGGTCAAATTTGAAAAATGTAAGTTTGTACTACTTGTCAATAATTATTGACATTTTAAAACATATAAATATTTATTTCACAAAAAATGTACGCACTTGTCGATCGTTACTTTATACAGATAGAAAGATACGGAACTAAAGATAGTCACAATCAATAATATGTATTTTGAAAATAAAAACCTCCAGAACCGATCTGATTTAAATTCAGGGCCCGTATTTAAGTTAAGATTTGTTCCGAACAGACGGATTTTTCTACATGTTCTACGATAAATTAATACTACGATTGGGTATTGTTTTATGCATATCAGTCCAGATCTATATCTAACTTGCTTTGCTTCGTCAAAATTATGATTGTAGAAAATCACAGATTTAAATTAAAATTAGAACGTTCTAGAACAGAAATTCGTCATCAAAATTGTTAGTTGTATTGTACATGTATAACTATAATGCGAACCTTGTGAAATAGCACGTGAAATTCCAACTAAGCGTGAATACTTTGGAAAAGCGACGGTTCTATTAATACCTATTGTCAATTTCAAGTTTGTTTCGACATGCATTGTAATATATGTCACTGGACGTTAAAATTACATCATCAATTTCGTCTTCGCGTCAAATATTGAGGTTGGTTTCTCTTTTTTACATATACGTGTATACACTCCAAGTTATTCCTATGTTATCTCATTTAGATTTTTAATTCAAAGTGAATTTTAAAGATGAAAGTCCAATAGGCTGACATAGTTCGATAATGCTTCGAATTAAATATAAACTGAGAATATATATATATGTATATATATATATATAACTGCCATATTCCGAATCCCTGACATTCATTTGTGTTAAAGAAGAAAAGATAAGAATGATCGGTATCTGAGTGAATCTACGTCTCAGTCAAGCTTCATAAAGATATTACAAAATATTCAAGATTTAAAACTTTTCTTGATTTGATTTTGATTTTGGTGTTTTAACGCCACTTTTAAGCACCGCTTTTGGGCTATTTCGTGGCGGCCAGTTTTATTGGTGGTGGAAGCCGGAGTGCCCGGAGAAAACAACCGACCTTCGATAGGAAAACTGACAATCCTAGTCAATTAAGATTGGAGTCGAGTGCACCCGCACGAGCGGGGTTCGAACTCACAACCTCAGTGTTGACTGGCTAGTGATTACAGTAGTAACTACTTAGACCACTCGGCCACCGAGGCCCCAAAACTTTTCTTGAATAAAAAGATGTGGGCTATGATTGCCAATGAAATAAACTATGCAGCAGAGACCAAATAAGCCCAATTAATTTTGTGTATACTATAACAACTGATACCGTAATTCCGTTGACAGTAGTGCACGTCTGTCGTATCTGTTATAACAGGAAGGTGCATGGTAACCATACTACCTTACTAAGTTCAAAAGTACATAACAACCCTTTCTTTGTGCATTATACGCTCAGGAACACACACCTTACTATTTTGCATGGATTGTTAGCAAAGGCTACTTTTCAACTGTAGTCCTTAACCAAAGTGTTGTTGGTTTTTTTTTCATCTGACAAGCTAAATTTTAGATTAAGTCATCATACAAGTACAGAGGCTAGGATTTAAAATCCGGGTAGTCTGGATGACTTCGTGCAATACCCCCGCTCCGTATACATTATTTTTTACATAAATCATTTAAATTTTAGATCCTTCAGTTTGCATATAAAAATCATATTTAAATCTTGTTTACAAATTTACATACCAGAGACGAATAGTAACGTATGGCTTAGTACAACATGCCTAAAATTTTTTTGATGTTACCGGTTGTAAATATGTAAAATGAAAGAATAACTATACCATACTATACCAATATAGACTTTTTGTTAGCTCTGGACTTTTTAATTCAAGGAATGTATTACTGAACAAGAACAATTTAAATGTAGGACAAATTCGGCTTACAACACGAAATTTGTTCAAAAAATAGTACCAAGCATGTGACAAAATGACGGGTATTTTACAGAGGTATCGCAATTGCAGATGGATTGGTGGATAGTTGCCGTTTGTTGTTAAACGTTCAGTGGCAAGTATTTCATGCATATTAAGGACCAAACTAAGTTAGCCGACGACAAAAGCGAAGTGGTGACAAATTCAATGTTCAAAATTTATTTCCAAGTGTTATTTAGGAATTCAAATATATGTATCTATATTATAGAAAGTAAATTTTACTATTATTTAATGAACAAAAAAAAAAAAAAAAAAAAAACGCTAAAAGAAAATAAACCCGGTGAATGAAAGCTGAAATAAATGAAATGTAAAAAATTTATAACACAAACAACTTTAAACTTTCAAGGTTATGAAAATAATGCTGATATTTTTTCCTGGCCAGGTTTGGTTATAGTAAAAATCACAAAAAGGGATTCATTGGCCCTAAAAAACACTTTACGAATAAAAACAAGCAAGTCTGCCCAAAAATAATTTATAGTGTGATCATAGTAAACTTAAACCAGAATGTGTGTAGATGTCTCTGCTTATAACAGTCACAAATCAGTTCTAAATATTAAAATCAACGATGTACTATTTTATCAAAAGTGATCGAGATGCGCTAAGTGCATAATTCAAATTCTCTGACACTTAATTTTTTTCCAAAACACGTTATAGTTAGTATCAGAGACATATAATACATGTAGTATATGTCTCTGTAAATATGTATCCTTCTCAAAGTTTTAAAGTTTTTGTTTTCTTAAACACTCTAAGACCGTATCTCGTGGGTACTGCTTAAATTATCTTTCAAAAGCGAATTTAAATTTCCATCTTTAAAACTTGTATATCAGATAAGATTGGCCACATGACAAGAAATACTACAATAAACATTGGTCACGCACGACATACTCCGATGTAAGACACGTGCCGTTACAATGTCATAGCCAGTTTTACGCATCAGCGCACACAGGTTTGTCGAATAGGCCAGTTGATTGGAGGAAAGTTACCTAAAACCACGCCTACCTTAAACTAATACCCAATCAACCGCCTTTCACAGAAACATGATTCAAACATGGATAAGATTACAGAGATCTGGTTGCGTATTCCATATTTGAAAAAAAAGTTTAGATTCTTTATTCAAACTTAGAAGTATAGAATATGCCCGTAATGCAAGTTTCGCAATTTTACAATAAATTTTATACAACATTTTCACCTACCTAGTGAGGCAAAAAATAAAATAAATAAAATTTGCAAATTAAATAAAATTTGCAAATTAAAACTCTTTCGAATTGGTCTCTATTCGTACAAAGAAATCACCAGCAATCAAATAGTTATTTTACCTGTATGCAATCGCAAAAATAAATCATTTAGTCTATGATCTAGATACAAAAGACGACTATGCTCCTTACATTTAAAACAGTCTACTCCAAATGTCATAGTGTATGCCTGGGAACAGTATATCTAATATATATGTTCCTGGTGTATGCAGAGCTTGGCAGATACCCCATTACTGTGTCTGTAAAGTTGTAAATGATAAATTTCGGGAGAAGACTTCTGAATGGAAAAGAAAGTAAAATTCGTGTTGTATTATACAAACTTGTGTTTTTTATTATAATGAAAACGGAATAGAAACTAAGTGGATATCATATATAAAAAAATGTTTTTGATAATTGCGGTATGATTATGTTCAATATATGGAATACACACTTTGCTGATAAATGGGTGTCAAAATGTATTAAGCAAAAACTAAAAGACCAGTTTCAACAAGAATGCTTTGCTTTTGTTGCAGAATCGCATAAAACTTTATGTTATCGTTTTTTTTAAAGAATTTACAATTTGAAAAATACTTTTCATTTTTACCTTACAAATTTATTTATACATTATGCAAATATAGATGTGATAGTCACCACTTGCCGATTGAGTCTGGAAGGTTGCAGGGTTTACCGAGAGAAGACAGAATTTGCCGTCTGTGTCACTCAAACTACTTTTGGCGACGAGTACCATTACATTTTGAATTGTGGAACATTTAAACTAGAAAGAAAGATATGTTTACCGAACTATTGTTGGTCAAACCCTAATATCTATAAATTTGATCGACTGTTTAACTCATCAAATATTGTAATATTAGAAAACTATTTAAATTTATTAAAGTTATAAATGTGAAAGTCAGTCCTCTAAGTTAATTTAATTGTATCGTTCACACATGCATGTAATAATTGTACCTTATAGTAAGTTATGTTTATGTATGTTCTCAATAACTAGTAATTGTAGTTTTATGAGAAATAAAGTATTCGTATTCCTTTAAACTATAAATTACAGCATACGGGTAAAATACAAGTGTATATAATACCATCAAGTATTTAATCCTCATCCGTCTTTGTAAATGCAAAATTCTGAATTCTCTTTGATATTTACCTGAGAGATCACAAAAACAAATCTAACAAGACTTTCAAAGGCGTTTGAGAAAATGAAACAAATAAAAGATTTTTGTAAACAAGTAACACATTGAAGTTGGAAATTTGACCGAATGAATGACATAAACTTTAAAAAAATCAGTGCACATCTGTCTAGTGGAGAAAACACGCAAATCGAGTTACGTAGATGAAAAGAATAAATATATTGATAATAATTATGATTTCAATGTCATAAATTCAAGGATTATAACTGGAAAACGATATAAAACACGATTCGTGATTTCCCATGTATATAGATTAAAACAACGGATTTATATTTTTTTATATTTAAATTAAATTCTGAAATACACAGGCATGGCTCTGATCCTTGGCAGTTCAGCGAACAATATTACATGAAATGCACGATGCTATTGATCGAAAAGGTGAGAGATTCAAATTGAAAAAAATAAGCCGCTGGACGTTAGAGTTTCTATCAATCATTTAATGATAATAAAAGACTTTTGAATGTAAAAGTATGACAGAAATACCTTAAATGTATTGTAATTACATATTTTTATTTCATCAAATGAATTTTTGTTAAACTGCTCCAGACATGATTATAAGTAACCATCAGTCCATTGCGATATTTCATAGCTCTTTACAAATTCCGAAAAAATAATAAAAGAAAAATAAATAAATAAATGTTCCCATGGGAAAATTATTGTTCCCATGGGAAGAATAAATGTTCCCAAGGGAAAAGGTGTTTCCATGGAAGAAAAATAGTTCCCTTGGGAACAAAATTCCTTGGGAAATTTAGAATTTCCCATGGGAAGAAACTATCTACTAATGTTCCCATGGGAAATTCTAGTTCCGATGGGAACTTTAAAATTCCATGGGAAAAGTACTTTTCCGATGGGAACATTAAATTTTCCCATGGAACTTCTAATATTCCCATGGAATTTTAAAATTTCCCATGGAAATGTACTTTTAATCAGCTGTGGTGACAACAGTGACAACAGTGACATGTTGGGACATATGGGAAATTTAATTTTTTAATTATCTATCACTTGCCCAAAAATATTTTTGTTATCTTTTAAAACAACAAAGTCAGATTTGCCAATTCTGGAATGGCAAATTTGTCCCGCACAGTGTTACAAACTCGCCAAAAACTCCAGTTGATATCAAGTGATATTTAAGCGATATCTTATACTCACTCGTTATGAAACCTATAATTATTGAAGATATCACATATCTCTGTTGCAATGGGGAAGACGTTTGTTGTTACCTCTAGAAGTCATCATTGACCTAACGAATAGCCAATGGAAATTTCTAAATTTCATATCACATTATTGCACAATTGACTACTCAAAATAACGCATGGTTCGTATCACGTATTCATATTACACTCTGTAGTTGATAAGCGTTACAAAGATAACAGCCTAGCATCATGGGAGAAAAAAAAATAACAAAGATATTGATTTTATCACTTTACTGTGTATATTGATGCCTCTGTCGTACGAAACTTTGTACCTCTCTATTTTGATTAAGAAAAAAGCCACCTATTATTTTGTATAAATGTAAAAAAAAAGTAAAAGTTTATTTTTTCTATCAGACGTCAGAATATATAATATTGCTCTTTCAACACGAGACTAAGAAATATCGAAGTTTAGATATGATCCTTGTCGCCATGTTATTACAGGCAACTTCAGCTTCGTACAAGACCGAAGTGTTATACACTTTGTAAAAAAAGGACAAAAATATTGTTCTCCATCGAAATTTAATTCGAAAGAGTGTCGTCAGGTCATTAAAGACGTAAAATTTGTGAACACGGGAGCAATCGGATAAAACTCATTTGATTCTTATCTGGCTAAATGCATGAATATTGTGAATATTCGCATATCAGATTTTGAAAATAGTTTAAAAATTAATGAAAGGTTACTAATACGCCCTTTTCTAGAATTAATAACAAACATCAAGAACTCGCTAAGTGCATTTTGTTCGTAATGGCCGACAAAACAGCAAAACATGTGGTAGATATAAGGTAAATACTACTCGGATGTTTAGGTCTTTGAGTTGCAACTATTTATTCTTCTACATTATAGTCCGTGTGCTCAAAAGAGAGCAACATAGTAGTCAATCATATCATTACCACATCTCAGCTTAAGGACATACTATACACAAAAGAATTTTTCTTCTTAACATTTTGACACAAAGCCTTTTGTGATATATCGAAATATGCAAAGAAAAGTATACTTTCATGACATATTTTTTTTTTAGATATATCAGTTTCATGTAAAAAATAAAATTTCTTTTTTAACTCACCTGGTATTTTGAGTTTTTCCCATCACTTGGTGTCAGTCATCGTCGTCGTTGTCGTTCGTCGTCTGTTAACTTTTGCAAAAATCTCCTTAAACTATTTGGCCAATTGAAACAATTTTTCATTCTAATTGATTAAGACATCACCACCTACAAATTGCAGTTGTAAGATTGTGTTTATAAGACATCCAAAATCATAGTCGATTGAATTACCTCATGAACTCTTCTGTAAATACAATGAGATATATTTATAAATACTATAACTGATGGTTGAAATGTTGCACATATATTATATTAACACACACAAAAACACGACCTTAAATGGGACATGAAAACACTTTAACAAAAAGAACCCCTCTCCCCCAAATCTTGTCCACTTCTATCTTTTCCCCCTCTAATTCCCCTATGTGTTTCGCTATGTACCATATCTATAAAATAAAAATGGCACAATCTCTATTGACATCTGTTTTATCGAAAATAAAAAATATAATTAATATGCTAAGTATTCATTTAGAATAGTAACACTCTAATACAGATGCTCAATTTGGACAGCTGCATTTACAAAACGATTCAATACCAAGTAACGTCTGACACATGGAAGAGGGATCAGGTGCCACAAAAAATGGAATGAAGACGATGTCAAATGAAATAGTTTGGGTCAACATTACTAAAAGTATTAACAAAAATACCCAATTCCAAGGTAAATTCAAAAAGGGGGAAGTCCATTAAACCTGACAAAATCAACCGTTAGACTATATCAACTAACGGAACGAATGGAAAACATCTGTCATATTCCTGACTTGGTACAGGCATTTTCAGAAATAAATTGTGTGTTGAACATAGTCATAAAGCTAGCTAAACCTCCCACATGTAGGACAGTTGTTAATAGTTCCGTTATACTGGAAAAATTGGGTGAGCAACCCAAACAGACATAATTGGTTAACGTGACAATAATTAAAATTAAGCCGCCAAAACTATGAAAAACATACATCACAGACATACAACGCAACTGATATAGATAATTCAAACAAACATACAAATAAATCTAACAAAGATGCCAACAAAACGAAATTTAGAAGTTGATAGTCCATACAGTATAATAAAAATATAACGATATTTACACTTTCCCGATAAGGTATACATTAAGCGAAGTATAAATACAAGGGTATAGAAAATGGAAACAACACCATGAAAACCTCATGCGTTCGAATCGCACCACTGGACCAACCTTCATCAGGAGCAGAGCAAAAAACCAGAAAACTGGATACCCATATACCGAGCCACGTCCAAAGTCATACGACCAAAAGAAACATAATAGTACAAAGAAAAATAAAGGGAAAACTGTAGAGTACACAACGCCATGTATGGAAGATTTATAATTTCAAAATGAAATCGTCCCGTTTGTAATAGACTCTGGCACTGAGATGACCACTGTAGTCAAAATTCGAGGTAAAGCTTTAAAAAGAAGTTGAGGAAGCTGTTACTGTGGTTTCTTTAATTTCCAGTTCAAGTAAACTCATCATAGATACCAGGATTGAAATATTGTACTTGCGCCAGACGCGCGTTTCGTCTATACAAAAGACTCATCAGTGACGCTCGAATCAAAAAAAGTTAAAAAGGCCAAATAAAGTATGAAGTTGAAGAGCATTGAGGACCAAAAATTCCTTAAAGAGGATATACCAACATCATCAATGGGACCAAATCAGAAAAAAGTTTGAATTGTAAATGAGAAGAACATATGATCATCAATATAACTTTATTTAAAATTAAATGATCCGACTAATGTTGAAATAAGAAAAGGAGGGCAAGAAGAGGCACTCTCTTGGACATCGGAAAAGTTTATAAATGAATATGTATTTGTGGTATTTTGTGTCTTTAAATAAATTAGTTTTTAATTTCGAACAGATGTTTGTACAAGAAAATTGCGCCAAAACGATTCAAAACCATCACAAAAGGTAGTTTGTTCCCATTTTTCTACTTTTACAATCCGAGTCATTTTTCTAAAAATACTGGAATGAGGTAATCTTTTCTTCCTGAAATTATATAAAAAAAGACTAGCAGAAAATTATTTCTATCACACACGTTTATCAAGATTACTACACGAATGGTAGAGCAGTTTCACAAAAAAAGAGATTGTGAAAATGATGAATTCGAAAAGCTTTTGAAAGAAACATCAGACCGGTTCGATTTTTTCGAGAAAAAAGGTACATTTTTTTCAATCAACGATTAAGAATAAATGATATGTAAAAATTCTAGCGATTACGAGGTTTATTAATTTCACCAGATTTTTTGGGGGCATTGTAACTGTTTTACAATTTCAATTACATCATTTTTGTTTTAATATGACTTCTCCAGTATATTTGGTACAAAAAGAACATGAAGAGAGCAGACATTTAACATTTTCCCCGTCGAGGCATTAATACCATGGATACGACCCATAGTTTAGATCCCAGAATGGAATCTTATCTTCAAGTGTGTAAGTCATATGTTTACTTCTATATGTATTGGTTAGAATATGGTTGTTTTACGTAAACAGTTATTAATAATGACATAAAAATTTCATTTTCCCGAAAATTTAAAACTAGTTTGTTTCGTATACGAATAGAGTACATATTGGTTTTTTACTTCATTTTCTATGGTGGTTTCTCCAAGTTCGATAAAGTCTGAACTCAGGTCGCCCCTTTGCTGTTATACCAGTGCAATACATACAGTGTCAACAGTCAACACTGAGAATAAAAAGGGAAAGCAATTTGAGTAGGTGTGACATTCTTATAAAATTTGTACACATGCAATTTATATATTTTTTTAAATAAAGTACTTGAAACCATCAAGTGATGGTTAATGTATTCAATATATCATACCAATGTTATTTATCTTCAAATGCATTTTTATCGAAAATAAATTTGAGTCACCTCCCTTTGATTTTAATTTATCTAATGTCAAATTGACACTTTTGATTGATTTCAGATCTCACACGATGAAAAGATAAAGAAGTTGGAAAAAACAATTAATAATAAAAGTGGTAAAACAGAACTGAAAACTTTATTGGGTCAGCTAACAAAATGCACGTAGAAACAGTGGAGTATCTAAGAGTTGTTGTGGCATTAAATAACCAAATACAGGAGTTGTTCAACAGAGGACGAGTTCCTTTCCGAACCCTTAATAATAATCAACTATTTTACATTTAAATGACTGATTTACTTGTCTAAAGGCTTCTAGGAATAATTATTCTTATTGTTATACAACTCGATCGTGTTGATGGAGATTATTTTTTTATGACTTACTCATGAGACAATGGTATCAATACCATCCTCGATGTATCTATTTACAATTATAACAGGTAAACCCCCAAACCTATTTTATAAATAACAAAAGAATGTTATAATCCCCCAATATCATGACCCAAACTTTTATTTTTAGAATGATAAAGGAAGAAAATATTTAAATTAAAACCCCCAAAATTACAGGCCTCCAGCTAATTTTATAACCTTAATATTTATGCCCCCCTAGTATATATTTTGGAGATTGGGGCTGAAGGTCAATTATACTACTTCGATTTTTTTTCTTTTTTCTAATAATATATAGACGATGTTCTGCCATATTTTCTGTTGTAAATAGGTATTTCCACCCCTGAAAAATGCGTTCGATGCTATAAATACACTATGAAGAAAATGTTGGAAAATGTAACAGTTTGATCTTATAAGTATATTCCTCAATTATGGCCCATCATTTCCGATGATATATTAGCAAACATTTTTGTGATCTCCAAATCCGTGTGACGCACTTATGGATACTATAGCTAAAGTTTAATTATGCCGAGGCAGGATCAAATGAGTAAAAATTTAATGGGTGATTAAAATACATTTTCGGTAGTGAAGTATGCTTACAAGTGTCACTAGATGTGTCTTGTAAGTATTATAACTAGAGGCTCTAAAGAGCCTGTGTCGCTCACCTTTGTCTAGTTGCATATTCAACAAAGGACACTCTCCAACATTGTATACGAGAACAGAATTCATGACAAAAATCTCTGTTTTGTTGATCTTGTATTGCTGATCATTTAGGCTGTTTAGTGTCCCTTTTTCTTCTTTAGATTTTGCTCAAAACACAAAAGAGGGTAAAAAAAACCTAATTTATGGGCAATCACTCCAACAAAGAGTGACAGTCTACTAACTATATCGGCAAAATTTGACTTGTTAGTAGAACTTGCCTTGTTGATCATTTTTGTGATTTAAGTGTCTATTTATCTATTATAATTTTTAACATATAAGGCAAAACGAAAAAAAATTGTAAAAATCGTCATCAAAGGACAATAACTCCAATTAGGAGTCGTTGAACGATTTCCTCCATAATGTCTTAATTATAGATCTTGTCTTGCTGATCATTTTAGCTTATTTAAGTTTCTATCTATCTATTATAGTTTTTAAGATTTAAGGCAAAAATGCAAAAAATTGGTAAAAATCGTCATCAAAGGGCTATAACTCTAATGAAAAGTCAACTGACGATTTCAACCATCAGACTCATTTGTAGAACTTGTCATGCTGATCATTTTTGCAATATTTAAAGTTTCTCTCTATCTATTATAGTTTTCAAGATTATAGGCAAAAATTAACAAAAATGGTAAAATTTGTGATTTAAGGGAAATAACTCCTATAAGAAATCGTCTGATAGTTTTGACGTCTATGGACAATTAGTAAAGCTCATCATTTTGAACATTTTTGCCTTGTCAGATTTTCTCTATTTATAACGGTTTTCAAAATAATAGACAAAACTTGCATTATACCCTATGTTCTATTTTTAGCCATGTCAGCCAATTTGGTTAGCAGGCCGGGTCATCGGACACATCGGACACATTTTTTAAACTAGATACCCCAATGATGATTGTGGCCAAGTTTGGTTAATTTTTGGCCAGTAGTTTCAGAGGAGAAGATTTTTGTAAAAGTTAACGACGACGACGGACGACGACGACGACGGACGACAAACGCCAAGTGATGAGAAAAGCTCACTTGGCCTTTTAGGCCAGGTGACCTAAAAATTAAATCCTATTGATTCGTCTTAAATTATTCGTTATGACAATACAAAAAATGTATATTTCAACTACGAAAAAAATGACTTTGTAATATGCTTTTGAATAAACGAGTAAACGCGGCAAAATAACGGTCTTATAAGTATATACAGAGGAACATTTAGTGTTGCTAGGTCATTTTGAGCAATTTATTCGGTAATAAGCTGTTTTAAGCAGAATGCTTAACTCCCTTGACTATATGATAAACTTGATGGCTCAAATTATCCCCATTAATCAAACCACATTTTTTTTTTGTTTCGGAGTGACAAATGTTAATTTTCACACACAAAATTCTTTGGAAATATTTAAAAACTCCGTAGTTTTACATCTCAATTCTATCGACTGCTGCTCTTCAAACAGCACAAATTGTGAAGCTCAGTCTATCATTTAAAACAGTTATTTGTTTAATAAAATGGCAAGGATATTTTTTGTTAATAATTATAATTATGTTCCTTACTTTGAGATCCATAATAGAAACAAACCCTGTTGTTTTCTTGACTTTTTAGAAATTGTTGTCCATGTTTAGCGATGACCCGCGTTTGCAAAGTAGCATGACAGTAACTTTTATCGCTTGATTGTTTACATCAGTGGTTGGATTTCATAAAACAATGAAGAAAACAACATAAAACTGGTCAAACTCAATCAGAAAAATAAGGAAAACTTTATACTTGAATGAATGAACATTGGCATAGTAGGTTTGTTTTCAACTTATGAGTTTGAATATCCCTTTTGTAACTTTCACCTCTCTTTTAAAATATGACAATCTTAAGTCTGAATTTTTTGAATTTTATGTTGCATTTTCAATTCACCAAATTACTTGCATACAGAACTGAAAAAATAATTTATTTGTTGCAAAACACATAGAAAGATGTACATTTTTTGTAGCTTTTCATATGTCAATTAAAACACAATTTCTAAATTTTGTTATTGAAAACTAAGATCAATATAATCTAATCGTCAATATATGGTCTAACAGTAAAAGGTTGCATTTATCATTCTCCAGACCGATGAATCTCCACACTTAAAGTCATATGAAACGAATGCATGCATATATATGAAAAACTAAGTCTGGTGTGCACGTTTTTTTTATATTCATTACGAATCTATAATGTATTATCGACCAATTATATTTCATTTAGTGATTGTTGATCGCAAACTCATTAACTTTCGAGTTTTTTAACGAAGTTTACCGGATAGTGACATTGATATACAATCAAGACAGAGCAAGTGCAGCATGTGAAAAAAAAGTGAATCGAGAGAGCCATGATATTGTTTTTTTTATATATTTTCCATTCTGTACCCAATTGTTAATTAAACTTTTCCTTAACAGTTAGTAAATGATTTGTTGTATTTGATTTGTTCTGTAAGAATCAGTTATTACTATTTGACTTCCTGTCACGCACGTTTGTTTACATTCTTTTATCCCGGTTTTCTCCTCGCACTTGCGCTGTGTGTTGGCCGAATTTCTAGCGAGAGGTCGTAGTTAAGATCACTGCATACGGGAAAATATCGGCGAGTTTGTGTACGGGAAGACAATAATTCAATACCAGTGCATTTGTGAAAATTTTGATAGTATAAAGAATTTTCTTTTACAAGAAAGTTGACGTACACTTGTTTTATAGTAAAACTTAGCCATTCAAGTATATAAACATATTCAACTTTTTTTTTTTATATTTGAATTTTCATATGACTTTAACAAAATATGTTACTGATAACAAAACATGACAGTTTTGACAAATAATTTTTGCCGTCTACGAAAGGGTACGCAATGATATTTTTATGCTTCGGTTTATCCGACATACATTTTTAATTAATAAAATCCAACCAGATGATAGTTCTGTTCTTTGCGACGAAAAACTTATTCCTGCTTAACTTTAAATTTGTTTAAAGCATTATACAAAATAAAAAAGACAGTTGAAGATTATTGAGCCCATGAAGTTTTATATTTTGTCGAAAAATGTCCGAATACTACATTCTCAATTTTGACAATTATGTATATAATTATAGTTTATAGATGTTATTACCCCCTGGTGCCCCCTTAAGAAATTTCATCCGCGTGGTCATTCCAGCCTCACTTTCGTACAATGTACAAGACGTCACAGATTTCAATAACCTCTTTGTTCGTTTCAAGTGCAGAGCATAGTTCTCGTTGATAATTTGTATCTAGAATTTCATCATGTGTACATTTCACATATTTATTTTAACTTAATCTTGTATTAAACGAATATATCGTAATGCAGTTTATCTGACATATCAATTTTGTGCTACAGTAGAGTTTAGAAACAAACCGAAACGGCACTGTCAACAAACCGTCTCGCTCAAAACGACTTCTACAGAATGCCAGTCTACTCCGTAAAATCGTTTGGTGTGCCAGCTTCATCCATCAGTGATACGGATATGATTTCGCCGGAAATTAGACAAAATATAATAACAAGTAAAGATGTGAACTTAAACTCCTTATTAAGACCTAATTACGAAATTCCTGTTAAGAGGAAAACTTTAGAAAATGTTGTTGCTAGAAAATGATGACAGGTTGATGCGCAACTTGTCTTTAGACGAATTTATTATCGCTTTTGGCCGATTCAAAAGGATAATGTGCTCTGCTTTTCCATCTAGGGGAGAGGAATTGGAACACTATTTGGCCCATATTGCAGAAACCGCTAACATTTGGCCACACAAGTTTTTTGAGTATCACAGAATGTTTTCAGCGAAACGCGCCACTATGCTTCTCCAGCATAATCTTAAAATCGATTGGTCAAAGGGTGACTTTGAATTGCGACAAAAAATTTGTGCTGGTTCTAAAGTAAATTCCTGTTCTTTCTGCAGTTCAACAATGCATACTTCAGCTATGTGTCAGCTGAAAACTTCTAATCAACACACCATGGCCAGTACAGCCAAAGGATCGGATTCTTTAGGCCGCGATATTGTATGGCATGAAGATCAACAGTTATGCAACAACTTTAATTGGGCATGTGGTTGTTCTAAACCGTATTGCAAATATCTTCATGTTTGTAAATTGTGCAAGGCAAAAAGTCCTGGGAAATTCAGTTGCACTAAATCCCAAGATGCAACAAAACAGGGCCAACCAAGTCAAAGACCAACACCAGTTAAAAAACAATGACTTCCTGTTGCCACATCACCTGTCAATTATACTCAATTATCTATAGAGTTACAAAATCACCCTGATAAAGATTTTTCCTCTTTTTATGTAACAGTATAAAATATGGATTTGATATGCTTGTTTCTGAATCAGATATCATTACTTACGAATGTAGAAATGCTCTCTTTGCTAGGAGAGATCTAGAAACTGTTCAAACACTTATTAATGATGAACTTAAAAAGGTTTATAAATGGTCCCTTTAATGTCCCTCCTTTCACTGCTTATAGAGTAAGTCCTATTGGCATTGCCACTCACAAGTATTTATTTAAGAAAAGACTGATTCTGGGTCTCTCCTCGCCACATAATAAAGAACACTGTAGTGTTAATGATTTAATTGACAAAGATTTATGTTCTATGTCTTACATTAAGTTAGACGATGCAATAAATGTTATTCAAAACTACGGCCCAAAAAGCACCTGCTGCAAAGTGGACTGCCAAGACGCGTTCAAACAATTGCCTATTAGTCCAAAACAATGGCATTTTTTTTTTTTTTTTAAATGGAACAATAAATATTATAATTATGTAAGATTACCTTTTGGTTGTCGTTCAAGTCCAAGACTTTTTGACATGTTATCCACAAGCATATGCTGGATAGCCAAGAACACAAACAATTATGTCATTCAACAATTAAACTATATTTGTGTGGCATTAGGTTTTATTTTTTAAAGTATGGAGGTTTTAATCCATTGATTAGTTTTGGAAAGCCTCTTGAGTGTCTTAAAGCAATGTTAATTGGTTTAAAGAAAAAAACAGGGTCTACTGTCAAACGCCAACGTTACCTATAACTATGTCAATTTTGTCAAAAATGTGTAAATTACTACATACGTGTATTTTTGGTAATTTTGATAGTATTATGTTAGAGGCTGCCTGTACAACAGCCTTTTTTGGATTTTTAAGATGTGGTGAATTCACGGTAATGAATTAGTTTGATCCTGAATGTCACTTATGCTGCAGTGATATGCAAATCACTGCTGAATGTATTTTTGTAACTCTTAAAAAGTCAAAAACTGATCCTTTTAGACAAGGTATAACTATTCCGCTTTACAAAAAAGGTTATGCTATTTGTCCTGTTTTATCTATATTGAAATACAATCAGTTGAGGCAGTCTGTGTACTCTTCTAATACTGAGGCCTTTTTTATTTCTGAAGATAGAAAACCCTTGAACAGGAAATTTTTCATTTCACATGTCAAAATTTCACTTGACAAATTAGGCTTATCTAGTGACTCATACAATGGACATTCCTTTCGAATTGGTGCAGCTACATCTGCTAAAAAAGCCCGTCTTGAAGATCATTTAATTCAAACACTTGGTAGATGGTCTTCAAATTTTAACACAAGATACATTCATACTTCTCCTAATGTTCTTAAGAATGCTCAAAAACAATTAGCAGAGACAGACAGAAGTTAGGTTAAATTGTACTGGCAACAAAGGTTCCCCATTCCACTTGGGGCTACAGCTGCTTTGCACCTGTATTTGGCCAATTCGATACAAATCTACACATTAGCCTTTGTATCTTATCCCCCAAGTTTTAATTTTTATATTTATATGAAAAGGAGGATAACTCAATTTTAATTTCAAAAGTGTCAAATAGCTGTTAGCCCTCAGTTCTTTCCAAGTTGTAATTTGTTTATCTGTATATATATAAGTTATTAGATTAAAACATGTTTAGCTAGTAATAAAATATTTCTTTTATCTTATTGTTTGTTAACGCAGATTCAAACTAGGTTAAAGATTCATACTTATGACAGAGGTGTTGGTATAATTCCGTGAGACAGCCAAAAACGAATAGATTCTCTTATACATGTACTTTGAAGCAGTGTCAGTACAAACTTGGCAAATAGTTTATTTATAACAACAGTACAAGACTTAGAAATTGGTATAGTTTGCTCAGGTCATAAATGTGGTTTATACTTTAAGTTATGCAAGAGATAGTTATAGGTTGGTAAAGTTCCAAAGATTGGCTTTCTTAATACATGTATCCAGTTCTATTATTGTGGTATATTACATGAGACGTATACTAGTTTGTTGTAGGTATCCGTACATGTCCATGTCGGCATATTTACATTAGGAAATAAATGGTCTAATAAAATAACTAATATATGATTTTATTTGAAAATGTAGATGTTGTATAAGAAAGGAAAACTTACAAAGGGTTAAATATTGATTTCATATCTAATACTATCATTTGTAATATTAAAAAAATATTAATTTGATGCCTGAAAATAGTTACCATGAATTAACCTTCACCAGGAACGCTCAAATCCGGAAAATTGAAAGCAAGCGATGTATGAATACTTGGCGAGTTATATTACCAAAGCGGACCAGGAAGTTTGAACCTTATTTTCTGATAATGTCTTGAGTGAAATATGTTCATCTCTATATTAAACATTTGTATTTGCTGTGTTCACTTTCTGCCGCCGTCAATTCCCGAGTGACAAAAAGATTTATGTTTTAACACCATCCTATCGGGCAGTGATGTGATATATGATAACAGATACTTGCTCTTAGAGTTTTAAAAGAAATTTAATACAATTGTTTATGTTTTGCTCTGCATAAATCTATAAACAAACTTTTTTTTTTAAATGTAACGTTTAATTTTCATCATAATGAAGCTGAGAAAATCCGTTTTGTGCTTTTCCAACAACATAAAACATAAAAACCTTAAACTAGCATGGGATTAATAAATTAATGAATAAACCCAGAATATAATTTACAGACTTTACAGATACACTATTTCATGGTAAGAAGTAAATTCTTTTGTTAAAAACAAAATCAATACTTCGACTCTTATTATACGACCGCAAAAAAATTGCGTTCGTATATTGCTATCATGTCGTCGTCGTCGTCGGCGTCGTCGTCGTCCGAAGACACATTTGGTTTCCGGACAATAACTTTAGTTTAAGTGAATGGATCTCTATGAAATTTTACCAGAAGGTTCAATACCACAAAAGAAAGGTTGGGATTGATTTTGGGGTTATGGTACCAACAGTTTAGGAATTAGGGGCAAAAAGGGCCAAAACAAGCATTTTTGTAGTTTCCGGACAATAACTTGTGTGTAAGTGTATGGATCTCTCTGAAATTGTACCACAAGGTTCCATATCACAAAGGGAAGGTTGGGATTGAGTTTAGTCTCCAGGGGTAATTGGATCTCCTAAACGTTTAGAAATAATTGCCTAAACGTTTAGAAATAAGGGGCCAAAACAAGCATTTTCTAGTTTCCAGACAATAACTTGTGTTAAAGTTTATGGAACTCTCTGAAATTGTACATTTTCCTGAAAAGAAAATAATCTTTAAAATTTTTAAAAATTGGGGGATTTTTTCAAATTTTTGGGGTTCATATTTGGGGGATTTTTTCATTTTTTTGGGGAGGTTCATACTTTTTCTTCAAGATTTTAAAAATTTCAAATTATAAAAAAAAAAAATTTGAGGGGACACATTTTTGGGGAATATTTTTTTCATAATTTTTTGTTTTTTTTCCCAAAAATTTTCCATTTTTCCATTGATTATTTCTGATGTATATACAAAAGCAACAAATACTGATATGACAGGAGATACACACCAAACAGCGTGTGTAAATTATTATATATAACAGATTAACTAAGTATTGTGCAACAGCACAGTATTGCGCAATAGCATTTTTTAATTGGTCTACATTGAGGTCCAAAGGGTCCAAAATTAAACTTTGTTTGATTTCATCAAAAACTGAATTATTGCGGCTCTATGATATGCTGAATCTTATTGTGCATTTAGATTTTTTATTTTGGGCCCTGTCTTCAAATTAGTCCATATTAAGGTTTTTCAACTAAAATTAAAATTTTGGTGTTTTTTTATATGCTGAATCTAACCATGTTCTTAGATTTTGGATATCAGACCATACTAGGTAAATTAAATGTCCCATTTCAAATTTTTAAGATCTTTGACCACATTTATTTTGTGTCAGAAACCTATATTATGTCAAAACTGTGATCACAATCCAAATTCAGACAGTATCAAGCTTGAATATTGTGTCCAAACTTGCCCCAACTGTTCAGGGTTCGACTTCTGCGGTCGTATCAGGCTGCACTCGGCGAAGCATTTTATTTTATGTTAGCAGCCAATAAAATCAAGTGATATATTTCATTTGGTTATTCGTTCAATATAAACACCAATGCTATAAATGAATGGCCAAACTTGATTGCATTTGGGTACAACAGTAATGAAATATATTTAATCTATTAAAATGTTTCTACAGTAGCATTCGGGAAGTTTATAAAAATAAACTCGATGAGGTTTGACGTGATATTAAGTAGTCATAAGAGCATTGAGTAGAAAATATTTCTTTAAGTGTTCAATGAATACAAGTGCATCACTTTCCACTATAGTGTTCAACGAATTCAAAACCATCACTTCCCCGTAAATAAATGTGTGAAAAGACTCATCAGAAATCAAAGTATGTAGGAGTTACAACAAAATAGTACAATATTGTATCTTTTACAAAGTTTCAATGCCTAACTTAAACTCAGTAATTTTAAATATCATTCACCATAAAAATTGATGAAAGTAGCATCTGAAAAATAAAAAAGGAATTTTAACAAGTCAATTTCCGACTAAATTTAACAAACATTTTCGGCCGATACATGTCATCCAAACATGCACTACATGAACAGCTGACGGACTGTCAGATACATGCGGATTTTACAATATGTCTACTTAAAAGTTAATCAAATATTAGAAACCTAATATACACGCATAGAATCGCGTGAAATATAAGCATATATTATTCATAAGAAATAGTTGAGAAACTGAAATCCAGAAACATTTGTGTTTTTTTTTCTTTCTATTTCTTAGTGCATACTATAATTCGACAAAAAAAGCCGACGTAACTATATTTAAAAAGTATTCCTTTACAAAGAACAGATATTTCCTCGATAACCTGTTAGCAAACGAAATTAATATATTTTAACAGAAATTCTGACTGACTGTGGAATATTATTAATGTTGTTATACATTAGTCATCAACATATTGATATTGTTTTTTAACTTTTTCTACCAAAACAAAAACGTTCATATGCTCTTTGCACTTTACAGGTTATGACCTGTTCCCCTTTATTCAAGGACAACCACGTTTTAATGTGGTCATATCTTCAAGATAAAAGGTCTGAATATGACGAGGCACCGTTAAACTTGTTTCAAACATTGCTTTCATTAGCAACGTGCCTGTCTAAAATTGATGGCAGACACATCATCAATGCCAAAGTTTGTTGCTGTCTCACAATCAATCGAATGCTAATAATATTTAAAAACTATTTTCTCGAACAATGGCATTATATATTCAGAATGAGATAAGTTTAAATATGCATAAATATGCATTGAACATTTTTGTTAACCATTTTGAATGACAATAACTTTTTAATAAACTTATCAGTAGTACTTATGAAAAATATTGGAACCTGTATATAGTTTAATTTATTTCAATAGGACGTTTAATGAGCTTGTGAAATTTGTAATTTCATTTTTTTTTATTTCACAAAGTACCTTTGTCATTATCATGTATATAGTATACGATTTGTCACAAATTGTTTTTATTATTTATTCTATCATTTAAAACGATCAATCAAATTTATTCACAAGTATCAACAAATTGACTGAACTAAGATTGGGAGTATCTGATCATTTGTTCTGTCAACCAAATTTGACAATATTACGTCATAGTAAGCCACTTAATCAAGCGTACTGTCCATGGTGATGGAAATTATTTGTATAGGACGAAACCCAATACTGGTCCGTACCGACAGAAGGAGTAGTCTTTCGAAATCTTTATAAATCAAATCAACACACTTTGAATGAATATTTATATTAGATATATAATACATAGATATAAGAAGATGTGGTATGAGTGCCAATGAGACAACTCTCCATCCAAGTCACAATTTGTAAAAGTAAACCATTACATGCATATAAGTGGTATACCTATCTTTAGTTAATACCTATAAAAAAGAAATAAAATGTAGTATGATAGCCAATGAGAAACCTATCCACCAGAGACCAACTGACGTGGATGTTAGCAACTAGTATGTCAAATAATTATTTTCGTAAAGCAGTAGATGCAATTCTATCGGCAACATACTTACTTTCGAATATTACGACGAAATGATTTAATCTAGGAAGAAGATAATATGTTGAATTGAATTTTTTGAGATTCGAATATCGGTAAACTACTGTTGCCTGAAATGATTCACTCTTTTTTTTATACAGATGACACATTTATGTCACACGACGAATAAGATTGAAATTATGTGATTTGATGTACGTTGTAAGAAGAGGATTTATTTCAGTGTTCAACAACAAGAAAGCAATTCCGTTAGTTAACTACCATGTCAAAAATTTTATGATGAAAAAACACACCAACAAACACGCAATAAGATTATGTTGAACTACTGTCGTAAAGAAGATAATTGCAATTGGTTAAAAAGAGAACGATGAGCAAGCTAACAATCAAACAAACAAAATTTCTAAAAATGTGTAGGCAAACATATCCCAACCAAATTGTTCATACACAAAACGACAAACATAAATAGAAATGACAATGTTGTTTCTTTAATATAGCTTATTGTTGAGGTTGATATGGTGACTAATTATGCTCTCAGATGTAGTCGATGGCCGAAGTGAGCCGACAAAAATACTATTTAAAACTGGTATCACAATGTAGTACTCTGTACAGAAAGTTTGTACATATTACGACAAGTTGTTTTACTTCCGGGTAATAAGATAGTACTCTGTACAGAAAGTCTGAACATATTACAACAAGTGGTTTTACTTCAGGGTAAAATAATAGTACTCTGTACAGAACGTTTGTACATATTACAACAAGTTGTTTTACTTCCGGGTAAAAAGATAGTACTCTGTACAGATTTTAGTTTGTACATATTACATTGGTTTTACTTCCTTGTAAAAATGTATTAAACTGTACAGAAAGTTTGTGTTCCCAGTTATCATTGTTTTTTTTTATGAAAAACACAAACCATTTGATTTATTATTTAAAAAAGTAATGATATGTTTAATGAGAAAAAATAGGTATGCTTTGAAAAAAAAGTCAATGTTTTTTCTTAGAAAAGTGACAAATAACATTTATATATATGCTATTTGTTTCTGGGTAAGCTGCATAAAACAGAAAACCTATGATAAAAAGCGTTATAACACAACAATAAAATAAAATCGACAGCGTACTCGACCGGTCAAGTTTATAAACATTTGGGTAAAACTTTCCAAAAATGCAAGGATTCCCATCACCAGAACGAAGTATAAGTTTAAAGTACCAAACAATTTAGATCTACTATCTTTTGCAAAAAATATATTGGAGAGCAATGAGTTCCAATTTAATGGGACCTTATATAAACAAGTTATAGGGGTGCCTCAAGGTGGAATATTATCACCCACTGCGACCGATCTGCATCTGTCAACAATACTTACAAAAATCTTAAACAGATTTCAATTTAAAATGATATTAATATTATCATGTTTATTTATCTTGGCCTAAAATAACAAAATAATGTTATAACTGTGCAGTTTAGAAATCACTGGAACAATCATAGATACTGATGGAATGATTAAAACTTTCTATTTGACTTACATAATGATTCTGGAATGATCATAATCTA
This sequence comes from Mytilus coruscus, assembly GCA_017311375.1. NCBI lineage: Eukaryota > Metazoa > Mollusca > Bivalvia > Mytilida > Mytilidae > Mytilus > Mytilus coruscus. The sequence goes on along the minus strand of CM029603.1, from coordinate 81,689,376 downwards.
CGATGTGTAATTTAAACTTCCACCGTATTCTAGAAGTTTCCGTTCTACAGTTTTCTAGGAGTTTCCCGTATAAAGTGTTCTAGAGATTTCCGTGACAACTATATATATATATATATATATACAGACACTAAAGTTAGACTTTCAGATAAGACATTAATATTCTCAGAAGTTCTTTGGAGTTGTTACACTGACACTTTTATTTACGTTAACTACAACATAACTAGATTGTGACTAATTGGACATAATATTCTGTTTGGATTCCCGCAACAGTGAAGAGAAGAATTCCGGATAAAGAAAAGACAAAAGGATCGGACATATATTTTAACAGTTAAGTTGACATTTCAATTTGTATAATATTTCTTGTAAACTTGTTTATAATAAATCTTGTTAAATTTTATAACTGATTTGTGTCTTTTGTTGGCTACAATTTAAAGGTGATTTCTGGCCGTAACAATATCATAACTATGATTTGCCAATATCGTGATGATGGCTTCATGATTACAGAATGCAATAAATCACAAATTGATGAGTTCTTCGCAATTGCAAATCGTATTGACCCTCTACTTAAGTTTACGTATGATTTCTCCAATACAGAATTGACGTACTTAGATACTAAGGTGTACAAAGGGAACGGTTTAAATCAAGTGGTGTCAAGTATTATAACAGGTGAAACAATTCGTCACATAAGAAATAATAGCAACGAAACTGATCTCAACAACCATCTTATGACTTTGGAGAATAAACTTATAGATAGAGGTTATGAGAAGTTACAAACTGCAAAAGACATAAAAGATGTGAAACACAACGTTAAAAGATGCAGTACTCTGTCAGATATTTTTAGAAAAAGGGAAATTCCACTTAAACTGGTAACTAGATATAACCCAATGGTTATAAATCTTAACAGAGCTATTAAGAAAAATTGGCAGATTTTGCAAAGAGATGAATATTGTAAAACAGTATTCAAAAAGATGCCTATCATAGCGTATAAACGTAGTAAAAAATTAAAAGAGCACCTAGCAAAAACAAGACTTTTAAATAGGGAGACTTTTGAGAAGGGAACCCTTGCTAAGTATGTCATAGAGCTTAGCTAAAAAATCCCGAAACACCGTTAGTTAAAAAATATATATACTTTTAGTTAAAAGGTAATTAGTATTTACGACTCTATAAAAACGGTGTCAAGTCCTGAGGTTTTAGTATGTATGTTGGTGATCATTCCATTTATGGAAAGTTTTACCCAAATGTTTATAAATGTAATATGTACAAACTTTCTGTACAGAGTACTATCTTTTTACTCGGAAGAAAAACAACTTGTTGTAATATGTACAAACTTTATGTACAGAGTACTACATTGTGATACCAGTTTTAAATAGTATTCTTGTCGGCTCACTTCGGCCATCGTACAGATGATTTATATTTCAGGCTTTTCAAACGTTGGTCTCGACTGAATTAGATATATATTATTCAAATGATCCAAAACTCGTTAATTACGTCAGCAAATTGATCATATTTTTTTTCATGAATAATCACATCTGTTGTAAATTTTATATGGTTCAGGTCAGTCAACAGTTTAACAGAAATTGCTGTTTTTGAACTAGTAAAACTTATAATTAATGGACACCTCAACGTTTACCAGGAATACATTATATCGATGTCTATGTCAAGTATGTATAATAACGTGTTTGTGATTTATTGGTTTTGGTACTTGTTTACAAGGATTTGTTATTTTACACGCTTTATAATTTATAAATGTGCTTCGGTCAACGCTTTTACATGCCATTAAAACTATAAAGAAGACAATCAATAACCAAACAAAAAGTATTTTATTATACAGATAAATGGACGCCATAGCATTGTTTATATTTAGCAATGTGTTCCTAGTTTGCCTTTTATGTTTACATAGGGCTAAAACAGAAATGAACAAATAAAAAGTTTAGTGAAAATTAATCTTAAACAATCAATAATAAATAGAATAATGCACTTGGTGCTTTGTTCAAAATGAAAATGTTGATAGTTTGAAAACAAACTCTATCTCAATGTATTGCGGTCGATTTTGAGAAATGTATCTTCAGATGATAATCATTTTCATTTGATTAATAGTTTGACAACTTTGAAAATGAAACCAATGGACTAGACATTACCGTACTAAGTCAACCTTTAAAGTATTTTCTCTATTACAAATTGAAATTTCCTCTAATTTTTTTTAAATGTGAAAAGCGAATAATGAACGCTTTGTTAAAGGAGCAGGGAATTTTCTCTTTGATATCATTAAATATAGAAAATTATAAGTTTGGTAGCACAAAGCTATTTCACCACTTCAAAGGAAAGTCGCACTTAAAACGATCTTTCTAGTCCAAAATCTCTTCTTCACTTGAAATATTGTCGTGTTATTTCCTACATACATACGTGGCATATTATTAGTGGAAAACATCAATTTTCTGACTGTCTGATTTTCTAACAAACAAATATTTCGCATCCTGGTTGGATAGTATTAAAGCAAAGACATTTCGTCTTTTATGCAATTGTGGGAAGACGTCAAGAGGTTAGTGATTTTCAATTCTAAAATACTTTTTACTAAATGTATTAAGCTCATGCATAATAAATTATTTATTTTTGCTTTGTTTTATGTAACCTTGAATTTCTTTAGTCAATTTCATTAAATCGGAAAATGTTAACATTAATTAATTCAAATTCATCACGTTGGGTGTTTGAATTTTATGCAAAAAATTGTATATGTAAATATCTATTCATTTCAATAAAACAAATCTTTTATTTAAGGCTTAAATATTTCGAATAAAGAAAAGTTAATTTGCCGCAATTATTGAGGTGTAAATTCGACCTTTCACTCACAATATTAACCTCGCACTTTATCAAATTTGTGTGTAAGACTGTCGATTTAAATATTAGAAAACGTAGGCGAAAGATACTAAAGGGACATTCAAACTTATAAGTCGAAAATAAACTGACAACGCCATTGCAAAAAAAAAAAGAAGAAAAAGACCAAAAGACAAACAACAGTACATAAAACACAACATAGAAAACTAAAGACTAAGCAACACGAACCCCACCAAACAATAGTGCTCCGGAAGGGTAAGCAGGTCCTGTGGCAACCGTCGTGTTGCTCATGTTAGTACAAACCCAGTGATAAGTCTAATTTGGTAGATCACATTCGGTGAAAAGGGGACGGGATGATGTGCTATGAGTTTACTTTGATAACTTCCTTAAACTTAACTAACTTGGCTTTACTTGCTAAGATCAATTTCTGATATTATAACACATTTTTTAAAAATCAATTGGTGTAGTTGTTTTAGGTACCGAAAAGCAACGTAATAAATTAACGATATGAGTATAGTTTAATAATTTGTTTTGCTGAATGTTTATATTTTACAGAAATCAACAATGGACAGTTTACTGATGATTCTGATTAATGCATTAATTTGTTTCGGAGTCATGGCCAATATGAATATGGTATGTTTATTTCTTTTTCAGAGCATGAATAAGTCCCATGAATGACTGAAATAAATTGTTTGTGTGTATTATTTGTATTGATTTATTCTGTTCCGTTTTCCCTTCCTGAACCCTCCCTTGTTAGTTGTTTTCGTGCTGCTCGATCTTCAGTTTTCTGTGCATGGTTGATTGGTTTTGGAAATTGTTATGGTTTTTCGACATATTGTTTTATATGTTTATATACATATTTATGATTGTCCTCTTGTTGTTTCCGTCTCTTTCCATTAAATTAGGAAAAGTGTCAAATTTGGTTTTTATGTTGTCACTTTTGTCAATGGTTCCCGTTCGTCTAAAAACTGAATTTGTTTTTTATATTGTGAATTTAAAAAAAGCCACATTTCTGATCTTGTTTTGTTTTTAATTTGCTTCGCCTTCTTCCTTCATTGATTTTTAATCTTAAGTTTAAATTTGAATTCAATACGTTTTTATTGTCTTTACCATGTTTACTGACCTGTTTGGTGTCTATTCAAATGTTTTAGAGATTTGTAATACACAAAAGCATTTTTTTTTCTCTCAGAAATTTGATTATCACGTTATTGAAGGAAATGCCAGATATTTGGAAAACATAGAGACAAATCTAGCAGAGAATACAGTGAAAATTCACACCCCAGCACACAATGATGTTATGGAATCGTACCAAATCCAAGATTTTCGTCAGGTTTGTAAATAACGACATAACTATAACCTAGGAATGGTGATTTATTACCAAAACTTTTCTGTATTAAACACTTAAACGTGGTGGCATTCTTTTAACAAATATATCCACAGATTAGCTTCATGTTATCTTTAGATAACTTTTAATCGAAGTCAACTCTGAATTCGAAAAACAATATTTTCATTTTGATTTATATTTTCTGCTTGCTTCAGTCATGATAAAGAATATCTGTTCTCCGTTTAAGGTCGTTTTGGGACCCATAATATATGAAACCGATTTTCATTCTTTGTCAAAATGCAGTTAATATCATGTTAGTTAAAAAGTGACAAAAAAAATATTGATCGACGGACTCATTTTTTAAAAGTTGTGCAAATTTTCTTAGATATGAAGGAAATGATTATATACTGACAAAACTACAATAACCTGACTATAGAAAACATTAAAGGATAAAATTTGAAATAAAATATGAAAAGATGGTTCATATCAACATGATAGAAAATGATAAAACTGATGTGTTTATACATCATGTTTTTTTTGTACATCCTCGGCTTTCAAATATTCGACTTTGAGCGTTCCTGATGAAGGTAAATCCAGAAAAGCGCTTCGGACGCATGAATTTATTTAACTCAAAAATAAGGAGATGAAGTATGATTGCCAATGAGACAAATATCCACCAAAGTTCAAATAAAGTAGATGTAAGCAATTATAGGCAACCGTACGGTCTTCAACAATGAAAAAAACCCAAACCGTATAGTCGGCTATAAATGGCCCCGACATGAAATATATGAAACAATTCTGTTGTTTTCATTTTTTACATAAGAAAATAATATATCCAATATATTATCAACTTAATTATATCAGCTCTTCCCTCCAATTAAGTATTTTTTTTCACATATTTGAACAAACGATAAAAAGTTTAAACCATTAGTTAAATACAATAACCTTCTTGAGTGAAATGAATAGTCCGAACAACGAATTTCAATTTTCGAGAAAATTTTTCATTTTAAGATATAAATTTTTACCTATAATTTACGTTTTTTTTGTGATCTGAAATGACGGAATGCTCTAATACTACATTAAGAGACTAAAATCATTTATGTTTATTGAATGATATACCGAATTTTAATAATATGCAATGAACATTGTTCATCTACTCAACGATTAATTAGTTAACAAATAACCTAACATTGCACAAAGCTCATTATTCTTTGACATAGAAGGTTTTCATTACAGGGTCAGCAGATGAAATGTCTCCCTTCCTTGAACCAATGTAGACTGCGGGACATAGACAGAGAAACTGCAGGAGATGCTGGTCAAATTACAGAGGGATTTATTCACAGCTGGGTACGGAATATATGCACACTATTTTAAAATGTTATATTTGTCATGCAGTCGAATCAGAATCTTTAAAAGGAAACCTCAGTCATATTTCAGGTCTTCATATGGTTGCCGCCATTCGAAAAGTCGAAAAGGGATTGAAATGTATTCGAATGTTAGTGTGCATAATATTGTTCGAAAGAGGCATTTCATTGTGTTAAAAATTCAACATACCGAATCCAGTTTGTACCAAAAACATAAATAGATGTAGATATTTTTCATTCATCATTGGTCGAACAATAAATAATAATTTGTTTGACTAATGAAACATTAATTTAAGAAATAAGCATGAATGATAATTGTTTTTATTCTACATATTGTTTAAAGTACAGATTTCGTGGCCAACTTGAACCAACAATGATTGATATAGACTTGAGTTAAGCAGGCCAACTTCAAGCAAAGTTTTGGATTTTTTCTGATATATTTATTAACTTTTATAGACTTAGAACAATTCAGAATTTGAAATATTGTATAGACACCTGTCTATTGTTGTTGATTGCATGTTGCCCTCTGCACCTTTTTGTTGTATGTTTGTCATCCGTTGGAAAATTGTCTCATTTGCTTACACCTTCATCTCTTTTATTCTTTTTCGATATAAAAATGAACTTTATTTGCAAATTAAAAATACATACTGTTTATCTTATGGTAGTATTATTTTCTACAAATGCAATAAGAAGTCTTCTTTATTATGCCTTTACAAGAAAAATTAAAACAGATTTAAGATACAAACTAGTATAAATAATTAATGTGATATCTCCACTAATGAAGCATTTCATGATTCTTCTAATATTCTGTATTTGAAACTCCAGAAGTCAAAACTGGCCTTCTATAGTTTAGCTTTTCTTTTTAGATCCTGTTGGTCATATTCATTAGTACATCCCCGGCCTTCAAATTTGGATTTTGGCATTCTTGATCATTGCCAGTAAATCCAGAAAAGCCCTTCGAACGCACCAAACTTAAAAAACATTATTTTCATTATATACAAGATTAAGTAAAATAGCCCTAAATAAATTCCATATCTGCAACAGTCTGACAGTTTCAATTGAAAATCTGTACAAATTATATGCGATTCAAAACATTGGTTCATTCAAATATTAACTCAGTAAAGCACTATTTTAGAAAAAAATTTTAGAAACTCTAAAATGATAATGCTTTATTTTGTAGTGATATACCCATAAATTGATAATTGCTAAAATTTGACACTTTTAATGTCTTTTATTTTTGTTGTCTCATCACAATTAATATATAATGTGTCTGTTTTTGTGTACGTGCGAATAATCAAAAACTCTTTATTTTTACAGAACAAAGGAGATAACACCATAAATAATGAAAACGAAGAAGTGGTTAAGGAAATGTATTATGTTAATTTGGATAAAACTATTGATGACAACTCACTTGTAGGGGCTTTAAAAGAGTTTCATCAGGATTTTAAATACCCTCTGTATAAGGAAAAGAAGATACCACTGGATGCTGAAGTATTAAATATAACAGGTCCTGCAGGTAAACAAAGTTATATGTATTAAATCCTAACTTTTTTGAAAAAGTAAATCGTGAATAATTTGCCGTATTTTTTGTCTAAATGGTTGGCAATTATACTCTGTACGAAATATTTACATTAATGGTACCAAATTTACCGCACCAGAGCGTATGCGTACAAAATGAATAGCCTACAAATATAAAATAATTTGATAGCTGTGTAGCAAATACTGATAATAGGAAAGCATGCAATTTAAACACGAAAAAGGTCTGAAAAATAAGGGAGATAAGGTATGATATAGACAACAAACCTTTAAAAGTAATAACACGAGATGTAGCATATTTATTCATGTTGTAACCTGACTTTGGATGGTCTTCAAAATGAACCATAAATTAAAGGAATAATAACTGCAAAGCCCAGATATACTGAGTTAGTTGAAAAGAAAGAAATGAGTAATTATGTTTTTGTTTTAAACTTTAACCTTTCCCAAATTTTTATTTAGACTGAAACTGGATATATTTGAACTGAAATAATTTGATTACAGTGTTGTTTCTTTGAATAAAGATTAAATAGATACCACCCTAAGCTTTGAAAACACTAAATGTAAAACCACAAGAACGCTTTTGTTTTGGTTACATACAAGTGAAAATACTCGCTATTTCATTTTACTTGGTCAATGCAAAGCTTCTCATGTCTTCTTCATTTAATTGGATTATGTTGAGTGCCCTGTTTGTCTACTGAAACCCGGATATGCACTCCAATGTTTGTTTGTTTATGACTTGATTTTCACTCCTATTATATGTTTTGTTCTGTTTATTTGTCTGTTTCTTACCGGACCTTCACTCCTATGTTTCCTGTTTATACCTGGACTTTACTCTCACGTTTCTCAATTTTACCTGGACTGTGACTATGTTTGTAAACACCTATACGTTTCTTCTCGTGTTTGCCTGTTAAGACATGGACGTTCACTTCCATGTTTGTCTGGTTTCTTTTTATACATTGATGTTCAATCTCTTTTCACTGTTTTCACCTGGACTTTCACTTCTATGCTTGACTGCTGGTACCTAGACTTTGACTACTATGTTAAACTATCTATACATCGACTTTTACTACTATGTTTGACTGTTTATACCTCGACTTTCACTTCTATGTTTGACTGTTTATACCTCGACTTTCACTTCTATGTTTGACTGTTTATACCTCGACTTTCACTTCTATGTTTGACTGTTTATACCTCGACTTTCACTACTATGTTTGACTGTTTATACCTCGACTTTCACTTCTATGTTTGACTGTTTATACCTCGACTTTCACTACTATGTTTGACTGTTTATACCTCGACTTTTACTTCTATGTTTGACTGTTTATACCTCGACTTTCACTACAATGTTTGACTGTTTATACCTCGACTTTCACTACAATGTTTGACTGTTTATACCTCGACTTTCACTACAATGTTTGACTGTTTATACCTCGACTTTCACTTCTATGTTTGACTGTTTATACCTCGACTTTCACTACAATGTTTGACTGTTTATACCTCGACTTTCACTACCATGTTTGACTGTTTATACCTCGACTTTCACTACAATGTTTGACTGTTTATACCTCGACTTCTACTTCTATGTTTGACTGTTTATACCTCGACTTTCACTATCATGTTTGACTGTTTATACTTCGACTTTCACATTATTTTTGACTGTTCATACCTCGACTTTCACTGACATTAACGTACCAGTGATTTGTCAAGTTCAAAGTAAGTGACTAAATAGTTATGACAAAAACAAAATATCTTTTTTTATGAAACAGCATTCTATATTTGAAATCTATATAAAACTATATCGGAACACTTTATAACCATTTTTATCTTTAAAAAGTAAGGAAATATAAAACAAAAAAGCCTACAAATTGACCTTTGAATTTGTAACACCGAAACAAAAAAGTACTTAAATATTTCAAAAATCATGATCCTTCCAAAGAAAAACATGTCTTACACATAGTGCTTGCAGACTCTATTTGTCGTAGTAGTGGAGAAATATTCATGCAAAAATATTGTGGATTTATTTATATCCGTTGGTACAATTTTTTATGGTTTAAGGAAAAGTTACATTTTCATGGATATTTGATTTCGTGTTTTTACCAAAGTCTGCATACAAATCTATAGAAAATTTGTCATTCGTCGAATAATTAAAGTCGTGGTTCACCTCGACCAACCAAATCCACAAAAAGAATAACAAAGAATCCACAGTAGTTATATATGATTTTGATTTCAGTGTTGATTCAGATCCAACGGAGATAAGGGACATAGCTTTTTTAGATCACTGCTTCGTTTATGTCAGCCGTTTTTATTATTATAAGACTAAATGACTAAATAAAAAAATATGGAGATCTTGTATGATTGCCAATGAGACAATTATCTACCAAAGTTTAAATGAAGTGGATGTAAGCAATTATAGGCAACCGTACGGCCTTCAACAATGAGAAAAACCCATACCGTATATTCGGCTATAAAAGGCCCCGACATGAAAAATATGAAACAATTCAATTGAGAAAACTAACGGCCTAATTTATAACAAAACAGTTTACGAAAACAAATATGACAGACATGAACCAACGACAACCACTGAACTACAGGCTCCTGACTTAGGACAGGCACATAAAGAATGTGGCGGGGTTAAACATGTTTGTGAGCACTCAACCCTCCCCCTAACATGGGACAGTGGTGTAACAGCACAAAATAAGAATAAACTATAAAATTCAGTTGAAAAAGGCTTAACTCATCAGATCGATACAAAGAAAAACATCAAACAAAAACATAGACAGGACGTGGCAGGGTATATATCCATCCCTCATCCCTAACAAAAAAAAGGACACTAAGTACAGATCTGAGAGTACTCGCATTTACTGACAGCTAGTTCAAAGCCAATAAGAACTAATAAAAACAATTATATATCTAAGACTAAATGATCAATCAGTACACATCCAACATCCAATGGATTTAGTGTAAAGACGTTATTAACAGTCAGAGAAAAACATGACCTTGTGCAATGCCAAAATATAGGCATCAACATATTGTTGTACCGTGAAAGTACATATGTGAATTGTTAAGTATGGTTTTAATTTACTGATAACAAAATCAATATCCATACCAATTAAAACAATGTTCAAAGATTTAATTACAGTGTTGAATAGGTAACCTTTTAGAATAAGTTTATTTAAAGGATTGATAAGTTTACCCGGATCGTATCTAAATTTCCGGGAAAAATTTAGTAAAGGTATTAAGTAATTTGTTGTAACGAAATCCGTGACTTAATAATTTACTAGTATTACATATATTACGCTCATTGAAATCCAAAACGTCACTACAGACACGAGCATAGCGAACGAGTTTGGATATATAAACACCGTAAGACGGTGCCAAAGGAACATCACTGTCCAAAAAAGGAAAATTAACAATAAGCTACAAGAAAAACAGATTATTTTTCTTCTGTTTTACAAGAGTGCTAAAACAGACTTGTTGAAACTGATAATTGAAAAAGCAATTCTGATTTAAAAGAGTTATTGCAGCCCTGGCCTACAACCTTTATTTCAGCAGTCATTATTAATATTGCAATCTCGTATGACCAGTTGAATTGCGATAATAGCTAATGTGTTAAAAATCCATGATGTAATAAAACCTAAAGAGAAAATAAAGAATAAAACGCGCGAGTTGGTATCAATGCAATAAATGTTGTGTGTCATTTTATAATTAAATAAATCTTCAATTGGCTAATGTGATCATATGAGATCGGTACACACAATATGAGAAAGAACTGCATTCGAGTGTAACATAATTTTCAGGTGGACGTGTTAAAAGGGCAGTTATGATGATCAATGATTCCTGCTATGGACGGCAGCCAAAGATAGTGTTTGGTATTGAATCAGGGAAAAGTTGCAATCATCTTGAAATATGCCGATCGTAAGTAACACATTATCATTATTCCCTGGATGACAAATGATTGATTCGAGCGCCACTGATGCGTGTTGTGTAGATATAATAAATTATAAGAATGGTATCTTTTATGCGTTATAACCATTTTCTTATTTTTATTTTATGTTTTTTTTTTTATATTCGGCAATATTTAAGAAGTCATTTCATCACCAGACTTTGAAATGTTTACCACGACGTTACATTTTTTTCACGGTGAAATCCGACATATTCGATGTGTCACAGCTAAATGCTAAAATAAAATCTGCATTACGTCCCCTCTTTGAAATTCACCTGACAATAATTTGTTATATCATGCCAAACAGCTTTGACCTTCTTGTTGAACGAGTAGCTGAATTTACTTGACATTCTTCCTGAATCATGATTGTCATCGCCTTTCGAAAACAATGTGATGTCAAATTTTACAATTCAAAAGTATCAACAACAAAAAAGTGTATTTGTAAGAATTGAAAATATCCAAACCAAACCAAGCCGATATGTTTTTGACTATTATCAAATAAGATACTTCAATAGACAAATTCATTTAACATTAAGATTTTTTTCCTCTAGAAAAAAAGGAGTCTTGAACCTTGATTTATATCCTCCTTTTCTCAAGCCTGGTGATCAGCATAACTCATCATTCAACCGACACTTAATATTTCTCTATTAATACTTACTTGTGTGCATGTTCACACTAAGCATCTTCATTAACAAGAATAAGAGCCTTTTGAAAAAAACCACACCGGGCCGGGTTTTGAGGAAGAACTATTAAATCGACACGACACAATGTTTACTGGCATCATAACGAATTGGATGACCGATACGATGTGTCTGTCTATCAGCTCATGAGAGATATTATATGTCAGTCTTAGATCTTAAGACACTGATGTCGTCATCTGATCTGTAAATTTACAGGTTGTATCTTTTTCCTAACGTCAGATTTTGTATCGAGTCTGGATTTGCCTGGAGGTTGAAACATGAATAGCAGGTGACGATTACTTTGTAATATTACATTGAAATACGTTAGAGATGGCGGATTTTGTCTGAATGACTGAAATGTAGGATATGAAACAAACAGTTATAAAATTATTCAACTGTAGTTAAAAGTCTTAAAGATAACCATTTCTAACAGTAAATGTTTTTGTAACTACTCATACCTTTTAAAATAAAAATTATCTTAGACATGTGAGAATATGGTTAACTTTGTTTTCATCGATATTTTCAGAAAGGAGTATAGAAACGGACATTTGATACTGAGTGATTGTGGCATTATACAAATAACTTCACCTATGGTGTATCAATGTCTGTGTTGTCCCTGGGTTACATTCATCGATCTGGCAGAAGATGACTGTACATGTCATAGAAAGATGGGATGGTAGAACATGAATGGGTTCACAACTAAAATTTAAAATTCTCACGAACGATTATTTTAATGAATTGTATGAAATAACATAAAAATAGTTTTGTTCAATTTTATAAAATATGAGTTGCATTTTTTTTTTTTCAAGTTTCATTTTTGTTACTACGGCATCTTTTACGACATTAATGCTGTTTCCAATACAGTTTCTGAGTTTAGAATTAAAATTTGTCCCGGATGTTGATTTTTCAAATACATAGCGTTGTGACATCTAAATACAGCTGGGATGCCAAAAACCCTTTATGATCGGCTTTGGCATCTTTTTTCCTTTGTAGATGCTGGCATCCGAATTGGCTGGATGCTGGCATCCCGAATATTCCGGCTGATGGCTTCCCGAATAAGCTGGATGCTGGCATCCCAAACTGGCATCCCAAACTGGAGTTTAGACATCTCAAACTATCCGAATGCTGGAATCCTACAAGTTTTGTATGATACTGTTTGCCGAATTTCTATACATGTACTGCAATGGTTATATCACGAATTTCGAGTTCACCAAGAATGCGTCCTGTAAAAGATCCTAAAACTGTTTTTGAAATAATATAAAAAAAGACTCTTGAATGTTAAGCTGAAAACGGGAATACTTTGTTTATTTTCTTGTATTTCGTTCACGATGATAACTTCCTTAGCATAATTTTGTGTAATGCAAAAAATAAAACAAAAACAAAAAAAATATCGTTTTCTACTGCTTGTTGTTTTCCTCCCAACACTTTATTAAATTAGGTCAGGGAGGTTATGACGTAAGATGTGATTTGCCATCATGCGTAGAGATTCAGAGACTGTAAACATGATGAGGAATTAATTTATAAGAATTACTTCTACCGATATTCTTGAAAGGTATTCTCTTTCTGTCATTTATTAGTTTTTCTAATGTTTAATACCGTAAGCACATCTACTATTTTTCTGTGCTAATGGCGGCAAATCCCACCCGAATGACGTCATATAAAAATTTAGTTTGAAATTGGTGAAGTGGACATGGTTGCAAGGGTTAGGAAGAAAGACACTTCTTTGGCCAGTACGCCGCAATTTATTATCATTTTAATATAACAGAAACGAAATAGAATGTAAGTCATACAGGTAAGTAAAAATTTACTGATTTGCTTATTTTTTTCATGGACTTCTGTGACTTGATACGACCTGCATTTGAAACTGTGTACATACATGACATAGAAAAGAAACAGCCGGATTATAATTCTAATTACTCTAAATTCAAGACGGCAAATTGCAGGCTTAAATGGTTAGGCAATAATAATTAATGTCAATCGGGAGATTCTCCCATGTCCTCGGGGGAGGGGAGCACTCCGATCCTTTTGTAGTAGCGGTGAGCATCTGAGACATCCAGTACCCCACCCTTTTACATATTTTGGAAATATGTACCCTATCATGCTATGCGTGATTACGCTGTTCAGCGGAGAGATAAATAGATTTGACAAAAATCTGATGCACGTGATCCCCACCGAGACGATTAACCACCATTCCATGAAAAATGTACCGCTCCGTTCATTCAGAGGTTCCTGATTGAATGTTTTGTTTCAAAATGCTTCTGCGATTTTCTTTCTGCATTCAAAAATGGCAGAGTTTTTAGAATCTTACGGTGCGGAAAACAGACTACTTAAATCTAACCTATTTCATTTAAAAACAAAAGAATTCGTAGCTGGGACAAAAGCTCTTGGGTTGGTAAGCAAGTTGATAACCTGTCCATTGTGGACATTACTTGAAAACCCAAAGTTTTCAATAATAGACATGAATGACAAATATTTAGAATTAATACTATTTCTTGATGATTCATCTAAGAACATACGACGCATAAAGCGTGGGGAACTGCTACCGTTTGGACATGACACTTATATTGAAAGAGATCCAATATTTGATGCGTTACTCCAATCTGATATATATGATGACACAGTGGACATGATTTTGTAAAATGAGCAAACGATTATTTCAAAACCATCTCCCTGGTGGCAAGCTCCATAATTTAAATGAGGAAATAAAGCAGAAGGTTAAAGCTGCCCCCAAAACATCATGTTATGCAGAAAGTGTCTTTGGACAATTAGACTGTATTCTTAGAATGAAGCCAAGTACTAAAACACTTGCTGCTGAGTCGTGCATCATGTTCTTCAATAACAAAACATTATCTTGGTTGGGACAAAAAGACAGCGAGGAACAGAAAAGGTTATTGAAAATGGCGTCAAAACGTGTGAAAAAACTTCGTAAGAAATACAAAAGTATATTACAAGAAATTAAAGACAGTCGCAGAGTTGCGATTAATGAGCAGATTGTCAAGCGAGAAAATTTAAGGCGTGGAAAGATAAGAAAGCAAGAGCAGTTTACAACTGAAATACTCCATCATGGATTGTGGCAATCTGAGACAGAAGTTGACAATATGATTTTATCTTATGAAAAGAAAAATGAGAAAGTTGAAGCTCTCAAAGCTCAACTAAAATTTCGAAAAGAAGTTCTTAATCAAATCCCAGACGATAAAGCAGTTTTTAATGTATCTAAGACAAAAGATGGATCAACGTCAAGAAAACAACTCAACGTTGAAGAACTAGTTCAAAATTTAAAGGATTAAGCAATCTATTGTCAAAGACAGTTTGACAGACACAGAAAAACATGTTTTGGTTGCAAAAAGAATAAAGCACAGGTTCTTTTTAGATGGAGATGAAAAATGGTATAATGGGAAGGTTATATCACAGGTAGATGTAATGGTTTTAAGAACTGAACATTTGATTTACTTCGAACGCAAAAACTGAAATGAAATTGTTCTGTAATCTTAAAAATGTGACTAACAATTTTCAGCCATTAACCATAATAACATTATTTGTGTTACAATAATATTACAATTGCAGGTAAATTTTAATTAATTTATCATCAAGCATGTTCATTTAATAAATACCCTGCTTTCTCATTTCTCATAACCATCTTAACTTTTTATAACACTATGGTTAAGACAATCACTACAAAGAACACATCCATTTAACCAAAAATAAATGAGCAATTCAGACTCCACTAAAAAATAGGAGCACGGGCCAGGAGCAATAAAGGAAACAAAGTTATATCTTGCATATTCTATTTTAGATATGTTCTCTTTGTAAACATTTTTAAAGTGTCTTTTCTGAAAATATACCAATTATATATCAATATATTTGATAATATAAATGTTTTGGTTTAATGTTTATACATGTTATTTTAATGTTCTCAAACACACCTAAATAAAATGCTAATTCTTAGTATTATGTTCACAGGTCCCGTCATTTCCCGAATGGTTCAATGTGGTATATGATTAAGATCCTGCTGTGTACACCTATCATCATTTGGATGATGAAATGAGAGGATCAGACATTATCATTCTTATATAAGATGACTGTTCTTTAATACACCTTGTTATAATCTCATGTTGCCCCTTGTGGGCCTGTTAAGTTGGAATAAAGTTATTTTATACTGTTCTTTTCTATTCTTTACTACTACAAGTTAACTGACATGCAAGAAAGAAGTGGAATAAAAGAACCGAGATGAACACCATTCATAGTTACATTATTGTTTATGGACATATGTCCTGCCATCTAATGTGTGTGTGTGTGTTTATTATTTTAATGATGTTAACATTTATATGATTGTTATGGTACAATATAGAATTAAATTTGGTAAGTTACGTGCATATTCTTTCAATTTGTGAATCACAATCTTTTTGCAGAAATTTCTAGAATTTCCAAATATTCAAAATTAAATATCTCCTTTACCCTTGGTGATAGGTGGTTGAAATAAACACCATTGATCTGCATTTTTTATAAGCTTTATTTTGATGTACTGTTGATTCATTATTATTCGTTGGATACCAATTTTCGTGGATTTCGTTGGTACAGGGAAACCACGAATTTAAATTTTCAACAAATTGCAAATTTGATGTATGATTAAATGCAGACTTTTGGAAAACCACGAAATCAAATATCCACGAAAATAAATGAATCCACAGTATGACAAGATATATTTCTGAAATAAAATTGAAAATGTCTGACAACCCTACCTACGGCCATGGCCAGTAAAAATATCGGGTCCGCAAAATTAATTTGCTTACCACTAGCCCTACAACCTATACCAGTAAAATTCATCACTGGTAAGAGGCCTTTCAAGCAATATAAAGTATAAGAAATTTGATTTAAGATTGATTTTCGGTCTAGAAAGTCAAGAACACTGAAATTGTCCTGAAAAGATGCTTCACAAGCCATATAAATAAAAAAAAATCCATGAATAACTGATTTTCGGGTTATTAAGGGAGACAATCCAGTTTAACAGAAATTTGAATGTGTTGTTCGCTTCTTTTTTGCAAGGGTCTGAAGGGAACGATTATTTGAAATTCTTAGGGGGGGGGGGATTTATCGGACACAATATCCATTTTCACCTGTTACTATAAAGGCTTATCTTAAAGTCTGGTAATAATTTACAGTTTTACTCATCTATAATGTATCATGATCTAGCAAGTCGGTTGGTTAGTTCATTTCATTAAAACTATAGGACGAAAAATATCACACGTTGACGGACCATACGTGTTAAGATTCCAGCATTTTTTAAGAAGTGGCTGTACCTTTCCGGTTACTATTTATGTGTTGTGTATTATGTATCGTAACACTTTATAGTTATTGGACAGGTTGAACTAAGGCGACGAAACATCCAAACAGCACCAGATCATTTGCGATTCCAGCTGATTTCAGATTAGTAATAAATGATAAAAGAAAGTTAGAAAGCTCCAGTTCGTGTAACTGATTTGATTAAATGATTAACAAATATTAAATACAGAAAAAAAGATACAAGTTTAATAATGATTGTAATAAAGAAAATGTAAGTTTTGTTAATGAAATGAAAGTAGATCCCGACATGATGTACCGACGCATGGAAAGTTGTATACAGCAAGTCCAGTGATACTGACAATATCCAGTACGTACAGATCAAAGAGAATTTGCACCAGTACTGATAATTGAAATAATTTTTTTTTAAAGATATTGCATTGTTATAAAAGCGGTACATGTATTATTGTATACAGGCAATTGCGGAAAACAAACAGATCTCCTTATTTTATATATTGAAAGACAATATATACTTTAATTAAAAATGGAGGTTTGTCATAAGACACAAAATTATAATGCAGGCTTACATAATGGTAACCAAAGTTTAAAAATAACATTAAAATTTGCCAATTATTGGAAAACTTAGTAAATTGACATAGTTTTATAAATATCAAATTGTTGACATCAGCATTCACATGGTGAACTAACACTTTACAAATCAGACTCAATATTTTGGTCAAGTATACATTTCACACTCTGACCCATGATTTCTCATTCTCAATATGCATTAAACTGGCCACTGGACAAAAACAAAAATTATCATCTTCTAGGCATTCATCAGTAGTTTCTTATGTTTCCTGGTTTACTGGTTTGTTTTCATATGCATTCAGGACACATCAAAACCTTAGGAAATGTACTGGGTGTTATCTTGGTGGATTAATACTAAAATCCAATTGATTAGGACGCAGCATTTAAATTCATATGACATCATGAAAAAAGGTATGTCTGAATGGTTGGGATGCCAGCATCCCAAACTAATTGGATGTCAGCATCCCGGTATGTTGGGATGCCAGAATCCCCATATTTTGGGATGCTAGCATCCAAAACTGATGTGATGGGATGCCAGCATCTCAAATTAATTGGAAGCCAGCATCCAAATGATGAGGTATTCAATATGGAATTAAAAGAATTACATCAGCATCTATCAAAGGTGAAGATGCCATTTTAATAATTTTCTTCATTATTCGCAGACACTTTTTTAAAATATGCTATATACAGAAATAAGAAGTGTTTTTTAAACAAAACAATCTCTGTATTGGCTACCTAAACTACACAAACAACCATTTAAATATCGTTTCATCTCGGCCTCTAGTAAGTGTTCTACAACTAATCTTTCAGTGCTTTTAACAAGTTCATTAACTACTATTAAAGAGCTTATCATAAACTATTGTAATAAAATATATGAACATAGTGGTATAAACTATTTTGGAGTGTAAAAATTCTTTGGATGTTTTAGATAAATTACATGCTTTTGATGGTCCTTTTGATTCTGTTGAGTTTTGATTTTTCTACTTTACACTACACTCCCACACTATCTTATCAAACAAAAGTTTTCCTATTTAATTAAATGGTCGTTTGGTAAAGCTGAATGCAAATATATTTGCTGCAACTCATTTAAAGCCTTCTTCTCTAATGAGAAAGGTAAATATGCTAGATATACTTACTGGAGGTGTGATGAGATGATTGAAGCTGTTAATTTTCTCCTTGATAATATTTATGTACGTTTCAGCAACAAAGTTTATCGACAGGTTGTAGGTATCCCTATAGGCACTAATTGTGCCCTTTAATAGCAGACTTGTTTTTGTACTGTTACGAATCACAGTTTATGACTAAACTCAGTAAAGACCAGTCGAAATTGCATTTAATTGATAAATTCAACAACACTTACCGTTATCTTGATGATATTTTTTCGTTAAATAATCAAGAATTTTCTCAATATACTGCTGAAATTTACCCCAAGGAACTTACTTTAAATAAATCAAATTTAAACGGTAATAACTGTCCTTTCCTAGATTTGTATATTTCGGTTTTAAACGGGAAACTCCACACTAAAATTTACGACAAAAGGGACGATTTTTCGTTCCCTATTGTTAATTTTCCATTTTTAGATGGTGATGTTCCTTTGGCACCATCTTACGGTGTTTATATTTCACAGCTCGTTCGCTATGCCCGTGTCTGTTGTGACGTTTTTGATTTTAACGAACGTAATCTATGTATTACTGGTAAATTATTAAACCAGGGATATCGTTACCATAAATTACTTAAAATCTTTACTAAATTTTTCCATAGATATAAAGATTTGGTTTCGAAGTTTGGTTGTACCTGTAGAAAACTTATTTCAAACAGGATAGCACATCCTCATTTTAAGGAAATGTTGTTAACCGTGCCGGAAATTTAGAAATGATCCTTGTAAACTTATCGCTCCTTTAAATAAACTTATTCTAAAAGGTTACCAATTCAACACTGTAATAAGATCATTGAATATTGTTTTATTGGTATAAATAATGATTTTGTTATCAGTAAATTAAAAGCAAACTAAATATTACTAGTATGTTATATACATATACACATTCATGGATCTACAATCTGTCGATACCTGTATCTTGGCATTGCACAAGGTCATGTTTTCTCTGACTGTTTATGACGTCTTTACACTAAATCCATTGGATGTTGGATGTGTACGGATTGATAATTTAGTCTTAGATGCATGATTTTTTTTATTAGTTGTTAGTGACTTTGAACTAGCTGTCAGATAACTGCGAGTACTCTCAGATCTGTTCCTAATGTCTTTTGTTGTTGGGATGTACAAGTACCCTGCCACGTCCACTTGTATTTTTGTCCATCTGATGAGTTAAGCCTTTTCAACTGATTTTTATAGTTCGTTCTTATGTTGTACTGTTATATCACTGTCCCAGGTTAGGGAGGTTGGGATCCCGCTAACATGTTTAACCCCGCCACATTATGTATGTATGTGCCTGTCCCAAGTCAGGAACCTGTAATTCAGTGGTTGTCGTTTGTTTATGTGTTACATATTTGTTTTTCGTTCATTTTTTGTACATAAATAAAGCCGTTAGTTTTTTCGTTTGAATTGTTTTACATTGTCATTTCGGGGCCTTTTATAGCTGACTATGCGGTATGGGCTTTGCTCATTGTTGAAGGCCGTACGGTGACCTATAGTTGTTAATTTCTGTGTCATTTTGGTCTCTTGTGGACAGTTGTCTCATTGGCAATCATACCACATCTTCTTTTTTATATTCACAACTACAACAGTTATTAATATAATCATGAGAGCATCCAATATCTTTTAGAACCAATAAAATCCATTATGCAGCATCTGAATGAATAAGTATGATTTTTGTAAAATGAGCATATGTTGATACTATACAAAAATGCAATACAGTAGAAATATTCCGAATATGGAACATGGCCGTAACATTTTCTCTGAACATTGAAAAATTTAGTAGAATACAACATAATTTGACCATAAAAATTCAAAATTTGTCTCATAATTCTGTTATTTTTTGTTTGGTCTGTTTCTTAGATACTATAAGGTCAACTATAATATTTGATGTGTGGAATGATTGTAAAGTGTACATGTTGTCTGACAGGGTACCTTTGACCTTTTCCTAATTTTTATGGTTAAGTGTATGTTGATTCTTGCAGTAAAACCTTCTTATAAAGACTTTCAATGTAGGTTCAATCAAGATAAGTAAAACAGGGGAGACAATTCAGCTTGTGCACTCTTGTTTAAATAAGTTTTTGATTTTCAAATATTTTGGCCTCAACATCACTGAAGAGACATTTATTGTTGAAATATGCATTTGGTGCAGAAAAATTAGTATTGTTATTGTATATTATGATCAACTATTCTACAAAGTTTGAAGTGAATCAAACAAAAGATAAAGAAGTAGGTCTGGGCAAAAGGACAGACCGACAGACTTTCCTACAGTTAGTTGTTTGCAGGGGTATTATTAATGAGGTGTATGACGAGATGAAAAAAGAGAATACAAAAATTTCAATGGTTTATTATAAAATAATTTGTTTCTCCTGATATTTATCACAGATACTGGTATACAAACGAGTCAATACTGTGCTCAAATTAAGGTGGTACATAACACTACAGGGAGATAACTCTGTAAAAATCAGCTGAACGTTTTATTCATGTTCTATTGTTAAGGAAATATTAAGCAGCTTCTCAATGATCAAAATTAGTGTTTGTCAAACTGCTATATATCCAATGAAATTTTTCCGATAAAGTGTGTGGTTCAAGTTTTTTGAAAATTTTATATTTTTGTCAAAGGGTCAAAGTAAATATTTTGTCAAAATTTTATGAAAATTAAACAAGCAAAATTAATTTTAGTCAAGGTGTTTGGTACCACCTTAATATTTATACTTTGTAAAAACTCGATGATACTTTTTGTCATATCTCATTGATGCTGACTAGACATCTTTGCATTTATACAAAATGGCTACTGTAAATTCAGAAATTATTGCGAGGTTTTTATTAATGAGAATAATGTGACATGCTAATTATCACAATACATTGTAATAAGAACTTGCATTCTGATATCTGATACAGATTTTCCTGAAAACTCAATAATTAATCTTGCATTATTGTCCATTCTTCAAAAATTGCAATAATAAATGCAAACAATAATTTCTGAATTTACAGTATTTCATTTACACATTCATGTAATGCACACAGAAGGCATTTCTTTTAAATACATTTCAAATTCTGAAAAGTTGATAGGTAATTCCAGTGCAAGTGCACCAAAATAAAAATAATGGCATACCATTAGTCCAATTTCCATAAGTTTTGTCAGCGATTCAAATCACATTTTTTGAAAATATTACAAATATCAGTTGTTTCTGAAATGATCAATTAGGAAGTCATTGAAAAAGGAAATTAAATACATTTTAAATACAGTTCATCTTCAATTCATAAAGGTATATAAGATATCATCCATAATGTGATTTCAATGTGCATTTCTGATTGTCATATGTGTATAAATACGATTTACAACCTTAAGAAATAAATGGAGAATGTGTCCATGGGACACAGATGATGCCCCCACTTGCATTTAACATTATAAAGGGACATAACTCAAGAACAGTAAAAGTGACACCACCAAAATTCGAACTAGATCTGAGTTTTGTGGTAATACCCTTGTGAATAAGTTCAATAACATTTGGTTGAGGCAAAATTAAGTTTATAGTGAATGGAAACGAAAAATTAAGCAAGTTTTTCATTTGTAAAGGCGAACACTCTAGAACAGTAAAAGTGACGCCACCCACATTCAAACTTGATCTGTGTTTTGTGGTAATAAGCTTTGTGTATAAGTTTCATAACATTTGTTAGAGAACGGATACCAATTTCGGGACGTACGTACAGACATACAGACTGACAATGGTAACACTTAATGCCACCTCTGCTGCGGAGGGGCATTAAAATCATGAACCTATTTTTTCCAATGATTAAATTTTATAACTTTTGATCTAGCTATAATTCTTGATCATTTGTAAACAGCATATATCTCAAAATGCTGGGCCCCTAAAATAGTCTTTAATTAATACACAGCTTTTCAAAATACTGTGAGTTCATCTTTAATCATGGATAATTTTGCATATTTCAAGGAAATCTATATACAACTTAACAACTTAATAAACAAAAAATTAACAGAGTGCAAAGAGCAAATAGGCTTGTATGTAAAACTGTCAAGACTACAAAATAAAGATTCTACAAAAAACAATTTTTTCTCAATCCACAAAAAATTATTTTCACATGAAAATAAAATAATCCAATGTATGAAAATGACATCTATAACTAAAAATTTTCACGCAAATGACTGCTATGGTCAGAAAACACCTCAAATTATGTTGCCAGACTAAGCTATTTTACTAAGGAACCTACGCCTTTAAGGATTTTAAAATTCTGGCCTGATTTTTTAACTGGCCTAGCAGAAAAGTTTGAACACAGCTTTAGGTTTGAGGCACAGAATGATATGCAAAGCTCAGACTGTAAAAAAATCTATCTAAGTAGTATGCCAAAAACTTTGCCCCTAATCTGAAGAAAAACGCTTTGTAGAGAAGTTGGTGTGTTAAGAACCTTATTCAACCTCAAAGTTGAAGCTTTTGCAAAATCATGTGTATTTTCCATTTAATGTTAAATAGTTGTTGGCAAGTCTATAATTTCAATGTCTTCCATATATTATGAATATTTACTAAATGTTAAGACAGAAAAGTAGTGCTTTTTTTTATTTCTTATTTTTGGACAATACCGTATAGCGGGTTATTTTGAAGATTTTCATTGAATAAGGTATACAAAAAATTTTGGCAGATTCATAACTTTTATACAATACCATTGCATGTGCACTTTTAAATTTGCGGAATTTATTTTGGTGATTTCGTTCTATCTGCGAAAATAAGCGAAAATTTACACCCATGAAACTAACCCGCTATACAGTATTTGTGACTAGGAACATCCAGATTTGACAGAACAACATATATATTTGCATAGGTGCTATGGTAAATTGGTTCTTGCATGAGATCAACATTTAAAATACAAATACTACACGAAAGAAAATTTTAAATTTAAATTCAGACAAAAAGGAAAATTTTAAAGTGAAAGTTTAAATTTGAATATAAATTAGGCTAAAAAAAATGCCAGTATTGAACCTACTCCTTTACAACTGAGTTTCAACTACAACATGTATTCTTGTTCTCATTTGACGGTTAATCTAAACATGTACAGTTAATTAAAATATTTGTTCCTAATCTTTACAATTATCAGCTAATAACTGATTTTATGACACTGGTTGCATTAGGTGGTTTGACGAGGTTTGTATGAAGTAGGTCGTAGTCCGGCCAGTAGTTTGGCTGTATATTTGCTGCATTTGGTAAGTATGGGACCAATATCTGTCTGTTCATCATGGCAAATCTGAAAGAGAGGTCATATATTGTATAACTCAAAGCTTTTGACGACAAACTGAAGCAGCTAAATGCAATGTGTTTGTTATTTGCAAAAGAAAATATTCAAGTCGCATAATTTAAAAAGTTGCATTTTCAATCCAATCATGCATACATAGGGTTGTTCCTAAAAACACACATCTGGGCCTTTTAAAGCTGACTATACAGTATTGGTTTTTCTTATTGTTGAAGGCTGTACAGTTGCTTATAATTGCCTAGATCCACATCATTTGGATTCTGGTGGATAGTTGTCTCATTGGCAATCATACCACATCTCCTTATTTTATATGGGACCCAGGAAGGCAATTCACTATTTAAACTATGGGTGGTTGTCAAATAATTTTTCTGTACAATAAAATTTTAAATAAAATTCTAAAATTTCTTCTATTGGTAATTACCCAATTTTCAAAGTGCCTTCCATAGGTATCACATATGTTTTACTGGAACAATTCTTTTAAAATTCAACACAAGATCTGAGTCATATGAATAAATTTAGCATTTCAGAGTTGCAAAGTTGAATGCATTGTTTCACAAGTTTTATGCCTTATCAGTAGAAATTAAAAGCTTGGATGTGGTCTGCTAAATGAAATGTGGAAGTCATAAAATATGTATCTTTATTGCATAAGACATGACCTATTGTTCAAACTGCACCTCAACACTACAAAATATATGTGTTTCGACCATGAAATTTCTTTGTAAATGCATACTGCAAGTTCTATGACTTAGAAACACGCACAGAATTAATATACTATAAAACATTAATTTTGTGGGGCTTAAATTTCGTGGTTTTGTCTCTAAATTTGATATCATAGGGTAAATTTTCTAGGTTTTCAGTATGTGTATATAATATTCTTTGTACGATATAATTTCATTCCGAACCCCAACAAAAATTACTGTTTTTACTGCACATTGGTCTCCCATATACTTACTTGTTGCCAGTAACATTTAACAAGAATCTCCAGTAAGCTGGCCTAAGATTGTGAGGTTCCACTACAGCCTACAAATAAAGCAAAACTGGTAGTACAATATTTTTGGAAGTTACACGAGTTTAGAAATTTGTTTATGATGACTGTTAAAATGTGATATTATTTAAAAATCACATTTAAATTTTTATCATATTACTTTTATAGAGAATTTTCTGAATCTGAAATAATTAGTTAATACCAATAGTTCATTAAATGCAAAGTCTAAAACCATGAATTATAAAATTATTACCAATATTCTTTCTACAAACCACAAAAAAATATTTGAAAATAAACTATCAATTCAGTAGCAAAATACACTATGCATATTAAGACATATCTTGCACTCCAGACATAACTGTTTATATAATCCTTAAACAACGCAATAAAGTTATATAACTTATAAGATGATGATGATGGATGGCTGTTTAACGTCCAGCGGCAAATTAATATGCAGAAAATACCAATTTTAAAGTCTTTGGTTTAAACTGGGCAGGGTTCGAACGCACAACCTCCTGCACTGCAGGCGATCACGCTACCATGAGACCACCAAGGCGATTATATAACCAGAGCATGTATTTCATCTTCAAAATATATTTGACACTATTCATGAATCAATAATGATGCAACAATAATGAACTATACTTTTACTTACTGCATGAAAGACTAACGCAGTAGAAACAGAATATATTATTATATCAGCACACTTTATATATGGCACTAGTCCCTTTGATATTCCTTTAAAATATAAAATCTGAAATATACAAAATATATCATTTTAAAGAGATAGAATTATTAAGATTATTATATTTTGTGTGAATATACAAAAGAAAGGACAGAGTGCAATATGGTCAAAATTCAGCCTAATTTTTCATTAAAATTTTAATTTTCAATTCTTCCGTAGATTCTCATTAATGACTTTTTAAAGATGATATAATGCAAAATTAAAAACAGCCTGAGCCAACAATCCATGACTTCATAATAGATGTAGTTGTGATGTCACTTAAAAGGCTCTTCCACACGTTTTGTGAAAAATCGTAGATTTTTGCCAATTTTCAACTAGTTTTAGACTAGCAAATATAGAATACATGCAAGTACCAAATTAATAATCGAATACCATGTTTGTCAATATTTCTGTTTCATAAAGAGGTGTCAAAAGGAACGGATACCAATTTCGGGACGTACAGACTTACATACAGACTGACAATGGTAACACTTAATGCCCCTCTGCTGCGGAGGGGCATTAAAATCATGAACCTATTTTTTCCAATGATTAAATTTTATAACTTTTGATCTAGCTATAATTCTTGATCATTTGTAAACAGCATATATCTCAAAATGCTGGGCCCCCTAAAATAGTCTTTAATTAATACACAGCTTTTCAAAAATACTGTGAGTTCATCTTTAATCATGGATAATTTTGCATATTTCAAGGGAAATCTATATACAACTTAACAACTTAATAAACAAAAAAATTAACAGAGTGCAAAGAGCAAATAGGCTTGTATGTAAAAACTGTCAAGACTACAAAATAAAGATTCTACAAAAAACAATTTTTTCTCAATCCACAAAAAATTATTTTCACATGAAAATAAAATAATCCAATGTATGAAAATGACATCTATAACTAAAAATTTTCACGCAAATGACTGCTATGGTCAGAAAACACCTCAAATTATGTTGCCAGACTAAGCTATTTTACTAAGGAACCTACGCCTTTAAGGATTTTAAAATTCTGGCCTGATTTTTTAACTGGCCTAGCAGAAAAGTTTGAACACAGCTTTAGGTTTGAGGCACAGAATGATATGCAAAGCTCAGACTGTAAAAAATCTATCTAAGTAGTATGCCAAAACTTTGCCCTAATCTAAAGAAAACGCTTTGTAGAGAAGTTGGTGTGTTAAGAACCTTATTCAACCTCAAAGTTGAAGCTTTTGCAAAATCATGTGTATTTTCCATTTAATGTTAAATAGTTGTTGGCAAGTCTATAATTTCAATGTCTTCCATATATTATGAATATTTACTAAATGTTAAGACAGAAAAGTAGTGCTTTTTTTTATTTCTTATTTTTGGACAATACCGTATAGCGGGTTATTTTGAAGATTTTCATTGAATAAGGTATACAAAAAATTTTGGCACGGATTCATAACTTTTATACAATACCATTGCATGTGCACTTTTAAATTTGCGGAATTTATTTTGGTGATTTCGTTCTATCTGCGAAAATAAGCGAAAATTTACACCCCGCGAAACTAACCCGCTATACAGTATTTGTGACTAGGGAACATCCAGATTTGACAGAACAACATATATATTTGCATAGGCGCTATGGTAAATTGGTTCTTGCATGAGATCAAAATTTAAAATACAAATACCACACGAAAGAAAATTTTTAATTTAAATTCAGACAAAAAGGAAAATTTTAAAGTGAAAGTTTAAATTTGAATATAAATTAGGCTAAAAAAAATGCCAGTATTGAACCTACTCCTTTACAACTGAGTTTCAACTACAACATGTATTCTTGTTCTCATTTGACGGTTAATCTAAACATGTACAGTTAATTAAAATATTTGTTCCTAATCTTTACAATTATCAGCTAATAACTGATTTTATGACACTGGTTGCATTAGGTGGTTTGACGAGGTTTGTATGAAGTAGGTCGTAGTCCGGCCAGTAGTTTGGCTGTATATTTGCTGCATTTGGTAAGTATGGGACCAATATCTGTCTGTTCATCATGGCAAATCTGAAAGAGAGGTCATATATTGTATAACTCAAAGCTTTTGACGACAAACTGAAGCAGCTAAATGCAATGTGTTTGTTATTTGCAAAAGAAAATATTCAAGTCGCATAATTTAAAAAGTTGCATTTTCAATCCAATCATGCATACATAGGGTTGTTCCTAAAAACACACATCTGGGCCTTTTAAAGCTGACTATATAGTATTGGTTTTTCTTATTGTTGAAGGCTGTACAGTTGCTTATAATTGCCTAGATCCACATCATTTAGATTCTGGTGGATAGTTGTCTCATTGGCAATCATACCACATCTCCTTATTTTTATATGGGACCCAGGGAAGGCAATTCACTATTTAAACTATGGGTGGTTGTCAAATAATTTTTCTGTACAATAAAATTTTAAATAAAATTCTAAAATTTCTTCTATTGGTAATTACCCAATTTTCAAAGTGCCTTTCATAGGTATCACATATGTTTTACTGGAACAATTCTTTTAAAATTCAACACAAGATCTGAGTCATATGAATAAATTTAGCATTTCAGAGTTGCAAAGTTGAATGCATTGTTTCACAAGTTTTATGCCTTATCAGTAGAAATTAAAAAGCTTGGATGTGGTCTGCTAAATGAAATGCGGAAGTCATAAAATATGTATCTTTATTGCATAAGACATGACCTATTGTTCAAACTGCACCTCAACACTACAAAATATATGTGTTTCGACCATGAAATTTCTTTGTAAATGCATACTGCAAGTTCTATGACTTAGAAACACGCACAGAATTAATATACTATAAAAACATTAATTTTTGTGGGGCTTAAATTTCGTGGTTTTGTCTCTAAATTTGATATCATAGGGTAAATTTTCTAGGTTTTCAGTATGTGTATATAATATTCTTTGTACGATATAATTTCATTCCGAACCCCAACAAAAATTACTGTTTTTACTGCACATTGGTCTCCCATATACTTACTTGTTGCCAGTAACATTTAACAAGAATCTCCAGTAAGCTGGCCTAAGATTGTGAGGTTCCACTACAGCCTACAAATAAAGCAAAACTGGTAGTACAATATTTTTTGGAAGTTACACGAGTTTAGAAATTTGTTTATGATGACTGTTAAAAATGTGATATTATTTAAAAAATCACATTTAAATTTTTATCATATTACTTTTATAGAGAATTTTCTGAATCTGAAATAATTAGTTAATACCAATAGTTCATTAAATGCAAAGTCTAAAACCATGAATTATAAAATTATTACCAATATTCTTTCTACAAACCACAAAAAAAAATATTTGAAAATAAACTATCAATTCAGTAGCAAAATACACTATGCATATTAAGACATATCTTGCACTCCAGACATAACTGTTTATATAATCCTTAAGCAACGCAATAAAGTTATATAACTTATAAGATGATGATGATGGATGGCTGTTTAACGTCCAGCGGCAAATTAATATGCAGAAAATACCAATTTTAAAGTCTTTGGTTTAAACTGGGCAGGGTTCGAACGCACAACCTCCTGCACTGCAGGCGATCACGCTACCATGAGACCACCAAGGCGATTATATAACCAGAGCATGTATTTCATCTTCAAAATATATTTGACACTATTCATGAATCAATAATGATGCAACAATAATGAACTATATTTTTACTTACTGCATGAAAGACTAACGCAGTAGAAACAGAATATATTATTATATCAGCACACTTTATATATGGCACTAGTCCCTTTGATATTCCTTTAAAATATAAAATCTGAAATATACAAAATATATCATTTTAAAGAGATAGAATTATTAAGATTATTATATTTTGTGTGAATATACAAAAGAAAGGACAGAGTGCAAAATGGTCAAAATTCAGCCTAATTTTTCATTAAAATTTTAATTTTCAATTCTTCCGGTAGATTCTCATTAATGACTTTTTTAAAGATGATATAATGCAAAATTAAAAAAACAGCCTGAGCCAACAATCCATGACTTCATAATAGATGTAGTTGTGATGTCACTTAAAAGGCTCTTCCACACGTTTTTGTGAAAAATGCGTAGATTTTTGCCAATTTTCAACTAGTTTTAGACTAGCAAATATAGAATACATGCAAGTACCAAATTAATAATCGAATACCATGTTTGTCAATATTTCTGTTTCATAAAGAGGTGTCAAAAAGGAAGAATTTTGTTATTTTTAAATTAAAATTCAAATTATGCCAACTTTCAACCATGAAATCTCAGTGAATATTCAAAATGTTTTAAATTCCTTACAGTTTGAATTTTGCCCATACATTTCAATCATATTTACCCAAAAATCACTTCATTTTGAAATATTTCCACTTATTATAGACCCTTGAAGCACCTCCTCATTAGCACAAGAGAAGCATACAAGTCAGTACTCTTATCAGTGTTAGTCTTGCGTCATAACTTAATATTTTGCTATTTGGACATACATGTGAACCTCCCGACGGGAGTACAATTATCCCGTTTTCAGGGGTCTCCTCCCGTCCTCCCGTCCAGGATAAAAAATTCCTGTGTATGAAATATTTCATGAATGAAAATTTTCAGCCGCCATTTTTTATAATTTGTTAGGTAGTACTACAGGTGTAACTGACACCTGTGTTAAATTTTACCTGTAAATCAAAGAAGATGTATAATTATATGGCTTCACTTGACAGCTTGGGTGTCAAACATACTGGTAATCAAATTGGATAATTTGGTAATGTTGGCAGATCTGTTACAGTCTCTTTTACACAGGGAAATTTCATGCGAATTTCACCTCAAACAAGATTATATGTGAAACTCACGTGAAATCAGTTAGTATGAGTTTCATGTGAATCTCATGTGAAAATCACACAAATTTTTTTCACGTGAAATTCACACTAATTTTTAAAATAAAGTAATTCAAATAACATCTAAATTTCAAATTTAATTAAAATCATGAAAAATACAATTTTTTTTGGTTTGTAAAGTTCACGTGAAATTCACATAAGAATCATGTAAATCTCAATTCACATAAAAACTTCCAAGCGAGTTTCATGTATAAGCTCATTTGGTGTGAATCTCATGTGAACTTTTCACACGAATTTCAAGTGAGATTCATGTGACATTCACGTGAGCAAATTTTGCCTGTACAGTAAACTTACTAATAATATGGGCAATTTAGAGCTTGACCTTATGTTTTTATGTATACACCTGTCTTTCATTAAAATTGTTATGTTGATATTGGAATCTCTTTTGTTTTGTTTGTGTCGTTGGGTTTCTGTCTCATTGACTTATACCCCTAATCTCCTTTTCTCATTAAAAATTACAAATATAAAATTTATGTGCTGGAGCTATTATCCCCATCAACACAGGCACATATTATAACATTAAAACAACTGGAAGATTCGCAAGCCCCTTAATAAAACAAATATGGAAAATTATTCCTTTTTTTATGCCCCACCTAGGGGCATTATGTTTTTCAGTCTGTCCGTCCGTTCGTTCGTCGGTCCATTCATCAGTCTGTCCCCGTTCAGGTTAAAGTTTTTGGTCAAGGTAGTTTTTGATGAAGTTGGAAGTCCAATCAACTTGAAACTTAGTACACATGTTTCCTATGATATGATCTTTCTAATTTTAATGCCAAATTAGAGTTTTGACCCCAATTTCACGGTCCACTGAACATAGAAAATGATAGTGCGAGTGGGGCATGCATGTACTATGGACACATTCTTGTTACTAACAAAGTTAACAATTTCAGAATCAAAAATGCAAAATTTTTGCTAATGAAAGAGTTTCATATTCATCCATCACTATATATTTATATAAACAGGAATAATGTATTACTTTTTAAACAATCACGTTCATAAACAAACAGTAAAAAACAAATGTTGACCTTTAAAATTATATTTGCATATTCTTTATCTATAATTTTGAATTTTAGGCAGGAAATCAAATAGGTAAAATTTGAAGGCCAAATATCGTTCTTCTAGACCATACTCCATTACCATGTAAAAATATATTTACTAAAACAAACCTCTGCTAATTTAAATGCTGCATATAAAGCTATTGTTTGACTTTTGTACCATAACATAGACCACCCAGCTAGAAATCCTGCCACCATTCCATGCAAATTGTCATCTTTGTCTCGTAACCATCGCAGTAAACAATTAACACCCTGTATCAAGAAAAATTGTATAAATATTATTATCATTTTCATAGTATATTCAATAAGCATATCTTAATCCATTGGGAAAGAAGTTAGCATATAAAGTAATAAATGAACGCAGAAAAAACTTTTATTTATTTTTTTTTTTTATAAATGAAAACTCCTTGTATGAGTGAATACTTTATACAATGATTTCTACAATTTTTCATTTAACAGATGATGATGATGGGTGCGTTTCATGTTTTGACTTCCTATACAGGGCGGCCATGGTCGGCTTGGTGCCTTGAGGGCATTTGGTGAGCTTTACTTTTCTTGGTAGGTGTTGCTGTCAAATTTGGTCAGGCAGGAGGTGGCCATTTACAGTTTCAGTTTCACTAAGATAGCAATACACAGTTAGGAGTGTGGTTTTGCATTTTGGCCCCTGTGGATTTTTCAAATATGTTCAGAAAAGGTATCACTCCAAGGGATTGAAATTCTACTTATGGCCAAATTTTTGGGAAATATGTGACATCTTTTCCCCCGTTTTGCAACATTTTACAAATAAATGCAGATTGTTGCCATGGATACACCAAAAAGAAATCATATTTTACCATTTTAACTACTGGATATCAAATCTATAGAAGATACTGATTACATAAATATGCACATATATGACACAAACAGTAAGCTTAATTTGCAAGAAAGCAAGGAAATGGGGATGGTAAAATTTATGAGAGTAAATTTTAAGATTTTTTCCTAACTGTATATTGCTACCTTAAGTTGTTTTGGTTTTTTCATCTATTTTGGTGCTGTTTTATTGGACTGCTCTGCACCACAGCTGTTCAACAGTGTTTGGTATCTATTTGGTATTTTTATGATGTTTTCTTTGAAGCTCTGTGGCAGTTTTGTTGGTTTTGCAATTCTATTTCAACCCTTCTTTGGGATTTCATATGAAAATTATTACATTCATATGTGTCCTCCATTCCCATATAAGTAGCATGTCATAATTCAAAATTTCTATTCTACGAGAAAAACAACTATACGTAAAATATTCAAAATAAAGGGAACAACTTTCAAAATTACACAACAATAGGTGAACTCTCTTGAAAATAGGTTTGGAAACACAATATATCAACACCTTGTCCTAAAAGGTACTGTTAATTCAAAAGTTTTGCTACATTTTTATTACTGCGAAAATAAGTGAATAAGTTTTGCAAAAATAAAAAAATTGCATTGAAATTGTGATACCAATATGTTTAGGCAGCATTTCCTTAAAACTATCATTTAATCCACATATTTTTTTTATCTTCTGTTCAACAAGGGCAATAAGTGCATACAAAAATTTCAAAATTTATAGTAGCTGAATTTTTTACATTTGTTTAACTTAAATTCAAAAAGTTTTTCCATATTTTTATTATTGAGAAAATTGCGACAGTATAAGTTTCGCAAAGATAAAAAATTTGCATTTCAAATAGTGATAGCATTATTTGTATGAGGCATTTCTTTAAATCGTTGTAATTTATTCAGCATTTTTCTCTTCCATTTAACAATGAAAAAATAAGTGCATGCAAAAATAAAATATTGAGTTTACAGAATTTCACAAAAGTTTGACATTTGTTTAACTTACCCTAAATATTGCTACAAAACAACCAAGAAAAGCACCAAGGTTAAAATTATCTTTATGTTTAATAGCTTGTAGTAAGGCACTAGGTCTCCTGACGATTTTAGTCAATGACCCGAGGACTTTCACAACACCCTGAATTCCATACCCTATACAAAAATTTCGTAGTAAACCCTGAAAATATAAAATACATCTTAATTTGTGAATTTTATTGAATTGATAATTATTGTTGCAGTTAGTAAAATGTTTTCTAAATATTTTTAAATTGTCTGTGTATTTTACAATAAGCAAATTCTTTTTAGATTTTTTGTCAGTTATAGTTCGGCATTTGTTGACAACACTCTGCATCTCTTTTCTTCAATGTACAGATGTAGTGTTAATGACATATAACAAAGCCTCTCTGTAACTTTAAGATAGAGAACAATCATAAAACATAGTTCCTTTCCTTTGATTTTTCCATACGTGCATAAATGGATTTTGTGTCATAACCAAATACACCATATCTATTTTTTTCTAATTAATCAACTGTGACAGTTAAATCAGGTAATCTGTTTTACTAATTTGGAAGAATACCCTTTGTAAGTGAGAGGTTTAGCTAGCTATAACAAGAGGCCTAATCCACCATTTTCTTCAGAATATGCCTGTACCAATTCAGGAATATGACAGATGTTTTCCATTCGATCTGTTAGTTGATATAGTCGATCGTTTGATTTTGTAATGTTTTATCGACTTCCCCCCCCTTTTTTGAATTTACCTTAGAGCACAATATTTTTATTCATAATTATTGAAAATGTGTCATCAAAATAAAATTTCATCTGTATGATAATTAATTTGTGTTTAATGACCAGTGTAAAATATAACATGCATATAAGGATGAGAAAAAGTTAGTGTTATGAGTATAAACACTGCTTTGTACTTGACTGACACGCTAAACAAGGTTTTTAACAGTTAGTATATGAATATAAACACTGCTTTGTACTTGACTGACACGCTAAACAAGTTTTTTAACAGTTAGTATATGAATATAAACACTGCTTTGTACTTGACTTACACGCTAAACAAGTTTTTTAACATACTATTTCACAAGGTAACAAGTCTGAAGAAAGAAATATAATCCTTCCCAAACACCTACCAGTAAAGCCTGTAATTCAGTGATGGTCTTTGGATGATATCTGCAAATTTGTTTTTCATTTATTGATTTCAGCTTAAACCAGGCTATTGGTTCTTTCTTTTTAATTGTTTCACATTTTGTCACGTCTAGCCTTTTTATAGCTTACTATAGGGTAT
This sequence comes from Mytilus coruscus, assembly GCA_017311375.1. Taxonomy (NCBI): domain Eukaryota; kingdom Metazoa; phylum Mollusca; class Bivalvia; order Mytilida; family Mytilidae; genus Mytilus; species Mytilus coruscus. The sequence goes on along the minus strand of CM029603.1, from coordinate 81,654,668 downwards.
GGGTTTTGCTCATTGTTTTAGGTCTAGTTTTGACATTTTTGTGGTTAAGATCCTTGCCCTTTGGTCTCTGGTGGATTAAAGTTGTTTCATTGGTTATCACACCACATCTCCATATTTTTTACGATTTGCTCTTACTATTAAATGATTGGTGCTTAGCAGAAAAGCAGCAGCCACTCAACAAAAAGGTTCACATTGTGGCTCATGGCTGATACTTTTCTATAACAATGTGTAGAAATCCAATGATCTATATATATCCAGTGACAAGAATACACAGTTGAATGGGTACAAACTTGTCTAACCAAAATAAACAGACCTTTAGTGTGTAATAAATACAGCTATTTTTGTGTTGACATAGTCGATGTTTACGTTGATCTTTTAACCATCTAACCACAGTCTGTATTGATTTGTTCTGTTTAATTTGTTGCTGGAAACCATTATGTCTGACAGGAACTGGTTCCTGTTTTTCTGTTTCCTCTGATAATGCTGTGGATGGGAGCTCATCTTTTCCTATAAGCTTACTAATGTAAAAAGTAAAGTTATTATAATTCTAAACCTTGCCATGGTTACCAGTAGTTATCATTGTCAGCTGTATATGTCTTTAATTGATTGCGGTGTTTTATCACCACTTTCAGCACTATTGGCTATTTCGTGATAGCCAGTTTTTATTGGTGGAGGAAGCCAGAGTGCCCAGAGAGATCCACCAACCTTTCAGCTGGCAAACTGGCAATCCTAGTCAATTCAGATTGGAGTGAAACGCACCTACCAACTGCATGGCTAGAACTCACAACCTCAGTGTTGACAGGTTAGTGGTACAGTAGTTGAAATACTTAGACCACTCTGCCACTGAGGCCCCCTAGATTTTGGAAGTCTGTTGAATTTATTCAAACTTTTCTAGATTCTGGGCAATTGAGATTGATGGTTCAATTGTTGCTGGCTTAAGTGTTAAATATTTCATGTATATTCAGGACAACGGTAATTTCAGAGCTTGACATATATCTCATAAACACTTGTTTGTTGGTGAAGATTGAATGTTGAGCTCTAAATTAATCTTTTTGTTTGTCTGTTGGGATCCTTGCCTCATCAATATACCCAACTTCTACTTTCATTCAATCTTTTTAAAATACAGATCTGTGTCCACACTTTGCCTACAAGGATCTGAAGACGCTACATTCTACTTTCTGTTCTGATAATTATTACATCAGCCAATAACAAGAATGTGTCCATAGTACATGGATGCCCCACTCGCACTATCAATTTCTATGTTCAGTGGACCGTGAAATTGGGGTCAAAACTCTAATTTGGCATTAAAATTAGAAAGATCATATCACAGGGAACATGTGTACTAAAGGGAACATGTGTACTAAGTTTCAAGTTGATTGGACTTCAACTTCATCAAAAACTACCTTGACCAAAAACTAACCTGAAGCGGGACAGACGGACGGATGGACGAACGAACGAATGGACGCACAGACCGAAAAACATAATGCCCCTAGGTGGGGCATAAAAATTCAGCATTCAAATTTTTGAAGGTGTGTATTAATCAGATAAAACCTGAGGATCCTGAAAGGTCTTTAAAACAGAAAGTAGATGTTTCATGATATATCAACCATTATATTGCTCTTTTATTTTTTGTAGGTGTGCATGAGATCATTTAATCGTAAACATTGATATACATATCATATATATATATATAATGTTTGTTCAAACTATTTGCTCTTTGTATTGTATTGATTTTGTTATTTTCTATAATATTGTCTGATATTGTACTAAATGCTCCTTGTGAGCCCATCCAAATGAAAAATCAACATCTTCTTCTGATGTATAGATGTGGTTAAAATTTCATTATAACAGTCCCATCAGTCAAACTTTGTTATTTTAAATCTTATTAAGGGAATAGGGGTTTTTGTTTGTTTAATTGCTTGTTTTTTTTTATTTAACTTGTTGTCTGTTTAAGTTTATAAACATGTTTGTCAGGCAATCTTTTTTTTATACATACAAATATTTGAACTGTATATTTGTTCCAATCAATAATCACTATAAAAATAATATTAGAGTTACCTCCCTTATGCCACTAACCTGAATGTTGACAGGATTGATTTAGGAAGACTGTTTTTCCTGAAAATAAAAAAAAAGACATTATTACATTACCATAAAGAACCTCATCACATCACTGTATCTTCTTTCTGAGACTTATTTTGAATTCTATATCGAGGCTGAATTTGTAGGCTGCGGAGGAATTTACATCAATTTTGTAGCTCTATGAAAAGTGTACATGCATGTCAATTAATGCATCCGTTATGAATAGAAAATGGGCAAGAATGTTCATGAACCAGTGAATGATAAATTATTCCTGAACAGAAAGTGTTCATCCACTCTTTGTTCATAAAAATTCCTGAACACAATATAAATGCTTTAATATATGCTTTAATATTAACTCCATATACCAAAAATAAAGAGATGACTGGTATGATTCCCAATGAGACAACTATCCACCAGGGTTCAAATAAAGTGGATAAATGAAATTATAGGCAACCACAGGCCACCAAAAATGAGTAAAACACATACCACATAGTCGGCTCATGTACTTTTGCACATTTTTCCGAACTTTATAATATTTCAACAAGATAAATTACAGAAAACCTATTTCAAAATTTCAAGTTACCAGTACTTCAATTAATATGGCTGTCTATTACTAAGATATGGAAATTTGAAAATATATAGAATGCAATGGAGAAATCTGAATTTATACCCAGATAAGTACAAACTATTCATTTCATTACAGTAGGTATTTTCAATTTGTGTAAAACTTTATAAAATTACAGTATTATAGTGTGTAAAAATTTCCACAGACATGTACAGATAGTTTTATACTTCGAAAAGTACAAATGAGTTTGCCATTTTGAATATATATTCCGAGATATTTGTATTAATGGCAATTATTTCCATTATGTCTTTATTCAGTAATTCACAAAATACAGTGTCTAATTCACTAAAAATTACTAAGAGCAGAAATTTTTTGAGACAGAATTTTAATATTAGGACCTACTAACAAATGATGAAAAAATTTACAAAAGTTTACACATTTGTTTATTTCATCTTTTCAAGAGAATTATGGATTCATATATTTTTATGGATACCAATTTTGCATACAATCTTACGAAAAGTGTGTACTTCTTTGAACATCAAAATTTGTTTACCCACATAATCCTCGAAATTTGGTATCCAATGAATAACAATAATGCCACAGTAGGCCAATAAATTATTAAGTCTTCTAACAATATCATATTTGTTATCATTGTCTTTTACACAAATCAGGCCATTAGTTTTCTCCTTTGAATTGTTTCACATTTGTCATTTCTGGGCCTTTTATAGCTGGCTATGCAGTATCGGCTTTGCTAATTGTTGAAGGCCATATGGTGACCTATAATGGTTAATTTCTGTGTCATTTGGTCTCTTGTGGAGAGTTGTCTCATTGGCAATTATACCACATCTTCTAATTTTTATATCTAAATCTTGATGAAATTTACATCATCAGCTGTTTTTTACTACTACACATGTTACATCATTGTAGTTATCATTGTGACACATCAGTAACGGTGAGCTACTATTGACATTTCTTAATGTATATTACACATTATCAATCTGTAAGTTATATAATAATGTGTTTAGTTCACAGTACATTAAGCTTAATTTTCTTGTCTAATATTGTTTTATTATTTTTATTAAAAATCAGATCTTTTTTTTTTTTTTTTTGGAGGGGGCTAGATTATTTAATGAAACAATCAAGAGATAGTACTTAGAGTAACATATAGATTTTTGTCCATTCATGTTTCAGTACTAACCAGAAAATCAGAATAATAGACTTACTTTTTAGGCAGTCAGCATTTTACTTTTTACTTTTATACTGGCAGCAGCTTTCAAAGGGAGACACAATAGGTTCAATCAAACCCATTAAAACTTGTATTCCTATCAAGTTCCCCAAATCATATTTAACCCTGTTTTAAAGCATAAATAAAACTTTTTCTACAAGATAAAAAGCATAAAAATATGCCCCCTTGTCAAATTATAAGATACCAGAACTTCATTTTAAAGTGCATACAAATAACAAATATCTATTCTTACAACAATGATTTTTTGAGGTAACCTCCCATTATGTCAAAATGAGATAAATCAATTTGTTTTAAGGGGAGATAATTCTATGTCAATTTTTGACAAGAGAAGATAATTGAATCATCTTAGACTCTGGCACTTGATCAATTAAATGTAGAAGTCAATAAATCAGCCCGATTACTTATCATAGAATACTTCAGTATGTACTGCCAAATTATCTGTAGAAATCTATCATAAGTAGGGAGGAATGTAGAAAAGACGGATGATCAACAGAAGAAAGATCAGAATCTCTCAACAGAAGAAAGAATGTAGGCAAAAACACCATCTTCTGGATGGACTGTGTTGCCAGCGGAAAGAATCAAGGTTTTAAGAAAGAGAATATTCAACTTTTTAGGAGGAAATGCAAATGATCAGGATTCATTGAAATAAGAAGGAGCTGCTGCTGTATCAGTTATTGGACATTTAGTAGAAGCTACTGTGGATCAGTTATTGGACATTAGAAGGAGCTGCTGCTGGATCAGTTATTGGACAATAGAAGGAGCTGCTGCTGGATCAGTTACTGGACATAAGAAGGAGCTGCTGCTGGCTCAGTTATTGGACATAAGCAGGAGCTGCTGCTGGATCAGTTATTGGACATTAGTAAGAGCTGCTGCTGGATCAGTTAGTGGACAATAGAAGGAGCTGCATGCTGCTGGATCAGTTATTGGACATAAGAAGGAGCTGCTGCTGGATCAGTTATTGGACATAAGCAGGAGCTGCTGCTGGATCAGTTATTGGACATTAGTAAGAGCTGCTGCTGGATCAGTTATTGGACATTAGAAGGAGCTGCTGATGGATCCGTTATTGGAAATTAGAAGGAGCTGCTGCTGGATCAGTCACTGAACATTAGAAGGAGCTGCTGCTGGATCAGTTATTGGAAATTAGAAGGAGCTGCTGCTGGATCAGTTATTGGAAATTAGAAGGAGCTGCTGCTGGATCAGTTATTGGACATTAGTAGGAGCTGCTGCTGGATCAGTTATTGGAAATTAGAAGGAGCTGCTGCTGGATCAGTTATTGGACATTAGTAGGAGCTGCTGCTGGATCAGTTTGGACATTAGAAGGAGCTGCTGCTGGATCAGTTATTGGACATTAGAAGGAGCTGCTGCTGGATCAGTTATTGGACATTAGAAGGAGCTGCTGATGGATCAGTTATTGGAAATTAGAAGGAGCTGCTGCTGGATCAGTTATTGGACATTAGAAGGAGCTGCTGCTGGATCAGTTATTGGACATTAGAAGGAGCTGCTGCTGGATCAGTTATTGGAAATTAGAAGGAGCTGCTGATGGATCCGTTATTGGAAATAAGAAGGAGCTGCTGCTGGATCAGTCACTGAACATTAGAAGGAGCTGCTGCTGGATCAGTTATTGGAAATTAGAAGGAGCTGCTGCTGGATCAGTTATTGGAAATTAGAAGGAGCTGCTGCTGGATCAGTTATTGGACATTAGTAGGAGCTGCTGCTGGATCAGTTATTGGAAATTAGAAGGAGCTGCTGCTGGATCAGTTATTGGAAATTAAAAGGAGCTGCTGCTTGATCAGTTATTGGACATTAGTAGGAGCTGCTGCTGGATCAGTTTGGACATAAGAAGGAGCTGGTGCTGGATCAGTTATTGGACATTAGAAGGAGCTGCTGCTGGATCAGTTATTGGACATTAGAAGGAGCTGCTGATGGATCAGTTATTGGAGATTAGAAGGAGCTGCTGCTGGATCAGTTATTGGACATTAGAAGGAGCTGTTGCTAGATCAGATACTGGAAATAAGGAGATGCTGCTGGATCAGTCATGGAAATGAGAAGAAGCCTATGAAAATGAATAAAAATCATAATAAAAATAAGGAGATGTGGTATGATTGCAACTGAGACAACTTTCCAACAGAGGCAACCATACAGCCTTCAACATTGAGCAAAACCCATACAGCATAGGATTTTTAAGCTATGAAAGACCCCAAAATGATACACTGTGATACTTCGGTGGAATTATTACAAAAGGAAGTTTCTTTTCCTGATTTACTTTTCCTATATAAAGGTAACAGTTTAATGCACCAGAATCCAGTGACAAAAAGTTAAACATAAGTATGCATACTCTATAAATGAGTAAACGTAAGTATGCATACTCTATAAATGAGTAAACATAAGTATGCATACTCTATAAATGAGTAAACATAAGTATGCATACTCTATAAATGAGTAAACATAAGTATACATACTCTATAAATGAGTACTAAGTGATCTACGTATCACTTAATTTGGTGAAAGTATGTATATATATGCAAATAGAAATAGAAGTCTTCAACAGAAAGTAAGTCACTGTGACCTACTAACTGAATACTTCATTGAAAATGATTGAATTATGTCAAAATTCAGTTTTTTCTTTATCTTTAGTGTTGGAAAGATGGATATATTGTAAGAAATTTTTCTTAAACATGGTAAAATCTCAACGCCACAGGGGCTACCATAAATCATTTTGTTTCTAGCTTTTGTTAAATAATAATTATAACAATATACTAATGTATACAGAAATCATAACTTTTATTCCAAAAGACATGTACTACACATATATATATGATCATGTTAACTGTTTGCTATCACAAAGCTCTGACATTCTGTAGTCTTGTTCCCTGTCTGATCATGTGACAGAAATACTGTTTCCACTTTTTTTTTTATAGGATTCCTTATCTTAACACATCTACAGTACAAGGAGAAATACAACTTAACAATGTATGTATTTCATGTTCTTGTCAGTTTTTTGGAGTGGAAAGATTTCTGATAAAAAAAAAACATGGTCCTGACCTGTTAGAAGTACACAATAGGTCTTTTATGAGGCAAGTTATGAAAGTCAAAGTTAAGTGTTTTTCCTATAATGATTTTTTTATATGTTCTCTAATGTAACTTTCGTTATTGAAAATAAGATTAGAATGTAGAAAAAATTGAGATCATAAATAAACATAGCAAAATAACAATCCTGAATTTTTTTTCCAAAATTTGTACCATGCTAAAAATATTGGAGAGTACATTACAGACCATACCTACCACCATATACCCTTCTTATACCAAAAAGGTAACCAATAACAAATAACATATATCAACAATTACTGTTCATTCAGAAATTTTTGTGGGCATTAATCATTGCATTTTTTAACAATGCACAAAAATGTGATATTAATTATTACCATTTCAGGAAATGCTCCATACAGATGCTTTCAAAATTAATAATGCAAGTTTATATTTTGGGAAACTATCCTGTTGCAAGTTTAAGAGCAATAATTTCTAAATTACAGTGCACATAAGTAATTTTGTATGTAGTAATTTGCTTTTTTTTGTATTTGAAAATTTCACTGCCAGCTTGAATCTGCTTGGTGACCTGCTCATCATTTTGAGCAGACGACAGTTTTACCAATGTGACCTTTGCACCATTCCTTTTTACTAGATAGGGATGATATAAGAGATTGGATTATTGCTGAATTTTATTTGTATGTTCTAGTGTAGTTATTCCAAAAAGAAAAGAAGGGATATATGAGGCTCTAGTAAGGTACCACACTTAAATGTCATATGGTCATATTTAAAACTGGCCTCAGGTCACCAGGTCACTCTAACGCAAGTTATGCAGTTCTTACTGATCTAATTCTCTGTGTTGAACATTTTTAAAGGTCACATGTCCTTTTAAATGAGTTGCAAAGTCCCCTCGGCAAACCAGGCTCCAATGACACAGATCGTATTTGACCAAGTTGCTGCCATATCTTGCTTGTATTTCTGTTATTCATTCCAAAGTTACAGTGAAGCCCTCAACACAGCCTTTATTTCACACCAGTTTAAGCATTATTCTTTGGTAGATTTTGATCACATCTGTTTTACAATTTTGAAGAAAATATTACCACAAAAATTTGAATATTCTACAGCGAAATTTTAAAGGGTAATATGTGTCATTTAATGTCAAAATTTACGACAGAATTTAGCCATGTACTAGTAAATATAAATATACTTATATTTAAATCATATTATTCAAAAGGGTACTTAGCTTTTTCATTTGAATAGTGTTACATTTTGTCAAGTCATAATATAAATAAGAAGATGCGGTATGAGTGCCAATGAGACAACTATTCATCCAAGTCACAATGTGTAAAAAGTAAACCATTATAGGTCAAAGTACGGCCTTCAACATGAAGCCTAATGGCTCACACCGAACAGCAAGCTATAGAGGCCCAAAAAGACTAGTGTAAAACAATTCAAACAGAAAAACCAACGGTCTAATCTATATAAAAAACAGAAATGAGAAACACTTATGAACCACACCAACAAACGACAACCACTGAACAACAGGGATAACACCTTTTATAACTGGCTAAACAGTATGTGGTATTTACTCATTGTTGAAGACATCGTCGACAATAAAGACAACAACACTCAAGTTTTTACCGCAAAGTATCTGTTTATTTGGATATGTTTTGCCAACAAGCCTGGCGTCTTCAGGACAATTTAACATATGAAATCAAACAGTGAAGTACAAATTTTGCGGTGTGTGGTTCGCCGAAAGTAACGTAACAATAGAGGTTGTTATGACGACGTTATAGATATAAATAGAAAGTGAAAGTAAAATAAGAATCTAGTAAAGTTAAAAGTGAAAGTTAGCCAATAAAGTTATTAACGATGTGGTTAGCTGCTATTCTTATATGTCTGTGTAGTTGTTCTCATGGAGGTTTCTAGTGGTAATATTGTAGAAATGATGAAAGTAGATCGATCATAAAATGTCAGTTCATTTCCAAATTGGACAGTACAATTACCTAATTACCACATTTTTTGGTTGCTGGGGTGAATAGTTGTCTCATTGGAAATATTATCACATCTTCCTATTTTCTATCTCCAAGATCTAGCCTTTTTGCGCTGATATGGCATAAAGCAAACACCAATCTTGTTTCTATATTATCTCCAACAAGCCAAAGTCATATATATAGTTGCAAATATTATCTTGTACCACTTTTGCATTTTTCACATATTTGTATCTCTTCTCTCTTTATGAATCCTTTTAGTACAATTACATTTTTCATAACCTTATTTAAATGTCGTTTACAACTTAAGCATATTAATTCCCATATTTCAGAAGAATAACTGACTTGATCCCTCTCTCTCTCTGTGTGGGTGAAATATGTTATAAAGCCAAGTGCATTAATAAAATGACATTTATGGGATTGCACTGAAATCTTTAGTCTTTCTGACCTTGTCTGACCAAAAAACAAGTTCATATGACATAATTAATAAGACAAACATTAGTATATGACAGTACCTATATCTGTTACAACGGTAGTTACAATAACATGTTAGTACTAAGTTATTTACAACTGACGCCAGCTTTATGGCAACTGTCACAGATTATATATACTTATGTTAAAAGTCAACAACATCTAGTACAATGACTGAATACCTTATTTTTAAAACTGATGACTTTCCTGGCTTTTTCTCTTTCAAGACAGTAACCTAACCAGGGGCGGATCCAGCCATTTATAAAAGGGAGGGTTCCTAACCCAGGATAAAGGGGGGTTCCAACTATATTTCCCTATTCAAATGCATTGATCGTCCAAAAAAAAAGGGGGGGGGGGTTCCAACCCCCAGAACCCCCCCTCTGGATCCGCCACTGCTAACTACACACAATGTCTTAGAAGGTAGAAGGTTCTTCCTGTTTTCTTAGGAATAATAAGGGATATTCAAAAGTGTTTAGGGACTTGTCTTAAAAATTTAACAAATTATTAAATACAATGTATATCTAATAATTGAGAATGGTAACGGGGGATGTGTCAAAGAGACAACAACTCGACCAAAGAGCAGAAATCAGCCGAAGGCCACCAATGGGTCTTCAACACAGCAAGAAAATCCTGCACACAGAGGTGGGCTTTTAGCTGGCCCCTAAACAATAATGTATACTAGTTCAGCGAAAAAGGACATCACATTAAACTCTGAAACATATATATGAACCAAAATTAAAAAACATACAAGACTAAACAAAGCCCAGAAGTTTCTGACTTGGGACAGGCGCAAAAATGTGACGGGATTAAACATGTTTTGTGAGATCTCAACCCTCGCCCTATACCTCTAGCCGATGTGGAATAAACTTAGTTTAAAAGAAGTCTGAATCCGATGTTAGAATAGGTAACAGAAGAAACTAAGCAAAATGACAATGATCAACATAAATTAACAAAGGACTACTAGCAGAATACATTACAAAAACAATTTTTTGGACTTAAAAGTAAAAGTTTTCAAAAAATGAAAACATATATCTTAGGCTTGATGACAGAATTTCGACTGTGAGGTCATTAAAGTAACGTTACAAAAAATATCTATCAGAATTTTGGTCATTAAAGGCAAAATTCAGGTACATTTTGGCTATAAACTATCAAAGAGGACAAAGGTCAAACATAAGAGCAATATACAGATAACAGTATATTTTATTTTATTTACTCCATGCCAATAATGCAATCTAAATATTTGGTTTTATAAGGTTTGATCTGATAATTTTATTTGCTTCCAACACTTTTTTTTGTGCATTATTTATTTGTTTTGAAAAATGTATTTATGATGTTCGGCATTTGATATAGAACAGTCAATTGGCTTTTGGAACTGATAGTATACTTAACCAAACACTTTTCTTTGTAAGAGTTATCTCCCTGAACAACTTTACAACTGTAGAAGACAATGATAAACAATTATGGTCAAAATTGTTTGATACATCCACAGGTTATTGCAGTCAATTAATGTAGTGACTTCTTATTAGAGTTATTTCCCTTTCTGAATTTGATTTAAGAGTTTAGCTCCTAAACCATAAGTGATAGTCTTGATTTCATGTCCTTAGTTTACTACAAGAAAATTGAGGTCAAGGTCACTGGTCAGGGTCATGATCTAGATTTTGACTTTTGCTTGTTATTGCTATTCCTAAGGAACTGTTCTTCACTAGACTAGCTTTAAACAACAAAGTTTATTTCATTAAGATAGCTGTTCATCTCTAGGCTACTGAACGACACAACATTGTAATACATTTTGTACCATAATACAGGAGCAAATTTTTTGCGGTCATATAGAAATAAGGAGATGTGGTATTATTGCCAATACTTAAGATCCAAGATAGTCTTTATCTGTGTCCAATTTCTTTTTATACACAAAAGTCATGTGATAACATCAGAAATATATGCAGTGTTGTGTTTTCACCTGAAGGTAGGGTTTAAACAGAGTGAGGGGAAACTAGATGAGTGTAGTCAAAGTTTTCAGCAGAAGTCTATTTTATAATACTTTTGGCTTAATTTGCCGGTGTTAAATACTAGGCAGGTTTGTATAGAAAAATGTCATGTGACACAACTTTTTCCACCTCCACGTTGAAACAACAACTTTCTCAGAACTCAGTCAAACAACTATCCACCAGAGTCCAAATAATGAGCTTAAGTTTATTCTTAATCTAGTTATGGACACAATAATTAACACCCTAAAAAATTCAACAATATAGAACTTTAAAAGAAGCAATTTAATTGAATATCAAATTATTCCTTATATTTGTTAACAGCTGTGACAGGAAATAAATAACAATAGATGATATAATTAGAGATATGATCTACTCTACTGTCATGTGACATCTGGTTTTACTGCTTGATATCTTCACAGGCTACAGATATATCTGATTATAATGACAAGTATCATTTAGACAATCCTTGGTCAGGACATACAATTTTTTGTTATAATAAAAAAAATATATAATACTTTTTTACAATTCCAGACATATGTTTTGGCTTTAAAAAAAGATTCCATCAAGTTTTTTAATTTTGTATTGAATTTGTGTATATATATTATTATCATTATATTAATTTTTGGTTCTGCCTCATGAAACTTTTTCCCATAAAATTCAAATAAGAATGAGTTTTTTAAGACACCACTCATAGACCAACTGCACATCACATTTCCATTTTTAGTGAACTGACTCTTTGGTGTGGTCAATAGGTCACTTAAGCCTGTTCCAAGGCCAAATTTCTGCCCCTATCCAACATAAGATGGCTGTCCAAAATTCTGGCCTTACATCCCTGTCCTCCCACCTTGTTAATAGTTTCTTGTGCTGAATTATTACGCACGAAATAATTGCCGCTGGACATTAAGCAAGGAACAATCAATTAAACAACCAATCATGTGCTTCTGTATAATGTTTCACGCTGAATCAAACCCGCTGAATCAAAACGCTGAATCAAAATGATTCACAGATAGATAAGAGTGCAAAAGGACAAACTCATCGGGAATAACAATAAACTAACCAATCAATACGAGGAATAATAACATATGGACTTAATATGACAGAATTAACACATTAAACCATCAAATCTGTACTGCAATAGGACTTTCAATTGTGAATTTGATTAACGGCATAAAAAATCGGCAGCTGACTATTTAATGTTTAAAATCCTTTAAAGATTTTTAACATCTATTTAACCATTAACTTTTATTCTTAGACATAATTCATCCTTTACGATTCCTTATTCAAATAAAATATTTTCAATTATGATAATTCAAAGTGTGTATGAGTTTAAATCATATGAAATCACTTTTAAATTGCAGTGACTGTTAAAATGAGAGATATTATAAACCGAAACTTTCCTGTGAGTTCTCTTCGTATTCAAACACTGGGGGTGTTTTTGGTGCAGCACTCAAATATATCTAAAGTATGACAAAATACTGATATGCCATAATTCATTCAACAAGCCAAACAAGTGTCTTGTCATTAATTCTCCTGAGTTAGCCATGGAAGTCTGAAAAAAGAGTTCTCAAAAAGCAGTGGCTTGAAGGTCCCACCACCAAAATTTGGCAATGGACAGACACTTTTTTTGTATTTTTGCAATAGAAATAACATTGAGGACCAGCAGATTTTCTTCAAGGTCCACCCACCAGGGAAAAGAGATTTTGAGGACTCTGAAAGAAACTAAATATATGGCCTGAAGACCAGTTCCTGAGGTTGGAATTAATGTTGAAATAAAAAAAAATTCTCATACAAGTGAAAATATTTTTTCTATTTATGTATTTTAGCACTGAGAGACAAAATACTTAGTCATAATACATTACATGTTTTACAAAAAGGATAACTTTGAAAACTTGATATATATTTTCCTACACAGGACAGAGAACGTTTTTTTTTTTTTTTTCAGAAAAAAATGTGTGAAAATCAATTCAACACCACAGAAATTTTTCACTTTGTCATTTAATAAAATGTTTCCAACCACATTTATTAAAAAAGTCGTTTTAAATTACAGTAGCTTAGAAGGATTAATTGATTAATAGATTACTGTATATCCAATACCTTTCTGAATACAATGACCAGTCAGTCTAAACAGTAGTCCTAACGTGGGAGAAACTGACTTGATTGCCGTGATTAATGGTCTGACGAAACCTTTCAATGTTCAGGACAATTTTTCGCCCTCATCATGTGACCCTAATTTAAATAAGTGGTTATCTATCATCATTTTCATCTCTGCGTCTGACATTTCCACCGATAATTTGATACCGGGATCAAAACAAAATGGGAAGGAAACGATCATTTGTTCATATATTTCAATTGTTTCATCAAAATTATTGTAATAAGGGAATTAAATACTGCATGCATGGTGTGAAAATATTCATTTCCATATATCCCAGACGTAAAAAAAAGAAATAGAAATTCACAAAATAGCGTACACTTTACAACTTTTTAAATGATTAGGGAAATATCAAGGGTTTTATTATCTTTCACAGTAGTACAAAATGTAGGTACTTTTCTATATATTGGATAAATACCTTATACAGTATAGAAAAGTCAATAATTAAGATGTACTAAGCAATAGTTTGAAAGGGTAAAAGTACCTTTGCTAACTGTCCCTAAATGGAAGACTTTAAGGTCAATAGTACTTCCCATTCACATTGCATTTTCCTCACACAATGTTTACACATTTATTCTAGAATTCCTCTACATATGATAAAAAAAATATAAAAAGAATGCGTCTGAGGACATGAATGCCCCTGCTAAAGCTATGCAATTTTCCAAGTTAAAAATGGTCATAACTCTAAAACGGTAAATGACATAAAACCGAAATTCAAACTCTGTCTGAGTGTTGTGGTTCTCAGCATGGTGTATGAGTTTCATAAAATTTGGATGAGACAAACTTCAGTTAGAGAGCGGAAAAGAAAATGGGACGGATGGAAAGACGGTCAAAGGTAACACTTAATGCCCCCGTTGCCTACGCTGGGGGGCATAAAAATGTAGCTGATCACCTAATCAACCTAATCACCATCTTGTGGGTATAACCAACAACCAACATAAGGAATGATCAACCATTAAGCATCCACAAATAATTGCGGATTATTATTCGCAATGTACCAGTTTTCTTGGATTTTGAGGGTATCGATGAGATGGCAAAATCATGAACAATTATGAAGAATAAAATGCTCCAGGGCGCAGCTTGATACGACCGCAGAGGTCGAACCCTGAATAATTGGGGCAAGTATGGACACAACATTCAAGCTTGATACAGCTCTGAATTTGGATTGTGATTAAATATTTGACACAGCATAGGTTTCTGACACAGAATGAATGTGGTCTAAGAACTAAAAATTTTAAATTGGACATTCACCTATTATGGTCCAATATCCAAAATCTAAATACATGGTTAGATTCAGCATATCAAAGAACCCCAAGAGTTCAATTTTGATGAAATCAAACAAAGTTTAATTTTGTACCCTTTTGACCTCAATGTGGACAAAGTTGATAACGGGCCCAAAATCAAAATCTAAATACATGGTTAGATTCAGCATATCAAAGAACCCCATATATTCAATTTTGTTGAAATCAAACAAAGTTTAATTTTGGACCCCGATTTGGACCAACTTGAAAACTGGGCCCATAATCAAAATCTAAATACATGTTTAGATTCAGCATATCAAAGAACCCCAAGAGTTCAATTTTGTTAAAATCAAACTAAGTTTAATTTTGGACCCTTTGGACCTTAATGTAGACCAATTTGAAAACGGACCAAAAATTAAGAATCTAAATACACGGTTAGATTCGCATATCAAAGAAACCCAATAATTCAATTTTGATGAAATCAAACAAAGTTTAATTTTGGACCCTTTTGACCTCAATGTGGAAAAAATTGATAACGGGCCCAAAATCAAAATCTAAATACATGGTTAGATTCAGCATATCAAAGAACCCCATATATTCAATTTTGTTGAAATCAAACAAAGTTAAATTTTGGACCCGATTTGGACCAACTTGAAAACTGGGCCCATCATCAAAATCTAAATACATGTTTAGATTCTGCATATCAAAGAACCCTAAGAATTCAATTTTGTTAAAATCAAACTAAGTTTGATTTTGGACCCTTGGACCTTAATGTAGACCAATTTAAAACGGGACCAAAATTAAGAATCTAAATACACGGTTAGATTCGCATATCAAAGAACCCCAATAATTCAATTTTGATGAAATCAAACAAAGTTTCATTTTGGACCCTTTTGACCTCAATGTGGACAAAGTTGATAACGGGCCCAAAATCAAAAATCTAAATACATGGTTAGATTCAGCATATCAAAGAACCCCATATATTCAATTTTGTTGAAATCAAACAAAGTTTAATTATGGACCCGATTTGGACCAACTTGAAAACTGGGCCCATAATCAAAAATCTAAATACATGTTTAGATTCAGCATATCAAAGAACCCTAAGAATTCAATTTTGTTAAAATCAAACTAAGTTTAATTTTGGACCCTTTGGACCTTAATGTAGACCAATTTGAAAACGGGACCAAAATTAAGAATCTAAATACATGGTTAGATTCGCATATCAAAGAACCCCAATAATTCAATTTGTGATGAAATCAAACAAAGTTTAATTTTGGACCCTTTGGACCTCAATGTGGACCAATTTAAAACGGGCCCAAAATCCAAAAACTTAATACACGATTAGATTCAGGATATTAAAGAACCCCAAGAGTTCAAGAATAAAACCCCATTGAAATTGGTCAAGAAATAAGCAATTTATACAAAGTATCTTCTTTTGCACAATACTGTGCAATTGAATATTTCTTGCAATTGCGCAATACTGTGCAATTGAATATTTCTTGCTATTGCGCAATACTGTACAATTGACAATTTCTTGCTATTGCGCAATATTGTGCTATTGGATATTTCTTGCTATTGCGCAATACTGTGCAATTGAAGATTTCTTGCTATTGCGCAATACTGTGCTATTGAAAATTTCTTGCTATTGCACAATACTTATTATATAATAATTTACACATCCTGTTTGGTGTGTATCTCCTGCCATATCATTATTGTTTGCTTTTAAATATAAATCAGAAATAACCAACTTAAAATGGAAAATTTTAAAGAAAAAATTAAAAAATTAAAAAATCCCCCAAATTTTTGAACCCCTTATGATTCATCACCCCAAACTCAATCCCAGCCTTCCTTTGAGGTATGGTACCTTGCAGTACAATTTCAGAGAGATCCATACACTTGAACACAAGTTATTGTCTGGAAACTAGAAAATGCTTATTTTTGGCCCCTTTTGGCCCCTAATTCCTAAATGTTTCAGGCAATTACCCCAAACTCAATTCCAGCTTTCCTTTGTGATATGGAACCTTGTAGTACAATTTCAGAAAGATCCATACACTTACACACAAGTTATTGTCATGAAACTAGAAAATGCTTGTTTTTGCCCCTTTTGGCCCCTAATTCCTAAAATTTTGAGGCAATTACCCCAAAATCAATCCCAGCATTCCCTTTGTGATATGGAACCTTGTGGTACAATGTCAGAGAGATCCATACACTAACACACAAGTTATGTCTGAAAGTTACAAAATGCTTATTTTTGGCCCCTTTGGCCCCTAATTCCTTAACTGTTGGTACCATAACCCCAAAATCAATCCCAACCTTCCTTTTGTGATATTGAACCTAATGGTAAAATTTCATAGAGATCCATTCACTTAAACTAAAGTTAGAGTGCGAAACCAATGCGTCTTCGGACGACGACGACGACGACGACGACGACATTTACGGCGACGACGACGACGGCAACGACGACGCTAACGTTATACCAATATACGACCACAAAAATTTTTTATGGTCGATAAAAATACAATTTGTCTTCAATCCATGAAAATTGGAACCCAAGAAAATAAGTTTAATCCACAGTATCTTGATTAAGGATGTTCGCTTGTCATGTTTTGGAATTTTTGTCAGATTTTCGGAATCCTCTGGTTTTATCCATTGAATGCCTTAAAAAATTTTGCCCATTAACCCCCATTTTTCTTTTTATAAATCTTTTACATGTATAATTATAAGCCATCTGTAAAAGTCTTATAAAATCTTTGTTATTTTTTAATAGTTTTTGAGAACTTGAACTTTTCAATGATAAGGCTATGAAAAATCAAGAGAGAACATTTTCCCGCCAAAATTTCAATGGCTAATATCTTGAAAACAGGCACATTGACCTATATTTTTTTTTTTTGCTCTTTTGGTTCCTTTAATAATCAGCTATCAATTTATACTACTGTTATGAAAAGCTAGTTATTTTGAAACTGAGTAGCGAACCTCCTTAAATAAGCTTTTTCCATTTTGCAATATAGACAACAAATGGGTAACTAGCCATGATATATCTTGTTAAAATGTGTGATGCTTTTTTTTATTTGAGCACTAAATAAAATATATATACATATGGCATGTCAGTAACTGCTAGTAGTCCTTTGTTAATTTATGTATCATTGTCATTTTGCATAGTATCTTTTGTTACCTATTCTGACATCGGACTCGGACTTCTTTGGACCTGAGTTTTTTCTGTGCGTATTGCTGTGTGTTTGTTTATTCTACATTGGCTAGAGGTATAGGGGAGGGTTGAGATCTCACAAAACATGTTAAACCCCGCCGCATTTTTGCACCTGTCCCAAGTCAGGAGCCTCTGGCCTTTGTTAGTCTTGTTTGTTTTTTAATTTTAGTTCATTTATATGATTTGGAGTTTAGTGTGACGTCCATTTTCATTGAACTAGTACACATTTTTGTTTAGGGGCCAGCTGAAGCCTGCCTCCGGATGCGGGATTTTCTCGCTGTAGTGAAGACCCATTGGTGGCCTTCAGCTGTTTTCTGCTCTTTGGTCGGGTTGTTGTCTCTTTGACACTCATTCCCCATTTCCATTCTCAATTTTACATGTATATTCTTTGCAAGTCATCCTTTTTTTAACTGATATTGAAATGCTTGTGCCTTTTTTCTTATTATTGAAGTTTATTGGCTTTAATTTGCTTGCTTTTTATTTTTTTTTTTTTTTAACAAAGCTGGAAATAAGGAAATAAAAAAAATGGAGTTATCTCCCCTCAGCCATAACATCTTAAACAGCTAAAACTTTACTTATGTTCAGCCTACTTTCTACAAGATCCACCCACAAACTTATCTGAACATAAAAGAAATTCATCTCAAGATTTACTGTCAATGTTATCATTATTTTACCAATATAAATAAAAACAATTTATGTCCAGGCCAGGAGCCTTGTCAGTTTCGGCTATCAATTGTCAATCATTGAGATAAACTGTCAAACCAGGACAACCGACAGACTTCCTTGTGGTCAGACTATCTGCTGGGCTCTATAATGATAAAGGATAAACAATAAAAATAGGACATTTCACCCCTAGAAACAGAAATAAATTTTAAAACCACAAGGCTTGCTGAGGATGGAGAAATATCCCATTGCACAAGATTCAGTGTTGGAATCCATTTCTCTAATGACTTTTGGATGATATGTAGACAAATTTTATCTTTCTTTTTCAATGATCTGCAAAAAATATGTTCTTTTTGTGCGATGTTGTTAGGCATGGTCCCCTTTTTTCAGGATGTCACAATATGAACATAAGAAGAAAATTCAGAGGAAAGCAAGAGAGTTGAATTTCAACCAAACAAGAACTCTAAAATCAAACAAGCCACAAGATGAATATATATAAAAAAATAATCATCCAGTCAGAAAAAATTAAAATTGGATAAGAATTAAAAATTATAATATGCAAAAGTTTATTGTTTTCTAGATTTGTTCTTGGAAATTAATTAACATCAAATTATTCAGATTTTTCATTCTTTTCAACTTTCTGCAACCTTTTAGTTTGAGTAAAATTTTAGGTACAGTAGATTAAGTAACACATTTTTGTTGTTGTTAAATTAATAATTATTTTGTAAAAGAATTATTTATTAGCTTAGTTTTTAGTAGCTTAGTTTTAAATAAACGTAATATAAATTATTAAAACTTTTCTACTTTTTAAAGTGCATCACAAAAACACTGCTAAATGTAAGAAAAAAATAACCAATGTTTATATTTCCATGCAAAACAGCAACATAATTTTAACCACCCAATACATTATTGACTTGTCATTTTTCTCCAGAATTCCCTATTTCAATTTGCATGCACCACCCAATACATTATTGACTTGCCATTTTTCTCCAGAATTCCCTATTTCAATTTGCATGCCTATTGTAAGAAGAGATTTTAGTGGGAAATTTTTGTAGTTTTTTCAATACCTTAGAGATATCATAATGCAAGTTTTAATGAATAAATGCTCCATGAATTTTTATAGCAACAAATTAAAAAACAATAGTGATTCCAGCATAATAAATATTTATATCATGGATCAATTAATAGACCCAGATTTAATAAACAATGCTGCTCTTTTTTTTATTAGCAAGGAAATAATCTAATAATGGCTTTAAGTGCCAACAAAATGAACAAATGGTCAAACAACTCATAATGTGGCTCAGTGAGGGGTCATCATAAATAGGAATTCTTTCCCTCTGAATTTAAATTTCCTGTATTGAACTATTAATGGTTCAATTTAATTCCTGTCAAAATATTCCCTCCATTTGCCAACCTAATTTGATAATTATTACGAATTCCAGTCAAACCTGTATTTAAAGGTCAGTCTCTGCACCAGAGAAAACTGACCTTATAAGAGAGTTGACACTTCTGTCTATAAAAGATGTCTCGACTTCTAGGAAAGGAGGTGCCCCCTTTTGTGAGAATCTCTTCTATGTTATCATAATCATTTCAACCAAACCTCATTTTACCCACCCAACTTTGTTTTTTGTTAAATAAATCATTGCCCCTAAAAAGCACCCCTGCTTGTCTAGCCTGTTTCATCTGGTTTATGTAAGACACTGTAAAGCTTTTAAACCATGACACATTTTCCTTCCGATTTTAAAACAAAAGTTGAAATGTTTATGCTAGTGTGATGTATAACATACAATTAATCAATGCAGTCATTGATAACACACAGATGTATGTATTCTGAACAACCGTTTTTATGCCATCCTTTGGAAATTCACCACCCTCAGATATTCAAAGCCTCTAATGCAGACTCAATCAGATAAGTTTATAGTGTCCATCTATGTTATGCCTCGTTTCACATTTTCTAAGTACTATTTGTTTATTTTGGGGTTGTTCAAAATAAAAAATGAGAAATTTCTAAACTTTATAACTTTAAACTTTAAAAATATCCCCCTAACTGGGATGTTAAGAAATTCACTATATTCTGTGGTTATGGACATTAGGAACAGGATGAGTTTGTAGGGATCCTCAAGCTATAACAATTCTTAAGATCATTTTATGAACTTTTCTATTAATATTTTGTTCTTGTCACAAGTTCATATGGCAATAAACATTTGAATTTGAATATTTCCCAATATAGTTGTATCATCCATAAGCATGTAATATTTGCCACCTGCAAGCCATTAATCATACAATCATCAAAATCAACCCCCTTTCTAATTCTGTTGGTTGGATTTGATTATTCCCAGCCCATATAATTCTTCCTCCCATACATCTGAATTTATGATATCCATACTCATGGCTTAGATTTCCCCTCAAGTTAGCCATGTATGTCATACTTCCCCTCCTCTATTTCCCCTCAAGCTAGCCATGTATGTCACACTTCCCCTCCTCTCTGATATATTTGTCCTCCCTGTCTATAAATAAATGTCTTGTACAACCGTTAAAATCATGTTAATGTCTATCAAATAATTACAACTTAAACGAAGGTTAAGTTAAAAAGATTTACAATTAATCATTTAGGATTTTAAAACATGTATACTATTTCAAAATAAGACATTAATTATTCTTTAATTGATCATACAATGTAAAAACATGCTTTATACATATAGACATGTCGAGAATCAGTTTTTCATTCATCAATTCCTAGACAATGTTATACGCTACCATACTGTTTTTTTAACAAACATCTTTTCACAGTAGTGTCACATGACTGTATTTCTTACCCAAATGAAAATTATTTGGTCGTCACTTTTCCTGCATGTCAATTTTTTATGCATGCGCTGACACAATAGTAATCCAATAAAACTACTAATTGAGACAGGTTGGCAATAGATTTGGATAGTGTAACTAGCAGCCAATATATTTACTTATGATTGGAAAAAAGGGGGGAGGCATTATTTACTTTTATCATTATTATTATTATATAATGTACAATTTAACATTTTTTAGATTATAATAACAAACTTAAGTTACAGTTCAGCTTTTTGCCCCTCTTTTTAAAAATACCCTTGGCCTATTTGGATGGGGAAAATATAGGGATGTGTGTATAATTTCAAAGAAAAAGGTGTGTTTGATAAAATTATTATCCCAGTCAATACACAAAAATTCAGTGTTTAATATTCTAAACATTATGTACCTTATATAGTTTATGAAAAAATCAGTCCTTGGGTGGATGGATAAGACAAGATTAATTTAATATGAGGCAGGCATTACCTGTGAAAGGGGACGAAGTTTGTATGAATTATTTTTTTGTAACTTCAAAATCTGTTAAAAAAGAATCGGAAATACCGTCACGTTTCCGATTTTGGTTCTGTTGTTAGGATTTTACTTGTGACGTTATTTAAGTTATGACATCATGTTCAATGTAAACAAAGAAACACGATCATCACGTAATGTTTATTCATATTAAAGACAAAGAATTATTAAAATGAAATTGGTATTGTGTTCCTTGAGTTCCTATATTTACTAGACTACTCAAGGTCTCATGACAACGAGACCGGAAGAAGGAAGTAGATTTCTGCATAAATGCGGAATTAAAAAGTTAGAAAAAAAGTTAACAATTTGAGTTCATTAGTACAATGAAAATTTGGAAATTTTCCGATTTTTTTTTTTTTTTTTATTGATTTTCTACTGTAATAGGGACTTCATCCCCTTATTACTTGCTGTAAAAAAATTTCCAAATACTGTGGATTCAATATTACTCATGCAATATCAATTTTCGTGGTAAACCACAAATTTAAATGTTCAACGCAGTACAAATTTTCTAAGGGCTGATATGCACACTTCCCTAAAACAACGAAACAAAATATCCACAAAAATTGGTACCCATGATAATAAATGAATCCACGGTCCTCAGGGTGCTTCGTCTACATGTAAAATAATCAAATGCTATTTAAAATTTTGACTTTAATTAAACTTTATTTCTCAGTAAATGAATTTTGAGATGGAGTAAACTTTTTTTGGCAGTTTTATATGAAATCTAGGTTATATATGTACTGTACAGGGTTTTTATTACATGTATTGCCTTCCTATCTCCATCAACTTATTCTGCCATATTTTTTTTTTTTTTTTTTAAGTTTGCAGGGTTACAGAGAGAGGGAGAATTATTCATTTTCATATCCATTAGAAAACTTCCAAGCCACACATTTATTTCATATTCAAAATCATCCATCTCTTTAAACAATATATGGAGAAACTCAATTTAGAAATTCCTTCATAGGTAAGTGTGCAAAGTCTATTAAATGACAATGCAAAAATTTCAGGATCTACCAATGTTTACACAGGTTTACTAAAATTATGACAAATTCTAATTTCATATTCATTACTTCAAGAAGGACGAGATTCAAATTAAACTGACCAGATTTCGTCTCATTATTAGGCACGTAACAGCGTGACAACCGAAACAAAAACCGCAATATTCCAAAGAATTCTCTTCAATTTTTTGTCTTACTTTGTTGACATAATATTCCCTCCTCCTGTCAAAATACACAGAAATATCATTAAAATCTGATTAATTAGATAAAATAGCCCCCACTCTAAGCTACGCAATCTAGGAGGATATAAAATTTGTTTTTGGTATTTAATTGATACTTGTAATAAGTTTACCTAACGTCAGGTCCAAATTAAAAATGTTTGGATTATTATAGTTCTATCATATTGTTTTCACCTTTAGTATTAAGGTGTAGTCATAATTAATTTTTACCTGAGATTCGTGACAAGGTAAATTCTTTAGATGATTTATGGCTGAACATCTGCCAATAAAAATTAAAATTTATCAGAGTTATTCCCCTTTACTTATAAACATGCAGTCCAGAACTATAAATCTTGTTGCAAAAGTATGCATTCCTGATATAGTTTTCGTACTGCAGTAATGTCCTTAACTGACAGTAACAAATTCAATCTAATTTATTTGTTTATCAGTGAAAATCCTCCGCATGGCGCAGAAAATTCAAATTAACTTATATATTATTCTTATGCACAGATCCTAAGTAATGAACAAGGTTTCTTTTTCTCTGTGCCCCACACACTCTGATCTCTGAACACAGAGAAATAAAAAGAAGAAAAAAATCAAAATGAATAGAAATTCTGTAAACCTACCAGATTCAACTTTTAATGGTCTTACTTTTAGGAGGATTTATTATGCCATCCTAATGTCAATTCTCATTTCGCAACCCTTTCAGTGGAAGAAGTATCTGAATATTGTACTCCAACACCATGGTTGAACAGTTCATAAATAATTGCACGGAAACGACAATAAAGTGCTATTTTTCAATCTACCCAGAACCAAAACTCCTGGCAACAAAAGTGAAAATCATGAATATCGAATTGACCTCCTTTTGTCCTCATGCAGTAACAACATATTAAAATTTTATTAACATTGGTCAAGTGGTTAACAAGTAATTGCACAGAAAACAACATAAAGTGCCATTTTCTAATAGATCATTCAAGGACCATAACTCCAGAATGATACAAGTGAAAATGGTCAAAATCAAATCTGACCTCCATTTTGTCATTACTTGTAGTAACAACATATTATAATTTGACAACCATTGGTAGAAGGGTTCATAAGTTACTGAACAAAACGGCATAAATTCTGCCATTTTCTGATATAAAAGGACCATAACTCCTGAATGATTAAAGTGAAATTGTCAATACCTCCATTTTGTCATCAGTATAAACATATTAACTTTTTTTGCTACAAGTGTGACTTTGAGATGAAGAACAGCAATAAAAGCGCTGTTCCTTTGCTTTTTTTGTTTTTTGCTGTGCATAATACCGATTTTGTGTCATGGATAGGTACCCCATATCCTTCCTTTTCTATTATATAAAAGTTTTGAAAAGCCATTGTGTGAACAGTTCGTAAGTTATTGCATGAAAATTGTTGACAGCCGCCTGCCCGCCCGCCCGCCATACTTCACCAAATTAATAACAGGGTTTTCCATCGGAAAACTCTCGATTAATAAAAAGTAAAATGGTATAGTTTATGTACATACATATATCTTCTTAACCAACCACAAAATTGAACTTCAGACATTTCAGATGAAGATTAACCAAAATTGTGAAGAAATTCTACATTTATTCTGGTACCCAATACGTAACCTTGTATCACAAATCAAAAACCTTTTTCATTCTTATTATAACTGTTTCATTAGTTAATAAAAAACAACAACTGATTGTACATCATTGATAAATTCATGTGAGCATCATTATCGGCTTATGAAATCCATTAAAACTAATTACGGGGATATTTTAACGACATTTTACATTCCTATAGAATCTAATGATACAATCGTAATACTTTTATCGGCTGGTAAATCATCATTTTTACCAATAATTAAATACATGCAGTTAAACCTGCTTTAAGAAGATTTTCAAAATGAGCAATAAAATGTTATTTGTGCAGGTTTATATCTTGTCAATTACAACAATGAGTTGCACAAAATAGATACTGAAAATTTATTATTATTCATTATTTTATTTGGTAGAAGTCAACCACAAATCTTAATGTTCAATGAAGTACAAATTTTCCATAGGCTAATGTATGCAGACTTTAGTGAATCCACACAATCAAAATTATCCATGTTTTTTTTTAATACCCACAAAAAATTAAAAAACAAATCCAGAGTAATTAAAAGGATAAAGTGGATTCCTGCACTCACAGCAATTTACCCTCCTTTAATATTTTTTTATAAATTACTATTTTAAAAGATGTAATTTTTTTTTTAATATTTTTTAAAATTTTTTAAAATTTTTACAGTTGAAAAATCAATATTTTAAAAAAAATCATCATTCAATATAAACAATTAGTTTGAATATTTAGCTAAACATTACATGACAAGTTCCTTGGGCATTCTATACATAATTTAAACAAAAAATGTTATAATAAGGATTATTGTAACCAGATTGTTTAATTATCATCAACATTGAACAACTGAAAAACATGCTAATATGTAAAACATGCTAATATGTAACATGTGCAACAATTTCAAGTGTTTTTATAGTTGATTTTTAGAGTGCTGTTGTTGTTTAGCTGTCCCCTTGAAAAATAGCATTTTAAGTAACGTTATTGTCACAGCCTGAAGCCTGTTCTAAGTTTTAAAAATTTTTTTATTAAAAGAGGGGGAGAGAGACTTGTAAAACTGCTGAAGGCTAGATTGTCTGTAAATTTACTTTTGCTAACTCAATTTCCAAGATAATTCTGGATGCCTGGACACTGTGATTAAAAGTAATCCAATAGAATAAAAACAGTTTTATTTCATAATAACATAAATTTCACAAATTCTCAGACAATATTTCTTCTGTGTCATTTATAATTAACTTTTTTGGAGGATTTATCATATTAAACAATTTGTTTACCTATAAATTCTAATCAATCTGTCATATTTCTTTCTCAGTCTAATAACTTAGCGAGAAAACAATTTAATTTTACTTTTCACCAATGATTTCCGTGTCAAATAAATTTTTGAGATAACGCTAAACCCTCTCCTCTTGCTTTCTTATCCTTTTTTCCTTTCAGATCTGTTTTCGCAGATAAAATCACGGCAATTTGTCACTACGTAAATGACGACCAATTGATCCCTTAATCAACGATCTATCTGACTACCAGTGCATTCTTACTCTCCCATGGAAATAATGTATCAATCTGGCCGATATTCACCACATATAAAATCAATTTATTTTCATTAAGAATAGAGTTTAAAGCCATGTGCCTTGTCCCAGAATTATGGTGTACTTTGTTAGTTGTATTAGTCAGAAACCGACATGCTGAATAACAACTGCGACACTAATCTGGACAATGTGTCACAAAGAACATAAAATATACCGCCATAATTCATCATGGGAAAAAAAAATCAAATCTTCTTCCTACAGTACAAGGACAAGAGAACAGTAAAAATCAGATCTCTTTTTCAATTTCACAAAATGTAAAAAGCTAATGAGGGAAAGCTCAAATTCCACATCATCCACATCAATAAAGATGACTGAAGAACCATCCACTATATATACTGTGGATTCATAATTATTCGTGGGATATCAATTTTTGTGGGTTTCGTGGATACAGGTGAACCACGAATTCAAATGTTCAACGAATTAAAAATTTTCTATAGGCTTTGTATGCAGAGATTGGCTAAACCACGCAATCAAATATCCCCGAAAATACAAGTGTTCCTCAATCCACGAAAATTGATATCCACGAAAATAAATGAATCTACAGTAAGCCCCTCCCTCTCCTCCCTGCCACATGCAAAGACATGAGCAGAACAAAAAAAAACAATTGTTATTTTTTCAATATTCAAGCTAAGGCATAACAAAATTTTGATATCCAAATACATTCTTTTTCTATTTTACTTCTAATCTTAAATTAACGACTATTCCCTAAGGATATTTGGTCGCAAAATGGATACAAACTCAATTCTACTTATATTATAAAGATGAGGAAAATGGAAAATATTTAGATGAACATCTTAAATCAAATAGGCCTTATTATAAGCTGACATTTTTTCCATCATGTTTTTGTGCAACCTAAGGTTTTATTTGTTAATTTATATAACAATTGCTCAACTGAAACTTCAAGGAATTTTAGGCCTCAAGATTAACACCAATAGCAGGTCGCATATAAATTGGACAACAGTCTTTTGACTGTGTGTGAGGCTAGCAGTACTCAAAAAAAAAAAATAGGTCAAATTTTGTTAATCACCAAATAATTTACAAATATGTAGGTTAAATATATTCCTGTTTTTCATTAACACATTTTTTATTGCAATGCAAGGTCAAGGATCTCTGATTATCGAGATTAATAGGGTATTTTGTTTTAATATTAATGCTCAGATCCAAGTGGATAAAATTAGCTATTATTAGGTCTAATTGATGGCACTTAATCCATATTATTCATATTCATAATTGATAATCATTTATTTATGTATTCTATATGTCCATACTTATGTTTTAACTTCAACTTTCCTATTACTTGGTACAAAGAAGATAAAAATTGTTTCAAATTATCAGTTAGCTTTTACGTCATCTTGAAGGTCTCATTGTGACTTTTAGATAAAGAACAGCAATAAAAGGCTGTTCCTAATATTACTATTGGGCTTTTTTTTTAGTTAATTTGGGTGCAGGGATTTTGTGCCAAAAAAAATTATATATTTGACCCCACCACAGTTGTAGCCTGACCCCACCACAATTGGAGTCTGACCCCACAACAGTTGGAGCCTGACCCCACCAAAGTTGTAGCCACCATTGACAGTTGGAGCCACCGTTGGCAGTTGGACCCACCATAGTTGGAGCCACCACAGTTGGAGCCAGACCCCATCACAGTTGTAACCATCTGTTGTTTGTTTTGTTTGTCGTTGTTTGTATGTCTGTTGTTCTGTCAAATAATTTTGGTACTGCAAATTCTTAAACTTGTTCATGCATCTATTATTGATTTTGTTGAACATATGAACAATATTATATAGCAAGATTAATTATTAGGATTTCATAAAATGGTTAATGCTGCATTATAAAATAAACTTTAAAATTCAAGTTTTCATTACGAGAAAGTTTAACCCGTTATTATCAAGGGTTGGAAATTTGGATTGTCTCTAGTAACAGAGGTACAGTTGAAAACCAAAAGGACAGAAATTCTGCCTATCTTTAATCATTTTACAAGTAGAAGTTAATATATCTTGTTATAATTCTCATATCATCCATTATGCATAGACTACCTGCTGCGTACCAACATTTAAGAACATGTATCATCTGAACGATGTCTCAAATCGGAACAAAAAATTATGCCAACATAAAAAGGCAACCGAAATGAAAAATAATAACATGCATCAAATAACATGATATTAAATCTCGCCCATAAAGTACTTAATTATTTAAGAGATTTTTACAAGTTTTATTAAATTGCATATTCAAAACCTCGAAAAATTAAATCTCAATTGAAAATAATCGTTGTTGGATGTTCATATTACTGGAAAATTTATAAATATGAGAAGCTCTAGCATATCAAATGTATTATAATAGAAATTAGATTCAAATATAAAACTATTGGTAGCTCTCAAGTCCAAGACTACTGAATTTGTCAGAATAACCATTGATGCCAATTTCTTTATGATGAAGTCAGTAACTTTTTTTCCAGATGTCACTATTTCATGATTTTAAATTTTATTGTGAAAAATTCTTTTCAAAAATTCCTCATCACTATACACATACTGATTGATTGATTGATTGATTGATTGGTGTTTAATGCCACATACAGCAGTTTTGGCTATTTTGTGGTAAGTTTTTATTGGTGTAAGAAGCCAGAGCCCCCTTAGAGAACCACCAAACTTCTGCAGGACAACTAACAGTCCAAGTCAATTAAAGTTAGAGTTGAACGCACCAGACACATGTGGGGTTCGAACACACAACCTCAGGCTAGTGATACAGTAGTTGGACTACTAAAGACCACTCCTGAGACCCCTCTCTACAAATAGACATCCAGAAACCTATCATTTATGACATAAGGACAGACAGACTGACAGACATTAAGCATTGGCTATTTGCTTCTGAAATGTTATCTGGGAGTATAAAATCAGGTTTCACCTCAAAATGGTCAGGTTGCTGGTAATGAAATAGAAAAATTGGTAAGGGTTCCGCGGAACCCAGTGTCTCGCCTACTTTTGTTGTTAATCGCAGGCTCAACAAAAATGAAAAAAAAAAATTAATAAAAATATTCCTCTCTATACTATCTTTTGATTGTAGGTAGCTTCTGTCCAATTTGGTAAAAAGCCAGGATAGTTTATGAATCTAATAAATGTTAAAAACTTAAACTGCAGACTGTATGTAATGTTAACTGGAAGTAAACTAAGTTCATTTATAAGTAAAATACGGAAAAATGAAACAAAATTTTAACAAAATTTCCTTCTAGATACTAGCTTTTAATCATAAACAAGCTTCTGTCCAAGTTTGGTACAAATCCAAGATAGTTTAAGAAAGTTGTTAAAATTTTAAAAACTTTAACCACAGAGTGAATGTAATGTTAACTGGCAGAAAAACTAAGTCCATTTATAAGTAAAATACTTAAAAACAGATTTTTTTTTACAAAATTTACTTTGGATACTATCTTATGATCATAAACAAGCTTCTTTCCAAGTTTAGTAGAAATCCAGGATAGTTTAAGAAAGTTATTAAAATTTCAAAACTTTAACCACAGAGTGAATATTTGTGGACGACGCCGACGGAATGTAGGATCGCTATGTCTCATTTTTTCGACAAAAGTCGAAGGCTCGACAAAAATTAGTCTGTTCTGATAATATATTACACGGACCAGTGGAAAAGGTTACAATTTGGTGAGTCAGGTAAGGAGAGGATTAATGGGGTGTACAATTGTCCAAATCTCTCCATTCTTTAGCTATCAATGAAATTAAGACTAGTTACAACCATGATATTCTTTTGTAGATGGAACCCCCTAGAGTTCCACTTTAATCATTTCGGGTTCCAGACGTCATATGGTTAAACAGACAAATATTAAAAGAGATTATCATAATATGATGACATCAAGTATATCTGTGGATTTTTGCGATAGGCTGTATGCCATTAACCTATTTGATTCTGTTGTTTCACACTTTTAACATTAGTTGTCTCCCTTTGCCAATTGAAGACTGTTTCTATACCGGACAAAATGGGCTACTGCGCATGCAAAGCATCATATAAGTTGAAAGTGATAGGTCGCTTTTTAACCAATATTTTTAAAGAAAGATAACTAACTGATATTAAAAGTTTTTACCCTAAACAAAAGATTAGATTTGAAAAATTTAGATTTAACACATAAATTTGCTCTTTCCGCTAACTCTTCTTTGTCAATGAAAATATATGCCCCTCATAAGGGAAACAACTCATATACTGGGTAAATGGATCTCTTTATTAGATTGTCAATTACTGAATAGGCAAATAGACTTTTAAATTTAAACAAGAAATCATAATCATTTGCTTTTGAAAATTATCTGCAATAAAAAATTCACCGTTTTTTAATTCTACTAGTTGTTTCCTATATTCTAAAATAAGAATCTGAAGTGGAAAGTTTGTTTTTGTTTGAATGACATTTGGTGTTCTGAAAGCCACTTAAATCAATGAAGAATAGCATTGAATGATGTCCTCTGAAAGCCACTTATATCAACAAATAATGGCTGCAAGAGATAAGAAGGGCATTACGAATAAAATCAAAAGGCAGCAAAATGTCTATATGGAAATGTACAAGTGCTCCCTAATATCTTAAGCATACTTTAATTAGATTCAAATAAATTGAAAGCCATGATCAAGTAGCATCCATTATTGAAATGAAAACAGAACAACTCTGACCTATTGACCTTAAGATATTCAAGGGAAACTTCCCACCATATCTTTGGGTTAATTAATTCTAATTCAAACATACAAAATCAACACTACACTTGACTT
Organism: Mytilus coruscus; assembly: GCA_017311375.1. Lineage (NCBI taxonomy): Eukaryota > Metazoa > Mollusca > Bivalvia > Mytilida > Mytilidae > Mytilus > Mytilus coruscus. The sequence continues at coordinate 81,623,536 of CM029603.1, read as the reverse complement.
TAGTCCATTTGAGTGTTCATCGGTCCTTAAAATGACGGAATACTGCAACACGTTACCCTGCTTGACGTTTCGATTGCTTACAATATTTAGACAGAGTTTGACTTTTGAACCTGTTTTTTCTTTCAAAACCTTTTTGGTTTTAAATATATTGACAGACAAGTCGTGGAACGTGCAGCCTTTCAACGGAAAATTGAAGGTAGAAATACATCGTAGGAACAGCAGAATACCAAAGGCTCATCCACATCGTTAAGATATTATCAGAAACGGCTTATGTGTCTTTCATCTCATATCAAACTTCAAAGAGAATTTAATGCAAGATTTTATTAAAATGTCAAAACAAAAATAAAAATTCACTTGAAATTCTTTTAAACTTCAAATCCAAACTGAATATCAGAATTTGAAATGACTATAAAAGTATTGATTTAGTTTTCAATTCAAGTCAGGTTTGGATTTATTCAATCAGTTTTTACTTCAAATGTCTAATGTTAAAAGCAAGATGAAAGAAGTTGTTCAGTGATGATTCACAGACTGTATACAATAGCTTACGTGTGCATTGTCAAAATTTGTCCTAATTCATGTACAAGTAGTGTATAGTACACATTTTCTATCTTCTTAATAAGAATGACCAAACAATTAGGAAGAGCATGATGTACACATGTAATCAAGGCTTCTAAAATAAGAGATGGTATAGTAATACATTGCCTGTATCAATGAAACCTCAATTTTACAGAAAAGGTTTCCTATTTGATCCAACTTTTCACCAGTCAAATGGAAGGATTGGACCATCTAATTATGAAATGTCCTTTAGGCATGGCGGAAATTTACAAGAAATTCATAAAAGAGGATTGACTCAATTATTTTACAAATTGGAAAAGAAAAGCTAATTTGCTTGGATGCTAGATGTCTTGTGCCCTTTAAGAGTGCTTATAATACTCTCTGGACTTCATAGACTGTTTGTAGGTGAACAGAATCATAAGAAGGCAAAAGTTGGCATCTATCCAAAGTTCCATTTCCTGCTGAATTCCCTCAACTTTCTCAAAACTCTTAGCCCACAAAGTACTGTAAATTCAGAAATTATTGTGAGGTTTTTATTAATGCGAATAATGTGACTGGGTGAGGATCGTAATAATAAGAACTTGGATTCTGATATCTGATACATATATCAGTATTCAAATTTTCCTGAAATCGCAATAATCTCGCATTTCTGTCCATTCTTTGAAAATAGCAATAATAAATGCACACCATAATTTCTGAACTTATAGTATCTTGTTTCTTGACCTGAATACAAATGAAATATTTCCTACTGGACATTAAACATATAATACTCATTTATTCATAAGTCTACAATATGTATGACTATTAATTTTTCTAACAACTCTGCTATGGTGTTCTCCTGCTGAGGAGGATATTTATCACAGAACAGAACAACACAAGAATTATATACAATGGCAATGTTTACAAAGTCCTGACACTTCAAGTCAAAATCTTAACAAATACAACTGGATTAAAATGTACACATGCATTTCATTCTTATATATACAATATCTTTGTTGAAGTTAATAAACAAAATTCTACAGCAAAATAAAACATTTACTTCAAAACAAACAAACACCATGAAAATAGTAATTTTATAAGGAACAAATTCATTTAAAGAATGGTTCAATCTTTTTTGCTGCTAAAAATTCAGGGTAATTGAAATGATTAAAAGGTATAAATAAATCTTAAAAATAATTAGTTAAATTGACACAATAAAAAAAACCTAAAGCATAAAGGACACTTCATTCGGCACAAAGGAATTTACAGAAAATTTTGGGATGAAGAAATAAACTGTTAACACAGAGATATGTCTTGCCTATTTGTTATTTTGATAATGCAAATGTTGAAATTAAAATAGCAATACTTTAACATGTAAGTTATGCAAATATTCAAAGTCAATGAACCATGACTAAAGGTACAGGGCTAAACAATCTCCATGGAATTGAGGGGTGATTTGATTTTTTGTGTTTTAACGCCACTTTTAAGCACCGCTTTTGGGCTATTTCGTGGCAGTCAATTTTTTTTTGGTGGAGGAAGCCGGAGTGCCCGGAGAAAACCACGACCTTGGACAGGAAAACTGACAATCCTAGTCAATTAAGATTGGCGTCGAGTGCACCTGCACGAGCGGGGTTCGAACTCACAACCTCAGTGTTGACTAGCTAGTGATTACAGTAGTAACTACTTAGACCACTCGGCCACCGAGGCCCCCCCATGGAAATGAGATGTGCCAATGCTAATACAACTGCAAACCAAATACCATTGACTTTTCATAAGTCGTTCCCTTTAAACAAACCTAAACACAAACATTTACTTGTAAACTATGTAAAAGTTTCAAAGTCAATGAACCATAATTAGGGGACGGGGTTATATAATCTCCATGGAAATGAAACATGCAAATGCCTATACATTTGCATACCGAATATCATTGACTTAACATTAGTGGTTCATCTTAAACTGACCTAATCACAAACTTATACATGTAAACTAAGCAAAAGTTTCAAAGTCAATAGACCATGACTGACTGGTAAGGACCAAATATTCTCCATGGAAATGAGATGAGATGTGCTAATGCTAATACAACTGCATACCAATTATCATTGACCTACCACTAACGGTTCCCCTTAAACTGACCTAATCACAAACTAATACATGAAAACTAAGCAAAAGTTTCAAAGTCAATAGACCATGAATGAGGGGGCAGGGCCAAATAATCTCCATGGAAATGAGATATGCCAATGCTTATACAACTGCATACCAAATATCATTGACCTACCACTAGTGGTTCCCCATAAACTGACCTAATCACAAACTAATATATGTAAACTAAGCAAAGTTTCAAAGTCAATAGACCTTGACTGAGGGGGCGAGGCCAAATAATCTCCATGGTAATGAGATGTGCCAATGCTAATACAACTGCATACCAAATATATTTGACCTACCACTAGTGGTTCACAATGAACTAGACCTAATCACAAACTAATACATTGTTGACGCCGCCGCCGCCGTCACCAACGCTGGAAACAGTATACCTATGTCTCGCTTTTTGACTCCGTCAAGGCGAGACAATAAAAGGCATATTTATGATTGCTATATCATCATATATGGTGTGGTTTTTCTGGTTGTATTGTAACATTAAAGGTCAAACAATGACCTCAGACAGTAGTTGTTTGCATCCTTGACCTTTGGTTATTGATGGAGTGACAGATAGTCAGACATGTCACAGAGTTGTCAAGTCACAACTGGAGATTTGATCATTTTCAGTTGGAGTTTGGGCCTCATAAGTTCATAACTGGAGGTTTTTTATATATTTTTTATTTTTATCAACATTTTCAGAGTCCATTTTGGTAATAAAACTAAAAATTTCCTATTTTATTCAAATAAGAATATGCATAGTAATTATTAATGTATTCTCTTAACAATGAAGTACAAGTGTTCACTAATAATTCATTGGAAATCATAACTGATTTTGTTTGATAAAATTAAAACTTTCTTTGGCAAAACTAACACTATAATCACAAATGAAACCTTAAAAAATAGTTTTGCACCAAGAAATCCACAGTAACAGCTTAATTAATAACAGACTAAAAATCAATGGGCAGTGAAATTTGTCCTGTAAGTCAAAGAATAATGTGGGTCCATCTGTGCTTTAATTCAAACTTAAATTAAACCATGAATACATCTTTATCCAACTGAAGCTTGAACTTTAAAACAAAGAGCCATACAGCTGACACAACAGAAACTTTATTAAAGCATGAACAAATATTAAATCAACTTTAAAATATAAAGATGTCACAGTGATGAGCAAAAAGAAAGTCATATAATGCATTTTCATTTATTTTTTGAGGGATCTAATTTTTGTGGATTGAGGAAAATTGTGTTTTTCGTGAATATTTCATTTCATGGATTTGCCAAAAACATTTGAATTTGTGGTTTACCAGGGTGCCCATGAAATCCACAAAATTGGTTTGATCCTATTAATATGATCCAAAGATTCATGATGTCAACACCATATGAGAATGCTCCAATGTTCATAGTTTTAAATGGTTAAACCTATTACAGATCTGCTAGGCTCAATTTTTCTTTGATAATTTCATACCACAAACAAACAATTGGCTGTATTATTTATTTTTTTAAATCATTTCTTTATATTGTCTTACAATTTTACATTTATTTGAAGAAATTGCTGATGGCAATTCTTTGACACTTTCTGTTTCCTTCATTCATATCTTCTTGAATGTTGCATTTTTAACATTCATAATACACATCTAATTTATTTATTCATATTTGAAAATAACTATCAGAGATCTATATCTTTCTTGAAATCCAGAGGCGGATAAAAGGGGGGAGGGTTCCCGGGCCCCCCCTTTTGTGGGAAAAATTTGGTTGATTATTTAGGGACCACTGAAGCATGTCAGGAGTGGACCCCTCTTATGGCAGTCAGTGACTCCCCCCCCTTATGAAAATTTCTAAATCTGCCACTGGAATCATACATTATACAGCACTGAAGCATATGAATCCACTGATCTATATGGAACCAACAGCATTATAAACAATTATCAAAGACTCAGACGTACACTATCTAAACCCATGCCCTAACTCTGACCCCTAAAATCTACTCTTACATCATACATGTATTATAACTGAATTTACATGTCTCAGCTGTTATAACATAGTAATATAGATTATTTCAATCTAAAAACAATATATCATTATATTCCCTGATTAGTACAACGTGTTACCTGACATTTATATACATGTTTATTGAATGGCAGTAAAATAAATGACACTTTTCCTACAGGCCATTGTGCCATCATCAGTGTAAAATAAAGTCATTTTGTGATTCAAATTCATCAGGTGGAAAATGGATTAAGATCCTATATATAATGTCTAGAATATAAATTTGAAATGCATTTATTGACAGTAACACAGTCAAATGGACATATAAGAATTCATTGGCACATCCAGGGGTTGGAACCCCTTCCTTTTTTCATTTTTTTTCTTTTAACTGTTTTTATTTTGTTAAATAAGTGAACAACATTTCATGGTGTTCCTGGGGTTGGAAACCCCCTTTTTCTTAATGGCTGGATTCGCACCTGGAATTACGTTTGTAACTAACTATGCAATGGGGCTAGAGGGCCAATCTTTAATTAGACACTATATAAATGTTTTAGCATAAATTGTCAAAAATGTTTCTTTTACTGTATATTAAGCCATTTACTGGAAATATGCATCCCCTTTCAAAAATCCTGGAGCTGCCCTTAAATCATCTTACAAAAATCTGCCTTACATGATAGCCAAAAACATTACTTTTAATAACAATAGGAAACAGAATCCTACTATATCTGCCACACCAATAGCCGGTAATATAAGTGTGTGATCCAATGCATAGTGCAGAAGATTCCGGTAGCCCATACTTGTATACTGTAAAACTTATTTATTTGGTTGACTGCATTTTCAATCAGCATTCAACCATGACAAAGATCATCCTTTTCTCTTTATTAATTTTTCCATAACTCATATTTAAAAAAACCAAATAAATAAAAAGATAAATGTCTCATTAAAATATCAATAACTGCTGTTCAATTGAGTATCTCATATACTATAGATCTGTTGATAAAAATAACAAAGTTAATTCCCTTTGACCACCAACTTATCACTGCTAACTTATTAAGATCCCCCCCTCTTTTCCTGAATTCTTACACAAAATACCAGATGAAATTAAATGGTGGCCATTAAGTGAATTATAGTACTTCATTATCAGTGAGTGTACCACTATATATATATATAAAATCTTGCCTTGAATAATTTTACTGATACTCCACTACATTCTTGCATATAAAATTTTGCATGTACAGTATTCCTTATTTTCATAAACACTAAAAGATTTGACCAAAGTTTCATTAAAAACTATTAAAAGTTAAGAAATCTGTTTGTTTGTTCTAATAAAATGTTCTTTTTGATCCTACTTTTTTTCGTTTTGTCTCATCCTTTGATCCTTCTATCAGAGATATCATGTTATACATTTATACAGTTTGTACCTAGAAAAACCTTCAACATGTCAGCTTTGAAATTAATATTGTAAAATGTGCCTACAAATAATAATAGCTATATTATACATTTATACAGTTTGCACACAGAAAAACCTTAGGTATGTCAGATTTGAAATTAATATTGTAAAATGTACTTATTTATACTAATAGCTATATATTTCCATGTTCTATTTCAAATATTATAATGAGATTGGAATTAGAGGTTAGGCCAACCTTAACAAATTCTTTGTTTCATGTTGCCTACCCATGCCTTGTAGGGTCGTGTAGGTTACTAAGGTAAGGTTTATTTTGTTTGAATTTTTTTTGGCCAACAACATAAGTTGTCAAAAATTTTTGAAACGATTTGGGTCATAAAATTTTGCGGGTAGGTAGGTGTTACATCAAACAGTTTTTATTTTATTTTTGGCCTTAAGATCGATTTAAGATGCAAAAATGTCCTTGGAATACTGGGTCATTGGTTTCATTCTTTTAATATGCATTAAATATTTCCCTCTGGACTTTAAACAAACAGGAATGCACATGTTTTGTCGTGCTACGCATGCATACCCCACTCATAATTCAAATTATTTGAAAACAGGAAGAAGATGTCTGATTAAAGTCCAAACTTCACACACCCATAACATTTACTTTATTTTTTAGCTGCTGATTAAATATGTCACTCTGTTCAGCAGTAATTAATTGGAGAAATGTGTGACCTAAAATTTCAGATCTTTCAACATATTGAAAAATTCAAAGTTCTGCCAACAGGAAGTCGGTATCGGACAGATCTGAAAAGTGCTCAAACACTTCAAATAATAAATGACAAGATGACCAAATAGCAAGTCAATCTGTTTAGTTTCTGAAAAAGAATGTGACAAAATTTTGTGTATGGCTAACAGTGATTGCAATGGGCCATTCCATTTAATATCTGAAAAAGGGGTGTGTGGATAATTAACTTGTTTTAAACCCTCAGATGACAAATCATGCCATATCTCCTCATTTTCACATATCTATACAAGAAAAAACCCTCAGATTACGAGTCAATCAGTACCCCTAAGAAATGACTTTTGATACCCTTAGAAAAAAATCATACACCCCTTCTTTTCTGATATCCAATGGAATGGTCCAATATATCCCAACTCCTAGAGTGAGGTTACAACCTCAATGAGGGTATATACCTCAATCAGACAATCATTGCAGGTTCAAATTTGTTTTGAAAAACTTTTTTACCAAGTTAACGGCAATTACTAAATATTAAACAAAGAAAAAGTAAAACTTTATCAAAGTCACTATGTAACACTGTGATCTATAGTCATTTTAAAATGTTGTGTCTATAAAATCAGTGCACTGCTCCCTGATAAAACATAACCATCTGAAGCTGTTCAAAGAATAATAGGAACCACAAATCTTGAGCTGAAAACATGTCAGTCCCCATTATAAAACATGCAAAACTATGAATGAAGATTATTTTATGGGTACAGACTATTTTTACAGTGGCATCCAACTGCACACAGATTTACAATAGGAAACTTGGACTGAACAGTCAAATTTGTCTAGACTGACTGGTATCCAACTTACCTGAATAGATACAGGTACCCAGCTGATGCTATACTAAACAGAATCACCTGAAATTACAAAAAAAATAGGTAAGTATATGTGAGCTCTATTAAAATAAATGGAGAATGTGTCCATAGGACACAGATGATGTACTGTTTGCATATAACATTATAAAGGGACATACCTCAAGAACGGTAAAAGTGACCCCACCCAAATTCGAATTTGATCTGAGTTTTGTGGTAAAAAGCATTGTGTATAAGTTTCACAACATTTGGTTGAGGCATACTAAAGTTAGAGAATGGAAACCAATTTCAGGACTTACATCAGACAAGGCAACACTTAATGCCCCCTCCACTGCCATGGGGGCATACAAATCAGATCCCTGATTTATATTAAATATGCAGATGTCAGGATATGTAAATTGTGAACATTATGTCATTTCCATGTTGGCAATAAACAGCAATTTCTTTTAAGTTGTAGAATTTCCTGCTGGTAATAATGTTCTATGAGGGAGGGTCAGCCCGAGGTAACTCAAAGATCAGGAAAACTGATCCATATAATAAAAATGTGTAAATGGGTTCCACAGAATCCTGTGCTTGTGTCTCTCCTGCAATTACTGCTGTTAGATTTAAAGTAAAACGTTAACAGTCAAAAACTTAGTCCATTTATCAGTATAATACAGAAAAATATAAAAAATTTAAACATTTTTTCTTCAAATGCTATTTCTTCAGATCTTGAAGAAGCTAGTCAGTCCCAGTATGAAGGTTTGACAAACACCGGAGAAACAAACTCAGTGGGAATACCTGGGACAACAGAGAATTTTTTTTTTTAAATTGAAAACCTGGATGAATCAAAACAATTTCAAGATTTATTTTGGAAATTATTTTCATTATCACAACATCCTATTTGTTAGATTTAAAATGAACATCCTGGATAATGCAATGAAGCTGCAATGAAAATCTGAAGAAAAGTCATCAACCTAAATTAGTCACTATTACATCAGAAATTAACTCACCATGAGTAATATCGGAAAACTATATATAGTTCTAACGACATCTAAATAATGCTTTCGAATTGCTATCTGGTGGAGTTCAGAGTGCCGTAAAGAAGAAATCAAATCTAATGAATTTTTGAAAGATTATCTGCAACAATTAGGATTTTCTCATTAGCACTGACTAATTGTGTATTAAATTAGCTGTTTCTTGTAGTACAGTGAGCTAATTTGGTGGATAATGAATAAGGAAGTAGAATTACATATTTCGAAAAAAAATTAATGACGGCTTTAAAGATCGATTGCTGTTTCAGTATTATCGGGTACATAATAATTCTTCTAATACTAGTGCCTGTTTGAAAGAATTTTAATAACAGCTTTATGATTGCTGTTTCAATATCATTTGGTACAAAATAACTCTACAGTGTTTTTTTTTTTTTTTTCAGAACCTTACTAATTACGATTTACTTTCTTTAATTTTTTTCCAAAAACCATCTTGATTAGGTCAAATGAACCACCTTGATTAGGTCATGAATGAGAAACCGGAACATCTAAAGATGGAATAACAGACAAAGAAGATAAAAGCCGCACGATCTTTGTAAACAGTAATGCAATTAGATTCAAAATCAACTCAGCATGAACAATATGAGAAAATTATAAGATAATAATGACATCTTGGTTGCTGTCAATTTTCTGACAGGTCAAGTTCCGCGACAGAGACAAAAGATAATGAACCCACCCGGTAATCATCTTTTAAGACCATCTCTTCATCTCTCACTGTCAACAAATGATAGGGTTCTCTAATACTGATTAGCTCGGCACATCATACTGCGGAATCGGTTATCAATTTATAATTACGACGTTCTAGTCTTTCATCGCAGATTTCTCTAAACTTATACAGGGCTCTTTAAGTAATTCTTTCTTTTCAACTCCGGGATAGGTTTTTCTTCTTATGGTAAAAATAATTAATTTTTTTCCTTTGAAAGATCTCAGTTTTCTGCCCTGAGGCTATTAGTATTTTTGTAATTATAATATCTGCTGTCTCTTGGGAGATCTACTTCAAAAGGACAATGTCTACTTCTTACAGACATCAATTACTTCATACAGATTTTCTCAGGTAAATCATAATTTTAACTTACATTGGTTAGAAACCAGAAATTAAGAATACAAGTGCTGAACTTCAAATAAAGCTTGACTTTTGACACCAAATTTAAGTGAATTTGATTTTTAAAAAAATAGGTCACCTTGCAGGTACAGATTCATATTGAACAAAGTGATACTGTGTATTTGTCCTCACCCAAAATGAAAAAAAACATATGAATGACAATAAATATAACTTACTTTGGTGTAAAAATGAAAAACCTTTCGTTACTTTTAAAATGGGGAAAATTTTGGGATAACACATGCCTTAGAGAGAAATAAAATTCAAATTCATCTAAAAAAGCAAATTGTGAATTATCCCCCCTCCCCCAGGCCCATCCACACACACTTTTCTTTGGCAAGAATAACATAAGGTTTCTTAGGTTGCTAAATTGGTCATATAAAATGAACATGTTTTGTTTCTAAACTCCTAGTGTTTAAATAAACTTCAGCTTTCCAAAATCATATCTGATCCTCAATTGTAAACTTGGGTAAAGATATTGAGTCTGAGCAAACCAAACACTGTATCTAAATAAGTTTCTTACAAATCTACATGGGAGGCAAACAAGATTTTATACTCCAGGGGACAAAAGATTTTGTTCTATTTTTCAAATTTAACTCGAGGGATCGACATCTCTCTTTTCCATTTTGCATATAAATTGAACAAAAACTTTTCAATTGTAACAATGCAGAATTGTTGACATATTCAGTTTTTATCAAGAATTAAATGCATAGTTTTGTAATTTGATTGGCATGTTAAAATTGATGACCCATCTTGGTCTTAAATAGAAAACATGGTACTTTTTTTGCACATGACTGCATAATGGAGATTATGTGTACTAAGTTTTTTATAATGTAATCAAGCAATAACTGCTAGGAGATCATGACATTTATCCTAAAATCGTCTGACAGGTCTTCCTGAACACAGGACCACACACAATTATACCACTCACATGTTCTGTTAATTTTTTTAATTACTGTCAACAATCAAACTGGAATTGTTTATTTATCTAAATTATCTCTGATTATTCTAGGAGTCTGGGTGTCCGACTCTCAATCCTCCAAAGTATAATGCTTTCAACATTTAGTTGTGACAGGTGGCCAATGCAATAGGGATGCAAAAAGGGGGTTTTTACAATTCAATAATAAAAATCTCTTATGAAAAAATCATTTCTTGCAGTTTCCCCTTTTTCTGGTGTATAGTGTGAGATTTTCTGGTGTATAGTGTGAGATTTTCTGGTGGTGTTGAAGACCCATTGGAGACCTTGGGCTGTTTTCTGCTGATTGATCAGGTTGTTATCTCTTGACACATTCCCAGTGTTTCCATTCTCAATTCTATTGTTTGTTTGTTTCAGGGTTTAAATAACTTTCCAAAACTAGTATATTTTGATAGGGATTAATTGAGGAACGTCCATTTAGCTTCGAGATATTAGCCATTGGAATGTTGGGGAAAATGTTCTCTCTTGATTTTCATAGCTTTATCATTGACTAGTTAAAGTTCTCAAAATATTAAAAATAAATGATTACTTTTACAAATGGCTTATAATTATATATGTAAAGATTTTAAAAGGTTGCATGGGCTTTTTAAAGCTATGATAAAACCATAAATCTGACAAAATTCCAAAACTTGACAAGCAAACATCCTTAAAGTGTCAAATTTAGCTATGTAAAGGCGTGAATGTCTCTGAAAGGTCAAATTTAGTCCTGCTATTAGAAAATAAAGAATTTGAATTTGAATATTCATCATGGGGGCACAATAATTCTTGACACAGGCAGAATCCTAAATACCGGCAGAGAGAGAAACACCAACCTTCCGCTTCCTTCTTGATCAGAGTAGTGTTGACAAGCTATTTAATCACTGATATATAATTCTTTATTGTCATATAAGTTAAACATGATACTAATGTGACAAACACAAATGATAAAAAACAACAAAATAAACTGATTTGACAACTTAGACCACTCTGCCAAGTAAAGTATGAATTTATCAACTTCTTGAAAAAATATAAGCACCAAAGTCATTAAAATTCCACAGAAAAAAAATTACCATTTCCTCTTTTTAAGAATTTAATAAAGGACTTGTGAGTTTGAAAGTCCTTAAGACTGTAAAAAGTCATGCAAGAAATAATATCAATATTATTAAAAGCAAATTAAATGAACTTAGATAATAAGAAGTGCAAATTATAACTTATTAGATATGAAAAAAAATGACATTATGATGGAAACCTTGTAGTCAAATAAATTTATGCTCAACTAATGAGATAAATTAATTTTTGGACATAATAGTTAAATTAAGCCAGTGTTCACTGAATTTCCTAAATAAGGAACAAAAATCTTCTTTTTTTTTTTTTTTTTTTTTTTTTGGTACTCACATTTCGAAAATAATCAAGAAATCTGCATTTTGAAAATTAAACCTTATCAAATGACGTACGTGTCACAAAAAACGTTTGTAATTTTGACTAGAAGTTGGTTAATCTGGCATTATAGCATGTAAGTTATTTCTCTTCGTAAAAAGTTCAGCCTGTCACTCCAGGATAAATAAAACTTCTTTCACAGATTTTGCCAACATTCCGATAGAGTGACAATTTTGGCTCCCACAGAGAAATTGACACATACAAATGTCTTACATTACAGCATGTGACAATGATACACAGCTGACATGCTGTGATATAAATGAAAATATTATATATGTTGACTGCTATGGAGGGTGACAATAATTTACACATTTTGCCAACACATGATATATCGAAATATGCAAATGACAATTATTACACGTCTATACATAAAAACATTACATAATAATTAATTAATTTCTACATTAATATTACTTAATTCATTTCACCTGACAAGGTTTGGCTAAAAAAGATATTCTAATTAATGAGCTTTCTCCGGCGTGACGGTACTCAGTTTTTGGTCAGATCATTTTGCAGGTCTGGCATATTTAGTCACAATATATGGGCAGTTTCCTGGATGAGGGAAATTGGTTGTGTTTTAACAGTGAAAATTTTAAATTAAGAGCATGTAAAAAGTAGAGTTTTGACCATGTGTTGCTCGTTGTCTTTGTTTTTGAGTCTGTTTGAATTGGAAGTTGATGGTTGGTGTGTTCTGTTGTGACCTTCCAGTATATTTTGTTGTGACCTTCTAGTATATTTTGTTGTGACCTCCCAGTATATTTTGTTGTGACCTCCCAGTATATTTTGTTGTGACCTCCCAGTATATTTTGTTGTGACCTTCCAGTATATTTTGTTGTGACCTTCCAGTATATTTTGCTGTGACCTCCCAGTATATTTTGTTGTGACCTTCCAGTATGTTTTGTTGTGACCTTCCAGTATATTTTGTTGTGACCTTCCAGTATGTTTTGTTGTGACCTTCCAGTATATTTTGTTGTGACCTTCTAGTATATTTTGTTGTGACCTACCAGTATATTTTGTTGTGACCTTCCAGTATATTTTGTTGTGACCTTCCAGTATATTTTGCAATTCCTGTTATCCCTTTCGTGTATTTTTTATCTAAAACAATTAAAACTTTAAAGGATATTCAATATTTAATATTTCAAATTAAGTATTAATTGATTTTATTAAATATAATAGTTAACTATTAACGATTCAATATGACAAATTTCAAGCAAGTCCAATCCAGAATATTTACAGCTCTGGAAATGAACCTTAATCAAGTGAGACATTTTTAAAAAAAATACTCTCTATAAATGACCTGTAAATTTAATTCACAAAGCATTTCAACTACTATACATTCAAAAAAATATAAGTTCAAAAGACAAAGGCAACTATGGGTCACTGTACGGCCTTCAACAATGAGCAAAACCTATATTGTATAGTCAGCTATAAAAGACCCTGACATGAAAAATGTAGACAATTCAAATGAGAAAACTAATGGCCTAATTTATAACAATACATTTTTTTACAAAAAAACAAATATGACAGACATGAAGGTTGCAGTCTTGTAATTGACTGCTCCGTTATGGCTTACATGCAAAACAGCTGATCTTTGAAATTTTTTAGAAATAAAATGCTACATAGAAAAAAATGTTCATGTACATATCATGTATTTAGTAATGTGAAATTGTGATTTAATTTTTAAAAAAAAGTGCCTCATGCCACCAAGAATAAAAAGTTATGAAACCCTGAAGTCAAAACTAATTTTTTTCTACTTTCTGTTTGCTGTTTTTACGTAGGCCGCACCACTTCCAGTAAACATGATATCCTTCCACTTTCCTGGATTGATATCCCAAAAAGATGCAATATTTTTTTTTAAATCTAAATATGTGTTTTAATTCAGCATCAACTTTTAATCAAACAGAAAAAATAGAGTCCAGAAAAAAATGGACTATTTTATTTCACTCCATGTTTTGACATGCACGGGAAACTGGAGTTGTAATACAAAACTGGTACCTGAACCAAGGACAACTACTGAATAACACAGGCTCCTGACTTGGGACAGGTAAAAAAAAAATGTGGCTGTAGGTTTAAACCTGTTAATGAGTGCTCAACCCCCTTCCCCCTATATTGGTGAATAATTGTCATTGTTTATGATGCAGACATTTAAAGTTTTGCACCTAATTTCTGTGCCAAACATGTCTAATCTTATCATTTTCAAGCAAGCCATGTTAAGAGAAAATGTGGAAATCCTCCAAAAGCTGATATAAATAGATTATAATTGAGTTTGGATGTAATTTGCAGTTTAAAATAATAAATCAATTTAAACATGCAGTTTTAAATAATAATCTTTTTTAATTAAAAACTGTTGCCATCAATTTTAAATGGCAAATTGTTAATCCCCAGATTATATTAAAAACAAATTAACCAAAAAAACAAAACAAAAAACTTTCAGAAAGAAAAAAATAAACCATAAAAAATCTTGACGAATGTTTCAAAATTTAACAGTGGCGACTTTTGCATTAGTCAAAATATTTTAACCGAAGATAAATATTTATATATGTTTTATTTATAGGGCCTTTCAAAAATGTCAGCATTTGAGATTGAGCAGACAGACAGATTCTGCAGATTACTCAATGGTTGTCATAACTGATTTAATTATCAGCGATCTAAACCTTCAACTTGAAACTTTAGAAATTAACCAGAAACTACAAACATATTATAAATTAGAACTGTAAAAGTAAACTGTTTTACTAGGATTTATGATAATATTCATTCTGATCTTTAAAGTTCCTATTTTTACAGCAGTTCCACTTAAATTGTATTGAACAAATTGTTTTCTCATAATACTTGCATATTTGCTCAATAAGGCCTTGTCTAATTTTTTTTCTATTATTAGATTTGCGACAAGTCAAATTTCAAAACAAGGCCGTACAAATGCCTATAATTGCTTCATTTGAACTTTGGTGGATAGTTGTCTCATTGGCAATTATACCAGACGTGACATCTCCTTATTTTTATACACACAAGAAAGCAAAAAAAAAATCCTGCCCATAATAAACAATGAGGATGTTTATACAAAGTCTGATGCCAATTTTCACTTCAAAACCGTTCTATCTGAAGAATTTTATCTGTCAAACTAAACATCAGTATAGAATCATATACCCAGTACCCCTTTACATAATATGCTAAAATTAATTTGTTCACTCTGAGTTTTTGTTCAACTATGCAATTCTCAAATTTCAATATATAACCTTGAAACTTGAGATAATTGCATTATAGCTCTCTAAGTATAAACCGCAGCCTGCTTAAAAGAAGCAAAACCCTGATGTTACTTCATTTTAGAGATTGAACTGAGTATGGTGTTGTATCTTTATCAATTTATTTGAATCAAGTAGGGGATATCTTTAAAAAAAATACTTGGGGACATGAATTTTTTTAGAAACTTATCATTTTTATTTTACCCATTTGCATTTCTTGTACTATAAAACTTAAGTAAAAAATTGTACTCCCACAATACCTTTGAGAAATATGTTTTTTTATGCATCAAAAAATAATAATACGTTCAAGTTTTAATCCTAAATCCCACTTTACTCTCTAAAATGAAGATAGTTGGTGACTAACATTGCAAATTGAGGTTGATGAGAACTTCTTTTCTACTTCATTAAACCAGGACATTATTGGTTTGCATTGATTTTACACAAATCCATATTATTAGTTCCAAACTCGAGTAGAATTAAGTATTTTATTGTCTTTCATCCAATGGATCCAATTTCATCATTTTTGACAGCTGCGTTCAAAATTAATCAATTTTTTGCCAAATTCTCCATTTTAAGACTGATTGAATTCTTTGGTATTGTTTGCTCTTGGGAATTTCTAATTTACGAAAATTGCATAGAATAAAAAAAACTTGGGAAGATCTGCAGCAGCTTAATCAACCATTATGCAACCGTGTAAATTTTTCAGATAATTTGGTATTCTGGAATGAGGCATAATTGTATGTTACGGATGTAAAATATGCCTACTGTTAACTATCAGTGCTACTGTGAGCAGATGGGAGCTGTAAATGCATGCTTAAATGTGCATACAATTGTTTTAAAAACTTTTATGTTCAGCAGACAAACAACGGTGTTTTACCCTAGTCTGTTCTCTTCTTTATGAGTACTTAGTAGTCCAAATATTATGCTGTGTTGGAAAGTTATTTCAATTTTTTGCTTTGACCCCTTCCTGTGGGATAAAAAAACTAGAGGCTCTTTTTGAAGAGCCTGTGTCGCCGACCTTGGTCTATGTGTATATTCAACAAAGGACACAGTGAGTCTCCAACATTGTAGACGAGAATAGAATTCATGACAAAAATCTGTTTTGTTGATCTTGTATTGCTGATCATTTAGTCTGTTTAGTTTCCCTCTATCTTCTTTAATTTTTGGTCAAAAAACAAAGGAGGGTAAAAAAAAATCCTATTTAAGAGCATAATCACTCATATAAAGAGTGACAGTCTTTCAAAGCTAACTATATCTTCAAAATTTTACTTGTTAGTAGACCTTGCCTTGCTGATCATTTTTGTGATTTAAAGTGTCTATTTATCTATTATAATTTTCAAAGTATAAGGCAAAAATGCAAAAAAAATTGTAAAAATTGTCATTAAAGGGCAATAACTCCAATAAGGAGTCGACTTACGATTTCAACCATGAGGACTTATTTGTAGAACTTGTCTTGCTGATCATGTTTGCATTTTTCTCTATCTATTATGGTTTTCAAGATATGATAGACAAAAATGAAATAAATGGAATGTGTCCCCATGGACACAGATGCATACAACATTATAAAGGGACATAACTCAAGAACGATAAAAGTGACACTACCCAAATTTGTACTTGATCTGAGTTTTGTGGTAAAAAGTATTGTGTATAGGTTTCATAATGTTTGGTTGGGGCAAACTTAAGTTACAGAATGGAAACTAAATTTTTTTCCATTTTTCGATTTATAAAGGGGCATAACTCGATAATGGTTAAAGTGAAGCCACCAAAATTCAACTTGATCTGTGTTTTGTGGTAATAAGCATTGTGTATAAGTTTCATAACATTTGGTTGAGGCAACTTAAGGTAGAGAATGGAAAGTAAAAATTTTGCATTTTTTTCCATTTATAAAGGGACATAACTCGAGAATGGTTAAAGTGACCCAACCAAAATTCAAACTTGATCTGTGTTTTGTGGTAATAAGCATTGTGTATAAGTTTCATAACATTTGGTTGAGGCAAACTTAAGTTAGAGAACAAAACTATTTTTTTCCATTTATAAAGGGGCATAACTCTAGAACTGTTTAAGTGACGCCACTAAAATTCAAACTTGATCTGTGTTTTGTGGTAATAAGCATTTTGTATAAGTTTCATAACACTTGGTTGAGGCAAACTCAAGTTAGGGAACGGAAACCAATTTTGGGACGTACGTACGTACAGACGGACAAGGGTAAAACTTAAAGTCCCCTCGGCTACGGCGGTGGCATAAAAATATTAAATTTGTCATTTAAGGGCAAAAACTCCTATAAGAAGTTGTCTGACAGTTTTGACGTATATGGACAATTGGTAGGGCTCAATATTCTGAACATTTTTGCTACTGTCAAAATTTTTTTATTTATAGTCTGATTTTCTTTATTTATAAGAGTTTTCAAAATAATAGACAAAACTTGTATTTTACCCCTATGTTCTATTTTTAGCCATGTCAGCCATCTTGGTAGGCAGGCAGGGTCATCAGAAACATTTTTTAAACTAGATACCCCAATGATGATTGTGGCCAAGTTTGGTTAAATTTGGCCTAGTAATTTCAGAGAAAATTTTGTAAAGTTAACAGACGACGACGGACGCCAAGTGATGAGAAAAGCTCACTCAGCCCTTTGGGCCAGGTGAGCTTAAAATCAAAATTGTAATAATACCCTCAGCAGACAGCATGATAATCTGGACTACCTTATGAGTAGCAGTGGCCTAAGTGAGGTTGGATAGATGTATAGGATAACCTTACAAATTTTTTAATAAAAACAACCTACTGATAATTTGGTCCTTGGGCCAAAAATAAAATTTAAATTGTTTGATATTGCCTGACCTAATCCACCTAAAAAGCAGCTTATAACTCGAAAAAAAATTTATGACACAAATCGCTTCAAATTTTTTTTCCAAAAGATTTTTTTTCTGCTTTTAGTCGTTTTCTTGTCTAAAACATGTAATAAAATGTTGTTGGTCCACAAAAAAATAAAATCCCAACCTACTTACCCACCCTAGAAGGCATGGGTAGGCAAAGATGTGAGAAGAAGATTGTTGTTTAAAATTACAAAGACAAAATGAAAAAAAAAAACCAAAAAACAGGAGCATTCAGCCATAAATGAAATGAAAAATTCTTTTACTGAACAGCTTTTAATTAATTGACCAGCCCTTAGTTAATTGGATATTTTCTTATTTTAATATTCTTTTTTTTAAATCTACACAAGTCTGTCCCTATACCAAAATCAAAAGTAGTTCTATGAGAATAATCATGTACTGTATTTAATATTTTGACAAATTACACCACCTATGACCTCTGTCATGAGGTGATTGAGTAGTTATGATTAATTTTATGACCTTTAACCTTTCATGTAATTTACAGTAGCAAAATAAACACTTGCAGAATTTTCAATCTTTTTTCTTCTGGGAACATTTGAAAAGATTAGCAGGAGGATATAAGAACAATGAATCATTTTGTTGATTGAAGGAAGACACAAAGTCTGAAAACTTCAAGACTTAGTTTATCTTAGGCCAAATAAAACTAATTTTTAGAAAGTTATCCTCCTTTCATAAAGATAAGGGGCCGCCTGGGGAGCATTTTATATTTTAGGTTTTCCTTATGATCAGTAAAATAACTACAGAAACGGTAAAGGAATATTTAAAAATATGAAAAAAATTATAAAAGTAAAAACAATTCAGGGCAGGAAGAAGAATATGGTCATGGTGTCACGGAATAGAAGTTCCTTCATAATATAAGTTCCAAATGAAAACAATATTCTGGAATATTATTTCCACTGGAATAAATACTACAGTAAATGTTCCTAACGGAATAAATGGTATAGAATATTTGTTCCAACAGGAACAGATATTATGACATTGTTTGTAACAAAGTTTCCAGTGGAACTTCTGTTAGGCGGAACAAATATACGTTGACAATGACATTCAAACTTTCCACTTGTCCAAACATACCTCAAAACAGATCTGTCAAATTTCAATTTTTGTTTCAATTCAACATTTCTTCTAACTAAAGTCAACTTCACATAAATTTATTATACCATTTGACTTTCGATTGCATCATATTAATTGTTATCTTTACTGAAATTAAAATTACCCAAATCTTTGTATCAAAATAATACTGTAAATTTCATGTGGGGAAAAAGGGACTTATTTTCCGTTATTCTGTAATCAAGAAATTACCACCCTGAAAAAGAATTTCCCTTAAGTTTGACATTTTGGATATTAGGATCATATAGAATCTGATGGGGACTTATAGATGCAACTTCACTATTAACTGTAATACAGTATTATAAAAAGTAATTTTTGTGTGAAT
Organism: Mytilus coruscus; assembly: GCA_017311375.1. Taxonomy (NCBI): domain Eukaryota; kingdom Metazoa; phylum Mollusca; class Bivalvia; order Mytilida; family Mytilidae; genus Mytilus; species Mytilus coruscus. The sequence continues at coordinate 81,603,810 of CM029603.1, read as the reverse complement.
GTATTTTTTGCTTTTTTTGAAGGCCTGAGTTTAAACAGATTTCATCATCAGCAAGTGATGTGTTTTCTATTCCAATCAGTCAGTTTTTTTTTTTCTTCAAATTAATTAGATTAGTACCATTTTTCAGACAAAAATCATTACAAATATTGAAAACTCTTTCAATTAGGAACTACCCTAAATAATCAATCAATGTCTACATTTACAAAGATTTTTCAAGAATAGAACAAAAATCAAACTCAATTTTGCTGAAAATATGACTCAAATCTAATTACCCATGATCCTCACCACTAAGGCCAGCATCAATCATTCCCCTCATGAAAATAGAGAACTTATAAGTCAACTTAATTAAATTTCATAATTAATATGTGGACGGATTTGATGGATGTCCCCAATGTCATTCACCATGAACGATTTAATTTAGAAATCTGTACAGTTACAAAACACTTCATCCCTAAAAATATTACACTGCCGCATAGAAAGTACAAATTTTATGATGAATTGCCATTGCTTCTGGTTAAGATTTAAAAGCACAATTCATTGACATAAGCAGATAAGCAATTGAATAACACCGATACTGTAGATTCATGTTCTATACATGCATCAGGTGTTGTAGGGTACTAATTTTTACAGACTCCAAGGTATATTCAGGTGAACCCCAAATTCAAATATTCAACGAAATGAAATTTTCTTCTAAGTCTGTATACAGAATTTGTGGAAACCATGAAATCAATTATATCTATATCCAAGAAAATTGGTACCACACGTAAATAAATGAATCCACTGTCATAAAAGATATAAACATCAGTGGACATAGGTATAGGTAAAGGCTGCCCATCATTAGGGAGGGAGAGGCAGAAGAAAGGGCTCCACCTCAGAACTCTATTGGATATGGTATCTTTAAACTTAAGGATGTTGGCTCCTCTTGTATTTGATTTTTGTGTGATATTTGGAATCCTCTGGTTTTATCCATGTAGTGCTAACCACTCCTTTTCTTTTCATAATTTTATTACTTATAGTTTAAAAAGCCATATTTGAAAATCTTATAAAATCCTTGTTATTTTTTCATAGTTTTTGAAAGAAAAAAGGTGCCAATGTTAAATGTATGAAAAATCTAGAGAAATCATTTCCGCCAATTTTTCAATGGATTATATCTTGAAAACAAATTCACGGACCCTTCATTTTTTCTGCATTTTTAGTTCCGTTATTTATATACTATCAATTTATAACAGTCTTTTAAAAAGCTTGTTATTTTAAAACAGAGTAGCGAACATCCTTAAGCCTAAATACCCTTCATCCTAACATCAGGGGTGAGTCAAGACATATCAATAAAAATTAACACCATGAATTTCCCTTAAGTCAACAAAGATGATTATAAAAATGGAATTATGTGTTTTTAAAACGACTTTAAGCCGTGCTAAACTTGTGTAATAAATAGCCGTTCATTTTTCACAGCATATGAGGACAGCACATAATAGGCTTAAAAAGGTTTCAGGAAAAACATAAAAAAGACGTAAAAAATGACTTTTGCCGAGGCAACGTTTCCAAAATGAGGAGGAATGTTATGTATTTATACTCAGTCACATGATATTAAATAGTGAAGACAATGGCTAAGTCAACAGAAATAAGAAAGACGAATGTACTTCTGTGTAATTTATCAAGTTTTAATCCGACACGGCAATGTTGTAACAATTGTATTAAATTTATTTACAGGATTCTTTCCGACAGTAAAAAACCTGCCAACGAACAAATTGTTGAACTTTTTCTCATTAATTTACACTAAATGCTTTGTGTCACTTAATCCATTTATTTCAAATTAATGTCCTCTTGTTAAAACTTTTATAAAAGTCAAGTTGACAAATGAAAGAGTCCTTTCATATGTTAGGAAAAAGAGAAATTTACACAACTTGGTACAGTGCAACATTTACATTGGCATTCTAAAATCCTCAACTAGAAAGAAAAAAGTTTTAGAAAGATGGTTGAGACAGTTTAAGGGTTAAACTATATACATATATTCAGTAATCCCGTGAGGTTGACACATCTCTGTAAGGCCCACCTATATATGAAAAATGTGAAAAGTATGCAATAAGCTTTTGCTTGCTATAGTAAATTTTCAGGAAAATATTCCTTTTAAGAGCATCAGGATAGTCTGAATAAGGTTCACATGTATTCTTCATAAAAACATAAGGGAACGTACCATTGATAGTTTAAAAAATCCAAGCATTCAATCAACTTTAAATGTAAAATTCAGTATGTCCAATTACTTAATTTTCAATAACTACATTGTAAATTCAAACCTTAAGCAGTCAGAGGCTAAAATATCTGTATCTAATCAATTTAAAAACCTTACAGAACCTATATCTTATACTAGCCCATTTCAAGGACCATATATGTGTTTAAAGCATGTTTCTAATCTTTTTACACTTGTGTTTTTTGTGTCACAAGACAACTTAACGTGAGCAAATTACACATATTTAATATTCAAAATAATAACTTGAAACAAATAACAGTCATTAGGTTATTAATAGATTTAAATTTAACACCATCTATTATAAAAAAAAAAAAAAAAATTGCAGTTACCTCCCTTTAAACACTTAGAAAAACTTTCATTTTTTTCTTGTCTGGATTTTACTGCAGATATTTGAAATTTGATTTAGACATAGTTTACACCTAATAATATGAAACCACAATATCTGGTTTACATTCATTAAAATTGCAGCATTCAAATGTAATATTTACCAGATTCCTTAATCCATACAAAAATCATATTACTTTTGATCATCAAATTGACCATTTTACTTCCAAAAAATATATAATTCAGAAAGAAAAATGAAACTAAACATTTACACAATTGTAATATAAATACTTGGATTTGTGATTTAATACCATTTGTTCAATATTTCACAGTATTTGATAGTGAGGTGTTTAATTTCATTTAATCCTTGATCTCCTGTGTCAAAGTTATAAAAAAAAAAAGTAATAAACTGAAAGCTTTATAATTATTAATTCAAATAAAATAAATAGACAACCTATTCATTATTAAACAAGTCCATCCCACCTCTGTCCCTATTTCCCTTCCTCTACGTAACTTTTATATTTTTTGTCACAAAAAATACTTTTGAATAAAAAAAAAGTCAAAGAACCAAGGTGTTCTGCTATATAATAAGAGCACGCATCAGTTTTTTTCCATGCAAAATGCTTTCTTAAGTCCTTTATTTTTCATGCATCATTGTGAAAAAATTAAATAATGGGACCATAGCCTTCCAATGATGGCTGCGGGCAGAAACAAATTTGACAAGATTGGGATACAAAATTTAAATTCAAACTTCTATTTTTTTCCCTAGTATATTTTAACTATTTGTATTTTAAGCTAAATACATATTATATATACATTAAAATTTTAGAAAAGTCAGGTTCTAAATTTAGATATAAAGATAAATATGAAAAATGACCTCATTTAAATAGTTCTTATGTTCATATTTTGCAAAACTGGATCTATATATGCGAAACAAGATAAATATCCTACATCTTAAATTACTGAACATTTATGTAGTTCTGAAGCGACTTTTCACAAAAAATCTTCTGGGTAAAAGTAAGGCATTAACATTTTGATCAACTTTAATCGTAAGCTTTTTGATGAAAAGAGTCGCTGATGTTCCAAACATATCTTAAAGAGTTTTTCTTTTTTTAGCATAATCCTCATACACTAAGGTGGACTCTCACTGACTAATGAAACCCCAATTTACCTGGTCAATCTGTTAGGACCTATCGAAAGTTTTGACACAATCCTTGTACTGAGCCCCAAGTTCATCCTGTCAGGTGATTAAAATTTTTACCCAATACCTGTAAAGAACTTCAGGCACTCTCTCAATTGAACCCATATTTCAATCTACCAGTTCAATCGTATTTCAATTTTTCACAAAATCCCTTCACTGAGCCCAAACTTCCCTCTGGTGAGCCCCAAGATCAGCCTGTCAGTTTGAGAGGTGTTGAAAGTTTTGACATAACCCCTGTACTTTTATGAGTCTGCTACTGTTTTCTCCAGAATCCTGATGCTGTACAACTATTTTCTGGCATGACCTTCGACCTCACACTGTATTAACTCACCTGCCATTCTTTGTTTGACATTTATTGGTTTTTCTCAAGAATTATGTAATATTTACAAGTTTTTTTTTTAGGATGAAACTGAGATGTTTTAACTATACTGTCAAACACTAAAAATGTTAAGAGTGCTTTCTTTACTTAATTTTTAATTTGATTAATAAGTCTCTGAATTTAAAACTGGCCTTACTTAAGAAAACATCCCAATACACAGATTGGGTGCTTTACCCTTTAGTCTTCTATAGATTACCGATTACTGAAATTCAGAAATTTAAGCATGGATTTATATTTGTGATTTTTGAAGAATGAACAAAATTGTGAGATTAATCAAACTGATTTCAGTCATTGCGACATACAAATAATGCTATCATCGCTTAAAAATGCAAGTTTTTATTTTTCACAGACACCTACATGCATTCTTATATTTGCATATCAAAAACATTGCAAAAATTTCTAAATTTACAGTACCTTTTTTTCATTTCTATGTATATTTACAGTAACCACCAGAAAAGAAATTTATACAGAATATACATGTATCATAGAAAAGGAATTTATACAGAATATACATGTATGATAGAAAAGGATTTTTATACATTTATGATAGAAAAGAATATACATTTATGATAGAAAAGGAATTTATACAGAATATACATGTATGATAGAAAAGGAATTTATACAGAATATACATGTATGATAGAAAAGGAATTTATACAGAATATACATGTATAATAGAAATGTACCTCCTACACACTGGAAAAGTACTGAAGTCCAAATAAAAGATAATTAAACCCAGGGGTTTCATTATCTTTCATGTTGACCGGTACATTCCTATTTGTAGGTGGTACTTTTCAATATATTCAATGAACATCTTATATAAAAATTTCTGAATTCAGGCGGTACTTATCAGTAGCATAGGACGGTAAAAGTACCGGTACTGCCTCCTAATGAATGGCCTGTTAAACCTAGAGTCATTGGAAAGATCAGAGCTATTAAGTAAGGTCATCATACACTCATTGATTAATAAAATTAAACATAAACTAGAGGCTCCAAGGCATTTTTTGCATAAAACTGATACAACCTGACAAGATTATTTGTGTTGAATGGAAACTAATTCTAAAATCTTGTCTTGTTCATCATTTTCGGTAGATAGAATTTCTCTTCATCCATTATGGTATTAAAAGTACATGTTGAAAGCAAAATGTTTAAACATGGGTTTAAATTTTAATTTAGGTGCAACAATTTCTGTAAGTGTAAGGGATTATTACCCAATGACTTCATTTATATTTGACATATTAGTGATCTTGTGTTGCTGAAGTTTTTTTGATATTCAAAATTTAGTCTTAAGATCTATCATGTCTATTTTAATATTATAAGTTTAAAGATATCAGGTAAAAATACTCAATTGGTAAAAAATAGCCATTCGAGGGCAATAACTCCTTTCAGGAGTTGACTTGATGATTTTTAATTAGCCAATTTATTTGTAGATCTTCTCTTGCTGGTTTATATTTGCTATCTGCAAATGTTTCTCTTTATCCACTATAACTTCTTAACTTCTTCCAAAAAAAAAAACCCATAAAAATAGTTAAACATTGTCATTTAAGGGCAATAACTCCTATAGAAGTCAATTGACAATTTTGGCTATATTGACTCATTTGAGTATCTTGTTCTGCAGATCATTTTTGCTACATTTTTTGAACATTTTGTGTATTAGAGTTTCTCTTTATCTATAATGTTTTCAATATACTATAAGCCAAAGAAGCAAAAAAAATGATTCAAAATCACCATTCATTGGCAACAACTGTTAGTAGTCGACTGACAATTTCAATAAAGATTTATTCATAGATCTTATTTTGTTGATTATCTTTGATTTTTACAGCTTCTGCTAAAAATAGTAAAAACATCATTCAAGGGCAATAACTCTTATAAGGAGTGGGTTGACAATTTTGGTCATGTTTACTTATTTGTAGATCTATCTTGCTTTTTTACAGTTTCTTTCCATCTGCTATTATTTCTGTAAAAAAAAACCCACAGGAAATGGGCAATAACTCCTTTAAGGAGTTGACGGACATTTTAAACCAATTAAATTATTTGTAGATCATGTCATGGACATCTTTTGCGCTACATGTATTATATTTCATATCAGATTTGCTGTTTTAGAATTTTATAAACAAATTTAAAGATGCATTGCATATTGAAAGAAAAATTAAACGATCATTTCCTAAAAAAAAGTATATTTCTGACATTTTCTTAAGAGTATCTGATATCCTTTCAAAACATAAGACTGTCTAAAGATCTGCTGTCCCAGAAACTAAAGTATCCTGTGTGCACACACTGTAATATTATTGGAAATTCCAGTTATCCTTTTTTCAATGAAATATTTCATTGTTTGTTATATAAAATTGAAATCAAATTAGGTCATTGTTTGGATTCATGTATATATATATGTTGAGTATAAAATGTTTTTCCAAACTTCACAGTAACTTCAGGTATTTCCACACATAACACAGTGACTTCTGGTATTTCCACACTACACAGTGACTTCAGGTATTTCAACACATAACAGTGACTTCAAGTATTTTAACACATAACAGGGACTTCAGGTATTTCCATACTACACAGTGACTTCAGGTATTTCCAAACATAACACAGTGACTTCAGGTATTTCACACTACACACTGACCTCAGTTATTTCCAAACTTCAAAGTGACTTCAGGTATTTCCACACTATGCATTAACTTCAGGTATTTCCTCACTACACATTGACCTCAGGTATTTCCACACTACACACTGACTTCAGGTATTTCCTAACTACAAAGCGACTTCAGGTATTTCCACACTGCACATTGACTTCAAGTATTTCCATACTACACAGTGACATCAGGTATTTCAACACTACACATTGACTTCAGGTATTTCCAGACTACACAGTGACTTCAGGTATGAACAAAGGACAGACAACACACTTGAAGAAATGCAATCAGACAGCTAATTACTCAATTACACAAATACCAAAACACAACCAGAGCCCATAAAACTAAACTTGGGGATCTCGATTTAAAGAGTTTGACATAATGGAACAGCAACAAAAATTTTGATAAAAGATGACACAAAATGAGCAAATTTTGTATGAAATTTTGTTGTTGCCAAACTTGATATATATATTTATAGAATAAAAATTTCCAGTTTCAGGACTTTTTGCTATGAAAATAATCTTAACTCCTTACTAATTGACATAATGGTGGCAAAATAATCACTTTGGGAATATGACAGCAAATGTTTTTGCTTTGACACACCGAAAACAAGAGAAAAATATTGTATTTCTGCAAAAGTGCATAAAATTTAAATTGGGTGTACTGAAAAAGATTACACAGCATAAAAATTGTTGATAAATTATCTAAACTAATGAATATTCGAAAGAACATTTCAGTCAACCTTTTTTTTTAATCTTTCTTCAAAATCAAAATTTTCTAGAAATCTATCAAAATTCCAATCAAACCTGTCAGCAAGATAAATGATGGGATAGTCTGGCCATATTTTCTTTCTGACAGAAAAAAATCTATCAAGAGATAAGATTGATGAAGGAAAGATGGCTGGGTGCAGAACAAACAATCTTTTGCTCATCCATACATTGTCTCTCGCTCAATCTAATGTCACTCATGGCTACAGTTTATGGGTAAAGTTTGGAGGAACTTGTGTTTCAGCACAAAAAGAGTTTTACTATTATTTGACAGGGATTCAACAGTTGAAATTGTAGATAAACTGTTTATAAGTAGAAACTGTAAACCAACTTATTTTCATGACTTTTAGAAATAAATGGAGAATGTGTCCATCATGAACACTGATGATGCCCTGCTTGCATATATATAACATAATAAAGGGACTTAACTCCAGAACGGTAAAAAGTGATGCCACCCAAATTTGAACTTGATCTGTGTTTTGTGGTAATAAGCATTGTGTTCAAGTTTCGTAACTTTTGGTTGAGGCACACTTAGTTAGAGAACGGAAACAAAAAACTCAGCAATTTTTCCATTTGTAAAGGGGCATAACTCTTAGATTGGGAAAAGTGACACCACCCAAATTCAAACTTGATCTGTGTTTTGTGGTCATAACTATTGTGTGTTACAGTTTCACAACTTTTGATTGAGGCAAACTAATTTGTTAGAGAACAGAAACCAATTTTGGGACATACCTATGGACTGACAAGGGTAACACTTAATACCCCTCCGCTATGGCGGGGGCATAAAAAAGCAAATATAAGTACATGTAGTCTCCATTATGTAAAAATTTGGTTCTTCTATTATATAAATACATCAAGAAAACTGTAAAACGTAAATAGTCATCAAGTTTTCTAGAAAGGGCTAAACCCAAAATAAAGTATTCACAAAAATTAATTGATTTTCAATATACCAATCCATAACTCTAACAATATTTTGAAGCTGCTTGAACACCAAAAAAAGCACATATGATCTACATTAATACGAATACAAAGTTTTATTTTCATTCAGTTCACATATAACAGTACAAACATAAACTCTTATAAGCTTTTTTTTCTGAAATATGAAATTAATATATACATGTTTATCCAAACCAATTCTGTAATATGTGATACTGATGTGTCGTTAAAAATGGTTTATTTCTAATATCTGGATATTCAAATTATTCCAATTATGAAAGACAATATAAATGTTTCATCATTTGTTAAAGAAATCAGAAAAGAAACACACTAATAAATTGACAACAATGTGAAAACAGTCAAACAAACTGATTGATTTATTGATTGTTTGTTGGTGTTTAAAAGCCACTTTCAGCACTAATGGCTATATCGTGGTGTGGCGGTAATTTTGTAATGGTGGAGGAAGCTGGCCTGCCTGGAGAGAACCACCAACCTTCGGCAAGAAATAAACAAACACAAAGATTAAAATCTCTAATAATTACTACTCTCTGTGTTCATTTTAATCTTTAATATGAATTATGGACATCGTTTTTTTATGTTTTTGAAATGGAGTTAGTCCAATTACATTAATATTGTTTACCGATACTGGTGTCAGAAATAGCTATAATGTTTTTTTTTTCTCAACCTATGAAATAATTGCAACATCACATTAATCCACAACTCTAGAAGAGTCTAAACTTTTAATATTCCAGACAATTTGTACCTAGAAATATTAATTCATAATAAGAACAAAATCTGTCAATCTATGTACCAGTTTGAAAGGAACCAGATCTGCAAAAATAAAATCCCAAATAGTAAGGTTTCTTTAAACAGTCCTTTTAAATGATGATAATGTATCAAGTTGACAGGAACCAGTCTGCAGCATTTGTGATGCAGAATATCAGTAAGGTATGGGAACCAGAGCTATAGGTAACTTTTTAAGCTCTTTTAACATTAGCCAAGTACATCAATTTCTGAAAACAGTTGTTTGGGAACCAGTTTGTGGTACCCTTTGTCAGGAATGATTCACAGTTCCTGAAATGGAATACATCAATTTCTGAAAACAGTTGTTTGGGAACCAGTTTGTGGTACCCTTTGTCAGGAATGATTCACAGTTCCTGAAATGGAATACATCAATTTCTGGAAAAGTTGAATGGGAACCAGTTTGTCATACCAAGTGTCAGGAAAGATTCCTGAATGTTTGGTAATAATGTGGAAGAATTGCCAGAATTAATTAATTTTTTCACTGTTATTTTTGTTTCCTGGAACCAGAGCCATGGTTTTGTTCCAACTGTCTGTCACTCAGGGTATTAGTTCAGGAAAAAACAGTTGCAGGAATGGTTCCAATTGTCTGTCACTCAGGGTATCAGTTGATGAGAACCAGTGCCAAAATCAATTCCAGTCTAGTGCCAGTCTGTCATCCAAAATATCATATGGCCCCACTTTTCACACCTTAATCCTTGCAATCAAATCCAGACATTTCTTCAAGTCAAAAAATCTGATACTGCAAGATTGATAGGAATAGCAGAATTTTTCTGTTTATTTCAGGACCGATGAAAGATTGATGTCGACTGCTGAATCTCTAATTTTGTATGTTATACAAACCCTTGGAAAGAAAAGAATGCAGTTGGTTGTTGTATACATAAGATTTAATGAAAATTAGCTATGACTGCTGACAGATTACACAGAAAGTTAAGAATTCTGCCAATTATAACGATTTCTACTGTATAAACATTTACGTAATCGGCTTAAACCCATTGTCTACTAATTGGTCTTCGTTAATTAGCTACAAATGATATTTGAATCAATATACAAGATTTTTGTGGGAAAACCAGATATTTTGTCAATTATATCAAAGAATTTCTAAGTATCAAGTTTGATTCTCGTTTTTCATTGAAATCCAAGGATTTTCCAAATTTAATCATAAATTTACTGCAGAGCAAGATAAAAAAGAAGAGATTTTTAAATTTGAATCATGATTCATCTTTGAATAAATTTTCTATTTCTATATATATGTATTCTTATAGAAGTATGCAGGAAAAAGGGGGGTGGGGTTCATAAAATTTGTTAGACCATTATTGTGACGGTCCCAACTGGATGTAGGAGAATAATGAAAATCCAACCACTGTCCTTTGCATATACCTGTTAAACAATTTCTAAGGCAGATTTTTGTTTCCAGCTCATATATCAATTGCATACCCTATATAAGAAACAGTCAACATTTTACGAAAAATTTAAAAAGCACCGTTACCCAAAATATTTCTATTCAAATATAAATCTATGTAAAACAAACTTTAAATAAAATAAATTTATTTTGCCTACTGTTACTACCTCCCCCCTTTTTTCTACTAGGAGACAGGAAACAAGCATAGATTTTGTTTGGCCTAAATTTGCACTTTCCAAACATTGATTAGTTTGTTTATAAAAATTGTCTCCTCATAAATTACTGAACATTAGCAGACATTTCATAATATTTCTTTCACCTGCCCTTTTAAAATTCTTAACGTGACCCCATCACTAAGCTTTAATCCAATTCCACATCTTCTAGTTCTTCTAACTATGATGTACTTTTTTGAATGAATGAAGATAAAATGCATGTTATCATGCAAATATGTGTATTATCATGGACACATGGCCCTCATTAATTTTCTGCAGAAAATACAAATCAAACCAGCTCTTAAAATTATCTCTGCTTGGTATTTTTTGTACATGTTTTCTTATCGGTTACTTTACACATCTTCTAAAAGTACAAATGTCTACTCCTTCCATATTATATGCACAATAAGAAGTCTGATATACATGTATACAATAGCCACTTAAGTACAGAAAGTTCATAACAGACCTACAAATCGACCTTGAGAGGTTGGGAAACTAATGTCTCTTGTTTCACTGTCACTCAGTTATTATTGTAAAAAGTCAATAAAATCAAGTTGAAATTTCTTTTTTTACATTGAGGTTGTTTGCAGTTTAGTTGTCTTTAATGTTGTATTAAATAACAATAAAATCAAATATATTATTCAGCCTCACACAGTACATGCAGTTGCTGTTGAAAACATAATATTATCTGTATCAAAGTTTTCTTGTACAAGCTTTTGATGGACTTTTCTATAGTGACAACTGTCAAAGAAAATTTTGACAGTGTTGGATGGAATAGAATATCATCCTATTTTTCTTGAAACTTGGATGGACTTTGACTGGAATTATCCAATCACAATGCAGTGGTTTCTTTGACCAAGTTTTTGATAGTGACATTGCAGATGACTTGGACTAAGTTTACTTTAATGTCCAAGAAAACTTTGACTAACTTAACTTTAATAGTGACAACTGGGCTTTAAAGACAGAATAAGTTTTCGCTACATGCTTACAAAAATAACACATTTAGTAAAAACTTTTTGAGGCAAAAATTAATTAACAGAGTTATGAATTTAATTGCATGTCAGAATATTATCATTTTGTCAGAACACACATGATGCTATGATAAAGTCAATTTTAATAAGGACTTGAGTTCAAACTTATCCTGCTGTTTCAAAAAATGCAGCATAATGGGATCCTTGCTGTACCTCTATTTAAGACCCACTAATTAATTCCTAGAAATTTAAAATCCATTCCAAATCTTAAACCCATCATCTTAAAAGTTTCTTAAGGATGTTCGCTTGTCATGTTTTGGAATTTTTGTCAGATTTTCGGAATCCTCTGGTTTTATCCATGTGAATGCCTTAAAAAATTTTGCCCACTGACCCAGGGCATTTTTCTTTTTATAAATCTTTTACATGTACAATTATAAGCCATCTGTAAAAGTCTTATAAAATCTTTGTTATTTTTTAATAGTTTTTGAGAACTTAAACTGTTCAATAATAAGGCTATGAAAAATCAAGAGAGAACATTTTCCCGCCAAAATTTCAATGGCTAATATCTCGAAAACAAGCACATTGACCTATATTTTTTTGTTGCTCTTTTGGTTCCTTTAATAATCCCCTATCAATTTATACTAGTGTTATGAAAAGCTTGTTATTTTGAAACTGAGTAGCGAACCTCCTTAAAATATTGAGATGCTTCCAGGAAAGTTTGACAGTCTCTCTCAGTATCGTGATTATAACAATTATGACAAAATACAAACATGAATCAAATGTATTTCAAAATTATCTTCCTGAAACAAGTTACATGAATGATGTCTGGTTCCTGAAATCTCCACCTCCTACCATCAGAACAGGATGCATATGTTTTAATAGTCAGACTCTTAAAGTACTTACCACATTTACCTCAATCTATCAAAATATTTCAAATATGGGGCAGGTGTTTTACCTGTGGAAGAGGAAGAAGAATAAGGGGCTACTGGTACACTGAAAAGGTACAAAAAGAAATTTTTTATTTTATCTGAATCACATATTTCCGCATTGAAATGTACAAATTTTTGAGAAATCATAGATCAGAAATCAACCAGAAATCCAATCCATAATGCAAAATTGTGCAGTGTAACAATTCTGAAGTATGGATGGAAAAACAAATTTAAAAAGATTTTCCATTCTTCATTTAGATTTTTCCTACTCTAAATGAGGACTTCATCTGGTATTTTTGTAACTGTTGTCAAAGTCATTATTATCACTAATAGTGCAGCATCTGCCTAGCCATGCAGTTCATGTCACTAATTCTTAACTTTTCTGCATATAAATGTTCATGGACTTTTCCCCAGATTATCCCCCCCCTTCCCCCTCTTTTTCTCCTAAAATGTCTCACCTTTTACTTGTCATTGATTTCATGTTGAAAGTCTGTAAAATGAAGATTTCACTACATTAGTATCACATAAACTTAACATTATCAATGTTCTGTAAAAATGAGGTCACAGTCTGATGAACCATGCCAGACACACACACATGTACACTTACAATCATTCCATACACCAAATATAGTCATCCATAATCGCCAGTAGTACCTAAGAAACAGATCAAACCACAAAATCTTAACATTGCCAAATGAACCATGAAAATGAGGTCAGGGTCACATGAACCCTGCCAGACAGACATGTACACCTTACAGTCATTCCATACACCAAGTAATGGTTTATAGTATCTGATAAACTGTCAAAATTATGAAAACTTAACATTGACCAATGAACCATTAATGAATAAAACCCCAAAACCTCCGAAACGGTAAATCCGAAATTTATAAAAAAACAAAGGGAGCTCACATCAATAGATATAAACAATTCACCAAAGTTTCATGCATATTGGTTAAAGCGTTTTTGAGTTAATGTCCAACATGTTGACGACGGACGGACAGACAGACATACGGACAGAAGGTCAACGGTATACCATAATACGTCCCGTAAACGGGTGTATAAAAACTAAACATTGTTTAATGAACCATGAAAATGAGGTCAAAGTCAGATGACACCTACCAGTTTGACATTTACACCTTACAATCATTACATTCAACAATTATAGTATTGCCTATAGTATGAGATATGGACATGACCATGAAAACATAACCTTGTTCACTGATCCATGAAATGAGGTCCAGGTCAAGTGAAAACTGTCTGACAGGCATGAAGACCTTGCAAGGTACACATATACCAAATATAGTTATCATATTACTCATAATAAGAGAGAAATTAACATTACAAAAAATCTTAACTTTTTTTTTCAAGTAGTCACTGAACCATCAAAATGAGGTCATGGATAATGGACATATTGACAGACAGAAACTTCTTAACATAAGGCATTTATATACAAAATATGAAGTATCCAGATCTTCTACCTTCTGAAATATTAATCTTTGAAGTAATTAGTCAACGACGCCGTTTCACTATTCCTATGTCTCGCTTTCTGCGACAGATTAGTCACAGGCAAGACAAAAAGGGTGTTCCAAGTATCAAATGTGATAGAAATCAACCAATACAAGTTAACCAATAGTATGACAGATGGAGAAATTCCTTAGTCTGGCCTAATATACAATGTTGACAACCCTTGAACAACAGAATGAGTGCCACATGTGGAGATGGATCTGCTACTTTTACAAGCATTTGAGAGCACCCCTAAGTGTTAGGTTGGTTTCATTTGCTCCATCTTTAGTTTTTTACAAAGTGTTTTGTAGACTGCTGTTTGTGACATTTAAGAGATAACTGTATTGTATTTGAAGCTTTGCGGACGTCCATTGGTAGTTTTACTGTAGCAAATTTAGTTTACCTGGCGACACGTAGCGGAGGCAGGTAAACGGATATATGCGACAGTAAAACTACCGATGGACGTCCGCAAAGCTTTAAATACAATACAGTTATCTCTATTCTAATGCAAAATGAATACATAATTCAATTTTAGTCATTATTTCAGTGTAGACTTTTCATTAAACGAAAATTCCACAAAAATGATGTTATCTTCATTGGCCCCTAAACTAGGTGACGTAATAGGTATGCTTCCGGTGTCAAACATAAACACCGGGCGTTTTCTGGCTTCTTAGCTGCCTCAGAATGTAATAAAATTTGATAAAAAGAAGATTTCTAGGTGCAAAATGGGAGTTTTTTTGCTTATTATTGGAGAAATTACATGTCAATACATTCCACAATTCAAAATGTCGGCTTCCTTAGTTACAGACAGGGAGATTGAGAATTTTACGCTTACTGTCATCCAATCAGAACCATTGATACAAAATAATTGCATTAGAATTTGTCATTTTTGGTCTTTGCCATAATGTTTGCCTTACTATTTTGATTCTGCCTTTTGTGTCTTCTGCATCTTTTTTTATGAAGCCATCAATAACAAATATTTATTTGCGTTCATTGTAATGACAAATAGCTTTATCACTACAGATGTTTGAATATTAATATTATAAACAATATTAATAATTCATAAAAATAATTAAAATATTGGACATGTATTCCATCAAAATGGCTGAAAGTTATTTGACAACAGTTTGTTTTTCCTGTGAGTAACATGTTTAAATATGGAAGGCTGACAACATAATTAAGAAGTTCTCTGTTATATATATAATCCTAATTATATTAAAGTGCAATGTTTAGGAACAAACATGCATATACTGAGCTTCCAGGAATCTTTATAAATTAATAAGGAGATGTGGTATGATTGCCAATGAGACAACTATCCACCAAAGTTCAAATGAAGTTGATGTAAGCAATTATAAGCAACCATACGGCCTTCAATAATGAGAAAAACCCATTCGTATAGTCGGCTTTAAAAGGCCCAGACAAGAAAAATATGAAACAATTCAATTGAGAAAAGTAACGGCCTAATCTATAATAAAACAATTTGCGAAAAACAAATATGACAAACATGAACCAACAACAACCACTGAACTACAGGTGCATGACTTAGGACAGGCACATACAGAATATGGCGGGTTAAACTAGTTTGTCTAGCTATAGTTTCCTTACAGAAAGTTCCGCTATCATTGAGGTTGCAGCATGGATCTTACAATATAAATTTAAGGAGTTTGCATGCAGCATACTTGCCACTTTTCAGCTTGTGTAAAGCACACTGTTACCAGGCTGCACTGCATTCATCTTCTAGAATACAGCTAACCTTTCCGCCAGCTTATGAAAAACAATTACTGCAAATCAATGCAGTTTGTGTTTCAGGTAGCAACAAATAAGTTTTACTTCAATCTGATTAAAATACAGAGCATGTATTCAAGCTTTGTTTGCAATGATCTGAAAGCACTTCATTCTACTTTCTGTTTCAAAGACCTTTCAGGATTCTCTGGTTTTGTCAGACTAATACACAGTGACACCTTCAAAAATTTGAAGGCTGAAATTTCATTGGATAATGTAATAATTACCAGAACAGAAAGTAAAACTGAGTGTAACACGGGATCTGTATTTTAAAATTTTTTAATCTGATTGGTTTAACTTGGATTTCCTCTGAAGACTGTCAATTAGCTTTGAGAAGTGACTTCCTATTGTTTTTTTATTTCAGAATCACATTCTGTTTTAAGACTTGGCAACACACATTTGCAAATGTAGTTTCTGTTCTGATTTCTGTAAAATGGAGTTGAATGGCAACTGGATGAAATTTTTTAAATTCTTTTCATCCAGAGAAACATTTCAAAAAGAGTAAATTATTACAGACAAGATACAAGATTTATGCTTTTGTTAAAATTCAGTCAAAAAATCTCTTTTTTAACTTAAAAATGTAGAAATTGGCAATTACTGGTAATTCTTTTCAAATGTTTAAAAAAACATAATAAACAGATTTTAGTCACTATTTCATGAATTTTGAATGATTGATTGTTGTTTGTTTAACTCACATCTCTTTTTATTCATTAATATTAGTCCCTAAAACATTCTGCAGAATACTAAAGATTTAATCATATATTCTGCTTTGGTGTAGTGGTGAGAACCCTTACCTTTTCCTGGGCCAATAATTCTTTACTGGACCATTTTCAACTTTTACTAGACTTAACTTTGTCAGTATCTTAACCTGTGTCTCTTTTTTTTTCAATATAGCTTTTAAATACAACAGAAGACATTGAAATATGGGGTTTTGTCAGAACTGTTGCCTTTTCTGAACTGCATTTTGGAATTTGGTGGAAGACATTGTTTAACTGTTACAAATACGCATGTCATAAAGTCTTTGGATGCTTGCAGTTTTAATTTTTAAATAAAAAAATGACTAGATAAAATTAAAAGAACATTTGCTTTTCTTTATATTGATTACCATCTGAGAAACAAACAGGTTTTTCATTAGAAATCTGCACCGATTCACAAAAAAAACAAGAAACACATTTCCCAGCAAAAATTTGAAATAATTCACATTTTGTTTTTCAAAGTTTAAAATCAGCTGTTTTATCGTGTGTCTGTTGGTGTGATGAATCAAAGTCAGTTTGGTGTTTTTCCACAGATATAGAACCTGTCAAGCTGAAAGCATTTCTGGCAACAAGAAGAAATTTGTTGTTAAGATAACTGTCAGGATTTATAAATATCTGCGTCAGTTTTACTAGCTGTTGTTTTATCAGATTTAGCTCCTATTGGATTCTGTCAGTGTCTGACTTACGGCTTCCCATTTTTCTGTTTATCATTCGGCTCCAGTCTTTGATGGTGTATAAAGATTACATTATAGCCTGTCAGAGACTTTATCATAGATAACCTATATCATCAATCTTCTAGCTAATTCCCCTGTTCCATATTTGTCCCTCATACACACCTAAAACGACTAAGACATTTATCACTTTGTACCTCCACGGTGCACGAAAACAAAAATGTTTTCTTTTACTGTATACAGCATATCGTCCCTTGCTAACCAATTTTCAGCAAAAAATTATCATTTCCATGAAGACTAATACTAGTAAAACTACTAAGACAATTATCATTTTGCACCTCCATGGTGCACGAAAACAAAAATGTTTTCTTACTGTATACAGCATATAGTCAGTCATCTGCTGGCCATTTTTCAGTGCAAAATTATCATTTCAATGAAGATTACACAATTTTGTCCACACAAATTTCATAGGCATCTTGATAAGCAGGAGATATAGAAATACCATTTTGTTTCTATAAATTATAGCATCACACCCATAACACTAGCATCTAAAGGAAAATCATCAAATACAAGCAATATAGCATCAAGATGCCAAAATGCCCTGGAGAAAACACTATCATAAAAAAGGGTATGATAAAAAAATGTGGACATAGACAAGTGAAGTTAAAATAAAACTTTTTTTTTTAACCTCAGCATCTGCAAACGTCTTAAAATCTCCATTGGGAATTTTTGGTCCTTCACATGCAATCTATAATACATGGCATAAGTGTTTTGAATCTAAAATACTATGTATTGAATAAGTATATATAAAGCAAATGTTTGGTTTCTCTAGTACAACTGGTTTTCCTAATATAAATTCATATCACTGTATTAATTGTCATTACTTTTATTCAGAAACTTTTTTTGGCTTTCGTAATCTTCAGAAAACTTCCTGTTAATTTGAAAAATAATTGGAACAGCGGAAAATATAAAATAGGCAGTAATTCAAAAAGAATTATGGTGTAGCAATGATTATCTTCGTTCTCATCTGTAATTTGAAGGAACTATTGTCCCGCGTTGATTATCTAATATCCATCGATATAATCATATTATGCAATTACATTCACAAAACCGACAGAAAACTGTAATTGCAATTTATGTCTTCCCCGATAATGTTTACTTCATGAAAAAGTCGATAAGCTTAAAATTTATATTTTACTTGTCAAGATTGTGCATACAAAATGCACTAATGTTCTTAGCTTTTTTTAATCTAGAAATAGATTGGCAGCGTTTTTTGTCTTGATAAATTGAAGGATGTGCAAATAAGGAGAAAAAGTCTATGTAATAAATGAATAAAAGGAGATGTAATGTTTTGCTAATGAGACAGCAATCCAACAACACAGACACTCTGGGACATCAAGAGGTATTGTCCTCAGCAATAGGATAAAAACTTATGATAAGTGAAATAAGCAAAAAAAAAAAGTAGCAAGTTTGTTTATAGACATACACGGAGGTAGGAATCTAGAACGTAAACACTGTCATACAGATCAACCAATCAACAGTTTATTGATGAATTTTTGTTTAATAAATGTCCAATGGTAAATATTTCATGCATGTTCTGAACAGGATTGTTCAAAAGCTTAGGGTCAAAACCTTTAATTCAGGACTGAAGCATATTGTTCTTTTTTAATTTGGCCTAAGCTCAAGGTTTCTGTAAAAAAATCAGAATGATGGTCTTCATTTAACCAGAGATCTACAAGGCTCACATACATTTCACAATAGATCCTAAAGCCAGTCAAAATTTGTAAATTTTGTTCAGGATTAAAGGATGCTTGCTCCTCTGTTTCAAAAATTATAAGCTTTTTAAAAGACTGTTAGAAATTGATAGTTTGTAAATAACGAAATTTAAAAAGCAGAATAAAATGAAAGGTCAGTCGTCCTTGTTTTTGAGATATAATCAAAAGAAAATTTGGCTGGAAATGATTATCTCGATTTTCTTACATTGGCACCTTTTTTCTTTCAAAACTATGAAAAAATAACAAGAACTTTATAAGATTTTCAACAAAGGCTTTATAAACTATATGTTATAAAATATAAGGAAAAGAAAAGTAGGGGTTAGCAGGTAAAATTTTTATTGGCACTACATGGATAAAACTTAAGGATCCCGAATGTCTGACAAAAAAAAGTTGTATGACCTGCTCTGAAACACTCCGGTCTGGTTAAAACTAGAAAACACCATCAATAATAGAATTTGACTAATTGGTTATTAATTTAATCAATTAATATTCATTTAGCTAATAATACATTGTACTCAATTATCAATATAACCTTTACTTGACGAGATTAGTACAAACACTGCCTACTGCAAAATTCATGAAATATTTATACTTCATCAAAAATTTATTGTAATCAAAAATTAATATTTTGGTGATATTTCAATCTCCATTGTTTATTTAGCAAATAAGCGAGGAATCATTAAGTAATGCATATATTTATTTTGTCCAAGGGCAATAACTCCAAAACTTTTTTTTTCTTTAAAACTTTTTCACAAATATACCCTACAAGAAATGAAGGCATCAGATTGCAATTTTTGATTACAATGCAATTTTCCACATAATTTTTATTTTGAAGGGCCATAACTCCTGTAGCTGATCAGCACTGGTTATCATATATATTACAACAATGTATATAATTCAAATAATTTATTTTCAAAAACAAAAAAAAGGGGAAAAATATCAGTTTCAATTGTAAAGATGATGAAAACAGCAGAAATATAAATAAAGTCATTTAATTAAAATTCAAATTTCTTGATTAGGCATAATATATCAATTCTTAAAGTAATATCACAATCACTGATATTGAACGGGTGCCACATTTGGAGCAGGATCTGCTTACCCCATTTATTCTAAACCCGCGCCCTCCTTAATGTCTGTGTTACCTCCCTTTTTTAAATAATAAGAAACAACAAAGCCATCTGTAGTTGCAAAAAAATAACTGATTTATGATCAAACATTTCCTTAAGGGGTACAGAACACCTAAGGGAGTTAACTCTTTCAAAATCATCTGAACGCTTTAATCACATACTATTAGTAAAGAGAAATCAAGCTTCCCAATAATCAAAATTAGTGTTAGTCAAACTGCTAAATATCCAATGAAATTATCTCTGTAAATTGTATTTCAAAGTTCTTGAGATTTTTTATATTTTGTCACAGAGTCAGTGTAAATATTTTGTCAAAATTTTATGAAAATTAAACGAGCCAAATCTATTTTAGTCAAAGTCTTGGGTACCACCTTTAAATTGTAACTTTATTTATCAAAATCATATATTCAAGTACAAGACTATGCATCAAATTATAATGGATGTACTTTGTGTGTAATGCATGCAATGGGAGTGAAAATTAAGATAAACAATGAAAAACCAAAGTGCATTTAGTGGGGAAAAGGGTCAGGGGTTATTTAGAAAAAAGTCCTATATATGACAGAAAACTAGACGAGCAAACCAATTATTAAGGGCATTTCTATGAAAAATGAAGGAAAAATGCCAATTGGTAAAAAGGTTTTTCTAAATAACTGATAATATTGCAAAAATAAATATAAATTCAAGAATTACTTCAATTTCATGTGAAATAATACAAGATAAGTATCACATTAATAAAAATTTTGAGTTCGTTTTAAGAAGTTATTTTTTTACATTTCAGCATATGCTTTTAATAAAACCTGTTTTTCATAATTTGTCATGATTTTCATTAATAAATTCTGCATTCATATAAATTTTTTTCCTGCATAAAATAGTTTCAAACTTAGTCATTTTTTATCCTGTAAACCAGGAGTAATATTTTGCTTTTATATCCATTATGTTTAAAATTATGACTGAAGGGCAATAATTAAATTCATAGTGGAAAACATGACGTGACAGTACTTTGCAAACATGAAAGACTTACAAAGAAAATGTAGTTCTACAAAAGTTGAACTTTATTGATTGATTGTTGGTTGCTTAAGGTCCAGTGGCAAATAGTTGAACTTGAATATAGGCAGCAGAGCCCTCAGTGTCTCAAAAGTGCTGCATTTATCAAAGTTCCAAAAGTATCTAAGGCCAAAATAAAATTTACTCGGGTTTGGGGTTTCCTTACATAACCTTTTTTATGCGTTAAAGTGTTTACCGATTTATTCTATTTTTGAGAGGGGCGCGGATGGGGGCACTTTTGGTATTTAATCATTACAAAATTGCAAATAGTCCTCATATCATAAGTCAAGGTTAATAAAATAAAATGCTCCAGGGCGCAGCTTGATACGACCGCAGAGGTCGAACCCTGAACAGTTGGGGCAAGTATGGACACAACATTCAAGCTTGATACAGCTCTGAATTTGGATTGTGATTAAATATTTGACACAGCATAGGTTTCTGACACAGAATGAATGTGGTCTAAGAACTTAAAATTTTAAATTGGACATTCACCTATTATGGTCCAATATCCAAAATCTAAATACATGGTTAGATTCAGCATATCAAAGAACCCCAAGAGTTCAATTTTGATGAAATCAAACAAAGTTTAATTTTGGACCCTTTTGACCTCAATGTGGACAAAGTTGATAACGGGCCCAAAAATCAAAAATCTAATTACATGGTTAGATTCAGCATATCAAAGAACCCCATATATTCAATTTTGTTGAAATCAAACAAAGTTTAATTTTGGACCCCGATTTGGACCAACTTAAAAACTGGGCCCATAATCAAAAATCTAAATAGATGTTTACATTCAGCATTTCAAAGAACCCTAAGAATTCAATTTTTGTTAAAATCAAACTAAGTTTAATTTTGGACCCTTTTGACCTTAATGTAGACCAATTTGAAAACGGGACCAAAAATTAAGAATCTAAATACATGGTTAGATTCAGCATATCAAAGAACCCCATATATTCAATTTTTGTTGAAATCAAACAAAGTTTAATTTTGGACCTCGATTTGGACCAACTTGAAAACTGGGCCCATAATCAAAAATCTAAATACATGTTTAGATTCAGCATATCAAAGAACCCTAAGAATTCAATTTTTGTTAAAATCAAACTAAGTTTAATTTTGGACCCTTTGGACCTTAATGTAGACCAATTTGAAAACGGGACCAAAAATTAAGAATCTAAATACATGGTTAGATTCAGCATATCAAAGAACCCCATATATTCAATTTTGTTGAAATCAAACAAAGTTTAATTTTGGACCCGATTTGGACCAACTTCAAAACTGGGCCCATAATCAAAAATCTAAATACATGTTTAGATTCAGCATATCAAAGAACCCTAAGAATTCAATTTTGTTAAAATCAAACTAAGTTTAATTTTGGACCCTTTGGACCTTAATGTAGACCAATTTGAAAACGGGACCAAAAATTAAGAATCTAAATACATGGTTAGATTCAGCATATCAAAGAACCCCATATATTCAATTTTGTTGAAATCAAACAAAGTTTAATTTTGGACCCGATTTGGACCAACATCAAAACTGGGCCCATAATCAAAATCTAAATACATGTTTAGATTCAGCATATCAAAGAACCCTAAGAATTCAATTTTTGTTAAAATCAAACTAAGTTTAATTTTGGACCCTTTGGACCTTAATGTAGACCAATTTGAAAACGGGACCAAAAATTAAGAATCTAAATACATGGTTAGATTCAGCATATCAAAGAACCCCATATATTCAATTTTGTTGAAATCAAACAAAATTTAATTTTGGACCCTTTGGACCTCAATGTGGACCAATTTATAAACGGGGCCCAAAATCCAAAAACTTAATACACGGTTAGATTCAGCATATTAAAGAACCCCAAGAATTCAAGAATAAAACCCCATTGAAATTGGTCAAGAAATAAGCAATTTATACAAAGTATCTTCTTTGCACAATACTGTGCAATTGAATATTTCTTGCAATTGCGCAATACTGTGCAATTGAATATTTCTTGCTATTGTGCAATACTGTACAATTGACAATTTCTTGCTATTGTGCAATATTGTGCTATTGGATATTTCTTGCTATTGCGCAATACTGTGCAATTGAAGATTTCTTGCTATTGCGCAATACTGTGCAATTGAAAATTTCTTGCTATTGCACAATACTTATTATATAATAATTTACACATCCTGTTTGGTGTGTATCTCCTGCCATATCATTATTATTTGCTTTTGAATATAAATCAGAAATAACCAACTTAAAATGGAAAATTTTAAAGAAAAAAAAAGGAAAAAAGGTAAAAAGGAAACACCCTCCCCAATTTTTGAACCCCTTATGATTCATCACCCCAAACTCAATCCCAGCCTTCCCTTTGAGGTATGGTACCTTGCAGTACAATTTCAGAGAGATCCATACACTTGAACACAAGTTATTGTCTGGAAACTAGAAAATGCTTATTTTGGCCCTTTTGGCCCCTAATTCCTAAACGTTTCAGGCAATTACCCCAAACTCAATTCCAGCTTTCCTTTGTGATATGGAACCTTGTACTACAATTTCAGAAAGATCCATAGACTTACACACAAGTTATTGTCATGAAACTAGAAAAATGCTTGTTTTTGCCCTTTTTGGCCCCTAATTCCTGAAATTTTGAGGCAATTACCCCAAAATCAATCCCAGCATTCCCTTTGTGATATGGAACCTTGTGGTACAATGTCAGAGAGATCCATACACTAACACACAAGTTATGTCTGGAAGTTACAAAATGCTTATTTTGGCCCTTTTGGCCCCTAATTCCTTAACTGTTGGTACCATAACCCCAAAATCAATCCCAACCTTCCTTTTGTGATATTGAACCTTATGGTAAAATTTCATAGAGATCCATTCACTTAAACTAAAGTTAGAGTGCGAAACCAATGCGTCTTCGGACGACGGCGACGCCGACGACGGACGGCGATTTACGACTACTGACGACGACGACGACGACGACGTAACGTCATACCAATATACGACCACAAAAATTTTTTGCGGTCGATAATAAAATTTGTCAGAAAGCTCTTTAAAATAATAGAATTATATATTGCATACATTATCACATGAAAAGCAATATTATATGTGGATTCCTGCAACCTGTTTAATATGTTCCTACAAGTGTTGACCACTAATAGGACCAACTACACAAGAGGCTCTCAAGAGCCTGAATCGCTCACCTGTATTTCAGAGGAGAAGATTTTTAAATGTTAGCAAACTTGATGAACAAATTGTTTAAAATTGTCTTTGAAGGGCAATAACTCCTTAAGGGGTCAATTGACAATCATGGTCATATTAACTTTTTTGTAGATCTTACTTTGCTGAACATTATTGCTACTTACAGTTTATATATATCTATAATAATATTCAAAATAATAACAAAAAACTGCAAAATTTTGTTAAAACTACCAATTCGGTGGCAGCAATCCAACAATGGGTTGTTCCATTCTTCTTAAAATTTTGGAGCTGATAGATCTTGACCAATTGAACAATTTTACCCCATGTCAGATTTGCTCTAAAAGATTTAGTTTTTGAGATGTAAGCCAAAAACTGCATTTGACCCCTATGTTCTATTTTGAGCCATGGCGGCCATCTTTGTCGATGGATCAAAACTTTGGATATAATTTATAAATTAGATACCTTAAGGAACATTTAGTTAAAGTTTGAAGGTATTTGGCCCAATAGTTTCAGAGGAGAAGATTTTTGAAATAGTTTACGACGACAGAAGACGGACAACGACGGACGCCAAGTGATGGCATAAGCTCACATGGGGCCCTTTGGGCCCCGGTGAGCTAAAAATGTATGCGAGACCCCCCTTTTCAAATTATGACAAATACATGTAAAGCACATAATTAATAATTAATGCACAAGGAATGGATTCACAATGCAACACAAAATCTCTGATTTGATGAACTATCTACCCACCCTTGATTTTCATTCTGTGGTAAACCCTGGATTATCCAGTAGCTGTAGCCAGCTGTAGCACACAAACAGAGGAAACATCTAATCTGGACTTAGTTCAGTTGGAATATGACAAGGCTGGTCGTGTGCTACAGTTGGCTAAGTTTGCACAAAAGGTGGTAAGTGGAGATGGGATAGTTGATGATTTCCAGTATGATGATCATGATGATGATGATGATGATGTTGATGATGATGAAAATAATTTTGATGTTTGTGATGATTATTAATTATGATAATTAATTGCCCACTGACAGTGTTCTCAAGAAAAATTTAATTGAATCAATGATGGCAAATTTTGCATGAAAATCTAGTTTCACTTGAAGTCGTGTCACATACTAAATATTTGAAATATTCAGCCATAAACTGCATGCAACATAAAATGAAATGCATTGCATTATTATAATAAAATGCTCCAGGGCGCAGCTTGATACGACCGCAGAGGTCGAACCCTGAACAGTTGGGGCAAGTATGGACACAACATTCAAGCTGGATACAGCTCTGAATTTGGATTGTGATTAAATATTTGACACAGCATAGGTTTCTGACACAGAATGAATGTAATCTAAGAACTTAATTTTTTCAGCATAGGTTTCTGACACAGAATGAATGTAGTCTAAGAACTTAATTTTTTAATTTACCTATTATGGTCCAATATCCAAAATCTAAATACATGGTTAGATTCAGCATATCAAAGAACCCCAAGAGTTCAATTTTGATGAAATCAAACAAAGTTTAATTTTGGACCCTTTTAACCTCAATGTGGACAAAGTTGATAACAAGGCCCAAAATCAAAAATCTAAATACATGGTTAGATTCAGCATATCAAAGGACCCCATATATTCAATTTTTGTTGAAATCAAACAAAGTTTAATTTTGGACCCCGATTTGGACCAACTTGAAAACTGGGCCCATAATCAAAATCTAAATACATGTTTAGATTCAGCATATCAAAGAACCGAAGAATTCAATTTTGTTAAAATCAAACTAAGTTTAATTTTGGACCCTTTGCACCTTAATGTAGACCAATTTGAAAACGGGACCAAAAATTAGGAATCTAAATACATGGTTAGATTCAGCATATCAAAGAACCCCATATATTCAATTTTGTTGAAATCAAACAAAGTTTAATTTTGGACCCGATTTGGACCAACTTCAAAACTGGGCCCATAATCAAAAATCTAAATACATGTTTAGATTCAGCATATCAAAGAACCCGAAGAATTCAATTTTTGTTAAAATCAAACTAAATTTAATTTTGGACCCTTTTGACCTTAATATAGACCAATTTGAAAACGGGACCAAAAATTAAGAATCTAAATACACGGTTAGATTCAGCATATCAAAGAACTCCATATATTCAATTTTTGTTAAAATCAAACAAAGTTTAATTTTGGACCCCGATTTGGACCAACTTCAAAACTGGGCCCATAATCAAAATCTAAATACATGTTTAGATTCAGCATATCAAAGAACCCAAGAATTCAATTTTGTTATAATCAAACAAGTTTAATTTTGGACCCTTTGGACCTTAATGTAGACCAATTTGAAAACGGGACCAAAAATTAAAATCTAAATACATGGTTAGATTCAGCATATCAAAGAACCCCATATATTCAATTTTGTTGAAATCAAACAAAGTTTAATTTTGGACCCGATTTGGACCAACTTCAAAACTGGGCGATAATCAAAATCTAAATACATGTTTAGATTCAGCATATCAAAGAACCCTAAGAATTCAATTTTGTTAAAATCAAACAAAGTTTAATTTTGGACCCTTTGGACCTTCATGTAGACCAATTTGAAAACGGGACCAAAATTAAAAATCTAAATACACGGTTAGATTCAGCATATCAAAGAACCCCATATATTCAATTTTGTTGAAATCAAACAAAGTTTAATTTTGGACCCCGATTTGGACCAACTTCAAAACTGGGCCCATAATCAAAAATCTAAATACATGTTTAGATTCAGCATATCAAAGAACCGAAGAATTCAATTTTGTTAAAATCAAACTAAGTTTAATTTTGGACCCTTTGGACCTTAATGTAGACCAATTTGAAAACGGGACCAAAAATTAAGAATCTAAATACATGGTTAGATTCAGCATATCAAAGAACCCCATATTATCAATTTTGTTGAAATCAAACAAAGTTTAATTTTGGACCCGATTTGGACCAACTTCAAAACTGGGCGATAATCTAAAATCTAAATACATGTTTAGATTCAGCATATCAAAGAACCCTAAGAATTCAATTTTGTTAAAATCAAACAAAGTTTAATTTTGGACCTTTTGGACCTTAATGTAGACCAATTTGAAAACGGGACCAAAAATTAAGAATCTAAATACACGGTTAGATTCAGCATATCAAAGAACCCCATATATTCAATTTTTGTTGAAATCAAACAAAGTTTAATTTTGGACCCCGATTTGGACCAACTTCAAAACTGGGCCCATAATCAAAAATCTAAATACATGTTTAGATTCAAAATATCAAAGAACCCTAAGAATTCAATTTTTGTTAAAATCAAACTAAGTTTAATTTTGGACCCTTTGGACCTTAATGTAGACCAATTTGAAAACGGGACCAAAAATTAAGAATCTAAATACACGGTTAGATTCGGCATATCAAAGAACCCCAATAATTCAATTTTGATGAAATCAAACAAAGTTTAATTTTGGACCCTTTGGACCTCAATGTGGACCAATTTAAAACGGGCCCAAAATCCAAAAACTTAATACATGGTTAGATTCAGCATATTAAAGAACCCCAAGAATTCAAGAATAAAACCCCATTGAAATTGGTCAAGAAATAAGCAATTTATACAAAGTATCTTCTTTTGCACAATACTGTGCAATTGAATATTTCTTGCAATTGCGCAATACTGTGCAACTGAATATTTCTTGCTATTGTGCAATACTGTACAATTGACAATATCTTGCTATTGTGCAATACTGTGCTATTGGATATTTCTTGCTATTGCGCAATACTGTGCAATTGAAGATTTCTTGCTATTGCACAATATTGTGCAATTGAAAATTTCTTGCTATTGCACAATACTTATTATATAATAATTTACACATCCTATTTGGTGTGTATCTCCTGCCATATCATTATTATTTGCTTTTAAATATAAATCAGAAATAACCAACTTAAAATGGAAAATTTTAAAGAAAAAAAATCCCCCAATTTTTGAACCCCTTATGATTCATCACCCCAAACTCAATCCCAGCCTTCCTTTGAGGTATGGTACCTTGCAGTACAATTTCAGAGAGATCCATACACTTGAACACAAGTTATTGTCTGGAAACTAGAAAAATGCTTATTTTGGCCCTTTTGGCCCCCAATTCCTAAACGTTTAGGGCAATTACCCCCAAACTCAATTCCAGCTTTCCTTTGTGATATGGAACCTTGTAGTACAATTTCAGAAAGATCCATACACTTACACACAAGTTATTGTCCTGAAACTAGAAAATGCTTGTTTTTGCCCTTTTGGCCCCTAATTCCTAAAATTTTGAGGCAATTACCCCAAAATGAATCCCAGCATTCCCTTTGTGATATGGAACCTTGTGGTACAATGTCAGAGAGATCCATACACTTACACACAAGTTATTGTCTGGAAGTTACAAAATGCTTATTTTGGCCCCTTTTGGCCCCTAATTCCTTAACTGTTGGTACCATAACCCCAAAATCAATCCCAACCTTCCTTTTGTGGTATTGAACCTTATGGTAAAAGTTCCTAGAGATCCATTCACTTAAACTAAAGTTAGAGTGCGAAACCAATGTGTCTTCGGACGACGACGACGACGACGACGACATTTATTTACGACGACGACGACGACGACGACGACGCCTAACGTCATATTAATATACGACCACAAAAATTTTTGCGGTCGTATAAAAATGAGCAAAATAAAAATACTTTGTTGATGGTTGGTGTGGTCAGTTGAACCGACCAATATTTTGCTTTGTTCCTGTTTTCCATTTAAGGAGTTTTAAAAGCAATTCATTAAAAATACTCAAAACTGATGATAAAAAGACTTTTATTAAACAACGAAAAATCAATTTGAAGTGGCCTAAATACCCTTCTACCAAAAACATGTGGAAATAAAAGTGTCATACCTAATAAAACTGACACAGATTCTTTAGAAAATTGTTTAATTCTTTTATGGTCAAAATAACTGTACTGTCATAGTGATATATTGAGCGTATAATTTTTTCCATAAATTGGACACCTCCTTTTGTGGCCGTAAATCTATTACAGTATTATGTTATCCTATACTTTACTCCTTTTATTGAGCTTTTTTTTTTCATTCAATTTTTCAACATTATACCGTATATAACACCTGTGTACCTTTACATTAAGTTGTGAGAGAACATCTACAACTTTATACAAAGTTTATTTTTTTGCTGTGTTTTAGGTAAGGTATAAAAAAGTAAAATCACAAAAATACTGAACTCCAAAGAAAATTCAAAAAGGAAAGTCCCTAATCAAATGGCAAAATCAAAAGCTCAAACACATCAAACGAATGGATAACAACTGTCATATTCCTGACTTGGTACAGGCATTTTCTTATGTAGAAAATGCTGGATTGATAAAGCTATACCCTTTGAAAATTTTCATTTTTAAAGTGGAATGAAAAATTTTGCTTAAAGGTGGCCACCTAGCTTAAGACCCCATGAAAGTTTACTTTGGTTCTTCAACATGCAGAAAGCATGCCTTCTCCTAGCTACATATCTCATGCCTTGGACTTTTCTGTCCTAATTGAAGGAAGTAAGTGCTATCAGTTGTGGATCCAGGATTTTGAAAAAGGTGGGGGAAATGACTCCAAGGCAACCTTAGGAGTGGGACTTTTAAAAGTCTATTCATAAACCATATATGTAGCTCCATAAGTGCCCCCCTAAATCTGCCTCTGGCTATGTATTTATACATTCCAGTACATCAAAACATTATTGACCCTACATGTAAGTAGTGGTTTAGAAATATTTTCATAATCAGGCCTACCCTATGGGTTCCATGCAGGATACCTTGGGCTAACCTGTTTGACCCATTTTATTTTCCACCTTTTGTTATCCCTAATTCTGTCCTCTCAAATGATCAAATTTTAGAAAGAGAGTATTTTAGTAAAGATAAAATAAACCCATCCCAAAAGTTTCTGATTTTACTGTCCTATTCTTTTCCTTATAATACATGTAAAAAAAACTATCAATGAACTATGTACACCGACATCACGATAAATTATGCTTGGGTTTATGTAGTTAATTCAAGTGGTGAAACCCAAAACATATGTGACATACGCCAAACTTCACTTAAATTGGAGATTTTAATTAATCAATTCATTCACAATACTGTCAACAGCTCTTATTGAAATTTCTTAATTTGACACTTCATCAAGAATTTTCATTTAAACCTGCATTTAATGTTTTTTACATTGCTATGAATCTATTTGAAATCGTACCCATCATAAGGAACAATACCCTGTTTTAAAGTACGGTCTGAATGGGGTATAGAATGAACATTTACAACCAAGACTGTAAAACAGAATATCTTTTACACAAGGGGCCCCTTTTTACAAACAAATCTTACGATAAAATTGATAGTAAGTTATTGACCTACAGGTATTTTTTCTTGAAGAAGTTTTTGTGAAATGAGTCGAGGGTTTTGAATATTATGTCTCAAACTCATGTCGAAATGAAATCTGGTCATCATTATTATCCTTGGTTATATCTGTC
This sequence comes from Mytilus coruscus, assembly GCA_017311375.1. Taxonomy (NCBI): domain Eukaryota; kingdom Metazoa; phylum Mollusca; class Bivalvia; order Mytilida; family Mytilidae; genus Mytilus; species Mytilus coruscus. The sequence goes on along the minus strand of CM029603.1, from coordinate 81,572,649 downwards.
AGATGAAGAAAAATTTTTCTCAATCCTATCGAAATATTTGATCTCATCCTTAAGAATCCAACCATTAAGTTGTTCCTTGAAATTACTTGACCTTTTAACTAGATGTTCATCCCCCGACTTGACATTTGGTTTATAAATATATCTAATAGGGTACCCCTCCTTAGGTCACTCAGTCACTGTCTCAGGTCACCATGTCCCATTTAAGCAAACTTATCAGACAGTTCTCAATTGATCTTATTCTCAGTTTTTTATTATTTTTAAAGGTCACAGGTTCATTTAAGCATAACCCCCACTGGTCCATAGTCCTTTTAAAAGAGCCATCAGATCAAAAGGTTACCAGACAAACCCCATGAGGTTCCATGTCATATTTGACAATGTTTGAGCCACAATCTTATGCCACTGGTCAATATTTTAGATTGAGATATGATAGACTGTCTCTTTTTGGGAGTTGTCTCTGCCCTTTTTTCAATAAACCCCATCAACATTTCAAAAGCAACATTCCATTTGTGAAAATCTGATAAATTTTTGTACAGTAACTTTTCTGCATATATTTTCCTCAAAACTTAGTTAAAACAAAAACAGGGTATAACAGCTAATTACTGCAAAATTCTACTGTTTAGGAATTAAGCATAACACATTTAGTTTAAAACATCTGAAATGGGAGTAAAATTAACCATACTACTTACCAGTCTTATAATATAGTACATCAAGTGTATATTTTGTCTACATAAGACTCATCAGTGTCGCTCAATCGAAACAGTTGATTGGCTAAATCAATTAAAAGAATTAAAGAGCTCTAAAAACCTAAAAATCAAAAAGTTGTTCAGAATCAGTTTTAAAAAAAGTCATCTATGCCTGAGGATAATAAAATCTTGGCATTACGACTGATTTTCACTTTCAAGCACAGAGACCACTTTCAAAAGTTGTAACAATTGATTTTCACATATTAAGAACACCCACAGTACAAAAGCCCACATTTTATAAGGCCAATAAATATATGCCTGTTTGATATATTGAAACATCTAATGAAACCACAAAATTTGTTCTGCAAGGCTATCATGTTCTGCAATATGGCCTTGATTATGAAAAAAATGGATTTCAACATGTCAAAATAATTAATGAAAGACTAGGCTATCAATGTGTCACACGTAATATGTGTTGATAAATCATACAAGTCAATGTGTCAATAGTATTTAGGAAGTCTTGTATATAATCATTGATTCTACTTAAGTTAGATAAACTGCTATATAGATTTTGATTCTATTTTGTTAATTTTCTTTGACAAACAGTCTAATCCTTCTAAACGAACTTAGGTTTAATTAAAAAACGTCAATATTTCACAAATATCGCAGACATTAGACAATACATAACCTATGGGCTTTAGGTATCAGTTCGTCCTACAGCTAAATCAAACATGCCAAGCATTTCCGACTTAGCAGCATGACACCTGACACGTATTTATTTGTTTTTTCTACAATCAATGTAACTTTTTAAAAACTTTCCAATGTATACAATCGAGCTGCCTTCGGTAACAATAAAAGTCTGTAAATAGTTTGCTTAAATTGTGCTGATTAATTTAACCAATAGCACAATTTAAGCAAACTGACGTATAACTTCAAGATACAAGATTTTATATTGAACACAAAATCTTAACGATTTACAATAGCTCCACGGCAGTCGAAAGTATAACAACAGTCAACCAATCACGGATGACTTTGTTTATCCATGACACTTTATCAATACTAATAAAATCAATCTCAAAGTCTAGTTTACGACCCATGGGGGAAGCTGTCAAGATTTTTTTTCAAGTTGCCATACATGATTTATGGGATGTTAGCTCTATTTTTTCATCCTTGTGGGGAAAAGTCCGTGTTTTTATTAATGGGGTCTCCGGAGTCAAACCAACCAAACAGGAACAAACGAATTATCTGCATTATTGTATTACACAAATTAAAACTGTTAGTAAAAAGGCATGGGATGTTGTTTTTATTGACGTGTGTCAAACAATTTTAGGCACCGACCATTCATCTTTTGTGGGGCATGGTTTTTATTTTTAAAATAAATTGTTTGGATTCTTAATTTCTTGAGAAAAAATTCTTTTTAGAAGGGGAATGAAAAAAATAGTTTGTTTTTGTTGAAAATCACCGATTAGATTAAATATATACGTTGAGTTCGAAAATAATTTTTTTTTCCAGTTTGTCATTGAAAAAAAAAAGTTTTTTTTATTTAAGTTAAAAAAAAATTGTTCATCTTTAAAAAATTCATTGCCCAAGCCATCCCTCCCACACAAAAGATCCATCGTCATTGCCACATAGTAATGTAATGACAGAAAAGGAATATAGTTCAAAAGTTTTTCATTTTCTGAAATGTGAAATTTTATGAGAATTAAGATACTTTTCAAGAAATTTAAGATACTGTTTTCATTCGGCCAAGAAAAAAATTGTCATAATTATCTTAATATTGACAATTTGGTGTTGTTATGGCATATCATTTGTGCAATTTCTGTTTAACTTATATTTAATCACAACATATTTAGACTCTTTGACTCTAGAACTCAGGACATATTTCATAGACACCATATGGTTTAGTCCACACAAAATCATTAAAATGACTTTTTTAAGCCTCAGTGTCCCAATGCCTACTTTATAACAATAACAATGGTTAATTTACAATTAATTATAGGGGGATTTTGTTCACAGCAAATATCTGCCATCTGGTGGAATTAAATACGGGAAATTGGACATCTAATATCCTGAAAAATCCTATCTAATTCCTCAAAACATTGAAACAAAGAAAATGAGTCACTTTCCTATTGTATTCCTTAATGTCTTGAGACAAAAAAATTAAAGAAACGGATTAATCTAAATCACTTTCACAGATAATTCTGTCACTGAAGTTCGAACTAACTTTCACTTTTTCTTTTAAAACACTTAATAGTTTTCTTTTTTTTTTCTCCATTTTTGTCTTTCAAAAAATTCATATATAAATATTTATTTTATCTACATGTACTTTATATTTACAGTAACCATTGCAAAATTAAGCAACTTTTTAATATAAGACAGAGTTACCTCTCTTTGTAAGGTAAATTTCTGAAACTGCAAAATAAGTTTTAACCAAACCTTCAAGTTAAAAATGGGATAAATCAAACAGTAATTCTAGTAAAACACAAGTTTACATATGATGACATTAGGGTCAAGGTTAAACCTTTTTATTAATACAAAAAATGTGCAAGCCAGTTTCCTTTTGCCAAAGGAAAAAAAACAACATGACAGATTTTTTTTTATACAGGCATACACCCTAAATACAAATAAAAATATATGCATCCCTTAAGGATCTGTACTTTAAGAGTAATCATCTGAAATCTGACCCCCTACCCCCACCCCCGCGAATCTCTGAAAAAAAATAACAGATTGAAAGGGAACACTAAAAACACTTATCTCTAGACTTACTAGTTTAAAATGTTAAGGAAATGGTTTAGGATAAGCATAGGTCAGGAAGGATAAAGACATAGATGCCTGGCAGCAATTTTCATGTGTCCTAAAGATAACCTTTAACATCTGACAGCCCAACTCAAACCAGTCCCCAAAACAGGCCATGGGATGTTAGAGCAATCTCAAACTACTTGTTATATAATGCCTTATTTGGTAATCTCTGATAATAATTACCAATTGTTCCATCCCATTACACATAAAACAAAAACACACACACACATCTATAATTATACTCACAAACACACATAACAGATGTATTACATATGTATTACTCACCTCACCATGTGGGACAGGTTTAAACCATCCTCGAGCTACAACCATTCTATACAGTGTTTCTGTAGCCTGAATGAAAAAGGGGGTTAGTTATTTGAAAATGTTAAAGAAAGTTGTCACAAGGAGACTTCATTGTACTATTAATTTCTGTAATTGTCACAGTTTCATGGTAGGTTGAAGCATTAGAAGGCTTAGTCTTATTAGGTCCCACTCCAGAGCAAAGGTTAATTTCAAAGCGCACACCTTTTGCTAAAATGTGAAACATTATCTAAGGGTATAATTAAGTCTGAACTGAAATTGAGGGTGAAAATCATACTCAACCTGCACAAGGTCTTCCAAAGGGAACAAAAGGAAACTCATAAACATGTTTAACCCCGCCGCATTTTTGCGCCTGTCCCAAGTCAGGAGCCTCTGGCCTTTGTTAGTCTTGTATTATTTTTACTTTTAGTTCCTTATGTATAATTTGGAGTTTAGTATGACGTCCATTATCACTGAACTAGTATATATATTTGTTTAGGGGCCATCTTAAGGACGCCTCCGGTGCGGAATTTCGCTGCATTGAAGACCTATTGGTGACCTTCTGTTGTTGTCTGTTCTGTGGTCGGGTTGTTGTCTCTTTGACACATTCCCCATTTCCATTCTCAATTTCATTTTACTATTTTATTATATAATTCAAGGGGCTTAACTCTGGAGCAGTACCTTTGCACAATCATTGAAATTGGAACTCGACTTTCTTTCCAAGGCAGTTATCATTATGCATAGTAACAAGGTCCTATTCCAAATGAATTTAAAAGCAAGCATCCCAAACCGTTTATTTTCAAAAAGACAGTCAACAAATTTGAGCCCTTACGTCCCAAAGTCAGGTTCAAAGACTGCCTCAGGTCACCAGGTCATTTTCAAGCAAATAAAACACTGCAATAAAATGCTCTTCATCATTTTAAAGGGCACATGTCCTTTTAAATGAGACATCAGTTTGCGGAGTCGCCTGCAAAAGGTCAGAGGTCAGTTTTTACCATGTTTGAGCCAAACGTAAAAACAGATTAAAACTATACAGAATGGGTTTTGTTGTAGAGTGTATCATGTACCGTGGGTGCACCGTCACCTATAGTTGATTACATATACAATGTACGGGTACATCCTTTGGATTGGTGGATAATAGTCTCACAATGGCAATCATACCACCTCTCCTTATTTTAATGCAGATTTAAATCATTGAATATTTTTTGTGTAACCTTTTCTTGCTATGGTTGCTGTCTCAGTTTCTATATTGCTTTTAATTCATTTCTTTAACTTAATTCGTACATCAACCCTTGTTTCTCACTAACTGGTCGACACCCATCATCTGTCTGTGAATATGATACCCCACAGGTCAATTTAACTGGATTTGGCAATGTTATTCTAATGCTAATTTGAAGCCTTGTAAAATTGTCAAAGTTCAAGTTGTATATCTTCAAATTAAATTCATAACTGAAATTTTTTTTCTTACATTATCTATTGCACAGTGAGCTAGATCCTTTCATATCAATTAACGCGTAATTTTAATTTCGAATTTCAAAATTATCTTTTATGTAATTTTTAAAATTCATGTATGTCAATTTAAAGAATAATACATGTACAAAAATCTTGCAATTATTTTCTTTATAATTCTGTATAAATCTGATAAAAATTATGTATGAGTAGTTAATTCGGAAATTTTCAATTCAATCACGTTTTGAACAGTGTTCTTTTACCACCGAGTTTTCAATTTGTAATACTCAATTAGATGTAAATGCTGAAATCTACATTGATACTGAAATCAGAGAGCTGTTTGTTAGTAATTATAATGTATTTGTGAAAATTTTAAAATTCAATAAATGCACCGAAAAAACTCTATGACACCATTGACACAATCAACACGAAACTTAACGAACTACCGCATCCTGTAAAGGCTTATAACTAGTCTTTTCATGTGCCATTGATTAAGTGACAGTGGGACCCATATTATTGTTATTTACAAATAATTTTCACATGGTTGGCCAAGGTGTAAATAAGATTTTGTGCGACGATTGTTAAGAGTCATTCTCCTGTCTAACCCCCAATTATTATCACAGAATAGATTCGAAAATACCCTGTCGTTTGTATGAAAAAAGGTAATGAATTTCACTAAAATAATCTGTGAAGGACCAATTATAAATGTGTAAGCATAACTTTTCATGTGTAACCATCTTCGTTGATTTTTTTCTCATTCCAAGGGCATCTCTCACCTATACACGATCGTAAATTGAAATCGCTGGATGCCTTTATTCTTTAATACCTCTCAGTTAAGACGTATAATCTTCTCTAATAATTTATTTATTAGATGACAAATTTAGTTTTCCATTTAAATCACTGAGGTGACACATAGGAGAGACGAGGAGACAATGTAAAACCCGTGTCAAAATCGGCAATAATGTGAAAAGAAAATGATGTGAGGGGCGGACTTTCAACCACTTTTTATAGTCATTTCTTTCAGTATCGTTTATTCACCAAAAACAAACATGGCGATATAAAGTCTACCGATTTATCTGCTACAGATAAATCCTTTTATATATTATAAATGGTATTAAAGACAACAAAAGATAAGCCGTTGTGATGTTACTACATTTGGTACAGAGCAATAAACCATTGCTTCCTCTTGAGCAACCACCACACGTGGAATGCAGATCACACTTGAAATGTGGCGCTTAAGATGTACTTTAATGTTTAAACCAAATTAATGCACAAATATGAATTAACCCACATGCAGGCGGGATGTATATGTCGATGAGATAGCACAGGTCAACAACATGAATTGTGACAATTCTTCTAATAATGATTTATGAGAGTAATACATGTATCGAAAAATAGAGGGCATAAAGATAGTACAGGTACATGTATGAAATGCATTTGCATTATAATTCATCTACTTTAAATTTTCTCCTGAACATGCATGAAATATTTGCTATTTGACGTGTCAAGTAACCAACAATGAATTAATCAATCTACATCAAATTTGGTATCAAGTTTAAAGTATCTATGATAGAAAAACTGCTGATGAAAAATTGGTTATGGACACCACATAAAAAGATGAGTCGATTGTTTGTGCTTGACTCCAATTTCAGAACACTTGGCTTATATCATGTGAGTCAAGTTTTTATTGGTGGAGGAAGCCGGAGTAACCAGATAGAAGCACCAACCTTTAGCAGGAAAACTGACCAAATCCTAGTCGATTAAGATTAGAATAACGCCCCCCTTGCTGTTGAGGAATTACTTAAACCACTTGGCCACAGAGCCCTCCAGAATGAAGAAGTATTCAGAGGGAAAAACAAGAATCTGCACTCCCGCACGGTCATTTGTCAATGTTCAATAACGAAAATGAGGTCAAAATTGAAATTTTACATAAAACTTTTTGAAACGCCATCATAATGAACATGCGAACTTAAGATTTAAGATGATATGACCACAACTTCATGGAAAACAATCTCAATACGAAAATCTTTAACCTGTTAGTCGTAACAGACTAAAGGAAGAATAGACAGACAGACTAACGATAAGACACACAACCATTAAACATAATGCCCTTCTACTATCATAGGCTGGACATGAGAACAAATTGTTGGTCCAGCATTGATTTGATTATTATTTCTCTCCATTAAATGTATTTCACTTATTGCAGACAGTCAACAAGGTCGAGGTGAAGCAATTTCTAATAAAGTGCATGCAACCCTAACTTGACAATTTACACAATTAAAATATCAATAATAATGTTTCATAATAATTATTTTAGCCAACAACATCCTGCATTATTACAATAGACAAATATAATTGTTAATTGTAGTAAATGTGAATATGGGTGTTTCAACATTTCTAAGGATTGTATCACAAACAAAAGTACATATCAAAATTTAATTGGTATTACCATATAAATTGTCAAATCTTTTTTAAAACTAGGCCAAATTAAAAAGTCTTTGTTTCAAGTTACAACTCATATTAATTTTTGTTGTTTATAAACTGATTGATTGATTGATTGATTGATAAATTGATTATTTGATTGATTGATTGATTGGTTGACTGCTCATGGAATGTACAGTGGCATCAATTTGATTCAAATTCAGGCAAGAACAATTAACAATTGGTATGTTAGATAAGGCAGAAAATTTGCCTTGAGGCCAGATGACCATAATTTTGAACCCCAGTTTACCCTTAGGGTTTAGTAGAGTGAAAAAGAAGCTGAAAATATAGGATATGGTGTGCACATGATAATTTCCCAACATTAACAAGTATATATTTATTAAATGTCATATTTCCTTAGTTTTGAAAGATATTTATGAAAATTCCCTCCAGAATGCAGATAATGTCATGTCACTTCTAACATGAGCATTTCCCTGTTTCCAAAACATTTTTATCCTTTCAAGGATGTTTGCTACTCTGACTGTTTTAAACAGAAAGTATACGAATAAAGGAACTAAAAAAGCAGAAAAAATTGAAGGGTCTGTGTGCTTGTTTTCGAGATATAAGCCATTGCAAATTTGGCAGGAAGTGATTCTCTCTAGATTTTTCATACATTTAACATTGGCACCATTTTTCTTTCAAAAACTATGAAAAAATCACAATGATTTTATAAGATTTTCAAATATGGCTTTTGAAACTTTATGCAAAAAAATTATGGAAAGAAAAGTAGGGCTTTGCGGGCAATATTTTCAATGGCACTACATGGATAAAACCAGAGGATTCAGAATATCTGGCTAAAATTCAAAAACAAGAGGCGTGAACATCCTTAATGTAGATCAATTCTTTAAGACCACCTTGAATAAAATCAAAATCAATCTTTCAACAAAAATACAAGTCTATTCTGATTGGAAATTGATAACATCAACTCCTTAGCTGGCCTGGTCAGAAGAAATAGAATTAATACTGTGGATTCATTTCTATTAGTGGTATACCAATTTAAGTGGATTTCTTGGGTATAGGAGAGGCAGGAATTTAAATGTACAACAATATACAAAGGAGTAGGTCCAGTAAGACCCCTTTTTGGCCCCAAAATATAGCATTTTTACAAAATTGGTAAAATGTAAACTTTTAGCTATTTATTGGAAAGTAGAATACTTCTGCTACATAAAATATGGGCTGTTTTTGACAATACAATGCACATATATCGGGTACTAGCATCATTAAGTCATGCTAAATTACTGAAATCTTCACAATTTTAGCATTTGAGTTAAATTCTAGACAGTTTCCGTCTTAAATGGAAGTGGCTGCATTTGTGTTCATTCTTAATATTTAAATGTAAGTTGTATTTGATGATAATACATAACATATATAAAGGTTGAGAATAAACATGGATGCGGCCACTTTCATTTTTGACAAAAACCATCTGAAAAGTGACATATTATGGCATATTTGATAGATTTTTCATATTCAAGCTTGAATTTGAGCGTCTTTAATGACTAAATCAGTTCAAATCTTTCACATAAACTAATTGAATCGACTGAAGTAGACACTTAAGTGTTTAAAAAGTGTCCAAAATCTTTCATCAGATGAACCTCAAATTTGAGGCCAAAATCGGCCCTTACCGGACATACTCCTTTATATAGCTTGTTACAAAATGCAAACTTGACAAAACCAGGAAATTAAATATCCATGAAAAAATTATTTTTCCTCAATCTTCAAAAATTGGTACCACGAAAATAAATGACTCCACAGTAGTTGCTTCCACTTGAAGAGAAAAAAAGATATTGTGAGACCTCATTTCTACTGAATTGATTACATTAGAACTAAATTCATAATAAAAGTGAGGGGACCATTGCAAAATAATACTGTACCTGTCAGGATTAGTTTCAATATAAATATATAGATGTAAAATGAAATATGAATACAACTTACGATATTTGCCATGTATAAAGCTAACAGACCTCTCCTGAAACGAATACAAAATACAATGTAAAGATATCAGAAAAAAATCTTTTTTGTAAATTATATTTTCACAAGATTTATAAATTAATTAAGTCATTAACATTATAGATTTTTCAAACTGATGGAAGCAATTGGCAGAAAGAATTACATTGTAACTTGTGTAAGTCTTTTTTATAAACATGTGCTCTGAGTACTTGATCTTCAATAAATACTAATAATTGCATGTTTAAATGTGTGCTAATGAAGTAATGCATTCCACACATCCATTACTTTAAAATGAATCTTCTTTTCTTACGGTAATAAGTTTCACTGTTGACAGTTCTTAAAAAGGTGTTGTAGCAAAAAAATGTACAAGCTATACCTATGAAACTGCTTTTTGATAAGTTTTCACCAAGAAGGAAGGAGTTTTTTATAGGTGCCCCATAACAAATTTTTTTACACTAAAGAGTTTCTTGAATCAAATTTTACTTCAATATTCCTAATGCAAGGGGTGAAAATCCTTAAAATGCAGTCAATGGACATATAAACCAACCTGAGCACAAAACTAACAGAGAACATATGGTTTGATTGCCAATGAGACTATCAACATTAAAGAGCAAAGATGTATGCCTTTAAAAAGAAACCAAAACCCTATACTGTAATGAAAACTATAAACTTAGGCATTCGTGATGACAAAAAGTGAAACAATTCAAATAAAAGAAAACCAATGGCCTCATTTGTCCTGATTCATAATAAAATCTAGTTTTGCCTATTAAGACCATTTGTCGTACAACAAATACATTACATGGCTTAAATTCTTCAATTAACAGTAGTGGCTTAATCGTCATGTTGCAAGGAATTCAATTTAAACCCCTGCTAGGAGCCATCTTAAACTTGCAGTGAGGTTAGAGTTTTTTGCTCTCTGTTAAAGGCCTCACTTTAAGATAAAGAACAGCAATAAAAGCGCTGTTCCTTTGCGTTTTGTATTTTTTGCTGTGCATATACTGATTTTGTGTCATGGATAGATACCCATATCCCTACTTTTCTATTATACCACAAAACCTGCATCTACCAAGAGGATGACCATGCACTAACTTGTTGATGAAAATACAAAAGGTAAATACTTTGGAAAGCCGGTTTGAAAGTGTCTGCAAAAAACATTAAAACAACAAACAGTAACCAACGACAACCATTTCATCACAGTCTATAAGGGATCTTCTTCAACTCATTTCACATAACCCAACCAAGTTTGCAAAGATAAGTGTTAAATAAATGTATAGCGGTAAAAAAAAAAAAATCAAAGACAAGTGCCTGAGTGTTGATGGTATAATAAAAAGATATTGTTCAGGAACCCAAATATTGCATTAAGTCATTAATCATCTTGGTAAACAGTCAGTTTTAAAATACTTAAAAACCACACTCAGAAGAGAAATGACATGTCCTAAAAGATGAGTTTGTGACAGAAGGAGTTATCTCCCATCTATTTAAATTTTCATTTCAAATATTTAAACTAACATTTATTGCATAAAATGTAATCTGTATAGCTGACACATGCCATTTTGAACTACTGAAAAGGTTTTTAATTACTTTAAAAAAAAAGTGTAAATAACATGCTGGTGTAATTAGGTTTATCTACTTTTTTTAAGCAAACGATTGCACATTTGTATAATCAGTAAAAAATTTACATAAAAATTGGTGACATTTAAAAAATTGGGTCGATCAATTTTATTCCTTAAATACTTTTTCACAAAAATATGATAAAAATAGATAAGCGCTAATCCCTGTCAAACATTCACAGGTGTTGGATGATATTTAAAGGGACTATAGTTTTTTCCTGTCAAACTGTGTGATGATATCCCAGGCAGTTAAAATCAATTATGACATTTTATAAGTTGGCATGGGAGATTGTTTAAGGGTATGTGGCCCATAATTGAATGGGTCAAAAGTTTGACATTATCACTGGGATGATCATTTTACCAGCTTCGTTTACAGTTACTTATTATCTAAACCATGAGATTTCATTTTTCATAAATTAATATTAGATCAGATGTCCGTTTTTAATTTGTGACACGTAATTCCACAATGTGCTCGATATCTGGTTTTAGTCTCAATTTCCAAAGACGACATCAAGACTGATGCTCGTTTCGAGTTTCGGTTTCCAAATTCCACTCGATTTGTTAACCTTTAAGACAGGTAATTAAAACGTTGGTTTCAAATTACACTCCCGTAAAATAATCCCCTCCTTTATCATAAAAAAGTCAAATTATAAAACCACAACTCCGCCTTGTTTAACTTGATTTTGAACAGGTACAGCCCAGGTGTTGTAAATCAAGAATTCTTCAATAAAATTTATACTGTTTTTAGTTTATTGGCTCATTGTACTTACACGAGTGTTTATTTTATCCAAACATGGCAGTTTAACAAAAGTATGAATGGTCCTATTTGATATTTCTTTCGCTGAGTCAATGAAGGAAAATGTAGGTTACAGTTACTTTTTGTATATGCCCAATGCCTAATTTAAAAAAGAATTCAAGCTGATATTGGTTTTCAACTTTTTTCGTATCTATTGATTGTTTGTTGAACAACAAAAATATTTCAGTATATGTCTAGAAGACATCAATCTAGTGACACAAAAAAGAAAGACATTTAAAACTGTTTAGAAATATTTTCATTGAACAATGGGTAAAAATAAACAAAGACTTTGTATGTCACTCAATATGTGCAAAACATGTACAATGGTATGATTAACATGCACAAAAACACATGTTTTGAAACAACAATTTACTTTTGACTGGATATCCAATGTGAGGAATTAAATATTTGTCAATTTTTTGGGGTAATTATCAAATAAATGTTAAATACTTTTCAATATATATTATTTTTAATAAATATGTCAATTCCACTAAACCACAAGACATGATGCTAAAACTGACACTTTTCAATGGAGAATCACAACTGGAACATAAGTTTCCTCAATGACCTAAGCTGCCTGCTGGGACAATAATGTTTTTTCTAATACGGACCATATGATATCCAAGCTTAACATTTGTTTTTCACACAGCAGGATACCAGAAAGATATTTTAATTCTAAATAAATCACTGATAAGAAATATACATCTGTCAAATGTCAACGGTGATCCCAAATGAATGTCAGATTTTTTTCTAATTTATATTTTTGGTTGATTTTTTTAAATTGATCCATTCGAGAAAAATTAATTTTGATGTACATAATGATATTAATTATTTTCAATCCATCTATAATTATGGGCTAAAAATTAAAGGTATCCTTCCCATGCCATAAAAGGCCTCTCAAATAAAAAAAAAACTGATGGACCATATAACAAAGAGCCCTGAGTCTTGCAAACCTTTAATAGGAAGAGCTTGACAACTCTGTATCTAAAATTTTACCCCTATTACTGCTAATATAATTTGATACATATCTGATACAGCACTTGTTTGATTAAAATTTTGAACTTTAAAAAAAAATAACAGAAGCTAATAGTTTTATTGATTTTCTTTATTAGCTACTTCTTTTTAATAAAAATTGCAGTTAAAATGCCAAAAAATTACATGTGTATGAAGATAGACAAATGGAAAAATTCAACAAGTGAAGGACTCACTCAAATAATTCATCGCCCTCTATTGGCAAATTGCAAGTTTAAAAGAAAGGTTGAATATAATATATCGTATTACCATTCTTTTATTATTCAACATAGTGAGGGAGAAAAAAGACTTCATAAAATTTTCTTATTATTCAACCACCATATTAATTTAAACAGCAAATTCCTAAAGTCCAACAAAATTTATCAACTATCAGATAGCTATTTCATAATTTTGATATTTCCATACTTTATTTTTGTAAAAAATAAATGTGCGCCTAAAATCAAATTATTGCCTCAGATTTCCAGTCATGCTACTTAACCGAAAAGTCAAGTTAATCCCATGTCAATTATTTTATGTTGAACTGGACTGAATTATTCAATACAAATCATAAATAAAATAATTCTAACTGAAAATTTATCATTTAAACCAAAAAATGGACGAAATCAGTTTCCTTTTTAGCAAATAAACTCCAACCAAATTGCCACTTAACAAAAGTGTCATATCAGGACTTAAATTTCAACGGCACATTTTGTCGACAATATCGTAAATAATGAACCATGGTATTTTGTTTGTTTTGTAATAAAGACTTTATCAAATCAGAAATCTGTAGTATTACATGAACGCCGATCGTATCAATACGTAACGCACCATTACCTATAATTTTGAATCTGTCCACGATAATTCTGACAATATAATAGTCCGATAAAATGAAGTTTAGCTGCTGTTACAATAACATATTGCTGACAATATCATTCCGTGTCATGAGAATTATTATACCATTTTTTTTTCTATATGAAATACAAATGATAAAACTTATCTTTTAATATCAATTGTTTATAAAATTTAAAAATCAGAAAAAATTGAGCTATTATGGTTGTCAGCGTTGTTATTAGTTGATGGACTCTCCACAGATACCTGGCTATCATATGATGAAGCTAATTACAGTACGATGATGCTATCAGATCTATATTCTAAAAAATCTCTATCATACCTGATGTATGAACATCAAACAAAGGTTTTAAATTTGAAAATTTATCCTATAATTAATGGTAAAATTGAAAGCTTTCTGGGAATAGGAAATGTTACCACGGTAATTGACATAATAATATCGTGATCAGAAGACATCCAGAAATTAATCTTAATGAATCTTCGTTGATGGACGTCATTTTAGACTTGTTTACAATAAAAAAAAAATTATCTGTTATAAGGTATAATGGTTTCTATGGAGGACATTTTGCAGCATAATATTGAATTCAATGACAGGGCAAAATACATAATAAACTTTAAGTACAGGAGAAAAGGTAGAAATCAAATACTGCCGAAAAACTGTCTGTCCAAGGCACATAATAGTTGGGTTTTTTATACCGCTTTGAATATTAAGTATTAAAGGGACTTGTCTAATCACATAATGATGTCACAGGCTGAGTCAGCATTCAAGCTACAAAAATGTTTATCTTTTAAAATCTTTCAGAAACTTTAATCAATGAAACACAGATTGCAATAAAGATGGACAGACATTACAAAACAAATGTCTCCCAACATCAATGAGAGTTACATAAAAATTTATATAAAACAGTAAATGTGAAAATCAGTCATTTATGACTTGCATGAGATTAGACTATTCCTTCCTCAATAATTTGCCACGGGATGTTAAGCAAACAAAAATCAATCAATCAATCCATCCATCCCAAAAGGGAGATAACTACGGTATTAAAAATTTCTATTGGGAGATAACTATTAAAAATTCCAACAAAAAGAGATAACTAATAAATACTTCTAAAAGGGAGATAACTATAAAAAGATCCCTAAAAAGGGAGTTAAGGAGTAATACCACCATTTTTTTTTCCTATTAGTCTTTGTTAAATTGGCACTTTTCAAAAAAAAATGAAGAAAAAACATTATTGCTATAATCTAAAATCTAATCCTCAATTGACAAAAAAGGGCAAGGAAATTACTTCAAATTTAGATTAATTTTCATACTTTATCTATAAAATAAGGTTATCTGTACACAGCTGATACAACATGATACAATTGTGATGCATCTTTGGACTATCTAATTTAGAAATGATGAGTACTGATAGATTTTCATGCGTCTAGAAATCAGAGACTCATTAGTGAGAACCCTATCAGTTTTTGCAGTTCAGTATAGCAGTCAATATTGTAAAAGGAGATTATTTTGCAAGGGGTTTACTTTTTCTAATTTCGTGAGTAAGATGTGAAAATATCCCTTTATGTAAATTTGTACTTAACAGATGATAACAATCTTGGTAAAAAGAAAAAGCTGGACTCAAACAAAAATGTGAAAATATCCCTTCATGTAAATTTGTTCTTTAAAACAGTTGATCACAATCTTGGACCAAAAAAAGCTTAACTATAAAACTTCACAAGTAGTTATTGCACTGAAAATCCCAAAATTTTAACTCCACGAAAATAATTCACATTATTTATTTTCTATGTAGTTAAAGTAGTTTCTCACAATTTAATTTCTGTTGTTCTTTCACAAATTAACTTGAGAGACAAGTAATTAACTTTTTTGACCAAATGAATTAGGATAATTGATTCTATACTAATAGGCAATTTGTTAGTCATTACTGGGTGGAGTGATTATATAAAAACTAAAAAAATTCTGACAAAGCTGCCAGTTAGAAAAAGGAACACAAAAGTTTACTTAAAATTGAAAACAACCAATTATAAATTAATAAAAAAAATTAAATACGTAAGTCATTTCCTATCATTTAACAGAATTGAAAATATCGACAGCAACAGGTAATTCAAAACGTCAACTGAAATTTGCCTTTTGAATCCATAAACACAAACAATTAATTTTTAAATCAAATGTTAGAGAAGCGTTATTTCATGGGAACAATACTGCCATTGATGGTATAAAATTCTTTGTTGATTTGTCCACAATAGTTAATTATCTAACGTGGATCAGGTGTTTCAATTGTTATTATATTTAATTACTTCTTTTCTCGTCAGCTATAAATACCTCCGGCAGGTACAAAATAAATGGAAATCTTCATCAAATTCAATTAATCGACAAAATTTTGTTCATGGAACACCTGCTATTCGAGTTCTGCACAAGCTTTCAGGCAATAGGCACTATATAGTGCTGTATTTAATGCGTAATAATCTTTATCATTTATTAAGATGTTGTAATCTTCGGGACCAGTCTATACTTAATTAATTCCATTCAATACTAAAAGTATGGCCTTCGAGGATGTATGAAATGCTTCATAAAAAAGTAATTACATAAAAATTATGATATGAAACCCTTAAAAGTTAATTTACCTGTGGCAATTTCCAAGATCTCAACCCACTTAACTGCCCACTTCATTAAAGCTAATGCCCTCTTTTTAAAACCAAAATGGTGGAGTAGTTGTGCTGTTTGAATGCAAAGAGAGCTGGCAAACATAGCAAAAAAAACTAAGACGGGTGGACGGGTGAACTGGGTAATTTCATGCATGTTGTAAATTTTTAATCAGTTGCCTCTAAAACAAAGTCTTTTAATTCAAAAATTTCTTAATACTTTTGCATTGACAGTCTTAACTAAGTGATGCCTAAGCAATGTATTCCAAGCTTCAAAAAGTGAAATGGACATACCAAACTGACATCAATCATCCAAGCATAAAAAGTAGATCATGTCAACCTAAATATTCCTAGTGGTTACCAATACAACAGTCCAGTAATGATAAAATAATTCCATCTGGAATTATGCCAGCCTTGACTATAGATTTTGAAACATTAAATAACTTTTTATCCCATACAATGAGCTTAAATTATAAGTACCAGTAAAGTTTTGATTTTTTTTTACCTTGCAGCTTTCACGATAAACTTTTAAATCTACAGGCCTGGAGCTCAATTTTTGGAAAATTTTAGTTAGATTCTGTTGGCCTGTAGAGATGATTTTTACAGGCCCAAAAGTATCTTTATAAGCCTGGGCTGCTGGGCCTGTGGCTAAGCGTGAAGACTGACCTTGTACTGTCAAAGTCTCTTAGGTTGAAGATGTGCAATACGTATATATACTTCTAATAAAGCTTAACTACCCTTTGGTACCAAATCAAGACAAAAAAAATCCAAAGTATATTATACCCTCTTGTGGAAAAATGCAATCCCCATGTAGCTTATATTATCCTTAAAACTATTGGTAGTCCTTTTAACTATATTTTTCATTTCATTTCTAGGAAATAATTTTAAATTAAATTACTATAAAATGAAATATAAAAGCTGTAATTAGATTCTATTCAAAACAACCATCGCAACAAGACAATTTTCCGAGGTAATTCTGCAGAAAATAAATTCATCCTACCGAAAAAATATATTAAACTATTTATGAAATAATGACCGAGTACACCTGTTTACCGTACTTATTCATATGCAAATTGTTTTCATTAATTACATAAAAAGACGTTCCTACCCTAAATAATTAAATTTATCGGAAGTTTTTCCTACTTAATGCAAAATTAGCTTTAAATATCAGCATAAAACTGTTCATAAAGAATCTGAAAATAATCCCTAAAGCGATTATGTTATGATGTAATCATAATTTATAATACTAAAGACGTACAAGATGTACTTTATTATATGGTCATGAGAAATCACATCTTTTTTAGAGCTTAAATTATTTCCGTAATTGAGTAATTCTACGTAATACAATGATGTCAGGAGAGCATGATAAATAATGCAGGAAAAAAGAAGGTGGGTTATTTCTATTACTTTCTTTAATTACTATTTCCTTTAAGAAGGAGTTATTTCCCCTGCAAGAAAAATCCATGTGTGGAAATGAATGTAGGACAGAAAGTCACAGGACAAAAGTCACAGACAAAAGTCACGGACAAAAGTCACAGGACAAAAAGTCACAATTCAGTTTTGAGATTATTTTTCTTTTGACAAGAAAACACTCATTTTAAAAATATTTTTTGTTTTTTCTTGAACTATCATATATAAAGCAACTTTGTTATTAAAATTTATTCAATAAATATCAATAATGATCAAAAAATTGTTATGAAAACAAAATGTCAAAGTGGCTTGGTACTTAAATGGCTTCATGGTGCCAAGAAATATATCTTTTGAATGATTAAAATTTAATAAATTTTCATTTATCAAGGCTTATGAACAATTTCCTAAACATAAAAATTAATATATGTAATAAAAAGAAAATATTTCAAGATCTTTCTCTTATTGTTCATACAATTGTCAACAAATTATTTGTGACTTTTTGTCCTGTGACTTTTTGTCCTATCAAATTTGTGACTTATGTCCTGTGACTTTTTGTCCTGTGACTTTCTGTCCGTTTACCGTGGAAATATTGTCTTATATTCAACACCTTTTACACATCCTTTCTGTCCACATTAAATTATTTTGCCATTTTAAATTTTCAAAGTTGAATGTAATGACTTGCATGGCATGGTAATACAGGGTTTTAGCTAGGATTTTGAAGGCTTTAGTCACTTTTGCACGAGATGAAAATCAACCTTTTTTTGGGTAAAAGCAATGGACCAAAGATATGTATTACTAGCTATACAGCTTTGAAGGACTTAGCCTTAAGCATGCTCAGACAGTTATTGCATAATTTGATAGATGTGGTGCTTAAATATCAAGATATAAATAATAATGATGGTCAATAATTTATGAGGTTTATTAATTAACAGATTAGTGACCCATCTGATGGGGATAAGCTGATTACCTGTAATCACAACTTATAACACCTGTTGTAAATGTTAATTAGATGAGGGTCATAAACTTGTCAAAAACATGAAGACAGGTAGAATTATAGCATTTTCATGCAAAAATATTTTTACACTTTTCAAATTTAATAAAGTGACAAAATGAGTTGAAAAACTTTTGTAATTTTGAAAACCTTTTCATAAATGACCAAAATGACAAGCGCTAGCAAAATCACTAGATAATAGTATGACTGACTACAAACAGCAAAACCATTTTTTTTTTACATAGGTCTAGAAACCGTTTTCCAAGGTATTTAAAACCTGTTAAGAACTAAGGGCATTAAAGGTTTTGTTAGAAATTCGGTATAAATCTTAAAAGTAGCTGTTAATGTTACACTGAAACATCAAATAATATCAAAATCCTCAGGTTTTTACGATGACAAAAGGATCTATGGTGGAAACAAGATTTGCTGATTGAAATACCTATGTAGTGTTATTTAACTGTCAATTTGCAATTAAGTGATACCTACTTTTGACACAATGAAGGGAGTTTCCTTTAATTTCAAAGGTTTTAAGGGCTGTATTCAGTATCAAAAAATGATTCCTTTCTCCTCCCCTCCACACTAAGGGATGGAAATAAACATGCTTTCAAAAGCATGCTGTCCCAAAAATAAAGGTTAGGCTATTAAATTTTTTTCACTTAGATCAAATGAGAGTTCTTTACATTGTAGTAGCTCATCTTAGAAGACCATCCCCTATTTGTCAAAAAGGAGAAGCAACAAGTAAAACTGCTATCTCCTATATAATTTCTTGCAAGTACATATTGTGGTACATCAATTCCATTTCCAAACTGAATTAGACTTATTACCGGGTTTGTACTAATGTGAGCAACATGATGGGTGCCACATGTGGAGCAGGATCTGCTTACCTTTCCGGAGCACCTGAGATCACCCCAGTTTTTGGTTGGGTTCGTGTTGCTCAGTCTTTAGTTTTCTATGTTGTGTTTTGTGTACTATTGTTTGTCTGTTGGTCTTTTCTTTTTAGTCATGGCGTTGTCAGTATATTTTCGACTTATGAGTTTGAATGTCCCTTTGGTATCTTTCGCCTCTCTTCTGAAACAATCTACTCAAGTATTTAGCTAAGTCGACTTTAAAATTGGTATTGTAGTTGACACTCTTCTGCCAATCACATTTATAAGAAAGACCGAAGCCTGATCAGCTGAGCTCAGAAGCAGAACAATTAATAGATACCTTGTGAGCTAGCACAGTAAAAATCTGACTCAGCATGTTGGTCTTGTGCAAAAGTGAGGCAGAAGATACCAAAAGGATAGTTAAACTTATAAGTCGAAATTGAACTGACAATGCCATGGCAAAAGAACGAAAAATGAACTGACAATGCCATGGCAAAAGAACAAAAATTGAACTGACAATGCCATGGCAAAAGAACGAAAAATGAACTGACAATGCCATGGCAAAAGAACGAAAAATGAACTGACAATGCCATGGCAAAAGAACGAAAATTGAACTGACAATGCCATGGCAAAAGAACGAAAAATGACACACAACAGACTACAAAACACAACATAAAAAACTAAAGACTGAGCAACACAACCCCACCAAAAACTGGAGGTGATCTCAGGTGCACCTGAAGGGTGATCAGATCCTGCTCCACATTTGTCATCCTGGATATGTTTGTAATATTTGCTGCTATACACAGTCATCAATCAATCCAATCAAAACGAGTTCTCCTCAATTGTAAATGAATAATTACTGGTATGTACAATCAATTTTGAACTTTAATACAACTAAGACTTTGAAAACTTACCATAATTCTGAATAAATATAAGCTAGTAAGTAGCATACATATTAGTACAGCAAATTTCAAACTTAGCTTCAAACCAATCTGTATGTAATGCATATGTATGAAGGATGATAATTTACATAAATTTGAATAAATGCAAGATGATTGGTCCATACCTGGACTTCCTCTCGAGAAGTATAGCAACATAAGAGGCTGTCAATGCAGGGACAAATGAGATACTGAGGTAATAAAAATGACCAATCAGTTTCCTGTAGGAGAAAACAGAATCATAGTCAGTAATATGTTTTAGATCATAAAAGTGTACCAGCCATTCTAAAGCTCCTAGAGTACAAGATTAGACATTTTGATAGTTAACTTTTAAAGAAAGCTAAAGCAGAATTAAGATACTGGAGTACTTAAAACTCTTCCACAAAGAACGCTATTTTGAAAATCCTGCAACGATCCCCCTAATTTGTCTTCAGTATTCTAGGAGCTTTTTTAAGACTTTCATTTCTATCATGTACCATTGTATAAATGTAATAATTTGATTTATTATTCAAATATACGTAAATTTCTATATCTAAAACAACATTTATACAAATGTACATTTTACTACATGTAAGTTACAACAATAAAAGTAAGTCATAAAGTGCTAAAATTAGATTTTGGGCTGTTCCAGAATTTATCAGGTGGATTGTACAGGGAGGCAAAAGATGGGTGGTCGCGTTTTGTTAAGAATTTTGTAAGAATTATAAGTAAAATGAAAATTTCTATTTTATGGATGGTATGCCTCCTATCATGCCTATCCCCCATGCGTTTAATTCTGGAACAGCCCTTATCTTTTTTTATCTCACATCCACCTCAGCAAAATGCCATTGATTAAATTGTTCATAGAAAATTTTCATTGTAGAAAGATTTATTTCCATCCTATAAAGTTTTTGATTAAATATTTTTGTCCATGGTTTGAAAAGTAACATTGTGCATAAAACACAAAATAATAAAAAGTTGCTTAAATAAAAAAAATGAAATTCCTTTCAATTTTCCATCAAAATTGTCAGAGTCCTTTTCTTAGGCAGATCACGGTACTTTCAAAATTCAAATTTGGTATCTGTAACCATGGTAACCAATCAAAAGCACTTTGTGAAGTAGTGACGAGATAAAAACATTTGTCAGGACAATAAAACACAACTGTACCTGCTTTTTCTTTCTATACAAAGAGCTAAAGCACAAGCTGGTATCCCTGTAACAAATGTTGCTAGGTAACAGAAAGAACCTGCTACTTTTCTGAAAACAATAATTGTCATAAAAATATTCACTGAAGATTTAGATAACTTTACATTTGATTTACACTTAATAACTCAAATCTTCACCTTTCATTCTGCCTGGACAATTTTGTTTTAAACACTCAACAGCTTACAATTTTTAAATGTGCATTTGTAACAATGACCACTTGCAAGACTGCAAGTTGGATCATTATATACCAATGGTTGAGTCAAGATTCAGTGTTAGTCAATAAATAATGCCACTGAAAAATATTCTTTGAATTTCAGAGTTTAGCATCTCAAAAGTCACATCTGAATACAAAGTCTTTTCTAGGAGTAGGCATTATACCAACATTTTTCGCTGCTTGAATCAAGGAATTTGAATCCTTTTATTTTAAAGAATTTTTGAGTTTTGGAATGGTATGGGTTTATTTTTTTTGGGGGGGGAGGGAACACTGACCCCATGGGATAAATCCAAATTTGGTAACAAAACTGTTTATGACTAAAAAATATTGCCCAAAGACAGGGATTTTTAATACTCCTGCATGGTCTGCATTTATAATATAACAAGAATGGAAGATGAGTTTTAATACATTTCCCCATCAGCTGATTATCTTCGGTATATGTCAATGATTACTTGTTGGTATTTAATGCCACTTTCAGCACCCTTGGCTTTATCAAGGTGTCCAGCTTTATTGGCGGTGGAGCAGAAGTATCTGGTGAGAACTGAGAACCACATCCCTTCGAAGTAAAACTGGTAATCCATGTGCATGTTCAAACTCACAACCTCAGTGTTGATAGACTAGTTACTGCTGTAGATAAGCTACTTAAGAACAATTAAGAGGAGAAGATGTTTGAAATAGTTTACACCAGACGGACGACGATGACGGACGCCAAGTGATGGCAAAAGCTCACAGTTCCTTCGGAACAGTGAGCTAAAAATAGACCAAACCTGAAAAACAAAAAGGTCCCCAAAATGTACTGGGGGATTATTTCTAATCTTGCCATTCGTCTAAAATAAAAGCAGGATACCAGATATAATATTAGCATCCTTTACAAACATGACAAACAAAGCAAAAATATATTTGCGTATATGTAATTTGTACAATACTGTGGATTCATTACCATTCTTTGGATACCAATAATTTTTTGTGGATGTTGTGGGTATAGGTGAATCCCGAATTTCAAGGCTTATATTCAAACTTTGGCAAAACCACGAAATAAAATATCCACATGATCCATGAGAATACAATTTTTCTTCAAACAGTGAAAACTGGTACCCATCAAAATAAATGAATCCACGGTAGTTAGCTGATTGATGTCTTGTCGACTTACGTCTTGTGAACACTTGAAAGTTATTTGATAGATTTTTTATTTCTTTTAAGAATTGCAAATACAAGGGGCCAAAAAAGTGACTTTTTTCATAAATGTTCTAAACAGTGAGCTACATACATGCAACCAATTGCAACTGTCAGCCAACATGTGATAAACTCATTAAACTGTATTGGTATATTTTTTACATTGACCTACCTCCATAAACAGAAAAATGTTATAAACAAGGTTCCATTTGTTGTCAAGAAAATTGTAGATCTTGCTAACTGTGCTGGGAATGACTTCAGAAAATAATCCTTATTTTTCCTCTGGATTATACCAGCAATCTGTCAAAAAAACAAATTATAAATTATGAGGCAAAAAACTTTTTTTAAACAAATAAAGTGTCCCTTATTCATACTGATATATCACAAACTCTATAAGTGCTTTTTTTGTCTGATTTTGAAAGATTATGACCCAATGTAATATAAACAAAAATGACAAACATAAGAAAATATATATATTCTTCCTAAATGTACCACCATATATATTACATGTCAAATCTTTCCTGAAAATAGTCTTAGAATTTAGATTATCTAAATACCATAACCACTAGTGGAGCTAAATGTAGAACTGCTTTACATTTCAGGAGTACCTCAAGTCCAAGTCTTCATGACCAGTTTTTGGAGAAATACAGGTTTCTCAAGTCTTAGTTTTCTGTATACTGTTTATCTGACATTTGTTTGTCTGTTTCTTTATCTGTTGGTGTTGTCAGTCTTCTCCGTTTTCCACCTGGAGCCTTCAGAATATGAACCCCTTTCAAGTTCTCCAATCATCCTGAACATGCATGAAATAGTTGTCAATGGGTGTTAAGCAACCAACAATCAATTGAGTTCTCGAAAATCACCTTATTTCTCAGAAAAATATGATTTTGTGCTAAATTTTGCTCAATTAATAAAGCATTGAACTTAAAGTATCTAATTTGGCTTTTGTGCAGTTATGACCTTGAACCTTATCTGATTTGCATGAACTGTTGATCTGTTCAATTCAAATAGATTTTAATTGCTTTGTATCTACTAAATACTTTCAGCAAACTGAGTCAAGACCTCTACATGATTTTTTCCCATCAACTCTCTGTCAAAATAAATTGCTGTAGTGAACTTAACATAACTTATTTGATCCTTTCAGACTGTTAGTTTTCTCAATGGATTTACTTCATATTTTTCATGTCGGGGCCTTCTATAGCCAACTATACGGTACAGATTTTTCTCATTGTTGAAGGCTGTACGGTTGCCTCTAATTGCTTACATCTACTTCATTTGAACTTTGGTGGATAGTTGTCTCATTGGCAGTCATACCACATCTCCTTATTTTTATTTATTTTATACAAAGTCCCTTGTACAGTATATAATACTGATAAATTTAAAACAAACTGAAACCATTCATGTTGATGATTGGAACGTGCTTCCACAAGGTGACTGGGGAATAAAAATATGGTCACTTTGGTCTTCTTCCGACCTACAGTTAAACCCATGCAAAAGTTGTGCATCTGTTTGCAGTTAGAAATCTAGTGACAAAATAATACCGCCCTGTAAACACTGAAAACTTAATCTTCTCAATGTTTGTCCCATTTTAGCAAGGACACTATCAATTATGGATTCACGCAAAAACGTTCTGGTAAATAGTAAAAATAGAAATAAATTAAAATGAAAACAAAACTTCCACTCAATGTTATCATTTTCCTCCTTAAGTAGCAAACAACGAGTACAGCAGGCTGTAGATGCATGGAAAAAAGTTTGTTTAAAATGTTGCTATGCGAATAAATTCCTGGAGTACCAACTTCAATTTATTTTTTAACTGTCTGTATACCTCTCTGGAACATCCTAATTATTTGTATATATATACAGCTAGATCAGAGAAAGTCAGGGAACAAATTACAAAGGAATTGATTGATATGCAGCAAAGATTGGCACTTTTGGAATTTAGTTACTAAGCAAAATCAAACAGACCTTATCTCGATGTAAACATTGAATGTGAATAGATCGAGAAGACCGCAAATACATTGTACTTGTACAAAACTCAAAATGACCTTTTCTTAAAATTGTATACAAAAGAGTAGAAAGATACCTACTTTATAAAAATAGTTATCTTTATTTGTTTAACCTGCACAGACAGACTTTTAAATGTTTATATTCATGAAAAGACAATATTTCTCTATTGAATGTACATGTGACAAGAGCAGACCGGTGTGCTCGATAACTTACTTAGGTGTGAAAAAATAAGCATACTTTGGGAAATTGTAACATGCTAATGACTTTTTGAAACACTTAGAAAATTGGTGACATGAAAGATCTTTCAATTTTTGTATTTACATAATTTTTTCCAATTTTTTTTATCAATATGCAGCAAAGATTGGCAGTTTTTAAATTTCATTTTCACAAGCTTCTGAAGCAATAATCTCGATAAATACTAAACATAAAACATCGTGTATTTGCACCTATATTTTCTAATAACACAGTTTAACAAATAATTTCTTTAAAATGTACAAATATTATTTAGAAATCACTTTTGATCAGTATCGTCACCGGTATTGTTTTATTATTGACTTTCTCGACTCTATCATAAGAAGAGTGAATTTTCTTTTGTTTTCGTTCACTGGATATCCGACTGTTTGCTGTGCACAGCCACGTCTTGTCAGAATAGGGACATTCAATCTAATGTCTCATGTAAAGAGAGTGACACACTCTTTGCACGTTAAGAACCCTTACAACAACTCTTTCAGAGGTCCATAGGTAGCCTGTTACAAGGCAAAATTAAATTCTGTCCCTATCCAATATGCCCTTATTTTCTAATGGCAGTCCAAATTTCCATGACCTTCATCCCGGACAGCATCTATTACACAATCTATCTGTTGTATTTGTTGTTAACTGGTTCTCATCCTGAATATGCTGTAAATATTTGGCAGTGGAGTTAAGCAGCTACATGTAACTAACAACCGATCAATCATCAACAGGGCTTTGACATGTGTTTGGCTTTGGTAAGCTGCGGAACCGTAGCTCTTAGGTCCTTGTGTTATTTTTTGACTATTTGCGGACCATAGACCATTGCTACATGTACAATGTACCTAAGAGCTACGGTTCCGCAGCTACGCCTTTGTGAGGGTGGTGCTAAAATGACTTGAATGTTCATGCTGTCTACATTGATAAATATCGTCGGCACCAACTTAGTAGGACCGTTTATAGTATGCCAAACTGATCACATTCTAAAAAATAATATGTCTGTTGTTTGGGTCATTTTCATTTTGGGGTTCAAAGTTTATTGGACTTGATCTGTTCATCACGAATTTGAGGGTTAACTCACAGCGTAAAGTGATCCATAGACCTTTACTGCTTGCTTAAATACTTCAAACATAACATCAAGTGATGCCTTCTTGCATGACGGTGTCCATGTATGTCCCAATTCGTAACAAGTACATGTTATTTTGGAAGTTAGCGGTTTGCCTAGCACCGCCATATTAAATTAGTGTCATGCGTCTCACACCGGAAGTAGTAAAAAATGTAAACAAATACACGTGTTCAAAGTGAAAGTGAAAGTATATCAAGTTTGGATATTTTAAATTTTTTCTCATTTTGGCCAAGGGAAAACATAACTGTATTTGATGGTGGAAAAAAGCAATTTTAAATAAACGTGTTTCGATATAAGATCAAATGATATTAAATTAAACCATATCAATGAATTACAAACTATCTCTGAAACTGAAATATAGCCACAGGCGTTTGGGGGAATGGACCCTTTTCATCTTCATATAATGTTTTCTGTGTTTGATTTTTTAAAATAAATATTTCCAGAGACATATAAGTATATATGTCTCTGATATTTCTAATATTTTAATTTATTTTCACTCATGTGTGTTCTTGCTCTTATGCATAAAACATTACAGATAAGATAAGATATTTTATTTTTCCAAATTAGGTCCCCAGGGGGGCATACATATATAACAAATATAATCTTTACAACATACAGTATTTTAAATGACATTCATATAATACACCTACAATATTGATATAAAGTGATACAGGCTATTGCCCCTCTATTCCTATTTTTCATAAAGCGCACTGAAGTAATAACAGAAGTCAAATTAAAGCATCAGACGACTTATATGATATATAATGTAGAAGATTCACCATCCAGGATAACAAAATAACAATATACTGTAGAAGCTTTAGAAGTGAGCAAAAAGGAACGAATTCCGTAACAACATTTGCAGTACTTGGGACCAAGGTCCCAGGTGTTTCTCAGCCTTTAGTTTTTTGATGTAGTGTTTTGTAGACTGAGATCCATGATATTTTTTTTTTAAAGATTGGTTGTCCACAGAGATCGATTTTGTTCATCTTGCCATGATAGAGACGACATTAACCTCTTTTCCGGCTGTCGTTAATATTCGGATAAAGTATTGCTGTCTGTCTATATTTATTTTTTTCATGTTGTATCTCTAATAACAATAAATATAAGAATGGAAACGGGGAATGTGTCAAAGAGATAACTACCCAACCAAAGGGCAGAAAATAGCCCAAGGCCACAAATGGGTCTTAGCAAACATACATACGGTGACCTATAGTTGTTAACTTCTATGTCATTTGGTCTCTTTTGGATAGTTGTCTCATTGGCAATCATACCGCATCTTCTTATTTTTATATCTGTTTGATTTTCTTTTTTCTTCCAGTCACGGCGTTCTTATTGTAATTGTTCTATGATTTTTGTGACACAGCCTGGTTTTTCGTTTGTTTATTTGTTATGGACGAATCTCGCTGCTCCTTTTTTGTACTTGTTCTATCGATTTGATCTTGTTTTGGCTTTATAGACCCCAAACTGTACAAACATATTTAACTGTTTTACGATCTAACCACGGATTTATATACTACAGCTTTCACAGTTTTCGTACAAACTTTCAGGTTTCGGCGGAAAAAGCCCAATGTCCACTTGCTGCTATGGACTTTAACGACAACTAAAACTAAGACAAAATATTTATTAATGAAAGTGTGATAGTTCGATACTAAACACGACGGGCGCCCCACGTGGATCAGGTCATGATCTGCAAAAACGTTCAGAACACCTTAGGCCACCCCTTTTTTTTGTTGAGTTCGTGTTGATCAATCTTTAGTGTTCTTCTATGTTGGGTTTAGTGTGTTTTTTCGTGGGGTTTTCATGTTATTTTAGACGTACGGGACGGTTACGACAATTGGAGCATACCCGTCATTATTTGTAAAGCAGATATTCCATAACGTTCAACAAAGGAACCAGCAATTATGAAGCGAGCTTTATTTAGGAACCATTCTACATAGAATAGGTCAATATCAAGGATACGTTCTTTGAGTTTAAATCGGTTTTGTCAAATGGTAGTTTTGATATAAAATCGTATAGCGACTCGGTTTTAATTCAACTGTGATAAAGATTGGCTGTGTGTAAAGATATTTTGCAATTTTATGCATGACAGTAGTAGATAAACCTTTTCTGTTGTTAAGTAA
The DNA here is from genome assembly GCA_017311375.1 of Mytilus coruscus. Lineage (NCBI taxonomy): Eukaryota > Metazoa > Mollusca > Bivalvia > Mytilida > Mytilidae > Mytilus > Mytilus coruscus. Next base: position 81,543,829 of record CM029603.1, on the reverse strand, counting down.
AGCAAATTAAAAAGATCGTCAAGGTGTCTTCAGAAAAATTTCTAGATCTGTAACATTAATGATTTATCACACGGGAATGAATACGAGGTTAAACAATGTATGTTTTGCGTGAAGTCAAATTTTCAAAACCTACCAGCCAGTCGAGTAGAATACAAAAATACTACTCTGATGAAATAAGCATCCCTTTTCAATCTTCTTCGGTCATTCCATCTTGAAAGCTACGCGTCAGTATAGAATGTTTTATTTTGAACAAACATAATGATTTTGACATGAATATGATAAAAGTTCAAATGTTCGCTGAAAATGTCATTTATTATGAAATAATTTGTGTGTTTGTTTTTAAACAAAGAATACAGGTGGGAGAAAGGAAGAGAGATTGAGAGAAGGAAGAAGACTACCCCCATGTCCTCACCTTCATCATACATCTGTGTCTATCTATGACCACAATTCCTATTGTGTCTATTTTACCAATAAAGCCGGTAAAAACCGCATAACATTGCGAACCTATTAAGGACGTGTGCCATTGTGGTAATAGCTCTCTGTATATTATCCGTTATTGATCAATACATTACATCCTTTAGATCGCTTTTAATTCCCAGAAACATCTAAACCTAAAACTAATACTAATACATCTTCTTATATTTTGAGAAAAAAATCTTTTGTTGAAAAATGCATGACAGACTTTGAACATATTTATAACCTAATCCTTTTAATTAGCTGGGAAGGGTTTCACGTCTTCAAACCAAAGCATCAAATACAAAATATGCAAATGTTCTGTTTGATGCATTTAGGATGTCGCTAAAACCCTGTATAAAATGATGGAACCGTGTTCTTAGCATGATTATAACAACACAGAAATTTATATTAATTAGTATGATTTTCAATGAAAAGATTTCTGAAGAAGGATGTTTAGAAATACTTCAAACGTGTTAAAGAAACAAAAGCGGAGAGTGTCTTTTTCCGTCAAGTTGCAGGTATTTTCTAGTTCTGTTTAAGATTTTTCTTTTTGACTGACGTTAACTTGCATCAAAGCTTAGATAAGACTCTTTGAAGATGCATTTTGAATTAAAAAAGAATAGTCTTATTTGAGGTTTTCTGGTACATTAATTTAAAACAAGATGATGACATTCATTGGATAATGGATGAACCATTTGAGAACAAGATTAGACTAAGATGACCCACACGAGTAAAAAGAACAAAAGAGATCCGACATCTTATATCTTGACTTATTACATTGTATTTATTATGTTTTTCGGCTTATTCCCCTTGAATATGTGATTCATCACTTTATTGAGTAAATTGTTGCAGTGACAAAATAAAAACAGAACAATATGTTATTTGGTTTATATAATAATCTTTATTGCAAAGTTACACCCATAAGGGTCAAGCAATATAAACAAACAATTATACATTTTAAATAAAATGCAATACAATGTAATACAATACAATATAATAGAACATATTTTAAGAGTTCAATTATAAATTTATGTAAAAAACACAATCATAAGCTTGTCTGACATGGGTCTGACCCCCTCAGTTCTAAAGACTGCTTAATAAAGACTCCAATATGACAAACAAGTTCAGGGATGGGGTTTAGAATGTGTTTTAGTTTATTAAATGCATCAAGATAAAACTCTTGTTTGGATGAATTAACTTTTATAAGTTTTATTCAATGCGCTAGTGGCCATAAAATTGAGAAAAAAAAACTAAGAAAAAAAAGATATAGAAATACAGACAAAAACAAACTTTAAACAACAAAATTTTAAAAGCTGAAACCCGTTACTGTCAAAACATTAGTTTCTATGAAAATTATATGTACATGTTTCAATCAAATTTCTATATTTACGTTTCAATAAAATTACTATATTCATGTTTATAAAACTACTATATTCACGTTTCAATAAAACTACTATATTCATGTTCCAATAAAATTGCTATATTCATGTTTCAATCAAATTAAAATTACTATATTCATGTTTCAATCAAATTACTATATTCATGTTTCAATCAAACTACTATATTCATGTTTCAATAAAATAATTACCATATTCATGTTTCAATAAAAATTACAAAACACATTATAATCAATTGTATAAATATCGTATAAACTATGTAATAACTGAAGCAATGACTGTCAAGGAAGAAAAAAATAACTCTTAGAGAATAATCCATTAGAAGAGGAGTTTTGAATCGACCAACTTGCTTTGAAATGTGAAAGTAGGTGGGATTATTTGTAATGTCATTTCTATATAATGAAACAAAATGATCACGTAACAAAATATCATAAGGTGTTTTAAGATAACGGTCTTTAGTTTCTGGATTCTTCGCTATGCTTGATCATATTCATAAGCGCCACATACTCTAATGTCATCTACCTGTCTATTTCAACTTTCCAACTTTCTGTTGCGCATATGTTTCAGATAAAATTTCTTAAATAATTCAGCTTAATTTCACATTTTATTAACTAAGATTTTAACTCCCTCAATCAACGTTGAAACCTTTTGCTCACAAAGTTCTTCAACTGTTTCGGGTCTTGTACATCCTTGGCATTCAAATATTCGACTTTGAGCTTTCCTGATGGAGATCTAAATCCCCCTAAAAAAAAAACGCTTCGGACGCATGCAATTTATGAAGTATTGTTTTTTTATTTTTTACAGCACTGGGTCGATATCACTGCTGGTGGACTATCTGTCCCGGAGTGTATCATCAGCTCAGTTACTGATATGATTTGAACAAAATTTCCTTAAATTGTCCGTTTATAAATTTATAAATTATGAAGAAACTAAGGTTTCAACTGCCTCAGGTAAAGTTGACCTAGATGGGAATGGCTATCATTTGTATGTCCCTTTTCAGTGGCGGATCCAGCCATTTTAAAAGGGGGTTCAACCCAGGATAAAGGGGTTACAAATATGTCCCCATTCAAATGCATTGATCGTCAAAAAGGGGTTCAACCCCGAATCCCCTCTGGATCCGCCACTGCTTTTGGTCATATAGCTCTTCAACTGTTTTGGTTCTTATACATCCATGGCTTTCAAGTATTCGGCTTAAAAAATGAGTGTTCCTGACGAAGATAGTAAATCTAGAAAAGCGCTTCGGACGCATGAAATTTTTAATGAGTTGTTTTTCATTTTCGACTCAAAAGTAACTTTTCAAATGTATGATTAAGGTAAATAAAATCTATATAAATTGTTTGTATAATTCGGTATCCACACTTTCCTCGACTTTCCATTTCCTTCAAATTTTCTGATGAATATTGGAAACGCATACTGTAATACTGTCATTATCTATCGAGAAAATGTCATTAGAAGCTATTACAATGATATATTAAATATATTTGCTTTGTATATAAATAGATAAAAGATAGAAACATTTTAAATAAAAACAGCTATTCCCATTTACTAACTTTATGGGTGTTCCTCATAGTCCAAATCATGATGCAATTTCCCCAAAATTTTCATTTTGAGAGTAAGTTTTACGTGAAATTTCAATAAAACATGCCTCATGGTGAATATATCGATTGAAAATCAAGTCTGTTCAGATTTTTTTTAAATGAAGGGAAACTATTTTTACAAAAATAATTATCCGTTTAACATTTGGCATTATTTTTTTTCAACAGTTACTTGACAAGGTCGTCTGGATTATGCACGTTTACCCAGAAACTGATGCAAGTCAAGTCCATACCGTAGACGCCTGTGATTATCAGTAATCTTTAATTGGCTGATCCAGGGGGAGGGGATCCGGAGGTTGGAATCCCCCTTTTTTCCTTGATTTTTTTTTAAATCAAATTATGCAAGCGTTTCATACATGGTGTTCCGGGGGTTTGAAACACCCCCCTTTTTCAAAATTGCTGGATCCGCGCCTTTCTTTAATTTAATTAAAACCTGCAAGAATGAAATGAGAATATCAACTAAAGGTTGATCCGAAATGAACTCACCTATATACACACTGTATCCAATGTATAAAAAAAACTCCAAATATATGAGAAGCATCTACTTTTCATTAATTTTCATACAGCAGCTTTTGTCCATGCGATGTGACAGGTATAGTTATTGTCAATTGGTCCGATATATCGGGACAGAATAGTTTTTGAATTGCATACTTTAAATGCTTTACCGTGGTATTTTTTTTTTTTTTTCGTTAATTTTTAATAGTTCTCTATTTGTTTTGTTTATTTTTTATATAAAATGTTCGTTTTAAATGTTTGTTTTCAAGTACAAATGAAAAACTTTCAATGTTTGATTCTACCTTATGGTACAGTTGTATACAGTAGTGATCACGTGATCACAGACAATTTTTGTTTGAAGTGATTTAATTGTCAAGAAAAATGCTGATTCGGGGCCTCATTGTTAGAAATTGAGCAAAAACCTTGATACGGACAAATCTGCAGACATACGCATTGTTTTATTCTGACACTAGTATATGAATATAAAAAAAACAAGATAAGTGATATACTACTGGGATAGATGCAGGCGCCAGTATTATATTGTACTACAGGCGGAGATTTCCTATTTTATAAGTCCTTACAATGAAAGAAATTGTGTACCTTATCAACACACTCGATCATAGAAAATATAATAATATTAATAATCCTTCTCGACTTTCTTTGTTATAATAGAAAAGGTCATGCAACAGGTCAAAAGATTAAACACGGTATGAGAAACCTATCCTTGCGAACCACCAGACCTTACTGAGGATCTAAATGAGATAGTACTTAAGATCAGAAAAAAGAAAGGAGAATGTGTCAATAAATTACAAGATGCCATGGCATGTAAGTTTTTTATTTACAAGTGTGTGCCCTTGCCAGTTATGCACAAATTATATAAATGACACATAGTATTGTGTGTAAGAAAAGCCAATTATTTCAATTAGACAGAATTTTTACCTTCCTTCGGAGTTGACTGAGTGCATATATAGTCTATGCAGCTGTGGAATTCATGAAAAAATATGAAAAGTTTAAAAAAAACTTGTAAAATGCGTCAAAATCGCCTCAGTCCGATTAGCTTTCAATTCTGGTGTGAATCCAATCTAAATCCTTTATCGGCGCCTGTACTTGATATACTCCATAGTACTTTTCGAATACACATAATCTGTTGCAATAGTCTGACTAAATGAATCGGACGTCCCCCATTGCGTAAATGTAATATTTGATGCGCAACGCGCGCGCTTCTTGTAACAAGATTAAAAATTGATATTGATATATAATCATATATATTCAAACACCAACAACACAAAATCTCGTCTCGCACCTGTGTACGATGGTACCAACCAAAAACCAGACAAAAACAGAACAACACATTGTGACATTGCTAATATTTTGACGGCAGTGATTAGTGGAATCTATCACATTTTTACAATGTTGACGAAAGTAAATGGAATCGATGATATCGTTAGAATGTGGACAAACAGTTATGGGAATCTATGACATCGTCACAATGTTGACGGCAGTGGTTATATGGCATCGTTACAATGGTGACGAATGATTAGTGGAATTCATGACATTGTCTAAATGTTGACAGTGGTTAGTGTAATCTATGGCATTGCTAAAATGACGACGGCAGTTGCTAACATAATAATAATAATAATATAATAATAATAATAATAATAATAATAATAAATTCTTTATTTAAAGAGGGTAACTCAATTAGAACTAGTCTAATTTTCATTGAGGCCCTCAAACAAAATACACGTACACAGTTAACATTCATAGATTAAAATACAATATATATTACTAGTATATACACAATTCAATCATTCAAACATTCAAATGGCAATAATTGATAAAGTTGTGATTAAGTTTTCATATTCTAACCATGCAATAGTGGAATTAAGGACATTGCTAAAATGCTGACGGCATTGGTATGTTGAATCTATGACATTGTTATACTATTAGCGTAAGTAAGTGGAATCTATGACATTGTTAAAATGTGGACAACAGTTATGGGAATCTATGACATTGTTACAATATTGACGGCAGTGGTTCTATGGCATCGTTACAATGATGTCGAGTGATTAGTGGAGTTCATGCCAGTGCTTAAATGGTGACAGCGATTAGTGTGATCTATGACATTGCAATCTATGACATAGTTACAATGTTGACAACAGTGATAGCAATCTATGACATAGTTACAATGTTGACAACAGTGATAGCAATCTATGACATAGTTGCAATGTTGACAACAGTGATAGCAATCTATGACATCGTCACAATGTTGACGGCAGTGGTTCTATTGCATAGTTACTATGGTTGACGAGTGATTAGTGGAATTCATGACAATGTCTAAATGTTGACAGTGGTTAGTGTGATCTATGACATTGCTAAAATGTCGACGGCAGTTGCTAGTGGAATTAAGGACATTGCTAAAATGCTGACGGCATTGGTATGTTGAATCTATGACATTGTTATACTATTAGCGTAAGTAAGTGGAATCTATAACATTGTTAAAATGTGGACAACAGTTATGGGAATCTATGACATTGTTACAATATTGACGGCAGTGGTTCTATGGCATCGTTACAATGATGTCGAGTGATTAGTGGAATTCATGCCAGCGCTTAAATGGTGACAGCGATTAGTGTGATCTATGACATTGCTAAAATGTTGGCGGCAATCGTTAGTGGAATTAAGGACATTGCTAAAATGCTGAAGACAGTGTTGAGTGGAATCTTTTACATTGCTAAAATGCTGACGACAGTGATGAGTGGAATCTATGACATTGCTCTGTCGACATTGCTAAAATGCTGAAGACATTGTTGAGTGGAATCTTTTATATTGCTAAAATGCTGACGACAGTGATGAGTGGAATCTATGACATTGCTATGTCGACGGCTTTTTATTAGTGGAATCAATGACGTTGCTTAAATGTTGACAACAGTGATAGCAATATATGACATAGTCACAATGTTGACAACCGTGAAAGCAATCTATGAAATTGTTACAATGTTGACAGCAGTGATAGCAATCTATGACATTGTTACAATGTTGACAACAGTGATAGCAATCTATGACATAATCACAATGTTGACAACAGTGAAAGCAATCTATGAAATAGTTACAATGTTGACAACAGTGATAGCAATCTATGTCATAGTTACGATGTTGACGACAGTGATAGCAATCTATGTCATAGTTACAATGTTGACAAAAGTGATAGCAATCTATGACATTGTTACAATGTTGACAACAGTGATAGCAATTTATGAAATAGTTACAATGTTGATATCAGTGATAGCAATCTATGACATAGTTACAATGTTGACAACAGTGGTAGCAATCTATGACATAGTTACAATGTTGACAACAGTGAAAGCAATCTATGACATAGTTACAATGTTGACAAAAGTGATAGATCTATGACATTGTTACAATGTTGACCACAGTGATAGCAATCTATGGCATTGTTACAATGTTGACGGTATTTGTTCTGTGACATGATGACGATTGATTAGTGGAATTTTTACATTGCTAAAATGTTGACGACAGTGGTTAGTTTTATCTATGATATTGTTAAATGTCACTTTAAAGAGTTGAGAATCTGAGACAATTAACGGTCATCCAATCCATAAAGCGACATAAAAACGTGTGACGTGACGATGTCCACCTTCCTCAAAACCTTGCTTGCTTCGTTTTTTTTTTTTTTTAGTTTAGCGTATACCACTGTAAGGGAAATTGTTACAATACGAAAACAAAGTTAGGAAATAATAGTATTGTAATTATTTGAAGATTTTCGGTCATCAATTTATTTAGAATATTAATTTGCCATTAAATTAAATGCCAAGTTCTTAATATTTTGAGAAAAAAATCGGGCTTAGCAACAAATAAAATAAGTCATATGATGTTTGCGTGGTACGAAAATAAATATCAAAATGACCCTCCCCCTTAACTCCATCCTCAAAGTTGAATGGTCGGTCCCTGAGCGTATTTTGTTTTGGGTCCATGAAGGAATCTCCTGTCGATGACAGATATTTTGTAAGTACTATCTGAACAATTCTTCCTGCAATATGGAAGGCACCTATGTTGACATCTTGTTTATTTTGTTGTGGTGCTGTTAAAACCCCCTATACCCGTTTTGACTAAAGAAACTATAAACAAAAGTTCATAGAAAATCAACAATGTCTGACTGAAATCCGTTAAGAAAACTATTCGTGACTATCCAGGTATACCATCACCATCCTCCAATTAATTACAGTCTACAGTGCTACTTTTACTCTACTGCTTATGCTGCTGCTAAATGAGAGGGTCTGGATAGGGGTCCTCCATTTCTGTATTCTTTATTTTTTTTAGGCCATTTTCCTCTATTCTTTATACTTTTGCCCATTATTCTCTATTCTTTATATCTTAGCACTTCATTTTTTCTCTATTCTTTGTTTTTTTGGTCCATTTTCTTTATTCTTTATATTTTCCCCATTATTCTCTATTCTGTAAAACCCCCATCCACACCCTCAAATGATAGTGTTGCTGTTTTGTGTAGTGTTGTGTTGTTGGTAGATATCTACAGAGTTGAAAACTAGCAGTTTATAAAAATCTCCGCTAAACACCAAATGACGTAGAAGTAAGCAACTTTATATTACCGTACGGCCTTCAACAATAAGCAAAATCCTTTTAGTACAGCAAGTCATAAAAGTCCTCAAAATGAGAAATGTAAAACAATTCAAACAAGATTTATGTACAAAACAATAAATGAAAAACAGATACCTGATCGACTTGGGACAGGCACATACAGAATGTGGCGGGGTTATACATGTTAGCAGGCGCCCAACACTCCCCTTAACCTCGGACACTTTTTTATGTATGTATTGTAACAATATCCGGGCAATTAATTATCAGTAATATATTTCCACCTACCCAAAGCTTATGGGTAGCCTCATTTGTCATACTAATAATAAAATACCCTCAATAGAATTATACTTTAGTTGAGACCTTGGTTGATTTATGATTAAGTGTCAAAGTTGGTAATCTATACTTGTCATCTTTCAAGAACAAAAAACGTCAGGGTTTAAATGGTAACCTTGACTCATACCTCAATGGACCATTATGTGCAGTAATTATCCGAGTCATCAGGCAATGAGCGATGTACGAAAAACAACCAGAAAAGAATGTCTCTCATTGAGATTAAATTATTTGGAATTATTATAATTCATAAGGACGTTTAAGAGGGTCTAGAAGAGTGGAAATAATACATTTAAGAAACTACTTCGAAAAAATGGCCTGGGCCCGTATGCATAAAGCTACTTAAGTTAAGATTTTTTCCGAACGGACGGATTTTTCTACATGTCCTACGATAAATGAGTACTACGAATGGATATCTTAACTTAAGTGGTTTTATGCATATCAGCCCTGAATTATCGATGATACGAGAAAATTAGATTAAACCTGAGTTGCAGATCTGGATTTATTATTGATGGGGTACGCTTTTAGAGATGTGAGATATAGGGGTAAACATGTGGGGATGTGGGATATTAGGGGGTTATAAAAGTGGATGTGGTAAATTTTACAAAAAAGCGTGATTTGATAAACGAGCACCTTTGTGTCACCCCTTATTTGAAAGGAAAGACTATTACATAACGTTTCCAAAAAAAAAAAAAAAAACACCAAAAATCTTGCAACTGTTTATTGTCTGATAAGGCCAAAGTTGTGTTACAAAACCTTTTGAAAGTCTTGATTTTGAATAAGACATTTAGATAAATAATTTTTCTTTCAAAATAGAAACATTCTATAATATTGTGTAGTTTGCGAGACAAAATTATCGAATGAAATGAATTTGATGTTAAATATGTCGTCAAACTGCATTTAGATTTTGAGTGTTTTTATTATTGTATATGTTTTTCATGATAAAACAATAAAAAAGGATAATGATATTTAACATACAGACCAGTGCATGTGGCTTAACAAGAATTATTTAACTTTATTTCCGTAAAGAAATGCAGCTGATTGGATTTACACAGTATAAATAATCGACAGACGATATACAGCATTTAATTTATTTAACAAGTATATACAAATTACAAAATAATGAATGTTAGTAGACTCTTTTTTTATTTTGTGATTTTTTTACCTTTTCTATAATTGATTGATAGATACATATTGTACAGAGTTTGATTTCACGTCACTCAAGATAACATCTGCCAATCATTTAATCCCTCCATCTTAACATCGGAACTTCTGAACAAAAGTACAACCCACAGCTATTGATATTCAGACAACACACTTTCAATTCTTTATTTAAACGCGGTGTAGTGTACGAACTACACTTGGTTCGAAGGAGAATGACAAGTTAACACACTTTGGTATTTTTATGACAATCGTTCTTGAAGTTAACCCTTGTCGACAAAGTGAAGGTACAAATGACAACAAAAATATCCAATAAACAGAACAAAAAGATGTCACGAAATCTACGAAATCTTGAACTTCATACAATTACCAAATTTAAATAAAGTCCAGCAAAGTATGTCACTTTCGCCAGCAAGTTATATTGAATACCCAAATTTCTTCTCATGAAGCTGAATCCCAATTCATTCTGAAAATAAGCACAAATATTAAACAAAAGTAAATACATTTTTGTAACCCTACTACAGGCTGTTCGAGTTTAGCTGCTTGTCGTGTAGTCTAACTACTGATATATTTCCGTCTATAGTAAGTCTAATTCATGTCACATAAACAGTACTCTTATTCAGGATATGTAAACGTATAAATTACCTATAACAATTACTTTGTTTCAAAATATGAGCATTCAACAAACTTTTCTTATCTGAAGGTCTATCTAACATTTAAACAGAATAAAAAGAATGCCGAAACATGATCTAGAGTGTAATGAAGAAAAACAAAAGGAAGTCCCATAAATACGGCCAAGTATTTATTCTACCTGTAGATTTTACACCTATATAAGTCGTATATTATAATCTGACGTTGTCAAATCTGGTATCAGATGACCTTCTCCATGTCACAGAAGGCAATAACAACAATAATCACATCTCACGTGATCAGGAAGATTTGATCTGTGACTGTGAGGGTCGCCGGTAGTTTTTGACACCTGTAATTATAAAGGAGTTTTGCTAAATTGATTACTTGAAAATAAATGACATTTTAACGACTTAGAATACTGCATTTTAAACCCACACACTAATAATATTATAGACCTGTATATATATACAGGGTCGTTCTAACCGAGACAGAAGTAAATATGAATTGCGTGATGGTGTTTTAACAATAAAAATAAAACGTCTAATAAGGCCTCAAATTTCATATTACATATTAATCGGAGTTTACCTTTATTCCTTTGTATATATGGTTACAGTTTTAAACCAAAATGAAAGGAACATGAACTGTCTGACTGGCAATGCACCCCTAAACTGAACAATCCTGCTTAAATATGAACTAAGAGTGTTGATGATATAACTGAAGACAAGGAAGTTAGGGGACGACCATGAATTTGATATTCTGTGGTGGGGTGCGATAGGAAAGAGTACGGGAGGATTTTGAAAATGCATATTCTAGCCTAGCAAGAACTTCCTGTCTTGGTCGTTATTATATCAGCCAATAAAATTTCAGCCTTCAAATGTTTGAAGGTGTGTAAAAATCCGACAAAACCAGAGGATTCCGAAAGGTCATCAAAACAGAAAGTAGAACTGAGCGTGTTCAGATCTTGGACACAGGATCTGTATTTTGATCAGATTGGAAGATTTTCTAAAGTGAAATTATAGAGAAAACTTCCATATTCGTTTGTCGGGAATATTTTTTAAACAATAGAAAGACTCCAATAATCATTGGGCAAACCATAGATACAGGATTTAAGTTAAAGTCTGAGTTAAAGTTAAAGTTTGCAACTGTCGATAAAACGGACCGTTACAAACAAACATCTGTAAGAAAATTATAATTTTCATGCTCGTTAAAATACAGGATAGTATGGTAAAGGTGTGAGTTATTCGCTTGACAATCATTAGTTTATATGGGTCTGACTAATTATTTTATAATATTGCACAATATTGCATTATATTTCCGAACAACCACCAATTATAACATTTTAATAAAGATTTGAGATGCAATAGTGAGAATTCTTGTTATATAACATTATTCACTAAATTCTCGTAGGTCTGTCTGTTTCAATTTCTAAAAATCAATCAGTGTGTTAATTGGGTACGTTTCTTCTTGCACGTCGCCAGACTGAAATGTTTGACACTTCAAGTTGGCATGAGAAATTATTTAAAAATTAAACAACAGGGATCCAGTTTCTTTACCTACCACATCGTTAAATGTAGAAAAATTAAATTATAATCAGCAATTTATACTTTGAATTTGATCCAGATTTTATCAAACATGACAAATATTTTGTATTTGTACATCTCTGTCATTGTATACACATATTGTTGTAATCACGTTTTGTGTTCTGCAATTGTAATACAAATAAAATAATTTTGATAATTTGATAATTTCTTGTAAATGTCTAAAAGCTAGCTTGATCAATTGTCAATTTATACAATTTATAAATTATTTATTACAGAAACGGCTTTAATTGTTTGCTTTCTAAATGCTATGTTATATTTGCAGAGTTTTGCATTCAATTTTATCAGGCCTTCAAGGAGTAATTATCAAAAAGTTAACAGACCAATCAAACGAGATTAAGAAGATAACTTGCTGAATATGATAAAATGGAGACATTCGACACACCTCGGCATATCATGGCTAACAATGTTTAGGGTAGCGGAATCTACCGAAGTTTGTCGATCGAACATTGAGATACAGAATAAGTTTCATAACCGATTCAAGTGTTGTTGGGATGTTTCAGATAGACATCATTCTATAAATCACTGCTCCATTCATTTGTGTACCCAAGTTTTAAAAAAAACCTGAACATCTTGGAGGATAGCATTTATGTACATATATTGATCAACTTATAGGTGCGTCAAAATTTCGTGCGAGAGAGGCTGAAGATACTATAGGGATAGTCAAACTCACAAGTCAAAACGAACTGACAATGCCATGGCAAAATAAAAAAAAACAAACGACCAAAAGAAAAATAACTGTCTACAAAACACGACATAAAAAACTAAAGACTGGGCAACAGACGAACCCCACAAAAACCGGGGGTGATAGCAGGTGCTGCAGAAGGGTAAGCAAATCCTGCTCCACATGTGACACCCGTCGTGTTATTCCTATAAAATATGTTGATAATTTATATTAAGGGATCAAGCACCACGTTATATAGCCTGGTACCTAACCCTACGACATCGCCAAATTCACAAGCCATCGGTCAAGCAAATTTTCTATCACTCTAATTTTTCAACATTTTTCTATTTGCCATTAAGCTCAGCATTAAATTTTTTTACGAATATAAAATGGTGTACCACTGACTTTTATAGAATGCATTTTTGATAACTGTAAATGTATATTTATAAATCAGCTGTATTCTTGTCACCTACAGGTGGAAATACTCATCCCCACCGTCACGTACCCTAACCCACAGAAAGGTACAATTTCAAAATCACAGGGAGAAAGTAAAGCACACCGTGCTCCACCTTACCCCTTTTATTATGTACCTACATTGAAATAAGCTGTAATTATTCAGTTTTGATTAGTCAATGTTTGAATAAAGATTAAAAAAATTCACAGATAATTTTAAGAAAAAAAAAGTTGCAAAGAGCACAGGTTTAAGAAGGAAAAGAAGTTGCCCAGAGCATTTAGGTATAAGAAAGACATAACACACCATCCACGAAAGGAGAAAGTTAAGCAACAGCTAAATATACATGACGGTATAGATAATGTATTAAAATCCGTTATTAGAGGTGGTTCTGTCTTACGATAGTTTTGTAAATTATTAAAACTCACTCGTCTCTCACAAATGATGCCAATTTTAATTAAATTTTATGCTTACACTTCATTAAAAATGTTAGAAGTGTTGCTGCTGATTTTTTTTCGTGAGTGGAAGTAGTTAACCAACAGTTGTGGACACATACGCTAGCTGCCTGGATTTGGACTGCCACTAGAAAGTATATTGGATAGGCACAGATATTATACCCTTGCAACAGACCACTTACTGATCCCTCAAAGAGTTGTTACAATGGTTCTTAACCATGCTCTCAACACGAGACATCGGATTTAACGTCTCCATTCTGATTGGACGTGGCTTGTATTTATACATCCAGTACAACCAAATGGACGCCCACCTTAGCAAGGGTTTTACTGCTGGTGAGCAGAAGACCAAGAGTGACCACATTTCTATTCACAAGTCACCTTTGGGTGCCTACGAAAGAAGAAGGACGTTATATTTTCTGCCCACCTTAGTAAGGGTTTTACTGCTGGTGAGAAAAAGACCAAGAGTGACCACATTTCTATTCACAAGTCAACCTTGGGTACCTATACGAAAGAAGAAGGGCATTATATTTTCTGTCCGTCCGTTCGCCCGTCCGAAACTTACAAATAAACCAAAATAAAAAAACACACACAAGACTAACAAAAGATACTTCTAACTTGGGACAAGCGCAAACATGCGGCGGGGTTAATCATGTTTTGTGACATCTCAACCCTCCCCTATGCCTTTAGCCAATGTGGATAAACAAACACACAGCAATATGCACAGTAAAACTCAGTTTAAAAGACGTCCGAGTCCGATGTTAGAATAGGGAACAGAATAATGTGTGTGCGTATATTATAATACTGGGAAATCCCCAATACGTTTGATGTAAATATAAAACAAGGAGATGTGGTATGATTGCCAATGAGATAACTATCCACCAAAGTTAAAATGAAGTGGAAGTTAGCAATTATAGACAACCGCACGGCCTTCAACAATGAGAAAAACACATACCGTATAGTCGGCTATAAAAGTCCGTCAGGCTATATGCATGGTCGTCCATGTGTTGTTCATATATATGTCTATGTATTTGTTAATAAGTATATTTTTCAAGAGTAGCAGGTGTTGTTTGTTGGTGTCACGTTGGTATGTGTAATAAGTGCTGTTATTCTTTTATTTATAGATTTGGCAGCACGATTCACGGCAAAAAAGCAAATGTGTACCCAGGACTTCAGGAAGGGTAAGTAGTTCCCGCTCAACTAGTGTCACCCGTCCGTTATAAATTAGGTATCATGGTTCATCAAGCGGAACATATCCGTGGTCATATGTGACACAAGACAAAGACAGAGGACATACGTTGAAGATATGAATTGAAAACATCCTTAAATCCTTATAAGATGGTTAACTTTCCAACTTACAATATTATATTGAAACATTCAATCTCTTTAAAATACGGATCACGAGTCAATGCACGCTTTGCCTACAAGGATTTAAAAAGTCGAACTCATGTTGTTTAGTTTAATTTTTCATATGTTTTGACAAAGGTACAAAAAATTTTAGTTTACCATTTAAAGCATTTCTATGACTACTAATATTTCTACATTGAATAATAAGGTATCATTTTATTATTTTCCCTGCAGCACTTCGGGATAAATATCACTGCAAACTGGATTACCGCAAGGTCTCGTAAGATTATGTTATTCCATAATACAACACCAGCTGTAATAGAGTAGACCTTATAAACTAATATAAACGCCGTTTGATATTTGATCCGATTAACCAGTGTACCAGTACATGGTACATTTTGTATGTAAGAAGAAACGAATTATCAAATTCAGTTCGTTTATTTTTATTAAATTATATTCGTTGAATTAAGTCAAGAGGTGCATCAAGTATATAATTGACATACAGCAATACTATATTAGGATGCAACAATTAAACTTAAAAAATGGAGTGTTATGTTAATTAAACAAAATTATGTCCTCAATCAAAAAGTACCCAACAACAATGGCTTGAAATACAACAACAATCTTACTCAGCAGTATACTCAATAGACAATTAGCAGTTAGAAAATAGAAATTTTGAAAATACTAAGGATTTTCTACCCGCGGAATAGATTACTCCAGCTGTATTTGACAAAACCTTTCGAAATTTTGGGTCATCAATGCTCTTCAACTTGGTACTATATTTGCCCATTTTAACTTTTTTATTCGAGCGTCACTGAGTCTTTTGAAGACGAAACGCGCGTCTGTTAAAGAACATTTAAGCCTGGTATATATTATATTAAGTACATTTACACTAAACACGACACTATATAAAATAAGGAGATGTGGTAAGATTGCAAATGAGACAACTATCTACCAGAGACTAAATGACGTAGATGTAAAGAAACTAGTCAATCGTATCCTGTAATATAAAAAAAAATGAGATGAATGAAAGCCAATGTGACAACTATACATAAAGACAAAAGGACAAAGATGTGAACATTTACAAGTCACCGTTCGGCCTACTAAATTGAGCAAAACCCAATCAAAAGTATTGTTAACTGGTTTTGAGGTTAAAAACACTGCAAATAAACCGCGTTTAAAAGTACCCCTGAAAGTTTATCACCTAATTAAAGTTCAACAACTCTTGATTACCCGTCCTAAATTAAAGATTACCTGTAATTGATGAACAGTTTCTGCTTATAAAATTTTACTTGATTGAACAGCTGTCAATAAATACGGATTACAGAAAATCTCGAGAACACCATATCTACACGTGCTGCACACGTCCTTACCAGTAGTCATATAACGAATTTCAATGGTATTTCTAAATGCAGTGTATGATCTTCATATGCAATAGATAATGAATAATGTACCTATAGCTATATAAGGTAACGGAAGTACAAAGATAGGATCGACAAACGAACGGAAACATGAAGGGTGGGAGTATAAGTAAATTGTCAATTGTTTGATTATTTATAAAATTGAGAATGTTGTTTATTTTTGTCTGAATTTAGAGTTTAACAATAGAATGACACGTTTTTAAATATTTATATATTTTATTTCAGAGCTTGCATTTCCTATCATGGTTTCCTTGATAGAGGGTTGCTGTTTACAAGGAAGCTATTAAACCAATAGTTCAAGTAATGAAGTTGAAATCATCACTTCGAAAATGTTACGGACGCGATCACGAGTTGGTTGACCGCTATGAAATATAACAGATGAAGACGAATGTGTTCCAATTATCGTAACCACAATCACGCCTTCTTTTCCTCGAATGTGAATTATCGTATGACTTATTATACACCGGGTTTGTATTTACATGAGCAACACGACGGGTCCCACAGGTGGAGCAGGATCCTTCTGGAGCACCTGAGACCGCCCCGATTGTGGTGGGTTTCGTGTTGCTCAGTCTTTGGTTTTCATTGTTGTGTTTTGTATACTATTGTTTGTCTTTTGATCGTTTTATTTTTTGCAATGACATTTTCAGTTTGTGTTCGACTAATGAGTTTTGTATGTCCCTTTCGTATCTTTCACATCTCTTTTAAATATTTGAAAGTGAAAAGACATGATTTTTACTGTAACCTTCGAAACTTTCAATTTCATTTAATCAAATTAGTACAGCTAATCCTACAAGCATGCACACATATTTTAGTTTGGTAATTCTTTTTGGATTGTTATGAAAATAATCTAAAAAAAAATGATGATTTCCAAATACTTTTCTTTCATATAAAAGTAGTAAGTTCACGAGTATTAATATTTTGCCCTAAGATTTTAGTTTTTACTTTAACTGGCCGAATATCTAAACAATTTTATTTAGAAAAGTTTTGATATACCTTTTATTTATTACATCTCATTGCAGACTACAAAGTATTGGTATCTAAATTATGCATTATTTGAGTTTTAACGCAATTTTTCATATTTTTTAACCATTTCTAGCATAGGTTACTTTGGCCGCAAACTCTGATCCCGAAAATGTTGTTTTTAGAGATTCAATACGTGACACATTGACACATCTTGGTCACAGAACAGTTTTGATTGTAGATTGCAGACAATGTTTCCTTGAAGCTTTTAGTTCCGAAAATGCACAACATCATCGTGTTATTGGTAATATAAAAAAATATGCTGACTTTTGAGCCTATAATGTACTCTTATAAAAACAATGTTTTACTTAGCATTAAGGCTCTTGAAACAGTATAAACATAAGATGTGGTATGACTGCCAATCAGCAATATATCCACCAGAGCCCAAAGGACGAAAGCAACCATGGGACACTGTACTGCCTTAAACAATTAAGAAGAAAATCCCATACCAAAAAAGCCAGGGGTATTTCATGTAAGATCTATTTAAAAACCAAAATCTGGCAATGTCGATAATTTATTACTATAGCATTAAGTCGAAATTCAAGGCCGCAATTTGGCTAAAGTGACTCAGCTGGTCCTTTAATCTGTTTCCGGCACCGTTATATAAATATGACAAAAAAAAAAAAAAAACAGGTCCAAACAACAACCATAGTATAACTAAAATATGACGAGTCAGATATAACAGCAATAATATTGTTTACTGGTGCTGAGGTGAAATTCTATAGAAAGGAACACCATGAATAAACCACGTTTAAAAACACCCCTGAAAGTTTATCACCTTTTGAAAATTCAGTAAAGTAACTGTAAACTCTTGATTATTCGTCCTAAATTGGAGACCACCTGTAATTGATGCAGATTCAGATCTGAAATTGATGAACAGGTTCTTCATGTAAAATATTACTGGATTGAACATCTGTCAATAAATACGGACTACATATATTCTCGAGAACACCGTATCTACACGCGCTGATAAGTAATCATATAATAACCTTTCAATGGCATTTTTAAATGCAGTGTATGATCTTCAAATGCAATACTTTATGAATGTAGAGAACAAATGCACAGCTGGTCGACTGGTATATAGTTCGAATTAATCGGGCTGCCACGGAAAAGACGGATATCTTACTTTAAAAATGTGTTATGTAATCCGAAGTAAAAGTGTCACGTATAGAGGCTAACTTCTAATTTTGTGTTTTATAGTAACACTCGGAATATTTGTTGGCTGAACACACATACAAATAGTATCGAATTTTTCGTTTCTTATTTCACAAATTACAATTGAATTGACATAAAATTTAGAAAATTGTTTATGAATACAGTTAAAACGTTTATAAATCTTTTAAAATAATTATAAAATCACTGTTAGGAGAAAAATGAAGAAAAACCTCACACCGATTTTTAAATATCCGTCTTTTCGCGAGCATACAATTATTTGGAACGATTAGCTGTATGATTTATTGGACGTTGTACAGTATACCTGTCAATGAATGCAAAAAATCAATGGACCGCGACGAGATAAATTCCCGTCTTTGTCATCAATCTTTTAATTATGATTTACGTTGACATTTATCGTTATAACGTATTAAAAGTCAACAGATTCTGATCAGTAATTTTTACCTGTAGAGAGTGAGATAGAGTCAATATTATGGTATGGTTACGAGCGATACCCGACTCAAACTTTATCTAAAACGACAGTTTTATAAAATCAATTCACAAACTCTTAATTTAAATAAGAAATTTGACACTGACATCATCGTAATTGGTTTTCTTTCAAACTTTCCACTTATCCCCCGGTAGTCAAACTGTGTTAAGGGTACAGGGCATACAAGTTATTAAATATTACAATAGTTGAGTAATAAAGTAACAGATGCCTAAAATCGCCTTAAAACACCATGACGGCATGGACATGATCAGAAAATTTGCGATGTGTTTCCGATCTTGCAGCGCCAGTTAGAAGTCGCATGCGGGACAGGATAATAAGACTTTTTGACACACCTGACCTTTGCTTGCAATCTATTGGTCCATTGTGCAATAATCTTGGTGTTTACGGCAATAGTTTGGAAAACATAAGCTTGAAATAAGAAAAAATAAGATATCTAAATTTTGTTACCAAATCTTGTTATCTAAATTCAAACAAAATCATTTGGTCATGTTTGCTTATAGGCAAGTTGCAAAATGTACAGCAACCTTCGACTTTATATAATATGTATTGCTCTTTTATAGTTTTATAATATACTATATTTGATAAATTTCACATTACCTTTTCTTTCACTCTTTTATTCTGGGTAATTTATTCCCGTAGTATCGTTCCACTTGTAAAAATCTAGAAAATTTGCAACTTTAGTTTTACAATCTCGAAGGTAAGAGAAGAAATTAAAAATCTATATAAATGAAAATGCGATAAATTATAGTTGCTCGTTATATGCAGGACGAGCAAATCATATAATAAATAATTTATGTATAGATTCTTAAACCCTAACCCTGCCGGAGAATCTTTTATCACCCTGGTTTTGTTGGGGTTGGTTGGTGTTGCTCATATACAAATAAGAAGATGTGGTATGATTGCCAAGGAGACAACTCTCCACAAGAGAACAAATAAAATACAAATTAACAACTACAGGTCACCGTATGGCCTTCAACAATGAGCAAAACCCATACCGCATAGTCAGCTATAAAAGGCCCCGAAATGAAAAATGTAAAACAATTCAAACAAGAAAACTAACGGCCTGATTTATGTACAAACTATAATGAACGAAAAACGAATACGATATAACAAACGACAACCACTAAATTACAGGCTCCTAACTTGGAACAGGCACATAAAGAATGTGGCGGGGTTGAACTAGTTTGAAGGCGCCAAACCTTGGACAGTGGTGTAACAACATAAGAACAAATTATAAAAATCATTTAAAAGGGCTTAACTCGTCAGATCGATACAAAGCAGAAATACATCTAACAAAAACACAGACCGGACGTGGAAGGGCACTTATACATCGCCACAACAAAAAAAGTACAGATTTGAGAGTACTCGCAGTTACTGACAGCTAGTTCAAAGCCAATCACAATAATAAAAAAATCATGCATCTAAGACTCAGTCTTTATTTTCCTATGTAGTGGTTTTCGGAATTGTTTGTCGTTTGGTCTATTTTTCTTTTTCTGCCATGGCGTCAGTTGATCTCGACTTACAAATGTACGAGTTTTGAATGTATCCTTGGAATCTTCCGTCTCTTTTTTTGGAATAAAGCGATGCACAATAGAGTAATAGAAATATTCGCCTAATGACCTCTTCGAACAATTGATAAATTGGTTCTTTAAATCGCGCGCGCCCCTTTCCATCAGGCATACGTTTTATGCGCGAAATTATATCAAGCGCGGTCCAGAAAGAATGTATTTATACATCTCACACAGTAACAGAGGGCATCAATTCCTGAAGGCACTTACTTCCGGGACGTATAGAGCTCATTTTTGAAGTCCATTTTTCTCTACTCTTTAAACTTTTTGCCCGTTGTTCTCTATTCTTTAGGTTTAAGCACCTCATTATTCTCTATTCTTTATATTTTTTGCCCATTATTCTCTATTCTTCCCCCTTCCATTATTCTCTATTCTGTACACCCCAATCTAATTCCTCCGTTATGATTAATAGCAAGTTTTTTTTTATCCTGTAAATACTTTCAATATAGGTTTATTGTTTTTTTTTTAACTTGACAAAATGTATATTTATAAAATTTTAGTCGAGCAACTTATTCTAGTTCGAGAATCGATAAAGCATGTATACAAAATAACTTTCATATAATTTAAACTATACTGATTCAATTAGCAAAAACCGACCAACATGCGATAGTCATTTGAAAAAAAAAATCCTTTTAAGCAGCATCTGTGTTTTAATTAAAAATCATGTTTGTTCGTACTTAACGACTTGTGTGTTAGAGCTTGAAATTGTCCATTCTGCGAGGATTCGATCAGTTAATCTTACTTTACGATCACACTAATAACCTGATTACAATATCACCAATGCACGCTAATATGATTTATCTGTAATTCTAACGGCCAATAATGTTTTCATATTTATGAGAAGACAAAACGCATATCTTGGGAAGGACATCGGATGTACGGAAGTAAGCCGTACTGTATTCAAGAGATAAATGAAACCATCTGCCTATCGGACTAATCGGAGAGAACAGTCACCTTCAGCAGACCTCTAAGACAATTACAATGTATTTTCAATTTTTTCATTGAAATCACGAAGCTACTACGATATTAATGGAGCTAGGTCAAGAGCAACAACTGGTCATGCATAATTCAGAAAGCTTTATACGTCTTATTCGGAAAAAAAAATTAATCCAAGGAAGAACTGTTGGTTGTTATGGTAATACGTTGTACAAAAGATGTCGCCATTTCATGCTCGACCGAGCAAGAAATGAACCCGATTGAACACACGAACAAAGTATCTCGGTATCTATTGTCTTGGATATAAAAAAGTTGGAATGATATTTTTTAACAAAGTAAATAGAAATTAAAAATATAAATCGACATGGGATTAATTATCGATTCATGTCACTCGCTTACGAGAAAGTTAATGTAATGTCATAATTAAAAAAAATCTTATTTTTTTTTAATTTTCAATCCACACACCATATTACCGGCTATCAGTACGTCAGTTACTATATAAGATCTGTGTTTCCGGTTGCCATTCGATACAACTGTATTAGCGACATGTCATGTACGACAGACTTGTGTGTTCATTTCAGATTTTCATTGCGATACAATGGATTTTGTAATCGTGTACAGCCGATTTTGGTCCGTCTTACCTGTTGTATATGCAGTACCGATAGTCGGTAATAGGATGGGCATGCAAAGGGCATGCTTTTTTTTTCTAAACATCTGATATTACAGACGTATCGTTCATGCATATTTCTACACTGTAAAAATCGTGCTTGGAAATTAAACACTTGTAATACATGTTTAGTTCTAAACGTGTTTAGGATTGTGTTTAATTTCTAAACACATTTCTCAGTAAGCATATTTAATGTAAACATGTCTTGAATTTAAACACTTTTAAATGGGTTTTAGAATTAAAGTGTTTATGAATAAATTACTAATTTCTAAGCTAAACACGTTCCTAAACACAATCCTAAACCCGTTATACTGAGACATGTTTAGACGAAAACGTGTAAAAAAGTCCACAAAAGATGTGCTTAGAATTGTGTTTAGGATCTTTACACACAATTATGAAATAAAAGAGACACATTGCAAAACTTTTATTTCTCTTCCATATGTAACCAGATATTTTTGCATATTCCAATGGTTTTTTCTTCTTCAAATTTTCAAATGTTTAAGCCATCTTATTTGGTTTGTTCATGTGTTGATAGCGTGGCAACCTCCTTATATACATGATAAGGCATCGGATTTAACGTCCCCATTCCGACTATAGACGTTGCTGCGTATTTTTACATCCCACGTGGCAGCTAAACGGATGCCCGCTTTACATGGGTTATACTGCCAGACAGGAAATTTCCAAGTTTCCAAGTGCAATATTTTTATCCCTTCAATCATCCCTTATGTTTTAAGTTTTGAAAAGGAAGTTTAGTAAATACTGTTGGCAGACTAAAAGAAAGGGACCGACCAGTCAACATATGTTCACTCAGAATTGAAATAAACAATATCTGTGAGCATATACTGAATGATATGCTATTGGACATATCGTCGATCCAGTGTAATAAACACATAGCTGTCCTAATCAAAAACCTTTTTTTTTTTTTTTGTGTTTTGTGCATATACTAATTTTGTGTCATGGACAGATACCCCATATCCTTTTTCCCCCACTATCTATCAGATCTTCTTTCAGCGAAGATCCGTTAAGCCCACTTTTATAATGGAAGTAAAGGTTTACTAGCTGTGCTTAATTAACAATCTTGATTTATTGCATATTTTCGTTTCGTCTCGAATATTCATGAAATAATTGCCACTGGACGTCACCAAAACAACTTGAAAACCATGAAATACTATTTACAATCATACCACATCTTCTTATTTAATTAACAATAAAAGAGCAAAATCGCTTTGGTCTGATGCTTACAAATATGCACAACAGTCAAATTCCTCCTCACAATGATCTATAATGATGCACATACCTATGCAGATTCGGCCTAAGTGAGCCTCTTATTACTTTAAACTAAACAATGTTTTATTTATCACGTCTTTTTAAACTGACTCAATTGAAACATTATTTTCCTAACCTTTTTTTCTGAGGATGTTACACTTTAAACGCCCATGCCATATCTATTTATATAATTAGCGTCAAATCAAATTGTAATGCGCTCTTTTTAAACTTTGAACAAATAAGATGTACATATTCTTCTTGTGTGTCCTGGTACATTTTTGTCAGGTGAAAATTCATGCATGCAAATTTTAATTGAATTATGACGTCACTTTACGCTCGATTTACTGTTCCGTGAAGTACACGGCTAGGAACAACAGTAGCATTTATACTGGGTGGCTGCCAAGAGCACGCAGAGTCGGTTAAGCATAATAGAATTATAATTCAAACTGTGTTTTCACTGAGCAGACTATAAGAAATAAGCTATAACGAGAGGGATCAGCTTCGTATTGATTCTATATCGTTATTTTTTGTTTGATTACACGAAAATAGTTTTAGTGCTTGATAATACAGTCTGTTTTTACTTTTGTACTTTTTTAAGCGCAAATATTTTTATGAAAATAGTATTTTGTCTGACTTTGCTTAGAGAGAAGCTAAATTGTAAGGGTAAATATTTCCCAGGCACAAACAATATACGGAAAAAAAACTGCGTTGATGCTTTCGTAACAACCTTCTTTTCATCAAATCCAACGAATACCCTTTTTATACACCCCTTTTTTTAAAACTAGATCGATTCAACTTCATATATACTACTCAAAGAAAAAAAGTTTAGCAACAATTCCATTGACATAAATAGGGGGTCATACATTTACAGAAAATGCTCAAAATGATATGAAATTAACAGCATTTAATTGATCAAAGAAGAAAACTAAACAAAATATGATAAAAAAAATGGGATAAAATAAGAGCACCCCACCCCAAGTTTTTGTTGGCATTTTTTTTTTTTTTTTTTTGGCGAGGGAAATTTTAATTTCTGTTCATATGTAATCAATATTGCCTTTAGATTCACCACTTCGTCAATTTTGTTCGTCGTTTGGATTTTTTTTAAACAAGACCATGTGCAAAAAATGTTAAAGTAGTGCAAAAGTTTGCGAACAGTATAGCTGTCTGAAATTTAACCAACATAACTGTAGTACTTTTCAATACACAAATGATTGAAGACACTGTGATAAACTCGATAGATAAATCTAGATTTTATTTTACTTTTTTCAGTCAGAAGTGTTGCTAAACTTTTTTTTACTAATATATGTACAGCTTTTGCGATTTTACAAATACTTCTTTGCAATATCTCTCAAAGTATGAACGTGAGCAATGCCGTTCCAGCGATGCAACAAAGTGTCGATCGGTTCAAGATTGTATCACGATATACACTTAGTATTGTACTATCTGAACCTCCTAAATGTGCATATATTTTTAATGATTCTATTTTTACTTAAACTCTATCTTTTTTAATCCAAAAATATTGTGTGGGGGAATAATTTAAAACATGGCCACCCAAGCTGAAAAAGGGGGTGTCTGGTTTTTTTGTACGGGATTTATAATATATGCAGTCACGTCCTGTCGAATAGGGACGTTTCCATGTGATGAGAGTGTCACACTCTCTTGAAAACATTGCATGTAGTGACCTAAGACAAGAAATAAAATATGCTCATATCCAGCATACTTTTTCCCTTTGGTATAGTCCGAATTTCATGGTGTTCCTCGTGGACGCGAATTATCAATGCATATTTCAGAACCTAAATATTTGGTTTATTATCAAAAATGTTCTATCCTGAATGTACATGGGATATTTGTCACTAGACACTATACAAACAACAGATAGTCAATCCATCACTCAATTATCTTTTTGTTCTCTTAATTTTACTTGTTCTTCGGATTTTGACAGTTTGACAGCATGCATGACAACTTACTAATGCTTAACCCCAGTCGATGTCTCTGATCGCATTCCGTTTTTTGCATGGGAGGTTTATTTAGTCAACGAAGTTTTTACACCAATAAAATAAAGAATGGTTTTACATGAATGATCACTTTTCATGTATATTTGCAATAAAATTTCTATTATCTTAAAGTTTAAAATAAAAAGTGTATAACTTAAATTCTTATTTACAACGACTATGGTTATTTTTTTTCATATTTAACTGACTAAATACTACGTTCCTTCAAGGTATAGACCTAATAGGCCGCGGGACTTATTTCTTGTTCACTTTTGGTACGAGCCCTACTTAAAAATTTGCTTGAATTTGACAAAAATTTTGACACACATGCATTGAGGTTATTTGATTAATTCTTAAAGTTTTGATTTTGTTCAAATATTTTCATTTCATTTGAACAACAAATCAATGAAAACATGTACTGCGGGGATGTCAAAACATTGATCGATGAGTTTTCATTTCATAGCGGATATTGTTAAGCAAAGAAAATCCTCATTAATATATAGACTTCAGTAAAATGCCTTACTTCTTTTAAAATAAAACAGTAATTATACCACACTGGTTTTAGCGGCAGTATTGCGTGTGTCGTTACCCAATTAATTGCTAAAAAAGGCCATTCTGAACCTTAATTACAGTCCCGTCGAACTAGATCGATTTTTTGAAATAATATTGGTGTAATTAAAAGAAGCCGGATTAAGGGAAAATATATTTAAATATGAATATTGTTATTTCATTGTTATATTGTGCAGACGTTTTTTAAAAGCTTTAAACTATAAAAATACGCTGTGTCATTGATTTTGACGTAACTAGATAATTGCGAAACAACAAAATCGAATTTGATTTATGACGAAATCTGCATGCGACATCGTGTAAAAGTCATAACTAATTTTTACATACCCAAAGAAAGTTAAAAGAAATAAAAGGCATACGATGAAGCTAAATCAAAGCAAATTTTGCTGACATGTTACACTATTGTTTCAGAAAAAGGGTGAAGGTTTGGTACCATTAAAACGTTTAAACCCGCTGCATTTGTTTGCACTTGTCCTAAGTCAGGGATCTGATGTTCAGTAGTTGTCGTTTGTTGATGTGGTTCATAAGTGTTTCTCGTTTCTCGTTTTTTATATAGATTAGACCGTTGGTTTTCCCGTTTGAATGGTTTTACACTAGAAATTTTTGGGGCCTTTTATAGCTTGCTGTTCGGTGTGAGCCAAGGCTCCGTGGTGAAGACCGTACTTTGACCTATAATGGTTTACTTTTGTAAATTTTGATTTGGATGGAGAGTTGTCTCATTGGCACTCATACCACATCTTCTTATATCTATGTAAATGTAAAGGGAAGAAAAACACTTTTTTATATTAAATTTACTGGGATTCAAAACATGGAAGAGGGTTGAGATCTCAATAAACCAGTATAACTCTACCACATTTTTATTTGCCTGTCAAAAATCAAGAGCTATTCTTATGATTTAGGTCATTAAGGGTGACAGGGAATAGAAATATGGTCACTTGGTCTTCTTCCGACCTACAATAAAAAGTGGCGCTTCCGTTTGGCTGTGCGGGATGTACAAGCACGCAGCCTCGTCCGATCAGAATGGGGACGTTAATTCCAATGTCTCGTGTAAAGAGAATGCCACACTTTCTGCAGGTTAAGAACCTTTGCAACAACTCTTTGAGGGGTCCGTAGTTGGCCTGTTGCAAGGCAAAATTTTTGTCTCTATCTAATACACCCTCATTTTCCAGTGGCAGTCAAAATTTCCCAGACCTGCATTCTGGACAGCATCTATTACAGGACCTATCTTTTGTATTCATTGTTTATTTTTTCTCGTCCTGAACATGCATGCAATATTTGTTAAGCAACCAACAATCAGTCGTCAATCTTATGGTGTTTGTTAAATGATTCTCTTTTCCAAACTCGGGATAACCCGAATAATCAAGTCCTTATTCCGCTGCTCTACGATGGCTACATTTGAGTAGGAGAGATCGACTACGAGGAGGGAGAATCTGAATTATTCGGCATTCGTCACAACACGGCCAATTCCGTACCTCCATCCGAAGTTAGCCGATTGAATTATTCGGGTTAAACTGTGGACGATTCAATGCTTGACCTGTTGTATATGATCTCTGTAGATGTCTCTTAGTTTTTGTGTCGTTGGGTTGCTCTTATTTACATGCAAGAACAATTAATCTTAGAAAAATTACTTAGTAAGACATTCGAGCATAATTTTCTTTCAATGGCATTGTCATCTGAAGAAGAAGAGTGTTTGCGTTCAGCTAAAAGCACCAAGGTCAGATCTAAGAGCAAATATACCAAACCTCTAAGTATATCCTAAAACTAGCAGCACCGCTATAATTTAGGAACGATTGAACAATGAAAAATCATTATCCATAACTTCATTTCATATAACGTGCTAGTCCGCTTTGCTCTGACGGTTTATTATGACTGACTGGGATCCTATCATAAAAAGGCCGTCACGTCAGAGTAATAGAACACTAGCGACATGCAAGTTTTTAAATTCAAACTCAAATATGTAGCATTCTAATTTCAGTGTTCATTTTAACTTAATAGCAATTTGTGACAAATATTTAAAGATGAAACATTTTTTAACCCATCAAAGAACCTTAGATTTTTCATGCAAATAACAGAATTCACTTTTCTTTTGTTCTGACGACTTTTTAAAATAAACAAATAATAATGAAAAGAACTGAGTTAGTTAACATTTTAGTGACCCTGTACATGTGTTAGCATACAAGACGTGTGTAGGTGTACCGTTATTGGAGGTGTGAATTAGATATATATCCATCAACCAATTAGGAGGAAATCTGAACCTGGACGACAAAGAACGAGACAACAAAAGAAAATAACTTACCAGTTTAATAAACATGTTTTTTACGATGATAGATCATTGTTGTTTTATTGATGTTAACCAATTATCTCGATTTTCACTTAGAAAGTACAATTTTGCCCTCTTTACGCATGCACACCTTATCACAGGCTACCGGTCCTGCAGATGCAACTGGTAACACGGACCACAATCTGCTGTACAAGGTTTCAAAGTCCATTGAATTGCAATGCCAATCCGAACAGTAGATAACAATCTGATGTATACACGATTGCAAAATCCATTGAATTGCAATGCCAATCCGAACAGTAGATAACAATCTGATGTATACACGATTGCAAAACCCATTGAATTGTAATGCCAATCCGAACAGTAGATAACAATCTGCTGTATACACGATTGCAAAATCCATTGAATTGCAATGCCAATCCGAACAGTAGATAACAATCTGCTGTATACACGATTGCAAAATCCATTGAATTGTAATGCGAATCCGAACAGTAGATAACAATGTGCTGTATACACGATTGCAAAATCCATTGAATTGCAATGCCAATCCGAACAGTAGATAACAATCTGCTGTATACACGATTGTAAAATCCATTGAATTGCAATGCCAATCCGAACAGTAGATAACAATCTGCTGTATACACGATTGCAAAATCCATTGAATTGCAATGCCAATCCGAACAGTAGATAACAATGTGCTGTATACACGATTGCAAAATCCATTGAATTGTAATGCCAATCCGAACAGTAGATAACCATATGCTGTATACACGATTGCAAAATCCATTGAATTGTAATGCCAATCCGAACAGTAGATAACAATCTTCTGTATACACGATTGCAAAACCCATTGAACTGTAATGGAAATCGGTACAGAAGATAACAATCTGCTGTATACACGATTGCAAAACCCATCGAATTGTAATGGAAATCGGAACAGTGTATAGACAGAAAATGTTGTAAATTGCACGATTGCAAAAACATTTGATTTGAATGGCAATTAGGAACACAGAAAATATTGGGTGTGTAGCAAACTTGTACCATATTAAAGTTAAACACTTCATTCTGCCAGCCACTTCCTCCAGCTAAGACATTCAACAGTGTCCCAGAGTGAACACATATGATTGACAGACGCGAATTCAGACGGGGGCCCCCTTTAAAAGAAAAAAAATAAGAAATGCATTTTTTAAAGGTTTGATAACAACTACA
This sequence comes from Mytilus coruscus, assembly GCA_017311375.1. Taxonomy (NCBI): domain Eukaryota; kingdom Metazoa; phylum Mollusca; class Bivalvia; order Mytilida; family Mytilidae; genus Mytilus; species Mytilus coruscus. The sequence goes on along the minus strand of CM029603.1, from coordinate 81,514,053 downwards.
TTTTTGTCAAAATATTGTCCTAATTTTTAGGAGCGCCTCCCCCTCCCCAACATCAAATCCTGGGTCCTCGCCTGATTGAGACATCCATCGCTCCGCGAAGGACATGACGTCATATTATAAGGACTAATGTATGTAATATATATTGAAGAACTTAGTGTCATAAATTCATTTTAAGTAACAAATGAGCCGCGTTGAAGGCCTTACTGTTACTTTGAGACGAAGAACAGCAATAAACGCGTCGTTCCTTTGCTTTTTGTGCGTTTTTTTTTTGCTGTGCAGGTACTGATTTTGTGTTATGGATGGACACCCCATATTCTTTGTTTTTCTATTAACTATCTGAAAACTTATTCCTTTGTTTGTGAATTGGTCCAATTAACAGACTAATGAACTCTGCTATTTTTTTTAACCGTATATGTTTTATGAATTGAGAGTTCTATGGGTTAGTTCTGGTACAACAAAATAATATGTCGTTGTTTATGTGTCATGTACTTGAATTCATTATCATTTATGGGGAATTTTCATGGATTTCGTGGGTAAAAGTGAATCAAGAATGAAAGTGTTCAATAAGATACGAATAAATTTCAAATTCATTAAATCAAGACTGAATTCAATAAAGTACAATGTGTCCTCAATCAACGAAAATTTGCTACCACCGAAAATAATCGATCTAGTAGTACATTAAAACAATAATAATATTTAAGTTCGACTACGATCATAACTGACTAGGATTGCCAGTTAAAACACAATTGGAAAAAAAAACCACAAAAGTACAAGCAGCACAAAAAACCACTACAAGATTCTCTTTGATTCAGATCACCGGAAACAGTTTTCTTGTAACCCATTCTAATCATTAGAAAGGAAGAGTCTCTATTGTTCGTAATTGAGTGATAGAGGTATACATTTTGTCGCTGCAAACCAATGATCCATTCGACCTTATTTGTATATTACGAACAACAGTCCTCGCAACTTTGGCTGATTCCTTATTTTAAAAGAAGAAAAGCCCCGGATTCATCCGATGTTTGCCGATTGTGACTAACAATGGAAACTTGCGGCCAAAAATTTCAAGACTATATGAATTTTCAATATTTAAACCGAGTGTAATCACAAAGACAAAAAAATTACAACAACAAAAACCTAAGAATATGAAATACGAACATGGGTAAACTGCACCGAATGAGATGTCCGTCTTATTGGTCTGTAGTTATAATATTTAGTTATTAGTCAAATGCTATAAGAGAACGGAAAACATGAAGAAATATGAAACATGGAAGGATGAGAACCACTGCAAATGTGAAGAAAAGAATATATGGGGTATACGGGAAACATCGTAATGAAATCAATTGGCTCCTGGAAATCAGCAATAAAAATTCACTGATGAAAAAAGGATCCAAAATAATGTCAAATGCAATACCCAATAAAAACACCATGCATACTTATAATATTCTATAGACTTGCCTTTTCCGTAAGATTTTCTCTAGAATAAACTTATCATAAATACCAGGCTCAAAATATTGTAATTCAGACGAGAGTTTCGTCTACAAAAGACTCATCAGTGACACTCGAATCAAAAAAGTTAAAAATGCAAAAGTTAAAAATTCGAATTTGGGAAAATAGTCATCCAGACAAGTAGTCATACTGTAATTTATATCACTGTTTGATACAAGTGCAGATTTGTATTCTTTTCGTTTACATTCCTACAGTGGTAACAAAAACATCAAAATAATGTCAGCATTCTTCACACCACTGTGTTTCATTCAATTAATTCTAGACACATTGCATTGTGGGATTGACATGATACTAGTCTTAACAATAACGATGAAGGCACTTCGAATCAATCGTCTCACTCAAAGTTTGAAAATTTGCCGTTAAAGTTTGTCACAAACTTCTTGTGCTTGGTGTTAAGATAAACCTTGATAATACATGTCAACTAAACAACACCGTTGCTGCGCAGCGGCAGTCCGAGAGAACATCTACACGAGGGCAGGGTTTTAACGTAATCAATAAATGATAAATAGAGGGCTTTTGAAACATGACATGAAGAGATAAATAAAATCAACAAGTTCGTACCTGATTATTTCTTTCTTAATCAAAATTTGTCTTTGAAGTCCCTACACCCTAATTTCAAAGAATACACGGAGATATTGGCCATTATGTCTCGGTATGTCGGGCGAATATTCATTTAATTTTTCAGTGAATGAGGAATAAAAACTGACCGAAGCAAACGTATTAAGATGTTTAAGATAAAACGAGTATCTGCATGGGTTTTTGATTTGTAAAATTTGGGTCTATCGTTTTGGCCGAGTATTGATTACTGATATTATTATGATCATGTGCTGCTTTCAGGGCCCCGATTTAACCGCTAGCCACAATGTCAAGTATTTGGTTCGCTCGCTGAGCTTACTCGCCAAAGAGATTCCTATTGTGACTGTCGGCTGATACACTGATTCTATCGTTCCAATTTTGGTATTTCCTATTTCTAACGAAACAAAACTTGAGCGGCTGATACTGTAGTGGACGCAGAAAACCTAATAATATTTATATGGTGTTAAATCGGGGCCTTTTTGGTCTCCTTATACATTTAAAATAATGCTTAAAAAGTAAATCTTACATTGTTATCAAATGTAACGTATGCTGCTTGTAACGCCACAAAGCCGAAAATACTAAGCGACTGTGGGCAGGGTGAAAAGCATATAAGAGTACAAGTGAGTATCCACAGCTTTTGTGTCCCTTCAATATGTTTTAAATATGGCATACAAGCATCTTAAGTTGACTGAATAAAATACTTGTTTGTAAATCCCAAGGTGCCATATTACTAAAACAAACACAAGTAGCAACCAAATTGAAAATAGTACACTAACTCCAATCTTTAAAATAAATAAGATTAAATTTCAACAATGCACATACATTATGGCTACATAATACCGAATTTTAATCCTTTTTAATCTTTAAATACAAATGTCAAAATTTAAACTCTACTAATTTAAAAATAAATATGTAATTTCAATAGCTTTTTGTCTTCTTTGTACTTTCACCCCATGTAATGAATGACAAAAGAACTGTCCAGTAAACCCGAGGCCGGACTACGTCGTGATGGTAAATAGTAATGTAAATATAACATGACGGAGATTTTTCAATTAATGAAAACGGCAAGAGGATTTTTAGTTATTTAATCTTAAATAAACACTGGTAAAACCCTACTGTAAATACCAGCTTTCACCCTTATGGTACTTATCTCGTATTTAAAACTGTATTTAGTTTATAAACACAGGCGGGAATATAAGTCCATTTGCACAAGTCACTTATATGTTGTTAAAGGTCAGAGCAAACGGTAATGCGTTTTAAATAAAGAATAATTCGTTGGCGTAGTCACTGCTTCTTTATGACTTTTGCTTTTCCCGTTTGACATCAAAACCCTTGCTAGAGTGAATTCTTTCAACTGTGCGGGGTGTATTAATAAACATCCCCGTTAGGTCAGGAGGGGAACGTTAAAACATATACCTCGTATAGGATGAGTGCCACACTCTTTACATGTCTCTCTAGGGTGTTCCTAGGGTTCCCGTTGCCAGGCAAAAATTTTGTCTTTTTTCTAACATGTCTCATTTTCTATTGGCAGTCCAGATTTCCCGCGCTTCATCCCAGTCGACCTATTTTGCATAATCTACTTATTGCTAACATGTTCTCATCCTGAATATGGATGAAATATTTGCCACTGGACGTTAAGAAAGCAATCAATTGAACTTTAAATTTGATGAATCGTTAAATAGGAATCAACATTTATTATCAGTGAACAAGTGGCAAATATTCATGTTTATTCAGGAGTGGACGAATGCAAATTAAACAATATTGTAAAAGTTAGTACTGCAAATTTGGTCGACTGGGAGGGCGTGAAATTTTGAGTTCGGTCAGGAATTGGGCCTGCACTGGAAACATCCAAACTAATTAAATGTTTGCAATGGTTCTTAAACTAATACAAAATAGCATGGCACTCATATTTGAAGGCCCTCGCAAACAACTCAATAAAAATCGATTTACCCTTTCATTATCTAAACTAGAAAAGTGGGATGCCATAAAGACCCTCGTTCCTTAAGTCGAGGTAACCCTTGTTTTCTAGGAATAGTTCAGAAGGTGGTTAGCATAGAAAGTAATTGAATCTTTATATTTGGTATCGAATACTTAAAGTCTTAATGGATTCTGTTCCGAATGAATAAATTGTGGAAAATCCATTAATCCGCAATTAAAAACCGGAAGTTAATACAAGCCCATGAATAGATTGGTTTACTGTCAATCGCCAATTAACACGTGAGATCAATTTTTATATTTCCCCAAACCTAGAAATAGTTTCGTATCAAAATCAGTAAACTTAACAAATAAGGAAAAATATTGGTATTGGGTTTCTATACAATACAGAAAACTTTTTGATGGAAAACGCAAGGAGGTGACTAATTTAGCTTGTATGATATCTAATTGTCTGTAATCAATACCGAACCGAACATGTTAATAAACATATTTAGAAATAGTTATTTGAAAGTTTTGATTTTAGAAAAATCAAATATAATAATAAATTTAAGCAAGTTATTTTCGTATATATGAATGAAGATACCGTATATAATTAATTCGAGCAAAGGAAAAAGTGCGATAGAAAGAGATTCTGGCCTTTTTCTGTCTCAAAGTTTAAGTTATTGTTAAGTTTTGCTTAAAATTATGATATACCATTATAGTTGCAGGAAAGTTAACGCAGCGCAAGAGTTTAAAAGCATGTTCTCAGACTTTCTTAAATAACTTTTCATTCCCATTGTCTTTTTTTTAATTTTCTAAAATGAAAAGGTCGCCCGTATAGTTTAAAGAATAAAGCCAATAGGAAGAAATTCCCAAAAACTCTAAGAATGTGTATGGTACTAAGATAATGTGTTAATGTTTTGTTTGTATTGTTTAACCCTTAGAGTTTTTTTGCAGTTAACTATAACATGATTTACCCGATAGAACATATGTTATTTTCTAAAATTTATATAGCACGCTAAAGTTTAATTATCAAATATATATCAGCGAATTTTTACTTATCACGAGCACACGACGAGTTCCACTTGTGGAACAAGTACTACTTGCCCTTCCGGAGCACATGAGTTCGTCCTCAGGTTTTTATTGCATATCATGTCATTTATTCTTAAAGAATGTCAATGTGATGTGTCATGTTGTGTGTCATGTTTGTCATTTTCTTTTGGCCATACCTGTACGTGGTATCATTTTTCTTCTACTTCCGGTTTTATTGCTCCTGTGGTATAGTCTCCCTCTGCTACAGTGGACTAGACAAATGCAGATTTAGATTAAAAATACTGCTCAATATTACACGGGCTGGTTACAGTAGCCAAGTATAATTATACTAGTTTACTGAGAACGAACAGCTGCATGCATGCATTTGGACATGCTTTCTGAATTGGTAGTTAATGACTGGCTTGTACAAAGTATCCAGGGAAAAGGGATATTGTGTATTTATTCATGAAACAAAACCCCTGGATCAGGAACAGTGTCCTTTTTTCTGTTCTATTTCTGGTGTTCAAAATGAACAAGGTATAATACCCTATGTTTTGTTATAGGTATTTTAGTTAGACATATCAGCGACGTTAGGGATTGCGCCAAGCTTTTACGCCCTTTTTCAAATATTTAGTTGTCAACATAGTATTTCCTTTGCTAATATTTGTGCCATTTATTCCAGTCTTTAATTTATTTTAATTTTATTGCTATTTGGACTTTTTTAAAATATTGACCGTTCCATGACGTTTCATATGTTTTCTCCGCCCGGCAGTAAGACCCTTGCTAGTATGGGTGGCTGCGAGGGTGTATGATAAGTACCTACTTCCGGTAGTAATTTGGAACGGTTGCATGTATATCCGATGCATCGTGCTTGAAATGCCGCTCTCTTCACGTTAAAGAACACGGATATTTTGGAGGGGTTGGTGTTGCTCAGTCTTTGGTTTTCTATGTTGTGTTTTGTTTACTGTTATTTTTCTTTTGATCGTTTTTTGTCATGGCAATCTTAGTTTTTATTCGACTAATGAGTTTGAATGTCCCTTTGGTATCTTTCGCCACTCTTTTGCAACAACCCATTGAGGGGCTAGTATGTGACTGACCGGTTGAAAGGCAAATGTTTCCCACTTTCCATCATAACATCTCTTACATGTGGAAGTCCTACGTTTTACCCTTTATCGAAGTTTTACCCACTCATATAACAGACGCTACTTATATTATTCAGTATTGTTTTTTAAATAAAATAGATGATGAAGATCATTTCTTATTTAAATGTAAACAAATGAAAACTTGAGATTTGAATTCTTAAAAAAAGTAAAAATGTCTATTCAAATATAGATCAGATGCATAACTTGGATAAACTGGTGTCATGTCTTTCATGTCCGTCAGTTATGCGGTATGCTGCTCCATTTATGAAAAAGTCCCCTAACGGGAGGGATTGTACTTGATTTTCATATGATGAAGACATAATCTTTCAATCAGTTTAATTGAGGTCTGGAGCTGGCATGTCAGTAACTGCTAGTAGTCCTTTGTTCATTTATGTATCTTTGTCATTTTGCTTAGTTTCTTTTGTTTCCTATTCTGACATCGGACTCGGACTTCTTTTAAACTGAGTTTTACTGTGCGTATTGCTATGTGTTTCTTTATTCTACATTGGCTAGAGGTATAGGGAGGTTGAGATCTCACAAAACATGTTTAACCCCGCCGCATTTTAGCGCCTGTCCCAAGTCAGGAGCCTCTGGCCTTTGTTAGTCTAGTATGTTTTTTAATTTTAGTTCATTTATATGTTTTGGAGTTTAGTGTGACGTCCATTTTCACTGAACTAGCACACAATTTTAGTTAGGGACCAGCTGAGGACCACCTCCGGGTGCGGGATTTTCTCGCTGCATTGAAGACCCATTGGTGGCCTTCGGCTGTTGTCTGCTCTTTGGTCGGGTTGTTGTCTCTTTGACATATTCCCCATTTCCATTCTCAATTTTACTGGTCACTGTGGAGAGTGGATCAACAATTGCGTGATATGTACATATATAAATTCATGTCTTTCTTTATTATTTTTGTGATGTATTATGTAATGTGTTATTTTGTTTTCATGTATGCCATCAACCCCATTGGGGTATACTAGTGCATTATTATTTTCAATAAGTAATAAAGGCAAATATATTATTAACTGTTTGAATGTTCTCGCCCTGAACATATACATAATATTTTTGTTCACTGGACGGTAAGCAAACAACAACCAATCAATCAATCCATTTTGTCCAACCAATGAAAGCACAGGAACAGTCTTTATTAAGAAAGAAGCATGCCTTAGAAGCCAAGTCACCGATACGAACACGTACAACAAACAAATTGAAAAGAAAATATCACGTAAAAAATGACCATCTATCCACCAGAGTTCAAATGACGCGGATGTATTGGTCACCATAAAGCCATGCCGTATATATTCAGCTAAATAGCCCAGACATAACTTAAGAGTCTGATTTGCATGTTTTCCAAATTATAGTCACGTGACACACTTTCTTTCTAGAATTTATCAATATGATCTTGACAAGAAAGCATTTAAATCAATTATTGGGATAAAATCTTACTGCCATGTCGAGCCTGTATTTAACTTGACTATTTTCAACTTAACAAGGCAATGCAATCACTAAGATTAATTAATTTGACACAAAAAGCCATGTTAAATTATGAAATGTGACGTAAACAGTCTAGTCCCGGAATTTTATATAAAATAAGAATTCCAAGTAATTTTTTTTATTCAAGTCATCATACTAACTAATGGCGCTTTGAGAACATATTTGAGTCGTAATATTTTATTATTGAATTATTACAAAATGAATTAAAATTCCATATTGAAATGCACCGAGATGAAGCAAGAGATCTGGGTAATATAACGATTGGCACTTTTATGGCGGAATAAAATGTGCCAACTATAATGTAAAAAAACAGTAAAAATAAAATACTCGATAGGTTTTAGAATGTCGTTGAATCAGAGAGACAGAGAGACAGAAGTATTTTAACTAGGTTACTCAGTGTAGCTTTTCAATGAATTTCACTTGCCGAAAAGGGGGAGAGAGAGAGAGAGAGAGAGAGAGAGAGAGAGAGAGAGAGAGAGAGAGAGAGAGAGAGAGAGAGTAAAGAAAAGCTTTGTTTTACAATTTACAGAAAGAAAAAAGAATTAATGTATTTCTAGGTGTAATATATGATAGGTTTTTAATGCGTGTGCGAACTACTATCTGAAATAAAAGAACTTGATTTACTTTCAAACATGAATAGATATATCAGAACAAGAATACAGTTTTGATAAATGTCGATTAAAAGTGTAGTGAAGTTAAAACCGTTTTACACGTCAGTTAAATACTAAGAAACAGGTGCACTATACCAATTTCCGCCACGCATGTGCTACCGTGTCATGTTAAAGTAAAGGCAAGATACGTAATTATATTGGAAAGGTCAGCTGCTATTGACCTGTGAAGACTATATCAGATCTAAAATCCACAATTTTAGGTTAAAAAGATAAAACAACTAACTAATTAATCTTGCCATTATTTATAGAATCAGCAAGTTTTGAAAACATTGCCATGCAACAGATCGGATGTTCGGCTCTATTTAGTTCATCAAACTTTGCTGGTTACTAATGAGCCATGTGTTTTCGGGGGAACCGGTTAAAATTCCTTCCTAGGGAGAGCGGATACATGGTAAATTTTAAGTCGAACCTGATTATACTTTTTACACTACCTTCTCTGTTAAGGCTCGTTTTCACTTTCAACGTTTTCATGTACAAATTATCTTGGGCCAAGTATTTGATTGATTTTTTTAGTGACAAGCGCACGTCAAAGAAAACTTTGATCAAAAACTTTGACGGACTTGGATGGAATAGAATCTCAATCATCCTATTTTTCTTGGAACTTGGACGGGAACTATTCAATGACACATAGTGCAGTTTTTGGTTTGACCAAATTTTTGATAAAATAACTTTGATAGCTACAACTGATGACTTGGACCAAGTTTACCTGTTAAAAGGAAACTTTGACCCAGTTAACTTTGAAAGTGACAACCGGGCTTCACAATCTAGTTTGGATCTTCAATGTTGGTACAATAAATTTTGCTTACATTTTGTATGTTATTTGTGTCAAGATTTATCAAAATTAGTTGGGGGCCAGAAATTGTGAACTCCACCTATTCATATACCTAAATGCAACTTTCATAACTATTTCTACAAATGTACAATAGATTCTAGGTAAAAACACTTATAATGATAATTACTATTGAGTTGGGTACTATATATAAAACTACGAAAAAGGAAGAAGATCCCAAGTGGACAATCTAAACATAGTTTTGTAAGACAACGTCCTGACCAAAAATACGTACAGGAAAACAACGGTCCATAAAACATTTCATACACAAACGTAGAGATTAGGTGCTACGCAAATCCGGTTTTAAATTATTAGTCATCAATGATAAGTCTTTATTGTCATATAATGATACATAATTAAACTTGTGACAAAACAATCATAAACAAAAACAAATGAAAACTGATTTGAATATCTATATAGATATATGCACAAGCAAACATAACTAAGAGTCTCAGTGCGAAGACTGGTTTAAAAGGGAACCTGTTTTTTTTTTCTCTAATTTGGTTTAGATTTGAAGGATTTAGCAGGACCACTAGCTTTTCTGTATAGAATTTAATAGATGCTGGGTATACGTAAATTGCATCCAAATGACGTAAACGTTACATAACCATGACTTTAAATATCGAGTGCCTAGAAAATGTGGAAGTTCGAGATCGTGCTGGGTTGTTAAGCTAATATCAAACATGCATTATTAAAACTTTAGTAATATATTGATGCCAAAATGTCATGCCTTCCTTGACAAGTGCAATTTCAAACTGGAACAATATGTTCCAAGCTGCAATTGTTGACTTATGAAAAAATATCTCTGGACCGTGGGAGAGCTGTTGACTGAACGTGCAGGCAGAATAAAAGATAGATTGCTAAAATTAAATATAGATATTGACCGTTTTTCAAATGTTTGTATAAAATTTAATTCGAAATGCGGGTGGTGTTTTGATTGTAAGTGATCGAAGACAAGACAGGTCATTGGTACTAACTGGGCGAGATAATTACATGACGATGGACAGTCACACAACTGTCGTTTTGTATTCCGCCAGCCATTGAAACATTAGGTCATTAAGTGTACCATTTTTTTGGACCATCGATTGACAACTATAATCGATTTCATTCTATAAAAGCTTATAATCTCAATGATGAAAGTATAGATCGCACTTGATAGTTAGGAAATACAACCGGAGCACACGGTTTGATATTTTCTCCTTGGCTGAATCCTGAGTATTGCATTCTATAGTAATTTATAAGAATGAATTGAACGGTTTATAGAAACCGCGAGTTAGTTATTTTACTAGCTATACACAGCTATAGTTAAAAGTATTGAAAAGTAAAACTAAACTGTCAATATTTGCTCTGATCGATCAATAGTAAGTTTAAATAGATCCCAGGTATGAAGGACCTGGGACGGTAAAGTGTGTTCTTTCAAATTACAAAGATAACAACTTTCACTGTTAAATAAATGTCAAACCGAACAGATAAGAACTATCAAAACGCACTGAATCATGTTCTCTCAACGAACTCTAATCTTAACGCGTGGAGACAAGCGATAAAAAATCTCCCCAATTTTTCATAAATTCTGTCAGCTTTTGTTGATGTATGGAGACGGTTAACCTACGAAGCCCCAGATTTATCTCTGCTAAACAAAATACTTGGCAAAAATTTGCAAAACACATCATGACGACCGACAAATATTCCACGGAATGTTTGGATTGTTTTAGCAGGAATACAAGACATGTCAACAGCATATCAAATTTTACTTACTGCTTATAATTGCATGAGGCATGACGCTGCATAATTTATGCCGAAGGAAAACGTATTATACATTCTATATTATAGAAACATGCTAAATTTTATGGTTATTTGTATAAGCAAAGTTATGTGTCAATTATATTGAAAATGCTGCGTTCGCATCACCCTTGACTGGACCGAACAGACCAAAGAGAGCACGAAGAAATGTAATACATTTCACTTAAATATATTTTAAGCTTTAAACTATTTTGTCTAACTATATACCGTCGGATTGTTTTCTTAGAATTGTTTTTCATTTTGTAGAAAACGTAAATGTTAGTGTCTTTATTAAAATCCCATGGTCACTAGATTAGATTCCATCTGCATGAAGTGTTCATATATAAGGTCCCTCATGGGGGTGTCCAAGTAATCACATAATCACAATTTGTTTGCCAATATAATCACATAATCATTAATTATTTTTTTAAACAAGATAATCAATTAATCAAAATACAGTCCAAGATTATCAAATAATCAAATAATCATGAAATATTTGGTATGATAATCAAATAATCACTATAAAAACGGCCAAGTAATCACATAATCAAAAACCCCATGAGGAGGCTCATATATAAATTGTTTTGTACTATTATTATTCTTGTGATGTATTATGTTCTATGTTATTTTGTTACTCTCATGTATACCATCAACCCCATTGAAGTATTACTATGCATTTAAATAAATAAAAGTTACTTAATAAGTTTATAGACAAATGTATTTAGACCAGCACCTGGAGGTAAGTATATTTGGTTTTAGTCTTGATTTTCAAACACTGTCAATACCACTGCTGTGGGACTATATATATATTTCGTTTGGGCTTGTATTATATTTGCCTTCGGGTTTATATGATCCGTTCATCCTATTTCGACTCTTTAAAATTCAAGAGTCTATCCTAAATTGAGGTAAATTATATGGCCTTCCAAATACCGTTTCGATTCCTAACATCACTGAAGAGACATTAATTGTCGAAATCCGGATATGGTGTACTAATTTTTGCACCTTTTGTTTGCGGTATACCATCTTTTCCGCAAGTTTATTGTTTTCTGTTTGATATCAAATTAATATTTAAGATATATTTTGTTACATCTGGTGATCATTTTATTTGGCAATCGCCAATGGCAGTCAGCAGGGTTTAAGAACATCAGTTGTTCGACCTGCTAGTCAAATGCGTTTTGTTAAAATATACTTTGTCATTTTTTTGGTCTTTTGGAAAATGTTGTTTGTGCTGTATTTAGACCTCTTTACCAAGAAATTTGTTTTGCATGCACACGTATAAAAATTGCGGTTTTTATCCAACGCAATCATTTATATATAAGTTACACCAACACTGCTTGTAGCCAGTACTGCAATTCCAGCATGAATTATTTTAAAGATATATTTTGCCAAATTATCATCAATTATTATTGAAACAAATGTCCCCACTCTCTTAATACTATCATGACATTTAATGGTTAAGTTTAGGTTCTCTTTTTCATAAATGTATGATGCAAAAACTATTTCACTTAGTAATGAATGGGAAAACATTTTAAAAGGTTAAAAACAAAAATTTACTGATAGATAATAATCCAAATAGTACCAACTTTAAAGGTTTCTTTGTAATTGATTGATTGATTGATTGATTGATGTTTAACGCCATTTTCAACACTATTGTGCTATTTCGTGGTGGTCAGTTTTTATTGGTGGAGGAAGCCGGAGTGCCCGGAGAGAACCACCGACCTTCGGTAGGAACACTGACAATCCTAGTCAATTAAGATTGGAGTCGAGTGCACCTGCCTTGTGTGGTATTCGAACTCACAACTTCAGTGTTGACACTCTTTGTAATTGAATATAGACTGCTGGTAATTGTAAAGATTCTGTGAGCGTAGCTATCCTGCAAGCCATTTTAAGGTTGCTTAGTGTTTGGGTAAAGAGTACTGTCCATTGTAAGGCTGGCAATTGTAAAGACTCTGTGAGCGTAGCTATCCTGCAAGCCATTTTAAGGTTGCTTAGTATTTGGGTAAAGAGTACTGTCCATTGTAAGGCTGGTAATTGTAAAGATTCTGTGAGCGTAGCTATCCTGCGAGCCATTTTAAGGTTGCTTAGTATTTGGGTAAAGAGTACTGTCCATTGTAAGGCTGGCAATTGTAAAGACTCTGTGAGCGTAGCTATCCTGCGAGCCATTTTAAGGTTGCTTAGTGTTTGGGTAAAGAGAACTGTCCATTGTAAGGCTGGCAATTGTAAAGACTCTGTGAGCGTAGCTATCCTGCGAGCCATTTTAAGGTTGCTTAGTGTTTGGGTAAAGAGTACTGTCCATTGTAAGGCGTAGTTTGTTGACTACAACGTTGGTCATTTAAAGGTTTGTATTTGTTTTGGTAGTTTGATGACCATTGCAAAAATAACGTATGCACAATCAGCTGGCAATATTTGCAACATTTCAAGATTTGTTTGTTGCTTGGTTAATTCCGTGATCATTGTGCATGGGTACATATATCAAAATAAGAAGATGTGGTACGACTGCAAATGAGATAAATCTCCATCCCAGAGACCAAATGACGTAGAAGTTAACAATAACATCTCACCGGGAAACGGGAAAACTAGCGGTCTGATTTATGTACAAGACACTAAGCAAAAGAACAATCATGACAGATAGCAACCAACGAGAACCACTTAATTTCAGTCTACTTGTAATTTTAAATATAAACGAGTTCTAAGGTAAAGTCTGCTGGTCATTGGATTTTTGTTTTTGTTCAGGTTGTAAGGTGAAGCATAACATACCACATAATACAATGTATTGAATCCTATAAACCCTCGAGCTTCTTGTTGCGGTATCATAAATGGTATTGGTGCAACAGTGAAAAGAAGACCAATAGATAATATATTAAAAATGTAGATCGATAGAGGTTTTATTTAAAGTTGCTGGATTGTTGTCTCAATTGTATTTACCCTCATAAATCCTTCAGCTCATATTCACGTATGGCATTCAAACACCCATAATGTGTTCTCAATAAATCTAAGTTAAAAAAACTATTCAAAGTTGAAATAAGCAAGTCCGATCTTTACATGCCTGTCTTAAGTAAAGCAACATGTTAGTGGTTGTCTGTTTTAAATACTTTATTGGTAATAATCCTTAAAAGGATATGGTGTAGATAGTAGAGCTTTTAAAGTCTTATGTCAATTTTGTCACAACTTTGTCTGGAATCAGGACAATTGAATACTTGACCTATGGTTTCAACATTTACCTAATGTCTAGATGTTAGACGAAATGTAAATTAATGTAAGTAATAACAATGATAATTGTAATGATTTTATGGTTCTAGTCCTGCCTGGAAATAAATGTATGTGATTGATATAGAATGGAGATAATAACATCTGTCTCAACTTTTTCAATGTATAAAAAAAATGTTTTCTGTTACAAATCATGATGTATTGTTTTCATGTGTACATGTCTTGCTGCCCATCAAGGGCCCTTGATTGGAATAATAAATATTTTTATTCTTATTCTTATTCTTGTGTTGAAGAAGGCATGTTCTAAATGTCTCTCTGGTTTCATTTTGACATTTTACGGTTTTGTCTCAGCGTTGAATAGCCATGTCTTTTAATTCACATACATGCTTGCATAAAATTGACACGTTTGTCTCCTTTTCCATTTGACTAACAACCATGTAGAACCTCGATAAACAATTCGCTGTAGGTTGATGAACGACATTCTCCAAAGAACAGTGCTCAAAACTAGGAAATACCTATACATCTTTCGCCCAATAGGAAGTTAAGTGATAAACAATTCCCCGCCAAAACCTCTCAAGGCTGACGTGTTAAGTAAGTGGGTACTTGTTATCAGAGTAATAATACTAATTATATACATAATATGTACATTATCTATAACAAGTGTGCCTCAGTTACGTTTTTAACAATATTTTCGCTTTATCATATTTATAGTTTGTCAGACACTTGTTCAAATTCTTCCGTTAAACATTATTTAACTTGAGTAGGAATGAGTCGTCATTTTATTGAAGGTTACGGCAGATTAAGCTTGTTAAAGCTTGTTTATTTAGATACCGAAAAAACACATATTCAAACTTCTTATACGTGTAGTCTATGTAATTTTATTTAGGTGCAATTTCATAAAGAGTTTAAGATACGATTGTGTAAGTTTAAAAACAAGATACACCAAAACATAAAACCAGGGGCGGATCCAGCCATTTTTAAAGGGGGGGGGGGTTCCCAACCCAGGATAAAGAGGGGGGTTCCAACTATATGTCCCCATTCAAATGCATTGATCGTCAAGAAAAAGGGGGAGTTCCAACCCCCGGAACCCCCCCTCTGGATCCGCCACTGAAAACAACTCTTATTCAGTTACCACAGGACCTGTAACCACCAGAGGATTTTTTTTTTATTTTCCAGAGTAGCAAATTGGAAAGTTCTGCAACATCATCACCACTTAAAAAAATCTGGTGGAATATATCAGACAGTCTCTGTTAATTTACTGAAACCTTGGTTAGTATCAGGTGCAATGAAGAGAGTGATATATAATAATAGACACAAACAGTACGTTGACACCAAGATGTCTTTGTTTTTGTCGTGTCGTTGAGTTGCTGTCATATTGACGTTCACTTACCACTTCTTTTACCCATGTTTATAGTACGTATGGGGGATTGCTTTTTTTTCCTACTGTCAAAAATTCTAAAATGAGCGACCTCTTTGTAATTTCATTTATGGAGAACCCCTTTTCGCCTCTTGATCGTGAAAGGTATTTATGCAATTATTTCTTATCTTCAATGGCATGTAAAAAGCTCAATCTATCTTATGCCAATCAATTTTGAAACTTAATCACTTTGTAAGAGGGGATGGATGAAGAAAGTTGCCTCCTAATCATATTTATCCTTTTGTAGTTGTAAATATTTTTTTGGTTCATTGTTGGTTTATTGCCTTACTCAGCCTACATGTGTGTATGTTTAAGTTTGTTTGTTGTGTGTCGTTTCTTATTAATTATTTTAATTTAAGCGTTCCTTTCTATAAACGTATCAGTCTGTATTCTGAAATCTTTCCTTTATCCATTTTATCTGTGCACTTTCTCCACAAACTAACATTCTCAACCTTGAGTTCGGATAATCCAAGGTGAAATGCACTTACGATTATCTCTAGCTGAAGTACCATTACAAACGTCCGGCCATAGCTATAAACACGAAGTCAATTGGCACCACAATATAACGGAATGACAGTTTTATGGATGGTTATAATCAGTAGTTACAATTCTGACAGAATTATTGTTATATTACCACACTAACACATGGTTATAGTCATCATTTCTCAAATGTTTACTCAAAACTATAATCAAGGAAAAAATGTAACATATTTTCCCGCAGAAAAAAAACCGTAAATACAGTGAAACCAATATTACTTGTGAAAAAAGGTGAAATTGTCTTATTAGTTTTTTTCCACTCGTATTTAGGTAACAAGTAATTTCATGTCAAAACGAATTAACATATATACGCTTGTTCTGACAATTCTAATTAACATTATAACTAAGATATGCTATATTTATAAAAGTAAACGCGTTTGTTATGCCTTTAATGCCAAGAATAGCCTTAAAATGTCAGTTAACGGTATTCAAGATTTTAAATTTTAAATTCAAATACATGTATGAAAATCAGTTCCGAATGTCCTTTTACCAATTGAAACAAGTATTCTCTTTAGATAAGATCACATTCAGCGGTTTGTGGAACAGGTATAGCACCCTTCAGAGCACATGGCTTCACCATTGTTTCTCATTCTCTTGGGCATTCGTTTATCTTTTTATTGCCACTGTAGCTTTTATACTTGTGAACTAGTTTACTTGTTTTTAAGTGATTTGCATGTATTTCCCAAACATCTAGGATACATACATTCTGGTCCTATACGACATTCACCTCATATTCGTCTTATAAATTCATGTCTTAAGTGGTGCCACACATGGAGCAGGATCTTTTTACCTTTCGGTGCATCTGAGTTCACTCCCCCTCTCCCCATTTTTGTTTTGGTCGGGTTCGTGTAGCTCAGTCTTTATTTTTCGGAAGTCCTCTAGTAGCCATTCAATTAGAAGACGGTATCGATATGCAGTTTTGTCACCAAATACGAATTTAAAGTTGCACAAGTACGGATGTAAAGGATCCCTTTTTAAGATTTTAAATAAAGGGAGACAAAATAACATATCATATGTTTGCAATTTTAATGAGTGTAAATGTAATCCTTATTCAGATAGTTTTGTATGTCAAACGGTTAAACGCTTGCAGCTATTTGAGTGACGTTTTATGGCATGTATAATTGCATTTAGAATTAATATTCTTCCGCATGTCCTTGTAACTTTATTGTCCTTAAACATGCAAACTTTAATTGCATTAAAAGTCTTTAAAAGACTATGTTTTGTGTCACATAAGTATTAAGAAAGAACTTATGAAATTTCAATTTACAACATAACTAGTCAAGAGACTCAGCTTTTGCAATAGGTAAAAATGGGGGGTATATTTATATCACTCTTATTCTGCTTATAATTTTGTTAAGGTTCTGTTAAAAAAAACCCGTTGTGTAACTAAGTTCTGTCTAATCAAAACCATGACGAAAGTAATTGACCAGTGCCGAAGGAAGATGAACCTCAGCTTGACTAATATTCAGGTGAACAGGGAGCAATATATCACCCTATTTAAACTACAGTTTTCCCTCTTGGTTCTCGTGTGCATCTTCTCCATAGAAGGATATAAATTCGATAAAGATCTGGTCCAGGTCTCGTCCATCTCGACCCTCAAATAAAATTGAGAAAGGATATGGGAAATATGTCAAAGAGACAACAACCCAACCAAAGAGCACAAAACAGCCCAAGGCCACCACGATGTACCCGGTACTTGAGTAAAATAATAAAAGTTATTATATTTGCGAAAATCTCGCAAACCGCGGTTGTCGAGCCACATAACAATTTAGGAGTATTAAGTTATTCTTTCTTTTTTATTTCACTTACTGATAAGGAGTCAATTTTAGCATGAAAGAAGGCAGTATATAGGTTTTTCAATACTCCTGATTTGCAAGTTTTTGTTAGTCTGTTTTTTTTTTATATAACTGGAGTTCCTGGAACAGCCGTTGCGTACATAATCATACCAGTGAGTTTGATGCAAGTGTTTAAAATTCATAATATGACGAATAGATAGCGTAGAAAGCACTGTACATTAGAATGTCAATAGTACAATTTTACAGGAAAAAATCGAGTTTCGAAAAATCCAGATATCTACCGAAAAGTATAAGATCAAATCTGACGCGTACTTCAGAATGTTATCCAAATTTCATCAAAATGTCTGCACCTAAAAAAGACTAAGAATTGTAACATACTCATTTATGATCTATCAATCAAATGTAATGCATTGATACCTGTCGAACTGAGAAGTTCAATGCAAATAAATTATTACTCTATTGTTTACGCTAATAAAATATAACAGTCTGCTATTAAGTCATAAACTCTTAATATAATGATCAACTTGGGAATGTTCTCGTTCGATTTTCAATATAATACTGAATAGTGTTAAAACTTCATTTATAAAATATGTAAAACGCTTAGTAAATCTTCCTGCAGAAATGTCAATGAATGAAAAATGACAGAATGAAGCTATTTAAAGGGCGAATCTTCATTTTATATACATATATATATATAAAGATTGTTAAAGAAGATTCCAAGAATTTTTGTGGGACTGAAAATCAAAGGGTCTTACTAAATCCCTCAAATCTAAACCAAAAGGAAAAAAAAACTCAATTCCTTTAATTTAAAACTGTCTTTAGATCTGACGACAGGGGACTACTCTCAATTGTTTTTCTTGGATTTAATCTTTGATTTTTTTCATGATTTTTATTTCTCACAAGTATACACATGTATGTCTGTAGGACTTACTAAAAAAGGTATTTTACAGAGTTACCATCTCTTACAGTAGAAATCTTTAACCCCAAACTGTCAATTAATTAAATAATAACCTTTAACATTATACAACGCTTCTATCGCTTAAAATGGTAACTTTCACAACTTTTTACTAGGCCATTCGAAAGTCTTTGTTAAACATTTTCTGAAAACTTTTAAGGCCCAAAACATATAGATGTTTGTTTTTTGCCTCTAAGCTGAAAAAAATTATTTATATTTTCATTTCATTTTTTTTTTAACTAAGAACAGGTAAATTTCAGAACAGCGATACTCTAAACGATCCTAAACCAATACCAAATGAGCATTGTTAAACATTTTAGGAGAGAAGAAAGCTTTTTACATCATAGTTGTTTAATACTTATCTAACTAACATGACTAATTATTGGTTGCTTAACGTCCAGTGGCAAATTTGTAGGAAACACTATATATATTTACATATATATATATATATATAATATTTATCGAAGGATAATGGTTCAACAGTTTATAATGTTTGAAAACAAATATTAACTTTCAACTATCTAGGTCTACTCAAATTTGCCAAAATAATGCCTAGCCAGATATTGTAAATGTACGAAAAGAAAATAATACATAAGACTTTTCACGTGTACCATAATCCTCCAAATAAAAAAAACTTATTTTTCTTTCGACGCGTAGCTCTTGTAACATGGCATTGCACCCACAAAACCCGAATCAAACTTGACACATTATACTGAAAATACAGAAACGGACAGATGGAAAAATGAAATGAACAAGTGAGACGGTGAAATGCATTTCACCTGTCAATTATCGGAGCAAACTTTACCGTGTTATAAATATTCTAGATGATAAAACCAGACTTTTCTATCAATTAACGTGACACGTTTGAGCCTTCTGGAAAGTGATGAACTTTCACAGCAATCAGAATTACCAAACATTTGTAAACTCTACAAAAATGGATGACCCGTCATTTTTTATAATGCTACATTTTTACTAAATTGTTTTTCTATAACTTTAAAATTGGCGGGAATTTGGTTTAACTTCCCAATGTTTTATCTATTAGCTGTGTTTTCTCTGGAATTCCGATAAAATTTGAAAATAAGTTACATAATTTTTACCGAAGAAAAGCTACTACAACAATAGCAGTTTTACAGTGTGCCGCATGCATTTAGGTGGGCCGAACATGTCCACATTTTATGCGATGCGAATGACGAAGGCTTTTCCTTACTAGTTGAGTTGAACTTTTTGTTAACCAAGCATACACATGATAAAACATTTTCTTAATTTGTTCCAGTGTTATTGTATAAGTTATCATGCTATAGTACACAATAAGTAATGTTTAGCAAAAGATCAAATAGAACGACCGAAAATAATGAATTGAGTACATACAGCAAAATGTAAAGATTACCGTATCATTGACCACATCTCTTTATATTCACTTGGAATCGGGGAGCTTGAAACTCATAAAAACCAGCCCTTGTTCCATCTAAAGTGATTCCAAAAAGCATATAACTTCCCATTCTTAATTAAAAATTAATTATTGACAAAACATTTACACTAAACAATTGAAAACTGATGAAATGTGTTTAGAATATTATTGGAATTTTCTTTGTTTAAAACAACATATTTTAATACCAGCTGCTATGTTGTATTACAACCCAGTGCTTTCACATAAATTAGAAACTGGATATTTTTCGTTAAACTGACTGAGATATCTATTTGCGTTGGGCTGTGTTTACTTCTTAAACATGATAAATCTTTCACATTCTTCCTAAGTTGCACACAAGCTCCTTTTAAATATGTGAAAGATTTGAATGGTTTCGACCTACATTAAACGAAAGAGATTTACAAATTATGTGTATTTCATCTCAGGTTGAGAATAAATAGTCAACGGTATGGCAGGATACTTAAACATCATTTAAACTATTTGGAAAGCTAATGTTTGAGTGCATTTAGCAAGTCACAGAAGCAGCACAGTTTAACTTAAAATTAGGAAAACACTTTGCAAGAAGTATTAAGGTATTAAGTAAGATAAATCTCGTCACAACCTTCGCGACAGTTTAATGAATTGGGAGAAAAAATATCTTTTCAAAATGGTAACAAAACATTTTCTTTCCACCATTATAGTGACATAGATTTATGAATTGGGAAGGAAACTTTGTAAAATTGGATTTCGAAAGGTAACATAACTATTTAACTCCACCTTCATGACACTAGTGAATATATTTAAATGTTCATAATAACAGACTATTATATTCTATTAAGCCATATATAATAATATGTCAACAAAATCGGATATGTTGGTCTCACACGCTCGGCCGATCTAGAGGTGGCGATAAGGGGTAGAGATAAGGGGGTAGATGCATGAAAAACTAGAAGGCAAAAGTCTTTTAAATTTGACATTTTTATCTCTGACCATAAATAACAAGATATGAAAATAATGAACAATAATAAGGGATCTTGAACAATGCAAAAATATGAAAAATAACATAATAATGAGATGTTCTGCTTGAACGACTGTTTATACAATAGATCATTATTTATAGTTACTTATGAATATCAACCTTTGATATAGTTTAGTGTAGTTCACAGCACAGCCAAAATAAAATTATTTCTACCCAGATTTTCTAAATTATATTTCGATTCACTGTTTTTACTTAGCCCCAATCTCTCAGAATAATGAAGTCAAGCTTAAATTCCCAAATGAAAACAATTCTACATTACTGCACTCAGTTAACTAGGTAATTCTTGTTTTATATAAACAACTGCTTCACAATGTGCCTTTATTCAAATCTGCCTGTATTGAACTGAAAAGTTATAGATTGATCACGCGAACATTCATCCAAAAATTGTTTTTATAAAACTAAATTCTTAATTTACAACTTAATTCTTTCTAAACGTCAAATTTTTATCAACTTCACATTCCAAATAATCTTGATAAAGTAGAAAAATTCGAACAAAACTGGGAAGAATTATTCAAAATTGAAACGTGTTAACAATTTTCCAATTTTAACGACTTAAACCTGGCATGCATGTTTATAATCAGATAATAAAAACCTTTGACCCTTTAATACTGAGGCAGTTCTACAATACACATTAAAATGCATCGCATACCACTGAGATGTAGAAAGAGATTTTCAAATCTATTGGGGGAGCGTAAAGTGATTTTTTTTACCTAGTTAATGGAGTTGTATGTAGCATGTTGCCAATATCTTAGATGCAAAATATAACTGTCAGAAACTATGAAAGTAGATATCCCCATAAATCTTTAACGAAAATCTGCGGGTAGTCTTTTCCTGTTTTTGTTTTCTGAAAGATCCATATGGCTTAAACCCCGCTGTTTTGTATCATAGTTTTAATTCCACAGACTTGAACAGATTTATCAATGAATGATGGTAGTTTGAACACAATCAACATTATGAGAGAAAAGCTTTGATTTAACAGAATTCTCGTTAATAGAGTTTAATAATACACACAAAATATATTACCCTTGGAGTTTATCCACCAACTTATAAAGTTGATACGAGTATTTCACAAATGTTTTTTTAACATATAACGCAACACATCACGGAAACAACAAATAGCCCAGCCGTATAACGTAATATATATATATAAAACAAACCATGCCTAGACTATTGTCTCGCTGTCTGCCTTTATATAACGTTTTGTTTTATCTACCCGAATTGCCCTGTTTTGTTTAATAGGAATCTGTTGGTAATGTTGTTGTGGAATACGGTATTCGTACTGTTTTCGTTCAGGTTTTTTGCTTATACATAATTTCCCAACGAAATTCCTCCAAGAATTGATTGTTTTCGAAGACCATACCCACATGCCGCTGGTAATTCCAACAACAAGCGACATAAATATTTTCAACATAAAAATTTCAATCTTTGGTGAATTTGTGGAATATTTCGAATACCACGAGTCCCTGCTTGTATATTCATAAAATAAGCACGCTATTACACAAGCTGCTGGGACAGTATATAAGACGGAAAAAATTCCAATTCGGATCATTAGCACTTCTAGTTTGTCTGTTTTAACTCCATCGTTTCGCACTTGTTTTCGGATTCTAAATAAAGCTACAAAACCAGCGACTAGGAAAGTTATTCCAATGAAGAGGTAGACTAGTAAAGGGGCAATAACAAACCCCAATAAAGTTCGCGTGTTCTGATTCCCCACATAACAAACACCAGTCAATTCATCAGCGTCCACATCACGCATCACTAATATAACAATTGTTTTAATGGCCGGAATGGCCCAAGCCACTAAATGAAAGTAACTACTGTGAATTTGGATGGCCTCGTGGCCCCACTTTAGTCCTGCTGCCAGGAACCATGTCAATGTTAAAATCACCCACCAGAGCGAAGCGGCAGTACCGAAAAAGTATAATAATAAAAATACTATAGCACAGTCTGTGTTTTCTAAGCCTTCTTGGATTAAAATTCCTAGTCCATTTTGTGGACTTGTCACTGTTGGGTCTTTGTCACATGCTATAGATTCCCGCCCTGCAATGAGTCTAACTATAAATGCAATGCTGAAAATGTTAAAGCACATGGATAGAAAAATGATGGGTCTTTCTGGATAACGAAATCGATGTGTTTCAATGATAAATGTTAGCACTGTGAAGAGAGTTGATACAAAACATAATCCGGCCCAAATAGCCATCCAAATGTCTGCGAAATATTTGTCCTCGCTGCTGAAAGCATCATGGTATCCACATTGTAGTGCACATCTGTCCGTTCGGTTTATGTATGTGTACATTTCGGAGTGTCTATAATGCATACATTTTAAGCTACTGATTATATTCCAGTCCATGGGAATGGACGGTATTTGAGTTGGGTACATTGGATGGAGTCCAGGCTGGCCAGGCTTCGAATGCGATCCTGGCTTCGGTCTTCCAGGGCGACGAGGTAAGGGATCATCTTCCTCCCCCGGACCGTCCATACACATATGATTTTGATCGTTTTTGGGTGGAAATTTTGAGCAATTCAATGCTGCTGGCCACGGAAATCCAAATTCATTCAATACTGGCCTACAACGTTTCTGAACATTAGTACACATTGGTCTACACGGTCCAATGGGGTCCATGACTTTCTCTGTACACATTGGAACGTAAACAGAACACAAGAAAAACTTCAATTGTTTAGAACACCCGTATTGTATCAATGGGGTAAATGTCTGCAGTTGTAACTCGGCGTCCTGTTGTAAATCGTGTCCTACAAGATTCGGCATACCCGTAACGTTATATCCTAATCCCTTGCACATTTCTATTCGGATGGGGTCACATTTTCGGACTATTTCCGTGCCGAACATATACATTCCCTTCGGCAGAAATAAACACATAAAGCCTGCCAACACCACACGTGTTGTCAATTCCATAGTAATTATAACTGGTAAATTACATAAGTTGCAATTAATAGTCTTTAATATTTTACTGATCACTTAAATGCGAATTAAATCCCCATAATATACACGACTTCTCCTCCCACCGCTGTTGGCATCAAGTAAATATTCCTGCATCTCTCAAGAGAACGAGTTAGACATAGATAATGTACGTTATCAACAAATCTTTCCTTCTCACGAATGCCATGTGAAATAATGTCTATCTTTCCTTCGTTGTTCTATTTAATCTGTGGATAAAATATCGTTTTAGCTTAGAAAAGAGTGCATGCCAGCGATCATGCCCTACTGGTGTTGGGTTTCACACAAACTCGACCCAATCAGCTGGTTTGTTATGATTGGCGACTCCTCCCCGCTTCAGTACTTTACGATCTATTCCAACCATCAATCAAATCTGCCAATCATTAACAACTATCCGGGGATTAACATTTATTGGCATGAGATTTATGAATAGTTGAATCTTCTTTTGTTAACCATAATGGATTCTTTTCAGTCGAGTTATTTACTTATGTTAAACCAATTCTAGCCTTTTGTTACGGTTTCCACTTTCTATTCACTGTAAACGACTTTTATAATAACTAAAGTCAACGTTGTGCGTGTTTATACATAAATAACTAGCTGTCAGTTGAAACTATATGTAACGAAAAACAAACACCTTACCCTAAATTTCCTGCCGAGGTATTAATTATTTACATGACAGTTCAAAAATTGCTATACGTTTGTGTCCTTTTCATAAATCTACCTGGAATATTGTGTCGTTATTTTTTGCCTTGTTTTCACATCCGAGTCATGAATTTATATAAAACATTTCACTTATCAGGAATAAATATAACTGCGGTGTGACACCCTCGTTGTCGTACATTCATCATTTGTCTCGCTGCAGGTGTGTAACGGTTAACAACGTAATCCTTGTGTCATATTAATTAAATAAAAACCAAAACATGAAAAATGTTCTGATACGGACACTCTATGTAGTAATGACATTAAAAACTTATTTTTTGACGCCATAAACTAAATAAAGACAATAAAAAAACACTTTATGTTGTCACAAGTTGGTCAGCCCGATGTCCACTTAAACCGTACATCTCACGTATTTTGTCAATTCATATTGCACAAAAATGGAAAAGAAACTTCATCCTTTTCAGTTCCGTGCTTTAAAAGGTGTTTTCACTGACGGTCGCGTTTTGAACAATGGGATGAGAAGTATTCAGTAACAACATCTGGTTTAATAGAAGTTTAACAAAGATGTAATTAATTCCACAAACTTTCATCTGAATAAATCAGATAGATTTCCAGCAAACATCTGTTGCTTGTGACGACAATCAACTGATATTCTGTATATCTAGTGTTACTCATCACGCTAATCAGCGACAAGTCCGACAGAGTTATCGTTCTTTATCAATTGTCAAAAATGGTACTTGGCATAAGGGAAGTAATCTAATCTTAAATTGTACAACAAATGCACATTAATGCAAGAATTTAACCGATTTTTTTTTATACCGGTAATCTGTTATTTGTGTCTTTAAATGTAAGATACATTATTCATATTGTTCAAGTTTATATTTAAAATTTACTCTGAATATAAATTATACTGAAAATTTCTGGGTACACAACATACATGGCAAGGTTACCCACACATGATCACACATGTTCTCGTCCTGAATGTGCATATTTAATTTGGATCTGTACGCTACACAGCCATCCATTATTATCATCATACATGTAAATGTTGCATGTTTTATCGGTTGGCACTAAATGATTGACTGTTGGTTGCCTTACGCCCATACCACTTGAAAATCGAGGAAGGAGAAAAAACGTTATGCCGTCATTGTCAAAGTGGGAAAAGTTTGGTAGGGCGTTTGAGTCCATTACTTCTGTAAGACTTGCGTGGAGCTACTATTTTTCAAATTTAGACAGATCTTTGATGCGAATAGAACATGGTATTCTTGGAGGATTCACCCTTTTGCGTCAAGCTATAGTCTTCGACAAGATATGAAGTGCCCAGCACTCTGTCGACACAACTTTCTTTAGTCAGATCTCCATTGCCGTCATAATATGTTGGTTGAAAAGAAAACTAAATACTGCAAAATTCGTTTTCAAATTTCATTTTCAAAATCTGATGATCCCAAATTGATTTTTCTATCGCGATTTCTTTTATAGCAAAAGCGCTGAGGAAAAGACCCCTTTCAAAAAGCAGCAATGAATGTGGCGTGGCTTCTTTAAAATTAAGTTAGCATTATCAAGATGAAACAGTAGTATTCCGATATATCCATTTGAAATAAACCCGCGAGAATCGCATGACTTCCAATCAAAGCTAGAATAGATGCATCGCCATGGTAAGCGTTACGTTCTATGCATGCATCTATCTTCATGCCGAGTAAAGGGACACAATCAGTAACTTTTTTCAGATCGGAGAAATGTTATAGTTTCTAAAGATCGAAGAAACATGTTTTCCAAGGGGGACAGATACCAACATATCAAACAAGAGAACCAATTTGAGATGGCGACCATCAGACTTGTGCATTGTCGATTTCAGCTGTTCTTCCTCATAAACCTGCTGAAATATTTTGTGTGTTAGGTTTGGAACACAATCCCTAATAAAGTCGGTTAATATGAACATGCACGTGCGCAATGTGTAAATTTAGATATGGAAACGCCGAAAAGCTTGAACAGTATGTGTGTCTGTTAATACACGAGAAATGGGAAGCTGACAGTGGGAGAACTGAAAACGTGACGCTTGACATATATTCAGTTTGAGGTTTCCATCTGTGTTAATTTAATAATAATAATAAAAAAATAATAAAAAGATCGGGCATGAAGTATACATTCTTTGTTCGGTAAAGTATACTTGATGTCAAGTTCATTGAGATAACATTTGCTCAGCGGCCATGGGTTATTGAACGATGTTTTTTTTTTCTTACTGTTATAGAATTATTATATGAATAAACAAGAAATTTGTATAGCAAAAACATTGTTTTATGAAAACAAGTAGTTGGTCTTCTAATTAAATAGCAGTGAATTCCAATTTCAAATGTTAAGCAATTCCAATTTCAAATGTTTAGCAATTCCAACTAAGATTCTTTGCTTATAGAAAAATTATTTCTGGCTTTGTCTGCTGGAGCAACAACATACATTCAGGGAAGACAGGAACATATTTGGCGAATTCTGCTTTAAAAGACTACGTTTTACAAATATCTTCAGTTGTTGTCAGGGTTTGAATAGTCTGTAGCAATATCTCAAATATGGTAACAAATCGGTACTCGACGGAATTTGTATCGATACATGTAATGGCGTCCGACCTAATAACCTGTTGCCATAGTGAATTAAATTTAAATAATAGAATGGGAAATAGTTTAGTACGAATTTAGTAACACCATAAGGTTTTTCAACAGAGGAAACTTACAGGCCATCAACATATACAATATTAACGGCATGTGATTGAGTATTTGCAATTGCCCAGACTCCAATGATAGCACAGAGCTCTTAAAAAATCATCCCAACTGCGACTTTACGAACACCCACACCGACTTCTGTCGTAGATGACTTTATCTAGAAACACTGCTTTTGTTTTCTTAGCGGTCCATTTTGAATAGCTTGTGTATAATTCATCACTGTTTGTATAACTATCTGTAAATGACAAATTATTAAATAAAATATGATTACTCAGTAAAATCACTGTTCCTAATATCTTGAATCCAGAAATGTTCTCTTTGTAAGCGATGTTCTCAATGTTGAGTCGTTTGGAAACTGACAACTTTCTCCATAATCCAGACTTTCAATAATCGTCCTGATACTGGTCACTCCATAAAGAAAGTGTTCTTTTAATACCGTTCACCAATATTGAATGCAGTACAGTTCAAATACTCGTCACGTAACATTCTGTGGTGAAATAATTTAGAAAAAAACGTATATCACACGATTTACAGTTACAATTAGAAATTAAGAAATCTGTGTGCGTTGTCATTAAAATCTATAACGCGAATGTAAATAAAATTGTTTTAATCTTAATAACCCTGGAGACAAACACAAGAGGCTCTCCTAAGACTGAGTCGCTCACCTTGTAAAACATATGCCATTTTGATATTTATTTTTTTCCTTTATAGCAATAAGTTATGTTTGCTTATTTGTAGATCTTATTCAGTGGCAATTTTTTTAGTTCTTGTATTGATGATCATTTTCACTGTTTTCAATTTATATCTATTGAAGTTTTTTTGTAGAAATAAAACATCATTTTAATGGGAATAAATCCTGACTATAGTGTGACAATTTCGGCTATGTTGACTTATTTGTAGATCTTATTGTGCTCAACATCTTTGCTATTTACAATTTCTCTCAATTTATAATGGTTTCTGCAAATAATGCAAAAAAAAAAAAAAAAAAAAGAAAAGAAAGATAAACCATCTTTCAAGGGCAAAACCTCCTATAAGCTGTCAATTAACAAATTCGGTAAAGCATTAGTAGGTCTTATTTTGCTAAACACTTTTGCTTTTACAATTTCTCTCTGTCTATTATAGTTTCTGCAAGAAACCGCAAACAATGAGTAAACTTGGTTTTTCAAGGGCAACAACCCCTATAAGAGGTCAATTGACGATTCGTCCATGCTGTCTTATTTGCAGATCATGTTTTGTTGAACATTTATACTATCGAAAGATTCTCTCTGTCAACTATAGTTTTCTAAAAAAAAAAATACGAAAGGGTAAAAATCATCATTTTAAGGCAAAAACTCCTATATTATAAGAGGTCACATGACGATTTCTACCAAGTTGACTAATTTGTAAATCTTATTGTTCTGGTCAGTTTTTCAAGATTATGACCAAAAACTGCAAAAAAAAAGATATTTCAAGGCCAATAACTCCAAAATGGTTTTCCGATTTTCTGAAAATTCCGCAGGAGTTAGACCTTGACCTGTTGATAATTTTTACCCATGACAGATTTGCTTTAACTGTATTTTACCCCTATGTTGTATTTTAAGCAACAGCGGCCATGGTTGTTGATGGATCAAAATCTCGGATACAACTTTAAAACTATATACATTTAGGAACATTCAGTTAATGTTGGTATCATTTGGCCCAGTATTTTCAGAGAAGAGATTTAAAAAAAATGATTGAGATGTTCCTTCATGTGATATTTGTCAATTCATTCACAAGGACAATATCGGAATGATATATATATATATATATATATATATATATATATATATATATATATATATATATCAAGTCTGATCCTAGTGACTCTACAACATTTATCCATCGGATTTCAGCAGTGATGGTGATACATGGCTGTGTACATTACATATACAACTCGTCTAAACATCAACCCAACAATGTTAGATCTGTAAATTTGCTTTCGCACGAGTTGTATAACATAATGTACACAGCCATGTATCACCATCACTGCTGGTGATCCGATGGATAAATCTGTTGTAGAGTTGTCACTGGCTCAGACGTACTTATAAATATAATTATTTTCTGTGACTGTATCTTACATTAATTTGTAGGATCCTTTACTATAGATAATTTAGCTGATCTGTAAAAATAACATCTCCATGCCTTATATATCATGTACTGTAGTACGACGCTAGATTAAAACTGACGTGGAAAGGTAACACCCGGCCACCGAAAGCTTCATTTTTATGAAGCCCAGGTGGTCGTGTGGTCTAGCGGGACGGCTACAGTGCAGGCGATTTGGTGTCACGATATCTCAGTAGCATGGGTTCGAGTCCCGGCGAGGGAAGAACAAAAAATTTGCGAAAGCAAATTTACAGATCTAACATTGTTGGGTTGATGTTTAGACGAGTTGTATATATATATATATATATATATATATGACATACAATTGGGGATTGTTACTGTAAATGAGTGGACCATATCAAATGAAATTAAGATATTTGTTTATTTTACCATCTTACATGCTTGAAAAACTAAAGATTCTGAAAAGCCTGTGTCGCTCACCTCTCTCGTCAACAATAGCATGAAAAGGCAATACTTTTATAAAGAGTTAACAGACAAATTCAGTCATTTTGACATATTTGTAGATCTTGTCCTGCTGATCAATTTTTTTCTTTTTAAAGTTTCTATCTACATTCGTATCCATTTTGATTTTTACGTTCATAGGCAAAAACTCCATAAAATGGCAAAAATCATCTTTCAAGGGAAATAACTCCCATAACAAGTCGACTAAAGCTTTGTAGATCTTGTCTTGCTGATCGTTTTTGCTATATACAGTTTTTATCTAATTATTATAGTTTTCAAAATAATAGAAAAAGTTCAAAAAATTGGGAAAATTCGTCATTAAGGGCAATAGGGCAATAACTTCAATAAGGAGTCGACTAACGATTTCGATCATATTGACTTATTTGTAGATCTTAACTTATTAGTCATTTTGGCTGTTAAGGTTTCTATCTATCTATTCCATTTTTTTATCTTAGGTAAAAACGCAAAAATTTGTAAAAACCTTCATTAAAGAGCAATAAGGAGTCGTCTGACTATTTCAACCTTTTAACTTATTTGTAGATCGTGTATTGCTTATCATTTTTCCTAAAAAAAAGTTTCTTTGTTTCTATTATAATTTTTAAAATAGTAGACATGTGCAAAAATGATTTTTAAAATTAAAATTTGACATCTAAGGGCATGCAATACCGCCTATGAGAAGTCGTCTGACAATCTTGACGTAAATGGACAGCAGGTAGATCTCAACATTTCTGACCCTGTTTGATGTTCCCTTTTATAGAGGTTTTCAGGATAATCGATAAAACTTGACATTTTATCCCTATCTTCTATTTTGAGCCATGTCGGCCACCTTGGTTGGTACTGAGGTGGGGTCATCAGACACATTTTTAAAACAGTATGTAAACTCCAATAATGACTGTGGGCAAGTTTGGTATGGCCCAGTAGTTTCAGAGAAGAAGATTTTTGTAAGATATTAGGTAAAAATCATCATCAAAGAGCAATAACTCCAACAAGGAGTCATCTGACGATTTCGGACGTGCTAAATTATTTGTAGATTTTGTTTTGCTGATAATTTTTCTTCATTCAAGTTTTTCTCTATCTATTATAGTTTTCATAAGAATTGGCAAATGTGAAAAAAAAAAAAAAAAATAAAAATAAAATTTGGCATTTATGGGCTATAACTCCAATAAAAAATCGTCTGACAGTTTTGACGTAAATGGACAACAGGTATTTTTTTTGTTTATCCAAAAAGTTATTGGATGAATAGCCCCAAAGACTCCTGTTCGGATGACCGAGTGATTACCATTAAAAATCGTATATAACACTTTAGAATATAAATATAGATAAATCATGAAATTGTTAAACTCAAGTTTGTAAGATATCCTTTGACTGAACGATTTTTGTTTTTGTTTTTTGTTTTAGAAATTTTGAAATGTATAAAAAAAATTGAAAACTGATAAGACTGGGGGCGAAGATGCTGTTATAAATGAATACATAAAAGCAACTTCAAACCAGCTTATCGATATTTATGAAAAATTATTCAATTTGGTATTTGATACCGGATTTGTATCAGAAAGTTGGTTAGTTGGTAATATTATACCAATATTCAAGAATAAAGGAGATCGAAATAATCCTAAAAATTGCGGCCAATAACCATTGTTAGCTGTTTGGGTAAACTGTTTACGGCTGTTTTAACCGAGCGTTTGAACAAATATTCTGAAAATTTCCTGATTTTACATAAAACACAATGTGGCTTTAGTCAAGGTTATAGCACTTTGGATAATTTATTTATATTGCATTCTCTGTTTGAACTTCTGAAGAAGAGAAAGAAAAAACTTTATTCTGCATTTATAGACTTTGAAAAGGCTTTTGACAAAATTTGGAGGGATGGGCTTTGGCATAAGTTACTGTTAAACAATATAAATGGGAAAATGTTAAATGAGATACAAAATATAATGTACAAAAATATAAAATCAATATTATTTTTAACAACAGCAAGTCTGATTATTTTCCGTGTAATAATGGGATAAGGAATTGGGAAAACATGTCCCCTTTTTTGTTTGCAGTATTTTTAAATGATTTGGAATTTTTTTTACAGACGAAAAACTGTAAAGGCCTTTTCACAGTTACGGAAGAAATAGAACATGAATTTGATGTATTTTTCAATATCCTTTTATTATTATATGCAGAGGATACTCTTTTGATGTCCGAAACACCACAAGATCTTCAAAGACAGTTAGATATTTTTCATTAATAAACTGGAAATTAAAAGTTAATGTATCCAAAACCAAAATATTATGTTTTTCATGTGGAAGATAACCAGACAATTTACACTTTGTTTTAGATAATCAAGAGATAGAAATCGTTCAATAATTTAGTTATTTGGGTATTTTATTGACAAAAACGGGAAATTGTAAAAAGACAATTAAATCACAAGTTGAAAAGGGGAAATGAGCGATGTATGAGATACTTAAAAGGGGAAAATTTAATAGCCTATCAGTTTCTTGTCAGTTAGATAAAAGTGGAAAATTCATAGCCTATCAGTTTCTTGTCAGTTAGGAGCTACCATTTGATTTTTGTTGGGGGTGGGGGGGGGTGGCAGGACAGGAGTTTTGAGTAAAAAAAAAAGGCAGGATGAGATTATTTGCAAAAAAAAAAAAAAAAAAAGGCAGGATGACAATTTATGTAAAAAAAAAGTCAGGATAAACTAAAAAAAGGCAGGACCGTATAGAGTGAAAAATAAAAAGGCAGGACCGAATAGAGGGAAGAATAAACAGGCAGGACAAAATTTTTTATCCCATAAAAATCAAATGGTAGCTCCCTTAGATCTTTTTGATAGAGTATTCAAACCGGTTCTGTTATATGGATCAGAAATAATGGGATTGAGTAACTGTGATATTATCGAAAAGGTTCATCTAAAATTTTGTAAGTTGCTCTTGAATCTGAAATCTTCCACTCTCAACTGTATGATATACGGTGAGCTAGGACGTTTTCCACTGAATATTGATGTAAAATTAAGGATGATATCCTACTGGTCGAAATTAATTATGGGAAAACAGTCAAAGTATTCTTGTATCATATATAAACTACTGTACCACTTGTATTGTACCAAAAACATAGATTTTAAATGGTTAAGATTTGTTAAACGTATATTTGATGAATATGGATTTTCTTATATCTGGAACACACAGTACTTTTTAAATGATGTATGGTTGAAATTCAATATCAAAGCAATATTGAATGATCAATTCAAACAAACATGGCTTGAGACTATTCAAAACTGTTCGAAAGCCTTGAATTACCGTATTTTTAAGACTTTATTTTGTTTTGAAGATTATTTTAATATTTTAGACGAAAAAGATTTTTTGGCATTATGTAAATTTAGAATATGTCACCATAGTAACATAAACTTCCGGTCGAACTTGGAAAATGGTACAATAAAGAAAGGGAACAAAGAAAGTGTAATTTATGCAATCTAGACATTGGAGATGAATTCCTTTACATTATAAATTGTTCACATTTTATAGAAGAGAGAAATAAATTTATAAATCAAAATTTTAATAGAAGGCCAAATATTATACTATTTACTGAAATCATGTCTTTTACAAATAGGACAGATCTCATAAATTTATGTAAGTTTATGACGAATTATAAACAAACGAGTGTGTCCTCCTGAATACATTGAAATTGTTTTTGTTGTTGTATATATTGTATATTTATGTTTATGTATTTAATGCAATGTATTACATGTCTTCTCTGTACCTATGTATTTGGTGATGAGAATAAAGATATATATATATATATATTTATCGCTATTTTGTGCATTTTTCCTTTGATCTTTTTTGTGATAATTTTTCATATCATGCTACTCGCTTGAGATGGAAAATTATCGCTAGAAACTAAGGAGGCACGTGGCGTTGCTAATGAAATTGACATGAAATTGACAACGTCGTCATAGGTAAAAATAGCGATAAACAGATTATCATTGGTCATCTCAACTCGACTGCTTTTCTCGCTTTCGCCGTACCGGCTCAAGCGAGAAAATCAATCTCGTTGAGATGATCAACGATAATCTATAAATATATAATTTTTTCAACTAAAATGAGGCAGGTGATAACACAAGAGCTCACGAAGGCTATTTGTTCATTTGGATTTTGCACGTTTCCTCAACTTGTCGTAAACGTTTTGGGGTATTAGTTATACTAATTTTCTGAGAATCGATAATGCTCTTTCAACATACATGTACATGTTAATTAAAATAAACGTTTCAGTTTTTTCTATAACATATACAGGAATAAGCAATAAAAGAAATCATTAATTTTCAATAGAAACAAACAACAATGTATCTTGTTCATTTCCGTTTTGAAACAAATGGTTTTGTTTCAGTAAATTTCGAATCTTAACAGTTTAAAAGTTTAATAAAAAAAAAAAAAAAAAAAACAAAACAAAAAAATCGTTCAGTTAAAGGATATCTTACAAACTTGAGTTTAACGATTTCATATGTCAAAGTATTATATTCGCGCATGATTTTTCAAGTTTTCGCAAAAATCCTTTCAGAACCGCTATATTTGAGCATTTTTTTTCCGTTTCCTATTTTCATTTCTTGAACATTTACACTACTTTAAATACCAGTTGTAAATTAAACTTAAATACATCTATATTACTAATTGGGGAGACATATTTGTTTAGTCTGTTCTCCGACTTTCAAGTCTGAATAAATCGCTATCACAGGTGTTGTTTTCATACTTATATGAAAATGTTCAGCTTGGGTTACTATAAAAAATATTTGGAAAACATAATTATCTTCGGATATCAATTCCGCATTCGGCACACCTCGGCAGATCTATAACCGGTGTGGCGGAATCTGCCGAGGTTTTAGGTGTCAGACCATCAATTCCCTCCCTTCAATTTAGAACGTATGTAAAAGTAACCCTACTCTTACTAAAAATAGTGCTTTTGATGTCATTGTTTTACCTTAACTAAGCAACAAATTTGCAGAAATGAAACTTTTGGTGAAAGAGAAATACATTAAGACCATTTTGAGCCAAAATGTACTTGTCTATGAGTTTGCATTAAAAATTGAGGATTAATGCGCTCAATAGTATACTAATTTAAGATTTCCAGAAAACCAGGGGTTATTTTTAGGAGTACTTGGCTTCCGAAAGGCAGTTCTTTCTTACAAGACTTTAAACATGGGTTGAAAATTGGCATGTATAGAAAGTTGATACATGTACAAGTCAGGATATACCTGGTTTCTATGAAGTTAAACTTAAGGTAAAATATTTTAAAAGAAAGCTGGGAAAATTGCAAAATTTGTTTGAATAGATAGGGATTTTGAATTGGTGGTCTGACACCTTTAAGGTTGGTCTTTTCCGGCCTCTGCTGAATTTCCGTAATAGTTTCAGATACGATCAAAGACCAAACTGAGTTATAACAACAAAGCACCACAATGTACCAAAATGTAAAACTCGACTTAATTTGTTTTTCGTTCATTTTTGTACATAAATAAGGCCGTTAGTTTTCTCGTTTGAATTGTTTTACATTGTCATTTCGGGGCCTTTTATAGCTGACTATGCGGTATGGGCTTTGCTCATTGTTGAAGGCCGTATACGGTGACCTATAGTTGTTAATTTCTGTGTCATTTTGGTCTCTTGTGGACAGTTGTCTCATTGGCAATCATACCACATCTTCTTTTTTATATTAACATCTATACAAAAGCCACAAACACTCACCACACCGTACATCAACTAGACAAAATCCAATAAAAGTTATGAAAAAATAAAACCGGATATTAATAAAAGATAAAAAAAATGACTTAAAACAAAAAGAAAATGTAAAACAACAATATACCATCATAATGTGCCTATTAACATTACTATAAATCTATGTAACAACGCACATTGACATAGTTATAAATTTAGACAAAAAACCAATAAAACATTCTAAACTGTCGTTATTCCAAGTGATACCGGAAATTCCCGATCCACTATTTATACCATTGTTGTATAGAAACAAGAAGTTTTAACAGTTCCAGTTTTGCAAATTTTTACCCTTTTTTTAAAACCAATTTCTTAGGAAAATTGCAATAGTGGGCCCTCAAATCTGACTGTTTGGAGATCCGATCCTGTTTTCTGATTTAAGAATTAATGCCTAATTGTTCCACAATTAATACTGCAGTGTATTTAGTATGTACATTGTATTACGTTTTATGAGACTACCTTTAAATGTAAAATGCTTTATTGTTATATACTTTAAGAATGTTTGAGACAAATATAAGCCACAAAGAAAAAAAAAAAACATGAATCAATAATAAGTCAACATAACTAGCAAAAAAGCAAACGAAACTTTATTATTAAAATATAAGTAAATTGTTGTTGGAACCTGCAGAACCCGATACCCTGTACTTTATGTTTTTGATAAGCAGTAACAATTTTTTGGATCGGTTTCAAATTCTTGTACATGATGTTTTAAAATCTAATTTAAATTTTGCATTACAAAATTTTATATCATATACATTGGTAAATAAAGCATGCATTTGCCGTACAAGGAGGAAGCAGATATAATTGACCCACAGATATTTTTGTATTTTTTAAATATCATCTATCCTTTGCAAGTTGTTCATGT
Source organism: Mytilus coruscus (assembly GCA_017311375.1). Lineage (NCBI taxonomy): Eukaryota > Metazoa > Mollusca > Bivalvia > Mytilida > Mytilidae > Mytilus > Mytilus coruscus. The sequence goes on along the minus strand of CM029603.1, from coordinate 81,477,250 downwards.
AAAAACAAAACTGAATGCAAATATGCGATAATGATAAACATTCAAGAAAACATATAAGCATAAACCATCTAGCAAAGCTTTGTTGTGTTGTATCATATAGTAAAAATGAATGAATCAATCAATCAATCAAGTAAGAAAGCAAGCAGGCAAGCAGGCAAGCAAGCAAGCAAGCAAGCAAGCAAGCAAAATGTATGGAAATATAAAAAAAAGTTGAAATATACAACAGGTAAATGAAAATTAAATTTTCTATTTAAAATGTTACAAAATATATCGTCAAATGTTCTATTTTGAACCGACACCAAACTAAAGACCTTTTGTCTTCATATCTTGAATTATCCTCTTTATAGTCCTGAACAACACATTTAACAGAAGATTAAAAATATTTTCTCCATAGTGTCGACTTGACTGTGCTAGCTGAGTAGATGTCGTCGTTCTAGGCGTGGTAAGATTGGGCTTCGGAAAACGACGAATCATTCCTCGATCTAAATAAACAGGATATTCCTCTTGAACAACTGGCCCTTTCATGCAGTTACTCTCCTGATCATTACTGAGAGGAAATTTCGTGCATTCCAAAACTCCAGGCCATGGAAATCCGAATGTATTCAAGATAGGCCGGCAAAGTTTCTGAACATCAAGACAAAGTGATCTGCATGGGCCAATATTGTCATGAACCGATTCGTCACACTTCGGGAAATATACAAAACACAGAAATTGTTTCAATTTACTTGAGCACCCATACTGAATTAAAGGAGCATAGGTTTGCAGCTGTAATTCGGCGTCCTGAATAATATCATGTCCTGCAAAGTTTGGCATGCCTGTCACGTTATAGTCCACTGTTCTCGTACACATTCCTGTGGGAATCTCTTGACATTCTTGCACAATGTCTAACATGTTGGACGTATCCATAAAACATAAATATATAAAACTTAAAAATATCACATATCTAGTAAATTCCATGGCTTAATTATATTCTGTAGTTATATAATGAATTAGTTTATGCATACAGTCACGTGAAGTTCCTGAAATAATTGTCAGTGCAAGCTTAAATGATTGTTTATGAACTTTCCCAAACTTATTACAGTCTTCTAATAATTATAACGAGAAATAAGATGAGATGATGTATGTAATACTATCAACAAAACGCTGCGCTTAAAATAAGTTAGTAGTGTGTTATCAAGGTTATCGGAACTGTAAAACATAAAAATAGTAATAGCAGAAACTGACTTTCTGTTGTTTAGGTGAATGAGAATTTCTTCTTTGAGTATTAACGCTAAAGTATAATGTGTTTGACAATATCTAATTTGAGTATTTTCAGGGAGGATTGAGGGTAGGGAGGAGTATTTTGGAAATGAACATGATACAACACAAGACAGGATAAAAATTAATATTCTGCACCGCAAAATACATAAGCTACCCGAACATCAGGTGGAAATGAAAATTCCGTCTGCAAAAAATATTCTTGCCCCCAAATAGAAATGATCGTCTTTTGCATTGTGTATATAGAAAATAAAAATATAATACAGAGAACACGGATACGTTTTGATATCCTTTAATCTCATTTAAGGATGTACTTAGGTGAGGTTTAGGAATTTGTGTAAGATGTTCGGACTCCTTGGTTTTTTCCCTTTAATACAGGGTAAATTAAATTGCCCCATGACACCCATTTTTCTTTTCACATAAGACGTTAAAAGCTCATATAAGGTCTTTACAAAATTTTTAGCAGATTATAGATTTCTTTTCTTTCGATTTGAAACCCAAATAATACCAATACAAATATAAGGTAAAAGTCCGAGTCAGCCTTTTTCCGCCATTTAAAAAAAATCCAATATCTCGAAAAGGAGCTCCATAACCTATCAATATTTTTAGCTTATTTTGTTCCTTAACTAATGCTCTTTCGACTTATAGTATCAATTTTAAATTATAGATTTTTAAAATCTCACCGAAGTACATCCTTAAATTCACATTAGCAGAAAAATACAAAAAGAGATAAAGTCTTTTCCAAAAGAACCAAATAAAAAACATAAGAGTCACTTTCAACTACTAGTATTAAGATTTATTTATAAAGTATTGCCGTAATATGTTCTTAACAGCTAGATTTTTAAAAGATCGACCTTGGTATCTTCTTTCTTTTTTCACAATTTTATTTTCGTCAAGAAAATTGCAATATCTTTAGCGATGAATGGAAATGAGCTAGGTCTTAGATCTTCTATCACGTGTATTGTATACTGACGGTTTTGTTAGTCTTTTCGGCGTTTTTTCGTTTTTTGCCACATTGGTTGTGTCAGTCTCTTTACCATTTGTCAGTTTTCAAATTGGTTGTCCCTTTGGTATTTTCCGATTCTCTTGTTTCTGTATCTTATTTGAGCTAAAGTTAGGCCATTACTCTTAATTTTGATCTATTCGAGGGAATAAAAATCATCTTTTTTGCAAAACAAACAATTTCTCAATAAACTATTAGAACTGCATTAGGTGGAATTAAATCTTTGGGGCATTGCTATCTTGGTTCACGGAACTATAACTTGGAATGATCGATGATCTGCAATGGACATTTACGGGTTTTTATAATCGATTTATTATCCTATTTTACTTTTTACGCCTTATCCGATTTGTCAGTTCCCAGAAGTAGTAAAAATATTGATGATCTCGATAGCGGGTTTTCATTTTTTTATTCTTCATTTTTTATGCCTTTTTTCTCTCTTCTTTTTTTATTTTGTCCATTATTCTCCATTCTCTATATTATGACCCAAAAATTGTTCGTTCAAAGTTCACTTTTAGGATTTTGTATATTTTTATAATTCATGCTTTTTATTATCTTTCCGAGTCGTCATTGGTTTTTAATAATTCAATAGTCATTGTATGTTACACTATTCAAAAGTTACTTGTATTTTACACTTAACTATAATCCTTTTATTTCAATTAATTAATCCGTCTTTATGATAAAAGATTGTGTAACAAAGAATATAGATAAATGGACACTAAGTGATAACTGCCGAAAGCCATTCTTCATAAACTTCTACGAAAGATGTTTTTAATCCGCAATCCCCGCTTTTGGCAAAACGCGATTTATAATATTTGATAACAATATATTTTGATTGGTTCCTTTTCCGCATGTCAATCAGTCTTTTGAAATTGTATTTTATATATGTTTTATGTGGTTATTCAGTTATGTTTTAATGTTTGAAAAAGATGGATGCGAAATAAATATGGAAACTTTCCAGCGACTTGGACTTTATTTAAGATACCGCTAGTTTCCCCCGAAAGTAATATATATGACAGAGGTTACCAACAACCTGGTCATAATATCATAGCAACCCGTTATTTTCTTTTCTCAACTTCATTAGCCCTCTTCTCTATTCTTTAATTGCTTGACTCATTATTCTATAGTCTGGGTCCATTATTTTTATTCTGTCAACCTCCGCACCCAGACCCCCTGTTAACTAAAGGGCCCTAACCCTAACCCTAACCCTAACCCTAACTCTAACCCTAACCCTGACCCTAACTCTAACCCTAACCCTAACCCTAACTCTAACCCTAATCCTAACCCTAACCCTAACCCTAACCCTAACCCTAACCCTAATCCTAACCCTAACCCTAACCCTAACCCTAATAAATACAGAGCTTTTTAACTGTAATAATTCCATGATGTAGCAGCAAGTTTTAGCTTAAGCAAAGTTATGCCTTTTCCTTGCATTAAACCCGTTTTTATTGTGTGTTATCTGTTGTTTGCCTAAGCCATGATATTGCTATGCATTTAGAAATACTAGTAAGAGATTAATGGTTTTATTTCGAGTAGCAATTTCCCAATGGCTATTAAGGGCAAGAGAGAGTGAAATGAAAACCCAGAACTATCCTTTTTTATACAAAATTATGAGCATAATTTAAAAAAAAATATATGAGCTTTAAGTCAGAGAAGATTTGGTGAGTATATGTGCATTGATGGCTGGGAAGCTGTGAACACAAGAACTGAAAGTAATGATTCAAGAACACAATCTTTACATGTTTACTTCAGGTTAAAAAAGTAGATAATGCATTTAGAGTTTTCCATAACGATATATACTTCGTACTCTACTAGATATTCGGTAACAAACTGCATGTATTTATAGAAAGTGATTGTTTTATTAAATTTCGTTTACATGAAATAGGTTGAATGGTAATGCTGGTACCTCCATGGTATATTTACCAGTTATCCTGACGTTTTTGTGTTTCTGCTCTTTGGTCGGGTTGTTGTTTCTTTGACACATTCCCCATTTCCATTCTCAATATTATTCTTTCTTTTCGTATTGTGTTGTTGATTGTTGATTAATACATGCCATCAGAAAATAAGGGTATAAATGTACATTTTTAATACATGTTTATCAAAAATAGTATTGTATCTCAAAACCATCGAGACAGCTGCTTAAGTTGAAATGCTGCAAATCTACGGCAGGTGATTCGTTGACAGGATAAACTGGAATATAAAGATAAGAAGATGTGGCATGATTGCCAATGAGACAACTCTCCACCAGATACCAAAATGACATAGAGGTTAACAACTACAGGTCATCATACATCCTTTAACAATGAACAAAGTCCATACCGCAAAGAAAGCTATAAAAGGCCCCGAAATGACAAACGATAAACAATTTAAACGAGGAAAAACAACTAGTGACCAGATTTATGTACAAAATAATAAACGAAAAACAAATATAATATACAGCGTCAACCGACAACCACTGATTTACAGGCTCCTGACCTCGAACAGACACATTCAGAATACTTTCATTTTAGCCAATAACCAACACTATCGTGATATGAAGGGGAACGAATTTCGCAAGGGTTTAAGAGTATCGGGACCATATTTCTATACCCGTTTCTGTACGGATATGTAAGGCAAAGTCGGAAGTAGAAATTTCGATTGAATATTTGAAAGCATTTTGAAATGAAAATCACGAATATATCGGAATCAAAAGGAATATCTAAATTGAGACATTTATCAATCTGTAAATTTTAAGATCTTAATGAAATGTTAAGGGTAGCAAAGTATAAGCAAAAGTCGACTGTAGAAATTCAAATTGAATATATATATATTGAATATCGAAAATCAGAATGTTATGCTGTTTAATATTTTGTGCTGTATTCAATGGTTTATAAAAGCTGAATATTCACATTAGCTGAATAATACAAAAAAAAAAAAAAAAAGAGAAAGTCTGTCCCAAAGGAACCAAATAAAAAACATAAGAGTAGCTTTCAGCTACTATATTATTTAGGTTTCTATAGTATTGCCATAAAATGTTGTTAGCAGCTAATTGTTTAAAAGTTCGACCTTGGTATCTTCTTTCCTTTTTTCACCTGTCAATTTTTGTTTCTTCAAGAAGATTGCATCATCTTTAGCGATAAATGGAAATGAGGTAGGTCTTAGGTCTTCTATCAAGTATTTTGTATACTGACAGTATTGTTTGTCTTTTCGGCGTTTTTCGTTTTTTTTTGTCACGGTTTTGCCAGTCTCTTTACCATTTGTCAGTTTTGGTTGTCCCTTTGGTATCTACCGATTCTCTTGTGTCTAATGCCGACAATGTATCTTATCTGAGCTAAAGTTAAGCCATTACTCCATTACTCTTATTTTCAACCTGTTTAAAGGAATAAAAATCACTTTTTTTCAAAATAAACAATTTGAAATATTTCATCTTATGATATTTTCTTTTTCTCAACAAACTTACAAGCTTAGAACTGCATCAGCTGGAATTAAATCTTTAAGGCATTGCTATCATGGTTCACGGAACTATAATTGGGAATGATCGAGGATCTGTAATGGACATTTACAGGTTTTTGATATAGATTTATTGTCCTACTTTATTTTTTTTACGCCTTATCCGATTTGTCTGTTCCCAGAAGAACTATCTGGAGAAGTAAAATTATTGATGATCTAGATGGCGGGTCTTCATTTTTGTATTCTTTAATTTTTTAGGCCATTTTTTCTATTCTTTATATATTTTGCAAATTGTCTTCCTTCTATATTTCATAGCAATCCATCATTCACTTTCCTTTATTTTATTTGCCTACTTTTCTTTTTTGCTCATTATTTTGTAGTCTTCTTGAGACCAAACAGCCTATTGTTTATGCGCATAAGCTAACGCAACTTGTGACATGAAACTCTATGACGTTGTGTCCAGCTCGGCAAAATGCGGCAGATACGAACGTCCCATTTCGTGTATTTCACTGATTTCAATGTGATGTACGTGTCAAAATACGTTTAGTCAATAAAAAATAAGATACAGCAGCCATAAATATTTAGTAGAAATCAAACAAAAATAAACACATAAGGCTAAGTTAAACTATTAGAATTCCGAATTTTCGTGATTTGTACAATTGAGCTACCAACAAAAGTAGTTCTAATAGTTTCAGTCTACGGGCACCAATTTTGACTTTTTAAACTAACTGATTCCCGAAAAAACATTGTTCGATCTTGTAATGAAGTTCAATTTTATGTATACATTTGTGTACTGCGAATTGTCAAGATCTTTTAAAACAAGAAAAGATGCATTGTATTTTGCATTTGCCGATGATAAGGGACAAAATTATATATATTTCGCGTGCTCTCCTCATGTATCTTACTAATTAAATCCTCTGGCTAATGTATAAGGCAAAAGTTTTAAGAAATCAATAAAGGTTTGTAACACAAAACTTTTATTTATTAACTTATTAGAAAGAAATTCCTCCGGGAATATAATCACTTTTAAGAAGGTACAATGGCCGGAAAGATTAAAAACAAATTTCGATATGTTGTCATTTTTTCCCCCAAAAGGACATTTAAATTCATAAAACTGTATTCTTTACATTTATTCTGTTTTGAGAAATATTCATAGTTTCCAATGGAAAATTATTTCTTTCAGTTCAAACGAAAATGGTTAATATATACCTCAATTCCAGCTTATTTGTACTTTGTGTTTACTGTATTCAAGGCCCGTGAAAGAGTATTAACAGAAATCGTATTTTATAAAAAGAGAATTTACCTTTTACATTTAAGTATTAATAGCCTAAGTATTTTTTACACGTCTGACTAAGTTAGAAAGTTGCATGTTATAAACTAGTCCGGCCGTGCTTCTGTCCTTCCGTCAACACTCTATAGTCTAAAATGCTAATAAGAAGACGTCGTATGATCGAGACAACTATCCACCAGAGACCAAATGACATAGAAGTTTACCGTACGGCTTTCAACAAGTAGGAAAACTAATACTAATACAACTAATAGTTAAGTAAGTCAGTGGCAGTGTCATCTTCCATTTTCATTTTTTTATTTTCAATAATTCTGTCAAATAGAGGGAGGAGAAACACGTACACTTTTTTAAAGCAGAGTCGAACAATATTACATTTCACGGACGGTGTTTTTGAAAGCTTATTTCAAAGCTGAGATTCTCGGTTTAGTGAGGCTACAGGATAAGATCTGACAAATACTGATGCATAAATTTGATCTCTTGTATTATACTATAGATAATAAAATGGGTGTATATTGTTGCTATTATTGAAAATTTAAAATCAATTTGCGAAAATAACGGGAAACTTGTACTATGACGTGAGATTCGGTGTTCTATAGAAAGACAACTCTTTTCTTCAAAACAAATGAAAAAAAAAAAAAAAAAAACCATGAAAATTACTCATAACATTTTTGAGAGGTCGGTGACATATAGTTTTTGTTACTTTATTTGAAAGAGTACACAAAGCACTTTCTTTCTTGCAATTCTTAAGAAAAAATCACTGGTAGATATTTTTTAATACTGGAAACTTTTTTCATTCTTATGTATTATTTTTGGCGGGAATGAAATAAATCATATTTTTTTAAATCAAACCACCAAGAATCTTTAACTCTATAATCTTAAATTGAAAGATACACATCTACTGTTTAATGTGAAAAAAGAATTATGCTTGTAGGTTCGGTATTATTGGATTATTTGAAATTATAAACAATAACCAAATAATGTTCATATTGCGGAAACACACGAAACTGGGGTTGCTATAGTGACGAAACGAAGTCGGTGACCCCCAATTTTTTTCATCATATTTTATTCCTAAAATCATAAAATACCTGCTGCCAAAACTAAAAAAAAAATCACTGGTAGAAATTAATAGGCTGTTTGGTCTTTAAGCCCTTGTTATCTGATTTTTATAGTTTGTTTTTATGTTGTACTGTTACACCACTGTCCCAGGTTGAGGGTGAAGGTGAGGGTTTGGCGCCAACAAAAATGTTTAACCACGCCACTTTCTGTATGTGCCTGTTCCAAGTCAGGAGCCTGTATCTCACGGGATTTTATAATCGATTTATTGTCCTATTTTACTTTTTACGCCTTATCCAATTTCAGTTCCCAGAAGTAGTAAAATTATTGATGATCTCGATGGCGGGTTTTCATTTTTGTATTTTTTTTTTATGGCTTTTTTCTCTATTCTTTATTTATTTTGCTCATTATTCTCCCTTCTCTATATCATAGCAACCCATTATTCTCTTTTCTCAACTTCATTAGCTCTCTTTTTTCTATTCTTTATTTGCTTGACTCATTATTCTATAGTCTGGGTCCATTTTTTTTTTCCTGTAAACCCCCGCATTTAGAGTTTTCCATAACGATATATACTTCGTACTCTACTAGATATTCGGTAACCAACAGCATGTATTTATAGAAAGTGATTGTTTTATTGAATTTCGTTTGCATGAAATAGGTTGAATGGTAATGCTGGTACATTCACAGAACCTCCATGGTATATTTACCAGTTATGCTGACGTTTGTGCGTTTCTGCTCTTTGGTCGGGTTGTTGTTTCTTTGACACATTCCCAATTTCCATTCTCAATTTTATTTTTTCTTTTCGTATTGTGTTGTTGATTGTTGATTAATATATGCCATCAGAAAATAAGGGTATCAATGTACATTTTTAATACATGTTTATCCAAAGAAGTATGTTATCTCAAAACCGTCGAGACAGCTGTTTAAATTGAAATGCCGCACATCTACAGCAAGTGATTCGTTGACAGGATAAACTGGAATATAAAGATATAAAGATGTGGCAAGATTTCCAATGAGACAACTCTCCACCAGATACCAAATGACATAGAAGTTAGCAACTAAAGGTCACCGTACAGTCTTTAACAATTAGCAACATCCATACCGCAAAGAAAGCTGTAAAAGGCCCCGAAATGACAAACGTGAAACAATTTAAACGAGGAAAAAAAAAGTGACCAGATTTATGTACAAAATAATAAACGAAAAACAAATATAATATACAGCGTCAACCGACAACCACTGATTTACAGGCTCCTGACCTCGAACAGACACATACAGAATACTTTCATTTTAGCCAATAACCAACACTATCGTGATTTGAGGGGGAACGAATTTCGGAAGGGTTAAGGTGGCACGGTAGTATTTCCTGGCCCATAGGGATAATGATAGCCTTTTTAGAATTTTCACCACTTTCTAACACTGCCCAAAATTCTACATACACAGTTAACTGAAGTACTTTCATTATAATATTCAAAAATTAATTTGAATATGTATGATGACCGTTTACTTTTTTTGCTATCTCACTAGTGCTTTTAGGTCTTTTATCATGCAGTGAATACAAAATTTAAAAAAATTCTCAAAAATTCATTTTCACCTGTATGTATATTTTTCTTCACCTGATCCATCCCTCAGTTTGGGAAAGTTTGTTCAGTAGATACTGTATTTTTGTCCAATCATACTGTTCAGATACATTGACTTAAGTATGGTACATAAAAGAGCAACCTAAATTCCGGTATGTAAATACTACCGTGCCACCTTAGGAGTATCGGGACCATATTTCTATACCCTTTTCGGTACGGATATGTAAGGAAAAATCGGAAGTAGAAATTTCGATTGAATATTTGAAAGCATTTTGAAATAAAAATCACGAATATAGGAATCAAAAGGAATATCTATATTGAGATATGTATCAAACTGTAAATTTTAAGATTTTAATGAAATGTTAAGGGTTGCAAAGGTATAAGCAAAAGTCGACTGTAGAAATATATATATATTGAATATCGAAAATCAGAATGTTATGCTGTTTAATATTTTGTGCTGTATTCAATGGTTTATCATCCAACGGTGCTTTTATCCGAATTGTAGTGTAATAATTACATGTAGTCTATGAAAATATACTCTCGACTGATTTAAAAGGGCAATTGCAATTAGTTAATAAACAAATTTATTTGCACTGCCTTGCCTTTGAATTGAAATCACGGTCGCGAAACACGTGACTTCGTCGAGATCAGTTTCACGGAAAAATGGCGCCCGTCAAATTATTATAGTTCGCCTGGATGTAAACTTTAAACGTAAGTATTTACATATCATCGTGTTCATACATAGGACCCCCCTGATCATATGCGTATTTTTCGTGCGAATATTTTAATGCATATAAAGTTATATTTCACTGTTGGTTTCATAGAGAACATTCACAAACTATTTCAGACCTGCTGAAGATTGTTTGGGATGGTGTACACGATATGACCGTAAAATCACTGTAAATCCATTTGTGTGTCTTATTTTCACCAATCGTGTACAGAAACTTACCCAAATTTACTAATTCATTCATATAAACTAGCATCGATGTATATTTTTGACATTATTGCGAGCTGAACGCAATAATATTCTTTTTGTCAATAAATGATCAGTGTACACGGTAAGAGTTTAAGTGATCAGTTCCACGATTTAATTCTGAATCAGTATGACAAGATCACATTTAATGTCTGTGGTTGTAATATTGATGGAATGCAGAGTGCACGTTTTGGCTTTTGTTTTGTATTCCCTTTTAAGGCGAAGGAGAATATATGTGCCCTTGTACTTTCTCACGTTTTGGAGAAGGATAATGTCCCTCTGGTATCTTTGGCCCCTCTCTCGTATTTTGACAGTGTATGGCGATTTTGATAATATCCTCATTAAATTCCTGTCTGTAATGTTGCAACATTGAGATTGTCTATTTGGTTAACTCTGGGAACAGTATATCTAACGGAAATGAATCTGATAGACTTTTCAGTATAAAATTGATAAAATCTCGGACTCCACGAGACTTCGCGAGATTTATGGATTCTGGTGGCGTCTGACTGAAAAACTATCGGAAGTACTCAATAAATCAACCACATAATGCTAATCGTAAATAAATACCAGTTTTATCATAAAGTAGATATATTTTGTCATATGAAATTACCAAAATAAGTGTGATTTATTTGATGTGAAGTGTTTTATAATGTTTTGAATTTGGGATTGCAATCGACGCCATTTTTTATTACCCGGTTTGCATTCTGTACCATTCTGTGATAAAATGAATGCCATTATAACAAATTTGAAGTGACAGAATACAAGTTTGATACACTGGCATCACTGTAAAACTAGTTTGAATGACATTTTATTGATATTATCAGAAATTATTAGGATAATAGCGAGTACGCTTTTAACACATGTCCGTTTCCGTATCGTATCTTTATTACCTATGACCCGACGATAAAATCGGCTACAATTAGGTAGTGTCAAGTCCCGTCAATATATATGTTCCTGGTTAACTCTTTGGCTGTCTGACAGTTTTTTTCTCGATGCTTTTGGAGTTGATGTGAAAGCTTTGTTTTTCCCGCATAATGGGACCTATAATCAGAGAAAACTAAGTATTCTGCACCGCAAAATACATAAGCTGGCCGGGCATCAGGTGGAAATGAATATTACGTCTGCAAAAAATGGTCTTGCCCCTCTCCCCAATAGACAATGAAATGGCTGTCTTTTGCATTGTGTACATAAAAAATATAAATATAATACAGTAAAAAAAAACAAACATTTTGATAACCTTTAATCAAATTGAAATAGTGTAGTTAAGCTGAATATTCACATTAACAGAATAATACAAAAAAAAAAAAAAGAAAAGTCTTTTCCAAAGGGAGCAAATGAAAAACAACTAGTATCTAGATTTCTATAGTATTGCCATAAAATGTTGTTAGCAGCTAGATGTTTAAAAGTTCGACCTTGGTATCTTCTTTCCTTTTTTCACCTGTCAATTTTTGTTTCTTCAAGAAGATTGCATCATCTTTAGCGATAAATGGAAATGAGGTAGGTCTTAGGTCTTCTATCAAGTATTTTGTATACTGACAGTATTGTTTGTCTTTTCGGCGTTTTTCGTTTTTTTTTTTGTCACGGTTTTGCCAGTCTCTTTACCATTTGTCAGTTTTGGTTGTCCCTTTGGTATCTACCGATTCTCTTGTGTCTAATGCCGACAATGTATCTTATCTGAGCTAAAGTTAAGCCATTACTCCATTACTCTTATTTTCAACCTGTTTAAAGGAATAAAAATCACTTTTTTTCAAAATAAACAATTTGAAATATTCCATCTTATGATATTTTTTTTTCTCAACAAACTTACAAACTTAAAACTGCATCTGCTTGAATTAAATCTTTGGGGCATTGCTATCTTGGTTCACGGAACTATAATTGGGAATGATCGAGGATCTGTAGGATCTGTAATGGGCATTTACAGGTTTTTGATATAGATTTATTGTTCTTCTTTATTTTTTTTACGCCTTATCCGATTTGTGTGTTCCCAGAAGAATTATCTGGAGAAGTAAAATTATTGATGATCTAGATGGCGGGTCTTCATTTTTGTATTCTTTAATTTTTTAGGCCATTTTTTCTATTCTTTATATATTTTGCAAATTGTCTTCCTTCTATATTTCATAGCAATCCATCATTCACTTTCCTTAATTTTATTTGCCTACTTTTCTTTTTTGCTCATTATTTTGTAGTCTTCTTAAGTTAAGCCCTTGTTAGCTGATTTTTATAGTTTGTTTTTATGTTGTACTGTTACACCACTGTCCCAGGTTGAGGGGATGGTTTGGCGCCAACAAAAATGTTTAACCCCGCCACATTCTGTATGTGCCTGTTTTAAGTCAGGAGCCTGTAATTCAGTGGTTGTCGTTTGTTGCTGTATATCATATTTGTTTTTCGTTCATTGTTTTGTAAAAAAATCAGGCCGTTATTTTTCTCATTTGAATTGTTTTACATTTGTCGTGTTGGTGCCTTTTATAACTTACTATGTGATATGGGTTTTGCTCATTGTTGAAGGTAGAATGGTGACCTATAGTCCCTTACTTCTACGGTCATTTGGTGGAGGGTTGTCTCATTGGCAATCATACCACATCTTTTTTTATAGTGGTCCTTTATTCTTTATTGTGTTAACCCCATCAAGACCCTGTCAAGTTAACTAAATGGAAATACAGAGCTTTTAAACTATAATAAGTCCATGATGTAGCTGCTTGTTACAACTTAGGTAAAGTTATGACTTTTCTCTTGATTTATTATTCTAGCCTTAGCCCGTTTTTATTGTATGTTATTTCTGTTTGCCCAAGTCATGTAACATTGTAATTAGAAATCAAATGATTGATGAAATCTTTTTTTTTCAAACAAAATTCTGAGACTTATTTTTTAAAATAGTTTAGCATAAAGTCAGAGAAGACTTTGAGAGCGTATGTGATGTGCGTAAAAAAATCTTTTTTCCCGCTCATCAAACGGGCCGTTGAAAATTTCTCTCTCATTCATTGTGCCGTGAATAGAAGGGTGGGGATATTTGAACGGAAGTACAGAAAATAATGACTATCAAACACGAGTTTTACTTCAGGTTAAAAAAAGTAGATAATGAATGTAGAATTTTCCATAACGATGTATACTTCGTTCTCTGCTAAATATTTGGCTGGTTCGCTCCCTTGCAACATACGGGTATCTGAGACACCCTTGTTGTCAAGCTATCTGTCAGAGCCAAACAGATAAAGGACAGGGAACCAGTCTCTACTAAATATTCATTAACCAGCTGCATGTACATCGTCAGTTTTTAATTCGTTTGCATGAAATAGTTTGAATGGTAATGCAGTTACAATCATTCGTATTACATCGATGGTATTTACCATTCATGCTGAAGTTTGTATGTTTCATTCTTTTTGTATTGTGGTCTTGTTCGTTGATTAAAATATGTCATCAGACTTTCAGAGTTTAAGGGGGTATTTTGAATAAATATATATATAAATAAAGAGTTGCGCTATGAGCGCATAATACGCCCGTCGCACTTTAAACTCGTCTTAATGCTTTACATGAATTTATATGCTGATCTAGAAATACTGTGAGTACTGCTCAAATAGACCCCCTCTCAAAAAAGGCATTCACAGACAGTGGTACCCATTGGCACAAAAGTTAAACATAAATAATTTGGCAATATTAAGGCTACCTCAAGTTATACTAAGTTTGAGGCCTTGATTATTTTAATGAAAAAAATTCTATAGCTGTCCAACGTGTGACAGTTTTCGACGATTTTTCAATGAATAAAGTTCCATTACCCTGCAATGTCATATCAGAAATTTATATTAAAAAACCCAAAAGGGTGCTTATTGCAATATATATAAAGAAGTCACCAAAGTTTCATAAAAACTGCTCAAAGTATGTTTGAGTTATTATCTGAAAACTGAAAAATCCCCCCTTTTTTATGGATTAAGTCCAAATACTCCAAAATGTAAAATCAGAAATTTAAAAAAATCGAAAGGGAACTATTGTCAATATATTTAAACCATTTACCAAAGTTTAATGAAAATTGGTGAAAGCGTTTTTGAGTTATTGTCCGAAATGTTGACGACAGACGGACGGTGATTTAATATACAACTGAATATCAAATAATATATGTTTTTCGAGGTAAATAAAAAAATCTTATATTGAACGTCAAAAACTCTCTCTCTAAATTTTATTATGATTAAGAAAATGAAAATAATGAATATCGAAAATCAAAATATTGAATGTTGAATATAAGATTATTAAATATATAAAATTAAAATGAGTTTCACACTGTCCATAGCGACTGGTATGAAGGAGATGAAGGGGTAAACGTCAGTGAAATAAAACGACATACATTACCAAAGGGCACATAAAGGAATGCTTAACTTTGTTAAAACAAGCTCTTTATTTGCGTTTTTCCAAAGCCAGAACCTCGCCATCCAATAGTTATCTTATGTCATACCGTAATGTTAATTTTGATATATTGAGAAACTTGTATTGGTGGCAGACCATTGCTACACTGTAGTTGATTTTTTCCAAAAAAATTACAACTTTGTTAGACTCGGAGTAATTTTAAAACTTGACATATTGTACAGACACCTGTCAATTTTTTAAAATTGTCTGTTTCTATCTGTATATCTTTTGGTTAATTGTGTCGTTTTATTTGATTGATATTTGGTGTTTAACGCCCCTTTCTGTACTATTGGATAATTCGTGGCGATCAGTTTTAATTGGTGGAGGATACTCATATTTGAATATCGAATATTTAAATCGGTGGAGAAAACTGTATTAAAAGAAGCCGTAATGTTGGGATTTAAATGAAAATACTAAAATTATAAAAGAAATAAAAATGTGATTCCCGAGACTAAACAAACAGAGTGTTAAAAGTTTTATGTTTTACTTTTAGGTAAACCTGATGACAGTGAAAATAAAAAGCGATTATTCGTTTTAAAGATATGGCTGGAAAGGACATAAAATTGAGAATGAAAATGGGGAATATGTCAAAGAGACAACAACCCGACCAAAGAGCAGACAACAGCCGAAGGCCACCAATGGGTCTTCAACATATACATAGTATTTTAAAAGGCTAGACACTTTTTAGAAAAGTAGTATTTACCTTCGCTACTGAATTCACTCGAAACATTTCCATGTCCGTAGTACTTTGTGGAAAAGAGGATCTCTTATACTCCCTTAAGCAGACCTAAACTGTTTCCGGAGTATTTTATGCATAATTGTCGCTACCTGAAACCAAATACAGCATACAATGATTTTCCTGATTAAAGTACTGCTTTTCATTGATTGTGTATTATTCTTTTATTTTTGTGAAGGCGCTTTATCAAATCATTATGATCGATATAGTTATATTTTGTCTTGTCAGTAGACCTTGTATGTGATTCTATGAGAAGGATTGCATTGAAGTGAAATCATGACTATGATAACTATGCTGACGCAGCTCATTGAAGTAAACATTTTTAGTTGACCTAAAGAGGATTAAACATCGTAAGAGTGTGTAAAATATTTTTGTAATAAAAAAAATCGTTATCTGTTCCCCTTTTCACTTGTATCTCGTACAGAGCGGAAAGGTCATCCCAAAAATATTTTGGACAGATATCATCTTGACCACAATTTGTGACCAACCACAATACAAGTTACATTTATAACATCGTATTTAGTGATTTCACGATATGTACATTGTTTTTAAACTGTTTCTCTGTATCATACTGGAAATTTAACTGTTTAAGAATTAACAAGGAGATATTTCTTTATTGGAATTTTTCTCCGGTTAACAAGAGTCACCAAATGTCAAATATTCGACTTTTATTGTGAATTGTTTTCGGACGACATCAATTGCCTTCTGAAGTTAGCACAATTTGAAGATTATTTGAAGAGTAAATAGACTGTATTCGCAGACATCAATCAATTCCAATAGCCAATCTCGACTCATTCTTGGACAAAAAACGACCAGATAGTCACCGTATAGATAGAGGCCGTCAAGGTCATCCCGAAACCTGAATATTTGGACAGATGTCATCTCGGACACATTATGTGGCTAACAATAGTATGAGTTCCATTTAGAACAACTTATTTAGTGATTGCACGATATTTACATTGTGTCTAAATTTTGTCTCCATAATTATACTAGACAGTTAACTGTTTTATCTCACATTACACTGACTGTCCTTTCATTTTATATATGACATTTCATACATTGTAACATTTATACAACACATTGTAAAATGTAATTAAATTTGTATTTTTCAGTTTTTCACCATTTATCAGATTCGTATGAGTATAAATAACAGCACCTGATAATCTTGTTCTGTTTAGAACCAATAGTCGGTTTAACTTACTGGATCACACTAGCATATTGGAAATGGAATGGAGACCATCATATCATATACAAAGGTCAATTACAGAAATGTATATATACAAAGCTGTGGTGAACCTATATGACTAGAATGATATTGGTTCATCGGGTACCCATGCTGTAGAATATGATTAACCTGATCATCGAGACTGTTGGCACAACGAGTCAGGTTTTTTGCTATTGGACAGAAATATTGGTACGTGGCGAGGTTAACCTAGCTTTTTTAATTCCAAAACCGTATCCTTTTTTATCTGATGAACATTAAACAAATGCGTTTATGAAAGTGCTTAGGAATTTGTTTCATTTTGTTTATATGGATACTTATGTATACTTATCGGATTTCTATCCCCCGAACGGAGAACAAATGATATATATCATCAAAAAACAACTATATTCATTAAAGAAGAGATAATCAATACATGTATGCGGCCTCCTACGATACAATGGAAACAAACATAGGCTATAAGGAAGCCTATACGATGACCAAGGCGGATCAAACATCGAAAATATCCAAAAGAAAAAACTTACAATCACAAGTATGAGATGAAAGTCGGGATCAGATCAGCAGGGAAATATGTGTTTTGAAACGAGACAAAGTTCTGGACTTTATTTCCAATAGGAACCAACTGTGTCCTTAGCTTATTGACTAGTTCTGTTATTGCAATAATTTTGTTTTCTGTGTAGCGTTTTGTGTACTTTTGGTCATGTTTTCCTTTGATCATCATGTTTACTGTTTCTCTTTGACTTAATGGTGTTGATTTCCGCCTTGGTTTCTTATCTCCTCTTTAATGCAGTTGTTTTGCTTTATATCTTGACCTACGCCTATCAATTCAGAGATAAACAATACGACAATAGAGATGACCTCAATTTTCAAACTGTGAACACTCCTTTTTGTGTAACAACACTCCATCAGGACCTGATTTTGGAGAATATATCTCACCTCAATTTGTTTAAGGACGAGGAGCAATAACAGCGTTTTAAGGCCCTTGAATTTGCAAGAGAAATTTCTGCAGTAAGCAATAATGTTCAATAATTGAAAAAATACATGCCTTCGAGAATGAATTACAAATTCAATCCGTTTTTATTAGGTTTCGGTTACAAGATTTTGGCCTCAAGCATCACCAAAGAGACATAGATGGTAAAATGTGCATCTGGCGCAATAAAATTGAAACCGTTTTTATGTGATGACTATTCAAAGAGTTATCTCCTTATCGCAGTGGCGGATTCAAGGAGGGGGTGTAGAGGACGCACGCCCTACTTTTGATTGGAAAATTTATCATGTTTTGGCATTTATTTTTCAAAACAAATGTACGCTTCGATCCAATCGGCATATTATATGATATATGTTCACTTTTATGCTAACCATTCCCCGTTATTTAAATATTCTGGATCTGTCCTTGAGTTAAAAAAAAAAAAAAAAAAACGATCTTCACTTGGATGAAACATTATATGTGCCAAACAGATACACTTCCCGTACACCATTGATGAATATTTAAAGGAATTCGGTATTTTCGGAAAACACCCTTATCGCAACTTATCTTTTGATGGACAAATACATATAATATGAACATTCCTATCATTGTCAACATGTAACAAATTAATCGCTGCATGAAGGTAAAACTTGATAAATATAGTATATCTGATAACAATGTAAAATGATAATGTTCAGTTGATAACCTTATTTGTAATTTTTTGCTGCAGAGATATATCTGTCAATTCAGAGCATGACAAGTTTCATCAACAAAACAGAATGGGGAGAAACGGGTGAGAAGTAGTGGAACCAAAAGGTATGTCACATTAATTCAGTGATTTCCCTTTATCAACCTTCCCCTTCGGCAAGTTTTCACATTTTTGCAGCACTGCTATTACCGTTACAATCTATTTGAAAATCGCATATATAACCAATTTTTTTTGTACCTTTAATAGATATTTTATAGTGTGTCTTTCTATGTTGTGATGTTACAGTATTGTTTCAGATAAGGGTGAAGGTTTGGTAACATTAAAACGTTAAGTCAGGAATCTGATGTTCAGTAGTTGTCGTTTGTTGATGTGGTTCATAGGTGTTTCTCGTTTCTCGTTTTTTATATAGATTAGACCGTTGGTTTTCCCGTTTGAGGGGTTTTATACTAGTCATTTTTGGGGCCCTTTATAGCTTGCTGTTCGGTGTGAGCCAAGGCTCCGTGTTGAAGACCGTACTTTGACCTATAATGGTTTACTTTTATAAATTTTGACTTGGATGGAGAGTTGTCTCATTGGCACTCATACCACATCTTCTTATATGATATCTATGTCAACTTTCATCACAAGGAAATGCCCAACATGGAGACACATTGATTATATATTAAATAGAATATAAATCGCTCGGAACTGGGTTCAGTATACTAGTAAACAGCCGATACTTGATAAATATGTAGTCACAGTGTGAAATTTTGATTTCCGATGATTTGGAATTGTTGTAAGTATTTTCTCGACATTTTAAAATTGTAAATTACATTGTATTCCAAATACAATTTTAAAAAGTAGGTTTTTCATGATTATCAGTCAAAGGGTTATAAATATGCACAAAACATGCAAGGGACGATAATTTGAAATAATGCTAACATATTTTCATCACTTTATACATAAAGAAGAGTTAATTATCACATCTCAACTATATTTGAAACAAAAATCTTCCACGAATAAAATCCTATTTTTTGAATAAAATTTCATTTCATAAATGATTTCCGTTCTCATTTTTCTATCCATATACTGAATTGCATCAAATGTGATTGTAAAATGGAAGAGAATGTTAACCTTTTCTACGAATATCTAAATGTAGTATGGAAACTATCACAATTTGTTTCCCAGGCTTTATTAAGATTCAAAACAACAATCAACAGTTCGACATTTTGCTATCAGAATCAGCCTAAAATCAGAATATTGTTTCTCTGGTAAAATTTTAGGGGCAGCAATCTTAATATGATAAGTTAAATTTCCTGAAAAGGGACAATGTTACAGTGTTGACTTCACGTACTTCCCTAACGAGTTTAATTCTTTCCACATCCATCAAAGGTGAATATGTTTCCAGTTTTAAGATCTTCATCTAAAGAGAAAATTTCGTGTTAGAAACCTTAATGCAATTACATTATTATGTATGTCCTGATTATCCTTCAGTGAGGGGCTGTATGAGGTGGCGTCATCCCGAATTCTCCCTTGTGTGAAGGGAAATACGAATTAATGACGTTTTATTAAAGCAGTTACTACCCAACATAAACTATACGAGAGGACAAGTACATTTGGTTTGGAAAGAATAATATTTTGTTTACTGTTACATCTGGTTGTCAACGATACTAAATCTATAATACTACATAATGTGACCTGTATTAGTGTGTAGTATTCTCCAAATACTAGATTAAATAAATCGGAATGAATCTGTGTGCGTTTTTTTATTATTACTTTTCCTTTACTCGGCATAATCTCGGGATAGTGTGGAAAAAAAAGTTTTCAAACGTCATGTCCGTCATCCGATTCCAATTGATATTTATACTTTCGTGTCTTATGTAAGCATACAGGCTACGACCTTAAACCAACAACATTGACAAACAAAAACATACCCCAATTAAACTTAATTATTCAAGGTTGGACCTAACCAAATTCGAACAGCAACGTTCCTCCATAAAAATCAAATAAATAGTTAATACTACTTTAAGGTCTTTATCATTTACCAATAAGGTATTGCCATGACGATACGGATATTGTTTTATCTACATTTGCTGTTCAAGTATAAAAATTCGAAATAATTTTAAACGAAAGACCATATCTTCCAAAGCATAGCTCTTATCTGTCCGGATTTGGCTTAACCTTTGGTCTTTTGTTTGTATTGGGTTTTGGGTTTTGGACTTTTAAATATTTTGGCCTCGAACATCACTGAAGAGATATTAATTGTCGAAATGCGCAATTGGTGCTGTAAAATAGTTACTGTTATTGGTATTAATAATTTTGAAAAACCTAAAAATACAATTTACAAGCCCTCAATTTAGCGAGTGTCTTATGATAATACATTTAAAGGATAACGGGAATAAACTAAAATACTGTACAGTACAACAGATCACACCAATTACCTATACTAAACTCACACGAAACAAAATACAAACAATAACGAACAACACCAGTAGATATTGTTATGATATTGTAAATATTATATTTATTTAGTTGGCCTAACTTGTTTTGTGTGGCCTAAGAATCTTTACATGTTTACATTGTGTACAAAATAAAATACATTGTGTTACAACTATGCAGTTTAGAAATCACTGGAACAATCATTGATACTAATGGAATGATTAGAACTTTCTATTTCACTTACATAACGTTTCCAGAATGATCATAATAAAAGATGCGTAATTTATATTTCTAGCGTTGTCTAGAAATTTCCGTTTGAGTATTTAAATGCAGACCCAAAAGTTAGTTGAATATAGAGATTTAGACAGAGACATAGATAGACTTAGACATCGATAGACATAGACATCAACATTCTCAGCAGTTGGATTGACACTTTTATTGAAAACTACATCATACTAGATTGTGACCTATTGGATATAATATTCTGTGGACTCGAGAAGATTTCCGGATAAAGAAAAGATTGGACTCATATTTTGACAGTTAAGTTGACATTACTCTTTGTGTAATACTTCTTGTAAACTAGTGTATAATAAATATTGTTAAATTTTATTATTGATTTGTGTCTTTGTTGGCTACAATTATAAGGCGATTTTCTGGCATAACAGAAATTGGGGCTCGTGTTCGGGATAACGTAAATATCTCATTGAAAATTTTTCAGTATATTTTATTAGAATTAGCCAACAAAATTCTACAATATGGCATTTGATGCCGGTAAATTTTGAAAACGCCAGACCTGGAGAAGTTTGATAATTTAAAGAAAGAGGAATTAGTGTTGCTTGCTAAACATCTGAAATTAGACTTTAGAGTATCTATGAGAAAACAAATTATAAAAAATTTGGTAATAGACAAATTAGTTGACGCAGAAATTTTAGGTGAAGAGGCTCTTGAACTCAAGGTCGAAAATGTTGATGCTTTCAAATTAAAACAGCTTGAATTAGAACATGAATTTAAATTAAAACAATTGGAAAAAGAAGAAAGATTAGAGATGGAGAAAAGAAAAGAAAAAGAAGATGAATTTAAATTAAAACAGGCAGAACTTGAAATGAAGGAAAGATTAGAGATGGAGAAAAGAAAAGAAAAAGAAGATGAATTTAAATTAAAACAGGCAGAACTTGAAATGAAGGAAAGTTTAGAGATGGAGAAAATGAAAATTGAAATGGCCAAAGAAGAAAGCAACACTAAATTCCAATCAAAATCAGAACATTTTAATTTTGATGCAGCAAAAAACATACGTTTGGTTCCCAAATTTTGTGAAAAAACAGTTGATAAATTTTTTCCACAGTTTGAGAAAATTGCTCAAAATTTGAAATGGCCGAAGCCTTTTTGGACTACAATGCTGCAAAGTGTTTTTGAGGGCAAGGCCGCTGAAATTTACTCAGCACTTTCATCAGAAAATAGTTCTGATTATGACACGGTTAAAAAGGAAGTTTTGAAAGCTTATGAGCTAGTGCCAGAAGCATATAGACAGAAATTTAGGTCTTATAAAAAGTTTGATTCACAAACCTATGTTGAATTTGCTAGGGAAAAAGAAGATCTATTTGATAAATGGCTTACGTCAAAGAAAATAGATAAAAATTTTGATAATTTAAGACAATTGATGTTATTGGAAGAGTTCAAGCAGTGTGTTCATTTAGACTTAAAAACACATTTAGATGACAAAACTGTTGAGACATTACAAGATGCAGCTGTTATTTCCGATAATTATACCCTTTCACATAAGAGAAGTTTCAAAGGTCAAAATTTTAATACTTCGAGTGGAAATTACAAGAATCAAAGCACTGAGCGTACTGATAATAAACCTGTTGCACAGAATAAGAGTCAGTCTGGTTATAATATGTCTAGTCCAAAATTTGATACTTTTGAGAGGAAGTCACTGACTTGTGCTTATTGTAAGAAAAATGGTCACCTGATGGCTGATTGTTTTAGACTCAGAAGAAGAATGAAAGAGATAATAAGCCCAAGACCAGTGCTTGTACGACACCCCATGTTACCAATACGTTGGAATGTCCTGCGAGTCAGGCTTTTAAGTCCAGTTTTGTGATTACATGGAGGATTATAAACCTTTATGTCTGATGGGTTTGTTTCTATTGTTGATAATACTACTCCTCAGCCTATTAAGATTTTACGGGACACTGGAGCTTCTCAGTCTTTATTGTTAGAAGGTGTGTTGCCTTTGTCTGAGGAGACTTCTGTTGGTGCCTCCGTTTTGTTACAAGGTGTGGAGTTAGGTTGTATAGATGTTCCCCTCCATCGTATTTATCTGAAGTCAGATTTGATAACTGGACCAGTTGTTGTGGGTGTTCAACCTAATCTCCCTGTTGAGGGTGTTTCATTATTGCTAGGAAATGATCTAGCTAGGAACAAAGTGGTTGCTGAACCAATTGTTACCAGTGAACCAGTGGTGGATGCTAAATCACCTGAAGATGATGCTGAACTGTATCTAGCTTGTGTCGTTACTAGGGCGATGGCTAGAAAATAAAAAAATGAGGATTTGCAAGAAGACCAGTTTGATTACATGGACCTTTCTGACACCTTTCTAACCAACATTGAAGGTCCCGGTAGCTCAGAGAAGGCCGTAATAAGACCACCTAGCATTAGCAAGAATGTAATTATGCCATGGCCAGACGTAAACAGCCATTCATTAGACCGAAGGAAATTTGTCGAAGAACAAAATAAAGACCCTGAGGTTCTTCAGCTCTGCAAGAGGGCTCAACCACAGGAAGAAGCAGACAAAGTGGCCGAATGCTATTACCATCAAGACGGCATTTTAATGAGAAAGTGGAGGCCCCCTGATGCTACCCCAGAGGAGGAATGGAGAGTGGTATACCAAGTGGTGGTGCCTAAAGTTTATAGGCAAGACATTATTGGTCTTGCTCATGACACCCCCTTGGCTGGACACTTAGGTATAAGGAAGACTTGCCTTAAGATCTTGCAGCATTTCTACTGGCCAAGACTTAGAAATGATGTCGCAGAATACTGCAAATCATGCAATATATGCCAGGTTGTTGGTAAGCCTAACCAGAAAATACCACCAGCACCACTTCTGCCTATTCCAGCCTTTGAAGAACCTTTAGCCGAGTACTCATTGATTGCGTTGGACCTTTACCGAAGACTAAGACTGGAAATGCGTATTTATTGACGATTATGTGTACCTCCACTCGTTTTCCTTAGGCTATTCCGTTAAGGAATATCAAGACACCTAGTATTGTCAAAGCTCTGATCAAATTTTCACGCTAGTAGGACTTCCAAAGTCTATACAGTCCGACCAGGGTTCAAATTTCATGTCAGGTTTATTTCAGCAAGTCGTGTACCAGTTAGGGATTGCTCAGTATAGGTCAAGTCCTTATCATCCAGAATCTCAAGGTGCCTTAGAACGTTTTCATCAAACATTGAAGAACATGATTAGAACTCTTTGTCTTCAATTTGACAGGGACTGGGATGATGGTGTTCACTTTTTACATTTTGCGGTCCGAGAGGCTGTTCAAGAATCCCTTGGTTTTAGTCCCTTTGAGTTGGTATTTGGTCATACTGTAAGGGACCTTTAAAATTGATTAAGGAAAATGGCTTACTGAACACACTGACTTGAATCTTCTAGACTATGTATCTAGATTTAAAGAAAAATTGTATACTGCTTGTCAAATTGCTCAGAACAATTTAAAAACTGTTCAGAAAAAGAGGAAAATATGGTATGATAAAGATGCCAGGGACAGATTTTTTGAGCCTGGTGATAAGGTACTTGTATTTTTGCCAGTCCCTGGACATCCATTACAAGCTAAATATTGTGGGCCTTATACCATAGAGAGTAAAATCAATGATTTGAATTATATTGTAAAAACACCAGGTCGGCGTAAACAAAATAGAGTGTGTCACATTAATATGTTAAAACCATATTTTTAGCGTACTAATGAAGGTGAGAGTAAACCAGTTGCCACTTTAGCCATAGTTAAATTGGAGAACAATCATGACAAACCAGATATAACTGAACCTCCTTTTAGTTCTAAAACTATGGAAGAGACAGTTAGATTGAAAAATTCAGAAATTTTGTCAAATTTAGATTCAAAACTTGCACATCTGTCTTTTGATCGCAAAGAAAAATTAAAAGCTTTGGTATTTTCTTTTAAAAATCTTTTTCCGGATGTGCCAAACAAAACCACTGCTGTTTGTCATGATGTCAATGTAGGTGATGCTTCTCCAATTAAGCAACATCCTTACCGGCTCAATCCACTCAAACTTGAATTTATGAGACAAGAAATTAAATATATGCTTGACAATGATATTATTGAGCCGAGTAACAGTGAATGGAGCTCTCCTTGTCTGCTCGTGCCCAAACCAGATAAAACTTTTCGTTTCGTAACTGATTTCAGAAAAGTAAATTCTGTTTCAAAATCTGATTCCTATCCGATTCCAAGGATAGACGACTGCATTGATAACATTGGACAAGCAAAATTTGTGAGCAAATTTGATTTATTGAAAGGTTACTGGCAAGTCCCATTGACACAGAGAGCTCGAGAAATATCAGCTTTTGTCACACCAGATGGCTTATTTCAATATACTGTAATGCCGTTTGGCATGAAAAGTGCTCCAGCTACATTTCAAAGAATGATCAATAATGTTATAAAAGATTTAGACTGTTGTTATGCTTATATTGATGATCTTATTGTATGTAGTGATAGCTTGGAAGAGCATTTAACACATTTATATGATACTTTTGATAGATTGTCACAATCAAATTTGACTGTTAATCTTGGTAAAAGTGAATTTTGTCAGGCCACTTTGATTATTTAGGGCACACAGTTGGCCAAGGTCAGGTGAAACCTATTACGGCTAAAGTGGATGCAATTACCAAATTTCCCCCTCCTACAAATAAAAAACAACTTATGAGATATTTAGGCATGATTGGATTTTACAGGAAATTCTGTTCAAATTTTGCTACTGTTGTTCAACCATTGACTCATCTTTTACGGAAAGATTCTAAATTCATCTGGAGTGAAAATTGTCAAAACGCTTTTGAAAATAGCAAATCACTTTTAATTAATAGTTCAGTTCTGATCACTCCAGACTTTGAAAAACAATTTAAACTTGCTGTTGATGCAAGCGATGTAGGAGTTGGAGCTGTTTTATATCAGAAAACAGATGATAATGTTGAAAAACCTATATCATATTTTTCTAAGAAATTAAATAAACATCAGAAAAATTATTCGACTATTGAAAAAGAGTGTTTTGCACTGTTGTCTGCACTTCAACATTTTGATGTATATTTAGATCCCACTGTGCATCCTATTCTTGTTTATACTGATCATAATCCTCTCACCTTCATACATAAAATGAGAAACAAGAACCAGAGATTGACTAGGTGGAGTTTATTGTTACAGGAATATGATGTTATTGTAAAACATATTAAAGGTAAAGATAATGTAATAGCAGATGCTTTATCTAGAACTTATTAAAACACTGTGTATATACTATGTATTTTTGTACATATTATTCATGAAAAGTTTTTGTTACACTCAAACTTTTTTTAAGGGGGGAGGTGTTATGATATTGTAAATATTATATTTATTTAGTTGGCCTAACTTGTTTTGTGTGGCCTAAGAATCTTTACATGTTTACATTGTGTACAAAATAAAATACATTGTGTTACAACTATGCAGTTTAGAAATCACTGGAACAATCATTGATACTAATGGAATGATTAGAACTTTCTATTTCACTTACATAACGTTTCCAGAATGATCATAACAAAGATGCGTAATTTATATTTCTAGCGTTGTCTAGAAATTTCCGTTTGAGTATTTAAATGCAGACCCAAAAGTTAGTTGAATATAGAGATTTAGACAGAGACATAGATAGACTTAGACATCGATAGACATAGACATCAACATTCTCAGCAGTTGGATTGACACTTTTATTGAAAACTACATCATACTAGATTGTGACCTATTGGATATAATATTCTGTGGATTCCGAGAAGATTTCCGGATAAAGTAAAGATTGGACTCATATTTTGACAGTTAAGTTGACATTACTCTTTGTGTAATACTTCTTGTAAACTAGTGTATAATAAATATTGTTAAATTTTATTATTGATTTGTGTCTTTTGTTGGCTACAATTAAAAGGCGATTTTCTGGCATAACAATATCAATTGAGCTTAGGTAGATTTTAGTTTTGGATATTGTCATAAACGACTGTTGATGTTAACGAAGAGGGGAATATGCCTATAATACCCCCAACCAAATAAAAAAAAAAAAAAAAAAAAAATCAGTTGCATGTATTTTGCTGTTCATCACAACGATATAACAATTGTGAATAAAAAGGTAAATAGTAAAATTCTACAACTATACCAGGCCTATAATTTCGAACGCCAGACGCGCGTTTCATCTACAGGAATCGTTTAAGTATTAGTGATAATACCGCTTCGACTTCCTTATAATGTAACAGGTTATTGAGGTGAAGAAGTCCCACTATCCTACTTTAATAACCTTTTTTCCCCCATATGAATGTAGGTCCTTAATGATTGCCGAACGAAACAAAAACCCTTTCTAACAGTTGATAATTACAGACAATGTTCTCAGTCTTCAACATTGTTGAACCAAAATATGAACTATGGAAAGATGTAATCCCGTTCAATTTTGACTTATCTAATTTGTCGATTTTAGAAAAGAAAATTACAGGAAAGTTGCTAATAACATTTCTGTAAACTTTTAAGACTGAATGTAATAACACAAGCCCTAAAATGTTATGAGTAACATATTATTTTCTCTCGGAAATCTACTTTATTCTCTATATTTGTTATTAGGCAAATATCTTTGCGTTTTACAATTTCTATTGATAAAATTTCTTTGAACTACATTTTTGTTATGAGTTTTACTAAAAAAATACCAACTAAGATATGGCCCTATAGGAAAATGCTACACAGAAATAGATATAAAAAACTGAAATATCTCTGAAACATACCATTGGAAGTCTCTGGAAAATCCAATCCAAAGTTTTAGTCGGTTAATATGAACAGGTGATTTTAATTTCCGTTTCCCGGATGGATCTCGTAATTTGATCAAGTGAGGACTAGGAATGCTGTTAACGACAAATGGTCCGTCGTAAAGTGGCTGCAATTTTCTACCCTGACCGGTTTAGGTTCATTGTAAATATATCGCCAATTGAAAGTTTTAGTTCATTTAGTTGAAGGTTTGCGTTTTTTCCTTCCATTTTTTCTCCTGAAGCTTTAGCATTTTGCACAACCATTTCCCATATTGTTTCAAGACGATCCTTTAAATCCGAAAAATAATTTTGCATATTGGGATGAATATCATTCAGGTTAAATTGTGCACCGAACACAGGGAATTTTGGACGTTTTCCGAATACAATTTCAAACGGGGAAAAATCTATACTGCTGTTGACTGACGAATTCATTGAAAAAGTAACAGAATTTATCTTCGTTTCCCATGATTTTTCTTTCAAAACATGCGCAGTTAAGCGTTCATTTAGTGTCCTATATTGTCTTTCAAATGCTCCTAGACAGTGATGAGCAAAGGCGGGCGTGAACTTTTGTATCACTTCTAAAAGTTTACAAACTCCAGCGGTTCATTGACTGACAAATTCTGAGCCACGATCTGAAATTAATGTTCGGTACAAACCAAATTGAGTAAACACTCGATAAATTACCTCACAAACTGTCAAAGTATCATTATTTCTCAATGGATGTGCAAATATAAATTTACTGAACATGTCGACCGAAAACATAAGTATTTCAATTTACCAACATTGGAAATGGACCACATAAATCAATTTTTCACACTTCGAATGGCTCAGATGGAGTCGGAAATGCCACAATGGTTTGTTTGGTTTTAAAATTTGTAACCTTCCAAACTTGACAAAATGACATGCTTGTACATAATCCGTTATAATTTTCCCATCCTTGGAAAAAAGAAATGTACCTTGGCTCTGTCAAGTGTATTGTTCATTCCGGCATGGCCACGAGAGGCGAATCATGGACCACTTTTAATACCGAAGGTATTAAAGGTCGAGGTACAATATGTATAACAATTTGATAATGTGACATCATTTTGTTGCGTTTAGTTTTTGCAACTCTTGAATGAACAGTATATCATCAATGAGTGCATAATCGTTAGATTTCAATAGCACACATCTTGCTTCCTTTTTTAAATCTGGAAGTATATCGTTTTCTAAATAGTCTATAATTGGGGACAATGACGGATCTTGCCACTGTACCTCTTTAATGTGATTGATAGGCATAGAAATTTTCGCTAAAATGTTGTCATTAACAATTTTATCAGAATCAATGTCCGTATCTGATTTTGACGATTTATGTAATATGCGCTGACGCTTTAACTTAAATTGTTTATTTCCACCTTGTGGTTCATCTGCATCGGCATCATATGGATCAGAATGTTCTGATTGTTGTTCTTCTGTTGACACATGCATAGCCTGAACTGCCTCTAGTTTGTTTTGAAATAAATTTGCAAAATTTCGACCGTTAGGTAATGTAATATGTACAATTTTGTCCGGAACGAAAGGAAAGTACGGGTCATCTTCCACGGGACTTTCGACTATTTCTGCATGGAGATTTTCGCATCGCGACAGAGCGTCTGGTTCTTCCATTTGCTCTGCTTTCTTATATACAATTTCGAAATTAAATTGTTGAAGAATAAAAAGCCAACGTTCATAAATCGCACCCTTAAATTGCTTTTGGGATAAAGGCTTCAGCGCTTGGTGGTCGCATTCCACAATAAACTGGTTTCCTCTTAGATAGTCGGAACAATCCAATATACTCACAACCATCCCTAAGAGTTCTAATTTAGTCGGCCCATACGATTGCTGCCAACGACTAAGGTTTTTACAACATATACCCTATGCCACGAGAAGATGTAACGACGCTCAAACGAAACTGCATATTAAATTGAGGAAAACTCAACATTTCAGAGTTGACAAGGCGATCTTTTAAATCGTTAAATGCTATGTGTTGTTCCTTTCCCCATTTGAATGTTTATTCTTCTTCAAAAGTCTAGTAAGAGGGCTAATTGTAGCGTTAAAGTTCGGAATAAATTTCTTGAACCAGTTGAAAAGTCCAATAAGTCTTCTTAGTCCTTTTACATTTCGAGGTGCAGGGTATTCATGGATTGCTTGAAATCGATCTGCAGGTGGCAATATTCCATCTTTCGAAATAAGATGACCCAAAAAAACGCATCATTGTGCCGCAAAAGAACACTTTTTCGGTCCAAGCTTCAAGCCTGCATACCTAAAACGGCTAAGTACTTCACTTAAATCAGAAATGTGCTGATCAAAAACTCGGAACATATTAAAACATCATCTAAATAACATAAACAAGATTTGAATTTTAGTCCATGTAACACCCTGTCCATCAACAGTTGAAATGTATTGGGTGACGTTTTTAGACCCATAGGTAGTCTAAAAATTTATAAGTCCCAAAACATGTATTAAAAGCTATATAACGAGAAGATTGTTGTGCCCATTTGGAAAAATCCCGATGATAAGTCAATGGATGTTATATATTTCGGCGTCATTTCCGAAAACGATTCAGTAAGCTCCTGCAGGATTGGTATTGTATACTTGAATTCCTGCGTTTGAGAATTCAAGTAACGAAAATCACAACAAAAACGAAAGTTCTGAGGAGCATGCTGATCGGAAGATGTCGAACGTTTGGTTACTAAAACAACTGGACTTGTTATTGGCAAATCTTCGGTCTCACTGACTGGTGAGATGATACCTTGTTTCAAAAGTTTATCTAAGTGATGTCTCAAAATCTCACGTTTGTATGAAGGTAATCGATATGGTTTCTGGTGTTTACCAGTAGCATCGGGCTTCAAATGAATCGTGTGTTCGATTAGTTTTGTATATCCGAAGTTAGAATTGTCATCGATAACAAACAAGTCTATATTTTTGTAAAGAAGTGATGCAAGTAAACATTTGTTGACTTTCTGAAAGGTGATCAGACAAGGTGAATTGATCCTTTACCTTCTCTATAAGGTCACTACTACAACTATCACTACAATCTTTCAAATCAGGTGTAACATAACTATTTACAATATCAATATTCTGTACAACTGGACAACTTTTGTCAATAGGTATATAACTGTAATCGGAATTAAGCGATAAAAACTTCGCTATAGCTCTGTCTTCTGGAATAACAACGCTCAGTGCTGTTGCGTTTAAATCTTTCACAGGAACCTTGTGATTATAAGAAACGGTGATAAGAGATTTAGGTACCATTAAACCTTTTTCGAGTATGAACTTATGATTTCAACAAACACCATTTAATCCAGGCAGAACAAAAGTAGGAACATGTCCCAATACAATACATTCGGAGTTTGGAGGAATAGTAAGTTTCTTGTGTGTTTGCACTTTGTCTGACTTGAAATTAGCGGAAAAATTGCTAAAATCAAGAATAATATTGTTACTATGCAAGTAATTAGTTCCGAAAATTAGCGGATGCGACGTAAACGGCAAAATATAAACTTCATTTGCACGTTGTTCGTATTTACATGTAACCAAGATTTTTGCTTAACCAAAAACTTTAACCTTTGTACTATCAGCAAGTCGTACTTCAGACGGAAATTGTTCAAAACTCAATTTAGATTTGTACGGAAGAGTGTTACATAAAGTTTGTGAAATAACATTAATTGAACTATGTTTATATCTTCAAATGAAATTTGCAAATGTACAAAAGAATTCCATTGTTCTCTGTTATACTGGCACTAACTAAATTTTGACCGAACGACCGTGCCTGTCCCCCGGGTTTTAGTCTTTTCCCGACTGAAATTGTTAAAGGGTATTGCAAAACTGTGCAGTATGTCGTTGCTGGGAACATGACTGACATGTGACTGATCTGTTGACATGTCCAGTTCCTGTCCAATTACAGTTGCGATGAATGTGACCTTGCCATCGGCAACCGTAGCATTCACAAGAATTTTGTTGCCGAGGAGGGTGGGTTGGTGACTGGCGGTAGTTTTGGCGTCGGTAGTTTGGTGTTTGATTTGAACTGTTGTTCTGTACCGTGATATTGGCCACCATAGATGTAAGCGTCTTTATTTGATCTTTAAGATCGTCCATTTCACTTTTCGTGGTGGGATCAGGCCTTGGCTTAGCCTCAGTCTTAATGGCTTGTGTGACAACCCATTCTGTTCGATATCCACACGCCTCTGCCATTTTGATGAAGTCAATGCTGCCTGTAGGGTAGTTGGATTTCCGGCACGAACGAAAAACGCCATCTTGTCCAGAAGACCATTAATAAATTTTGATAAAACCTCATGTTCTGGTAAAATTTGTGCTTTTTCGACCAAATTACAGTAAAAATCTTCAATAGCCTGACCTGAAATTTCATATGTCATCAGCATTGTTGAACTTTGACCTGCTAAATCCATATATCGTGTTTTAAACAAAGCTGATAATACAATCCAATCAGAATTGGAAGCCCTTATTACATCATTAAAACCATGTCAGCGCTGGACCTTTGAGATGCAGGTGAAATGCTGCAATTTTTCGTTTAGGATCTTAACGATCATACAGAGTTGAGTAAAACTCGAATTCAGCAAGAAATTTAGCGGCATTTTCTTGCGAATAACCCGAAAATTCCCTACACTTAACAATTTTCTCCATTGGAATGGTAGCGGGTGAATATGGGAAGACATTAATGAAGTTGTGCTTTTAGTAAAAGGTAAATGAGAAATGTCCGTTCGAGGAGTAGATTTTGGAATGTAGGTTATGTTGTCAAACGAATGTGTAGGGGTCGATAATGATTTAAATTCGTCTTCTTGAATGGCTTGCTTTGATATAAAACTGTCACTTAATAAATATCCAGAGAGGTCACTAGAATGTGCATTATACATATGTTCAATAGTAGACTCAAAAATGTTTGGGGTTCTTCTACCGTCATCAAAAGTTATAGACTTACTCATACTCTTATTACTGTTTTATTAATATGATCATGAAAGTGTGGTAGAGTTATATTTTTATGTTTTATGTTAATTAAGGTTTT
Organism: Mytilus coruscus; assembly: GCA_017311375.1. Taxonomy (NCBI): domain Eukaryota; kingdom Metazoa; phylum Mollusca; class Bivalvia; order Mytilida; family Mytilidae; genus Mytilus; species Mytilus coruscus. The sequence goes on along the minus strand of CM029603.1, from coordinate 81,444,161 downwards.
ATGTTATTAGAATATATACTTGATATATTCTATTTACATTTATTATAATTTGTAGTCTGCTAGTTTATTCAGGTAGAACATTTCCTATTGTTTATATCTTTTCTATTGGTCACTATGATTTAGGCGGGAATCTTTTGTTTAACTATTCTTTGTTCTGGTCAGTTGGCTAAAGTCTTTATATGAAGTGGTAGCCATTTTCTTCAGCTCATTTGGAAGTTGTTATATCTTTACTTTTGAGATAGTCTAGGACTATCATATTCTTATATAAGGTCAGTTTATTTCTAATATATTCATCACATTAACATTCCAGTGTTTTTATCCAAGAGTGTGTGATAAATAAGTGTATAATTGAATAAGTAGGTGACAGTATTATGAAAGGTGTATGATTGTGGATGATTAAATGTTTAATATATGTGTTAACTATTCATAATAACACATAAAGTAATAAAGATACACTTGATAATATAGTTTTATTTGTAAGATTTAGTAAAATATATAAAATCTGCATAAAACTGATAAAAGTATGATTAATACTTAAATTTCTAATAACAGTAATATATAATCTATTTTAACAGTTTGTATGAGTGAGCGTTAAAAGATTTTATACCTCTATAAAGTTAATACAAGTAAATATTTGATTAACCAGATTTAAAGGGAGATAATTCTGTTTATTCTAATCTAGCAGTATTGCATAAGGTTTTATAATTTTAATATTTTGTCTTCAGGTATTACATATATTGTAAAGAATGTAAACTGATTCATACCAATCAGTTGGTGAAGCAAAGACCTTTGCACTACATGTGAGGTATGTTTATATGTATACAGTTTGTATTATTCATGTTACTTTTATGTTGCTTTGCTTACATGTATTGTCTGCTTTGTGTAACTGTTGCAAAACGTAATGTCTTGTTTGCACTTACAATTGCGTATTACTATTATTATGTTTAACTAACTATTTTTGGTATGATACTACAAGCGTAGCTATGTATGAACTTTGAACTTAGTCTGTGGTTGCATATTTCACAATACAGAGAAATATATTATGTACTTATTTAATACAGAATTCGAAATGGTGTAATATCGTTTTGTGTAGCTTGTAAAAACTATTATTTTAAAGAGCAAAGGAAATCTACAGTTTTCTTGTATGCATATAGATATATTGATTTTATAGGAATTGCTAATTACTACTGATTGAATTGTATAAGATTTATATTGTTATTATTTCAGGGTCATTTTGTTAGAATATTAACATCAATTCTGATGAAATAAAGAACCTAAGACCTATCAACGTGTTTGTGTTTATTTAAATACAAGGGAAGCACGACTACATTTTGGCGCCCAACATAGATTTCATCAGTGTTATTAAAGATCAACGATTTCCATTACCTGTGGAGGGAGCTCCGTTTTGAAACGTCACAAGAAGTAATACGTCACTGGTCAACATATGTATATTGAACTTTGTGTTTACTTCCGAAGGTCAAGAAATAGGACATCAACAACACATGGATTTTCAATGAAAATATTTTGCAGTTTTATGGTAACTATAATCAATGTCATTGTTCACTGTTGTGTTTGTTTGATGTTTTGTCTATACATGTGTGTTCATATATTATATGTCATATAGATTTGAACTTTAATTTTTTGTTAAAAAGCAAATTTAAAAAAAAAAACTTTGATTTTTTTTTTTACGTTTGTAAACTTAGAAACATTTAGATACTTAGCATCAGAAAACAAATTTGAAATTTTACGATTTGGTTTAACTGATATAGAGATATTATATTGTGATTGTGCTGTAGTTTAATAGTATATAGACATTTATATATGATTTGTTTGTAATTGTACTTTGATTTTTTTTTTGTAATTGAGACTTGACCCCTCCCCCCATTTATTTACCCAACCCCCCAGGGTGATGCCAAGGTCAACCGGAACCGGAAGTTGTATACACAAAGCTTGTTTACATTAGCAACCACTTATTACACTAAGCTATAGTGATTTAGATAGACTTTTGCACAGCTGAAACTTACTTTGTACATACACACATACACTTAGGGTGTACATTTAAAATATTTTAAAATATTTTTACACACTTTACATATCAAGTTGGACTTAGACTTGATAAAGTCATACATGGATACACACATGATTGATTGATTGATTGTAGCTATTACATACACAGTTACAGTTACTTCTTTACTTGTGCATACTTACTTACATACACATAGCTTACATAGTACCCCATACCTTATAGTTGGTTCTTGAACTTTATTTGTGTTATATGTGATATAGTGTATTACTATATTTGTAGTGTCATTGTGTATTGATAGATTGTATTTGTGTGTTGTCACTGTGCATTTATATTGACTTTTGTGTTTTGATACTTAGTGTACATTGTGTTTATGTTGAATATTTGTATGATGATTCATTGTTGTGTGTCATATTGATATAACTCAAATTTTGAATTGATATATATAAATAGGACATAAATTAGTTAAATCTTAAACTTTAATAGGTACATATTAAAAGTTTAGATAGAGGAACGAAAGATACCAGAGGGACAGTCAAACTCATACATCGAAAACAAACTGACAACGCCATAGAGCAGTAGTGAGACTGAATACCTTGTAACACTTTGTCACTTTAACATTATTAACTATCTTTATCCTTCAACCATGACACTATTACCCACTTTAGCACTTGTCTGTTAGTTAATTCTTTCAGGACTTAGTGAGTTATCTTTTCAGAGTTAGGGTAGATCACTAGTGTGTTTAGTGTAGTTGAGTTTAGTCTTGTATGGTTGTTGAGGTGATTTATATTGGATTTGTCTATTGCCATATTCTAGTCTTATATTTGTATACTGACTTTACCATACTTATAGATAGTTCATATTAGTGTATATATAAGTACTTTCTTTTGAGTTGAGTGGTAAACGTAGAAGCTTTACAACTCAAATCCAAGTTTAGGTACTGTATCCAGTAGGTAAGACATTTTGATTGTATTTATTGTGTATATATTACCTTATCTGTTTATATTGTATAGATTACATTCATTAATCTTGATTCATTTTCAGTTGCATTGATTTATATTTATATATATATATATATATATATATATATTCATTTTCATTAATACTGATTACTTTAGTTTGAATTTCAGATAGTAGACATACATCATACTTGTTGTACTTAGTACATATTTATTAATAAAATTTATTTTACAGGACATATTTCATATGTATTTATTTATTTGATTGATTTTTTTCTTTCTCTTACATTACTTTAGTTAATAATCTATCTTACTTTTCAGATTATTTACAAACTATTGTTTGTCATATATTTACTATTTTCGTTGGCTATAGTTAGATAGTCTTTAAGTACTTGACATTTTGTCATATAGTTAGCTTTACACACTATTACTAGTTATACTTGGACTTATACTACATCATCATGTCAAAAGAAAATGCAATATCGGAAGAGGATTTCGCACTCTTGCAATTACTCAAGAAGGAAGTAAAAGAGAAACCAAAAGGAGATGATGTTCAAGGATTAAAAGAGTGGATGAAAGAATACTTAGCCACTAGCGGAGAAATAGTAACGCCGAAAGAAGAACCACAAGAGAAGGAAACATCTAAAACCAAGACAACTGTCACATATACTAAGATGAGAGATCCACCCAAAGTAACAAATTTTTCAGGATCCAACAACAAGGGTGAAGCCACTTATGCCTTTTGGAGATATGAAGTTTGTGGACTCATGGAAGATAAAGTACACGACACAGATAACATCAGCTATGCTGTACGCAAGTCACTTAAAGGAGAAGCAGGAACTATTGTTATGCACCTTGGTCCTAAAGCTAGTCTACCAGATATCATACACAAGTTGGACAGCATTTATGGAGATGTAGAAAAGAAAGAAGACCTACTAGCTCAATTCTACAGAGCCAGACAGGGTGATGATGAAAGTGTAACTAAATGGAGTTGCAGGTTAGAGGATATTGTTGGGAAAGTAATTGAGAAAGGAATGGTACAACACAAGGATGCCAACAGTATGCTACATTCCATGCTATGGTCAGGACTGAAAACAGAACTTAAAGATATATCTGGGCATAAATACGATACGATCAAAGACTTTGATGAATTGAGGATAGCACTGAGACATATTGAGAGAGATCATGAGGAAAGGAAAACATCAAAGAAACCACAAACAGCCAAAGCTGCAGCAATATCTGAACCTATCAACCAACCTTCTGAATTTGAAGAAGTAAAAGGACTTATTCAACAACTCACCACAAGGTTTGATAGAATGGAGACCGATTATAGAGGACGAGGCAGAGGCTTTACTAACTACAGAGGTCAGAATACCAACAGATATAACAGACAACCACAAAGATGGCAAGACCGATCTAAACCACAAGCTTCATCAGCCAACCGGGATGAACGAAGATGTTTTAGATGTGGAAAACCAGGTCACTTAAAGGTGGGATGTGTTGAGAAACTGGATAAAGATGGAAAACCTTTAAACTTCAAGAAGTCTATAGAGCAGGACCATCAATAGACTTATATACATCAGGAACAACATCAGGTCCTAATAGTTTACCACCAGGATTGTATGGAAAGCCAACAGAGACTGAAGTTGTACTTTATGGAAAAACAGTGAAGACTTTACTTGACACAGGATCAACAGTGTCTACTATCAGTCATACATATTACCACAGCAACCTTACAGATATACCTTTACTTCACATCAACGAGCTACTTAATATTGAATGTGCTGATGGAAAACAACTACCATATGAAGGATATCTGGAAACTGAAATTACACTCCCACATCAGACCAACACTTATCCATGCTTGCTGTTAGTGATACCGGATAGCAACTATAACACTCAGATACCATTACTTCTTGGAACTAACACTCTTCAACCAATCATGGAGTCATTGAAAGATCAACATGGGACAAGATTTCTACAGTCATGCAACTTAACAACACCATGGTACTTGACTTTTCGATCCATCACACTTAGAGAAAAGGAACTTAGCCGCAATAACAACGCATAAGCTATAGTCAGAAATGCTGTGAACAAACCTGTTACCTTCAAACCAAATTCAACCATAAAGATAGAAGGATACACTGATAAAGAGATACCATACAGTACAACTGCAGCAATGTTACACTCATCTGAACTTCAACCGAATTGGAAAGATTTAGATATGGAACCTATACTTTTGGATTACAGATACAGGAACAACGGAAAGATAGACGTTCAGATTGCAAATGTTACCACAAGGACTATTACCATCCAACCAAAAGCTGTTTTATGTGCAACACAACCAGTCAACATTGAACAACAACCAAAAGATACTCCATCACCATAATCTATACTTGATCAAGTGGAAATTACAAAAAGTGACATAACCGAAGATCCACTAGAAAGAGGGATAGAATACATCAAATCATTTGAAGATATATTTGCCAAGAATGATGAAGATATTGGAAACACAGAAGTTAAACATCACATCGATTTGATTGATAACAGACCATTTAAACAACGATATAGACGAACTCCTCCAGCTATGTACGATGAAGTCAAGTCACATCTTCGACAACTATTGTCAAATGGTACCATCAGACCATCACACAGTCCATACGCATCTAACGTGGTCCTCGTACGTAAGAAGAATGGAAAACTGAGACTGTGCGTGGACTATCGTCAATAAAACAACTTAACGATAAAAGATAGCTATGCTTTGCCGAGAATAGAGAATAGAAGATCTACTTGATTCACTAGCTGGAAGTACATTTTTACCTGCGTAGATATGAAAAGTGGATACCATCAGGTGGAGATCTTGGAAGAGCACAAAGAAAGGACTGCATTTACGGTAGGTCCACTAGGATTCTTTGAATACAACCGGATGCCATTTGGATTGACCAATTCACCTGCCACGTATCAGAGGATGATGGAAGAATGCTTATCTGATTTACATCTAAAGATCTGCTGTATTTTCATCGATGATGTCATCATCTTTGGCAAGACCTTCGGAGAACAACTGGAAAATCTTCGCCTTGTTTTCAACAGGATACGTCAGCACAACATGAAGTTAGCACCAGACAAATGTTCCTTCTTCAAGAGGAAAGTCAAGTACGTCGGTCATGTTGTCTCAGCAGATGGTGTTGAGATTGATCCAGCAAAGACAGAGAAGGTAGTGAGTTGGCCTAAACCTACTAACCCGGAAGATGTTAGAAGATTTCTAGGATTTGTTGGCTACTATCGACGGTTCATCAAACAGTTTAGCCAAATCAGCAAACCACTTACCGATTTGATGCCAAATCCGACTATCAAGAAATCATCAAAGAAACACCAACAGAAACCATGGCAATGGGGAGAAGAGCAGGAGTCAGCATTTTAGAAGTTAAAGGAGTTGCTTATATCAGCACCAATACTAGGATATGCCAACAGTGAATTACCCTATGAATTGCACACAGACGCCTCCGGTACAGCACTACGAGCAGTTTTATACCAGGAACAACAGGGAATCAAGAGGGTAATCAGCTATGCCAGTAGAGGTCTTACAAAATCGGAAAAGAGATACCCACCGCATAAACTAGAGTTTCTGGCACTGAAGTGGGCGGTAAGCGACACGTTCAAAGATTATTTCTATGGAAGCAACTTCACAGTTCTCACAGATAATAACCCCATGACCTACGTGCTTACAACAGCAAAGCTTGATGCCACTGGACACAGATGGCTGGCCGCTGTAGCCGCATTCAACTTCAACATAGTTTACCAGGAAAGAAGAATGGTGATGTAGATGGACTTAGCCGTATACCACAACCAGCTGATATAGATTCCACCAACAGAGAGACTATATCTATAGAATCTGTGAAGACCATCTGTAATTCCATCCTTCCTAGAGCATACATTGACAGTCTTGCTGTTAACCCAGCTGTAATACCATCACAAGAAGAAGATATACCGGATGCTGAAACAGTTGATTGGGCAACTGCACAAGCCATGGATCCTACCATCAAGTCTCTTGTGAAGTACGTCATCGAAGGAAGGAAACCGACAACTGCAGATGTTGGACCAACACCACTACTGCGACAGTTTCAATACCTCAAAATGAAAGATGGTGTACTGTACAGAGAAGTAATTATAGGTGAAGACAGGAAGTCACAGTTAGTTCTACCATCAGCAAACGTCAACGTTGTATTAGAGGCCTTTCACAACGACATGGGACATCCCGGAAAGGATAGGACTCTATCACTGATCCGTGACAGATTTTACTGGCCTGGGATGGACAAAGATGTGGAGGATTGGATACAACAGTGTGGCAGATGCATAAAGAGAAAAACACCAGCCCGTCAGAGAGCACCTTTGGTCAGCATTGAAACTCAGTTTCCACTTCAACTTGTCTGTTTGGATTTTCTCACACTGGAGCAGTCGAAAGGAGGTCACCAGAACATACTGGTTATTACCTACCACTTCACCAGATATGCGCAAGCAATACCAACCAGAAATCAAACAGCAAAGACCACAGCTCAAGCACTTTTTGATAACTTTATTCTACATTACGTAATACCACAGAGGATCCATTCTGATCAGGGAGCTAATTTCGAAAGTAAAGTTATCAAAGTGCTATGCACTCTGACTGGAATGAAGAAGTCAAGGACTACACCCTATCATCCCATGGGGAACGGGATGTGCGAGAGATTTAACCGTACTCTTCTTGGTATGCTTGGAACCTTGGAATCTCATCAGAAAGCCAACTGGAAGCTCTACGTTTCACCCATGGTACATGCGTGCAACTGTACCCGCCATGAGTCCACTGGAGTAGCACCTTACTTTCTAATGTTTGGAAGAAACCAAAGACTACCCATCGACTTAGCGATTGGCCTACATAAAGATACCAAGTTACCAACAACTCAGTATGTAAAGGATCTACGAGACAGATTATCACATGCATACCAACTTGCCGCTGAAGCATCAAAGATTGCACAAGCCAATCAGAAGGAGGGTTACGATCTTCGTGTAAGAGGAGCAGCAGTACAGAAGGGAAATCGTGTACTTGTAAAGATTGTGGCTTTTGATGGCAAGCACAAGCTAGCGGATACATGGGAAGATACTCCATATGTAGTCATTGACCAGCCGAATTTAGATATTCCTGTTTTCACAGTTGTCAAAGAGAACGGAGAAGGACGAACAAGGAATCTCCACAGGAATTTATTGCTACCTGTAGGGTATATCAAAGAAGAAGCGCCAACTGTTATACCACAACCAGTTCCAAGACCAAGGACAAGATTACAGAGGACAATAGCCGAACACCGGACTACTCCAAGTGAATCCAGTGATGAGTCATCTGATGATTCAGTAGATTATTTTGATGTAGATTATGTGTTGGAGAGGACAGTTGACTGTGAACCTACATTCACTGATGAACCAGCTGTAGATGTAACAGAACCAGCACAGGATGCCTTCATTCCATTAGGGGACGCCCAGCCTGAGGGGAACCAAGGGCCAGAAATGGAGACAGCTTCAGGAAGCGCTTCCGACATTGAGGAGGATGCTAATCCACAGGAAGATACATCTGTAGGACAGGAAGAGCAACCTCAGGAACCAGATACGTTACCGGTACCAATCAGACGATCAGAGAGAGACCGTAAACCGCCAGCATGGATTTCTTCTGGTCTTTACGACGTCACAGCTATTGGGACTACCTCTGTTGGTCATACTACTACCATGGAACATTCGAAGCCAACAGCTGAGTGGCAAGAGAAGGCTGAGTACATTTCATCTTTAGCTAGAACACCATTGTCCTCAGGATTACAACTTAACCATTCTGGATATAGTTAACCACCATTAGTTTGAGGAATGACGGGACGTCATTTTATAGCTGGGGGGAATGTGTGGTAGAGTTATATTTTATGTTTTATGTTAATTAAGGTTTTATGTTATTAGAATATATACTTGATATATTCTATTTACATTTATTATAATTTGTAGTCTGCTAGTTTATTCAGGTAGAACATTTCCTATTGTTTATATCTTTTCTATTGGTCACTTTGATTTAGGCGGGAATCTTTTGTTTAACTATTCTTTGTTCTGGTCAGTTGGCTAAAGTCTTTATATGAAGTGGTAGCCATTTTCTTCAGCTCATTTGGAAGTTGTTATATCTTTACTTTTGAGATAGTCTAGGACTATCATATTCTTATATAAGGTCAGTTTATTTCTAATATATTCATCACATTAACATTCCAGTGTTTTTATCCAAGAGTGTGTGATAAATAAGTGTATAATTGAATAAGTAGGTGACAGTATTATGAAAGGTGTATGATTGTGGATGATTAAATGTTTAATATATGTGTTAACTATTCATAATAACACACAAAGTAATAAAGATAAACTTGATAATATAGTTTTATTTGTAAGATTTAGTAAAATATATAAAATCTGCATAAAACTGATAAAAGTATGATTAATACTTAAATTTCTAATAACAGTAATATATAATCTATTTTAACAGTTTGTATGAGTGAGCGTTAAAAGATTTTATACCTCTATAAAGTTAATACAAGTAAATATTTGATTAACCAGATTTAAAGGGAGATAATTCTGTTTATTATAATCTAGCAGTATTGCATAAGGTTTTATAATTTTAATATTTTGTCTTCAGGTATTACATATATTGTAAAGAATGTAAACTGATTCATACCAATCAGTTGGTGAAGCAAAGACCTTTGCACTACATGTGAGGTATGTTTATATGTATACAGTTTGTATTATTCATGTTACTTTTATGTTGCTTTGCTTACATGTATTGTCTGCTTTGTGTAACTGTTGCAAAACGTAATGTCTTGTTTGCACTTACAATTGCGTATTACTATTATTATGTTTAACTAACTATTTTTGGTATGATACTACAAGCGTAGCTATGTATGAACTGTGAACTTAGTCTGTCGTTGCATATTTCACAATGCACGAAATACAGAGAAATATATTATGTAGATATAGGAAGATGTGGTGTGAGTGCCAATGAGACAACTCTCCATCCAAATAACAATTTATAAAAGTAAACCATTATAGGTCAATGTACGGCCTTCAACACGGAGCCTTGGCTCACACCGAACAACAAGCTATAAAGGGCCCCAAAATTACTAGTGTAAAACCATTCAATCGGGAAAACCAACGGTCTAGTCTATATAAAAAACGAGAAACGAGAAACACGTATATATGTACTTATTTAAAACAGAATTCGAAATGGTGTAATATCGTTTTGTGTAGCTTGTAAAAACTATTATTTTAAAGAGCAGAGGAAATCTACAGTTTTCTTGTATGCATATAGATATATTGATTTTTTAGTAATTGATAATAACTACTGATTGAATTGTATAAGATTTATATTGTTATTATTTCAGGGTCATTTGTTAGAATATTAACATCAATTCTGATGAAATAAAGAACCTAAGACCTATCAACGTGTTTGTGTTTATTTAAATACAAGGGAAGCACGACTACAAAAGTAAACTAAGTCGGTCTGGCGAGACAATTCTCACCGAGAACCTCACCTGTATACACACAAAACACATAAATTCATCAACACTAACAATTTCTTTATTAATACAATTAAACATACGATTATGCGGAATCAACAACAATCAAAGCGACGATGCGCAACAGCCATAAATTTGACAGCAATGATGTTGGATGAATTCCATCTAAATAAAAAGCATTAAATTTGTATGAAAACCGAGTATTTCTCATCTGACTGCATTTCCGAGAATTTTGAGGATCACAACTAAACTTTTAATCCATCTGATTCGTGCATATTTTTAGAATTGTGGGTTTGATGATAAAAGAATGAAACTTTGCACAATTGCAGATCTTTATATGGTAGTCAATTTAAGCTATGGATCCACTCTGAAAAATCCAATATGACGGCCATTTTCAAGATGGCCGCCAACCAGTCAAAATTTCACCACCGTGTATAAATTAAAGCATATAATATTCAAATCAAATCTTTTAAAAGCATATAAAATGTAATCCAATGTTTCTAGAACGTCATGGCGGTATATTAGACATTAAAACTTTTTTAAATGGCGGAAAATTTCAAAATGGCTGCCAAAAAGTGAAAATGAACTAAGCTAAGACAAGGCTCTGCTGATATTCATTTCTTTCATCGAATTGCACTTTGCGGTTCATACGATGTTCTAGGGATTGTGTTTCCCTGGTACATCGATGCTGTTTGAAAGACATTTTAATCGAAGATCCCATAAATGGAAACATTCGAACGTTTTTAGGGCGCCTTTAAAATTTTTTGACTGTGTGCTATCTGAGTCACAAATGATAATGTATATGTTCTTTTCCTTGCCACATTCCTATCTTTTTCCTCGACTGTGGATCAAGATGATCAATAAATACAACTCTTTACATACTTTCTACTTGCATTGAGTAACACCACTCGTGCTAACAGTTGGTCAGAAACTACACCTCCTTCCGGAACACCTGCGTTGATCCCTAGGTTCGATGAAACGGGACTCATGTTGTTTATACTGTCAATGTTGTGTTATTTGTTTGTTTTTCAATGTCTGTGTAGTCATCTCGTGATTATCCATCGTACAGACACGGAAAACCTTATTTCATTTCAAACTTTCAAATTTGGTAAAATTTTAGATATTTTACATATACCAACATGATTTTAAATTTGGTGATACTGGATATGACTCATCAAGCTATCTAAACAATAGCACCTAGGCAGCTGACCCTTCTTGAGCACCTGAGATCATCCTCTGTTTTATAAGGGGTTGGCATTGCTCAATTTGTAGATTTTAGTATAGAGATTTCTTGACTGGTGTTTGTCTTTTTTCGTTTTTTTTGTCCATGCTGATGTCTGGTTTTGTTTTTCTAATGATGTTTGAGTGCCTTGGTGTCTTCTTCATCTTTTTTATCATCTTTACAACAACATATTTTCACAGCAGTTTTCAAAATGTTTATTAAGGACAGCACATTTAGTATTTGCACAACTCTTTGCCACATTTTAAACAACACTGCACATAACATCATTGTCCTCACACATTTTTATCTATCGTTTTGATTCGAAGTCATTGTGTTGTTGTGCTATGGTAAATTTTTGTATTCTTGTCTTTCGTTTTTACTAATGTGCTTTTGTCTATATGCCTTTTTATTTGTCTTTGTTGACATATTTGCTTGTTTTTGTAGTGATTAAGATAATAATACAATGTTGACTGCTGTATCACTGTTTTTGACATTTTTACCTATTATGTCTGTTTGTTTTGTTCACACATCGTTGGCAATATAATGGAATTTTATGCGACTGTCATACAAGTGAGAGGTTTAGCTAGCTATAAAACCAGGTTTAATCTACCATTTTCTACGTAAGAAAATGTTTGTACCAAGTCAGGAATATGACAGTTGTTATCTATTCGTTTGATGTGTTTGAGCTTTTGATTTTGACATTTGCTAAGGGACTTTCCGTTTAGAATTTTCCTCGGTTTTTTTGTTATTTTTCTTTTTTATATCTTTCAACCACCCATCCGCATTCCCCAGAAGTAGCACTACGGATAAAAGGCTGAACCTAAAGCTTTCATATGCTTATAAAGTGAATTGAAACTTGTTAATTACTATAGCCATTTCTGGACATCACACCATATTTATATGCTCTATTTGTGCGATATTAACGGTCAATCCTGTTGCCAAATTTTCTCTTTTTACAAGTGTGTAATTTTACTAATGGCTTGATCTACATTTACCATTTTCAAATTACGTTTGCAACAGTTGAACTGTATCGTTGAATCGCATAATATCGCACACGGGTACTAGAAGCCATAATTTGAATGGGAACATGCAAAAAACACTGAGTAGCAATATAATGACACCTATATACACCCAGAAGGGAACATTCTCTTAATGATCTCACATCAAAATGTTAAGTTCAATCTTTAACAATACAGACCAGTTGTTGATGAGTGGGCTCAAATTCCCCTTATCAATCCATTCTTTGAATGTTACATAGTTTAACCTTGGTCTCGTTCCTCAGTAAAAATTATGTTCGGATCTTTGTATAAGAATGAGATGTACACCTACTGAAACCCATGGAAATGTCTTGTTCATGGTACATGAGAGCCTCTAAAAAGAATCTGCTGTTCATGAAGTACTATGTTTCCTTGATTGAACAACAATACCATTCCTATGTGAATCCCTATATCAAAACTACTCTGTCTTTTGCTGAAATATGTTTGCCCAGTTCCACCTTTCCGATTCGGCAACCGCAAAAGATCACAAGTGATAATGAATACATGTCTTGGAAAACAATTAACACATTGCTGGATTGTATTATGGAATGTAGGATCGTAGTGACAGATTTGATCTCTTCCTGAAACATTGCGGACTGATATATAGAGATGGATGGCCATTTATTTGTCTTGCTCTCCAGACATACTTAGTGTTTTCATTATCATCTGCTTCAAGCCATCTGTGTTATCTTTTGTTAACTTATGTATAACATGTAAGGATAGAGTTGCTAAACTGACTAATTATACCAGGTTGGCATACATGTATTTCTGGTTAGACAACTGACAGAGTGCATGTCCATAAAACGTTTATTACTAGATATATTTATGAAACGCATGGTCGTATTTGTTTCGTGCTAGGATATATCTTATTCTTTACTAATATTATTAGTTACTAAGTTATAGCAATAATACGAACAGTTGTGCGGGCGCGTTATATGTTGGTTAAAGTATGAGAGAATATAAGAGAAATGCATTAACTTAAAAAAATTAGGTTATGACAAAAGAGGGACGAAAGATACCAGAGGGACAGTCAAACTCATAGATCGAAAACAAACTGACAACGCCATGGCCAAAAATAAAAAGACAAACAGACAAATAATAGTACAGATGACACAACATAGAAAACTAAAGACTATTATATAATGTTCATACTATGTGACAATTCTTTAGCCGTAGTTGAAGTCCTGTTGTTGTCAATATTGTCCATGGCTGCTATTATCAAACCACCAGGATTCGCGAAAGGATCCACATATTCGATACTGACGGTTTCATAGATGGAATCTTCTATTACTGTAGATAAATGGATAAGTAGATCATACATAAACGACCAATGTAAACTGCACATTTTGTCATTTAGTACCTCCTTTACTGGTCCAAACATCCAGTAGAAAGGTCATATACCTTAAGAGATGGTTCTAGTTGAGTTGAATGTAGTATAGAAGAAGAATAAAACAGAAGCCACTTCGAACTGGATAGCGTCGTATTTGCCTATATGGAATAAATCGACTGCATCTAAATATTTGCCAAAACGAAAATCAACTATTGTTTTTGATGACTGTTGAAAAGACTATTGCCTAGATCATGATTGTTTGAACTACCTGGATGTGCAGCATATTCACGTATCGTTGTCATACAAGCAGATTGTTGCGGTTCCCTGTTTAATTGCAACATCAACATAATAATTAAACAGAAGAAGTAGGCAGCTGCCTTGTTAATGGCAAGGCAAGCCTAATATTACTGCATTTTTGTTTAGATTATTACTATGTCCTCTTCCGCCTGATCACAAAGAAAACTGTTCGAGTCGAGAAGTTTTCATTCTAGTTAAGTCTAGATTAAATATTGGAATAACGCCAATATCTATACGTGACCCCTCGTTGTAGACTACATGTCTGCAAGAATGGTACCGGAAGATACGATTTTCTATACTTTCTTCACAAATCTTTTGATGTTTGGCTTTAGTATAAAAATGTGGCATGCACTTGGTATCACAGGGCACTTAGTTTTACTGAAGGTACGTCAACACAAAATACTGCGTAACCTTATATAAGGGATATTTGTTGATTTTGTTATCTTATGGCGGCCATCTTGGAAAAAGCAGCCATTTTGAAATTATAACTTGGGTCCATAGTTAATAATGTTGAAGCATCCAGCACTATTAACATTCCAAATTTGAACTTGTATAAGTGATATTTGCTGATTTTGATATTTTGAGACGGCCATCTTGGAAAAGGCCGCCATATTGAAATTTCAAGGGGGGTCTATAGCTAATATTTTTCGAAACACCCCGCACTACCGTCATGTCAAATCTGTCCTTGAATTTGACCTTATACATGCTTGTATAAGTGATATATAAGGATTTTTGATATTTTATGGCGGCCATCTTGGAAAAAGCCGCACTATTGGAATTGCAAGGTGGGTTCATAGCTAATACTTTTTTAAATATCCAGAAATACTACAATGCCAAATTTGGTGCTTTTATGATCAAACCCACAATTTTTTCACCAATCTGCCAGACTATTTAGCAAATGTTTTCGAAGAATTAAATTTGTCTCACGGATAAAAATATTTACGGTGTTTATTTGCTCTTCAAGTTTCAAATCATCATTCTGAAATTGTTCCGAATATTTATGTCCCCGATATTTATTTCCAACATACAATGGAATAAACAGGTATTTCCAAATACACCAATTCAACGGTTGTATATGTTGCGACAAGTGCATAAATTCGCCTGAAGTTATTGATTATTTCATTGACCGACGAAGAGTCATGTGATCGGAGACTTATATGTCTATTTGTACGAGACAAATCAGTAAGGTCACAAGTTCCTATCCACAAATATAATAGATATAAGAAGATGTGGTATGAGTGCCAATGAGACAACTCTCCATCCAAGTCAAAATTTATAAAAGTAAACCATTATAGGTCAAAGTACGGTCTTCAACACGGAGCCTTGGCTCACAGCATACTATGTTTTTATAGTTTCGTACAGCTTCTTCAATCTGTCGTACTAATATTCATAAATGTCTCTTGTTGTTGCTCCCTTTTTATACCAAAAGCAAACGCTAGATTCAATTTTTAAATTTCTTTGTAATTTTAAATATTTCCCTTTACTATCAGATAAAATTATAGCTTTGATGATGTGGAAGTTTGTTTCTCAATTTACCAATTTCACGATGTAGCTTAGCATTGGTCATTATCATACAGTTTGTCACTACAGTCTAAAAATACTTTCTTTATCTGCATGGTGATTTCATGCAGACGATACACACACTACGCTGATTCAACAGTTTGGGTTAAATTAACACAATCACAATGTCAATTAATTCATATATAAAGACGGATGGCAAACAAAATATAAAATGTTCATAGCGTCAGCGGAAAATATTTGATGTCCTTTACCATTCAACGTCCTTGGGGGACTAAAAAGGACGAAATCGTGTCTAAAATCCAATTTTACTGCTCTAAATATATTGGTGTGTGACTACCTTAACATGCGTTGGGAAAGAGAGAGAGAGAAGGCATGCTAATGAAATATGATACAGAGGATATAGATGATTATACTATTTACAAACATCATCCCGGATCACCCCTGTGATTCCGGTATGATATGTACTGAACTACGTTTCCAACAACCATATGCAAATCAAGTATATAACACAGGAATATGACAATTGTTCGATGTGTTTGAGCTTTCGATTTTGCTATTTTATAAATGACTTTCCGTTTCGAATTTTCCCTGGAGTTTGGTATATTTGTTATTTTACTTTTTACATAAATTTGGAAGCATTTGCAAGGGAAAACGAACATGTTGTATATTTAATCCCGCAAAATCTACTACGGGGACGTAAAATTATGGACAATTGAAAACAGTTTACTTATCTATTATAAAACGATCATGTATGACAGTAATTTGTATAGCTTTTTGATGTACGACGCAAACAGTTGCCCTACAATGTTGCTTAAATAACACACTGAGACGTACACAAATGTAATTTTAGCTCCATAAAAGGGTAATGGGATCTCCAGCATTTAAGAAACTTGGTTTTTACATTTTTACCGAAGACATGATCACATGGACCCTCATTACTTTCTATAACAATCAACTATGTTCTATTTCAAAAATGTTATGTATTGAATTTCAAGAAAATATCAACGGAAGATTGTTTTGGTTTACAAATTGTCTACCGTTTTTATTACCAATAATTGTATGATTTTACAAACATTCAATAACAGTGAGCCTTTATTCTATGGACGTCCTTAAAATCCTATGAAATAAGTAACACTTTGCTGAAATACCCCTTTCTGTTTCAAAATTGTGTAATTTTATCGGAAAAGAATTGTAAAGTGCAAATTTAAAACTGAAATATCTCGACAAAGAAGTCATAAAGGTATATTTGTCTTTGCATGTTGTTCGATAGATGGTTTATTCAATAGGGGTCAGATTTGTTTTCAAAAAGCAAGTAAAAAATATCTTATACATATTATAAAAACATGTTAAATAACACACAAATGTTTGATTGATTGCTGACCAACGTCTAGTGGTAAATGTGGCATACATTTTCTGAATAATAATTGTAACGTTGTGTGAAAAATAATTCTCATCTCTAGAGAAAACTTTGTTCTCAGCAAATGATTGATCTTAATTCAATTATGACGTCATTTTAGCCATTGTTTTTTAGATTCCTCCAATGCATCAAGTGTGTTACGGTACTTTCCCTACTCAAGACAGTAACATTTTGAAATTTAAAACGCTAGGCTTGCTGTTGAGAGTTGAGAAATATCGAAATACATCTGATGCAGGTGTATAATCTATATTTCATTGTTTTCTACGACCCACAGAGTCGGATTTCTACACTTCACAAAAGACGTAATAAAGTATTTTATCACATGGCGAAAAAAAAAAAAAAAAAAAAACAGCAAATCCAAAATGCAAAGACTAATTTTTACCCAGTCGGAGAGATTTTTGCACTCAAGATTTGAACACCATCACGAGTTTAACCAAATTTCAGATAAAAAATACCACCGTATCAACTGTGTTTTTTGAGAAAAGAGAAAACAAACGCCATCGAAAGACATTTCAAAAGCGCCAGACGATGAATGAAAAAAAAAACCACTTTTAACATTTGCATCGAAAGCGCTTTTCTGAATTTGCCGTCATTAGAGCAGTTTACACCCAAAACGTTTAATTTTTTATATTTGTATGAAGAAATGAAGATTTCTGGGTAAGTAATGACTATTCTTCTTAAAACAGAGTAACATTGAACACGACAAACGTTTGCCTGTATAACTTTCATGAACTATTCAATATAATAACAAGCAAGTAGTATTAATACGAGAAAATCGATATGTTGATTAAATGAAACATAAATG
The DNA here is from genome assembly GCA_017311375.1 of Mytilus coruscus. Lineage (NCBI taxonomy): Eukaryota > Metazoa > Mollusca > Bivalvia > Mytilida > Mytilidae > Mytilus > Mytilus coruscus. The sequence goes on along the minus strand of CM029603.1, from coordinate 81,425,988 downwards.
CACGATTTATCATTTGTAGATGTACACATTTAATTAATATCATTTAGCAAAATAAGTGGAATTCAATTTCGATGAATTCAATTGTTTTGTAAACCAAAATCACATATAATTCAATGATACTGCTATATTTTATAATATGGATGCGATTTTTTTCAGCGATGTGTTTTTAATATGAAAAAAAAAAATATGAATGCAATATTTTTCTTATATAACTGCGATAGTTTTCTCATATAAAATAAATATAAATACAGGTTATAATGTAAGTAAAAAACCGGAAACATAATTCACAGTCATTGTTCATGGCAGGTTTAATGTTATAGGCAAAAAATCACTAAAATTTTGTACCTGTATCAAAATTAACGCTTAAATGTACTAATCATAGGTGATTTCCTTTTGCGCCAATTGGCATTTCATTTGCGCCAAAATAATCTTTCATTTGGACACAGACCATATTTCATTTGCGCCAATAATACAGGTAAATACAGGTTATTGTAAAAAATAGTTTTATTAAAAAAAGCATTTAATACTATAAATTCAGAAATTATTGCGTGCATTTATTATTGCGATTTTGTCATTTTAGACTAAAGTGCGATTTTTATCCTGTTTAATTCATATAATAAAATTTCAAAATGCGAGTTTAAATAATTGCGGTTGTTACTCTGTCGCATTTTCCGCAATAATAAAAACGTCGCAATAATTTCTGAATTTACAGTAGTAACTTTAAAACACAGTTTTTGATTGCATAATAAAACATATTACTCCGAAATCAGTCATAGTAACCATAATGAAAGCACTATACACTGATACGTTCTTAATAAGAGACTATTGTAATAATGTTAAAACACAGTTCTATCATGAATTAACGAGATCATAAAAACTAAAAGAAAGCACTATTATACACTGGAGTAAAACCAAGGGTTTGTTCTGACACAAGACTCCTAAGCAATGACTCGGATGTACTCATTTACACTGGATAACCTATATGTGTAGTTATAAAAAATTACAGACTTATTTCACTATATACAAATAAGGAGATGTGACAACTATCCACCAAAGTTCAAATGAAGTGGACGAAAGCCATCATAGACAACCGTACGGCTTTCAAAAACCCATTCCGTATAGTCGGAATATTTTAGACTTTTCTGTTATATGTTACCTGTAAAATGGCACAAAGGAAATATAATCTTGTGGCGCAAATGCACAAAGACAAGGAAAAGAAAAGAAAAATTCAGACAAACAATTCAAACCAATGCGGTTCTCAATTACACGTGGAAATGAATATTCAAATGGAAAAATAATTAATTCAAACAAAGAAAAATTTTCAATTACTGTTGTCCAGAACTTTGAAGATACCATCTGTCATCCTAATAAAAAACTTAAAACAAGTAATGAAAATCAAAATTGAGCAGCCTCAGACTATAAATAAAACAACTTCAGATACCACGAATGAAAATATTGTCAAAAAGAAGATGTATTTATTATTAACATTGAAAAACTTGTTGGCAAGGAAAACAGTTCTTATTGGATATCAAAGACTTTTTTCCCGTTGGAAAGATGCTAACGAAATCATTTTGATTAGGGACTTTCCGTTATGAATTTTCCTCGGAGTTCAGTATTTTTGTGATTTTACTTTTGACATTTAGCAGTGACCTTAAAACTACTTATTAACATGCATTGTTACTATAGTGACATTAAAAAAATACTGCTATCATATTCTAAAAGTATTGCATCCAAATTAAAATTTATAGCATTTGTTTTTTATTTATGTACACAAGAAAAACACAGCACCTCAAATTTTACACGGACATAAAACTTTTGATTTTAACTATAACTATTGAATATATATGTAAACTTAACTGTTGTTTGTATTTGAACAATATGTTTTAAAGATGGTATTTTCTTAACAAAACAGATTTTTCATTGCCGAAAACAACCTTTTCCGCATGGAGTGTCTGCATACTTACAATTTCATATAATACAATATCGCTATTTCATATGAGAAACGTTTTTATCGATTCGCGTCTTCCATAGACTGATTATGTGAACTCAACTCAATATAATGTGTTCGTTTTGTAGCAGAGTTCCACTTCTGCTGTATGCAATGTGAGGCTTTTAAAAATCAGGACCTTTGATGACCCTATATCTGTTTATATTTGATTTATATTTTTGATGAAATGTCGTTTGCTTTTTAACTCTTAAGTAATCAAATACTCATAATAGTTGATCAGAGAACTAGTATAAGAACTAGTAGTATAGACAGTAAGTTTTTGTCCGACCAGTATCGGTACCAAATGACGATACCTGATGACATCGTAATGTTGTTATGTAACGGAAGCGAACTTTTTACTGTTATGTTATTTGGTATAGAGGAGTTTAAAAGGAAACTAAATAAATAAAATGATAAACAACAGGAATTTTCCGAAATAGTGAAAACAACACTTTTACTTTAGTACAATAGGAGAAAATTCATAAATAAGAAATTAAAATAAAGAACACAATTGTATAAGACGATCATTTTAAGCTGAACCTGAAAAAAAAGATCACCTAACTTTTGAAGTTATTGAACTAAACTGAAACGAAAGAAGTAATATACTGGTAAAAAGTAAAATAAAAAAATACCGAACTCCGAGGAAATTCAAAACGGAAAGTCCACAATCAAATGGCAAAATCAAAAGCTCAAACACATCAAACGAATGAACAACAACTGTCACACTCCCGACTTGGCACAGGCATTTTCTTATGAAACAAATGGTGAATTAAACCTGGTTTTATAGCTAGCCAAGCCTCTTGAGTGAACTAGAGAGAAACGTATGACAACAAATAGCATAATTTCATTCACACAAATATTCATACTTTCAATATTCAAGCAATCAATAAAACTACAAATTATGGAATGAATCACTAGTGACAAAAATCAAAATTCGATTTATGATGTACTTTTCTCTTGTATTTGATGTCTTAACAAAATTGAAATTTTCTATTTCTTGTTTATTTTGATAATTTAATGATTTAAATATTAGATAAAAACGCCTCTCATTAAACAACAGGAACTTCAGATCACCTATTAAACTTTCGAAGTACTCAGATGCATGCACATATTGGAAGACATAGTTCAAATTACGACTACAGACATTTTTCTTGATAGCATTAATGTACATTAATTATATCTTAAAGACAATACATTCCATATAAGAAGAGGAAATGTGTTTCAAATTTAGTTAACTTATGTATAAAAATGTTAGTAAATAGTAAATGGAATATGAATGATAGATAATGAATTTTCTCATGAACAATGTTAATAATGAAGCTATTATAATATACCCAGGAATCTGGTATGATTATTTTCATTTAAGGCAGAAAATATGAAAAGGTAAAATATCACAAATACCGAATTCCAAGGAAATTCAAAATGAAAAGTCCTTTAGCAAATGGCAAAATCAAAAGCTCAAACACATCAACCGAATGGAAGCAACTGTCATATTAAGTTTTTAAGAATTACATAAGATCGCCAATGTCAGTTAACACAATAGACACTTTCTCTTACATTTATCTTATTTCACCATCAATGCATTAAAATAAACGCATTACAGGAATGGTTTAAGCTACTTCGAAAAGTAGCCAATAGCAATCTTGAATCCAAAGGTCAAAACAGACTTCGTGTGTCAATGCATTGTCACATTATAAAGCACTGAGATCATACTCTGCATATATTTCAAAAATGAGTGTTTGCAACAAAAACTACGTTTAGATCTTATGCTAGAAACACTGTGATCCGTCAAATCTTATGTTTTCGAAAACTAATGTTAGCAACACTTATTTCTATAACAATTTAATGTTGGCAACACTTACGACTGTCAAAAGCAAATGCTCATGAATATCACAGTTGTTTCCCACTCGTTCCCTTGGTTGATAACGTTTGCTTTTTTCAGTTTTTATCGACTTCCCCTTTTTGAATTTATCTTGACGTTCAATTTTGTGTTATACTTTAAACTCTAAAGTCTCTCTTTGTCTTATGTAAGCAGTGTTAAGATAATATTTGTAGCACTATATGATTCCTTTTCCGGTTTTACATATACACTACCTTTAATTAGTAAGAAAAATTTACAATATAAACCTTAAAAACTTTTAAATTAAAAACATGTTGCTTATTTTTAAAAACTCTTTGTCAAATATTTGTCTATTTTCTCATGATAGCACCATTATATTTAATGTGTCCTTTATTTTATCTTACAGACTAATTCACACAGTATAACATGCATTCAAGAAACATAAGAACATTCAGTTTGATTCATGATGTTAAAGCGTAATATTTCCATAGTAGTTGTTTTCTCACTTTCTCTCATGGAATGCAAAAAAAAATAAACATTTGTAACATAATATAATATTCAACAAACTATGCAACAATTCCTTAATTATAATTATAAATTTTAGTTAAATTTCTAGAATCTTCCCTTTAAACAATTATCTCTTACCTCAGCAAACATATATAACCTCGATTATTATAAAAGTCTGATATTGACTGTTGTGAAGTGCTTCTGTCACATTTTGACCCCTTTCTGCAAAGACTTTTCATTCTCAATAGTATGAATCCACTAGCTGAAACATCACTGCAAACACTTTATTGCAATCTGCTCCCTTCTGTACCAGAATTCTTACTATATCTATATGATGTCTCATATCAGAAACAAACAAAGGAGATGCTCCACTGAATGTACACTTATTTATATCGGCTTTGTTGTCCAGTAATACTTTTACTATCTCTTGGTGATTTTTCCGACAAGCAATAAACAATGGCGATGATCCATCATTTGTACTTTTATCAATATCTGCTTTGTAGGCAAGTAACACCCTTACTAATTCTAGATAATTGTGATAACAAGCAATATACAAAGAAGATTGTCCGTTCTATTTACACTTATCAATGTCTCCGTTATTGTCCAGTAATATCTTTACTATCTCTAAATGATTCCTCTGACAAGCAATAAACAAAGGAGATGCCCCTCCACCAACCGTACACTTATTAATGACTGCTTTGTTGTCCAGAATTGTATGAATATTTTGACAAGGAATATAAAAAGGAGATATTCCAGTATCTCTGCCCTTATTTACGTCTGCCATTTTTTCAAGTAGTACCTTTACTATCTCAATACATTTATTCTGACAAGCAATATAGTAAATATATTACTGGACAACAATGCAGACATTAATACGTGTGAAGGTCCGGAGCATCTCCTTTGTGTCTCTATATGATTGTTCTGACAAGCGATATACAACGGGGCTGCTCCGCCATCTAGGCAACTATTAATTATTATTGTGACAGGCAAAATACAAAGAAGATGCTCTATCGTCTAAACACTGATTGATTTCTGCCTTGTTGTCAAGTAATAACTTTACTATCTCTACATGGTTATTCTGACAAGCCATATACAGAGGAGACGCTCTATTGTCTGCACGCTTTAAAATATTTGCCTTGTTGTCAAGTAACAACTTTAAAGTCTCTTTATGATTATTTTGACAAGCAATTAACAATGGAGATACTCCATCATCGCTTAACTTATTAATATCTGCTTTTTGTCCAGCAATAGTTTTATTACGTCTACATTATTATTACGACAAGCACCAAATAATGGTGATGCTCCATTATCTCTACACTTATCAATGTTTGCGTTGTGGGCAAGTAATAGTTTAACAATCTCTGTGCGGTTATGGAGATATTTCGTTTTTTTCACACTTATCTATGTCTGCCTTGTTGTCCAGTAATAACTCCATTACCTCTGTATGGCCTTCTTGTACAGTAACAAGTAAAGGACTCATACTGCTAACGTTGCACTGGTTGGGATCAACACCATGATTGATACACCAGCTGATCAATGGAATATCACCTAAGATACAACAGTGTAAAAGAACAGTGTCTTTGTGAGCAACATCACAGGTTAGTGCTAATTGTCTCTGGGATGAATAATCTAATGTTTTTAAATAACAGAGAAATCTCTGTCTGATCTCTGGTATTTGCAAATTGAGACTATCAAACACATGCTGTACTTTACCTTTAGACCAGTCATCAATCATTCGCTGTATGTACATTTGGTGGTATTCAGGTGGTACAATTGTGATAAACTGTTCGATATTATCTCTTTTTTCTAATAAAAATCTCTGCCTAATAACCCAGCTGTCTGCATTTCTGACCACACACTGGATCATATTTCTTCCAAAATAATATGTCACCAAGTCAAATATTTTACCATGTATACTCGTATATACATCTTGTTCTTTTTCATGAATGTATGTATAAGAGACTTTATTTCATCTAGTAAGGTAAGTCGAGATGTTCCTCTGTCCAGTTTACACGCTTCACGTGTATTTTTTATTTTTATTTCTTTATCTGTTTCATCTGTCAACCATTCCTCTTCCAGTCTGTTGTTAAACATGACACACAAAGCCAAGGCACAATATTTCCCAAAATGTCCATTTTGATGCAACTTGTCAATCTCTAATTCATAAACTGAAAATGGATTCTGGAAGAAATCTGTTATGTTGAGTTGAGGATTGACACTATACAATTTACAAATAAGTGGAAAACAATCATATATACAGTCTTTAATTATGTATGAAGTTTTTGCTTTAAGATTTAATTCTGCTATTGACTGTTTATCTGTTTGTGATCAACACAAATCTTCTGATAGCAGGTTGCATTCACATGTCCTGATAATAGACAACGATTCAAATTTGTTATCCTTATAAACTTGTAGTCGACATGCTACAATGATTTTTGTTGTTTTATTTTGAATCAATAAATCTTTGATACTTTCCATGACTGGTTCCAATCTATTCAGGTTAGATTGGTTAATAGAATAAGTTCCACAAAAGTCATCCATAACGAACAGTGTTTTTTCATTTGGATTGTTAAATTTTACTATATCACATGGATTGGTTACTAGTAGAACATTGTACCCATCGTCTGCCATTTGTAGTGCCACATGTCGTAGAGTTACTGTCTTTCCAACACCAGAACTTGCTGTAATTGATACACAACTGTGTATCTGTATACATTTAAAACATACTGGGAAGCCTGGTTCCAACAAATTTGGAATTCATCTCTTTCCATGCTTCCAATGTTTAACTGATTTGAACTGAAATATATGAATATGAATAATATATACAATGCTACTCATACATTAAAGTCCTGTGATGTGTGCATTGTTGGTAAAAAGCTGTGAGTATCAAGCACACAACATGGATGCCTGTATCATCCGTCTTTCAGAGATCATGATCTACTTCATAATATTCTCTTAAAAGAGAGGCGAAAGATAGCAAAAGGACATTCAAACTCACAGTTCGAAAATACACTGAAAACGCCAAGTCAAAAAACTGAAAAAGACCAAAAGACAAACAACAATATATAAAACTTAAAAAAGAAAACTAAAAACTGGGCAGCACGAACCCCACTAAAAACCCGAGGATGATCTTGCTCCGGAAGGATGAGCAAATCCTGCTCCACATGTGACACCCATCGTGTTGCTCATGTACGTACAAACTCGGTGATAATTCTAATTCGGATGTCACATTTGGGGGAAAATTGTGAGATTTAGGTTACGAGTTTTGGAACATATCCTGCGTCATCTGTGAAACAGGAACTTCCTAATGGTCAACCAACTCGTGATTGCGTCCGTAAAATTTACAAATGGGATGATTTCAACTTCTCGTCAATTTCTAGATGTAAGTCTTTTATCTAAAGTTCGATGAGATAGATGCATTCAACATAGTCCCCAAACTTTGAATAATTTAGTGATAGTACATCATCTTTATAGCGGACATTGAAGTTAAAGTATAATGATAACTTCTTTTCTTTCTTCCTCAGAAGCTCGAGTATATGAAGTCAGCCTCATATGAATTAAGGAACAAGTTGACTTGAGGAGGATTGTTAAAACGGGTTCAAAGGTAAAAAAGTTTTAAGAGGTAATAGAGCAAACTCTCTCCAGTAGACTTAGGCATATATTGAACCCTTGGCGTTGTTCAGGTAGCCAATATTTATTGGTAAAGGATGCCAGATCGTCCTAAGAGAACAATTAACCTACATTAGAAAAAACAACAACTTTACTAGTACGAATTTCAATATATAATGTCAACTCATGTGTATAGTGATATGTTTAATTTTGCAATAGACAACCTCGATATATCGCTCATATTCATTTAGATATCATATACCGTGAAAGTACTTTATTCGTGGGGTACCAATTTTCGTGGGTTTCGTGGATGGATTTAACCACGAATTTAAGTGTCCAACGAAAGATAACAATTGTTACTAGTATTCAAATCAAAACGTTGAAAGATTCCCATGAAGGTTTGACTACATGGATACAGGCACTTAATCTAGAGAATACATTGAATACCGGCGACGCACATCAACTATAAGAGAGAAACAACGGATCAACATAAACACTAGGTTACAACAAAAACAAACGCCAACATACATAGAAACGGAATGTGGATAACAACTGTCATATTCCTGACTTAATACGCTAACAGAGACATGGTCCTGACTTATTACTCGTTGTAAGAGAAAAGATAACGTATTATAGACACAAGCACTTAACAATAATCAATTAATCCAATAAAAAGCAAGTTCGGGGGCTACTGTCTTATTGACATGTTTTACTTACAACCATTTAGCTGACCTTTTAGCTCAATAAACTTTAGATAATGGCCTAAGTTATCACACAGCATCGATTAGTGAACAGTGAAAAGAGGTAAACGTGAGGCGATACCTGCCTCCTCAGAGCGAGAAAACAGCCATGACAAAGAACAAAACTTGATTTATTTTTTACTGTGAACGAGAAACTAAACCATGCTTGGCCTTAAGTTCAAGTTCCTTCACAAATAATACTCGATGATCTTGAAGTATAGATTATGGGTACTGACGTTGTTTATCATCTTTATAACGTGTTATAGTATTCTTTTATTTGTCTTTATGAATATTACTTTTACTGTTTAGTCTGTTTTTGGTGATATCCATTTGATGTGGCTCTGTACTTGTACATCCCGTCATTGTGTGATTGTTCTATGGTAAAAAAAACAATTATATTCCTGTCCCTCATTTTTGCTAATGCGCTTTGTCTATATGCCTTTTTGTGTTTCTTTGCTACATATTTTTTTGTTTTTATAATAATTAAGATTATAACACAATTTTTCCCTATTATATATGTTTGTAATTTGTTCACACATCGTTACCAATATAATGGAATTTTATGCGACTGTCATACAAGTGAGAGGTTTCTACATAAGAAAATGCCAGTACCAAGTCAGGAATATGACAGTTGTTATCCATTCGTTTGATGTGTTTGATCTTTTGATTTTGCCATTTGATTACCGACTTTCCGTTTTGAATTTTCACGGAGTTCGGTATTTTTGTTATTTTACTTTTTCCTACCTTGTATGTTCTAATATATTGATCTTCAGTCCGAAGTTTTTGTCCATGGAATAACCAAGTAATCTAACGTGTAGACCTTCACCTCATATCATATGTTTTAAGTAATTGATGAATGGTTTCAAGTTTTTGTTCTTATCTTTTATGTCTAATGTACTAAAGATTCGCCATGGTTTTGTTCGAAACGTGTTGTTTCCGATGTACGTATAATTTGTCTAAAGTTTTGGTCCTTACCTCTTAGGTACAGTCGAGTGATCCATGATTGTTGTCCTTAACTCTTTGCAATTATCAAGCATACTTTGGTCACCTAGTCTACATACAGCCTGTAAACATAAAAGGTCAGATATTTGTTATTCTTTTCTCATCTGCATTTTTGAAATTTCAGATTATAATGATCCAGTGCATTAGGATTTTGTTTACTCTTGTCAAAAAAAATCTTCTTATTTAGCGCCCAATTGCACTTCTTATCTTCAATCATCAAATTAATAGATATAAGAGGATGTGGTATGAGTGCCATGCCTTTCTCTCAACATTCATACTTTCATGTTTTGTTTAACCTAATTTTACATAAATCATTAAAATTTCACTACACAGGCAAATTTGAATTCATGTGAATTTCACCTCAAATGAGCTGATACGTGAAACTCACGTGAAATCAGTTCATGTGAGTTTCACGTTTATCTCATGTGAAACTCACATGAATTACACGTGAAAATCACAAAAAAATTATTTCACGTGAAGTTCACGTGAATTTTTAAATTAAAGTAATTAAAATTACATGAAAATTTTCAAATTTAATTAAAATCATGAAAATTACCATTATGTTTTTTATTTTTAAAGATCACGTGAAATTCATGTGAAAACTTTCACGTGAGTTTCATGTATAAGCTCGTTTGAGGTGAGTCTCATGTGAAATGCGAGATTCATGTGAAATTCACGTGAGCAAATTTTGCCTGTGTACATAATGAGCATGTGTACTAAGTTTGATCATGTAACCACGACTTCACTGTTAACTACTACCTTAAACCAAATCTTACAAAACAGATTAACAGACATACAAATATATTGAATTACATAGACTAATGGACGGATACATAGATAATGCTTTTAGACTATTGTAGGCTGGGATTAAAATATAACTTGTTAAGGATGTTAGCTTCTCTGTTTCAAAAGACTTTTATAAATTGATAGTGTATGAATAAAGGAACCGAAAAAACAGAAAAAAAGTTAGGGTCCGTGTCCTTTTTTCGAGGTATCAGCCATTGGAAATTTGGCGGGAAATAATTCTTTCTAGACTTTTCATACAATTAACATTGGCACCCTTTTCCTTAAAAAAAATATGAAAAAATAGCAAGAAGTTTATAGCGTTTTCAAATATGGCAAAAATATGTAATACAATTATGAAAAGAAAAGTAGGGTTTAGTGGGGAAATTTTTTTAATGGCACTACATGGAAAAATCTGAGAATTCCGATTATCTTGCAAAAATTCAAAAACAAGAGAGGCAAACATCCTGAAATGAAACTTTGTATTGGTTTTGGTTTTTATTTTATTTTTTGGTAGCGTCAGAAGTGAAATAATTGTGTAAAAAATTTGAATTTAACTGTGTCCCAGCTTCTTTCCAATATATTAAATGATATGATAAAAACTGGAAACGTCATTTTACCAAATAATCTGACCTCAGTGATATCATTCCATGCTGTGCTGAATAATGAGCTGTCTAACTTTCCATCTTTATTGTGTGCTATGAGGTTTCTATAGTATTTTATCCTCCCCTAATCAGCTGCTGATGTAGTGTCTGTTACCAATGGCAACTTTTCGTAATGGTCTAACTTTGTATGATTTATAAGCATTTAAATCATCAAATTAATAACTACAGTCCTGTCCCCCTTTCCCCGAATGTGACTTACCGAATTCGACTTATTACCGGGTTTGTGCTAACATGAGCAACACAACAGGTACCACATATAGAGCAGGGTCTATTAACTTTTCCGGTGCACCTGAAATCACCTCCCCCCCCCGTTTTTGGTGGGATTCGGTGGTTTCCCTTTTTAGCCATGGCGTTGTCAGATTATTTTTGACTTATGAGTTTGAATGTCCCTTTGGTATCTTTCGCCTCTCTTTTGATCTTCACTTGCTCTGATGACCAATTGCCTTTTTATGACTTGTTGGGGCTGTAGAACATAAATTTGACATAGGTCTAGTCCTTACAGAACCTGTATTGATTTACATAGTCTTAAAATTTCATGTCGTTTATAGACAATTTACTTAGTGCTTAATGACTTTAATAATTCTTCATAATAAATCTTTCACGGCAATGCTGTTTACTTTATCAAGGGTTTGTATAGTAAGAAATTACTTTACAACTCCTTGACTTTACAGGTTTTTGTTCATACGTTCAGTTTTTCACATGTGTAGCTGAAATACAATAAATTCACACATATATCACATTGGTATCCTGATGTGACTAGGTTGTATTTGCGTACACGTGCGTTAATATAACCTAATGGGGTTGAGTAAGTGCCCCCATCTTCGCTAGCCTGTGAAGAGGAGGGGACTGGATCGTAACTCTTGCTTAAATAAATAAATAAATATATAAATCTCAATTTATTTCAACAAATTGCTGTTGAAGGCATTTAAAAAACTTCCGAACTGTACATGTGTTTGTGAAATTTTATATCGAAGGACATAACTATGAACAAAAAGAAATAATGTATTTCTGAAAGCTTAATGCTTAGGCGGCCTTGGTAGCGTTTAGATACACAACTGTGTGATGTAAATCATTGTTAAGAAATATATTGTAAAATACAAGCTAAGAAAATAGAAACTTGTCCAAGTTTTACAAAGTAATCCGCACGAAAGTAACAAGTTTACAAAATGTTCTTAAGTAAATTTCTAGTTTACGAGGAAAGTATCAACAGATAACGAAGTGTAGCACCTGACATAAAACATACTTTATATGTGCTAATTAAATTGCTAAATAAATAAATAAAATATAATCTTTATATCAAGAGGATAATCCCATTAGTTAAAACTAATCTTCCTGAGAGTACTCAAAATAATAATAACATATGTATAAAGTACAATATTATAATGATATACACATATACAATTGTAAATAGATATTAATGAAAAGCATATCAATTTGCACAATTAATGAAAAATTTGTAACATTTTGTTTTAAAAGATACAAGTGTGGTACTCATCTTTATTTCTAACGTTCACTTTACTTGAAATATGGCGGATAGTTCTCTCATTGGCAATCATACCACATCTCCTTAAATTTATATTGTTAAGTTGAAAATTTCCAGTGCAGTAAATGTTTTTCAAAGACAAAAATCAATTACCGTACATATTTTATTTGGGATAACGACTACATTTTTTACCTGCCGGTTTAACAATATGTTAGGGTTAAGTGTTTAACATACATGTTTTTTAAGTAACGATGTAACGATTGAATACAAAAAAAAAAAAAAAAAAAACGATCTCCCAAATACACGCAATGTCCGTCTATTATAAATCTGTTTTAATACGGTAACTTCTGAGGGTAACTTTTATAACCCTTAGTAAATATACATGTATAAATTCTATATCTTAAAATACAGGTTTCAGCAAATAATGGCAAACTTTTACTCGCCGATATACAATAAATAAATAAATAAATAAAGTAACATAAATTAAAAAAAAAAAAAAAACAACGACATTTATAGACGAATAATTTTTAATTCTTCAACAAAACAACAACAGAAATAAATAATCAACAGATAATTTTCTTTATTTATTTATTCGAATTCTAGAAAATATTTCTCAATTTAAAATGTATCATCAATCAGAAGGGCGTAACTCGTAGTATCATATTAGCATACTGAACGGATCTAAACACGGTCTGACAAATTTGTAAGTATTTTTTTAAGATTTGGTCTGATTTCGTCTGAAACCGTCTTAACAGATCTTAAACGGATGCAAGAACAATCTGTCTTGTTTATCTTGACATGACTGAACGGACTTAACACGGTATATCGTGACAGCGTCTGAAAGTCTGAAAAAGTCTTGACGTTTTTCTCTAGCGGTAATTCCAATCGATTAAGACTTGATCAGACCAAATTGACCGTTTCAGACTTAAATGTTGCTACTAGTGTAACGTTATGAACATATGAAAAACAAGAAATTTGACGACACAGACATTTGGTGCAAAATTCTGTCTTCAAATCGTTATATATCGATTGCCAAACAGACAAATCATACACAATTTGTTTCACTGATTAACCCATGTAGAACAATCGAAAATTTTATATCCATCAATCACCGATTTCTGCGAAATACATTTTGCTTTCTCTGATATTGCAATTAGGAATTGGTTTTTTCTAGAATGTATAATTATAGGTGCTTTTAATGCAAATAGGTTGGCATACTCTATGTTTGCAAATGATAGATGTTATATCAAATGAAGAGACAAATTTTATTAATATTTGCGTGTCACAGAGAACATATGCATACATTTACTTCCAAAATTAAGCGCATGAATGAAACATGTGAAACAATGCTTGCATGTAATATCTAGCCCTGTTGAAAGAAAGAACATTTAATATGAGGGTTAAAGGAAAAAGCTTTCGTGCAGGCTACAGGGCGGTTATTATGTAGTAGGAAATAACGGGTTGAATGGACCAATTCTGATTTCGAGAAACTTGCTGCCAACGTCCAGGTCGACAATTTGTATGTGGTCTTAATGTAATGCACTCTGGTCCAACAGTCGTCCATAAAGTCAAATATATATCAGACACTAGAGTACTCTATGACCAATTATTAACACACAATTTCTCTACGTTGTTGCATTATCTATTTTCATGCAATTTATTATGTTAATTGAGATTTTCCTTTCTGACCCCTTTTCGGTAAATCACTGCCTATGCATGTAATCCTTCTTCTTTATCTTCCGCGTTTTACTTGATTCCTGGTATTCACCACTTGAATTCATATTACATAAAACTTCATGAGAATCGTTAGTTTGTTCAATAAAGATCATGGTGATACATTTTATTAACGTTTAGTTCTATCCAACGGGTAACTTCAAGGAATATCAGTATATGATATTTCAGCTTGCTTTGAGTAATATTCTTTGATGTATTGTGTTACTTGTACATATATTTCCCAAAATTATAAAGTTCAATAAATTTCTGAAAATATTTTAGTGAATTCTATTTTAAATTTGATATCTTTTTAATTAATGTTTTGTGTTTTTTTTCAGTTGTTTGTCTCGTTGAACATCCGTTTTGTTGTTAAGGGTGGAGGAAAGACTGCTCCCTATTTTAACTAAAATTGGATGCAGCTTTAAAATGTGATTTTGTGCTTTAAGATAGTTGATATGTATGTGTAAGGTTAAACAATGCAGAATTTTAAAATAAAATTACTGTTTATCTAGATCATTGTAGATTAGGCCGTTGACAAAAAGATAGCATAAGTTCGATTTTAAACATGCACAAAAATAACATAAATTGCATATGCCGACACATATTTGTTAGTTCGAAATATTGAGCAATAATAGATATTCAAAGGAGATCTGTTGTTCATATAAACAAACATCGTGGTACGTTGATTATGCGATAAATACCTTTGCTTTATTTAATGTGTGGCCTTAAAAAAACTGAAATCTTGCATTAAAAGTCCAAATTTAAGTGACTATATAAATCAGAAAAAAGCCCTTTACCCTTCCTTCTTTTCTTAACAGTAATAGCCATATTTGAAGACACACATCTCAAAGAAATTTTTGTTATATTTGTCATTTTGCAACCTATAGATTTACTGGTACAATGTTTTCTTTTCGTTTATTGATTTAGACATGTTTTCTTGACATAGACCTTGTGTACTTATTATAAACCTAACTTTGCGTGAAAACAGAAGGTCCCACTGTGATTGGTTGATTATTCTTTTCTGTTTTAGGTCATTCAATTTGTTGGGTTTTTCTTAATAGATGCATTTAAGCAGGATGGATGAAATTCACTGTCAAACAAAACTCTAACTGCACGAGGGAAATCCCAGATAGCAACAAACTTATCCTGACATAGTTTTCTTCTTCTTCAGAAATTCTTGTCATTTTATTTTCACCAATACTTTGACTGGTTTTTCTGTTTTCCATTATTTAAATTGAATAATGGTCCTGAAAATATATAATGGTTTTGTTTTATTTGAATTTTCATACATCTAATCACGAATTAATATGAAAATCAAATCAAAGTGGAGAAAACTTAAAGGTCAGAAAGGGCCTGCTTACACATTTTGATATGAGACAAAAAGACATGCATACAAAACAAATGATCATAGGTTGTCAATTTTCATCATTTTGAGAAGAGCAGTTATTTCAGGATGTGTTCTCAAATAATGTTTTGTTAAGATCCAAACACTTTGACATGCATTTTGGTGGGCATTTCGTGAAAGGTGGAAAACCAATCATTTTTGACATGTAAAATCATTTCGTAATTGTAAAATCAATGATATACCCTTATCATTTAAATTCTAGCAAGAAATATGTTTCTCCGAATTGATCACTTTAAAAAACACTAAGTTTTTAAAACAATTTGGAATGCATATTATGCCTATATTATATATCAATTTTTATCAATTTAATTTTATATCATATTACAAGAATATGCTTTTAACAAATTGTGATTTTGTTTGACAAAAAGTAATGTTAATCGCTTTGAAATAAATTTTTCCTAAAGTAATAAAAAATTTAGTATTATTTAATCAAAACACTATATGCACATCTATATATTATGCAGAACAACTGTGAAAAAATGCATGGGGCTCCTACCTATAATTTTGGAGTTTTGCGTTTGTAAAAGACATTACTCAAATTTTGTGATTTTTACAAAAGGGAAGAGTTTAACAAATTTAATGAGCCTGACTTTACCAAAATATATAATGCACATTTACATATTATGCACAACAACTGTCCTAATTTTATTGACCTTTATGTGTTTACAAAAAATTACAGAGAGTCGAACGGACAGACGGACGGACAGACAGACGGACAAAGTTGAAACTAAAGAGCTCCCGCATCGAGGATGCAGGACCCTAATTAATATTTCTTTACAATAGTGTTATCCTGTTTATACTAAGATATATGTTGTCATTGCACAATGTTCATATTATGAAGATGTATGTTATGTCCAACAGAAAGGATTTCTCATAAATCAAAAGCTAGATGACAGTTTTTTATGGCAGCGAAGGAAAGGACAGTTCTGTTGATGCAATGTATAGGTTGTAATAAGATGATGTGACATCTGACTTCTCTTTACGAAAATCATGTCTATGAATATACTAAATTCGTACCTCTTAATAATGGACATGTCCAATTAATAGACAAATGTAAATGCAAAATGTCAAGCTTTAAATCGCCACGATGCTGGAAGTGGTATAAAAATGATAATGGAAAATTATAACTAACTAATTTATAAAGAAAAGCAACAAGATTGGACATTCAACTTACGTTATCCAGATGACGACCATTACACAACAATTGATAATATGTGGGGTGTTTTATTACTACAGTATTTATACAACAAAATCACATGTGTGTATCGTGAATCAAAGTTTGTATTAATATGTTATACATTTTTGATAAGATTGCTATAGATAGGTTGAATTGCGTTCTAATAAATATGTTAACACTGAAATAATTCGTTACAATTTCCTTAAATTTTATTCTTAACATTTTTCTTGTTTTGGCGGATTCCTATTTGTTTTATCTTTTTTTTCTTTTTTTTTTGTGAGGAAGTTGCAAATTGTGTTTACTGATAAATGTGTTGTCAGTAGGAATAAAATATAATCATAAAACTGCAAAGTATAAATGGTCATGAAACCTTAATAGAAATGAATAATTCATTAAATTGATAATTATGTAGGTAAATAGCGATATTTAATGATATTGCAGTTAAACTTAAATACAAATTTCGAATATCTTGGTCTAAAGGTGCAAGGCTTGCGACAATTGGTATATTCGAAAAGAATAAATACGTGATATGTCTTTGATACGTTGGTTCTGTGATAAGTGAAGATCCAACGAGTCAGATTCTATTTAGTTGATACACATTTTATATCTATCTTATCGGTAATCAAAACCAGGCTTTATACTTATATTCCTCAATTGACATAATTGGACTGACTGTATTTCGTGAAATGGAAGGGCAAGCGCAATATAATAATTTGTCTAAGATCTTTAGATACCAGAATACTTCTCTGATCTGTTATTTTACCGATTGTGTTCTATTTCCGATTATGACAATTTGAATGAGTATTGATTCAAATTGCCGAATCTGGTCTCTTTACTTTTGGATTTCATGCTATTCTCTCATTTTTGTTTTGTTACCTTGATTTGTGTCTACTTAATCGATTTGCAAGATTTGATCATCGATAAACTACTGTCGCCATAAATGAGATATGTTCATCACTTGGCGTCCGTCGTTCGTCGTCGTCATCTTTGTCATCAGTTAACTTTTATAAAAAACCTTCTCCTCCGAAACTACTGAGTAAGTTGGAACCACACTTGGCCACATTCATCATTAGGGTATCTTGTTTAAAATGTATCCGATTATCCCGCCTACCAACCAACATGGCTGACATGGATAACATAAAAAGATAACTGTAAAAACATGTTTTGTCTAAAACCGCTATAAATCAGGAAAATAGAACCAAGCAGAAATGATCAGAATGTTGAGATCTACCTACTATCTATTAGGATAATATTTATAAATACAGTATGTTCAAGTGGTTATTTGAGGGTAGAAATCTACTTCTCCAAAATTGTCTCCCCATTATACATTATGCTTTTTCAATCAATAAATGGAAACTGGTGTAGAGAAGATGTGCTTTCATTTAAGCGTTTGGTCATTGGTCGAATAGGTTTTTGGTACTTAGGAGCTACGATATTTTGGTTTTTTAGATTGGGTATTTTAAACAGGTTTAATCTGCCACTCACAAAATGTGATTGTAAGAAGCTAGAGATTATTCTAAAGCCAACTTAGTGTTTAGTTCCGTTTTAATACAGATAGGTAATTCTTGATCAAGCCATATAAGAATAATAATGGAGTGTAACAATTGGATATATATCAAGTTGTATTTTAAAGAAACAATATCTGAAGACACAAAATAAACAAGGAAAAACATCACATAACCCAGTTGTCAGCTATATTCATTACAATATTAGATATGGCTCCAATTTCTATACAACTATATTTTGTTATCTGGTAAAGGTATATCATAGTGTGGAGTTGGTTCACGGAATGTTTCAATTTCCTTGTTCATGCAGTTAATTTAAATGATAGTGTAATAATGGTAACTTTTCTCATATAAAGTTATATCTAAAAGACATTTAAATATTATATCCTGCATCGGAATATTTTTGCCATCTTCAAGTTTCGATAGGGAGACGAAAATTTGAACACCTATAATGTGTGATCCAAAGCCGGAAAGCATGAAGTTTTAGAAAGTATTTTCTAGAGTAAACACTTTTTAAATATCAAGTAAAATTTTCCTGATTTTTATATCACTAGATTTCTGTTGTACAGACTAATCGCAATTATTTGTTTAAAGTTAAATTTATCGCAGTAGCACGTTTCACGGGCAAAAATATATCCAATGTCAGTACTGTTTAGTATTGCTTCTATTAAATAACTCATTTAAAATTGTATTGAGTCTATATACAATCTATACAATAAACGTAGCACCTGGGTTCATTCCAACCCTGTTACCCTCTTTTTTGTTGAGTGTCTTGGTGCTTAATTATAAGTATTCTGTGTTTGTGGTCTTTTATATAGTTGGTATATACCCCATATCCCTTAAAAATTCTTATTCATATTAAACCATAAAATGAAAATATTTATGAAATATATGAATTATTATAAAGAAAAATATAGTTCATCAACATCCGTTGTGTTTGAACAACACAATCAAATCTATATCTAAACAGTACAATCTTTATCAGTAATAATACTATTCTTCCTTATGTGTCACGAACGTAAGATAAATATAATCAAACCTTGACATTAAAATAAAACAAAATGCAAAAATTTATGACAGATAAAAATTATCAAACAACAATATTTAGTCACCGATAATGTTCGAGGTCTAGAGCTGTATTGTTTGAAATTAAGGACAAACTGTTACCTAAAGGACTACATGACTCTCATATCTGTTTTTCGTAAATTATTTTGTTATGAATTAGACCGTTAGATTTCTGAATTGAATTGTTTCATATTTTTCTTGTCGGTGTCTTTTACATCCAATATATTTGATCTTTGATGGCTAGTTGTCTCATTGGCATCATACCATATTCATTTTTTTTTAATAAATCAGACCGTTAGTTTTTTCTTTTGAATTGTTTCATACTCTGTCTTATGGGGGCTATTTATAGCTGACTGTATAAACAAATTGAATTACAGATCTTCCTGATATCAGACAGGCACATAAAGAATATGGCGGGGTTAAACAACCCAACATATATAAGAACAATTCCGCTCAAACCGGTGCAAGAAGCCGTATTAAACTTGCATTGAGGTGGGAGGTGAAAGGCTCCGTGTTGAAGGCCTCACAGTGACTTTGAGATGAAGAACAGCAATAACAGCACAGTTCCTTTGCTTATTGTGTCTTTTGTTCTCCTTGTACTGATCATGTGTCCTGAATGTCCCATATCCGTTTTTTTCTTCTCTTAAACTATAAAAAAATCATTTGGAAATGGCATGAACCTTAAATCGATATGAAGCGCAAAAACAACTTACATAAAGACAACAGATACAAAATACGAAATTACTCGCTTTTGTCTTCAACAGTCTGAGAAAAGCATGACCTTGTGGAATGTCGAAATATAAGTACATACTATCAACGATGATATCGACAAGGTTTATGATCATAACTTATGAAACATTTAAAGCAATACATATCTAAAGTTGCTATAACTAGTTATGTTTTTAATTTATCAAAATAACAAAATCAATATAAGTACCAATAAAATTCATATTCAATTATTTTTACTGCGGTGTTAAAATGATATCCTTTAAGAATAAGTTTAATCAAAGGATCTATACGTTTACATAGACCGCATTTATAAACATCATTAACGTAAAAAAAGTATAAGAGATATACAGATACAGTCGAAGTTAGTTGCAGTCCATAGTAATATGCCATAGTGTTTTCCGAATTGCCAAAACTATCTATGTAACAGTTTTTCTTTCCAGTGGTGATAGGTGTTGGTTTAAAAAAAGAGAAGGGAAAAAACAAGAGTGCACAAGCTGAAAGGTCCAACCTGCATTACTAATCATGCCTGAATGTATGCTGAAAATCTTAAATAAAAACTTTACAAGCATTACATAAATTTAGCATGAATAAAGGGGCATTAGCTACGAGATATATTAAAATTAAAATAATCTCTGTGTCTCGTATTCTGCGACTTGCGCCCCGGGAGAGGCAAAAAACCTGCAATGTGTTCTTGTTGGTGGGCTTTTAAACTGGCAGTAGACGTAAACGTAAAAGCTACTACTAGCTTCGACCATTTTTTATGATGTTTGTAAAATACATCGATGCTGCACAGAACCCTCTTCCTATATACATTCTTTAAAGGGGAATAAGTTGCAAATTACGCCAAAAAAAAAAAGAAAAAAAGAAAATATGATTTGTTTTCTTTCAAACATTTAGAAAACAAAAGCAGAATATAGACATAATATTTAGCTATCAGCAGTCAATTTTGTTGAATTTGGTCAAGATATGCTAAAATACATCGCTGGTGTATTATTGACTTGCATCCGTATTTTAATCCGTATTCATGTAACCTTTAATTCAACATTCAATGGAGATGGGCACGAATATGTTTAACATGTGATTTATTCATCAATGTGTGACATCACCACCGGATATTGGTACCCCCGAAGTGGTGGAAAAACAACTATGAAGTCAGGTAGGGTAAAAAATCTTCTTATTTTCATTATATTCTACGTTTTGATGACAAGTAAAGTTTTGTGATACCGGTTCCTGACAATGTAGCTACTATTTTGGTCTAGATATATATGTGTGTTTTTTCGTTAACCCCAATCGATTAAATTCGTTAACTGGGCACCCTACTATATATTATAGGAGCTGACTCATTGACGTTACGCGCGATCTCCCTGTACTGTCATATTCCTCACTACAAAAACCTATCTCAAATACATGATTCTCTTTTACGTTCGGTATAATATTGATTTCTGCAACTTAGAAAATCGATTTCGTTTTTTATACTGCAGTAACAAGAATAGGTTGAGACAGAAACTATGCTGACATTCAGTATAAAAGAATCTAAATAGGCAATACCTCTACAAAAGAGGGCTAGCATGTCACTCTTTGAATTCTAGGCTTTATGCGTTTTATAAATATGAAATTACACGATGAATAAATCGAAATGTTGAGTTTACGTCAATGAGACACCACACCAACGCTACCACCAACCAACAGACATATAGATGGCAACATAAAGTCTTAAACAATGGTCTCAATCATCCCCTGTGTATCTAGAAGGTGTTTAAAGATAATCTTAATCCCATGTTTAAAAGTGAATAGATTTAATAGAAACGATCAAAGTTGTTGTAGTAGGCTATATTTGTTTAAATATCGCTTTGTGTTAACGGAGGCGGAACTTTTCAAGTTCTTCAACAATTAACACAAATTTTCATTTAGAGACTTTCATATTCAATTTTTCTTACTGCGGTCTTAGGTATTATCCTTTAACTATTCATTTGGCGCTTTCGTAAACAAAGGTATGTCATATTTAACATTGACCAACACTGTATTTCGAAATTGTTTTCAAGAAGAAATTCATGTAGATAAAGCGGATAAACTGTACGGCGAGTAGTTGTCACTGTACGGGAATAGAATAGCAACTTTTTGCTATCATTGGTTTTTTTTGCTTCGAGGTACCTATAATCGGTCTTAATGCTACGCAGTGTCTTAGTCTTTTAGTCTAAGATGCATGTTTTTTTATTAGTTGTTAATGGCTTTGAACTAGCTGTCAGTAACTGCGAGTACTCTCAGATATGTACTTAGTGTCGTTTTTTGTTGTGGGGATGTATAAATACCCAGCCACGTCCAATCTGTGTTTTTTGTGAGATGTTTTTCTGCTTTGTATTGATCTGATGAGTTAAGCCTTTTCCAACTGATTTTTATATATTGTTCTTTTGTTGTTCTGTTACACCACTATCTAATATTAGTGGGAGGGTTTGGCGCCACCAAATTAGTTTAACCACGCCACATACTGTATGTACCTATCCCAAGTCAGGAGCCTGTAATTCAGTGGTTGTCGTTTGTTGATGTATATCGTATTTAATTTTCGTTCATTGTTTTGTGCTTAAATGCGGCCATTAGTTTTCTCGTTTGAATTGTTTTACATTTTCATTCTGCGGCCTTTTATAGCTGACTATACGGTATGGGTTTTGTTCATCGTTGAAAGTCGTACAGTGACCTATAGTTGTTAACTGCTATGTAATTTGGTCTTTGGTTGAGAGATGTCTCATGACAATCATATAACATCTTCTTATTTTTATATCAGAGCGAATATTTAATTGTGAAGTTAGGATACATAATTCTACATTGACTTTTGTTTTATTGTTCATAGAAAATCTTACAATTTACATTACATATATTTACATGATTGAGAAACCATGTACACATGTTTTTTTTTCTACAATGCCTGTTTTCATCACTTATTGATGCATTAAATAATTCTGCTATGACCAGATTTTATTTTTGGAAAAGTTATAATTTTGGCGCAATGATGATAAATCCAGGTTATTTAATTGCTTCTCCAGATATAACTTCAACTTCATATCATTGAAGATAACAAAGCGTTGCACGTGTGGAATATGCGATCAAAAAATATTCAATTAGTAAGGTACACAAAAACAAAGTTTTTTTTTGTTTTTTTTTTTAGATTTGCTTGAACTGATGATATTTACATGATCAGGACAATAAGAATTTAAAACCATGTACATTAATACCTATTTAGTTAATTTGCGTTGAAGCATAAATGTTAAAATTGCTGGACATGCTACAACAACTTGTGGTAACATGTTCCATTAGCTTACTATTTGTGGAAAACACGACTGCCAAAAGGTCGATTCGGCCGATTGAATTTTAAGTGATCTTTATCATGTTTACTTTAAAGTTTATATCAATCTACTATATTTTAAAGTTATCGGCAAAAACAAAGCAAAATGGTAAAAACATTGTCATATAAGGAAACATACTCCAATATAGAGTCATCTAACATTTTTCTATTCAACATATGCATGTAGATATATCTTAAAATTCTAAACACTTTTCTCCTGTCAGATTTTCTCTCTCTGTAATGGTTTTGAATATACAAGACTATGACTCGATGTTCTATTTTTAGTCTTGGCTACCATTTTAGTCATCAGACACAATTTTAAACTCGATACCCCAATGATTATCATCATTATTGTGGCGAAGTATGGTTCCAATAGGCCCATTATGTTCAGAGAAAATTTTGTAAACGATAACCGACGACGAACAACGACGACGGACGCCAAGTTATGAGAAAATCTTACTTGGCACTTTTGGTCAGGTGAGCTAAAAAAAGGAGACTTGTTATAATAGTTAATGAAATAACTACCCACTAGAGACAGAGACAACATGACGTGGATACAAGCAACTATAGGCCCCCGTTCGTTATTATTTATCTTTCGTCTGTTTGTTGCCCCTGAACAAAATTTGTTTTTTACTTGAAAAAACGCATCTTGTTATACAAACATTTCAGGTGTGGATCAGGAATATCTATTGTAAAAGTATTTTTTGTTTTGGCTTTTTTCCATGATGCTAAAAATTGAAAAATTAAAAGTTGATGCAGGATATAAAAGTTAATTAATTTTAAGCTTTAAGTTTTATAAGCCATCCCATTAAGATGATAAAGGTAACCGTATCCAACATCAGGTTATTTGTTTCCGTAAACCCATAAACAAATTTGAACTCTATTTTTAAGTTCTACATAATGAAGCCCTGATATAGGCAGACTGAAAGTGCTGAAATGATTGATTTCTTTCCGAAATGCGAAAATCAATTTGATTATGAAAAGAATTCCCATCAAACAAAAAAGTTATCAAAAACATCACTCTGTACCGATATGCTTATGAAGCTGTCCTATTGGAACAACGAAATCATATTCTTTAGGATATTGATTTACTCCTGGCATCGTCATCATAACAGGATCTACCTAATGTTCTTTTAAACCATGAGGGTACAACACGACAAGTTTGTCATCAGATACAAAAATAAATGAGGTTGTGATATAAAAGTCCCGGTAATCTCTTGCGTTTAGTGTTTTTGATATTTTTCAATTTGAATGGCCAATTTAGTGATATTTGCCACATGTAAACGTACAGTATTATTCAACCGCGTCGATAAATGTGGAGTTAGGAATATATTTTCCAGTTGATCAGTTGATAGTACTGATTCAATACATAAATACAATAAACTACTCGAATATTTTCTGGTACTGCAATTTTACACTGAGAAGCACTGACAACAATTACTGGTTTTGATGCTGTTACCAAGGCTCCTGATAGGTCAGAGGTATGTTATAACTGAAAAGTGTTGTGTTTGTTTATTGCAGGTCTTATTTTATCGTTGTTACTATAATGCTTGCTTTCATACGTTAGAGAATAGCTTACAAATTTCAAATTTATACTGGCAACCAGTATTTTGATAAACTGACGAAAGAGCCAGCAGATGTTTAAAGACATAACCAACAACAAATACAGGTAATGTTGATATCATGTATTTTGTAGAAGCAAATGTCACAGTCATGGACAACTATCCCTCAGAGAACCGATCCCTATACAAAAATCCGTAAACATTCATTTTTACATTTGAGTGAAGTTCTACTCACCAAATGTATCCCATCAGACGGTAAAACACTTGTACTCAGATTATATACTGTCTTACTTTTGTCAATAGTGACTCCCAAATCAGGAGCCTCTGGCCTTTGTTAGTCTTGTATGTTTTTTAATTTTAGTTCATATATATGTTTTGGAGTTTAGTGCGACGTCCATTTTCACTGTACTAGTACACATTTCGTTTAGGGGCCAGCTGAAGCCCGCCTTCGGTTGCGGGATTTTCTCGCTGTGTTGAAAACCCATTTAGTGGCCTTCGGCTGTTTTCTATCCTTTGGTCGGGTTGTTGTCTCTTTGACACATTCCCCATTTCGATTCTCAATCTTATTATTGATATTGTTGTTTGAATATAGTAATGAACGACATTGCGTAATAGATGATGCTATCAAAATCCATGGTGTAGGTGGAACGTCTTGATATCCTTCGTTAAAACTACTATTAAACTTTTGTCTTTTCCATCTGATATAAAAATAGCATATGAATTAATCATTTGCAAGTTATGCATAAACAGAAAACTATCAACTTTATTCATACATAAGTCAAACTCGTTTCCTAGGAGTATCTTTTGTATTTATTATTAATTTGCTAACAAAGAGATATAGCTAACTTGTTTTGCTAAAAACCAGCCATTTGAGAGAAATGAGCTATGTCACTCCCTATATATATAAATAGACAATAACTGTTTTGTGTCTTTAGATATCAGCTGTATTTGTACGAGGCTAAGAAATGTTGTAATGCGAACTTCAGCTTACTTTAACTAATGTTTCGAGCCGAGTAAAAATACTTCTGATGTTTGAAAACACTAATTAGTTATTGTCTTTATCCTGTAATTAATTTTGTACATTGTTTTTGCTTTTAAAGACATAAAAACTCACTTTTATTGCATTTATTTTCGATTTAAAATATATTAGTTTTTTGTTTATTTTACCTTTTGAGGCCCGCATAGTAATATTGAAAAAATTAACACAATCAGCTGATGACCGGTTCGCCGAAAATAATCTCGCATGGTCAACAATAATACATCGCTCAAATATAATATATATTTTAATAACATAACAACTAATTTCAGTAGTAAAAAGAAAAAACAGAAAATTGTCCGATTTAAGACAAAGTGTATGATTTGTCCTACGCTTCGAAATTTCGAATTGACCGTGACATTAACTGATTATTAACATTTTGCCATACTTGATTTTGTGTTTTACACATATAGACATTCAAGTTTTGAACTTGAAGATAGGCGCCGTAAAAAATGGAAGACAAAATATTTTCATTTTTATTTCATATTGCTCTAAAGATATGCTTGAAAACAAACAGAACGTAAATTAATCTATAGCTCAGATAAGGTCAAGAAATACT
The DNA here is from genome assembly GCA_017311375.1 of Mytilus coruscus. Classification (NCBI taxonomy): domain Eukaryota; kingdom Metazoa; phylum Mollusca; class Bivalvia; order Mytilida; family Mytilidae; genus Mytilus; species Mytilus coruscus. The sequence goes on along the minus strand of CM029603.1, from coordinate 81,399,284 downwards.
TCATTGGGATGCGACTGCTATACACATTCTGAAGTGACGGTAGTTCATACAACACTTCTCAAAAGCAATAAATAAAAGTAGTCCGGCAGTGGGCTTTAAAGCGATATCTGCATAGTATACAAATACAGGCTAGCGATATCTGGTTGGTTGTTAATGTATGATAAGACACACAATTGCATGATAAAATCAGATATTCTTTAAATTTACTGGGGTTGATATCATGCCCAACTTTAGAAGACTCACATAAAATAGAGAAAGTGTGATTTCTTGTAAATTTTGTCATTTGTTTGCATATTTTGATACTGGTATTTTTTCATAGAAGCATTATCAAAATCTGTTTCTTACCACTTAATTGTTTCTGCAATATTATGAATAGCATTGTCATCTTGTGTTACTTTGATATATATTTCGTAGATAGAGATTATTTCTTATCAAACTAAGAAAGTAAAACTTATGTTATCAATTTCGTTTTAGAGAAAAAAAAACTGGAATATTTTGTAAGTTTGTAGGAGTTTTCTTTCACTTTTGAGTTTTTCTGATCTGATATATTTAGTACTATTTTTGAAGCATAATAAGTATGGAGTATATAACTCCCAGTTCATAAGATATAGTCCACATCTTGCGTTTCTGCTTACTAGGAAGCTATTGAACCAAATGGTAAAGTTATAGCCATCCCTTCGAAAATTTTACGTACGCAATCACTATTAATTGACACTTATGGAAAAGCTGTGCCACAGACGACCACATATATGTTTAAGTTCTCGTCACCACAATTCTGTTCTGTTTTCTGTCATTGTTGCCGATTGAGAGAAAACAAATCCGGGTTACAAACTAAAACCGAGGGAAACACATCAGCTATAAGAGGAAAACAACGAAACAACAGAAACACTGAAGTGCAACAAAAACAAACGACAATGCAACACACACAGAAACGAACTATAAGATAACAACTGCCATTTTCCTGAATTGGTACAGGACATTTTAAGAAAAATTGGTGGGTTGAACCTGGTTTTGTGGCTAACCATAAAAAGTACAATACCGAATATGTACTTACGTTGAGCAACACGTTGGGTGCTGGTGTTTGGATGATGTCTTGATTTCGTTGGACAATTAGATTCGTGTAAAAAGCCCTCCACGAAAACCACGAAAATTGGTACCCAGTGAATAAAAGTACTTTCAGAGTATTAGAATTCGATAATAAGGTTTCTGAAACTATCAATATTTGCAATATTTTTCACAAAAATCTGTACAGAAAATTACTGATACTGCTGCTGTCATTTCATAAACCTACACCAACTTATTGCATCCACGATTTTCAAACTCAAAGAGGCTATTAAAGTCCTTCACCCTCAAGGAAGTAAAATCCAAACGTGCAGATTGATTTTTTTCATTGTACCCATACAAATATAGTCCCGGTAATCATACTATAACCGCGCACATTGGCCTCGTAAGCAATGAACAACCAAAAAAGTATCACCATAAAAAGTACGATAAACAGTGATGTCGTTATAATGGCTATCTTACATACAATATACAACCGGGTCGTCTCGATGTTCGATTAAATCTTTCTGAGGTTCTTGCTGCATGACGGGAGATACATGCATAGCAGTAGACGCACCTGATTACGCTACGTAAAGATTTCATGCGAATCCCTGAGTGTTTGTTATTAGCCTAAATTTGTATCTAAATAAAAGATTTATGAGATTGGAAAAAGCTATAAACTATTGTTCCTCTCATTTCAATAACTTTCAGAAAGATGAAAGGATAAAACCATAGGAGATAATTTTATAGTCCTAGGATTTACGAAACTTTCATATTGGGAGAAACTTTTGTTTACATATCACAGCCTGAAGGACTAATACAGGTTGAAAGTCAATCTAATGCACGTCTAGCACGGATCGTCACATGACTAGCTTCTTCAATTACCTACGCAAGATATAAATTTGGTCGTTAGTTTTCTCGTTTGCATTGTGTTACATTTGTCATTCCGAAGCATTTAGTAGCTTGCTATGCGATATGGGTTTGGCTCATTGATAAAGGGCACGAACGGTTACCTATAGATTCTTCGTTATTTTGTCTCTGGTGGAGAATTGTCTCATTTGGGAATCATACCACATCTTCTTATTCTTATATTTGGTGAGCTGTCTGATAATGTCTTGGTGATGAACTGTAATGTGTGAGCACTTTTCGTAAGTGTCATATACCTGTTTCCTGGTGGCTAATACTTCAGTATGACATCTATCTCTAAAACTGTGGAACAGAATTACTTCAAATTTTGGTCAGCAGCTAAACTATAATGAATTGTGTGTGCAATTTTGGATGTGTCAAAACCTGTAAATACTTCCGGTTTTCGAAAGCGTTGAATTGCGATTCGAAATATGCTTCCTAAACATGATTTATTCTTATTTGTTTACATAATTAATCACTGTGTATCTATTGAACTTAAGACTTGTAATATTGAAACAGTTGGACACTCCATTTAAAGTACAGAACATTTTATTTGAATATGATATAGATATCAAACAAAAACATTTTGAAAATATTTTGCAAGGACCCTTAACATTTTATGACATTATTTGATGTTCATGATGTCATTTTGAAAATATTTTGAGAAAATATCTGTGAGAAATTCATGATGTATTGTACGTCATTAATTTATATTTCATGGTGATGTTATTTTAATTATATTATGCCAATATTCTAGGAAAAATTACTTAAATATTTTGCCACCTTATTCTTTTATATATTACAAATATTTTAGGATTTTATTTTCATTATATTTGACATATCATTAATATACTAAACTTATAATATTTTGTGTTTACTGGGTATCAGTGAAAATTGGACTATTTTAGGTCGAAAAATACGAAATTCCAAGGAAAAAGATGGAACTTTTTGAAGTGACAAGCAAAGAAATCACAACCTTTTCTGTTATTGGATAGTCTAGAAGTTAGTCAGTGTCCTCTTTGACGTTATTTTTTTTCTAAAACAGGAGAAGGACACACTTTTCAACCTTCGTGTGTTTAACTAACTTTATATAGGTAAACTATTGTAAATGAAATACAAAATAAGATAATTTGAAATTTTGGCTATTCTAATAAATTTGAATACATATTTATTCAAAGTGGTTACCCTTTCGTCGCCCCTTATCTGTTTTCGGACTCTCTGTCGGTCATAAGAGACAGATGAGAGTGTGTCCCTAAAGAATAAAATGCAAACTTTATCATATTTAATTATTGAGAATATTTGTGCATTTTATTTGGAATTTTTATGATAATATATTTAGTATATCATATCGATGCACCTCACAAGCCATCTTATTGGTGACTAATTATTATAATCTTCATTCTTAATTACTTATAGGTAAATTACCAGGTGCATAAAAGGAATTGTAGACTAGAAGAAAGCAGGGAAGGCCATTCATATTTCAGAGTTCGAAAAATCAGAATTCAAAATTAAAAAAATCTTAAATTGAGATACAATCTGTCCCTGCCGAGCTCATCTGTAGAACGTTTATTCACATGTTTATTGTATGCATTCATTTAAGAACATTTTGTTTTAATGTCTATCAACTCTTATCAATCATAGGTTTATGAAATTATTTATATGAATTTTGTGCTTTGTTTAGACTATAATGTGTATCGATTCTTGGCGACCATCAGAATTTATTGCGAAGTATTGAGTTTTTTATCTTATGAATTCATGTTATAAATGAATTAAGGAAATTAAACGAGGAAATGACAAAAGTGTTATATTTCTTTCAATCAAAAATCATATCTCCTAAACAATAAAAGTGAAGATCGTCAAAGTTTTACCTGAATCATATTTCAGTTTTTACAAAATTTTACAAGGATAAACAAAATTTGTCTGTCTTTCATCCTTATTAAAATAACTAGAACCTTTGGTTGGTAAACTGGATTAAAATAAGTGATTGGTTGTTGTTTGCTAAACATCTAGTAGCACATATTTTATGCATGTTTAAGGTCCGAGAAAAAATAACAATTAAAACAAATGGCGGGTCCTTTAATATGTTGTCCACCATGAAGAAAAGGAAATTTGGAATGCCACTGGACTATGAGATTATATTGGATAAGATAGAAATTTGGCCTTACAACAGGCCTCCTGGGGATCCCTCAAAAAGTTGTTGCAGGGGTTCTATATGTGTAGAGAGCGCAGTATTTTCTCTACACGAGGCATTGAATTAAACGATCCCATTCTGACCCGGCGTGACTGCAGATGTTTACGTTCCACAAAGCCAACGAACGCCACGATTTGACAAACGTTTAACTGCTGGTCGAAAAAAGACCACGGGATTATAATATTGCTAAAAAAGCGACGATTTCAAGTTACATATTTTGAGCTTTCTTATTTAGTGAAGGGACATTTCAGCACCGTCTGTATTCTGATTATTTACACGATAAGAATCAATATTCCAGGGCATGAGTTGCGTATTCCATCATTTACATTCATGGTTGCAGGTAATCCGAATGGCAAGGTTGTCATCCCTTTGAAAGTTTTACGAACCCTTCGCTTGTTTTAAAGGGGTTCGTATTCGTAACAAACTTTTTTTTAAACATATCTTTCAGTAGAAAATTAAAGCGCAATATTGTTTTTTGCTTTCGAGGGCAGGGGCAGATTGTGTCTCAATTTAAGATTTTTTTAATTTTGAATTCTGATTTTTCGAACTCTGAAATATGAATGGCCTTCCCTGCTTTCTTCTAGTCTACAATTCCTTTTATGCATGCAGTAAATATGAAATTGTTGCCTGCATACAAATAAAAGAAAATGCAACACATAAGGTTTACTTAATGGTAGATTTTATACGCTAATCCAGCAGGGTATCCGTACACATCATAAAATCTGTTACCATAAACCCATAAACCGAATCGAACTTTTCCCCTGTGTTCTATATGATGAGCTCCATCCGATATAGGCACACTGAAAGTGCTATAATGAATCCTTCCTTCTGAAATATTCAAAACACTTGTTATATTGGGAAATTCACCATCGAGCAAAACACCATCTATAGAATTTCTTTTTACAGTTATGCTTATGAAGCTGTCGAATCCAGTTGGTACTGCAAAATCATATTCATAAAGATATTGATTTACACCTGGAATCGTCATCATAAAAGGATCCCCCTTTCCTCCTTCTAACCCGTGTGGGTACGACATAACAAGTATGTCATTGGATGCAAAAATAAAAGAGGTTGTGTTGTAATAAAAATCCCAGTATTCTCTTGCTTTTAGTGTTTTTGAAATATTCCGGTTTCCAAATTTTACGTTCAATTTGGTGCTATTTGCCGTCTGTATACGTACAGTATTATTCAGCCGTGTCGATATATGTGGAGTTATGAATATATTATCCAGTTGATCAGTGGGTAATATTAATTCAATAAATGGTTGACAACCACCCTTGCTGATTTGCAATTGTACTGCATAATTACATTGATTACCACTGACAACAAATACTGGCTTTGACGCTGTTATCAAGGTTCCTGATAGGTCAGAGGTATGTGATAACTGAAATGTGTTGTATTTGTTTATCACAATTCTAATTGTGTCGTTGTTACTATATTGTTTGTTTTGCAATGTTATAGAACCACTTTTCAATTTCACATTTATACTGACAGCAGTGTTCTGATAAATTGGTAAAAGAGCAAGCAGATTTTTAAAGCCATAACCAGCTGTAAATGCAGTTAAGGTTGGTATAATGTATTTCGTAGAAGCAAATTTCATAGGCATGGACAAGTATCCCTCAGAGCCCCGGTCCCCATTCAAAAATCCGTAAACATTTATCTTCACATCTGAGTGAATTTCTACTCCAACCATATGTATCCCATCAGACGGTAAAACACTTGTACTCAGAATATATTCTGTGTTATTTTTGTCAATAGTGATAGACTGATTCGTATTGTTGTTGAAATAGAGTACTGAAAGACGTGCCGTACTTTCTGATGCTACCAAAATCGTTGGCATGGGAGATCGTACTCCTTCGTGAAAAACTACCATGAAACTTGTGTCTTTTCCATCTGTTATAAATATATCAAATAAAATTAATCATTTGCAAGATATGTCTAAACAGAAAATATCTAAGAATTGAATGCATCTTTTTATAATTTCATTTGAGTGTAAAAGCGTTGACCGAAGTACATTTTGAATGAAACGCAGAAGCGCTTCATTTGAAAAAAAGTGCGCACGAGCAACACTTTTATAACCCTACAGTAGTTTTATAACCCTACAGCATTAGGAAAAAAATATAAAAATCAGTTGAAAAGGTCTTAACTCATCAGATAGGTACAAAGCAGACATACATCCAACAAAACCACATGTTGGTTGCTGCAAGTGGAGAAGGACCCGCGAACCCTTCCGGAGCACCCGAAAGAAACCCGTTTTTTATGGAAATTCTTGTTGCTGAGACTTTTGTTTTCTAAGTAGATATTGTAGAATTTAGTTTGTCTTTTCACCGTTTTTCGCTTTTTTTGGCCATGACGTTGTTGATTTCTCTTTGACCTATGTATTTTGAATATCGTTTTGGTATATTCCGACTTTTTTTTTTAATAGCAAAATAGGTTTAATTTAAATGTTATGGTAATCGTACATTTCTTATGAGACAAACGCTCACCAACAGAAAATGATGTGAAATAATGAAGGTAACAATGAGCAAAACTCATACCATATAATATCCTATTGATTAACATTGGATGACTTAATGTGAAACAATTCTTTAGAGAAAAATATCAGCATGATTTGATTTATCAAAATAATAAACAATAAACAAAAAGGCTGACAGCAACTAATGACAACTACTAGATTTAAATCTAAAGTTTCTGGCCTTGGACTGGCACAAATAGAACATGACGGTTCAAACATAATACCTAAATAAGGATGTGTTGTTTTAGTTAAACCGTTCATGTTGAGCAGCAAGGACAATAGATACAATGTAAAAACTGGACATATTATATGTGAGATAGATAAATTGTTGCTTCCATATCATCCAGTGGCAAATATGTCGTAAATATCTAGGCCGATCGCAAGTACAAATATAATAATGAATAATTTTACATTGTTAAAGTGCAGACAATACAATTTCATATTACAAAATGTGAGGTGCAATTTTCAGTAAGTACTTAGAAATAAAAATCCTTGACATGGGGAGACGTACGAAAAGTATGCTTTGTAATATTGTATTAGATTTGTTTATGTACTATATATTCAACAAATTGGAGGCAAATCGCCTCTACAATTCATATGATTTTTAGTGAACCCTTCTCATCGTCTAGGGATTGGAAAAAGTAAATGATACAAAGTGGTCAATAAGGAACAAAACAAACAAAAATAAAACAAGAAACACAACTGCAAAAAGGAAAAAAAAGCAAACAGATCATTGGTTGTATAATCTATAAATCTCGCTGTGACCAAATTTTGAAATTTAAACTATTAAATGGTGGTGCAATATTAATTAAAAGTATCAACTTAAAGGACGCCAATGTCAGATATGTAATAACTATACATTGAGTGGACGGACGGTCTTCGAACTAAACACAGTTTGCATCCTTTGTCAAAACAAATTGCTTTCGAATTAATATCAATGAGTAATACAATGGCAGTATAAACTCACTGGCTAGCTTAAAATTAAAATGTTAATCAGATTGACGATTGTTTTACTTACAAAGTCACGAAAGCATGATTTAAATAACTGATTTCAGATAATGATTGCAACTGAACTGCACGGATATCAAATATGAAAACTTTATGATTACAGAAAAGCAAAGGATAAGGTGTATCCATCCATAACTTAAAACCAGTATATGCACCGCAAACAAACAAAGCAAAGGAAGAGCGTTTTCATTGTTGTTTTTCAACTCAAAGTCACACAGAGCAAAAAACGCTCACCTCACTGCAAGTTTGAGACGGCCCCTAATAAGGATTTATTATGTAATGTATTTTTATAGAATTACTTAATGTTGTTGTTCCATCAGACAAAGCCTAACACAATAGTGATTTAATATGCACAAAATATTAATAATGTAAAACGTAAGAAACTTGGAATTTACAACAAATCTGGAAATCCCACATATATTCTCCTACATGTTTCACAAAAGATGTAAGAAAATCACAAATCTACTGTCGTTATAATGGATACCTTACTAACAATATACACCTCGGGTTGTCTCGATATTCGACTAAAAATCTTTCGGAGGTTCTTACTGTATGGCAGGTGATGCATGCATAGCAGGATACTCACCTGATCCGGCTCTTTTTAGAGTTCTTGCGATTCCTTCAATGTTTTTATAATATATTATGATATTAAAAAATCGGTAAACTATTGTTCCTCTCGTAATATAGGGAATACCTGTAGCAATTTGAAATAAATAAATTATGATGTCGAATACAACCTGACCACGATTTACATGTATGTTCTGACATACATTGGAATGAAACTAATAATGTCCACCATAACTTCCTCCACCCTAAAAATTGTGTCCACTCTTCACTCACATTTAATAAAAAAACATCTTATAGCGAAAAATTGTTTTAGTTGTTAAGGGAATACGATACAGTTACAGGGGGAGACAATGACGTTGCTAACGTAAAAGGTTATTTTCGCGACGTTAAACGTTGATATATTGGAAAAAGGATACATATTTTTAATGATTTTAACCATTATCTTGGAAACGAGTACCCGAACCCATTTTTTTTTAAAACGATATTTGGCTTAATTATATTTGAAGATTATTTGTTCCAATTGTTATGATAAAACACCGGCTCTCCTGATTCTACTTTGGTTTTGGAAATCATGTAAAAATAGATTAAAATCATAACAGATACCCTTATAATGATTGAGGCCAAATTTGGTTAAATATTGGCCCCGTAATTTAATCAAAAGTAGGAGACTTTTGTAAAGTTTACAGAAATTACCAATAAATTCATTGAAATTGTAGAAAATGATTTTATAAGGACAATTACTCCAACAAGATGTCAATTGAAAATTTTGCTCATGTTGACTTATGTGTAGATCTTCTTTTCTTGATATTTTTGCAGTTTACAGTATGTCTCAATCGATAAAGATACATGTATTAAGGTCATCAGCACCTCATAAGGAACATTTATGCCATGTTTGGTTTTATTCCATTCAGTGCTCCTCTAGAAGAAGCATTTGTATGTATTTCCCATAGGGTCTTATGTTAAACTAAGTCTTCTGCTGGCGGCCATCTTGGATGATGGTTCGGCTAGAAAGTAACAACACTTGGTCAGCACCTCATTAGGAACATTCATGCCATGTTTGGTTTCATTCTATTCAGTGGTTCTCTAGAAGAAAACATTTGTATATATTTCCCATAGGGTCCTATGTTAAACTTACTCCCCCTGCCATCTTGGATGACAAATCAGGTACAAAGTAACAACACTTGGTCAGCACCTCAAAAGAAACACTCATACCATGTGTAGTTTCAATCCATTAAGCAGTTTTCTAGAAGAAGACATTTGTATATATTTCCCTTAGGGTCCTTTGTTAAAATAAGTCCCTGTTGGTAGCCATCTTAGTTGATGGATTTGCTAAAAAGTAACAACACTTGGTCAGCATCTCATAAGGAACATTCATTCCATGTTTGGTTTTATTCCATTCAGTGGTTCTTCAAAAGAAGACTTATGTATGTATTTCACATAGGGTCCTGTGTTAAACTAAGTTCCCTACTGGCAGCCATCTTGTATGATTGATTGGCTACAAAGTAACAACACTTGGTCAGCACTTCATAAGGAACATTCATGCCATGTTTGGTTTCATTCCATTCAGTGGTTCTGTTTAAGAAGACATTTGTATGTATTGTCCGTAGGGTCCTTTGTTAAACTAAGTTCCCCGCTGGCAGCCATCTTGGATGATTTATTGGCTACAAAGTAACAACACTTTGACAGCACTTCATTAGGAGCATTTATGCCATGTTTGGTTTCATTCCATTCAGTGGATCTCTAAAAGAAAACATTTGTCTGTATTTCCCATAGGGTAATATGCTAAACTAAGTCGACGCTGGCGGCCATCTTAGATGATTGATCGCCTACAAAGTTACAACATTCATGCAAAGTTTGGTTTCATTCCATTCAGTGGTTCCCTTAAAGAAGACATTTGTTTGTATTTCCCATAGGGTCCTATGTTAAACTAAGTCCCTCTCTGGCGGCCATCTTGGATGATGGATCGGCTTCAAAGCAACAACGCTTGGTCAACACCTCATAAGAAATATTCATACCATGTTTGGTTTCATTCCATTCAGTGGTTCTCTAAAAGAAGACATTTGTATGTATTGTCCATAGGGTTCTATGTTAAACGAAGTCTCCCTCTGGCGTCCATCTTGGATGAGGGATCGGCTTCAAAGTAACAACACTTGGTCAGCACATCATAGGGAACATTCATTGCATATTTGGTTTCATTCCATTCAGTGGTTCTCTAAACGAAGACATTTGTATGTATTGTCCATAGTGTCCTATGTTAAACGAAGTCCCCCGCTGGCGGCCCTCTTTGATGATGGATCAGCTACAAAGTAACAACACTTGGTCAACACCTCATAAGGAACATTCATGCCATGTTTGGTTTCATTTCATTCAGTGGTTCTCTGGAAGAAGTTCGAAATGTAAAATGTTAACGACGACGACGACGGACGACGGACGACAAGTGATGAGAAAAGCTCACTTGGCCCTTCGGGCCAGGTGAGCTAAAAAAAGGATAATTGTACAGTAAAAAATGCCGTTTGTTTTTTTCTAAAATCAAGATAATTTTATAAAATTTATTTCAAAAGAATTGTTATAAAAATTTATAGCATACTTATGTAAAAAAGATACTCCAAATGCTTTTACAAAATTCCGCTTGTTTTTATCTTTTAATACAAAAAATTAGGTCTGTCTCTCCAAATGATAGAAATTTCCAAGAAATCGACATTTTGAGTAAATATCTTAAATTTCGAACCTATCTATCTCTATAAGAAGCACATGCAGGCATTTTTTTATTAATACATTTCAATTAACTAGGTGAAAAATAGCTTGTATGCAAATTTTCGTCAAAAATTCACTGTTGGATCAAAACTGTATTGTATGCCCTTAAGGATGGGATCAGCTCAATGAAATGTTTTGTATTTCATCTGATGAAGTTTGAAATACCAACCGATAATCATCTCAAGAACTTTAATTTCCAAAGAAAAAAGGACTAAATCTGAGAAGAAAATTTTATTGTCCTCGGAATAATGTAACTTTCTACTTTGCAGACATTTTTGTTAAGATGTCACAGTCTGAAGGACCTGTACAGACTGAACGTTAGTCTGATATTTTTGTTATTTTACACAGTTGCAATTTTAGTAAGAAAAGTAATAATCAAATATTGTATAAGTTGATCGGAGATAGTTTTTATCAATGGTTTGATGTCATTAAGGTTATTCACTAGTGCGGAACGCGAAGTATGGCTGTGATTCCCTTGACAAAGTAGATAACTAATTGCTCCATTTGATATGCATATTGAAGAAATCCTTTACCTTATTTTCCAGATTCGACACCAAACCAGTATAATTTTTCATTGTTTTAGAAATATCATCTTTTGTAATAATTCATGGTGAGATCTTAATTAAAAGATTCAGAAAGAAGAGACATGAGAGAAAATGCTGGATGCGAAACCTTCATACTATATTGCAAAAACAAATTACATAATTATACAGTTTAACATACGTTATTCTCAACTTTTGGTGAATCCATTCAGTTTTTTTTACTTATAATTTGTACGACTCTCGTGATTTCTTATAACTGAGATGTATTATTTAACATCGATTCAAGTCATAAGACTGTTAACTATGGACAAATTGCTTAAGTTTTTATTATTTTCTATTTCATGCTAAATCTTGAGACCATGACTTTGAACTACCTTTAAACCATATGTTACATCAAAAGCTTTTAATTAAACAAGTATTATTTGATCTCTAAAGATTGAAATTTAGGGTTCACCAGTTGACGCATCAACTGCGTAAATATGTCCAGCATCCAAGATCACTTAGGCAACTAAGCTATATGACATGTAGCTATCGATAACCGGATGCTGTATTTCTTGGTCAGCAATTTTTTGGATGATGGATATAGTATACTTAATACGTTATTCTTTATCTAAATATATGATAAAGGATACCAATGACGGTTTTGGTATAGAGCACACAAATGGTTGTTTTTGCAGATACCTTTTTACTTGCGATATATGATCTCACTTGAATAGCCAATGTATATATATTACGTCCTTAATTAAGCACGAAGTAAAAGTATACATCAACTCTATAACCGGCACTAAGGTTCGCTTTAACTTTAAAAGTTGTGTGACAGTTCATGTATGTTACTTATGTAATAATTAGTCATATTCATTGTAACAAATATAGTATTGTTATAATGAATATGACATTGCAAGTGTACTTCTTTTAACTATTTTTTTTTAACTTACACATAACAAATTGCAACAATAAATACGCGAATTTTTTTTACATGTTTTTAAAGGCAGGAAAATGGTCATGGTCATTAGTATAGTGCGCAATCCTTCATTTTACCACCAAATTATGTATGAAGCAGAATCAGAACTCATCATAGAAGGTGGAAGTTTCCTCCCCGAGGTACCACCTGCCCAGTAGTCGGCACTTCTGTGTTGATATGAATTATCATTACTATTGGCATACATGATATTTTGTCACCCCAAACGAAGTTGTTATGTCACCCTAAACGTAGGTGGGTGATATATTGTTATTGTACGATTCTTGTTTATGTCATCCTGACGGAGTTCGGGTGACACATTGTTATTGTTCGATTCTTGTTTATGTCATCCTGACGGAGTTCGGGTGACACATTGTTATTGTTCGATTCTTGTTTATGTCATCCTGACGGAGTTCGGGTGACACATTGTTATTGTTCGATTCTTGTTTATGTCATCCTGACGGAGTTCGGGTGACACATTGTTATTGTACGATTCTTGTTTATGTCATCCTGACGGAGTTCGGGTGACACATTGTTATTGTTCGATTCTTGTTTATGTCATCCTGACGGAGTTCGGGTGACACATTGTTATTGTTCGATTCTTGTTTATGTCATCCTGACGGAGTTCTGGTGACACATTGTTATTGTTCGATTCTTGTTTATGTCATCCTGACGGAGTTCGGGTGACACATTGTTATTGTTCGATTCTTGTTTATGTCATCCTGACGGAGTTCGGGTGACACATTGTTATTGTTCGATTCTTGTTTATGTCATCCTGACGGAGGTCGGTGACATATTGTTATTGTTCGATTCTTGTTTATGTCATCCTGACGGAGGTCGGTGACATATTGTTATTGTTCGATTCTTGTTTATGTCATCTGACGGAGTTCGGGTGACACATTGTTATTGTTCGATTCTTGTTTATGTCATCCTGACGGAGTTCGGGTGACACATTGTTATTGTTCGATTCTTGTTTATGTCATCCTGACGGAGTTCGGGTGACACATTGTTATTGTTCGATTCTTGTTTATGTCATCCTGACGGAGGTCGGTGACATATTGTTATTGTTCGATTCTTGTTTATGTCATCCTGACGGAGGTCGGTGACATATTGTTATTGTTCGATTCTTGTTTATGTCATCCTGACGGAGTTCGGGTGACACATTGTTATTGTTCGATTCTTGTTTATGTCATCCTGACGGAGGTCGGTGACATATTGTTATTGTTCGATTCTTTTTATGTCATCCTGACGGAGGTCGGTGACATATTGTTATTGTTCGATTCTTTTTATGTCATCCTGACGGAGGTCGGTGACATATTGTTATTGTTCGATTCTTGTTTATGTCATCCTGACGGAGTTCGGGTGACACATTGTTATTGTTCGATTCTTGTTTATGTCATTCTGACGGAGGTCGGTGACATATTGTTATTGTTCGATTCTTGTTTATGTCATCCTGACGGAGTTCGGGTGACACATTGTTATTGTTCGATTCTTGTTTATGTCATCCTGACGGAGGTCGGTGACATATTGTTATTGTTCGATTCTTGTTTATGTCATCCTGACGGAGGTCGGTGACATATTGTTATTGTTCGATTCTTGTTTATGTCATCCTGACGGAGTTCGGGTGACACATTGTTATTGTTCGATTCTTGTTTATGTCATCCTGACGGAGGTCGGTGACATATTGTTATTGTTCGATTCTTTTTATGTCACCCTGACGGAGGTCGGTGACATATTGTTATTGTTCGATTCTTTTTATGTCATCCTGACGGAGGTCGGTGACATATTGTTATTGTTCGATTCTTGTTTATGTCATCCTGACGGAGTTCGGGTGACACATTGTTATTGTTCGATTCTTGTTTATGTCATTCTGACGGAGGTCGGTGACATATTGTTATTGTTCGATTCTTTTTATGTCACCCTGACGGAGGTCGGTGACATATTGTTATTGTTCGATTCTTTTTATGTCACCCTGACGGAGGTCGGTGACATATTGTTATTGTTCGATTCTTGTTTATGTCATCCTGACGGAGTTCGGGTGACACATTGTTATTGTTCGATTCTTGTTTATGTCATCCTGACGGAGGTCGGTGACATATTGTTATTGTTCGATTCTTGTTTATGTCATCCTGACGGAGTTCGGGTGACACATTGTTATTGTTCGATTCTTGTTTATGTCATCCTGACGGAGGTCGGTGACATATTGTTATTGTTCGATTCTTTTTATGTCACCCTGACGGAGGTCGGTGACATATTGTTATTGTTCGATTCTTTTTATGTCACCCTGACGGAGGTCGGTGACATATTGTTATTGTTCGATTCTTTTTATGTCACCCTGACGGAGGTCGGTGACATATTGTTATTGTACGATTCTTGTTTATGTCACCCTGAAGAAAGTCGGTTGACATATTGTTATTGTTCAATTCTTTTTTTATTATTATTTTTATTCCACACTTTTTGTCCGGACTATTTCTCGGAAGCGTATAGACCAATTGTAATGGAAATATACAACAATGTTTATCGCCATTGACAAAAGAGCAGTCGAGGTTGGCATTTCAAAGATGGCCACTACTACCATGGAAACAGTAAAAGAGTGAAAGAATATTTTTGTTTTGTTTTTGTGAATAATTTGAGTATGCCTGAATATTAAATCATCAAGTGTTTACACAGTTGCCATGTAAACAACATAATTGTTTAAAATTGAAATACGCACCTAACGCTATGAAAACCATCAGATAGATATGTTGTCATGTATATATCTGCATTCACTGTTTAAAAAATTCGAGAAGGCTGCTTCTAAGTGGCAATTGTCTGACCAGGGTGACATCCGCTATTGCTTGCAATGGCAATTCTAGTTATGTCACCCCAAACTGAGTTGAGGTGATATATTGTTATTGTACGATTCTTTTTTCTTATATATCATGCAGATATATACATGACAACACACTTTTTGCCCAGCTTAGTTCTCTGAATTGGATGTACCAATTTTGATGGAACTATACCATAATGGTACCCACCATGTGTAGTTGTGCACCTGACTTTGGAATTTCCAAAATGGCTACCATCGCCATGGAAACAGCAAAATTGTGAAAAATCGAAAAGTGTTTCAAATTTAATGACACTTTATGGAAATGTTATTCGTCATCACTAGATGTCCCATCCATTTTTAGTATTTCCTAAATAGCCGCCATTACCATAGAAACTTGGTAAAGGTTAACCATTGAATCCTATTGGAAAACGTTAAGCATTTTCTCACATAACATGGTAGATCAAACCCAGTAAAACTTGAATGCGTTATTGCCTGTCATATAAGACTGAAGTATCTATTTCGGAATTTTGGAAATTCTTCCGTTACCATGTTATTACATACATATTGGAATTTTCAAAATGGACGCCGTAACAATGGAAACAGCAAAAATGTGAAAAAATAAAAAATGCTCCAAACTCACTGGAAATTTAGAGAAATAGGTATTGGCATGCATATATTTACATTCAGTGTTTAACATATTCAAATGGCTGCCTTTTAATGGCAATAGGCGAACGGGGTGACATCCGCTATTGCTTGCAATGGCAATTCTAGTTATAAATTGACTTTTTACAAAATATTAAATATATTCGAAATACTAAGGATTTTCTACCTAGGAATAGATAACCTTAGCTGTAATTAGCAAAATCTGTCAGAATTTTAGGTCATCAATACTATTCAACTTCGTACTTTATTTGGCTTTTTAACTTTTTTAATTTGAGCGTCACTGATGAGTCTTTTGTAGACGAAACGCGCGTCTATAGTACAAATGTTAATCCTGTTATCTATGATGAGTTTATTAGAATTATTCAAGATTTTTTTCTGTAATGAATCTTTAAAAAAAACCCACTTTTAACATCTTATTAGTTCATTGGTTTTGGTAACTTAGATGGATTTTTTTAGGTCAATTTTGGTCATGTAGCTCATTATGGGTTCAATAACCGATAGATCAAAGGCTTTCACATTTTTTGAGTTTGTGTGTTCTTGTTGAAGGACAATCAATTTCAGTGCTTTGTAAGCACCAAAAGAATACATTTTTATTTTCATATTCTACAAGGTCCTTATTCAAAGCATAGAGTTCTCTATATGTGCAGGTACATATACATTATTGGATTACACTTTTTGGGTTAGGCCGTTCTTGCTGAAAGCAAATCCAGAAAAAAGCGCTTGAGAGGCACACAATTTATGGAGTGTTACTTTTTATTTCATATCTTACCTGAATATTCACATTGTTTACCCAGAAATCCCGCTGCACATACGCAGCTTTTACTATCATTCAACCTCTGCCAGCTTTTACCATTGTAACACATTGTATTATTGTCTGGAATGAATAAGTTACATGTTTGTGACCTTTGTAAAGCATTGAAGTGAAAGGCTTCAATGAAAAATATGTCAGCGTCATGACTGTAAATTTGATATGAAGTCGATATGAATGCCTAAAACAGCAAACGTCATTACATTTTTCTCTAAAGTAAGTGTACAAAAATTTGTTTCTATCAACATTTCCTGCTAATTGGTAGCACTGACTTTAGTTGATGTACTGGAAAGCGTACTATTTTGCTAGATATATAAGTTGACTGTTAGTTGATATAGCAATCGCCATTGGTAAACATATTTCAATTACATCACGTCAATATACAAAGAACTCATGACTCACATTGAAAGCCAGTAAGGGGAATTTATAGGTTTCATATCGGTGGCGGGTATATTTTAAGGTCTGTTTTTCCTATGGTTAATGTAATAAAACTACAGTAATTGGACTTTCTATCAATATAAACCAAACCATTGAAATATAATGATACTAGAAATTAATCAATCAATACAATCGTAGTGGAAGTTGCACATTCATATAGAATGGAACATTTCCTAGGGACCTCAGTTTTCAGTTAGCAAATATATTGACTATTCCAGATGATATTATATATTGTTCGGTTCTCGTGTCTTTCCTTTGGACCCCAAGCAGAATAACCCTCATAGGAAACAATTTGGTTTTGTGCACTGTTTATGCAGAGAATGAGATACATTCACTAATTACACTATCTATTCGTGTTTAACTATTTTCGCTTTACATTATATTATTAAAACAGAGAGTAGCTAACTTGTAAATTGTACAAAAAAAAAAAAAAATCAATGGCTTGCTAAAACCAGAAAATGCTTCACTCATGATCTTTTAACTATACATTTACTTAATCGAAAATACGAATCTAGGCTTGATCTGAGCAACACATCGCCAATTCCTAACATCATATTAGATGCGTATTGGATGTCCTCATATATAACAAGTGAAACTGTGAGCTACTGCTCACTGATGATACCCCGCCCAAATACTTGACGTTAAACTGGAAGTTGTCGAGTGATGAATCTGAAAACGCATCACACGGTATAGCTGACTTATATAAACCTTGAAACCAAATTTCAGAAATCCTTGTAATGTAGTTCCTGAGAAAAATGTGACGAAAATTTTCAACTTGGATGTCATGTGAAAAATGATGTAAGTGTTCGGTAAACAGGAAGTTGTTGAGTGATGGATCTGAAAACGCAGCACACGGTATAGCTGACTTATATAAACCCTGAAACCAAATTTCAGAAATCCTTGTTATGTTGTTCCTGAGAAAGATGCGACGAAAAATATTCATGGGACGGACGGACGGACTGACGGATGGATGGACTGACGGATGGACGGACAGACGGACGGACGGACGGACAGACATAGGTAAAACAGTATACCCCCACTTTTTTAAAGCGGGGGTATAATAATTATATTTTTTAGAATAGAGATGAGAAGAGTGTGAATAGCTGCAAAAGAGGGATATACGACATTATTTTTTTTACAAAATATTTTTCGTTCTAGTTCAAATATAATGTAAATAGTCATTTTATTTATTCAAGGTCATAAATAAAGAGTTTTTACTTAAATAACTCTGTAGACATTGTCCGTAAAGGAAACATACAGTATTGCAAAGATATATAATAGGAAATTTCGAATAATAATTATTTTATAGGTCGAATTACTATTTTAGATTATTGCAGTATTATCTCAGTAAATACATCTTGTTTGCAATTTTCAGACATTTTCAAAATCAACTTCTTCTTTAATGGCGTTATTTGTTATTTTGCAAAAACAAACTTTTGAAAATCTACGAGTGTGTCAGACTTAGTCAATAGATTTGATAAAATTAAACTGGACAAAACCAAACGTTAAAGCAAACTATACATAAGTTTAATCAGTTCATTTTTAACTGGACGAATAAGCAATATTTACAAAGGGTTAAAATTGGCCCTAATAATTTGATGTTTTTTTTAATCAGGCCAAAATACTATAAATTTCACATAGAAATAGTTGTGATATAACTATAAATACAAAATATCTTTTTTGTGGCATAATACATTACAAATGACGTAGATAATACCCCTCAAGTATGTAGTACTTGTGATGTAACGTCAATTTTGGTCAAATTGTCAATAATTCTTAACAGTTTTTAACATAATGTACTTTAATGTGTTTTTGTGTTTATGAATTCAATGTAATCATTAGCAACTTAAAGTTACAGAACATTTTGAATCCCAGGTTGCGTCCAAGGGTTTCCTCAAGCATAATTTTTGACAATATATATCCAAAGTGTGCTGACTTTGAAGCCTATAATGTACTGTAATGAAGATATTTGTATAACCTAGAATTAAGGCGTTTGAAATAGATCGATTTAAGGTGGCTGGGGCCTCTTAATTAAAATCCATAGAATTTTTTAATAATTTGTCAAAATGAAGTTTTTATCATGCTTTTTCCAAAAATATAATAAAAGTGTGGGTCACCGGACTTTTTTTCACGCTACAGGTTGTGCAAAATTGTCAGATTTTGTATAGATCAGCATGGCAAATCCAATTTTGTGTGATAAAAAGAAAACTGCATTATAGAATTTTAAGATAAAATGTGAGAAGATAGCTCTCAAAACATGCTTTCAGATAAGAAAAAAAAAAAATGGGGTCACCGAACTTGTTTTCTTGCTACAAATCAAAATAGGTAAATTCACAACACTTTCTTTTATAAAATTACTTTACCTCAGTTATCTCCCCTACTATCTGAGTTAACTCCCCTTATTTTGCAAAGTTGAAAAAATGATTCAAACACAAATATGGTGCTTTTTGGAAATTACAGCCGTAAATATGATAAAACACATAATTTTCTATATTTACATCAAAAGTCTTAAACATGAATTACATACTACTCTCAAAATTTGCATATTTCATTAAAGATCTATACCAACTGTTATCTGCTACCTCAAAATCCAAGATGGAGGAAGACACCAGAGCCACCTTAAGAACCAAATTATTGCCATTTTGATATTTTATGATAAAGTTGAATTTCAAGACCATATTTGGCCAAAAGTGAACCTTGTCCTTTGAGTTTAATCAAATAGATTGTAAAATAAAACTGTACCAAAACTGACAATTGAAGAAATAAAATCGATACAAATTTGTAAATTAAGCTGTGATTGGGGAAATATTAGATTTATAACATTCACGGAATATATCACTTGCGTTTTGTCGGTGAAATTTGTATAAACAAACTAAAGGAAATCCTGCCCTTGAGTATGAATTAAATTCAAAACCCAAAGTTCAATCCGTTAATTTTGCACATTAATCTTGAGATATTAATGTCAAAAATCAGTTTTAAGTCTTACCCGTAGAAAATATTATTACCAATTTCCTTGCGCATTTCTACAATAAGAGCCTGTTAAAGAATACTCGAAACCAAGCATTTGAAAAACTAAACTTTATTTAAAAGTTCAAGAGCTGATAAAACCTAAAAGGACAAAATTAAAGCCAAATCATGTCATTCCTTTTTGAAGTAGAACTTGGAAAGAAATGAGTTCATATATTCATCGTTATACCCTTGTTTAAACAGTTTTTGACATAAGAGTATGCATTTGTTTGTTCATCATCTCAAACATTCCATTGTATATCGTATCAAATGAAATGCTTAACTATCAAAAGGCAAGTTCAAGGGTTTATTACTACTCAAGAATTGAATTTCGAATTTATGAAAACAGAATTTATCACCTTTTTAATATAACAAAGTTTAAGTCATAATATTAATTGCAAGACTTAATGTCTTAACCGTTAACAACAAGGGTAGGGCATCCATTCATTATCTATTACAATGCTAGCAGTCTGCTGTTATATCAATAAGTATAAAAATATGTTGTCTATTGAAAAAATCAAGATTTTTATTATGATTTTTGTGCTCTTGTAGCTAGTGCAGTTCTCCTAACATATTGTTTTGTCGACCTAGTAGAACGACCGCGCTGATCTGCTATGGTACTTTCCCTAATCAATCTGAAACTTTAATAATACAAACATAAGAAGATTGTAATATGTACTTTTATATTAAATTATTTGTATCTGTTTACAATTGTGCTACTATCATATTTGTGAAATTGCCTATGATATTTGTTATTGTTTTGCAGACAATTATTTTCCTGGTATAATAAAATATTTAAACCCATTGGAGCCTATTCACTAGGATCCTTAACAGACCCCGATTTAAGTCATTTAACCAACAGGAGACACTTAAATTTATTTAAATAGACAAATATACCTTCATCAGCAAATGATACCGCTCGGCACTTATACTTTCATAAATGATTGAGTAATTTTACATACATTTCGTTTCCAGTCAGTTATAGGTCAACGATATTTACATGTTTCAAGATATACGAACGATCCTAAAACTGAAATTTCAAATGAAAAGCTGCATGATAATATTCCATTCTTCGTTGTAATTTAATAATGCGAGTAACCGTTTTGATGAAGCTCAATGTTCCTTCGTCCGAGATATAATAAACTGGGTTCAGCAACATAGACTTAAGAGCATATCTAGACAAAACAAGAGATGCAACAAGTTGAAGTATATGTATTAATTTATTCATTTATTATGATGATTCATATTTACCCAGATAAGTGTTCTCTTTGTTGTCAGTTTCCTGCAGTTTCGTCATATTTTTTTTTTCAATTTTTGCCAATTTCCTATCAATATCTGCCAATTTCTGCTCTAGCTGAGCTACAATAAAAAAAGGCAGAGGCTATTCTTCCGGCTTTTTTTCTGCTATTATGCTATTATTCCGGTCATATATAAAATGAAAAATGAATATGTTTTTGGTTAAGTGGTTATTGTAGCATCCAATGGAGAATGTAGTGACAAAAAAGTTCCTCACATGCATACACTGAGAATTGGAACTATTCATTTATTGCACGTTCTCCGAGCGGACGTTACTTAAACCCAAGATAAAACGTTCTGGAAAATAGAAGTAACGCAAAGAAAAAATAATGAAAACAGAATTATTATTATGGGAATAAACTCCTCAAGTACCAACTTTGATTTATTTTTCTACTGGCTGTTCCATGGAACACACCGATTCCCCGTAAATACAAACAGCTTGTCAAATGAGATAAAAAGAAGAATATCAACATCTATTACACTTTTGAATTAAAGTCACTAATAGTCTTGGAAAAATTGTGCAAATTGTTTCCATTCATTCACTAAATAAATCAAAATGCAAATGAATTTACTACAAAGTATACAGCTTATTCAGATTTTTTATTCTGAAAGAATGGAGGTGAAGGGCAAAAATGCCTCTCCTTTTTTGGTTGTTCTACCAATGAATTTCCTGCAAGGCTTAGAATCGGGACACTGATTTATGACTTCAATGGACATCTGTGATTCCTAAAGAAGATCCTGAATTTATCGTTTCCTTGAAGTTTGATTCAAATCAGGTCGTCAAATGAAATGATTTTCCATGATCTTTTTATTTAAAATGTTCGGTGAGTTTTAACACATAGGAAATAAGAGAAAAGGGTAGGCACATGCAACCTGTCACCAAAGTAATATTGTGTTTGCGAAAGAATAAACATAGAATAAATTTTATTATTAAATCAAACAGAATAAAAAAGGGGGGTTACCCAAACCCTGGTATTCTATTCCCATTCCAGGCATAATAGTGCATGCTTATAGATCTCCGTTGTAGTAGAACTTAGATATAATGCTTCCAATGCAAGCATATTTGATTTTTTCCCGTGAATTGTTGATATGCGTTTTGCTTCTATCAGTTAATATAGGTAAAGATGATGGGTAAATCAGCAATTTCAGTTTGATTTCACGCTTTATTTCTCTCAGTTTACGCTATTTTTCTGGAGTCTCTCCAATACAAATTTGTTTTTAAAGCAATCACAATCTCTCTAATTTTCTTTAGGACATCTTTAAATATAAATCACGATCTCCAAATCTCAAAACGTGAATTGCATACGCGCGTTTGCAATCCGACATCTCATCCGGGACACTTTCTGCGCCACATGACACTTCTGTTGATATTGAACATTTGCGCATCCGCAAACGGATGGCCGGAAAAATAGAGATTTTTAACTATTCTTCCGGCTAGCTGGAACAATAGACACTCCGTAATAAAAAAAATCGTGGTAAACGAGGGTAAAAAGTGTTACTGTAAATATATTCTAGTGCATTTATCATTTCAGTATCAGCAATTGTAAATTCGATTGACAATTTTGTGGTTAAAATTTGGTTGTGAAGAATAATTCAAACATCAAAGAAAAATCATTGTATCTTTTTATTTTCAGATGAAAATTTATTATTAAGTCATGTATGAAAATATAAAATGAGGAGAAGATGTATGATTTTCTGTGTAAAAACTTTCCACGCCAAAGTGCAATGAACAGTGATATAAACTTATAGAGGGTCAGTGAATAGCCTTCAATTATGAGCAATACCTAAAACGTATTGTCAGCAATCAAAGGTTAAATGCTGACACATAATGTTAAATTAACTGAAATTACGGGCTACTTTTTAAAAATACATAATATACAATTGCAATGTAGTTTTTAGAATACGACCGCAAGTTCGGAACGTTTATAATACCAACGTTAAAAATCCCCATCAAAATCGTACTTCATGCGCGTTTTTGTCGTCAAAATAAACTAAAAGTAGAAGATATCTCTGTAAAAACTGGTTTTCGCATTAGTTTTTAATGAGTTTGTTTAGAGGTAAAGTCTTTTGTGTTTATTATCAGGAAGAACTTATTTGCCAAAATGACACTGTGAAAGATATAACATCGGTAACATCAGAATCCTGAAGAGTCCCTAGGTTTAGTAGTATTTACACTAGAAATAAGTCAATTAACATTTTGTGTATTAGGTATTTAAATGCATAGAATGTGTATGAAAAAACACGAAAAAAAAAAAAAAAATACAAACACTTATACATACATACAGTCAATTATACAAACACTTACATATTAACATTTGAAGTGTCTCGAAGTTCAATCCCCAGAATTTTCTTTTAAAACGATATTGTATTGCTGTAAAAATTTCCGATATTGATATGAACATATAAGAGAAGTACCGTATTTTGATTAAAAACAAATGATTGAAAATAACAATTAAGCCTATAATGTTTTGTATCATATGCAAGTACATACAGGAACATGCACATGGATTAACATGCCATTTTTTTTTGTTACTTACCACAAATCGTAAAATAAGTAACTATGGATACAACGCCGGCCGAAAACAGAGATACTATTAGTATTAGAAGAACATTTTTGAAAAATTGACTCCACGATTGAATAACCAAATGATTCATTTCGATTGTCCCCTTGTCCACTTTAATTACATCATAAGTAGTCTCCTTGTTTCGGTTGAGTTGTTCATACTCCTGCATTTCTAATTCAGCCATCTTAATTGTAGGATCAACTTCAACACTAGTTGAACGATACAATATAAAATCTAAACTGATTTCCAGCTTCACATTATTGTATATTAACAATAAGGAAGGATTACGTGTAAACCATAGAACACGTGACCATCATAAGTTACATTTTGAGTACATGTTATAATGCTGAATGCGTATACTTGTCTCGATAACTTAATACTAACTGTCTATTCTTAAAATTTTACAGTTGACAGCAGACCTTGGATAATTAAACATTTAATTGTATTTACCAGTAATTTATTATAAATTTGAAAATAATATATAGTAATGTGTAAATGAGCATGCTTTCAATTACATGTAACTGAAAATAATAAATAGCATTGCCTTTTTGCCACGTAAATTTGAATTACTTTCCAACTACTTTCAATTACATTGGAGTATTTGGTTGAAAGTTAAACTTTTCTTGTTTCTCTGATGCACTCACACATGTAATCTGTATTATTTTTTATTTAATTTAGTATGTATTTGGCATGTGTACCTTGAATATCCTTCTATATACTTTTATTGTAAATGATCATTGTTTTAAAGAAAGTTAATGTATCGCTAAATATTGCAAATTTTAATTACATAATAATATTCATTGTGGTTTAATTATCAATTTATTTTTGCTTCCGCCATCAATAAAAACTGATCGCCACAAAATAGCCAATAGTGCTGAAAATGGCGTTTAACACAAAGAAGTTATCGCTCTTGTTGTATGGCAGCATGTTTACATCGGCGCCAGTGAAAATGTGATTTGCAACTGTTTGCAACTGTTATCAAGCAGTAACGTTATCTTATAACCTTCAATGGCATCAACACAAGAGCCTGAGCAGCCGAAGAAAAGATATATCCAAATCGTTTGAAGAAAATATTAAAATGCATGAAAAACAAACAAAAGATAGAATTAGATATTAAAAAACTTGCATCTGAGAGTGAAGCCTTGTGCAACGATATTACATCTACTTAAAACTTGTCAGATTCAAAGGTCAATCTTCAGAAATTTCAAAGCAAATGAAAAGCTTAACAATGATGTTGAATCTATCCAGTGTGAATCCATGCGCGATAAGTTACTTTTTCATGGAAAAAAGGGAGAGAGAAGGAGAAGATTGTGCTATCATCACAAAAAACGTTTGTGAAAACAATCTAGAAATTGAGGATGAATTAAACATAAAAATTGCCTTTCGTCTTGGTACAAAAATGAGGTAGTGAGTCAAAATGAGTGCCAGGAACGTATACTGCCTATATTGGTGAAATTCAGTGATAGGCAGACACGTGATGGTGTTCGTAAAAGGACTTACAAGTTAAAAGGTTCGACAATTTCGATAATTCCCAATCTTAGAAAAGCTCATGAGTCAGATGTGAAAGCAGTGCTTATTAGGGATAAATTGTTTATTGGAGGTGTATTATATTCAGGTGGCTCAATAGATGTTGCTATTGAAAATGCGAAAAAGGAAAAATTAAAAGTATTAAGTGATACAGAAAATGTTTTACATAAAAGTCAAAATCATGGTGCCGATGTCATGAATGAAAATATTATGCATGTTACATAGAAATCGTCGGAAAATTTTGATTACAAATTTAAAGTGTTTATCTTGGAATATAAATGGTGGTTTTGAAGAAAAAATTAAAGATGAGAAATTTAAAAAATATTTGTACTTATGATATTGTGTTTTTATCAGAATGTTGGATCAGTAGTACATGTGATATTGAAGTTGATGATTTTGTGTGTAAATCTATCTCTTTATCTAGAAAAAAGTATAAACAAGGGTGTGGTATGTATGTAAAGATAAGAAAAATATTATCACCCTATGTTAAAATAATTGATATTTCATATGAAACATTGATTTGGATAAGGGTAGCTAAAGAACTGACTGGATGTGAAAGTGACTATTTAATTGCAAATCTATATATACCACCACAGAACTCATCCTTTTATAGGATTCATAATTGTGATTTATTTTATGAGCTTGAGCTTGATACATTACTCAGCTGAATGTCCAAATATTTTTGTTATTGGTGATTTAAATGCTAGAACTGCTAATATGAATGGTTTTGTACAGAATGATTTATTACATGATAGTATTTTAGATAGGGTTGGTGATTTTTTGCATATGAAGCTGACGAGGCTTTGTCATGCCGAAATAACCCAGATGCAGGAACCAACGACTATGGAACAAAGCTACTTAATTTGTGTTAGAGCAGTGGACATCGAATTATAAATGGCTGTCACCCTGATGGACTTTCAAATGATTATACATACAGCGGTCCGAGAGGTATGAGGAATAGGATCTCAGTTACAGGATACCAGTCCAGTACCCACGAATGAAGTCCCTTAATAAATCTACCATCTTTTAAATGGGATATTGTACCGAGTTGAAAATTATGTAAAGATGCTTAAATTTGTAGTATATCCAAAGGATATTCATTAAACTTTCAAATTCTGTTAAATTTAAAGTGATTCTGAAATGTATAGGGTGGATGATTGTCTGAGTAAATGGTCCAGATTTTATTTTCGATTTTAACCAGGAAGTTAAAAAATTATCCTAGTTATACTCAAAATAGTATTGCTCTCTTAAATGCCGGTCATGACCTTTCAAGAATACTCCAAGAAACCATGGAGGGGGCCACTAGTATGACAAAGTAGTAGAAATTTTGCAGTCTAATATAGGGAATAAAAAATCTGCCCCTCAATTATGATAAAATTGCATTGAAGTAATGGGGCAAATAATTGGGTCCCCGTTTCATGAGTGTAATCGACTACTTGTTAGCTAAACAAAATAACCTTGAAAAAGTTTTAAAATTTATTACAAGTAATTTTACAACATACAGTGATCATGCATCCCTACATGTTCAATTTAAAACTGACGTTTCTATGCTATCAAATGATATCAATTCAAATTTAGTGGATGGTAATGAATCTCAATTTTTCAAATGGAATAGTGAATTTCGGGACTTATGTTATAATGCCCTACTAGTTAATGCTGATGATTTAAGTTCAACAATAGATAACATGGACATATTGTCTCAGGAAGGTATGGACTTATGTGTGAATAACTTCAAGCAGTGCTTAACAAATGTGACAGCTCCTTTCTTTAAACAAATGCCAAAAGTAAAATTGAAATTAAAGCGCAACTGCCATACACAGAGAATAAATACTGATAAACCATGGTTTGACCAGAAGTGTAAAAGAGAGGCGAAAGATACCAAAAGGACATTCAAACTCATAAGTCGAAAATAAACTGACAGCGTCATGGCTAAAAAAGAAAAAGACTAACAGACAAACAATAGTACACAAAACACAACATAGAAAACTAAAGACCGAGCAACACGAACCCCACCACAAACTGTGTGTGATCACAGGTGCTCCGGAAGGGTAAGCAGATCCTGCTCCACATGTGTAAAGAGCTATATGCTGATAATTGTTAAAGATTAATACTTTTAACCATAACAAAACATATATTAGTCATATAAATTTGACCACAGTGCCAAAAAGCTTATAAGAATTATGATTGTAAACTCAAACGTAGTTATAAACGACAGGAAGGCTATATGTTGTGTAAACTAAAGAAAGACAATCCAAGAACATTTTATTCATTACTTAGGAAAAAAACAGAGAAAATGTGATTTAAACATTACTGACTGTTTTGATTATTTCAAAGAACTTGTATCAAATGTGCCTCAATAGACCTGAAGTGATTAAAAACGACTGTGTTGTTGATGAGTTAGATGCAGACATTACTGCTGATGAGATTTTAAAGGCAATTCATGAACTTA
Source organism: Mytilus coruscus (assembly GCA_017311375.1). Taxonomy (NCBI): domain Eukaryota; kingdom Metazoa; phylum Mollusca; class Bivalvia; order Mytilida; family Mytilidae; genus Mytilus; species Mytilus coruscus. The sequence goes on along the minus strand of CM029603.1, from coordinate 81,371,242 downwards.
AAAGTGACAAAAGCCATGGATCAGACTGTTTGCTGATAGATTTTTTTAATTGAATACAAGGATTTTATAATGCCACATGTATGTACTATTTTTAATGCAGTATTGAATAGTAGGTATTTCCCATCAGCATGGTCAGATGCTATCCCGGTACCAATTTTCAAATCTGGTGAAGCTAACGATGCAGCAAACTATCGTGGTATAAGTCTTGTCAGCAATCTAGGTAAACTTTTCACCACAATACTAAATAAAAGATTGTTAAATTGGACAACTTTCAATGATATCTTATCTGTTGCACAGTTTGGTTTTCGTAATGGTTATAGTAAGTACAGTTGATGCTTTTTTTTTGTTTATACTCTGTTATTCAAAATATACTGTAAAAATAAAAGATTATATTGTTGCTTTGTAGACTACTTAAAAGCTTTTGATTCGATTGATCGTTTATGTTTATGGTACAAAATTGCCAAATTAGGTATCAGGGGAAAACTGTTAACTGTTTTAAAATCTATGTATAATAATGTTAAAACCTGTATTAGATTCAATGGGCTAAACTCTGATCACTTTTGTAGCAACCTTGGTTTAAGGATGTATTCTCCCGATGTTTCAGTCTCGTTGAAATCTCGTTTGGAAATTATTTTCAAAACATGTGATAAAAGTAGAGAATATCAATGAATTTAAAAAATATTATAATCAAACTAAATTCTGTGAAAAAATTGTGTACTTACAATAAGTAGTTTTTGAGTAATAGAATTTTCAAATCTTATAACCAATCCAGTCAGTGTCATCAACCAAAATGTTGAGAAAATGCATTGGGTGATGGGTACAAAGAAATGATTTTACAAAAATATGTACATCCCATATCAATTTTTCTCGTCCAAATTCTTAGATATGTATTTTTTCAATCATTTATAACAAAGAAGTTGAAATAATATGCTTTTTGTTCTAAAAAAAAAGAAAAATCCCCAATTTACAAAATTGACAGCATGGTCAATTTGACACGAAAAAGCAACAAAATTTTATAAAACTTTCTAATATTAACACCATCTTATAGTTTTTTTAAAGTTAAATTTATTCAGATTGGTTCATTTCATCGTAGTGAAAGCATGAGAAAAAGTTTAATTGTGAAACTGTGATTTTTTTCATAATAGAAGCCCAAAATGGGTAAGACGAAAAAAGGGAAAATCATTAGAAATGGAGTACTTTTCAATGGCCGTAGCAAAAAAAAAAAAAAAAAAAAAAAGAGGTGCACCATCATATTATTTTTTCTTCATCAATTACTTTCTCACAGTCATATAAACCCAAAAATCAGGTTAAGAAAAAAAACTAATTCTAGAAATGTTTGGCTCCTCAGAGGTGTACATCCTTAATGCAAGGGGGAGTTCTTTCTCCTAGTATTCTATTTTCTTTCTATGTGAATGATTTCAAGATATAACATTATTTTTGTTAATGTATGCTGATGATATGATTTTGATGTCTGAAACAGTAGAGGGTTACAGGAAATGTTAAATACTTTCAATTTACACAGAAAAATGGGGCTTGTCTGTTAATACAAAGATATTTGTTTCTTATACTGTTAGAGGCAAATAATGTTTAAAAACTATATTATATTAATGCGTAAACACGTTAATTGTAAGCTTTGAAAGTCAAGTAGTTCGTGCATTTTGCTGAGTAGGTTTAAACGAATTTTAAACAAATATTCTTTACTGTGGGTTAGCATTCGTTAGCAGTTACTATCCTATAGATTAACAACTGTTGTTTTTTCATAGAAGCTGGAGCACGAATGTTGCGTTAATTTACTCTTCTGGTGTGTCATTTCTATGCCAGAGTGACATCCCTTTGTACTATGTTGCGTTAATTTACTCTTCTGGTGTGCCATTTCTATGCCAGAGTGACATCCCTTTGTACTATGTTCCAATTCCAAGACGTCTATCGAATCAATGCATTTATTGTCTCCCTTGAACAGGTTCATTATTTCATCTTTACGTATAGTTATTTGATTTCATCTTAAATCAATAAATTTATAAATTTGATAGATTTTAGTATTTATTTATATTTATAAATTTATTTATTTGTTTTGAAACGTTTAAAACTTTTATATACCAACATAAAGAACCTTTCATAATTTTATAAATATTATTTAGTTAAAAAATGGTTTTATTGTCTCATTGGGCAACCTACCTTGAGAGAATGATAATTAATTAGATAAAGGGTATACAGTTCACTTTTTAATTTAAGGTAATTAATACAGGTGGATAAACACAAGTATCATTTGACATCTGAAGTCATTCTTCCCGTCAGGAATACACTGTTTTAAGTTGTTGTCCGCATCTCCTAATTTCCAACAGCATTGATCCTGCTACTTGTGAAAGCATACATTCATTTTTATGTTGGGTATATAATTGTGTCAGAATTCAAATGTAGCAGACATATTGTCTTAATTTATTTGCTTAACTTGATTCCCTAAAGACTTATATATGTATGCTGTGTAGCCCCCTCCCCACACACACACACGTACAAACGCATGAACAGAACACCATAACTACCACTTTATTCCAAAAGCTTCAAATTTAAGTCAAATGATTTAGTGAGAAATTAAGATTGAATAAAGCAAATGAACGTTTTTGAAATGATAAGTTTAAGACTTTGTGCTTGCACTGAAACAACATTTGCAAATGACGCAGGACCCTTTGACTATTTTTGATGTAATGATCATACACATATGTTTTGTATAATAAACTCATCATATATATACCAGGATTAAAACTTTGTACGCCAGACATGCGTTTCGTCTACACAAGACTCGTCAGTGACGCTAGAATAAAAAAATTTATGACAGGAAAGTAACGTTTTCTTTTGTCTTTATCTTAACGTCCCTGTAGTAGATTTCTTGTGATAAATATACAACATATTTGGTTTTTTGCAAAAACATTTAAATTCACGTTACCTATTTGATGACGTTAGTGATTTTTCAGTAAATTGTGGATACTTATCATTATTAATATTGTGTAAAGTACGTTTGAAATTTGGATGCATATTAATCTGCCTTGCTACTTTATCATTTGAACCTTGCTTCATAGTACTAAATCACATGAATCACGTTACTCCGCACCGATGTGTTTTTCATTTCCTGTCAGTAAAGCGATACAAAGGGGAGTTCTTTAATAATATATGAAATGTAAGGGACCGTTCTTCATACAAATAAGTTATTACTACTTACACCTCTTTTAAGAGTCATTGTTAGAAATCGTTGATCTGTGTCCTAATTTATATAATATTTGATTGATGTTGTTTGTGAAATGAGAAATGAGAAAAATCGTATTTATTATCCCCGTTTAGGCAACACCAATTAAATCTTGATAGCGGTTTCCGTGAATCATTAACTTTTTTTTTGGTTTGCACTTTCCTTGAATTAATAATCTAAAACCACCAAAACACTTTATTTCCAGCGTCCGAAGCATCTCCTCTGGATTTACCTTCATCAAGAATGCTCGAATCTAATAATTTATCTGGAACCCTAGAGTAACAAGTCATTTCGTACCTTAACCATTTCGTACCTCTGCCATTTCGTACCCAAAATTACCATTTCGTACCCAAAATTACCATTTCGTACCCAAAATTACCATTTCGTACCCAACATTTACCATTGCGTACCCAACATTTACCATTTCGTACCAATGATCAAAACCATTTCGTACCCTGTGGGCCAACTGCATATACCATTTCGTACCTCATAGCCTAAAAACATGTTAACTGCTTCGTATTATATATTTGTAAATCGTTCAAATTTTGTACCAACACCGGAATTGGAGATAATTAAAAAAGGAAGAATCCTTCACACTGCTTCATTTTAAGTTTTTTCGGGATATATAAAAAATGTTATTGTTTAGATAAAGAGGTAAAATTTGTTATAAACCATTTTGAGATGATTTTAATTTTGAGATAATTTTAATTTTGAGATGATTTTAATTTTGAGATGATTTTAATTTAAAAAAAACATAAATAAAATGCTTCCAGCAGTTGAAATTTTCTAAAGACTTAATATGATTTGTTTAACCATGAAATCTTTGATAGTTTTATGATCTTAAATTACACTTTGTTTGTTTGCAGGGTTTATCCTTAATTAATTTTCTAACTCTAACCAACAAAGGAATAATTATCTGCAACTGTTTTTATTGTTATTAACTGTTGTTTTTGCCAGGAAATGCAGTGAAAAGGGACACAAGCTGATGCTCACAGAAGGAGGAAGCCAGGAATAAAAATGTTTGCATAATGATTTGCAGCTTCTGTGACCATAAAATAAAGTAAAAGTAAAATCTGTTTACCCTTTATGTATGCATGATTCAGTAATTTGGACATTTGAAATATACATCAATGAGACAGTTTCTACGAAATGGCATACATACATACAAGTACTCCATGAGGTACTAAATTGTATACATACAAATCTTCCATGAGGTACGAAATGACATTCATATAAATCTTCCATGAGGTACGAAGTGGCATACATATAAATACTCCATGAGGTACGAAATGGCATACATACAAATACTCCATGAGGTAAGAAATGACATACATAAAAATCTTCCATGAGGTACGAAATGGCATACATATAAATACTCAATGAGGTACGAAATGGTATACATACAAATCTTCCATGAGGTACGAAATGACATACATATAAATCTTCCATGAGGTACGAAGTGGCATACATATAAATACTCCATGAGGTACGAAATGGCATACATACAAATACTCCATGAGGTAAGAAATGACATACATATAAATCTTCCATGAGGTACGAAATGGCATACATATAAATACTCAATGAGGTACGAAATGGTATACATACAAATCTTCCATGAGGTACGAAATGACATACATATAAATCTTCCATGAGGTACGAAGTGACATACATATAAATCTTTCATGAGGTACGAAGTGACGTACAAATAAATACTCCATGAGGTACGAAATGGCATACATACAAATCTCCTATGAGGTACGAAATGACATACATATAAATCTTCCATGAGGTACGAAGTGACATACATATAAATCTTCCATGAGGTACGAAGTAGCATACATATACATACTCCATGAGGTACGAAATGGCATACATACAAATCTTCCATGAGGTACGAAATGACATACATATAAATCTTCCATGAGGTACGAAGTGACATACATATAAATCTTCCATGAGGTACGAAGTGACATACAAATAAATACTCCATGAGGTACGAAATGGCATACATACAAATACTCCATGAAGTACGAAATGGCATACATACAAATACTCAATGAGGTACGAAATGGTATACATACAAATACTCCATGAGGTACGAAATGGTATACATACAAATACTCAATGAGGTACGAAATTGTATACATATAAATACTCCATGAGGTACGGAATGGTATACATACAAATACTCAATGAGGTACGAAATGGTATACATATAAATCTTCCATTAGGTACGAAGTGGCATACATATACAAATACTTCATGAGGTACGAAATGGTATACATATAAATCTTCCATGAGGTACGAAGTGGCATACATATGAATCTGCCCTGAGGTACAAAATGGCATACATATAAATCTTCCATGAGGTACAAAATGACATGATATAAATATTCGATGAGGAACAAGATGGCATACATATAAATATTACATTAGGTACGAAATAGTCAAAATACGAAATGGTTTTTCCAAGGGTACGAAATGGGGGGTACGAAATGGTTAGGGTACGAAATAACTATAATTCAACCCTAGTACCTCTCTTACTTGTTTATTTAGCAACGGCGAATTTTAAAAATTAAAGTACGTTATAAATCTTGTCAATTCCAAAGCACTGACTACTGAGCTGATGATACCATCGGAGACTCAGATTTTACCAGTAACGGTATCCACCAAATGCTAGTAAACAAAAAATGTCACTTTATAAAATTCATTGCGTTCGAAGCGTTTTTCTGATTTGATCTTTCTCAGGAAATCCCAAACCTTAATTTTGGAAGTCCGAGAATATGTGAAATACCTAAATCTGCTAGAAGCTATATGACCTTAAAAAAATAAAATGTGTAGAAACAAATCGTTAATTGTGAAATAACTGTAACAATTCAATACAATTTGGTTAATAATGAAATTGTTCATGTTTTTGGGGCGACATTTTATAAAACTGAAAATGAGACAAATTTAAAGCTTTTTTTACGACTTAAACCATTGTCGTGACGTCAGCCTATTCATTTGCCGTGGATTCTTTTTCTAGAATCAACGCTTCCTAAATCTGTCGCTGATATGAGCTCACCAAATTATATTCAATTGTTTCCTTTGTGAGCCTAATTTCATTAAGTTTGGATTAGGTAATTTACTGATTTCTGTTCACTAATGGATTTAATTTAAAAACTTTTTTTGTAATTTTTATATGCCATCACTGGGAATCGAACCCCTCCTTGAAATCTGTTAAGTGTGACTGACATCAACACATCCACGAAACCTCTCGGCTATCAATTGTTGTAATTTATATGTCTTTTTATATATATACATCGGTACAACGGACACACAGGGCTTCTACCTTTATATATACATAATAGGCAATCGTATAGTATAAGTCGGTAGCCGCCAGGTTAACATGGTTAAGATCAATAAGTTGAAGATTCAAGTTAAAGGTAGAAACTTGTCGGTTTAGGTTCGAATCCCTGCATTCTTTCGATGTCTCTTTTCTTTAGTTTTTTTCGTTTTTCTTATTTTGTATGTTATTGTGGATATTTTTGTAATAATAGCTGGTTTTCCCGTTTGTTTTTGGATTATTATTAGCCAATTCAGGTATTTGGAAAAAAATGATTACATTCAATTTATCCATTTTTGTTTTATATTTATATAGTATGATTTCATACCTATGCGAGTAAATTGTGATGTGCTAGAAATTTTGGTAACAGACTTATTATATATACTTAAACATAAATTTGAATATGTCGTATTTTGTAAATTAAGGATAATATTCAGATGCATAATAATTTAAAGAAGGACGTGTTATGTTATACTTGTATTTCCCTAACTAATTAATTGTGAACCTTGATTTATTAATTCATCGTTGAACATGATAACATGGTTATCTATATTCACTTACAATGCCTTCTAATTAAGAAAAGGCTTTAATTTGAAAAGACATCAACACAATAGTTTAAGTAATAGATACAATGGATAAGCGTTGATTCATGAAAAACAAACCATTCGCCCTCCTCATTGTATCTATATTACTGAGTCCATGTTTATGATTGGAGTGTTGTTTGTTCGTTTGTAAGATAATTACTAATGATATGTAAAAAATTCGGGTCCTCAAGGCTATTCAACTTCGTATTTTATATGGCCCTTGTAACTTTTTTTATTCGAGCGTCCCTGGTGAGTCTTTTGTAAACGAAACGCATGTTTGACGTACAATATTTTAATCCTGGTATCTATGATGATTTTAATTGCAACCACTGGGTCGATGCCAATGCTAGTGAAGGTTTTGTCTGAAAGAGTTTCAACAGCCCAATAGTCATCATTTCTGTGTTGACAAATATTAGCATTATTATGGTCATAATTATAAATTAACTGTTAACAAAGCTTTAATTTTTTCGAAATACTAAGAGTTTTCGACCCCAGGAATAAATTACCCGAGCTGTATTTGGCAACAACCGTTTGTTTTATCTAATCTCATATGTGAAGAATGCTTTACACAAATACATGTCTCTTCATTTACTTTCATATTTTAGTACCGTCATGTAAAATTGGCACCGGGATTTGATTGATATTTTAAACTATCAATCGCGTTTATTCGCGATGTCGATTTTCACTTTGCGGAACTTAACACATTCCCTAAAACCACTACTGTCCTAACTTTTATTGTGATTGCACTGTATAATCCTGCCCTTCCCATTATCCTAGACGATATTCAAAGGTGGAATTCGACATTGTTTTCACTGAAAGCGTTGCCATGGAGTATATATAACGTTCAGTCCATATTTTTCGGACAATTCCGAACTTTTCCTGAATTGCAAGGTTGGTTGGGAAATATTCTATTGCAGACGATAGGATACTATAAAAGACGGAAACTGCATCATATCAATGACACGAATATATCCGGAGGGTAACGAATGTTATTTAGCAAAGGATCCGCATAGAAACAAAGACAGCGGATTAACAATGTAAAACCGTTTAAGATAATGTGAAAGTCACAATTGTTCCAATTCTCTATTTATGCGTTAATTACTCTGTAATGTGTGAGTGACGAATTGCACAATTTTGTCGAATTTCTGCTACTAATTCTGCTGTTTTCAACGCATCTATTTCATTTTACCGTTATACAATTTAAGTCATATTTACGCCATCACATTCAGTCGCTTATTTTGTCATTCATTCATCTCAAACTAACTTAAATTTTATAGATTTTACTATTAAACTAGAAAGTATAGAATTTATAGATAACTGACATTATTATGAAATATTACAATCTAATTACAAGATTTTCCAAGAGTCATAAGTTTAAGAGTTAAATGAGGTGCTGATGGGATGGACATTCCATTTTGATGTTATTTCAAAATATTGTATATATAACAATATATTTCCTTCTAAAGTACATCTTTGTGTTTCCCTTTTTTGAAAGCAACGATCTGCTCTAACTTTCGAGCATCCTCATGGGGTTTTTGATTCTGTAATTACTTGGCCGTTTTTATAGTGATTATTTGATTACCAGACCAAATATGTCATGATTATTTGATTATTTGATAATCTAGGACTGTATTTTTGGTTATTTGATTATCTTGTTTAAAAAAATAATTAATGATTATGTGATTATATTGGCAAAAAATTTGTGATTATGTGATTACTTGGACACCCCAATGAGGGGTCTCACTTTCTTGATCTCCTTCTGTTTGCACTGACGTTATCTGCTGTACCAGTGGCTAACTCATGAGCTTGAGCTATTCTTTGTCGCAATTCTCGATGCATTTAGGGTTTGGTTAAATTTTCTCAAATACTACGTCGATAGGAAATCTTCGATTTCTGCGAAAAAAAAGCAAATAAGATGTCATGCATCCAGCGATATCATGACATATAAAGTTGTAGTCGTGAACCAGAGGGGCAATGGAAGCTTTCAAGGTGAACTTGGACTGAGCTAATCTAATCGGAACTTCGAAAAAGGTTTAAGCATCACGTGGAACACATTCTTGACGGATCCTCAAAGGACAAAAAATAGACACCAGAGATCACTCATCTTTTATTAAGGAGTGACGAAAATACAGCTTTACCAATGTTTACATGGAGTTTGAAACATTTTAGTATTTTAAATAATTAATGCGATTGAAACTCATCGCTAACTTTTAGGATCAAGACGAGAGTATTATGATAGTCTTATTTTCAGGAAAAATTTGACAAAACTATAGTATCAATGAAGAAATAGACGCCCTGACCTAAAACAAAAAAGAAGGGCAATTCAGTTCGAGCAGGCATTTCAGTCAAGTTCAAGATGAAATAAATGAAAAATTTGAATCGTTCGTAACCGGTGACAAAGTTAAAATTACGTTTTGTATCATAATGGTCATATTACAATACATCATGATATAATTTAAAACGTAATATTTTGTGTGTCAGATAGTCCTGCAAAATAGAAGCATGTTATTACTTGAAAAGCTCATATTATTTTTGAAAAAGTATAATTTTTTGATTTTTGATCAAAATTGATCGTGAGAGATCAGGCATCGCATTATCTAGATCGTGAAAGACAATGCGTGACCAGACTTAATGATCAGAAAGCAACTTTTCTTTTACCAATTGATATACTTGTAATTGGTTGAAGCGTGTAATTATTACTAAGAACGTAAATTAATGCTTTCATTTTTTTTTTATATATATACCCTTATTTAGACCCGTTTTCATTGACGAGACAATGCTAACTAGGCATCCAATATAATAAGACATCCAGAAGAGTTAATTCTCGAAAAGCAAATATCTTTGTATTTATAATGCTAAATGCATCTACGCATGAAAGAAACGAGAGGGGTCTAGTGGTCGTCCCCTGGAAATATCTTAATGAGTACGTTTTTGTTTTCGTAAGGGTTAGATCAAAGAAGCTACATTTGTATATCATTTAATTTACATACAGGTATATTGAAGATGTTCTTTCCATTTAAAATACAAACTGTTCTGATTGGGTCCCAAATATAGTCCTGAACAAGAGATTACAGACACCACATATACAGCTTCCTTAGTCTCATTTTTAGACATGTACCCCGAATTCGATAAGATTCCATTACGGGAACTAAACTATGGGTCGTATTCATGGTATTAAAGCCTCGACGGAGAAAATGTAAAATGTCTGTTGTCATCAAGTTCTTCTTGTACCAAATAAACTGGAGTAGTCATATTAAAAAGGATTTCATTGAAATTGTAAAACATTTACAATGCCCTCAAAAAATCAAATGAAATTAATAAACCTCGTAATCGCTTGAATTTTAAATATCATTTATTGTTAATCGTTCATATAAAAAAAATGTACTTTTTTTCGAAAAGATCGCACCCGTCTGATGTTTCTTTCAAAAGGTTTTCGAATTCTTCATTTTCACTATCCCTTTTTTGTCAAACTGCTCTATCATTCGTGTAGTATTTTGGACAAAAGAGAGTGATGGAAAATAATTTTCTGCTATTTTTTATATATAATTTGAGGAAGAAAAGACTACCTCATTCCAGTATTTTTAGAAAAATGACTCTGATTGTAACAGTAAAATGACGAGAACAAACTACCTTTGTGATGGTATTAAATCGTTTTTTGGCGCAATGTTGTTGTACAAACATCTGTTTGAAACTTTAAAGACACAAAGTACCACAAATAAAAATTCATGTATAAAGATTCTTTGGTCCAACACAGCGTCTCTCCTTGCCCTCGTTTTCTTATCTTAATATAAGTCGGATCATTTAATTTTACATAAAGTTATATTGATGATGTTCTTTCCATTAATAATTCAAACTTTTCTGATTTGGTCCCATTAATGTATCTTCCTAAACTGGAGATTAAAGAAACCACATAAACAGCTTCCTCTGCTTCAGGTTTAGACCTATGCCTCGAAATTTTACTACAGTGGTCATCTCAATACCAGAGTCTATGACAAACGAGTTGATTACAATTTTGAAATTATAAATATTCCTCACCTCAGCAATAATTTACCAACTTCATTCGCGTATGGAGTATACATTTCTCAACTCATACGATATTCAGGAGCTTGCAGCTGCTACTCAGAATTTGCAAAACTTCATCAGTGTTTGAGCAAAAAATATAATGAGCCAGTATTTTTTGAAAGAACGTCTTGTCCTTTTTCTCAAAAAGTTCATTGGAAATTACCAAGACTACTTTACATTTTTACCTTTATTTGTCTTTGTACTATTATGTTTGTGTTGGCGTCTTTGTTTGATTTAATCGTATGTGTGTTTGATCGTTTAATTCAGCTGTGTTGTATGTCTGTGATTTATTTTACACAGTTTTGGCTACTGGATCCCATTTATGGCCACGTTAACCAATTATGTCTGTTTGGGTTGCTCACCCAATTTGGCAATATTACGGAACATTACGCAACACAAGTGGACGTTTTTATAGCTAGAAAACTAAGTTTAACCCGCCATTTTCTTAGGAAAATGCCTGTGCCAAGTCAGGGGTATGACAGTTGTTTTCCTGCGGTTTTTAAACAGTGTTTTTTTTCAATTTTTACAAATTTCAAAAAGGATCTTCGTTTTATAGATATGACAGTGCATAAAAATTTATGGAAATTAGGTGTGACAATCTTAACTTTTCATATGACATAAAACTTATGAAGGACGGACAGACGGACTTATATTGTTATAGGGCAACTAGTCGGTGTGTTATTATCAAATAATCAGTTCACTGGCATTGACCAATCATAGCTCTATTCACAAACAAAACCGAAATAGAATAAGTCAAGAAAATCCAATCTTTTAATATACCAATTACACATATAAATTATCATGTATTCAAAGAATAATTTGATCGTTTTCGTGGATTTTTGCAATAACGATTAAGCGGCAACAGATCTTTCACGACCCTTTTCACGATCATCAAATAGCGATACCCGATCTTTCACGATCCGAAATATCAAATGTTTACAAAATTAATATTCCTATTTTTGCAAAGTTTCTGATCAAACTAAAACAAAATAACTTTTAGAACCAGTTTAAACAGTAATATGGAACGATATTTTTTTAAAGGAAAAGAAGTTTACAAATAATTTATAAATATGAAAAGAAAATCATGTTTTTTTACATTTTTATTTCTTTGAAATTTCGATGAGCAATCTTCCTTTTGTATTTTCTGTAAAAACGTTGTACTTTTAAATCTTGATTTTTCTCGGATACTGATCATAATGTTGACCTGTTTTGACAGACAGTTTTGGTTTTCCAATATTTGTCATTATAATTCATCAAATTAGATTATGTACTGACGTTGTATTTGTCTTCTAGATAAGATTTCCGTCACGATCCTATACCAGATCTTTCACGATCTAATCGCAATACTTGACCACCGTTACTTATTCTTTCACGTTCATTTTTCTCGATATACAGAATGACAGCCATATCGATGTCTATGATACTTTTGATTGATCACTGAGGTTATTACACCAGGTTTACGCAGGACTCTTTAAATGAAAATGAAACTCTGCTTCTTTTCACCCATCAAAGTCACGTATTTCGTGTAAATACACTCATCACAGATACCAGGATAAAAGTAAAAGTGAACTTCATTCAAATTCAGATATAAACTGCTTGGCATTATCATGGGAGTAGACGAAGATGTTGAGCAGTTGGCAAGATTATCCATTTTTGTAAACAAAATTGTGCTTTTTGTAAACGACGAATCAACTAAAGGAGTAAAATGGCCCTGTCTCAGAAATTGAAGAAATTACTGCAGAAAGATCACTAACTAGTGTATTTCATAAAATGATTAGCATTAGACATGTAACAGTGTTTGTATAATTTTCCAGGGCGTCAGAAAAGACTAAGGTACAATGGTATTTTAGCCATTTGCGCGTACCGTTACAATTGTTTTATTAACATTCTAGTAACTTTATAATAATTTTACCACAAGAATTATTTTAACAAAATATTTCTTGAACCTCGTCCATATATATTGTTTTTTTTTTTTTTTTATTAAACTCAATTAACAGAATCTTACTAATTTTAAGGTTTAAGCTGCAAACAAGCTCTTTAATTACATTTTTATAAGTGGTCCGAATACTCGTTATCAGCATTGATATTCACGAAATAGAAATTGCATAGACCATGTAGACAAACATCATTCTATAGCATAGATTAAATTCAAAGTCATAAAGGATTTTCAAAAATAAGCAATGAATTTCCTCTATTGGGCAGAAAGAAATTCGATATTGATTGAAAGCTGTAAACTATCTTGGCGAGCGAAGTACACTCGTAAAAAATGTATGAGGATAGTTAATCACACCACATCATCTTATTTGTATATGGAAAGAAAACCCGTGATTCACTTAAACACCTAAAATTTATTTTCTAGTAAAGAAGTAAAAGATGAAAACACAGATAAAGATAAACAATGTGTATATTTGACAGCACATAGCATTATACATGTACTTCAATAATCATATAACACATTATAATTATACAAAAGTAATCAGACACCAGAACCACACGTGCACTCGTAAACATCACTTTTTTTCCGGAGGATCACTTGCTTACTCTCAAATCAGCATTCAGAATCACTCAATTGTATGAACGATCTTTTCATTTAATACTGCCATTTATACGTCACTGACCACATTACATAGTACTACTCTCTATTTGTACCTAAAGCGCATGAAATATGTATTATGTTTCGTATAGACTCGGACGTTTAAGTACATGTATTGAAAAGACGGATATCTACTTTGGACCTCCAGAATTAAATTGGAATTTACCCAAATTGTTCAATGAATCCTTTTTTATATTTTCCCAGAACTTTTTGACTAGTAATAGTTTAAAAAGCTAAAAATATTAACAAATAACGCATTCTCAGTTGTCCATTGTGGACGATTTCATTAGCGATTTTCATGAATTCAATCAAATCTATCCGACTTTTGCATGTTTCTATTAATTATGTTATGAAAAAACAAATAGTTTTATTATTTTATGATCCGTGTTCACGTTAAGTTTTAAACTGAAATTCTTTTTTAAGGTTTTCACAACTGTCAATTTATTCTAATTAGTTTTTATCTTGTTATCACAACTAGTGTTGTTAGTGGACAAAGTGTCCCTGAAATCCACATGCAACTATCATTCTTATCTTGAAAAAAGTTCGAGTGTACTTAGTTATTATTCTTATTGTCATTTGGTCAAATTAAACAGAATAATGTCTCAATCCGTATGAAAATAAGAAGATGTGATATTATTGTCAAGAAGACCACTTTCAACCAGATACCGAATGACATGCATTGATGCATTTCAAAACTAATAGAAGTCCATGAAAAAAAGTTTTCTTATATGGTGTTGATAGTGAGGATATAAGTGTATGTATGCTGTGTCCATTTAAGTAATGTATTATTCAAAACTATAAAGCACTATAATTGATATACAAGATCAATTATTTTCGTCTAAATGTTTGTTTCCTTTCAAGTGATATGAAATGTGAACTATGTCTCATGGACCAATACAAATGCTTTAAGAGTTTCAAAAAATTTGATTAGTTGCAAAAAAGTACGATATAATCAAATAGACTTCAAAAAGATGAGCAAGAAGAATACTTAGATAAACGTCAATGTGACAGTAACCTAACAATGATGAAAGTAATATTCTACTCTTCAACTACACCCTGCTCACTGTCACTTTCGTCTATGGCATGTGGGATAAATGCTGCATCTTCAAGAGAAGTTCCCAAATTTTGGACTCCATATGTAATTTCCGATTATGTCTTGTATACCCTAGATACAAGAGTATAGAGGCAATGTGCGCAAATACTCTTACTACACGTGCGCCTGATTTGCATTTACAGTACCATGTGGTAATTTCAGCAGACGTGTATTCAGTCCATATAAAGGTGAACAAGAACAACAACTATGCAATACTCCGTATTTAAACAGTTTAAAGGTACACTCAATCAACTTCAAATTGTATAATAAGCGGGGGAAACAGTCATGTAAGAAAATCACTATTTAAATGCGCATTTAAATATACAGCTAAGAATAAAAGATGATTCTAATTATGATGATATGTTAAGTATTATTTTCTAAGGCTGAGATATACTAGTAAAACATTTATAATCACATTTGTCTGTTTTAGTTCATTAGCGAATATTAAGTATTCAAAATAACATGCATATTTTGGCGCACAGCTTTCATTGGTTAGGCATTTTTCCACCCAGCTCGAAATTCATAAGACAAACAAACACAGCCTCGATGGTATCGTTGTAGCGTGTTCGCCTCGAGTGCTGGAGGTCGTGGGTTAAAACCTATGGCCGGATCAAACCAAACAGTTTAACATTAGTATGTGCTTCTCTCGAAATCACGCGGCATTAAGGGAAAGAGCAAAGATTATTCGGCTCGGAGTCCGAACATTGTGTCCGATAAGGGTGATATGTCTTCCTGTGTTCCTACCTTGTGAAAAGCACGTTAAAAATAAGGCTGATCGTGTCGGTCTAGTAAGAAGCAGGATTAATATTCATCATACACATGTTCTCGTCCTGAATATGCATCTTATTTGCCGCTGGACATTAAACAGTCATGCATCATCATCACCATGAGACAAACAACCTATGTAGTAAAATGGTGTGTTTCTTAGATATTCAATATTTGTTTTTTTCTTTTCCCTCAAAATTTGAAATAATAGACGTGTATATATCTCCTCAAAAACTTTAACGAATCTTTTATTAATTACTTAATTATGTTTAAAGTCATTATAGTAGTGTAATTTTAGAGGAGATATGATTGATTGTTGTTTGACGAATGTCCAGTGGCAAATACTTCATGCATATTTATGACGGAGAGCAATTTAGAGAATGTATTTCAAACAAGAAACAAGAAATTGCACGTGTTGTCATTGAAAATAAGAGAAAAGTCTCAAAAAGGGGGGAATAAAGAATCATAAGTCCACTAAAATCATACAACATAAAGAGGCAACAAAAAGAAAAACAGCATTAACAAAATATAAAATCAGGTAACTAAAATATTGAACACGAACCTCGGGCCACCAAACTTGAACCGAAAAAAAAATCAGAAATTTAAAGATATCTCATAGATATTTTATTCATAGTAAGCAGCCATTTTGTTTGTCGGTTGTAGCATAATCCAACACAATTTTAAAAGGGACCACCAAAAGGGGCCAAATAAACAACTGCTCCTTGTATACAGTCTTATCATGCACCCTATCCCGCGTGAATATCAGATATTTATATGAAGTTACCCAAGCTAAATCATTGCGTCGGATAGCTTTGTTTCATCTTTATTTCAGTTTTCATTTGTAAACAAATATTTGTTCTGGGTAAAAGTTACGGACAGTATACATTATACCCGCTCAACCGGCGTCGTAATTTAAAAAAATATTGAAAAGCTTCTCTTAATTAAACCACTGTGCAATATGATATCAAAATTGCCACGTGGTTTCTTCTTATGTCCTACGAATTACAATGTATGTTATTGTTCACAGCTCTGTAATCTATTTTCACCATCCGTAGTAATTATTTAAAATGTTAACTTGGCATGCCATACTTGATAGAAATGCGGACGTGAAAAAAAGCATTCACCAAAGCGTCAATATGAAATTACATTCCAAGGAGGTTACATTTCGACTTTTATAAAACAAAATACGTGTATCTGAAAGGAAACTTGTATCAAATTTTAATGTTGATACCGATTTCGATTTGCTGGATGTAGAATTTTACCGAGAAAAATTATGGCTCTAATTTAAAACTGCCCTATTTTTGTTTGCATAACAAAGACCGGGATTATTATTACAAAGGGTGGTAATGGATTATTTTCGTGCAACGTGATCAGTCGTGCAAGACAGGTGCCTCGTTCAACATGGTCTGCTTATTTGATTCTACGTGCATCGTGATTTTCAAATGCTTATTTTGCGTGCTCGGTATTTTTCAAATAAAATTCAAACAATTGGCAGCTGGGATCGTCAAGAAAAAAATGGATCCAATGCAATAGATCAAGAATACACTTTTGTGTCTGCGGGATATTTGCATTTCAAAAGTTAAGAAGATCGTTATATACTTTTTTGAAGCTGTAAACAATTTATATAATAAATGTGTATACTAAATCGGGAATATTAAGTAAAACAGAGAGTTTACATATACTGGAAGACAGTAAATCAGTCTCAAAAGGTTCACATCAAAGTCTTTATTTTTCGTGCAACGTGCATGACAGAGATTATTTCACGTTCAACGTGAAAGTATTCTTATTTCACATTTTTTCCGTGCAAGCACCCTACTTTACCACACTTATTATAAAATAACGGTGAAATGAACTCTGAAATAATTTGCAAATTCTAAATAATTTTTATTTTCACCAATTTTCCTTGTTTTCTCATAAAAACCGTTGTAAGGACGTATCTATCCGTGTTTAGAAACCTCCGTCGAAGCTATGCAAAATACAATGACTTGTTATTCCATTTCTTCTTCTTTTTTGTTTGTTTGTTTATCTGTAAATTAATTATTTTGACTTAATATTCTTCAAGAAAATCATGCTTCAGTTGCAAAAAGAGATTCACATAATAGTACTAATATGTCAGGAAAATGAAAATTACGATATGCGGAGTGACGTGGCAAAACTGCTTTGACATCCATATTCCTGTTGCGACATGCAACTAATATATATATATAACATGCCCAAGGCAAATATTCTAATACCAACAGAAAATATGATTATAAAAAAATACATTAGAAATAAAAAGATAAAAATAATTACAGAATTTATTTCTTTTTATAGCAATTGTATAGTTCTTGCTGGGACATAATATAATAGTCCCAGTCGTCACAGAATCTATCGTATTTCGGAAATGACGGCGACGAATCAGGATTTGCTTGTTAGCAAAAGTTAATTTTTCGATGTGGCCACAGGCCTCGACCACACTAAATATTGTTGCAAACTAAGTCAAAGTGTTAAACAATCAAAATAAGAGTAAAATTACTTTGGTCGAGGCCTGTGGCCAATGCGAAATTTAACCAGGAAGTGTGAATTTTTTTAAGAATTTTGATATTTTGAGCGTTCCGGTTTGATTTCTAGTATTACGTCACATTTATCCGTCAAAACAATATAATTTTATACTATAATAACAAAAAACGATATACGTAGATATGTTTTTGCTATAAAAGATCCACCTTACTTCTTTTTTATTTTTTATCATCTCACAGGGCCAATATCGGCACTTCGTGGCTTTGCCCCTTTGTAGATTGAAATTTGAGCGTAGAACTTTATTGTGTTGATGGTAGAGAGAAAAGTGTTTACCTTAAATTCGGGTAAGCTATAAAATCTGGACGTAAAATAGTATTATTAAAATCATCTTCTTTTTGATACAAAAACGTAGATTCAGCGTTGTTATTAAGTTCAGCGGAAGAAAATCAATCATTGGACTACTCATAGCAATAACAGATCAAATTGAAGCGTAACAATGTACACTGAAACGGGAGTGAGTTTTCCTTCTGACTTCGTTGTCTTACGTTGTCTACCCAAGTTCTGGGATATTGGACAAGTAACTACGTTTATAAACAAAACGTTTATTTTAAAGACATATATGGTTTCAGAACACAAGTTTACATACAATAAATATAATATAAGTGGCGGCTAGTCTACTTGTTGTATAAATAGAGGTTCCATATCTGCAAGCCAAAGTATGAGCGTCTGCTCATTTCAAATCCTAAGCTGTAGACTGCCCTGAACCCGGTGAGTGACGTCATACTTATAGTTCATAGGGACAACGAGCCCTGCCGGGATGTCAATCACGTGCAAGAAACAGGAAGTCCCGACAAGAATAATTACATGGCCGGTCTCGGGAGATAGTTTCGAAACTATAAATAATACTAATACAAGTTTGAGCTTTCTAAAAAGCTGTGGACTGCTTCGCTCTATCCTAATTTAAGGTAATATGTGTGCATGTGGTTGTTGATTTATTATTGGAAATGTGGTATTTTTAGATATTGATTGATATAAAAAGGGATGTCTTAGACTTGGAATATCAATTTTTGTATATATATTTATATTTACAAATAGACACGACTCTGGGGGTGTGCCTCTCTGGAGGTGTGCCTAGATTGGCAGAAGTTATAAAATACAGATAATGCATTTTTGTAAACATTGTATAGGAAAATTGTTTAGCAAAACAAATCGTGCATATTGCAGATTAACAAAGCAAATAAACACGTATTAATAACTGATATTTCAATATTGAATTTCAGTGTGTAATATATGCATAATAAAACGAACATGAATTAAGGACAGTTGATCGGAACTGAAATACGCATAGTTAATTATCCGGCATTTGATGTCTTATCCTGAGACAAAAAGTCTGTAATTCTTTATCTCATTTAAGCCAATAGCTGTTGCTGTGTCCCAGCCGCATCATAAAGCAACCAATCAGAATCTATATGTGATAAGTAATTATTTCAAGATGACGTGTATATCGACTGAAACTAATAGCTCCGCACCGTGATGCGAAGCAATTAATAATTAACAAGTAAACAAAGTGACCACCATTACAACACATTCATAAAAGTTGTTAACCTCTGTCATTTTGAAGCGCAAATCTCCCACATACAAAATCGGAATTGGAATATTGTAGAACGACAATTGTACATACAGTTATTAAGCAGAGAAATACATAAAAATAATAAACGTAATAACAGATAGCTAGTGTTGTGTCTTCCCATTTTTACCTATTATGTCGTTTTGTTTTGTTCACACATTGTTTTCAATATAATGGAATTCTATGCGACTGTCATACAAGTGACAGGTTTAGCTAGCTATAAAACCAGGTTTAATCCACCATTTTCTACATAAGGAAATGCCTGTACCAAGTCAGGAATATGACAGTTGTTTTCCATTCGTTCGTTTGATGTGTTTGAGCTTTTTATTTTTCCATTTGATAAAGGACTTTCCGTTTTGAATTTACTTTTTTTTAAACATCCCTTATTAGACAGAACTATCTGGACGAATAACTATGAGTAAATACAGTACATGTCAAATAAAAAACAAATTTAAACACTTACAATCTTGACCGTTCTGAACGCGGGTGAATACCAACATGTAATCGAGTAAAAGTAGAACTAGAAAAAATATGGTTGCATTTTCCTTGTTTCCATGTTTTCACTAAATCATTCGAAAAACTTGTAGAATGTACATGAATAATACGATTAATGTCACGAGTACAATACTTTCGACAGCTCTATTAAATTGAGTATGCAGACAAACACCATCTTAACGAAATTGTTTAGGGTTTGGACGATTATGAAAAAAGTTCCACCAATAAATAAAATATACCGTTACGGTACCTCTATATAAACAAGTTTAACCTTTTCGAATTTACGAAGAAAACCGGTAATTTATTTGCAAATCGAATGAATATCATTTGCACTGCCATTCCCTTCACTTTTCAAAGAAATACTTCCATTTCTTTCCTTTTTGTACCTAATCACACAAAAAGTGTTATGTTATTATAATCATATAAAAGATTTGCGTCAGAAAATAAAGCACTTATTTTGTAGTAGTTCCTTATTCGGTTTATTCCTCCTATTCCTACATTTTAAAATCTGGTATGACATTCGTAAAAATCCGGCGCGGGACGTTTGCGGTTTTTCATAGGACAGTTGCGCTTTTTTTAATGGACATTTGCGCTTCAATTTATAGGACGTATGCGCTTTTTATAAAGGACATTTGAGCTTTTATATAGGACATTTGAGCTTTTATATAGGACATTTGAGCTTTTATATAGGACATTTGCGCTTTTATATAGGACATTTGAGCTTTTATATAGGATATTTGAGCTTTTATATAGGACATTTGAGCTTTTATATAGGATATTTGAGCTTTTATATAGGACATTTGAGCTTTTATATAGGACATTTGAGCTTTTATATAGGACATTTGCGCTTTTATATAGGACATTTGAGCTTTTATATAGGACATTTGCGCTTTTATATAGGACATTTGAGCTTTTACTATATTTGCTTCTTATGACTTCCCTCCTATTTTATCCTGGCTTATGACTGGTAGGTTTGACGTGGCAGAGTTAAAGTAATAATTTCTATTATGGTTAAAAGTTTAATAGTCCATTCATAATTTGTAATCTGTCCTGGCTGGTATTTCGCCCACATTTAAAAAAATATTCTAGTTTATTTCATATCGGTTAAGGATAAGCTTCTCTTATTGGATAACAAGGGGCCACATGACATTCTTTATTCTTTAGTAAAAAATTCCATCGGTCTTTAACAGAAAAAAAAAACGGACCAGAAAACCGGTCGTAAACGGACTTTTACATGTTAATGACCAATGAGGCGTGGTTTCTCTGTTTAGAGTGATGTCCCTTTAATAAAACGCAATTGAATTTATGAGAATTTTCAAAAAGATGGTTCCTCAATGAAATAAACATAATAGTTATTAAAGAACTGATCATTATCATGATACATGGATTTCCCGTAGGACAGTGGTATTGACTGCGACAGCGATAAAACCTCACCTACGGCTCAGTCATTATCGCTGTCTTAGTCAATACCACTGTCCTGTCAATTTAATACAGGTGTATCAAAATTTAAAGCGCAAATGTCCATAGTGTTTGGAGCGCAAATGTCCTATCGTATTACAGGTAAAAAAGCGCAAACGTCCTGTGCCCAATTTAATACAGGTGTATCAAAATTTAAAGCGCAAATGTCCATAGTGTTTGGAGCGCAAATGTCCTATCGTATTACAGGTAAAAAAGCGCAAACGTCCTGTGCCCGGTTCATTCCTCCTATTCCCACTTTTTATAAATCTGGTAAGAAAAGTTAAAATTTCAAGTGGGAATAGGGGGAAAACTTGTGCAAACAAAGGATTATACTGTATAAACATTGTTTAATCAACTTTTAATTGTCAATTTTTTTTTGGATAGGTAATAGGTAATTTTTGTATGTGTATAATTTCTGTGTTTTTAATTAAAATAAATATGAAAAAAATGGAAACAAATATAAGTTAATTATTTTTTCTTTTATAACACAAATTCAACAGTAGATTCAAGCAAGCATTACAATATGAAACAAACAATACAAGTTAACAGCACTAAAAACAACACATTGTAGCACACACATTAGAAATTCACTGTATATAAGTCTATTAAAGTTTATTAATCTATTCAACGTGAAGAAGGTGGGAGGTTGCATCACCAAACTGTACTGTTGTGACTTCCAAATTGCGGTGTCTAACCTTAAGCTCTTCTTATTTGTTGTTGATTTCGACATACTTTCGTTTTTGAGCCACTCTCTTCCCACCGGTGCATACTGGATCATGGTCAGGGCGTTGAAAGCTTCCTTATGTTTCAGTAGTTTTATGAGTTTTAAGATGTTTGGGTGTGGGTGCTGGACATGTTTCTTCAGCTTGCTGTGCCATCCCTCTAGATGATGTGTAGTCCTCGGTCCTTGTGTTATGTAATGGTCCCATAGGTGACTGTTCTGTTCGACCCAGTATGTTGTTACATAGTCTGTGAAGGGCGTGTAGTTGATGCTAGTATCAATCTGATCTATGTCGGTAAGGGCATCAAATCACACATCTTCGACCTCAGCAGTAGGTACAAGTGGAAGACAGCGGCACGGCGTACTAGTTGATGAATGTTGTTGTCTACCTTGTATATCACCTGAATCCCTATTTCTTGTGCTTTTCTCCATATGCAGTGTGTGTAGTGGAAAAAACAGCCTTTTGCGTTGATGCCAGGAAATACAGAATATGCTGCATTTTGGATGGCGACTTCATAGTCCAGGAAGATAGTGGTAAGCTGAAGTTGCATTGTAGTTGGTGTTGGTGGCATACATCTTTGAGATAAGTCAGGAACCTTGTGTATACTAGTTCGCTCTTGGCTGGAAGTAAACTGTGTACCAGTGGATACATTGCGCCGTCAACCATTGCGTGATATGTGTAAAGTTGGAAGAATAGGCTCGGCCAGGAGTAGAATGTACCATCACCATATATGATATCTGCAGCTGCTAAGTCTGTTAGATTCTTTTGGGTACTGAAGATTAACATACGTCCAACTGTGTTGTCATCTGTTAGCAGGAATGGGTCACCTTTGGTAGTACGTGCCCAAATACCATCTATGTTGATTTCATCAACAGTTTTTGTTAAAACTGGTAAGTTCTTCTTGCACTTGTTGTATATGGAAATCTTGCAAGATGGGAAAGTTTGTTATAATATTATCTATCATCAATTTATTTGTTTGGATGACAATTTTTCAAGTTTACAAATTCAATGATTTTAATCTTACTTCTATTTATCTGACTTATTCTTTATTTTTAAGTAATTCTTTGAAGAAGAAATAACATATTACAAATAAACAGTGTATTAAATTAATTTTTTTAAATAATATTATACTTAAACAATGTAAGATATATGTTTTCTTTTAAAAATACAGGTAAATCTTAAGTGAATTTTAAATTAACCTTGATTGTTATAAAACAAATTATTTATCAAAATATCTATTGTTATTTGCATGTGGGAATAGAAGGAATAGTGATTTTTAAAAAGTGGGAATAGGAGGAAGACACCAGTACATGTTCCTTCTATTCCTACAAACAAAGTACAATAGCTGTTGTTATAAGGTAATTTGTTGTCTTTGCTATTTAGATTTAATTGATCCTTGTTTATGTGGACTGATTTTATGATAAATTCTCATATCAAAACTTATCATATTGTCTATTAATTTTGTATTTTTCCTCTCATGTATAGGATAATATTTTTGTAGGAGACTAAGTGCTAAAAGATTAGTATGGTGCTAAAATACTGCCTACATCATTGTGTTAGTAAAGTCTATCTATGGGACTTTGTTCCAAATTCTTTCAATAGCAAAAACTCTTCATTACACGATGAAATTAACACAAAAGTTAGAAAATTGAAATAAAACAGATAAAGATAAGGATACAGGAAAATTTCAATGGACGAGAACATGCATTTGTTAGAACCTTTTTTGAAACAATTTCTACTATTAATATTTTCAAATTGAACATTGATAAAAACTCTAGAGGTTTTATGGATCTTTACCTGAAGTTAATTAGCTTTATGTTTTTACAGCATAATCTGATTTAAC
Source organism: Mytilus coruscus (assembly GCA_017311375.1). Taxonomy (NCBI): domain Eukaryota; kingdom Metazoa; phylum Mollusca; class Bivalvia; order Mytilida; family Mytilidae; genus Mytilus; species Mytilus coruscus. Next base: position 81,346,935 of record CM029603.1, on the reverse strand, counting down.
TCCTTGTTTACTTAACTATTCCCCCTATTCCTACGGGCACAGGGTGTCTTCCTCCTATTCCCACTTTTTAAAAATCACTATTCCTTCTATTCCCACATGCAAATAACAATAGATGTTTTGATAAATAATTTGTTTTTATAACAATCAAGGTTAATTAAAAATTCACCTAAGATTTACCTGTATTTTTTAAAAGAAAACATATATCTTACATTGTTTAAGTATAATATTATTTAAAAAAAAAATTAATTTAATACACTGTTTATTTGTAATATGTTATTTCTTCTTCAAAGAATTACTTAAAAATAAAGAATAAGTCAGATAAATAGAAGTAAGATTAAAAAATCATTGAATTTGTAAACTTGAAAAATTGTCATCCAAACAAATAAATTGATGATAGATAATATTATAACAAACTTTCCCATCTTGCAAGATTTCCATATACAACAAGTGCAAGAAGAACTTACCAGTTTTAACAAAAACTGTTGATGAAATCAACATAGATGGTATTTGGGCACGTACTACCAAAGGTGACCCATTCCTGCTAACAGATGACAACACAGTTGGACGTATGTTAATCTTCAGTACCCAAAAGAATCTAACAGACTTAGCAGCTGCAGATATCATATATGGTGATGGTACATTCTACTCCTGGCCGAGCCTATTCTTCCAATTTACACATATCACGCAATGGTTGACGGCGCAATGTATCCACTGGTACACAGTTTACTTCCAGCCAAGAGCGAACTAGTATACACAAGGTTCCTGACTTATCTCAAAGATGTATGCCACCAACACCAACTACAATGCAACTTCAGCTTACCACTATCTTCCTGGACTATGAAGTCGCCATCCAAAATGCAGCATATTCTGTATTTCCTGGCATCAACGCAAAAGGCTGTTTTTTCCACTACACACACTGCATATGGAGAAAAGCACAAGAAATAGGGATTCAGGTGATATACAAGGTAGACAACAACATTCATCAACTAGTACGCCGTGCCGCTGTTACCACTTGTACCTACTGCTGAGGTCGAAGATGTGTGATTTAATGCCCTAACCGACATAGATCAGATTGATACTAGCATCAACTACACGCCCTTCACAGACTATGTAACAACATACTGGGTCGAACAGAACAGTCATCTATGGGACCATTACATAACACAAGGACCGAGGACTACACATCATCTAGAGGGATGGCACAGCAAGCTGAAGAAACATGTCCAGCACCCACAACCAAACATCTTAAAACTCATAAAACTACTGAAACATAAGGAATCTTTCAACGCCCTGACCATGATCCAGTATGCACCGGTGGGAAGAGAGTGGCTCAAAAACGAAAGTATGTCGAAATCAACAACAAATAAGAAGAGCTTAAGGTTAGACACCGCAATTTGGAAGTCACAACAGTACAGTTTGGGGATGCAACCTCCACCTTCTTCCCGTTGAACAGATTAATAAACTTTAATAGACTTATATACAGTGAATTTCTAATATGTGTGCTACAATGTGTTGTTTTAGTGCTGTTAACTTGTATTGTTTGTTTCATATTGTAATGCTTGCTTGAATCTACTGTTGAATTTGTGTTATAAAAGAAAAAAATAATTAACTTATATTTGTTTCCATTTTTTCATATTTATTTTAATTAAAACACAGAAATTATACACATACAAAATTACCTATTACCTATCCAAAAAAAATTTGCCGATTAAAAGTTGATTAAACAATGTTTATACAGTATAATCCTTTGTTTGCACAAGTTTTCCCCTATTCCCACTTGAAATTTTAACTTTTCTTACCAGATTTATAAAAGTGGGAATAGGAGGAATGAACCCATGTACTTTTAAAATGTAGGAATAGCAGGAAGACACCATATTATTCATGGAAACAATTTAAAATTAAAGTCACTATATCAATATTTAACGGAGGTCCTCCATCATAATAGATCCGTGTATTACTCGTTTGACTTATAATAATTAAAAGCGATGTTTCTGTTATTTTCTATTCTCAAAACTACAAAATATTTTCATTTACGCTACAGATCTACAACTCTCAGTTTCGGCTAGACGTGCATCTATTAACATGATTATGCATCTATTAACATGATTAAGTCATGCATATTCCACCGATCAGTAGGCGTGTCAAAACCGTATCATACGCGATAATGACAAGCCAGTACTTCATCAACTAGGATTAAAAAGATAAATGTAACAACGGTAAGGTGAATTATTTCATCAAATTTATGAGTAAAAAGAACTAATTTTCGCCTTTCTGCATCTTGTAGCGATATTTTATTATTAATTTTTGTCTTTATTCTTACCAATTGATAACGGTCAATATAATAAAGCATAACGTTAATGTTAAAAGAAGAAAAAAAAATATCCATAATAAAGATACGACTCATCGTAACATACTAGTAAAATGATGTACATTTTCACCTATTCTGTCAATGTACTGTATTGCACCGAAAAACAATTTTCTGATAGTTTTGAATTTAAAGATTGAAAACTTTAACTTTTACTTAAGACATTTTGTTTCCCTGATTTGATTGTTTTTTTACACAAAAATATGTACAACGCACAACGAACTCTCGTATGCTGAAATAGACCATTTCTTCTCAGTCTGTCCATGCTATATATCATTGAGGGACACCTATATACAAAATATTAATAAAAATCTTAATTTCAATTTTATTAAATTGCAGTCAGCTATAACACTGAGGCATATGACCGCACTTTTAAATAGCAGTCTGCCAGTCATTATAAAACTCACCATAAAGTATATTAATGATTGTTTTTTATTGAGAACATCTGTATAACTTATATTTCTTTAAATATGTATCCTAATTTTTGTTTTTGTTTTTTGTACATGAACATTCATGATGTGTTAACTGTCGATACACACATATTTATGGTCTTTTATTTTCCCTTGCGAATACCACTGTCACTCTGATATAATTATAGTCAATTTAACTATTGTCAGTTTATTGTCTCAATACTATATGCCATAACCATTTAATGTAAATGTGTTTGTGCTAATAAATATTGTCTATTGTCTATATGCGTGTTCTTGTGTACATTGATTTTTAGATATTTATAGTTACACATAATTGCGGCCATATATTTTCTTTTGAATATCAACCATATCAATGGTAAGTTTAATGGGTATCTAAAACATATCTTTTTGAAATACTTAAATTCTGACAATTAACGCATTCATTTGTGACAACTTTGATTTGTATAATCGAAAAAGAAAATTGATTCTAAAACAAAGTGTTCATTTTCTAGAAACGTCCATTCATATTTTAGAAATCCCACGTTTTATTTATTATATATTATTTGCAGTTCTAGTATCACTATTTAATGGTAACACACAAAGAAGTGGGACAAAGACGATTAAGGTTATTATGTAAAGGCCCTTTCTCATAAATGTGTGATTATTTTGACATCCGAAGCTACAGTGTATGCAACATTCCGGAAACACGTGAAATATGTTCATATCACATACCTTTGGTCGATAGTGACGCTGGTGTTCTGACAGTATTAATGCATACGAGTACCTAAGTGTTAATTATGAAATAGTACATAGGTAAAGTTGACCATAACATATTATGGCTGTTTGAATAAGAGTTTGTGTATAAAAGACAACAACAAAAATAACAAACCCCACAAGTATAGTTACAATAAATTAATGTATAAAAAATGCTTGCAGTTACTGGGAAATATTCTTAACACTATTACTTTGAATATATTAATCAAGAATGATTATACAAATACATTGAATTATGCCACTACTCATGCCTTATGTTAGAATGTAGATTGGCATGGTCAGTGGGTTTTCATAGAGTTATTGTTCTTTGCATAGTTTCTTGCATATTATATTGCGTATACTGTTTTGTAATTTAGAATTTAGAATTAGAATAGAAATTTGATGAGAAACATTTGTTTTTGTATATGAAGTACATAATTAAGATAGGGGTTGAAATGAGATGATCTGGAAAAAAATAATAAAATTTGTTCGTACAGACACTGAATATGTATTTGTAGTAAAGCTCGGGATAAATTTCGAATTTCATTTGAAAAATTTTCAACAAATTTATGGCTTGCATGAATTATTTCTTATACAAAGGGATTTATACATGTGTTATTCCAGACGAAGGAAGATTACCTTGGATCGTTGTGTTCTAATTATCCTAGTCAATAGGTAATGACCTCGATATTAGTATAAAAGGGGAGACGACCTTACTCTCCAATTGAATAAAGGTCAATAAAAGGAGGTCAGTTTGCCAAGATGTTGTATGTTTCTCTTCGACGTGTGAAATTTGAGCTTTAATCTTTCAAATTTCTTTAGTAATTTATTTAAATAATAATGTGTACTAGCATTGACATTCTGGTTTGTCCAATATATCCAATCAATTATTAGCTGAAAATATGAGCACAGCTTCGTATTGCGAAAGTAATGTGATAATAATTCGTCTTTTGAAGGGAAGTTTAAAGTTTTCATTTATTAACAAAACAAATCATATATTTACAGTAAATACTGGAATAACAGTAGCAACGAAAACTCCAGAAAATTGATCAACATTTTTTTCAAATCTAGACTTAAAACACAATGACGCATAATATAATTACACAAGAAGAGGACAACTACATCAGGCTAGACCTACTCATCACTGGGGTGTCGCAACGTGCAGCACGCTTATTCTTTGATAAAGAATTTGATCCAGTCTTTTAAGTAAATCTATCAACAAAGAAAGAAACAAGTTGACTGATCTGAAAGCAAAGCGGATTATAAACCAAAAACAGTGGAATCTACTATATCCCCGAAAAGGTAGAAACCTTAAAATCTCTCTCTCTCTCTTTTCTCTCTCCATATATTTATAATTGGTATAGATGTAAACAAATGTATATATAACAGAAAAACAAAGGATATGGGGTATCCATCCATGACAAAAAATCAGTAAATGCACAACAACAAAAACACACACAAAGCAAAGGAACAGCGCTTCCATCGCCGCTCCCCATCTCAAGGCCATAGTGAGACCTCAACACGGAGCAAAAAACTCTCACCCCACCGCAAGCTCAAGACGGCCCCAGCACCGGCACAAGCGGAACCCCTGCAAATATAATCTGGACAGACTTTGTAAGATGCAACACCACCCAACCGGGCCCAGCCAAAAAAGAACACACCTGAAAGCAGTACACACCCAAAACAAAACAGTTCCCATGCGTAGGTGCAAATCCCAAACTATGTAGCATATATTCCAGCTACCAAGGTATCATATAAAAGGTGAAGGACCGGCAACCCCTGCAGAACACACAATCCACTGACAATCTTGAACTATACAAAAATGTATGAATGAATTCTAAAATAGAGGGCACATATAGCCTGTCTCGCAGACACGAAGCGCCCGGCCCGGCGCATCCAAAACTCCGGCAACCAGTGCAGCACGGTCCGATGTACAAATACAGGTATATTGATCCCGCTTCCATAAAATGTTTTGAAGTGAAAATTTAACGTAGATAGGAATGAGGACCAAGAATAGGTGGTGTGCGTCTTTTTAAAATTTTAGTACTAAAATTGAGAGAATGATGTTGCACACATAAGAGAAGTTATCTCAAGAATAAATACACCATAACTTTAACATGTTTAAAAATACAGAAGAGCATACTTATCAAGCACGGTGAAACTTTCTACGGCCTCCACACAGCACGAGAAACAAACTCCGTTAATATAAAAGAAAAGCAAAGGATATGTGGTATCTATCCATGACACAAAATCAGTAAATGCACAACAAAAAACACAAGAAAAGGAACAGCGCTTTCATGACTGCAAAAATTCATTGAGAGTTATTTCCTTTGATAGAGGATTTTGACACAGTAGAATTGCTGCATTTTGTATTGAAAGCCATAATAGATAGACGGAAACTGTTAACAACAAAATTATCTGCAGTATATGATCTACAAATATGCTAAAATGATAAAACTTTCAATCGACTTATTATGGGAGTTATTGCCCTTCATGTTTTTACCATTTCAGTTTTCTTCTTATTATCTTGAAAATAATAATAGATATACATCAGCTGTAAAAGTAAACAGGATTGTGGGAGGGGCTAGGAAGATGTTATAGTTTTTTCTATTATTCATATATTAATGTTATTATCAATATGAGTTTATTTTTCACAGGTAAGCAATTAAGACTTATATAGGGCATGTATTTATTTACCTTGAATACATAGATTATACTATTTTTCTTTTCCATGAAATGAATAGCACTAATATCAATATCTTAATTGCACGACATTATAACGGACGCCAATATCTAGATACACCCATTGTTTTGCATTTTCATAAAATGAATAATCTGTAGAAAGTAGTTTTTGCTTTAAAAAAATAACAGTTCTATCCCGTTATTTTTTTCATTCATATGAATTCATGTTTTTTTTTTGCATATGAATTTATTCTATATTATTTCATGAACTTTTCAATATTTCATTGTACAGGCGACCCAGACTCCAAGACCTTTGACATCAATTTAATAACAACGTTACTGAGAAACCTGACTGATTTGCCTCCTCCAAAACGGGGATATGACAAACTGCCGTTTGATGAAGAGGATTCACCTGTATCAGATTTGGCCAGACTCAAACACTACAGAAATGACTTAGCACACATTACCGATAAGAAAATAGAAAACGACAAGTTTACTAAAGCATGGACAGATATAAGTTGGGTAGGTTTAATGAAACACAGTTGAAATGTGCCAGCACAGCTGTATGATGTTTGTTTATACAAATAAACAATTGAATTTTCATAAAAGCAAACTTCATGTTAAATGAAAATATTTTAAAATAATTAATGATAGTTTAGTATTATTTCATATTAAGTGACACACTGCAGAAGTTATAAATACCAATATAATACTATTAGCTTCTGGTACTCCTGAAAATAAATCAGTTAACATTTCGGCTGGCTTATTGCATGATGGATGTTGGAGTGGTTGCTTTCGGGCGACCAAACAGGGTACATGTGATGAATAATCAGCTTCTTTAATTGTTTTTGATCAGGAATAACGACTAAAGCGAACACTACACACATTTGAAGTTCACCATCATGCATTGTGTATTTGAATAAACTGAAGACAAAAATGTATATAAAACATATCCGTCTGACCGATGTCCAATTCCCTATCGTGATAACTGTGACTGAATCTGGATTTGCTAGGTGCATAATAGGCATGTATGCATTACTACGTTTGGAGTTCATTTGATTCCTTAATGTTTTGATTTCTTTGTTCGTATATATTCAAACTGGGTTTACGAGTTTTGAACATGGCTAAATAAAGGCAACAGTAGTGTACTGATGTTCAAATCTTGTAAATCAATTGAGATGAGACAAATTAAGTAAGCAAATTGTTTACTTTTTACACATTGTGACTTGGATGGATAGTTGTCTCATTGGCAGTCATACCACATCTTCTTATTTATAAAGACAACCTGAGGGGATACTATGAATTTCGAAATAATTAAGATAGGAAGTGTCGATATAGTAAGCGTCTCATATTATGCATGCGTCCACCGCCAATCTAAAACACACAAATTCAAATTGTTGCAGTCGGGAATAGAACACAATCCGTAAAATTACAGATCAGACAACTGTTCTAGTATCTAAAGAGCTAAGCAGCTTAAAGCTCCAAATTTTACAGCATTCTTTAAAAATATGCATCTAATTTTGGGTTTTATTTGGAGAATTTATGTAGATTATTTGTTAAGGTACAGCTTTCTCCAGGGAGGTTTCAAGAAACACAAGTTTTGCAAATTGAAATTAACATATATTTACACTACCACCACTGGGTCTTTATTGCTGCAGATGGACTCTCATACCGCATTGAAATAATTTCATTAATGATTTTTGACATTTGTTCTTGTCTAATGTCAATACAATTTGGAGCCTTATACACCTTAATGCAGAGGATTTTTAAAATAGAATTATATTAATAAAGGTCCAAAATTATATAGTTAGAATTGCCAGAACAGTTAGAGTATATCTAAAAACTTTCGGTCAATACTTCAAGCTTAATATATAATCTTTGTTTACGATACATTATTGTCAATCTTTTCTTAAAGGCTATCAAGAGGCTAGGTACCGAAGATATGGCCAAAGAATGTGAAAATCTACGAGTCAAAGACTTGAACCAGTCTGCAGTACCATACCAAGGTAAATATCAGATCTTGCAAACATGTATAAAAGTAGTACATATTAAATTCATTCTAAGTGAAAAAAAATCCAAATTTGCTACAAATAAAACTGCTTTCAGTACATGCTAGATATACGAAGATGTGGTATGACTGCCAATCAGACAACTCTCCATTCAAGTCACAATTTGTAAAAGTAAACCATTATAGGTCAAAGTACGGCCTTCAACACGGAACCTTGGCTCACACCGAACAGCAAGCTATAAAGGGCCCCAAAAATGACTAGTGTAAAACCATTCAAACAGGAAAACCAACGGTCTAATCTATATGAAAAACGAGAAACGAGAAAGAAACACGTATGAACCACATCAACAAACGACAACCACTGAACATCAGGTTCCTGACTTAGGACAGGTGGAAACAAATGCAGCGGATTTAAACGTTTTAATAGGCGCCAACCTTCACCCTTCCTGAAACAATAGTGTAACATCACAACATAGAAAGACACACTATAAAATATCAATTGAAATGGCTTAACTCAATCAAAAGACATGTTAACAAAAACAAGTGAACATACACTGAACGAATAAATTTGATCTATGACACAATGTAAATACAAAATTAATAAAACAAGGGGGTTAAATGTAAAAGAAAATCAAAAAGACAACCATAACCTTGGACAAAATGCCGCCAAATAAAATAACGTACACAGGTAAATAAAAATAATTTTGTTGTAAGGTATACATGGAGTACGGAAATAATTTTTACAAAATAAATGATTTTGTTGTTACTAGTACGAGAAAAAAAGTGAAAATTTATCGTCATACTAAACACTTATCAAAGGTGGTATATATTAAAAATAGTGAGACTAGATATAACACTGAAGAAGTAAACATAAAATAACAAAAATACATTACAAATTGTATCAATAGGTCAAATTAACACGAAAGTACGATTTGAGAGTACTCGCAGTTACTGAAAGCTAGTTAAAAGCCAAAAACAATTAATAATAAAAAAATCATGCATCAGAGACTAAAAAAGCTAGTGCTAGTACTCTTAGATCAGTACTTTGTAACTTTTATCTTTTATTATTATGTTGTGTGTCTCGTACCGATTTGATGAGTCAAGACATTTCCATTTGAATTTTACAGTTTGTCTTATGTTGTACCGTTACACCGCTGTCCAAGTTAAGGAGGGGATTGAGCGCTTTAAAAATATGTTTCTATATGTGCCTGTCCTAGGCCAGGAACCTGTAATTCAGTGGTTGTCGTTAGTTACTGTCTGTCATTATTGTTTTTCATCAACTGTTTTGTAATAAATCAGGCCGTTGGTCTTTTCGTTTGAATTTTTGAATTTTGTAATGTCGGGGCCTTTCATAGCTGACTATACGGTATTGGTTTTGCTTATTGTTAAAATCCGTACCATGGCCTATTGTTGTTTAAATCAGCTTCAGTTGGACTCTGTTGGATAGTTGTCTCATTTGCAATTATACCACATCTAATTTATATGGATTATTACGACAACCAGTATATCACATAGAAAAATCACAAAGATATCAAAAACCATATTTCAGATGTCTTTTGAATGAGAGTACTTAATATGTAACACCAGGTCCTGTAATATTCTCAAGGGTTTGTGATTAGTGTGGAAAGTGTCGCGCTTCAAGCACATTAAAGACGACTTAAAGACCACTTTAATAGATTTCGAGAAATAGTGGACACATATCGATCCCAACCGTTATTTTTCATGCATTTTTATTACTTTATAATTTATATAATGCAATGCATGTTTATGTAATATCTCCGAATTCATGTCCAACGCCTCAATATAGCTTTGTTTTCTGTTAAAACGTACAACACTGACATTCCAGCAATCAATAATAATATCAGATATCAGATATTTATTAGTATAAAATACAAACAATCGGATCGCTACTAAATAACACAAATAAATAATAATCAACACAAATTTGTAACATTTAAAAACAAATTTGTTTGTTTGATTTTTGTTTTTATTCCTACGTTTTTTAGACGCTAGACACTCAATTAAACACAACCATTATTATATTTAGACCAGTGCTCACACACCTCTTATATATTGATTCATATATTAGAATTTTTATATATTAAAAGAAAAGTATCCATATAAAACCATACATGTAAAATCCACTGTTTATGCACAACTGTTCATGTTGTTTCTGTAAATATGCATCTCACTTATGACTTTAACAATAATAATCAAAATGTTATACTCTTCACAAGAAAAAATCATATGAATTTTTTCATTAGTCATTGAAATAAAGCTAGGACAATATCAGAAAGTTCATTAATAAGAACCGACTTGAACTAAAAAGAGGAAGATTGTAAGCGGACACTCAAAACTAAAAAGTCGAAAAAACTAAAAAAAACTCGAAAAGACCAACAAGTCTACAAAACATCACATAGAAAACCAAAGATTGATCAACACGACACCAACCAAAAACTGGGGGCGAACGCAAGGGCTCCAGAAGGGCAAACAATTCCTGCTCAACAAGTGGCACCCGATGTGTAGGTCATACAAGTACAAATCCGTCGACAAGTATCATTCGTTTTTTGTCGAGCCTGCGACTTTTGTCGCAAAAGCGAGACATAGCGATCCTACATTCCGTCGTCGTCGTCGTCGTTGTCGTCGTCGGCGGCGTCCACAAATATTCATTCATTCTGTGGTTAAAGTTTTTGAAAGTTTAATAAATTTCTTAAACTATCCTGGATTTGTACCACACTTGGACAGAAGCTTGTTTATGATCATAAGATAGTATCCAGAAGTAAATTTTGTAAAAAAAAATCCTGTTTATCCGTATTTTACTTATAAATGGACTTAGTTTTTCTGGCAGTTAACATTACATTCACTCTGTGGTTAAAGTTTTAAAATTTTAATAACTTTCTTAAACTATCCTGGATTTGTACCAAACTTGGACAGAAGCTTGTTTATGATTAAAAGCTAGTATCTAGAAGGAAATTTTGTAAAAATTTATTTCCTGTTTTTCCGTATATCACTTATAAATGGACTTAGTTTTTCTTCCAGTTAACATTACATACAGTCTGCAGTTAAAAGTTTTTAAAACATTTATTAGATTCATAAACCATCCTGGATGTTTACCAAATTTGGACAAATGCTTCTTACAATCAAAAGATAATATCTAGAGGAAAATTTTTAATAATTTTTTCCCCATTCAATAAATTTATGTTTCAACTCTTTTATAAATCTATAGATTTGATTGCATGCTGTATTCATTTTTTACAAGCATAACTTTTTTCATACATTTCAAACGTTTTATTTCATTAACTGTAAATCTACTATGTGCATTCCCCTATCACACTGAAAACATAGACAACAGCAAAAGTAGGCGAGACACTGGGTTCCGCGGAACCCTTACGAATTTTTTAGTTTGAGATTTTCTATTAGAATTTTAGGTTTTCAACTTTTCATCATTATTATTTATTCGGACTTCCAAATGTTTTCATTTGAGTGCCACTGATGAATCTTTTGTAGACGAACAATACTGATTAAGAAAAGAACTGTGGATGTACATATTCACAGCAATGAGTAATTTGAAGATTCGCTTGATTCAGGTTTAAAACCTGACAATACAAAAAATTATTTTTGAAATTAAATTGTTTCAGGGTGTAGTAACATTGAAGAGTGGCATTTAACAGAAAACCCGATCAACACAGAAACGAACTTAAAGAAACTAGAGGATAGTATGAGAACGAAAAAATGTGTTATTTTAAAAGGTGAGTTGTAAGCAAAGAATTGTTGTTTGATGCAAATGCTATAATGGTGGAATGAGATGTGAACAATTTTACACCTATCTGTTAGGGAAGCCAGGGATCTAAACAGTATTCATCTGTTTTGTAAAAATTGTAGGCCATTCCATTTTAAGAACCTCTTAAAGATGAAGATATTATGGGTGTTCACGAAGGTCAAATTTACCTACTTTATATGACTCCTTTGGTAGTCAAAAAGCGTATTGCATTTGGTTTTTGTCCCTCTCAGTTTTTGTACCAACCTTATATTTTATGTATTTCATGGCCTTAAATACATTAAGTATTTACCGATAGGCGTTAATTGTTTTATAGCTACAAGTATCCCTTGCATCTATAGAAATATATTATTCATATTATTGAAAACGAATTTGTTTTAATTCTTGTCTAGAGTAAAACGTGTTATTTAATTGTTTTTTAAAAGTACTTCTCGAAGACTTTCAGTCGAATTAACTATGTCTTACAATTTCATAAAAACATTAATGAGTCCAATATAGGAATTGTGTATTTTACAAAGATGCAGAAAAATTTATAGTCACAGTTAAAGTATTTGTTCGTTAATTTAGTGTGCACAAATACAGTGATTTTGGGCAAAAAGTACTGGATTACTTTGAAAAAATAATCAACTTCAGTTGGTAGAATAATTCAAAAGAGAGGCGCAAGATACCATAGGGACATTCAAATTCATTAAACAAAAATAAACTGACAACGCCATGGCTATAAAAGAAAAAGACCAACAAACAAACAATAGTACACAAAACACAACATAGAAAAACTAAAGACTGAGCAACACGAACCCCACTAAAACTGGGGGTGATCTCAGATGCTGCGGAAGGGTAAGCAGATCCTGCTCAACATGTGGCACCCGTCGTGTTGCTCATGTTAGAACAAACCTTTTATAAGTCTAATTCGGTAGGTCACATTCGGAGAAAAGGGGGACGGGATTGTAGTTACGACAATTAGAACATATCCGCTATCATCCGTGAAACGGATATACTCCAAAACGGTCAGCCAACTCATAATGGCGTCCTTAAATTTACGAAGGGATGACTTCAACATCACCATCGAAACTCTTTGTTTAATAGCTTCCTTATGAGCAGTAACCCTCTATCAAGGAAATCATGATAGGAAGTACAAGCCCTGTAATATTGTATCAACTGGGAGATATATGTTGTTTTTTGTAGACTGTTGTTTTTCTTTTGATCGTTTTTTGCTTTGGCTTTGTAACTTCGTTTTCGACTTGTGTGTTTTACTATCTCTTTGGTATCCTTTTTTCGCCTCTTTCAAAAGGTCATAGTCTATAGGAAGACATGTCAATCTACCCGGAAACACATTCTGGAATTTAAGTCGATCAGTCCTGCTTTTTATCCAAAAAGCCGTACCATTAACGAAGAAGTAGTAAACAATAATTTTCAAGTGTGTGGGTTGATCCTTCCGTGGATCGAACCGATGACCTACTGGACTCAAAGTGAGTACAAAACCATAATATCAAGTAAAAAGATGATATTGAGTGTATCAAGCTTAAATCATTGTGTACGATAAATATCGTTCCTTCCCCAAAAGGAAACTATGATTTTTTAAAATCTTTTTTGGTTTTTCTTAAATTTTTTATATTCTTTGTATCAAAACTGTAGAAATATGTTTATAAAAATACATCTGCAACATACAAGCCTTCAAATTGATCGACATTACACGTCTAATGGGTATTTCATACTAACAACAACAACAACAACAATACTTTATTTTAAGAGGGTTGCACAGTTAGCTATATAACTAATCTTCCCTGAGGCCCTCATCATAAAAAAATCATATACATTGCATACATTAGTTTAAAAAGTCAAGTATGATAATAATGTTCAATACAACTTGATAAAATGTTATGAAAAATTAAACGTGATGACATAATCAGTTTTTAATATTTTTTCAACAGGTTGATTTCAATAAATGATCTGTTATTTTGTATTTGAAAGAATTAACATTTCTAATATTTCTTAACGGTATTGGCAAATTATTCCACAAGAATTGTCCAGAATACATAAAAGATTTTTTGAACAATATACTCAATGTGATTTAATATTTAAGGTTTGATTGGAACTGGTAAATCAGAGCTGGCACTTCGGTACTGTTACAATGCAAAAAAACTAGACCCTACAGGTATTGTGCATAAGTTAAAGTGCACTGACGAGTCTATGTTTGAAAGATCTCTACGTGAACTGTGCAAATATTTTCAAGACGTTGAGGTGCGTAAAGAAGAACAATCCCAAACAGATACAGTAATCGATCTTATAGCAAAAGAGCTAAGGAAAAGAGCTGACTATCATCATATATTGCTTTTAGATGATCTAAATAAAATAGCCAAACATACAGTAAGCAAATTTATTAAAACATGTAAAAGAGCAGAAAATGTGAAAATAATTGCCACGACATCATTATCATTAGATATAGATAAAGAATGTGAAGTTTTAGAAATTAAAGGGTTTTCTGAAGATGAAGCAGTAGAGTTTCTTAGTTATGGAGAGAAATGTCAAGAAAATGTTAGGAAACATTATAAAGAACTTGCTAAGAAGTTTAGCTACAACCCAAAAGGCCTACAAATTGCACGAACGTACATGGAACAAACTAAATTACCCGTGAAAGATCTAGTAAAACAATTAAGTTGTCCTTCTGATTTACTTGAGTTTGAAGAAAGCATGGCTGTTAAGGAGCAAATTACCGATAAAACACTTTTTCATTCATTAGTCAGCTTAATTGATAATATGCATGAGAAATATAAAAGAGAGGGCAAAGAACATATATTTGAAATGTTACTTTCTCTACAGTTTCTTGAAGTTGAAACCATACCAGTAGTTCTTTTCGAAAAATTCGATTCCGATGTCTCATTGCTTTCTATAAATGATCTGTTGTATGAAATAAGGAATTCATCATTTGGGACAATATATATAGAAAAAAGAAATTCTTCGGAAGAAGTTGCAGAGGAGCGACAAATCAACACTCATGATGTTGTTAGGTTAGCTTTACAGATATACATGACAGACAAGCAGGGTATTATTCATACATCAAATGAAAAATTTTGAGAAAATTATTGAGAGCTCTCTTCATGTTGATGGATAAGGACAACCATAATCCGTCTGATCTTCATCGTCACACTCTACTTTTACCACATGCGTGCGCTGTTATAAAACATTTGAAAAAAATGAAAATTAGTGAGAAAGATAAAGAGAATTCATCTCCGACGCAAGACTTGCTGTATAATCAATTAGAAAATGATGTACACGTTGTATATGTAAAGGACATAATTGGATATACATTTAGCTTTAGTGAAATGTATTATGAGGCCAGTTCCTATTTCGATGAGGCGAAAAGCGATTTACTTGAACTTCTTAGAGTAAATGATAAAAAATTTCATAATGATTTGCTTGGTTTAACGAAGCTGACATCTGATCCGTATGAACTGAAAATTTTGGTTGAAGAAAAATCAAAAGAACTTTTTCACGCTACAGAGGAGTTTATACGTGAGCACACATTAGCACTTCAGACAATTAGTAAGGACTACGTGTTGGATAAATATAGAAATAGAGATGACGTGGAAATCCTTAAAGGCGTTTTAGGAAATCATAATGAATTAGAGAAAACAACTCATCTGGTGGAAAGAGAGTTCAATGAACTATGTATGAAAGGATATGCAGTTCCGGAAGAGAGATTAGGAAATGAATTTATGCTTAGCTTACTTGTTTCTGTTTGTCACACTTTTGGAAGAAGGTTATTTTATCAGCCAGATGATATTGATTGGTCATTAGGTAAAATATTCTTCTCTTACTTGGCAATTGCCCGAAATCTTTCATATATGACAAACTTGAAAGACAATCATCTGCCTAATAAAGAATCAACGAAACAATGTGAAAAAAATGAGAATATGCAGTTTAACCGCCTTTCTTCCTGCTTGACTGAGAGAAGCGAAATGCAGTCCGTTTTGAATTTTTTGGTAGAAAGGAAAATCCAGTTAAAGCGGTTATTCTAAAAGATATCATTAGTACTTGCAAAAAGAGATTTAATGAAAAAACTGACTATGTAGAATTTGGAGTATTGAAGGTTTTAGGAGCCAAAAATGACCATGCCAAATACTTGTCAGCGAAGATGATCATTAATTGCTATAAAGTATTATTCCAAATTGAACAGACAGAAGAAATACGTTTAGAGGCCACACAATGGGGTCAGAATATTACAAAGATGATAGCAAACAACCAAAGTAATTTTCCTAGTCTTGAATATTCTATCGGAGACCTATATTTTGCCATCGGTGATATCCTGGAGGCCGAAAAATGTTTTCGGACATTGCTTCCAAAGATAGACGATAACAACAAAGATGACATAAACAATGTAAAGTTTTTTCCACGAAGAGCTTGTATAAGCTACATAAAGTGTCGCTTGGAAAGATCAGAGCGAGAGGATGGATCTTTCAAAGCAGAAACTGTAAGGAAATTGGAATGTTTCAAAACTTTATTGCAAACATATAAAACAGAGTTTAAAGACCTTGAACAACTGGAACTCACATTAAGAAAGGTTGAAGTCAGACCTGATGGATAACAAACGATTAGAACACAACTGTTTTTTCCTAATCGTGTCTTTAAATGAGTATCATAAAGTTAGCAAAACAATGAATGCCATTTTGACAATACAAACATATTTTATAATTGGCCTTCTGTATGCGTATTAATGTACAAGAATTGAAATAAGCAGTTAAATCCATTCTACTCCCAATTTATTTGAGTATTTGAAATGTCATGTTACTTGAAAATTATCTTTTTCGTTTGTCGTTTGCACGATAGCATCTTTGTGTAAGTAAGGTTTACAAAATATCGTGAAGGGATAAAAAGGGCGGAGACATTTCGTTCTATATCTTGGTGAGTGTTTTGATTAAGACGGTTATTTTTTACGTTGAATTAAATTTCGATTTGTTTATTATTTAGGCCACATTTACGGATAGCTCAATATGAATAACAAGAGATATTAAGAGTTTTAAGTAAAGGAGATAAAGATACCAAAAATATTTCTATGAAAAATTTCCTTTTTTCATTTGGTATATGCCTTTATATTTTACAGTTATAGGATTTTTGCTTGTGAGAGAGCAGTTTACCTATATTTTTGTTACATTTCTATTTCTTTGAATTTATATCTGTGTATTATCATTGCCCCCTTTAATCTTTATACTAAGAATTCTTAATTTTTTTTTATTTGCAATGTGTTTGTTATATGTTTTTATGTTTTACTCATTTCTTAGCGTCGGGCATTTTATTACAGCTTTTATAAGAGTTCCTCAACTGCACTACCTATTGTTTACTTATTTTGTAATTGTGATCCTTAATCAATGTTTTGTTTTTGGGCCCTTTTAGTCTTTTTCACTTTTTGTTAATTTTTTTCAGTTATGATAATAAATAAAGGGACAAACACTAAAAACACATCAATTAAGTTTCTGTAAATCGTACACACAAACACAATATTAGGCCATGTTCACATTGAGCTAAACTCTGGTGTTGTACGTTTACACTACACTTGAACTAAACTCAATTACGTTCCCATTGATAAAAATCAATGTGACATGTTGTTTAGAACAGGTTTTGACTATATGCAGTCGATAGTCAATGTAGGCCTTGTGTGGGTTAAGTGTTCATAAAACGTGGATTTTATTGTGAATATTTAAGGAAGTTACGTATATTAAATACATATGATTACAATAATACTATGAATTAAGTTATTTTCCTATTTATATGACCAAAAAATGCACTGTTATAACCATGATGAAATTCAAAAGCCTTAGTGGATCATTTGGTTTTTATTGGGAGGAGGATTTTTGATAGAATATTCATTTTACACCGCCTAATAATATACGGCTTATTTATTTAGCGCGAAAATTATTTTCACTTTTTGTAAACAACTTTTTCTTGCAAAGTTCTGCATTCTGTAGGACAAAATATACCTTTTCATAAAGTCGTGGACAAGGTTACTTTTACAGTTAGTACAAGTCCAGACTTCATTTCTTAAATCATCCCATGTGTGTCTGGGGAATAGAATATGATCGGCTGTAAAACCCTCGCCAAAGTGAGCATCCGTTTGGCTGTGCGGGATATACAAGTACCTAGCCACATTCATCTGCATTTCGGACAGCCTCTATCCCAGGATCTACCTACTGTATTTAAAGTGAATCTGTTCTCGTCTTGAACATGCATGCAATATTTGCCACTGAACGTTTATCAATCAACAATCAAGCAATCAATCATTCCCTAAATCCTTTTTTCGCCTATTGTGACGCTGTTTTAGAAAACGTTATCATGACATCTTTAGAACTCTAAAAGTTCTCAAAACCAATAAATAGAACGATTTTCTTAAGGTACCGACCATTCATCTTCATGGGACAAACCATTATTTTTATAACATAAGTAAAAAACAAACATTTTGTTTTTCAATAACACACAGGAACATTTTAAAACTCCATGTTGAATCCCCCGCCCATCATTTTCAAGAAATCAGACATTTTTCTCACTTCCCTCCTGAAGCAAAATGTATTAATTTCTTAAAAAAATTGAATTTAAGCAATTTATTCCCCCCTCCCCCCAAAAAAAAAATATACATTTTTACGCCTAACCGATACAAAAGTTTACAGAGATTTGTTTTAATACAATTCTGTGTAATGTACAGTCAAGTTATTGTTTACGTCCACTTCATTTGAACTTTGGTGGATAGTTGTCTCATTGACAATCATACCACATCTCCTTATTTTTAAATTTAAATTACGAGTACATGTTGTGTACAGATGAGAACACATTTAATGTGAAACCAGTGTTCATTACATAAAAACGTATTGTAAACACGTTTACAGTACGCAGCGTTTGGTGTGAACATGGCCTTAGTTTCAACTGAATTTCCAACTACTCAAACCGATCAATCTCAACCACGACAATCACATACACAACTTCAAGAATTCTTGTAAAGTTTGCAAAATGACAATTTATGGAATAGGGGAACATATCTTAAACTTCCTATTTTGGTATCATGAATATTGTTGAAATAAGACAATGAAACGATAGGTATCGATCGCAATCAACAATTTGAACATCATCTTGATTATAGACTTGAAGATGTCTTACCTATATTCAATAATAAACATCAATTATCATGTTAATTTGGTCAAATATCAATTAAAACAGTGTGATATAATATAATTTTCAGTTCATTCTATAAGTGTGCACCTTTCCTTCCACATTACATATCAACTCAAGCATTTATCGAATTTATTAATATTATAGAAATCAAATAACGAAAGTTGATATCCAGCAATATGCAAACTTTATGATTTGTTAAACCTATTTCTCTTATGGTTGTGTAAAAAAGGAAATTCCATGAAAAATTGTGCCTGTCTTTTGAAGCTGATCACCTTTACGTCATAAGCCCGCTTCCGGTGTCAAACAACAACCGGCGTTTTGAAGGTTGTGTTTGCTTTACAATGGAATCGAATTTGTTAAAAGAAGATTTGGAGGTGAAACCTGTGATTGATTTGTATAGTATTGAAAAAAACAATCCGTTGCCACGGGTGGCAGAAGTCCGTTGTAACCTTAGAAAGTCATCAATGACTTAACGAATAGCCAATGCAAATTTATATTCTATATTACATTGCAGGATAAGCCAAACAAATAACGCATTTTTCGTATCATACTCCGTTCAGTTAATATGAGAAATATCTCTTTTTGCGAAAAAAGAAGATAACAACCAAACACCATAAGAAAAGAGCTAAACAGGGGTAATGCATTTTCAACTTACCCAGTATATTTAATGACTCTACCGTACAAAACTTTATACCTCCCTATTTATATAACATAAAGCTACCTATTATTTTGTATAAATATATGAAAACCAATAGATGTTTATTTTTACTATCAGACGTCATTAAAGATAATATTGCTCTTTCAATAAGAGCCTAGGAAACATCTAATTTCAGATATAACCCTTATAGCCATGTTTTTACAGGGAACCTCAGCTTCGTTCCAGACAAAGAGGTTATAAACTTTGAAAAAAGGACAACAATATTATTCTCCATCGAAAATTAATTTGAAAGAGTGTCGTCATCAATGTCATGTCATTAAAGACTTAAAAATTGGTGAAAACGAGAGCAATCTTAAAAAAATCATTTGATTCTTGTCTGGCTTAATATATGAATTTTGTGAATATTCGCATATCAGATTTTGAAAATAATTTAAAAATTATAAAAGGATACTAATACGCCTTTTTCTAGAATTAATCAAAAATTCGCAAAGTGTATTTTGTTCGTAACGACTGACAGAGCATGTGATGGTGGTAAGAAGTAAATACTACTTGGATGTTTTGGTCTTAGAAGGTGTAATACCACCAAATCATAGTACGTCACATCCGGTTTCATACGAAAAAGGGTCGAACAAAAATATTCCCTTGAATTTGACAGTTGTAGGAAGTTAACCCTGCATTTCATTGCAGAAACAAATTTATGAGTCATAAACATATAGCTTGGGTGCTTCACAGTACTATCCTTTTTTTATTTTGTGTTTCTATCAAATATTTGGGAAACTTGAGGTTACATGGTGTTACGACCAGAAAAATCATTATGGAAATGTTATGTAAGTAAAATAGAAAGTTCTAATCATTCCATGAGTATTTATGATTGTTCCAGTGATTTCTAAACTGCAAAGTTTTAACACAATGTGTATCATTTTGTACACAATGTAAAAATATATAATATAAATATTCTTAGGCCACACAAAACAAATTAGGTCAACTAGATAAATATGATAGTTACAATATCATAACACCTCCCCTTAAAAAGTTTGAGAGTAACAAAACTTTTCATGAATAATATGTACAAAATACATAGTATATACAGAGTGTTTTAACAATTTCTAGATAAAGCATCTGCTATTACATTATCTTTACCTTTAATATGTTTTACAATAACATCATATTCCTGTAACAATAAACTCCACCTAGTCAATCTCTGGTTCTTGTTTCTCATTTTATGTATAAAGGTGAGAGGATTATGATCAGTATAAACAAGAATAGGATGCACAGTGGGATTTAAATATACATCAAAATGTTGAAGTGCAGACAACAGTGCAAAACACTCTTTTTCAATAGTCGAATAATTTTTCTGATGTTTATCTAATTTCTTAGAAAAATATGATATAGGTTTCTCGACATTATCATCTGTCTCTTGATATAAAACAGCTCCAATTCCTACATCGCTTGCATCAACGGCAAGTTTAAATTGTTTTGCAAAGTCTTGAGTGATCAGAACTGGCCTATTAATTAAAAGTGATTTGCTATTTTCAAAAGCGTTTTGACAATTTTCACTCCACATGAATTTAGAATCTTTCCGTAAAAGATGAGTCAATGGCTGAACAACAGTAGCAAAATTTGAACAGAATTTCCTGTAAAATCCAATCATGCCTAAATATCTCATAAGTTGTTTATTATTTGTAGGAGGAGAAAATGTGGTAATTGCAACCACTTTAGCCATAATAGGTTTCACTTGACCGTGGCCAACTGTATGCCCTAAATAATCAACAGTGGCCTGGCAAAATTCACTTTTACCAAGATTAACAGTCAAATTTGATTGTGACAATCTATCAAAAGTATCATATAGATGTGTTAAATGGTCTTCCCAGCTATCACTACATACAATAAGATCATCAATATAAGCATGACAACAGTCTAAATCTTTTATAACATTATTAATCATTCTTTGAAATGTAGCTGGAGCACTGTTCATGCCAAACGGCATTACAGTATATTGAAATAAGCCATCCCTTGTGACAAAAGCTGATATTTCACGAGCTCTCTGTGTCAATGGAACTTGCCAGTAACCTTTCAATAAATCAAATTTGCTCACAAATTTTGCTTGCCTAATATTATCAATGCAGTCGTCTATCCTTGGAATCGGATAGGAATCAGATTTTGAAACTGAATTTACTTTTCTGAAATCAGTTACGAAACGAAAGGTTTTATTTTTGGGCACAAGGAGACAAGGAGAGCTCCATACACTGTTACTCGGCTCACTAATATCATTGTCAAGCATATATTTAATTTCTTGTCTCATAAATTCAAGTTTGAGTGGATGAGCCGGTAAGGATGTTTCTTAATTGGAGAAGCATCACCTACATCGACATCATGACAAACAGCAGTGGTTTTGTTTGGCACATTTTTTTAAAAGAAAATACCAAAGCTTTTAATTTTTCTCTACGATCAAAAGACAGATGTGCAAGTTTTGAATCTATATTTGACAAAATTTCTGAATTTTTCAATATTACTGTCTCTTCCATAGTTTTAGAACTAAAAGGTGGTTCAATTATATCTGGTTTGTCATGATTGTTCTCCAATTTAACCATGGCTAAAGTGGTAACCGGTTTACTCTCACCTTCATTAGTACGCTCAAAATATGGTTTGAACATATTAATGAGACACACTCTATTTTGTTTACGCCGACCTGGTGTTTTACAATATAATTCAAATCATTGATTTTACTCTCTATGGTGTAAGGACCACAATATTTAGCTTGTAATGGATGTGCAGGGACTGGCAAAATACAAGTACCTTATCACCAGGCTCAAAAATCTGTCCCTGGCATCTTTATCATACCATATTTTCATCTTATTCTGAACAGTTTTTAAATTGTTCTGAGCAATTTGACAAGCAGTATACAGTTTTTCTTTTAATCAAGATACATAGTCTAGAAGATTCAAGTCAGTGTGTTCAGTAAGCCATTTTTCCTTAATCAATTTTAAAGGTCCCCTTACAGTGTGACCAAGTACCAACTGAAAGGGACTAAAACCAAGGGTTTCTTGAACAGCCTTTTGGACTGCAAAAAGTAAAAAGTGAACACCATCATCCCAGTCCTTGTCAAATTGAAGACAAAAAGTTCTAATCATGTTCTTCAATGTTTGATGAAAACGTTCTAAGGCACTTTGAGATTCTGGATGATAAGCACTTGACATATACTGAGCAATCCCTAACTGGTACACAACTTGCTGAAACAAACCTGACATGAAATTTGAACCCTGCTCGGACTGTATAGACTTTGGAAGTCCTACTAGCGTGAAAAATTTGATCAGAGCTTTGACAATAGTAGGTGTCTTGATATTCCTTAACGGAATAGCCTCAGGAAAACGAGTGGAGGTACACATGATTGTCAATAAATACGCATTTCCGGTCTTGGTCTTCGGTAAAGGTCCCACGCAATCAATGAGTACTCGGCTAAAAGGTTCTTCAAAGGCTGGAATTAGGCAGAAGTGGTGCTGGTGGTATTTTCTGGTTAGGCTTACCAACAACCTGGCATATATGGCATGATTTGCAGTATTCTGCGACATCATTTCTAAGTCTGGGCCAGTAGAAATGCTGCAAAATCTTTACGCAAGTCTTCATTATACCTAAGTGTCCAGCCAAGGGGGTGTCATGTGCAAGACCAATAATGTCTTGCCTATAAACATTAGGCACCACCACTTGGTATACCACTCTCCATTCCTCCTCTGGGGTAGCATCAGGGGGCCTCCACTTCCTCATTAAAATGCCGTCTTGATGGTAATAGCATTCAGCCACTTTGTCTGCTTCCTCCTTTGGCTGAGCCCTCTAGCGGAGCTGAAGAACCTCAGGGTCTTTATTTTGTTTTTCGACAAATTTCCTTCGGTCTAATGCATGGCTGTGCATGTCTGGCCATTGCATAATTACATTCTTGTTAATACTAGGTGGTCTTATTATGGCCTTCTCTGAGCTACCGAGACCTTCAATGTCGGCTAGGAAAGTGTCAGAAAGGTCCATGTAATCAAACTGGTCTTCTTGCAAATCCTCATTTTGTTGTTTTCTAGCCATCGCCCTAGTAACGGCACAAGCTGGATACAGTTCAGCATCATCTTCAGGTGATTTAACATCCACCACCGGTTCATTGGTAACAATTGGTTCAGCAACCACTTTGTTCCTAGCTAGATCGTTTTCTAGCAATAAGGAAACACCCTCAACAGGGAGATTAGGACAAACACCCACAACAACTGGTCAAGTTATCAATCTGACTTCAGATAAATACGATGGAGGGGAACATCTATACAACCTAATTCACACCTTGTAACAAAACGGAGGCACCATCAGAAGTCTCCTCGGACAAAGGCAACACACCTTCTAACAATAAAGTCTGAGAAGCTTCAGTGTCCCGTAAAATCTAAATAGACTGAGGAGTAGTATTATCAACAATAGAAATAAAACCATCAGACATAAAGGGTTTATAATCCTCCATGTAATCACAAAAACTGGACTTAAAAGCCTGACTCGCAGGACATTCCAACGTATTGGTAACACGGGTTGTCGTACAAGCACTGGTCTTGGGCTTATTATCTCTTTCATTCTTCTTCTGGAGTCAAAAACAATCAGCCATCAGGTGACCATTCTTCTTACAATAAGCACAAGTCAGTGACTTCTTCTCAAAAGAATCAAATGTTGGACTAGACATATTATAACTAGACGGACTCTTATTCTTTGCAACAGGCTTACTATCAGTACGCTCAGTACTATGATTTTTGTAATTTCCGCTCGAAGTATTAAAATTTTGACCTTTGAAACTTCTTTTATGTGAAAGGGTATAATTATCGGAAATAACAGCTGCATCTTGTAATGTGTCAACAGTTTTGTCATCTAAATGTGTTTTTAAGTCCAAATGAACACATTGTTTGAACTCTTCTAATAACATCAATTGTCTTTAGGTTATCAAACTTGTTATCTATTTTCTTTGACGTAAGCCATTTATCAAATAGATCTTCTTTTTCCCTAGCAAATTCAACATAGGTTTGTGAATCAAACTTTTTATAAGACCTAAATTTCTGTCTATATGCTTCTGGCGCTAGCTCATAAGCTTTCAAAACTACTTTTTTAACCTTGTCGTAATCAGAACTATTTTCTGATGAAAGTGCTGAGTAAATTTCAGCGGCCTTGCTCTCAAAAACACTTTGCAGCATTGTAGTCCAAAAAGGCTTCTGCCATTTCAAATTTTGAGCAATTCTCAAACTGTGAAAAATATTTATCGACTGTCACAATATCTGGGAACCAAACGTATATTTTTTGCTGCATCTAAATGTTCTGATTTCGACTGGACTTTAGTGTTGCTTTCTTTGACCATTTCAATTTTCATTTTATCCAACTCTAACCTTTCCGTCATTTCAAGTTCTGCCTGTTTTAATTTGAATTCATCTTCTTTTTCTTTATCTTCTCCATCTCTAACCTTTCCTTCATTTCAAGTTCTGCCTGTCTTTCTTCTTTTTCTTTTTCCAATTGTGTTAATTTAACTTCGTTTTCGAATTGTTTTTCCAATTGTTTTAATTTAAATCCATCTTCCTTTTCTAATTCAAGTTGTTTTAATTTAAGTTCATGTTCTAATTCAAGCTGTTTTAATTTGAAAGCATCAACAGTTTCGACCTTGAGTTCAAGAGCCTCTTCACCAAAGATTTCTGAGTCAACTAAATTGTCTATTACCAAATTTTTAATAATTTGTTTTCTCATAGATCCTCTAAAATTAATTTTTAGATGTTTAGCAAGCAACACTAATTCCTCTTTCTTTAAGTTATCAAACCCTTCCAGGTCTGGCGTTTTAAAAAATTTACCGGCATCAAATGCCATTTTGTAGAATTTTGTTGGCTAATTCTAATAAAAATACTGAAAAATTTTCAATGAGATATTTACTCTATCCTGGACGAGCCCCCGATTTCTGTTACGACCAGAAAAATCGACTTTTTAATTGTAGCCAACAAAAGACACAAATAAATAATAAAATTTAACAAGATTTATCATACATTAGTTTACAAGAAGTATTACACAAATAGAAATGTCAACTTAATTGTAAAAATATGAGTCCAATCTTTTATCTTTTCTTTATCCGGAAATCTTCACGGTAATCTACAGAATATTACGTCACAATTTAGTATGATGTTGTTAGTAAATAAAAGTGTCATTCCAACTGCTGAGAATGTTGATGTCTATCGATGTCTAAGTCTATGTGTAACTTAAGGGTCTGCATATATATACTTGTAACGGAAACTTCTAGATAATTGTAGATGTTTAAATTAC
Source organism: Mytilus coruscus (assembly GCA_017311375.1). NCBI lineage: Eukaryota > Metazoa > Mollusca > Bivalvia > Mytilida > Mytilidae > Mytilus > Mytilus coruscus. The sequence goes on along the minus strand of CM029603.1, from coordinate 81,320,817 downwards.
GCATCTTTTGTTATGATCATTCTGGAAATGTTATGTAAGTAAATAGAAAGTTCTAATCATTCCATGAGTATCTATGATTGTTCCAGTGATTTCTAAACTGCATAGTTGTAACACAATGTGTATCATTTTGTACACAATGTAAAAAATATATAATGTAAACATTCTTAGGCCACACAAAACAAATTAGGCCAACTTAATAAATATGATAGTTACAATATCATAACAATGGTTACTAAAGTTTGTACAGAGGAAAATAACTGGTGAAAATTTGATTGGTTACATGGTTGCTAAATTTATTAGCCTAAAAAGTTAAAATTTTGAGGTAATGAAAGGTATACATGGACGAAGAGGGACCTTATAATGAAGACAAAGAGGTACATTAGTGGTGCTTATCATCTTAGAGTCATCTTTTGCATCATGTTCAACTGTTTTTATGCAGATGAGATGTATATTTGATCATTTATTGGTGAATTTATTGGTCCACACTTTATTCTATCATGATGCGGCGTGATTTGGATTTTTCGAAGAAATTTTCCTCAAATCGCTGACGATGTCGTCTTACATTATACAAAATTTCTTTCAAACTATGAAACTGATTATACCAAAACTTGACAGTAGTGCTTGAAATAACCAGTATTTCATATAGAAATAATCACATTCAGTTTATACAACAAAAATGTCTTCTTTAGATGTAATACCACCAAATCATAGTACGTCACATCCGGTTTCATACGAAAAAGGGTCGAAAAAAAAAATATTCCCTTGAATTTGACCTTTGTAGGAAGTTAACCCTGCATTTCATTGCAGAAAAAAATGTATGATTCATAAACATAATGCTTTGGTGCTTCACAGTATCATTTTTTTATTTTGTGTTTCTATCAAATATTTGGGAAACTTGAGGTTACATGGTTACTAAAGCTTGTACACAGGCAAAAAGGGTGAAAATTTTCCAGTGATGGTAATTATCTTATATGCAATGAAATATTCTGTGAAATTTTGTCTGTTGTACTGGACAGGATTTAACTTTACTCATGCCAAGTATTTCTTTATTTGAAACAAAGATAAATTCTGCACAATTTTTGAAAAGTGCCAATTTAACAAAGACTAATAGGGAAAATCAAATGGTGGTATTACTTCTAGAATTGCAATAATCAATTCTTCTACATTCATTACTACATCTCAGCTCAAGGGCATACGATACACAAAAGATCTCTCGTCAATTTTTCCTCAAGATTTTGACACAAAGTCAATAGTGATAAACACTATCGAAATATATACCTTCATGACATATTTCTAGAGATATTTCAGTTTAAAATATTTCGTTTCAAGCATAAAAATCAAATTTCATTTTTAGCTCACCTGGACCAGAGGGTCATTTTGAGCTTGTCTTATCTTTTGGTGTCTGTCGTCATCGTCGTTATCCTCCGGCGTCTGGTAATTTTGCAAAAGTCTTCTGAAACTACTTGGCCAATTGGAACAATTTTTCATTATATTGGATGAAGACATCATTGCCTACAGATTGCAGTTGTTAGATTGTGTTTATAAGCTAGGTGAGCAAAATCAAAGTCGATAGAATTACCTCGTGAATACTGATAGAAATCGACCTTATGCGAATACACATATACATGTACATGTATAAGACTTTGATTGATTTTGAAACATTGAAATACGAAATAAAAGATGACTTTTGGTCTTTTTTGTTCGGTTTTTATATCAACTCAATTTTCGAACAGTAACAGACTTTGCATAGAGATTTTTTTCAACCCGAAATAAGTAAACAGATGTAGTGATATTCATTTGCATAAGGTCGATCTCTATCCGACGCAGATCATATAATGATAAACTGATGGTTGCAATGTTGCATTATCACACACAAAAACACGACCTTAAATGGGACATGAAACAACTTTATTAAATAGAACCCCCAACCCCATCTCTTCCACTTCTATCTGTTTTCACTCTATTTCCCTATGTGTTATGCTATGTACTATATCTATAAAACAAAAATGGCACTATCTCTATTGACATCTGTCTTATCGAAAATAAAAATAAAACATATAATTAATATGCTAAGTTTTCATTTAAAATCGGAACACTCTAATACAGATGCTCAATTTGGACAGCTGCACTTACACAAATGTTGCTACAAAACGATCAATACCAAGTAACGTCTGAATCATGGAAGGGAGATCGGTGCATCAAAAAGATAGAATGGCGACGATTTCATACGAAATAGTCTGGGTCAACATGACTGAAAGAATAAACAAAAGCTCCAAGATAAATTCAAAAAGGGGTAAACCAAACAACGGAACAAATTCAAAAACGACTATTTGAACCAACGGAACGAATGGAAATCATCTGCCATATTCCAGACTTGGTATAGACATCTTCAGGAAAAAATGTTTGGTTGATCCTGGTCGTAAAGCTAGCTAATCATTCCATATGTATGACAGTTGTATAAAGGTCCGTTAAACTGGAAAAATTGGGTGAGCAACCCAAACAGACATAATTGGTTAACGTGACAATGATTAGGATCAAGCCGTCAAAACTATGAAAAACATACATCACAGACATACAACGCAACTGATATAGATAATTCAAACAAACATACAAATAAATCTAACAACGATGCCAACAAAACCAAATTTTGTAGTTGATAGTACTTACAGTTTAATAAAAATATAATGATATTTGCACTTCCCCGATAAGGTATACATTAAATAAAGTATAAAAGGGTATAAAAAATGAAACAACACTATGAAAACCCCAAGCGTCCAAATCACATCGATGGATCAACCTGCAGGAATGCTCAAAGCCAAAAACCAGAAAGCTGGATATACATATACCGATGAACGTCCAAATTCATACGACCAAAATCATTCGTATACATAAACAAATAAAGGGAAAACTGTAGGGTATACAAAGCCAGGTAGGGAAACTTTATAATTTCAAAATTGAAATCGTCTCGTTTGTAATAGACTCTTGTATTGAGATGACCACTGTAGTAAAATTTCGAGGTATAGGTCTAAACATGAAGCAGAGGAAGCTGTATCTGTGGTTTCTTTAATCTCCAGTTTATGAAGATATATTAATAGGACCCAATCAGAAAAGTTTGGATTTTTAATGGAAAGAACATCATCAATATAACTTTATGTAAAATTAAATGACCCGACTTATATTAAGATAAGAAAATGAGGGCACGGAGAGATGCTGTGTTGGACCAAGAAAACTTTATAAATGAATTTGTATTTGTGGTACTTTGTGTCTTTAAAGTTTTTTCTGAATTTCAAACAAATGTTTGTACAAAAATATTGCGCCAAAAAAAAAAACCCCGATTTAATACCATCACCAAAGGTAGTTTGCTCTCGTCATTTTACTGTTACAATCCGAGTCATTTTCTTCCTCAAATTATATTAAAAAAAACTAGTAGAAAATTATTTTCCATCACTCTCCTTTATCCAGAATACTACACAAATGGTAGAGCAGTTTGACAAAAAAAGGATAGTGAAAATGAAGATTTCGAAAAGCTTTTGAAAAAACATCAGACGGGTGCGATCTTTTCGACCAATTTTTTTAATTAACGATTAACAATGAATGATATTTAAAATTCAAGCGATTACGAGGTTTATTAATTTCATTCTATTTTTTAGAGCATTGTAAATGTTTTACAATTTCAATTAAATCCTTTTTTTAAATATGACTACTCCAGTTTATTTGGTACAAGAAGAACTTGATGAGAACAGACATTTTACATTTTCTCCCTCGAGGCCTTAATACCATGAATACGACCCTTAGCTTAGTTCCCGTAATGGAATCTTATCTTTAAGTGTGTACTTCAAATGTTTACTTCTATATGTATTGGTTAGACTTTGGTTATGTTAACGTGAACAGTAATTAATAATGACATAAAAAATTCCGTTTTCCCGAAAATTAAAAACTAGTTTTGTTGGTATACGAATAGAGTTCATATTGGCTTTTCTACTTCATTTTTCTATGGTGGCTTCTCCGAGTTTGAAGGAGACTGAATTCAGGTCGGCCCTTTGGTGTTATACCAGTCCAATACATACAGTGTCAACCCTGAGAATAAAAAGTGAGGAAGAAAGCAATTTAGGTAGGTGTGCCATTGTTATAAAATTTGTACACAAGCAATTTATATATATTTTTTAATAAAGTACTTGAAACCATCAAGTGATGGTTAAAGTACTCAACATATCATAGCAATGTTATTTATCTACAAATCAAAATGGATATTTGTATCGAATGTAAATTTGAGTCACCTCCCTTTCTATATAATTTATCTAATATCAAATTGACACGTTTTGATTGATTTCAGATCTCACACGATGAAAAGATAAAGAAGTTGGAAAACAGAATTATAACTAGAAGTGGTAAAACAGAACTCAAAACTTTATTGGGTCAGCTAGCAAAATTCACATAGAAACAGTGGAGTATCTAAGAGATGTTGTGGCATTAACCAACCAAAAATACAGGAGTTGTTCAACAGAGGACGAGTTCCGTTCCAAACCTTAAATTAAAAGTAACTATTTTACATTTGAATGACTGATTAACTTGTGTAAAGGCTTGTAGTAATAATTATTCGTATTGTTATACAACTCTATCGTGTTGATGGAGATTATTTTTTAGACATGAATTCAGAACTCTTTATCACATTATTGTATGTAAAAATGTGATTGATTTTTTTTGAATGATTGTGCATTCATTTGTAACCTGTTGTAATATATAAGTAAAGATATTTTTCAACGATTTTAATTGATCATTTCTACTGATCCGGGAGGAATACTTGATTATTTGAACACACATTGAAGGTTTGCTCGTGCAAAGAAACAAAATGTCTAAGTTGTAAATCACTCGTAAAGTTCCCATCGTGTGTGTGTGTGTGTGCAGTCTGTTAGATTGGATTACTCATGATGCAATGGTATTAATACTACCCTCGATATATCTATTTAAGATTATAACAGGTAGACCCCCAAACCTATTTAAGAAATAACAAGAGAATTTTATAACCCCCAATTTTATGAACCGAAAATTTATTTAAAAAAAATAAAGGAAGAAAACATGTAAATTATAACCCCAAAAAATACAGATATCCAATTAATTCTATCACCTTAATATCTATGACCCCCAGTATACATTCGGGGGATTGGGGTTGAAGGGCAATTGTACTACTCGATTATTGTTTTCTAATAATATATAGACGACGTTCTGCCATATTTTCTGGTATAAATTGGTATGTCCACGCCCTGAAAAATGCGTTTACTGCTATGAACACATTATGAAGAATATGTTGGAAAGTGTAACAGTTTGATCTTATAAGTATATTCCTCAATTGTGGCCCATAATTTTCTATGAAGTATCGGTAAACATTATAATTGTGATCTGCAAATCCGCATGAAGCACTTATGGATACTATCGCTAAGGTTTAATTAGGTCGAGGCAGAATGAAATGACTATTAATAAAATGGATGATTAAAATACATTTCGGTAGTCAAGTATTCTAACAAGTGTCACTAGATGTATCATGTAACAATTATAAAATTTAAATTCTATTGATTCGTGTTAAATTATCCGTTATGACAATACAAAAGATGTATATTTCAATTACGAAAAATTTTGACTTTTTAATACGCTTTTGGTATTTTCCTCGGAGTTCGGTATTTTGTTATTTTACTTTTTTTGAATATTAAACGGGTAAACGAGGCAAAATAACGGTGTTATAAGTATGTACAGAGGAAACTTTAGTTTTGCTTGAGTCATTTTGAGGAATTTAGTTGGTAATAAGCTGTTATAAGCAACATGTTTAATTCCTTTGTCTATATAATAAACTTGATGGCTCAAAGTATCCACATTAATCAAACCACATAAAGCCTTTTATGTTTCGGAATAACAAATGTCAATTTTCACACGCAAATTTTTTCTGGAAATATTTAAAAAAAATAATTTTACATTTCAATATCTCAATTCTATCGACTGCTGCACTTTAAAACAGCTGTAATTTTGAAGTTCAAGCGATCATTTAAAACAGTAATTTGTTTAATAAAATGACAAAGAGATTTTTGTAACAATTTTAGTTATGTTCCTTACTTTGATAACCACTATAAAAAAAATACCCTGTTGTTTTCTTGACTTTTAAGACATTGGTTAGCGATGAACCTTACAGAAAACAATTCAAAACTGGTAAAACTCAATAAGAAAAATAAGGAAAACTTAATACTTGAATGAATGAACATTGACATTGTAGGTTTGTTTTCTACTAATGAGTTTTACTATCCCTTTGGTACCGTTTGCCTCTCTTTTAAAACATGACAATCTTAAGTCTGATCTGTTGAATTTTACAGAAATTTTTTTTAAAGGTAAGTTGCATTTTTAATTCATCAAATTACTTGCATACGGAACTGAAAAAAATAATATATTTGTTGCAAAACACATAGAAAGATGTACATTTTGTAACAAAATATGTTAATGATTACAAAACGTGACAGATTTGACAATTGATTTTTGCCGTCTACGAAAGGGTATGCTATAATATTTCTATGCTTCTGTTTATCCGACATAATTAATAGAATCCCACCAGATGATTGTTCTGTTCTTTGCACGAACAACTTATTCCTGCCTAATTAAATTTTTTATCTATACAAAATAAAAACAAAGGCAATTGATGAAGAATATGGAGCCCGTGTACTTTTATATTTTCTTGAAAAATTTACATGGTCAATACAGTACAGTATTTAATTGGAAATTTCCGAATACCACATTGTCATTTTACAACTAATATATGATTTATTCGATAATAAAGATGTTGTATAAACAAAGGAAAACTAACAAGCAGTTAAATGTTGAGTTTATAACTAACACTAAAATATTAATTTGATGCTCCCGAAAAGTTTTCCTGAATTTATTTTCACCAGGAATGCACAAATTCACAAAATTGAAAGCAAGCGATGTATAAATACTTGGCGAGTTATATGACCAAAAGGGACATTGAAGGAATAGCCAAAATGATCCACGGTCAACTTGCCCGAGGAAGTTTGAACCTTATTTGCTAATAATTTCTTAAATCAAATATATCCATCTCTTTTAAACAATTGCATTTGCTATTTTCATTGTCTGTGGCCGTCAATTCCCGAGTGACAAAACAAAATCATATTTTAACACCCTCCTATTGCGCATTTATGTGATATATGATATACAAAGGATACTTGTTTTCATAGTTTGAAAAGAAATGATAATACAATTATTTATTTTTTCCACTGCATAATTCTATAAACATGATAAGTAAACTTTCATATATTTCAATTCGTTATTCGTTCAATAAAAAAACCTTTGTTATAAATGAATAGTGAAACTTGACTGCATTTGAGTGAAACAGTTAGATTATATATTTAATCTATACACATTGTACTACGTAAGCATTCGGGATTTCTGTAATAATAAACTAGATGAGATTTAAAGTGATATTAAGTAGTCATAAGATCATTGAACTAGAAAGATTTATTTTTAGTGTTCAACGAATGCAAGTTCATCACTTACTTCTTACTTGGTTATTGAGTTCAAGACCATCACTTCCCCGTAAACAAATGTGTGAAAATAACACACCGAAGGGCAATTTATGTTGGAGTTATAACTAAATAGTACAAGTATATTGTATCGGTTACCAGGTTTCAATGCAAAACTTAAGCTCAGAATTATGAAATATTTTATAGCAATAAAAATAATAATCATCTGACCAAATTAGTCTACAAAGCATCTGAAAAACGAAAAAAGGAATTTTAACTGCATTTTCAAGTGAGGTCATTAGAATAGAATTTCTCACTAAAATTAACTAGCAAAAATACCAAACTCCAAGGTATATTCAAAAAGGGGAAGTCCATATAAACTGACTAAAATCAAACAACGGAACAAGTGAAAAAACAGCTGTCATTTTCCTGAATTGATAGAGGCATTTTCCGAAGAAAATGGTTGGTTAAACCTGGTTTTATAGCTAGCTAAACCTCCCACTTGTATGACAGTTGTTTATAATTAACTCCTCTATAGTCAACTCCCTGTGAAAAATATATTGAAAAGAAATCTTGCACTATGATTCATGATGAGTTAACTAACAAACATAATTATTCAGACCACATTCTTTATGTGCCTTGCCTAAAGGAGGAAGCCTTATTTTTATAGTATGATAGCCAATGCGACACCAATTTATCTTTCAGATACCGAAATGAAGTGGATGTTAGCAAATACAATGTAGTTTGTCAAACAACTATTTTCGTAAAGCAGTAGATTCAATCATATTGACCACATACTTACTTTTGAATATTACGACCAAATGATTTAATCTTTACATAAGATAGTATGTTTAATTGATTTTTGAGATTCGAATGTCAGTGAACTACTGTTGCCTAAAATTATTTACTCGTTTTGACACATATGACACATTTATATCATACGACGAATTAGAGTGAAATTATGTGATTTGGTGTACGTTGTAACAAGAGGATTTATTTCAGTGTTAAACAACAGGATAGCAATTCCGTTAGTTAACTACCATGTTAAAATTTTTATAATGAAAAAAACACAACAACAAACACGCAATAAGATTATGTTGAACTACTGCCGTAGAGAAAACAATTGCATTTGGTTAAACAGGAACGATGAAAAAGCTAACAATCAACCAAACAAAAGTTTAAAAAATGTATAGGTAAACATATCTCAACCAAATTGTTTATATACAAGACGACACAAATAAATAGAAGTGACAATGTTGTTTCGTTATAATTGTTGAGGTTGACATGGTGACATGTTATGCTCTCAGATGATTTATATTTCAGGCTTTTTAAACGTTGGTCTCGAGTGAATTAGATATATATTATTCAAAGGATCCAAAACTTGTTAATTACGCCAGCAAATTGATCATATTTTTTCCCCTGAATAATCACATCTGTTGTAAATATCATATGGTTCAGGTCGGTCAATAGTTTAAGAAATTGATGTTTGTGAGCTAGTAAAACTTATAATTTAAGGACAACTCAACATTTACCGGGAATACATTATATTTATGTCTATGTCAAGTATGTATAATAACGTGTTTGTGATTTATTGGATTTGCTACTTGTTTACAAGCATTTGTTATTGTACACGCTTTATAATTTATAAATGTGTTTCGGCCGGTCAACGATTTTACATGCCATTAAAACTAAAAAGAAGACAACCAATATTCAAACAGAGAAGTATTTAATTCCTTAATATAGATAAATGGACGCCATAGCATATATGTTATTCAGGTCGCAGACAGGGTATATAATTTGACATTCCTGGCTTGGATATAAAAATAAGAAGATGTGGTATGATTGCCAATGAGACAACTCTCCACAAGAGACCAAAAGACACAGAAATTGACAACTATAGGTCACCGTACGGCCTACACCAACGAAACAAATCCCATAAAAGGCTCCGAAATCACAAATGTAAACCAATTCTAACGGCCTGATTTACGTACAAAATAATCAATGAATAACAAATATGATATACAGCAACAACGACAACCACTGAATTACAGGCTCCTGACTTGGGACAGGCATATAGAGAATGTGGATGGGGTTAAACAGTTAGAAGGCGCCATTCCACCACCACCACCTTAACCTGGGACAGTGGTGCAAGAGCACAAAACAAGAACACATTATACAAAACAATAAACGAAAAAACAAATATGATAAAGAGCAATAAACAAAAACCACTCAATTACAGGCTCCTGACTTGGGACAGGCACATATAGAACGTGGCGGGGTTAAACTAGTTTGTTGGCGCCAAACCCTCCCCCTAACCTAGGACAGTGGTGTAACAGTACAACATAAGAACAAACTATGAAAATTAGTTGAAAAAGGCTTAACTCATCAGATGGATACAAATAGAAATACATCTGACAAAAACACAAAGTGGCCGTGGACGGGTACTTATACATCCACACAACAGAAAAACACTTAAGTACAGATCTGAGAGTACTCGCAGTTACTGACAGTTAGTTCAAAGTCAATAACAACTAATGAAAGAAATCATGCATCTAAGACTAAAATATCAATAAGTACACATCCAACATTCATTGGATTAAGTTTAAAGACGTCATAAACAGTCAGAGAAAAGCATGACCTTGTGCAATGCCAAATAAAGGCAACAGTAGTATACCGCTGTTCAAAAGTAATAAATCGATTAAGAGAAAACAAATCCGGGTTGCAAACTAAAACCGAGGGAAACACATCAACTATAAGAGGAAAACAACGGAACAGCAGAATCACTGAACTGGAACAGAAACAAACGCCAAAATACATAGAAACGGACTATTTGATAACAACTGCCATATTCCTGACTTGGTACAGGACATTTTAAGAAAAAAAATAAAAGGTTGAACCTGGTTTTATGGCTAGCCAAACCTCCCGCTAATATGGCAATGTTAAAAAATACCGCTAAAACTACGTGACAGGAATACAGTTAAAACAAACGCAAGAACACTCAGCACAGAGAAATACATAAATAAATAATATAAAAGTACATTACAACATGTAAACCGCGGAATTACAACGGATCTCCCATTAATTAACGACAGCACAAGACAGCACAAACTGTACGTCACATGAATGGATCAACGCCACAAAAAGTGATGTATTTTTGTGACGTATATATTATCAAAGATAATATTGAAATCCATACAATTATATGGAACGAGATCCAAAAATTCACAATTATTTTCACAATACTAGTCCAAATAATTATCATGATTATGACGGTCTTGAAATGCTATTTTGAATTAATGCTGTGACGACGTCATAATTATTTGGACTAACACAATACTTTATCCATGGAAAATGAAAATTAACTCGACTATACTGACAAATAAGACATATGCGAAATGTACCGAAAATACAGAATTCAAACCACAAACGATAAGACATAACACAATATCCAACCGTACTTACAAAAGAAACATCATAACTAAATACATGAATGTTGGATGTATAAATACCGTCGTATAGCAATGCGAATTCACGCTCGGCAAAACAGTCATATTCGGGAATAGGTCACGTTCGGTACTTAGCAGACAGACGACGTAGATGGTAAACCACAATCTAAGACGTGGTAAAAATGTCGTTAGTTAGTTTACACACAGACACATAGTATAGAGCAACCAATTCGTGATGATGTCCATAAAATTTACGGAGTGTCATTTTTAATCTTTCCTCCTCATAACTCTGTTGGAGCAGTTTCTGCGTAAAGAATACACTCCTGTATATGAAGTCTGTATAGTGTGAACATGCACGAGCATAACGTATCAATTGAGATATGTAAACACCATACGACGGAGCAAAGGTATGTTACGGCTGAGGACATCATCAATATATGAAAGTTAAAATCAAAGGATTTCGCAAGGTGCTTTTTCTTTTTGTCTTTTTGAAGGTTCTGAATGAATTCTGCTTCATACGAGTACAAAAACCGGCCAGAAGGGGTGCACAATTAGTACCCATTGGAATACCGACTGTCTGTTGCAATATCAATCCTCCAAACTCAACAAATATATTGTCAATTAAAAAGATACAGGTATCGACAGATTGTAGAGCCATGAATGTGCATATGTATATAAAAATAATATTAAGTTTGATTTTTATTTACTGATAACAAATTCAATATAAATACCAATAAAACAATATTCAATATTTAGAGTTTATATATACCGTGAAAACATTAATTTTAAGTATTTGGAGTGTAAATTGCGTGATTTTAAATTAAAAACGTATTATTGACGGATGCACGTCATTATTTTTCCTCTATGAGCCTCTGATATTCTTTAAGTGTTCTGTATAGCTTTAGACTACGTCACATAGTAACAGGTGTTATGATGACGTTGTTGAGGTTCCAATTGGGGTAAACACGTCGTATATATTAGGCAGTTTCCTGAATATATACTGACATCTCTGTGTTGTTATCCAATTACAAAACTCGACACATTTGTAGTCCGTCATATTTGTTTATATTAAGCAATATGTTCCCATTTTGCCTTTAATGTATAGGGCTGATAACAGAGATAAACAAATAAAAAAGTTAAGATAAATCTTAAACAATAAACAATAAATAATAGATAGAATGACGCATTTGTTTCTTTGCTAACAATATCTACCGATTGATATTTTTTGGAACAAAAATGTTGAAAGTCTGAAAACAAACTCAATCGCAATGTATTGCGGTCGATTTTGAAAACCTTATCTTCAGATGATAATCATTTGTATTTGATTAATTTTTTGACAACTTTGAAAATGAAACCATTGCCTGGACTAGACATTACTGTACGTTAGTCAACCTTTAAAGCCTTTTATCTATAACAAATTGAAATTTCCTCTAAATTTTCATTTTAGATGTGAAAAGCGAATAATTAACGCTTTTGTAACGGAACAGGGAATTATATACCGTTTTGAAAATATCTGTATAGCTTTTAAGTACGGATTTTAAGATACCAAGAAAAACGACGACAAAATTATCCCAGAAGTAAATAATCTCTTAACATGTGTTTAACATTAATTTAATAGTTTATTTTCCCTTTGGTATCATTAAATATAGAAAATTATAAGTTTGGTAGCACAAAGCTATTTCACCACTTCAAAGGAAAGACACACTTGAAACAATTTTTCTAGTCCAAATCTCTTCTTCACTTGAAATATTGTCGCGTCAACTCCTACTTACATAAGTGGCATGTGATTAGTAGAAAACATCAATTTTCTACCTGTCTGATTTTCTAAGAAACAAGTATTTCGCATCCTGGTTGGATAGTATTAAAGCGACGACGCTTCGTCTTTAATGCAATTGTGACAAGACGTCAAAAGGTAAGTGATTTTCAATTCTAAAATACTTTTCTACTAAATGTATTAAGCTCATGTATAATAAATTATGTTATTTGTGTTTCGTTTTATACAACATTGAAGTTCTTTAGTCAATTTCATTCAATCGGAAAATAATAACATGAATCAATTCAAATGCACCACGTTGGGTGTTTCGGTGTTTATTCAGGAAAATTTTATATGTAAATAGCTATTTATTTTAATAACAAATAAATATTCATTTATTTAAGGCTTTAATATTTCAAATAAAGAAAAGTTAATTTGCCGCAATTATTGAGTTGTTAATTTGTCCTTTCACTCACAATCTTAACCTCGTACTTTATCAAATTGGTGAGTGAGATAGTCGATTTGAATATTAGAAAAGGCAGGCGAACGATACTAAATGGACATTCAAACTTATAAGTTGAAAATAAACTGACAACGCCATTGAAAAAATAGAAAAAAGACCAAAAGACAAACAACAGTACATATAACACAACATAGAAAACTACAGACGGATCAACACATACACCACCAAAAACTGGGGTGATCTCATGTGGACCTGAAGGGTAAGCAGATCCTGTTCCACATGTGGCACCCGTCGTGTTGCTCATGTTAGCACAAACCCGATGATAAGTCTTCTTCGGTAGGTCACATTCGGTGAAAAGGGGACGGCATGATGAGTTTACATTGATAACTTCCCAAAATTAAACTTACTTGGCTCTTACTTGCTAAGATCAATTTCTGCTATTATAACACATTTTTTAAAAATCAATTGGTGTAGTTGTTTTTAATAACGAAATGCAACATAATACATTAACGATATGAGTATAATTTAATAATTTGTTTTGCTCAATGTTTATATTTTTTTTACAGAAATTAACAATGGACCGTTTACTGATGATTCTGATTAATGCGTTATTTCCTTCCGTAGTCATGGCCAATATGAATATGGTATGTTTATTTCTTTGTCAGAGCATGCATAAGTCCCATGAATAACGGAAATAAATTGTTTGTGTGTATTATTTGTTAGATTTATTCTGTTCCGTTTTCCCTTCCGGAACCCTCCCTTGTTAGTTGATTTCGTGCTGCTCGATCTTCAATTTTCTGTGCATGGTTGATTGGTTTTGGAAATTGTTATAGTTTTTTTGACATATTGTTTATGATTGTCCTCTTGTTTTCTTCTGTCTCTTCCCATTAAATTAGGAAAAGTTTCAAATATTTTTTTTATGATCTTATTTTAAATGTTTATATTTTATGAGCTTTGTAAAAATAACTACATATTTTCTTCACGCGGTCAATTTATACTTCAAATAAAGAAAAACAAGATTGCTATCGTCTATACATATCAGAAAGTTTAGTTTTACTATGTAAAATAAAGATACATTTAAAATAAACAGAGAAATCGAGATCCAAAAAGATATTATTTATTATTAATTCCTTGCAAAACAATAAGTGGTTTCAGAAGAGTTGAGAACACAATGTACTGACAGACGATCACACGGACACAGCAACCACCGATTACCTTTTTTATTTGCGTATTTGGAATAACTAATGAATGAATGTATCGATAGACACAATAAGCACTATTAATCATATGTTCCATTAGACCTGGGGCGTGGGAGGTGGACAGGGTAAAAACATGACAATAGCAATTACCAAAATTCTCCAATAACAACAAGTCAAAACTGTATCTGATGAGGATAATTTTGTACTCTAGTTTTGTTTTATATCGTAATTAATTTTATAATGTGCTTTGTTTTATTGCAGGGCCTTGCTGGCCGAGTTGTCTAAGTAGTCAAACTACTGTATCACTTGCCTGTCAAAACTAAGGTTGTGTGTTCAAATTCTGCACGTGACAGATGCGCTCGACTCTAATCTTAATTTACTAGGATTGTCAGGTTTCTTACCGAAGGTCGGTGGTTCTCTCCAGGCAGTCCAGCTATCTCCTCCAATAAAAACCGACCACCACAAAATACCACAATAGTGCTTAAAAAGGCGTTTAACACCAATTCATCAATCAATCGATCAATCAATCAATTGTTTTATTTCACAAATCTTGTTGACATGTGATATTGTTTATTAAAGGCTTATTCCTGTTTACCTTTATAAACTGAATTTGTTTTTTATATTGTGAATTTAAAAATAGCCACTCTACTGATCTTGTTTTGTTTTTAATTTGCTTCGACTTCTTCCGTCTTGTTTTTTTAACCTTAGGTTTTCTCTCAATCGATTTATGACTTTTGAACACCGGTATACTACTGTTGCCTTTATTTAAATTTGAACTCAATACGTTTTTATTGTCTTTAACGACCTGTTTGGTGTTTATTCAAATGTGTTAGAGATTTGTTATACACAACAGCTGGGTTTTTTTCTCTTCAGAAATTTGATTACCACGTTATTGAAGGGAATGCCAGATATTTGGAAAACATAGAAACAAATCTTGCAGAGAATACAGTTAAAATTCACACCCCAGCACACAATGATGTTATGGAATCGTACCAAATCCAAGATTTCCGTCAGGTTTGTAAATAACGACAAAACTATAACCTAGAAATGGTGATTTGTTACCAAAACTTTCCTTAATTACACACTTAAACGTGGTGGTAGTCTTTTAACAAATATATTCACAGATTTGCTGAATTTTATCTTTAAATAACTTTTAATCGTTGAATTCGAAAAACAATATTTTCATTTTAATTTCTATTTTCTGCTTGCTTCAGTCATTATAAAGAATATCTGTTCTCCGTTTAAAGTCGTATTGGGAACCATAATATATGAAACCGATTTTCATTTTTTGTCAAAATGCAGTATATATCGTGTTAGTTAAAAAGTTGTGACAGAAAATTGTAGGTCGATGGACTCATATTTTAAATATTATGCAAATTTTCTTATATATAAAGGAAATGATTATACACTGACAAAACTACAATGACGGCACTATACAAAACATTAAAAAATAAATGTTGAAATAAAATCTGAAAAGAAATAGTTCATATCAACATGATAGAAAATGATAAAATTGTTGTGTTCCGAAACCTTTTTCGCTTTCAGAAAATCAAAGGATTTGTTTTGTTTCAACTCCCTCAGGCAAAGTTGACCTTAGATGGATTTGGCTATTTTTTATGTATTTTGTCCTACAGCTCTTCAACTATTTCGGTTTTATACATCCTTGGCTTTCAAATATTTGGCTTTGAGCGTCTTTGATAAAGGTAAATCCAGAAAAGCGCTTCGGACGCATGATATTTATAACGTGTTGTTTTTCATTTTTTGCATAAGAAAATAATATATCCAATACATTATAAACTTAATTATATCAGATTTTCCCTCCAGTTAAGTATTTTTTTTACTTATTTGAACAAACGAAAAATACATTCTATATTTATCATAAAAAGTTAAAACCATTAGTTAAAATCAAATATCCTTCTTGAGTGAAATGAATAGTCCGAACAACGAATTTCAGTTTTCGAGAAAATTTGTCGATTTAAGTTATAAATTTTGACCTATGATTTACGATTTTTTGTGATCTGAAATGACGGAATGCTCTAATACTACATTAAAAGACTAAATCATTTATGTCTGTTGAATGATATGCCGACTTTAAATAATATGCAACGAAAAATTTTCATCTACCCAACGATTAATTAGTTGATAAATGACTTAACATTGCACAAAGTTCATTATTCTTTAACATAGTATGTTTTCATTACAGGGTCAGCAGATGAAATGTCTCCCTTCCTTGGAGCAATGTAGACTGCGGGAGATAGACAGAGAAACTGCAGGAGATGCTGGTCAAGTTATAGAGGGATTTATTCACAGCTGGGTATGGATTTAATGCATCATTATTTTAAAATGTTATATTTGTCAGGTAATCAGAATCTTTCAAAAAAAAAACAAAAAAAACCATTAGTCATATTTCAAGTCCTCATATGCATGGTTGCAGCCTTTCGAAAAAGTCTAAAAGGGATTAAACTGCATTCCAATTCAGTGTGCATAATGTTGTTTGAAAGACGCATTTAATTGTGTTAAAACTTCGACATACTAAATCCAGTTTGTACCAAAAACAAAAATATATATTTTTCATTCATCATTGGTCGAACAGTAAATGATAATTTGTTTAACAAATGAAACACTAATTAAACAAATTATCGTGAATAATATTTGATAGTGTTTAAAGTACAGATTTCGTGGCCAACTTGAACCAACCATGATCAATATAGATTTGAGTGAAACAAGCCAACTTCAAGCAAAGTTATGGATTTTTTCTGTTAGATTTATTAACTTTTATAGACTTGAAGGCCGTACGGTTACCTATAATTGCTTACATCCGCTTCATTTGAACTTTGGTGGATAGTTGTCTCATTGGCAATCATACATTCACATCTACTTATTTCATTTTAGAACAATTAGAGTTTGAAATATTGTATAGAAACCTGTCTATTGTTGTTGATTGCATGTTGCCCTCTGGACTTTTTTGTGGTATTTTTGCCAGCCGTTGAATGATTGTCTCATTTGCTTACACCCACATCTCTTTTTATTCATTTCCAATATAAAAATGAACTTTATTTGCAAATTAAAAATACATACTGTTTGTCTTCTTAATTATGTCTTTACAAGAAAAATTAACACAGATTTCAGATACAAACTATTATATAACTAACTAATGTGATAAGAAAAATTAACACAGATTTCAGATACAAACTAATATAGTATTTTATGATTCTTTTAATCAATCAAAAGTTTATTTCATTTTTGTATTTGAAACTCAAAACTGGCCTTCTATAGTTTAGCTTTTCTTTTTAGATCCCGTTAGTCATATTCTTTCATACATCCCCGGCCTTTAAATTTGAATTTCGGCATTCCTAGTCATTGACAGTAAACCCAAAAAAGCCCCTTGAACGCAACAAATTTAAAACAAAGCATTCTTTTCATCCTTTACAAGATTAAGTAGAATAGCCCTAAACAAATTGCATATCTGCAACAGAACTGATAGTTTAAATTGAAATATTGTACAAATTATATGCGATTTAAAACATTGATCCATTCAAATATCAACTCAGTAAAGCAATATTTTAGAAAAACAAAAACGTTTTCAGAACTCTACAATACTATTGCTTTATTTCGTAGTGATATATCCATAAATTGATAATTGCTGAAATATAATAACCATGCATGTTTATAAAATTTGACATTTTTAATGTCTTTTTTCTTGTTGTCTCATCACAATTAATATATAATGTGTCTGTGTGTGTGTGCGTGTGAATAATCACAAACTCTTTACTTTTTACAGAACAAAGGAGATAATACCATAAATAATGAAAACGAAGAAGTGGTGAAGGAAATGTATTATGTTAATTTGGATGAAGCTATTGATGACAAATCCCTTGTAGGAGCTTTAAAAGAGTTTTATCAGGATTTTAAATACCCTGTGTAAAGGAAAAGAAGATACCACAGGATGCTGAAGTATTAAATATAACAGGTCATGCAGGTAAACAAAGTTATATGTATTAAATTCTAACTTTTTTGAGAAAGTGAATCGTGAATAATGTTATGATATTGTAACTATTATATTTATTTAGTTGGCCTAATTTGTTTTGTGTGGCCTAAGAATGTTTACATTGTTTTATATACATTGTGTACAAAATAAAATACATTGTGTTACAACTATGCAGTTTAGAAATCACTGGAACAATCATTGATACTAATGGAATGATTAGAACTTTCTATTTCACTTACATAACGTTTCCTGAATGATCATAACAAAAGATGCGTAATTTATATTTCTAGAGTTGTCTAGAAATTTCCGTTTGAGTATTTAAATGCAGACCCAAAAGTTAGTTGAATATAGAGATTTGGACATAGACATAGATAGACTTAGACATCGATAGACATCAACAGTTGGATTGACACTTTTATTTTCAAACTACATCATACTAGATTGTGACCAATTGGATATAATATTCTGTGGATTCCCGTGAAGATTTCCGGATAAAGAAAAGATAAAAGATTGGACTCATATTTTGACAGTTAAGTTGACATTTCTTTTGTGTAATACTTTTGTAAACTAGTGTATAATAAATCTTGTTAAATTTTATTATTGATTTGTGTCTTTTGTTGGCTACAATTAAAAGGCGATTTTCTGACATAACAATAATTTGCCGTATTTTTATCTAATTTGTTGGCAATTACACTCTTTACGAAATATTGATATTAATGGTACCAATTTTACCGCACCAGATGCGCATGCGTACCAAATGAATAGCCTACAAATATACTGATAAGAGGAAAGCATGCAATTTAAACACAAAAAAGGTCTGAATAATAAGAGAGATAAGGTATGATATAGACAACAAAACCTTTACGCAATTAGTCTTTGTTAAATTGGCACTTTTAAAAAAATGTGCAGAATTTATCTTTTTTCAAATAAAGAAATACTAGGCATTACCCAATCAAATTTACACCCTTTTTTCCCTTTTTACAAGCTTTAGTTACCATGTAACCTCAAGTTTCCAAAATATTTGATAGAAACACAAATAAAAAAAGAATGGGGCTTTGAAACACCCAAGATTTATGTTTATGACTTAGAATTTTTTCTGCAATGAAATGCAGGGTTAACTTCTTACAACTGTCAAATTCAAGGGAATATTTTTTTGACCCTTTTTCGTATGACACCGGATGTAAAGTACTATGATTTGGTGGTATTACACCTAAAGAAGACATTTTTGTTGAATAAACTTAATGTGATTATTTTTCCTTGAAATACTGGTTATTTCAAGCATTACTGTCAAGTTCTGTTATAATCAGTTCAATAGTTTGAGAGAAATTTAGTATAATGTTGGACGATATCTTCAGCAATTTGAGGTAAATTTCTTCGAAAAATCAAAATCACACCGCATCATAATAGATATAGTGTGGACCGATAAATTCACCAATAAATGATCAAATATTCATCTCATCTGCATAAAAACAGTTAAATATGATACACAAGATGACTCTAATATGATAAACACCCTTAATGTACCTCTTAGTCTTCATTATAAGGTCACTCTTGGTTCATTTATACCTTTCATTCCCTCAAATTTTAACCTTTTTAGGCTAATGAATTAAAATGTTGGGGTAACTATCACACATTTATGTAAGAAATGTAATATCTAAAGAGTAATTGAAGTGTTCAAGCTGAATGAACTATCCATATAAAAGTTTACTGACTCCATGGATGTTTCAATAAGTCCTTACGTAAGACTTAAGTTTACGCCGCGTTCCAGAGAAGGACATATAATGGTTCCCTTTTAGTAATTATTTGTTTTTATTGTTTTTCAATTACTTATTACTATATATTTCTTAAAGAATAACTGAGGAAAAAATTTCTTTATATCCCAATATAGGAAATACGGAGAAAAAGTCCGAAAAAGCTCCCCAAAACACTGACTGTGGCTTTGTCTACCTACTAATATTCAAGGTAGAGGCTTATTTCAAGGTAATTTACCCTAAAATATGTTTTTGAGACTCTATCCACTCAGAATGTTTTATGCTTGCAATATATCAGTGAAATAGCATAAATTAAAAAAAACATTAGTACATTCAAGGTCATTGGTGCATGTGCAGTTTCCCTTTTTACGAGTAATATCACCATTGATTTTCTTAAATTAGTCTTTGTTAAATTTGCACTTTTCAAAAAATTGTGCAGAATGTATCTTTGTATCAAATAAAGAAATACTTGACATGAGTAAAGTTTTATCCTGTTCAGTACTACAGACAAAATTTTACATAACATTTCATTGCATATAAGATAATAACTATCACTGGAAGTTAACCAATCAAGTTTTCACCCCTTTTTTCCTGTTTACAAGCTTTAACCATGTATTCTTAAGTTGGCAAAATATTTTATAGAAACACTAAATAAAAAAAAGAATGGTGCTTTGAAACACCCGAGATATTTGTTTTTTTTTGGGGGTTTTTTTTCTGCAATGAAATGCAAGGTTAATTTCCTACAACTGTTAAATTCAAGGAAATATCTTTTTTCGACCCTTTTTCGTAGGAAACCGGGTGTGACGTACTAATATTTGGTTGTATTACACCTTTAAAGGTAAGAACACGAGATGTTGCAAATTTATTTATGTTTTAACCTGACTTAGGATGGTCTTCCAAATAAAGCATACATTAAAGGAATAATAACTGCAAAGTCCAGATATACTGAGTTTGTTGAAAGGAAAAAATTAGTAATTAGGTCTTTCCACTTTTCCGTGGAAAGACCTATTGGTTTTCTTCTGATTATTATTATTATTATTCTTTTTTCTTCCGCCTAATTTTTTCCTTCGCTGTTTTTTGTTTCGCAAGATGTCGCTTAGATATTTGGATTATGATATCGAACATATAGTAGAGACCTAAAGTGTTTTGATTTGAGGCCCTTGTTTCATGACCTTGAAATTGGGGTCTCTGTTTCTTTTCGCCTGTTTCAAGAGACCCTATCCCACGTGTTTAAATAATAAATCAATCAATCGATCAATCAATCAATCAACCAACCAATCAATCAATCAATCAATCAATCAATCAATCAATCAATCAATCAATCAATCAATCAATCAATCAATCATTGCATGCATGTTTCCGTCTCATGTGTTTAATACGGGGTCCAAAATCTCCTTTGTTTCTTTTCGCCTGTTTCAAGAGACCCTATCCAACGTGTTTAATTAATAAACCAACCAACCAACCAACCAATTAACCAACCAACCAACCAACCAACCAACCAACCAATCAATCAATTATTCATTCATTCATTGCATGCATGTTTCCGTCTCATGTGTTTAATATGGGTCCAATATCTCATTTATTTATTTTTCGCTTGTTTCGCTAGTTTCAAGAGACCCTATCCCACGTGTTTAATCAACCAACCAACCAACGAACAATTAATAAATTAACAAATCAATCAATAAACCAACCAACCAACGAACCAACCAACCAATCAATCATTCATTGTATGCATGTTTCCGTCTCATGTGTTTAATATTGTGTTTACATCTCTCCTGAAAAAAATCCACATGCTTGTTATCAGATGTTCTCGGAAACTACATGTCCAATTGACCCCAAATTTTGCAGTCAGCAGGGTATACATGTATTACATCTTCATAAAACAACGTGGTGTAGCAAGCTCTCAAGAATTTTCCTAGAGAAAAGAAATTGCAATGCCGTAAAATTCGCTTGCTAGCTCCGTAAATCTTACTGAAATCCTACAATAAAATGTCCGCTCCTAGATTGAAATACAATCTGTGTTACAAACTGCTGCTGAAAATGTAAATTGTGTGAAAAATAATCGATAAACGTGTTTTAAAGTTACACAGGATCAATTAAATCCAAAGCATGCACTGCTCGTGAACTGTGATCGAAACGTCAATTACCTACAATGACAAAAGAAATACATTGTGTGTACTCCGTCGCTATACATGTTGTCTGTCCAACGTCTCCACCTAAAAGAAATAAAAATACTAAGTTTTCGCTATTATAAAGCTTCGTCACGTGACGCCACAATCTGGCGCCAGACAAATACGCGCGGGACCTGAAATAGAATAAAACTTTTCAACTAACTAAATATAGAAACTTAACCAACACACTAATACGGCCCCTTTAAAGAAAGAAACACACAAACAAATAAACAAACAAACAAACAAACAAACAAACAAGCAAACAAACAAACACATATCAATCAATAATGTTTCAAAGGGGAAAAGACCGTTTACAATTGCTTTTTTAAAGCAATTGATTTATATTTTTTTTTTCTTCCGCCTAATTTTTTTCTTTCGCTGTTTTTTTTTTTTTTTTTGTTTCGCAAGATGTCGCTTAGATATTTGGAATATGATATCGAACAGTTTATACGCTTTTGAAACTGACACCGCTTAACCGAATACTTTCCCATATAAGAGTTATCTCCCCGAACACTGTTTTTCTTGTTATCTCTAAGGCTTCGCAACCGTATAAGAAACCGACAAATTTATTTTTCCAAATTGCTCGTTATATCCTCAGGATGTTCTGTTTTATTTTGACCGAAGCCGTATAGAGATTCCATATGAGAGTTATTTCCCCTTTTGTATTTGATATAAGTGAAATGTATTTTTAACTGGAAAACCATAAGTGATAGAGGCCTAGGGTCTTTTGATTTGAGGTCCTTGGTCCAAAAAAATGAAAATGAGGTCAAGGTCAAAGGTCAAGGTCGTGTTCGAAATTTTGACATTCACTTCATGCTGCTTTTACTCGGAAAAAGTTCAGGGTAAAATTTTTAAAATGTGATCAAAATGTTAGTGGCGACATGTTTGAACTGGAGAGTTTTGTCGTAATGTTACGCGTCATTTTTGGGAGTTCCATGCCACTGAAATGGCAAAATGAACAAAATTAACTAATTATAGCTTCAAACTTTACAGCTATCATGATGCGTACATGCAATTTATCTTTGTTAATTATCCAAGGCCTACAGCTACCCCTCTAGACCACCCCTGTTTTTTAATCCCATTTCTATTTTATTATAAAATGCTAATCCTTCTTTTTTATGAATAAACTTCTTTCTGAAATACAAATCCATTCCTGCAAAATCTGCTCCAATTCATGTATTTCTGAAAATTAATCGATAAACGTTTTGTTAAAGTACTATAACACCAGCATTAATTTTGTGTGCATGCAATGAATGAGTCGACCAGTGGTCAGCGCTCGGACAATAGTTTACCTGTAAAATAAATCGAGAAAATATATTTTCCGTTAGCAGTATAAATCACGTGCAGTCCGCTTGACGTTCCAATCTGGATTGAGAAATTAAAATCAATGGCGTAGAAATCTCTCAAAAGTTCTCAAATAGTAGTAAAATCCTAGAATCAAATTTCTAAGCATGCATTAAAAACAAATCTTTGTTCCCGTAAATATATGTTCGAAAAAGCATGATCCGACATCAATGACCTGTAAATGAAAGAAAATTTAAATCCGTTAGCTGACAATCTTTATACACAGGTCTGGTCTTGACAACAATTCCTCTGCAACTAAATTTTAAAACAGTCTTTTGTGTATATCGATCAGCTTGGTGACGTCACAATCACACCAACCATCCGGTGCAGCGCGTGCTACCTAAAATAAAACAGGGATTCCCTTTTCGAAAAGAATTAAAATGTGCACGTAGATTAAAGACAAAAGATCCATGCAGGTCAGGTCCGATTTCCTTTAAATACAAAATTGAATACAATGCACACACAATAAGATCAATAAGCAAAAGACACAAATTCCGGGAAGCCCTATAAAAAGAGAACATTTATAAAGGAAAATGCAAGGATACTTTTGTAAGTGTGTTTAAATCCTTGCATGTTCCTACAAATATCATAATTTGAATAAAAATAAACATGTTGCACGGACCGTTTACGCGTATTCCTAGAGCCTAGGTCTCAAGTGTTTAAACATGGCCACTAGGCTCTCAATTCCTTTTCGCGTATTCTTTAAACCTAGGTCTCAAATGTTTAAACACGGGAACTAGGCTCTCAATTCCTTTTCGCGTATTCCTAGAGGCTAGGTCTCAAGTGATTAAACACGGCCACTAGGCTCTCAATTCCTTTTCGCGTATTCCTAGAGGCTAGGTCTCAAGTGTTTAAACACGGCCACTAGGCTTTCAATTCCTTTTCGAGTATTCCTAGAGGCTAGGTCTCAAGTGTTTAAACACGGCCACTAGGCTCTCAATTCCTTTTCGAGTATTCCTAGAGGCTAGGTCTCAAGTGTTTAAACACGGCCACTACGCTCTTAATTCTCTCAAGTGATTAAACACGGGAACTAGACTCTCAATTCCCTTTTCGCGTATTCCTAGAGGCTAGGTCTCACGTGTTTAAACACGGCCACTAGGCTCTCAATTCCTTTTTCGCGTATTCCTAGAGGCTAGGTCTCAAGTGTTTAAACACGGCCACTAGGCTCTCAATTCCTTTTTCGCGTATTCCTAGAGGCTAGGTCTCACGTGTTTAAAGACGGCCACTAGGCTCTCAATTCCTTTTTCGCGTATTCCTAGAGGCTAGGTCTCAAGTGTTTAAACACGGCCACTACGCTCTTAATTCTCTCAAGTGATTAAACACGGGAACTAGGCTCTCAATTCCTTTTCGCGTATTCCTAGAGGCTAGGTCTCAAGTGATTAAACACGGCCACTAGGCTCTCAATTCCTTTTCGCGTATTCCTAGAGGCTAGGTCTCAAGTGTTTAAAGACGGCCACTAGGCTCTCAATTCCTTTTTCGCGTATTCCTAGAGGCTAGGTCTCAAGTGTTTAAAGACGGCCACTAGGCTCTCAATTCCTTTTTCGCGTATTCCTAGAGGCTAGGTCCCGTGTGTTTAACCAACTAATCAATCAATCAATCAATCAATTAACCAATCAATCAATTAACCAACCAACCAACCAATCAATCAATCAATCAATCAATCATGTCTCAGAGGGAAAGACCGTTAATAATTGTTTTAAAACAATTGATTTATATTTATGGTTTGTTTTTTGTTTTTAACTTTAACCTTTCCCAAATTTTAATTTAAACTCAAACTGGATATATAAGAAGTGAAAGAATTTGGTTACACTCTTGAATAAAGATTAGATAGATACCAGTCTTAGCTTTGGAAACAATAAATGTAAAACTGCAAGAACGCTTTTTCTGTTATTTACACGTGAAAATAATCGCTATTTAATTTTAATTGGTCAATGCAAAAGGTCTCATGTCTTCTTGAGTTCATTGGATTATACTAGGTGCCTTGTTTGTCTACTGAAACCCGGATATGCACTCCAATGCTTGTTTGTTTATGACTGGATTTTCACTCCATTTTATTTCCTGTTTATTTGTCAGTTAATATGCACGTTTGTCTGTAAACGCCTATACGTTCCTTCCGTTTGTTTACTTGTTAAGACCTGGACGTTCAATCTAATGTTTTTCTGTTTTTTATTATACCTTGACGTTCAATCTCTTGTTTGACTATTTATACCTTGACTTTCCTCCCATGTTTCACTGTTAATACCTTGAATTTAAATCCCGTTTTTCACTGCTTATACATGTACATTAACTCTCGTGTGTCAATGTTTAAATCTAGACTCACTGTTTTTACCTAGATTTTAACTGCCGTTTTCACTGTTTTCACCTTGACTTTGACTATAAGGTCTGATTGTTTATACCTCAACTTTCACTATTTTGTTTGACTGATTATACCTCGAGTTTCACTGCAATGCTTAACTGTTTATACAATGATATTCACTAATATGTTTGACTGTTTATATTTCTACATTCACAACTATTTTTAACTGTTTATATCTCGACTTTCACTTCTACGCTTGGCTGTTTATACCTGGACATTGTTTACTATGTTTGACTGTTTATACCTCAACTTTCACTACTATATTTGACTATTTATACCTCGATATGCACTACTTTGTTTGACTGTTATACATGGACTTTGACCATTATGTTTGACTGACTATACCTCGACTTTCACTTCTAAGTTTGCCAGATTATATCTCGAAATTCACTACCATGTTTGACTGTTTATACTACGACTTTCACTACTATGTTTGACTGTTTATACCTCGACATTCACCACTATGTTTGACTGTTTATACCTGTACTTTGCTTACTATTTTTGACTGTTTACATCTCGACATTCACTTCTATGTTTGACTATTTATAACTCAACATGCACTTCTATGTTTAACTGATTTTACCTCGAAATTCACTACTACGATTTTCTGTTTATACCACGACTTTCAATACTATGCCTGTCTGTTTATACCTCGACTTTTACTATTATATTTGACTGTTTATACCTCGACATTCACTTCTTTGTTTGAATGTACATACCTCAAATTTCACTGACATAAACCTGCCAGAGATTTGTCAAGTTTAAAGTAAGTGACTTAAGAGTTATGACAAAAATACAATATTCATTTTGATGAAACAGTATTTGATATTTGAAACTGATAGAACTATACTGGAACACTTTACAACCATTTTATCTTTAAAAGTTAAGGAAATTTAAAACGACAAAGCCTGCAAATTGAATATTGTAACACCGAAACAAAATAGTACACAAAGATCACAAAAAAATCTTGATGGTTTATAAGAAAAACTTGTCTTACACATAATGCATGCAGACTCTATTTGTAGTTGAGAAATCTTGATGCAAAAATATCATGAATATTGTGCATTTGTTTTTTTTTTTACTTTGGTACTAATTTTTATGGTTTGAAGAAAAGTTACATTTTATGGATATTTGATTTCGTGTTTTTGCCAAAGTCTGCATACACACCTATAGAAAATTTGTAATTCGTTGAATATGTTCCCTGTACCCATATATATATATATATATATATATATAAATATATAATTTTGATGTCAGTGTTGATTCATAACTCCAGGAGATAAGGGACATTGATCTTTTAAATCACTGCTACGTTAATGTTTTCTTCTTTCATTATTATAAGTCTTAGCTCATAAGAAAAAGAGATTTTTTTCTTCTGTTTTACAAGAGTGCTTAAACAGACTTGTCGAAACTGACAATTGAAAACGCAATGCTGATTTAAAAGAGTTATCACTAAGTTCTTGCCTACACCCTTTATTTCAGCAGTCATTATTAATATAGCAATCCCGTATGGCCAGTTGAATTGCGATAATAGCTAATGTGTTAAAATTCCATAATGTAATAAAACCTTGATGGAAAATAAATAATAAAGCACAAGATGTAACGAATTTTGTGTGTCATTTTATTATTTGATATATCTTCAATTGACTAATGTGATCATATGAGATCGGTACACAAAACATGAGAAAGAACTGCTTTGATTGTAACATAATTTTTCAGGTGGTCGTGTTAAAAGGCAAGTTTTGGCGCTCCGTAATCCTTGCGATGGACAAGAGCCAAAAGTAGTGTTTGGTATTGATTCAGGTAGAAGTTGCAATCATCTTAAAATATGCCAATCGTAAGTAACACATTATCATTATTCTCTGGATGAAAAATGATTGATTCGAGCGCCACTGATGCGTGTTGTGTAGATATAATAAATTATGAGTATGATATCTTTGATGCGTTATAACCATTTCTTAATTTTTCATGCTTTGTTTATATTTGGCAATATTTAAGAAATCATTTAATCACCAGACTTTGTAATAATTACTAGGACGTGACATTTTCTTCACGGTGAAACTCCGACATATTGTCTTGATTGCATCCCCTCTTTGAATTTCACCTTACAATATTTTTTCGATCATGTCAAACAGCTTTGACCACCTTGTTGAACGAGTAGCTGTATTTACTTGACATTTTTCCTGAATCATGAATGTGATGTCAAATTTTTCAATTAAAAAGTATCAGCAACAAAAAGTATATTTGTAAAATTAAAATATCCAAACCAAACCAGGCCAATATGTTTTTGACTAATATCAAATAAGCTACCACAATAGACATTACCACCGTGTTCCTCTACAAAAAACAAAATAATTCTTGAACCTTGATTTAAATCCTCATTTTCTCAAGCCTGGTGATCAGCATGACTCATCATTCAACCGACACTTTATATTTCTCTATTTAAACAGTACTTCCGTGCATGTTCACCTTTAACATCTTCATTAACAAGAATAAGAGTTTTTGAAAAAAAATCCTCCAACCGGGTTACGAAGAACTATTAAGTACAGCTCTTTATAAGAACCAGGCAGAGTCCCATATACAGATGGGTGCAGTCCTAACCTGTACAGCAAGTTAACTTGATAACCAGTCATTTGGACTGATCAAAGTTAACCTGTGACCGGATTTAGGACTGCTCTGACCAGTCCTAGGACCAAAATCTAGTTAACTTGAAAAGCGGACTTGGTCCTAGGACTGCTTTTATGTCTGCCAAAAAGTTAACTTGGAAACAGGTCCGCTATTGATATAAGTTAACATAAGTTAACTTCGAAACCAGTCCTGCCACAAAGTTAACATACGTTAACTTTTGCCTTGACAATTCCGATCGAAACCAGACCTGTTCCCAAGTTAACTTATAACTGGTCTGCTAAACACTAAGTTAACTTGTAACCAGGACCGCTCTACATCGATTTTTAAAAAATATTTTTTAATATCTTTGTTTCTTTGTATAAACATCGAAAATATGTTAGCTTCATCTCCTGTACATAGTTTTAATCACTACATCTGTTCTCTGCACCGTTTTGTATATAACTAAAATATTAACTAGTTTTAAATAAATAGGCCACGTATGCACCAGTTATTAATCATCTTTATTCAGATGGAAAACTGGTAAACTTAAAGAAGAAGAAGAAATCAATACTTCCGTGATATAAATAGGATTATATACATATATTTGTAAATAAAGTACGCATAAAACGTAACTTGTTATACAAATTTATCCATGATCTGCCTTTCTATAAATTAAAAACCCGATCTTGGTTACAATGCTAACAGGCATTGAATATATATTCCAATACCTATCAAATTCAACCATAATTTATGACGCCAGTATGTCCTCCTTTTATTCAAAATATTGATACGTAACAAAATTTCAGTAGTTTTGATACCGCATGCTGCCTTGTACAACAAAATTATTTGACCGCATCAACCAAAACTGACTATATGTGTACTTTAATTTGTAAATCTGTATACCCACATAGTAAATCAGCCATATTTTTTATGTCAGGATTCAATGTATAATACAAATGACAGCAATATTGGAATACAATAAATACAAATTTTTGGTCGCATAAATTTATGATGCCAGTATGTCCTCCTTTTATTCAAAATATTGGTACGTAACAAAATTTCAGTAGTTTTGATACCTCATGCTGACTTGTACAACAAAATTATTTGACCGCATCAACCAAAACTGACTATATGTGTACTTTAATTTGTAAATCTATATACCCGCATAGTAAATCAGCCATATTTTTTATGTCAGGATTCAATGTATAATTCAAATGACAGCAATATTCGAATACAATAAATACAAATTTTTGGGCGCATAAATTTATGATGCCAGTATGTCCTCCTTTTATTCAAAATATTAATTCGTAACAAAATTACAGTAGTTTTGATACCTCATGCTGACTTGTACAACAAAATTATTTGACCGCATCAACCAAAACTGACTATATGTGTACTTTAATTTGTAAATCTATATACCCGCATAGTAAATCAGCCATGTCGCATTTTTATGTCAGGATTCAATGTATAATACAAATGACAGCAATATTGTAAATCTAATACAATAAATACAAATACAAATTTTGGTCGCATAAATTTATGATGCCAGTAAGTCCTCCTTTTATTCAAAATATTGGTATGTAACAAAATTTCAGTAGTTTTGATACCTCATGCTGACTTGTACAACAAAATTATTTGACCGCATCAACCAAAACTAACTATATGTGTACTTTAATTTGTAAATCTATACCCGCATAGTAAATCAGCCATATTTTTTATGTCAGGATTCAATGTATAATACAAATGACAGCAATATTGGAATACAATAAATACAAATTTTTGGTCGCATAAATTTATGATGCCAGTATGTCCTCCTTTTATTCAAAATATTGATATTTAACAAAATTTCAGTAATTTTGATACCTCATGCTAACTTGTACAAAAAAATTATTTGACCGCATCAACCAAAACTGACTATAGGTGTACTTTAATTTGTAAATCTATATACCCGCATAGTAAATCAGCCATATTTTTCATGTCAGGATTCAATGTATACCGGTAATATAAATGACAGCAATATTGGAATACAATAAATGCAAATTTTTGGTCGCATAAATTTATGATCCCAGTAAGTCCTCCTTTTACTCAAAATATTGGTACGTAACAAAATTTCAGTAGTTTTGATACCTCATGCTGACTTGTACAACAAAATTATTTCACCACATCAACCAAAACTGACTATATGTGTACTTTGATTTGTAACTCTATATACCAGCATAGTAAATCAGCCATTTTTTTATGTCAGGATTCAATGTATAATACAAATGACAAGCAATATTGGAATACAATAAATACAAATTTTTGGTCGCATGAATTTATGATGCCAGTATGTCCTCCTTTTATTCAAAATATTGATACCTAACAAAATTTCAGTAGTTTTGATACCTCATGCTGACTTGTACTGTAACAAAATTATTTGACCACATCAACCGAAACTGACTATATGTGTACTTTAATTTGTAAATCTATATACCCACATAGTACATGTAGTAAATCAGCCATATTTTTTATGTCAGGATTCAATGTATAATACAAATGACAGCAATATTGGAATACAATAAATACAAATTTTTGGTCGCATAAATTTATGATGCCAGTAAGTCCTCCTTTTATTCAAAATATTGGTACATAACAAAATTTCAGTAGTTTTGATACCTCATGCTGACTTGTACAACAAAATTATTTGACCGCATCAACAAAAACTAACTATATGTGTACTTTAATTTGTATATCTATATACCTGCATAGTAAATCAGTCATATTTTTTATGTCATGATTCAATGTATAATACAAATGACAGCAATATTGTAATACTATAAATACAAATTTTTGGTCGCATAAATTTATGATGCCAGTAATTGTCCTCCTTTTATTCAAAATATTGATACGTAACAAAATTTCAGTAGTTTTGATACCTCATGCTGACTTGTACAACAAAATTATTTGACCGCATCAATCTGAACTGACCATATTTGCACTTTATTATACTAATCTATATATCTGCATAATAATTCAGTAATACTTATGTCAGGATGTATTGTATAAAACAAATGACAGCAATGAAACAAGTTGACTACAAAATTTTGTCCGCATCAATTCAGTGTGCCAGCATGTCCTCCTTTTTTTCAAAATATTGATACGCAACAAAATTTCAGTGGTTTTGATACCTTAGGCTGACTCCTTTAACTTTAACAAAATTATTTGACCGTATCAATCAAAACTGACCATACTTGCACTTTAGTATGTAATTCTATATTGCTGCATTATAAATCAGAAGTTTCTTTTTAATGTCAGGATGGAGTGTACCGGGGGCCTTTTTGTCTTCCCCTGGCGCTCCTGTGCGCATTTCAGTAGGACCACAAATGGAAGCAATAATATTGGAAAACAAAGAACATGATGAATGCAAAATCTTTTCCGCAGTAATTTAGAGTGTCAGCATTTCATCTCTGTATTCATAATATTGACCAGTCACTAAAGTTAGTAGTTCAGGACGGTGTGTGAAACAAAACTATTTGACCGCATCATCCAAGTACCAACACTGACATGTCTGAATTCAATTGTACTTTATAATAAAAAGTATATAAGGTACTCTTCTGGGAATAGTATACTGTTGATATGTTATGTCGGTTGATTGACTTTGTTTGTAGCTGTACGTCAAGTGGCAACTATTACTTTCAAGTGCACAACGAGTATATTTTTGGGACGTCCCATAATTATAATCGGCAAATAGTCCAAATAATTATGACGTCTTGAAAGGCTATTATATTGTTTTTCTTTGACGCCTTACATAAGGCGTCAAAGAAAAAATATAATAGCCTTTCAAGACGTCATAATTATTTGGACTAATCGGCAAAGACAAATCTTTCCACAAATCTGACAAAATTGACCAGATTGTTGATAGTTATACCACGCATTATGTATCCGGACACTGTACAATTTTCGTTAGAATATTTTGTGGAAAACAGAATCGTAAATCCAATGCAAAAAAAGTGAATTACAATAAAATATCCATGCATGTAATGCATACAGTAAAATTTAGGAAGAGACAGTAAAAAATGGGGAACGAAGCAACGTCGACAATGATGTTGATATCCCATGATATAAGAATATTGTTCCGATGCGTTGGATAACCTTTTTATCCGCCTTCTAATTAAAAAAACCCAAAATTTCATTTCTTTTATGCGAGCTCTGTGATTGTATAGCAATTGTTTAATGTATATAAGAATATATGAAATGAAAAAAAAAAGAATTTTGTTGATATGTATAATATCTAGTAGAGTCTAGCGAGTAAACAAAATTGCTATATAGGTCTTCTGGGAAAACAATGCGAATGTTCTTAACATATTTTTATAAAGCTCAGGTCTGAGATGAAAAGTCTTAAACACGATTATAGGTCATAAGCAGACCTGTCATCAGGTCTGGTCAATAGCAGACTTGTCCACAGGTCTGGTCAGAAGCAGACCTGACCACAGGTCTGGTCAGGAGCAGACCTGTCCACAGGTCTGGTCTGGGGCAGATCTGTCCTCAGGACCGGTCAAAAGCAGACTTGTCCACAGGTCTGGTCTGGAGCAGACCTGTCGATAGGTCTGCAGCAGTCCTAAAACAGCAGACCGGTCTGGTCCACCAACGACAAAGTTAACTTGCTTGTCTGCTTAAAAATTCTCACGTTAACTTCGAAAGCAGTCAACAAGTCAACATATTTTTATAAAGCTCAGGTCTGAGATGAAAAGTCTTAAACACGATTATATGTCATAAGCAGACCTGTCATCAGGTCTGGTCAATAGCAGACTTGTCCACAGGTCTGGTCAGAAGCAGACCTGACCACAGGTCTGGTCTGGGGCAGATCTGTCCTCAGGACCGGTCAAAAGCAGACTTGTCCACAGGTCTGGTCTGGAGCAGACCTGTCGATAGGTCTGCAGCAGTCCTAAAACAGCAGACCGTAGGTCTGGTCCACCAACGACAAAGTTAACTTGCTTGTCGGCTTAAAAATTCTCAAGTTAACTTCGAAAGCAGTCAACAAGTCTTTTGTCAAGGTTAGGACCGCACCCATCTGTACATGTGATATATGAGGGTATTCAGATTTTATCTATAATTGGCCTAGTAGAAGCAGTAAGTGAAAAATGCTAAAAGAATAATTTTTGAGTGGGAAAATATGAGTGGTTGCCATGGTAACGAACACTCTATTTTTTGGTTGTTAAGCGTGGTAAAATCTTTTAAAAATCAGCTAAATCACCACAATTCAGAGCCTGATTATGAATAGAATCATGAGTTTTTCATAAATGTTCATATGTAACATCGATACAACTTGGTTTAAGCTTCATTTTAGTGAAGATTGCATGTCAACCAAATTTGTAAATTTTTGAAAATTTTGCCAAAAAATGCATATTTTCAACTTTTCTGAAATTGGGATTTTTGCGAAATTATCAAATTTTCTCCGGTGTTTTTCAGAAAAGTGCAAATGTGTACAGAATAGTTAGCACTGTAGTTATGAAGTTTGGATACTACTTTACCAAATTAAATAGAAACATGCGTGGGATTTTCTTTAGTTTTATCACCATAGCAACCGATTTTTTCCTTGGAAACGGAGTTTTTATTTGCAGAATATTGCAGTTTAAGAGCTTAAATGTCCTGAATTGTTTCATAACC
This sequence comes from Mytilus coruscus, assembly GCA_017311375.1. NCBI lineage: Eukaryota > Metazoa > Mollusca > Bivalvia > Mytilida > Mytilidae > Mytilus > Mytilus coruscus. The sequence goes on along the minus strand of CM029603.1, from coordinate 81,286,579 downwards.
GATAAGAAAATGCATAAAAGCTAACGCAAACTTTAAATTACTATCGTTAAGTGTTGTTGACTTCAATTGTTACCATGGAAACACATATTATTCATAGCAACATCCACTCAAAAACTGCATAAATAGAAATTTATGTAAAAAAATACATAAATAGAGGGTGTTTATTTTCAAATTGGAATATGACTTTATTCTTTGCTTCACTCACAGGCTTGTCTTTTTTTCTTCTTCAGATGGTTCAATAAAAGTAATATATGATGTAACATTGGGGTTGGGGGGTTTGGAAAAAAAGGGGGGTATGTTGATTTTTTAAAAATGTTTCATACAAGTAGATACTTGAAAAGATAATTGCGTTTGGTCGGACTTTGTTTCGAGTTTATCATCTGATAATCCATTTTTGAAAGTAAACAGATGATGAACTTCATTGGATTGTAATAGCCGGGCCAACCTGGCTTATGGTAAGGCATAATAGATATGGCCCTTAACAATTGTAAGAAAATTCTGAATTTCTTAGGGCACACACCCGTCTGAGATGTCATTCCATCAGCATAAATCACAAAATTGACCTGTAACATAATATTAAGCATACAAACCAATAATAGAATCATTTGGCAAAAACATTTCTAAACTGAAACTGAAGTGTGATGGACGGACGGATAGACGGACAGGCAAATTGAATCAAATTTTAAGTTGGTGGTGACTTAAAAAATAATAATAGTCAATTGGTGGTCGCTTATATCAGAAGTGCAGTATAATGGAATCCTCTTAATATATAGCTATTAACATATTATTAATAGCTCCTTTGTTGTACTGCTATCCCGCAATTGGAATTCAGGATCCCCGAGATAGACAAATAGATACATCTGCTAACTTGAATTGTGCTAATCCCGGTAAAATAATTATGCTATTACCGGCAAAATTATCAAATCAAAATTATTGTGCAAAATAATTGTATTAATTATGAATCATTCCTTACTATGCATCGTTCTACATATAGGGGGTCAGCTGAAGCACACTTCTTATCCTTCTTCTGAAATATCCTTCCTCTGCTTTAAGAAAGTAAACATGTAAAATGTATCATTTCTTTAGGTTGAATCTTCAAAAAATCGTTTTGCTATTCTCAACGTTTTTTTTTAACCTTTACATGAATTACGCCCTATTTTTGTATCTGTTTCTGTAACCTTTATAAAAGACTGTCCTGAGATTTGGAATGAAACCACTAAGCTGAGAATGTCTGCATGATCACAAGATTAATAACAGTAATAATTTGAAGATAAATTCCACACATGGTTTTATTCAATTAACCGCAACACTAGAAACAGCGCAGTACATACCAATCTTATTTTTCTTTGTAATTATCAATGCTTTCTAGTCCAAACAAGTTGTAATCATTAATGAATACAAGACTTTAGTGTCCAATGTGAAATAAAGAACAAATTTCCAATGTCCCGCGAATTGCACACATTTGATCGATTCAAGGTACAAGGGCAAAACTAAAATAAACACTTTTATGGCCGCACCGCAATTTTTTTTTTTTGGGGTAGGTTTAACCCATGTCTGTCAGTACATTAGTCGTCACAAAGTTGGTTTCCATTTTCTAATTTTAGTTTGCCTCAACCAAATCTTATGAAACATGTATACACAATGCTTATTATCACAAAACAGAGTTCAAGTTTGAACTTTGTTGGTGTCACTGTCAACTGTATAATTTGCCTTAAATGGCATGGTTAACTAAAGAAATTTCTCAAAGTAACCATTTGATCTTATGAGAACCTTTCTGGAGCCTTTTGTTTTCTGTCATACATACCATATTATATTTTTCGACTTTCATGTAGATTTTTTTTTTATCTTTTCTGTGAATTTAAAAAAGAAGATGTGGTATAATTGTTAATGAGACAACTCTCTTCAAGAGACCAACATGACACAGAAATTAACAACTATTGGTGATCATACGGCCTTCAACAATGAGCTTATACCGCAGTCCCACTAGGCCACGATCGCACTACGATCTGTGAAAAAAATACAAATTTAGACGATCGTACTGCGATCGTGTAGATCGCAGTAAGGTCATAATACGGTCGTGGTGAGGTCTTCGAGATCGTGATGAGCGTGATCATCTTTGAACATGTTCAAAACAATCGTGGTGCGGTCGTGGCGAAATCAGGTCGTAGTAGAAGCGTAGTGAGATCGCAGTTAGGTCGTGGTAAGATCGCAAAGGTCGCTGTTACATCGTAGCTATAATTTGGACCTCTTGTCTTTTTTCTCCAACGGCTCAACCCTGCTTGACACATCTCTGTCATCCCTGCTTTCGTTTATTAAAACATCGTCATTTGAGCTTGATGGACTAGCAATAGGTTGTATATAATTTGTCACAAATCGTATGAGTTGGTTTATATGACAATAAAAAAAAACTTGAAAAAAAAAGAAAAAAGATTCAGATTGCATTGGTCGGTGCGACATCTCTGCAAGATCAGGATTCGTTACTATCAGACCTCCCTCTGCCTCTACACCTACACCTACCACCACGCCCACGCGTTCTGGTAGATTTTGGTGGCATGACTGTGTTGTTCCCGAGAAATCTAAGTATTAATCAGAAATATAAGGAATGGAACAGTATTTATATGGAACACGATGTTGACGTTATTGATGAGAACGTAGTAAGATCGCGGTATGAACGTAGTATAATCGTGGTAAGAACAGGCTATAATCGCAGTAGAAGCGTGTTGCAATCGGATAACTCGTGGTATGGTCGTAGTGAGAACGCGATGAGCGTAGTAAGATCATGATAATCGTAGAAAAAGCGTGGTGAGAACGTGGTGTAATCGAAGCGGGATCGTTGTGGAAGCGTAATGAGGACGTAGTATCATCGTGAAATCAACGAAAAATAATATTTTCATGCCGCTCATACCGCGACCTCATCACGATCTGAATTTATTTTAGATCGCGGTGAGCGTGGTGCGATTGTGGTCTAGTGGGACTGGGGCTTAAGCCCATGCCACATAGTCAGCTGTAAAAGGTCCAGAAAAATGTAAAACAATTCAAACAAGAAAATCTAACGGCCGAACTTTGGTGTTGGGTTTATATATATTAACATAACCTCCCTTTAGTTTTTCATGAATTTGTGATATGACATTGACTAGTTATTGAAATTTATTCTTTGAAAAAGCGACGGGCGTAACATGTGCTCATGGCGCAGCTGTTTATTTTTATTTTATGGAATAACACCCCTTTCAAAGTCTAGGATCAGCCCCAAAGGTATGAGTATATTTGAACTGTGCAGTAGTTAATGTACACCTTAGCATTGCATTATCCTGAGTAATAACAAAGAGATTTTACCTTTGTTATGTGTAAAGTGTTCTTAAAAGACCATGACTTTATATGTTTTGTTTTGGTCTGTCCGTCCATCTGTCTGTCCTTGTCACTTCAGTTTCAGTTTGGAAATGCTTAAACCAAATGTTTCTATTATAGGTTTGTAAGCTTATATTTATAAGTGAGATTTCAAGTTGAGTCTCTTGCTGTTTGAAATTTGTGAGATTTATTGCGCTAGGAAAATTAGAATTTTCCCAAAATTTCTTAATTTCTTCCCATTTGTAAAGGACATATATTGTCAGAGCAATACTTTCAAAAATTATATGGACCTTGACAAAAGCTAGAATGTGCTATTGAAATCCCCATGAAGTCGATCATCTGTTAGTAACATTTCATGAATAATTATAGATTACCAGATTGAAACCAAATGTTGTAGAAAAAAGTAAAATAACAAATATACGGAACACTGAGGACAATTCTAAACAGAAAGTCTCTAAGCAAATGACAAAATCAAAAGCTCAAACACATCAAACGAATGGATAAAAACTGTCATATATTACTGACTTGGTACAGGTATTTTCTTCTGTAGAAAATGGTAGATGAAACCTGGTTTTATAGCTAAACCTCTCAATTTTCCTTAAAAGGATTTATGAAAGATTCAAACAAAACTACCAAACCTCCACTCCTCCCCAAAATGCCATAGTGTATATATTCAAATTTGTTGAGTCTTCTCAAGGAGCAAAGACAGGACTGAGGGTTTAATAGATTAAAGCATGCAGTTATATTCCATTAGAAAAATGAAAATTATTAGCATAATTATATGTATTTGTAAAATTATATTATATATATTTTGATTGGATGTTGTTATGGGTGATATTTGTTACCATGACAACTGTTGTGATAATACTTAACCGTTGTAGTTTAGATTTAGAGTGTATATATGCTTTTATGTATTTTCATAAAGGTTTGAAACAATTGAGAACATTGAATTCCTATACTGCAGAATTCAACAAATAAAACTCTATTTCAAGGGACAAATACATTAATATGGTGATCAAATTCAAGAGAGCCCCACGCAATATTCTATTTATTTTTGTCAAGTAGTATTCAAACTTTGTTACTACAATGCTAGCTATGCTTTACTTATTTGCACTTTTCAATAAAAAACACATGAGAAAATTTGATAATTTCACAAAACTCCATGATTCAGAAAAAAGAAAATATGTGTTTTTTGTATATTTTAACAAAAATCTAAAAGTCGGGTTGAACTGCATTCTTAAGGAAGTTCGCTTCTCAGTTTCAAATTAATTAACTTTTCAAAACACTAGTTAATATCGATAGGGATCAATAAAGGAATCAAAATAGTAAAAAAATATACAGGTCAATGTGCTTGTTTTCGAGATATTACCCATTGAAATTTTGGCGGGAAAATATTCTCTCTTGGCTTTTCATAGCTTTATCATTGACAAGTTTACATTCTCAAAAACTATTAAAGAATAATCGAAATTTTATAAGACTTTAACAGATGGCTTATCATTACACATGTAAAAGATTTATAAAAAGAAAAATGGGGGTCAATGGCCATTTTTTATGGGCATTCAAATGAATAAAACCAGAGGTTTCCGAAAATCCCAAAACATGACAAGCGAACTACCTTAACTAAGCTCTGAAGCTAAAACCAAGTTATATCGATGTTATATATGAAATTTCTGAAAAAAATTTGATTCTTTGTATAATCAGTCTCTCCGACCAAACGTTTTCTTTTCAAGAATCTACATGTATGATATTTAAAAAAAAAAAATACACCTACCCCCCACCCCACCCCTTTTTCCCCACCTTCAAACCCCAATAATACATTATATATTACATTTGTTGAACCTTATGAAAAGAACAGACAAGACTGTGAGTAAGCAAAGCATGCAGTCGTATTACAATTTTAATATATACACCTTCTATTTATGTATTTTTTTACATAAATTTCTATTTATGCAGTTTTTGAATGGATGTTGCTATGGATAATATGTGTTTCTGTGGTAACTATTGAAGTCAGCAACTCTTAACAATGGTGATTTAGAGTTAACGTTAGCTTTCATGCATTTTCTTATCGGTTATGAAACAATTCAGGACATTTAAGCTCTTAAACTGCAATATTCTGCAAATAATAAATCCGTTTCCAAGGTAAAAATTGGTTGCTATGGTGATAAAACTAAAGAAAATCCCACGCATTTTTCTATTTAATTTGGTAAAGTAGTATCCAAACTTCATAACTACAGTGCTAACTATTCTGTACACATATGCACTTTTCTGAAAAACACCGGAGAAAATTTGATAATTTCGCAAAATCCCAATTTCAGAAAAGTTGAAAATATGCATTTTTGGCAAATTTTTCAAAAAATTACAAATTTGGTTGACATGCAATCTTCACTAAAATGAAGCTTAAACCAAGTTGTATCAATGTTACATATGAACATTAATGAAAATGCACGATTCTATTCATAATCAGACTCTGAATTGTGGTGATTTAGCTGATTTTTGAAAGATTTTACTACGCTTAACAACCAAAAAATAGAGTGTTCGTTACCATGGCAACCACTCATATTTTCCCACTCAAAATTATTTTTTGAGCAGTATTCATTTACTGCTTCTACTAGGCCCATTTTAGATAAAATCTGAAACCTTCATATATCGCACTCTGCCTGGTTCTTACAAAGAGCTGTACTTAAATCGACATGACACAATAATTACTGTCATTATCACGAATTGGTTGACCGATATGATGTGTCTGTCTAACAGCTCATAAGAGACATTATCTGTTAGTCTTAGCACTTAAGACACTGGCATCGTGATCTGATCAGTAAATTTGTAAAATTTTAGATAGAGTCTGGATTTGCATGAATAGCAGGTGACGCTTACTTTGTAATATAAATTTTGAAATACGTCAGAGATCGGGTATTTTGTCTGAATGAATGCAAAGTGCGATGTGAAACAGTTATACAATTTTTTCTTCAAAATAACCGTTTCTAACAGTTAATGTTTTTGTTACTACTCATACCTTTAAAATAATAAGTTTTGTTTCGTTTATTTTCATGGATATTTTCAGAAAGGAAAGAAGAAATTGGCAATGGATACTGACTGATTGTGGCAATATACAAATAACTTCACCTATGGTGTATCAATGTTTGTGTTGTCCCTGGGTTACATCAATCGATATGACAGGAGGTGACTGTTATTGTATAAGAAGGGAAGAATGGTAGAGCATTGGAAATTGAAACACTTCAAATCACAAGATGCAAAATTATATTCGTATTCGTAAAAATACCTTTGCAACTGAAGTGTCATATTTCATCTTTTATCAGCATGGTTGTTATGTTCGTCTGTGTGCTGTCTTGATACTAAATAGTAATGCACGATACATAATATTGGAATAGAATGGTCATTTCTGTACAACAGAACACTTTCTAGATGCCTACAAAATTATGTAATACCAGATACAAATTATTTTATCAAACTGGAAATCGTGTTACAACTGAATGCTATCTACATCGTTTAGTTGCAAAGGGTCTAAGCATGTACTTAGGCAGTTATGCAATATGGTGTTTATTGAAAACATATTTATATGTTTCTTGCGTGACTTCTCTGGGTTTTTTCCTGAATGCCTTCGAATTATTTATATTTAAGAGCAACTCTCTGTAACCACCAACCATTTCATGTAGGGGTCGGCACGCATAGTTTCAGATTTTCCTGAAACTTAGGCTAACCATATAATCAGGTGAAAAAGTTAGACAAATGCCTCGAAAAATGTTGTGAGGCCACTGTTTGCCAGGCAACCACGTTAAAGGGTTTTCTCGTACATTTTGTAGAATTTACCATTAAAAAAAAAACAAGTACTTTGCAGTCATTCTGAAACAAAACCAGATTTTATTTCATGATATTTGTTAACAATTTTCAGAAATATGATACTTAACCTATAATACATCCATGCCATATATGAAAAATATTTTGTCTGAGTATTGTCACAACCGAAAAAACAGGGGTCATTTTTTATTGTACTTTAAAGGCAGATCATACACATTTTGCATGGAGAAAATATTCATTCAGACACTTGTCAGAAACAAGAAAATCAAAGAAGCCCGATCATTTAATTTTACATTCAGATATATTGATGATGTTCTTTCCATTAAACATCCAAACTTGATTGGGTTCCATTAATATATCCTCCAGAACTAGAAATTAAAGAAACAACAGACACGGCTTCCTCCGCTTCATATTTAGACTTGTACATCGAATTTGACATTAGTGGTCATATCAATACCAGCATATATGACAAGCGAGACGATTTTAATTTTGAAATCATCAATTTTTCCCACCATAGCAGCAATATACCAACTTCACCTGCATATGGGATAAACATTACCCAACTCATTCGGTATTCAAGAGCTTGCAGCTGCTACTCACCAGTGTCTGAGCAGAAAGTTGATGAGCCAAGGTTATGTCAAAGAACGTCTCGTCCTGTTTCTAAAAAAGTTCATTGGAAGATACCAAGACCTTGTTGATAAATATTCCGTATCAACTTCATAAATAATACACGATGGTCTTGAAGTATAGATTCTAGGTACTGACGTTGTTTATCATCTTAATTACGTGTTAAAGTTTACTTTTTTGTCCTTGTATATTTTTAACCTTTACTGTTTATCCATATTTGATTATATGCTGATGACGTGGATCGGTACATCCCGCCATTGTGTTATTGTGCTATGGTCAAGTTTGAGTTCTTGTCTTTCAATTTTGCTTATGTACTTTGTTTATATGCCATTTTGTGTTTTTTTGTTGAATTAGTTATTTGTTTTTATAGTGATTAAGATTATATTACCATGTTGACTGCTGTACCCCAATTTTTGACGTTTTTACCTATTATGTCTGTTTGTTTTACTGTTACGGCCAGAAATTACCTTTAAATTGGAGCCAACAAAAGACAAAAATCAATAATTAATTTAACAAGATTTTTATACAATTTTACACGAAATATTATAAGAATAGAAATGTCAACTTAACTACTGTTAAAATATATGTCTGATCTTTTGTCTTTTCTTTATCCGGAATTCTTCTCTTAACTGTTGTAGATTCCAAATGTTAATATATCAAATAAGTTCACAAACTAGTATGATGTCGTTCGTAAATAAAAGTGTCAATCCACAAACTCCAGAGAACTTCTGAGAATGCAAGTATATAACTGTCTGTCCTAAAGTCTAACTTTGGTGTCTGTATATATATTGTTGTCACGGAAAGTTCTAGAACACTGTAGAAGTTTAAATTACACATCGTACAATGTAGATTATGATCATTCTGGAATTGTTATGCAAGTCAAATAGAAAGTTCTATTCATTCCATCAGTATCTATGATTGTTCCAGTGATTTCTTAACTGCACAGTTATAACAATATTTTGTAAACAACTATAAGGCCACACAAAACAAATTAGGCCAAGATAAATTAACATGATAATTACAATATCATAACATTGCTCACACATTGTTACACACAATCGCGCGTTTGAAATTGACATAAAATAATTTTGTCGTTCAAAGTATGACGGGATACATAAGTACAGAGTCACGTCAAATGGATATCACAAACACAGACTTAACAGTAAAAGTAATACTAATAAATAAGATAATTTTGTCGTGCAAAGTATGACGGGAAACAAAATTACAGAGTCACGTCAAATGCATATCACAAAAAAACAGACTTAACAGTAAAAGTAATATTAATCAATAAAATAATTTTGTCGTTCAAAGTATGACGGGATACATAAGTACAGAGTCACGTCAAATGGATATTTCAAAAAGCAGACTTAACAGTAAAAATAATATTAATAAAGACAAATAAATGAATACTATAACACGTTATTACGATGATAAACAACGTCAGTACGCAGAATCTATACTTGAAGACCATCGTGTATTATTTGTGAAGTTGATACGGAATATTTATCAACAAGGTCTTGGTACCTTCCGATGAACTTTTTTAGAAAAAGGACGAGACGTTCTTTGACATACCCCTGGTTCATCAACTTTCTGCTAAGACACTAATGATGTCTCACAAAATTTGAGTAGGAGCTGCAAGCTCTTGAATACCGAATAAGTTGGGAAATGTATATCCCATATGCAGGTGAAGTTGGTATATTGCTACTAAGGTGGGGGAAATTGATAATTTCAAAATTAAAGTCGTCTCGTTTGTCATAGATTCTGGCACTGAGATGACTGTGTATGTCAAATTCGAGGTATAAGTCTAAAAATGAGGCAGAGGAAGCCGTGTCCGTCGTTTCTTTAATTTCTAGTTCTGGTGGATATATTAATGGAACCCAATCAGAAAAGTTCGGATTGTTAATGGAAAGAACATCATCAATATATCTGAAAGTGAAATTAAATAACCTGGCTTCTTTGATCTTCTTGTTTTTGACAAGTGTCTGAAGGAACTCCGATTCATATGAAAATAAGAAGAGGTCGGCAAGGAGAGGCGCACAGTTCGTTCCCATAGGAATGCCGACAATTTATTGAAAAAGTCTACCTCCAAATTCAACAAATATGTTGTCAATAAGAAACTCCAGCATACTGATCACTTGTTCCTCTGTGTAGCATGTTTTAGCCTTTTGTTCAATATTAACAAAATATGCCTTTTTACCCAATAGAACTTACTTTAACTAAATCTAACATAAACAGCAGTAGTTGTCCTTTTCTGGATTTGGACATTTCAATCTCTAAAGGAAAACTCCATACGAAAATTTACGACAAAAGAGACGATTTTTCATTCCCTATTGTTAATTTTCCTTTTTTAGACGGCGATGTTCCTTTGGCTCCATCATACGGTGTGTATATATCCCAACTCGTTCGTTATGCCCGTGTGTGTAGTGATGTCATAGATTTTAACGAACGTAATCAATGCATCACTGGTAAATTATTAAGTCAGGGATTTCGTTACCATAAATTACGTAAAACTTTGCTAAGTTCTTTCATAGATACAAAGATTTGATTAGTAAATTTGGCTGTACCTGTAGAAAACTGATTAAAAACGGTATTTCACATCCTAAATTTTACGGTAATATTGTACTTAAAGCGCAGAAATCACTATGTGATCCGTGTAAACTCATCGAACCTTTAAATAAACGTATTAGTTCAGGTTATCTTACCAATGTTGTAATTAGATCTTTGAATATAGTTTACATTGGCACTAATATCGATTTTGTCATCAGCAAATTAAAACATAACTAAATTTGTATTCTTTTCAAACGGGATGTTTAAAGACACACCCACGTTCATTTTGATCTATAAAGAGGTTAAACTCCTAACTATCCTACTGTCTGTCGATACATTTATTTTTGGCATTGCACAAGTCATGTCTTCTTTGACTGTCCATGACGTTAAAATACTAAATCCCTGGGATGTGTTTTAGTTGATTTTAGTCTCTGATGCATGATTTTTTTATCAATAATTGTTTTGGCTTTTAACTAGCTGTCAGTAATTGCGAGTACTCTCAAATCGTACTTTCTTGTTTTTTGGACCTGTTGATACTAATTGTAATGCTTTTTTGTTATTTAATGTTATTCAGGGTTATCTGGTCTATATACCAGCTTTGATAAGTGTTTGGTACTAATATAAATTTCCACTTCGTACTATGAACATCAAGATTATTTATTTTGTAAAAATATTTCCTTTCTCTATTGTAACTGTATACGTATACCTAACAACAGAATTATTTTCATTTACCTGTGTTTAAAGTTATTGCAAATGGCTGATATTTTTGTTCGAGCATATTGTTTTTCTTAAATTGTTTAACATTTCATACCGATATAAAATGTTACTTTTATTATTCTTCCCTTAGTTTATTTATTTTGTATTTACATTGTATCATAGGTCAAATTTATTTGTTCAGTGTATGTTCAATGGTGTAAATATGTCCTTTGATTGAGTTAAGCTATTTCAGTTGATATTTTATAGTGTGTTTTTCTATGTTGTGATGTTACACTATTGTTTCAGGAAAAAGGGTGAAGGTTTGGTACCATTAAAACGTTTAAACCCGCTGCATTTGTTTGCACCTGTCCTAAGTCAGGAATCTGATGTTCAGTAGTTGTCGTTTGTTGATGTGGTTCATAAGTGTTTCTCGTTTCTCGTTTTTATATAGATTAGACCGTTGGTTTTCCCGTTTGAATGGTTTTACACTAGTAATTTTTGGGGCCCTTTTTAGCTTACTGTTCGGTGTGAGCCAAGGCCCCGTGTTGAAGACCGTACTTTGACCTATAATGGTTTACTTTTATAAATTTTGACTTGGATGGAGAGTTGTCTCATTGGCACTCATACCACATCTTCTTATATCTACTTATGGTATCCCAAAGTAATAAATTTATAGCGTATGCTACCATTTTTATGTTGAAAAGCATTGTGGATTATTTCTTTTAGACGGTTTTTCAATTTCACATGGGGAATGGTGGTATACAAGGTTGAAAAATCAAAAGTTTTGACAGAACTAATTTCAGAAAAGACCGAGATTTAAAATTATCCAGACGTTCTTTAGAGTTTTTAAGAATCCACATATGGTTAATACCACTACGCGAGTAAACAGTTTCACAGTATTTCTGAAGACCCTCTTTCACTGCGGACAGAATTTTAGTCAATCTAATGGACAATTCTTTAGTGGAATATGCAGATGAGCCGGCAATGTACCGTTGTTTGTACGGAATTTTGTGAAGTTTAGGTATCCAATACAAACAAGGTAAGTCCTCCGAATTGTTGCTCAATGCAATGTTCATTGAAGCCATGAAGGACTTATGATTCGCCAAAATCTCATCCTTGTCAAATGATATGTTTTTGTATGTGGGATTACCTGAGTGCTCATTTATTCCTAATTCTTTTACAAGACACTCGTAGTAATACGATTTACATACAAAGACAATATTATTTGAAGCTTTGTCCACAGGAGCAACAACATACTTATCATGAAGAGATGATAGACATTTCACAGCCTCTTTGTCTCTGAAAACGGACTTTGGTCGATCATTCAACTTGTCATTAATCTGATATGTGTGAAATTTGTAATTGTTCCGACACAGAAAAATACATACCATATCACAAGCTATAACAACAGAAAGGAACAAAAAATCTCTGACAATCATCATTATTTTGCCCATGTTTAAAGATAATGTTACGTCTGTTATGAAAATTAGAAATTATTAATTCACATTAATCAAATCGTTATTAAACTAAGGCAATCTAGACGACTTTGTTATTGAATGTATATTTCACAGGAGTTATTAAGTACCTGTCTTTGTAAAAATCATGCAGAGGGTGATTCATGACATGTCACAGAAGTATTTTTTTTGGCCCTATATCATAAGAACTTTGGTAGATAAGTAAAATTGTGTCTTTATTGTCCCTGTATATTGCCCGTTGCCATGGTAACCATCAAAACAACATTTTGCCTGAATATGTGAAAAAAGACCCTTTTAAAAATTTTAGGTAAGGGAATTTAAAGTCCCATGGAAATTAAGTTAATCAATAAAAACAATTAGGGTTTTTACATTGTTAATAAACAAAACCCCAAACTATTCAAAAACGTTAAAATTTTGAATTTGCCAAATAGTTTGTTTCCATAGCAACCATTTAAAAATGTGTTAAAATTCGAAAATGAAAAATTTCAAAAGCTACTGAATTTTAAATCTGTTTATTTCCCAAGACCAACAATACCATGACATTTCATTGACAAATTTTGAAAGACAACATTCTATATATTCATAAAATAAAAAGAAAGTCGTGTTTTTTTTTTTTTTCTTTAAAAAAATTATTTTAGTCAAAAATTGTCAATTTTCACCAAAATTCAGATTGCCAAACATTTGATTTTGATTTTTGGTGTTTTAACGCCACTTTTAAGCACCGCTTTTGGGCTATTTCGTGGCGGCCAGTTTTTATTGGTGGAGGAAGCCGGAGTGCCCGGAGAAAACCACCGACCTTCGATAGGAAATGATTGCCAAACAGATGAATAATCAAACATTTTGAACTTAAAAAGCTAAATCATTCCATTTATATGTGCATTTCTGACACAAATTTAGTAATTATAAATGAGAATATATTATTGATAGAGATATGTTGGTAGAGAATGAAACTTTTCTCTCTGGGCATGGTACCCCCTTTTTTTTTGAAAAAAAATCATTTTTTTCAAAATTATAAAATTTATCAAAAATTAAAAGAAATATGGTATTCAATTCTGAACATTTTGAGCATTGAAGCATGAAATTTCTTCAAAGGGTTAGGGCAATGATAGTACCTCCTTCCCCATTTTTAGATATTAGATTTTTTTCAGAAATGGGGAATGTGTCAAAGAGACAACAATCCAACCAAACAACAGAAAACAGCCGAAAGGCTGATGACTGAATGAAGGATTGCTGCGTCCCTTAATACATGAAATACAAATTGTTTTGTGCAAATTGAAATTTTTAGATGCTATTTCATGGTCTTGAAAATTAGCCTCTGTCCAAGTTTTATTTCAGTCTATTTCAAAAAAAACTTAGTCTCAGACTGTCTTTAAATTTTAACTCTAAACAAGAGGCTCTCAAGAGCCTGAATCGATCACCTGTAATTTTTTGGTTAAATCTTTCATCAATGATTATTTATTTCAATATATATCAATGAGTGGCTTAAAAATTCCATTTAAATGTTCTTTGTATCTGTCATATTTTCTTCAAAAGCAAAAAAATGCATTTTACCCCTATGTTCCATTTTAGCCATAGTGGCTATGTTTCTTGAATTACAAGGAAATAAAATACAAAATTTATACTAAATACTTCCAAGTTTGGCTGAAATTGATTCAGCAGTTTCAGGAGAAGATTTTTTAAAGTAAGCAAACTAGATGAACAAATTGTGAAAAAAAATCTTTAAAGGGCAATAACTCCTTAAGGGGTCAATTGACAATTTAGGTCATTAAACTTATTTGAAGATCTTACTTTGCTGAACTTTTTTGCAATTTACAGTTTATCTTTGCCATTAATAATAATCAAGATTATAACCAAAAACTGCAAAATTTCCTTATAATTACCAATTTAGTGGCAGCAACCCAACAATGGGTTGCTAGATTCATCTAAAAATTTTAGGGCTGATAGAACTTGACCTAATGAACATGTTTACCTACATCAGATTTGCTCTAAATGCTTTAGTGTTTGAGATATAAGCAAAAAACTGCATTTTACCCCTATGTTCTATTTTAAGCCATGGCGGCCATGTTTTTTGACAAAATAGAAAATAAAACACAAACTTTATTCTAGATATCCTAATGATCATTCAGCTTAACTTTGGCTGGAATTGGTTCAGTGGATTCAGAGGAGATGTTTGAAATAGTTAACAACGGACGGACGACGACGGGCGCCAAGTGATGGAACGGTGAACTAAAACTACACCCGTTCTATCAGAAATATACTGAAAATGAAAAATAAACAACTTGTGCCCTTGAGAGCGCTAAGGAGGCCACTTTCCATGAATTTAATATTTTTAAGGGTAATAACTCTTAAAAAAGTCGATTGGCCACCAATATATAACTTGTTTGAGATGTTGCTTATATTAACCTAAAGTATTAGTTTCGTAAAAATTTGACAAGATTTGTACATGTGAGAGCGCTGCAAGGACCGGACAGACAGACGGACAAACACACGGACAGCCAGATGGACACAAGGACGGACGGCAATCAAAATTTTAAGCAGACCATGTTCAAGTTTAAAATTTTAAGTTCTTATATTAATTATTATTTTTTTGGCAAAAAAGACTATTTTTAAAATAACAAAAATAAAAAAACAAAAAATCGGTCTTTTGTCTTAAATCAGTGGATTTGATAAAAAAATAACACTCTGTAAAAATTAGACCAATGCGACAGTTATTAAGTTTGGTACAGTGTTCCAATTTCATTATATATGGAAAATTTAATACATTGTCTTGTATCGTTTCTTTTGTTGACTAGTATACTATTGTGCAGAGTCAGATTATGTACACATAATGGCTGTTACTATTTACCTCCCATGTACTTCGACATGAATCTTTAAGCAAACACTTATTTGTCTCTATGTCGATTTCACTGTGTCAAAATTGAAATTGAAGAAGAACTACAGAACCGTTCTTTCTATTCTAATATATAATGAATCTAACTTATGCAAAAGAACTTGAAATAAATGCGGAATGTGTCCATTGGACACAGATGATGCTCCTGCTTGCATATCATAAAAGTTATAAATGGACATAACTGAAGAACGGTAAAAGTGACACTAACCAAATGTGTACTTTATGTAATTTTTATGGTCATAAGTATTGTGTAAAAGTTTCATAACATTTGGTTGAGGCAAACTAAAGAAAGAAAAAAGAAACGAAAAATTCAGCAACTTTTTCCCTTTGTTAAGAGGCATGGCTCTAGAACAGTAAAAGTGACACCACCAAAATTCAAACTTGATCTCTATTTGGTGGTTTTAAGCATTGTGTATAATTTAAATAACATTTGGTAAAACAAACTAAAGTTAGAGAACGGAAACGAAAAATACAGCAATACTTCTATTTGTAAAAGGGCATAACTCTAGTACGGTTAAAGTGACACCACCAAAATTCAAACTTGGTCTGTGTTTTGTGATTAAGTTTCATAACATTTGGTTGAGGCAAACTAAAGTTAGAGAACAGAAACCAACTTTGGGACGTACAATGGTAAACCTTAATGCCCCCTCCGCCACGGCAGGGGCATACACATGTGTAAATATAACAATTGATAAAATTGAGCAAAATTCCACGAATGATCTTTGCACATGGTGGTCCTAAGATTTTGAGAATCAAAACAGTATATGCTAGTTAGGACCAGCAAATTTTCCTCAAGGCCCACAAGGAGAATATGTTTTGAAAACTATAAAGATGCGATAACTCTGCCTTATACAGATAATAATTCAATTAGGTTATTTAAAAAAAAATTGATAGACAAGCTGTCCTTTTCCATCATATACCATACAAACATTGACAAAGTCTTGCACAATTTAAGATAGATCGTTGGTATATATTTCCTCAGATAGAACACGTAGAATTTGTATGCCCCAACCGTAGCAAAGGGGGCATTAAGTTGTACTCTTGTTCGTAAGTACGTCCGTTCTAGAGTTATACACCTATACACAATGCTTATTACTATAAAATACAGATCTAGTTTGAATTTTATTGGTGTCACTTGTACTGTTATTGAGTTATGCCCCTTTAAAAATGGAAAAATTGCTGAATTTTTCGTTTCCGTTCTCTCTCTTTCGTCTGTCTGACATAATTCATCTTACCCTGACCTCATTTTCTTAGAACATTGATAATGTTAAGTTAATATGATACTTGTATTAAAATCTTTATATAACAGAGTTTCAAAAGTACTTCATTGATAAATAAAACCAACCAGACATTTCAGGGTGTGCATTCTTGTTTAGCAGATCTTAGGTACTTTACATATTTAATTCCAACGAACTGAATCCAGTTTGTACCAATAACATAATATAAATATATGTAGATTGTTTTCATTCATCATTGGTCGAACAGTAAATGATAATCTGTTTAACTAATGAAACACTAATTGAACAAATTAGCATGAATAATAATTGTTTTCATTTTACATAGTGTTTAAAGTACAGATTTCGTGGCCAACTTCAACCAACAATGATTAATATAGATTTGAAACAAACCAACTTCAAGCAAGTTTTCGAATTTTTTCTATTACATGTATTAACTTTTATAGACTTGAAGGCCGTACTGTTACCTATAATTGCTTACATCCATTACATTTGAACTTTGGTGCATAGGTGTCTCATTGGCAATCATACCACATATCCTTATGTTATAATAGCAAATTAGAGTTTGAAATATTTTATAGACACCTGTCTTTTGTTGTTGATTGCATATTGCTCTCTTGACTTTTTGTGGTATTTTTGTCAGACGTTGGATGATTGTCTCATTTGCTTACACGTACATCTATTTTTATTCAATTTCAATATAACAATGAAATGTATTAATTTGCAAATTAAAAATACATACTGTTTGTCTTCTTTATTATGTCTTTACAAGAAAAATTAACACAGATTTAATATGCAAACTATTATATAACTAACTAATGTTATATCTCTACTAATATAGCAATTTATGATTCTTTTAATCAATCAACAGTTCATTTCTGTATTTGAAACTCAAAACTGGCCTTCTGTAGTTTAGCTTTTCTTTTTAGTTCCCGTTAGTCATATTTATTCATACATCCCCGGCCTTTTAAATTTGGATTTCGGCATTCCGGATCATTGACAGTAAATCCAGAAAAGCCCCTAAAACGCACTAAATTTAAAAAAGCATTATTTTCATTATATACATGATTAAGTAGTATAACTCTAAACAAATTACATATCTGCAACAGAACTGATAGTTTAAATTGAAATATTGTACAAATTATATGCGATTAAAAACATTGGTCCATTCAAATATCAACTCAGTAAAGCACTATTTTAGAAAACAAAAAACCGTTTTCAGAACTCTACAATAATATTGCTTTATTTCGTAGTGATACTAGTATATCCATAAATTGATAATTGTTGATATATAATGACCATGCATGTTTGTAAAATTTGACATTTTTAATGTCTTTTTTCTTGTTGTCTCATCACAATTAATGTATAATGTGTCTGTGTATGTGTAAGTGTGAATAATCACAAACTCTTTATTTTAACAGAACAAAGGAGATAGTACCATAAATGATGCAAATGAAGAAGTGGGGAAGGAAAAATATTATGTTAATTTGGATAAAGTTACATTGATGACAACTCCCTTGTAGGGGCTTTAAAAAGTTTGATCAGGATTTTAAATACCCTTTGTATAAGGAAAAGAAGATACCACAGAATGCTGAAGTTATAAATATAACAGTTCCTGCAGGTAAACAAATATATATGTATGACAAAAGTGAATCGTGAATAATTTGCCGTATTTTTGTCTAAATGAATGGCAATTACATTCTGTACGGATGTTTTCATTAAAGGTACCAAATTTACCGCACCAGGGCGTATGCGTATAAAATGAGTAGCCTACAAATATAAAATAATTTGATTGCTGTGTAGCAAATACTGATAATAGGATAGCATGCAATTTAAAAACGAAAAAGGTCTGAATAATAAGGGAGATAAGGTATGATATAGAAAACAAACCTTTAAAGATATGAACACGAGATATTGCATATTTATTTATGTTTAACCTGACTTAGGATGGTCCTCCCAATAAAGCGTATATTAAAGGAATAATAACCGTAAAGCTCAGATATACTGAGTTTGTTGAAAGGAAAGAAATGAGTTATTATGGTTTGTTTTTTGTTTTAAACTTTAACTTTCCCAAATTTTAGTTTAAACTCAAACTGGATATATAAGAACTGAAAGGATTTTATTACACTGTTGTTTCTGTGAATAAAGATTAGATATATACCAGCCTAAGCGTTGGAAACACTAAACGTAAAACTGCAAGAACGCTTTTTCTGTTATATACAAGTGAAAATACTCGCTATTTCATTTCATTTGGTCAATGCAAAAGGTCTTATATCTTCTTGAGTTCATTGGATTATGCTAGTTTTTGTCTAATGAAACCCGGATATGCACTCCAATGCTTGTTTGTTTATGACTGGATTTTCACTCCAATGTTTTTTTCTGTTTATTTGTCTGTTTATATCCGGAACTTCTCCCCTACGTTTCCTTTTTATACACGGACTTTTACTCGCACGTTTTTCTGTTTATACCTGGACTGTCACTCTCATGTTTGTTTGTAAACACCTATATGTTCCTTTCCGTGTTTGCCTGTTAAGAAATGAACGTTCACTCCAATGTTTGACTGTTAACACCTGGACAGTGACTCCCATGTTTGTTTGGTTTTCTTATACCTTGACGTTCAATGTCTTGCTTGACTGTTAACACCTAGACTTTAAATCCGGGTTTTCACTGTTTATACATGTTTCAATGTTTTAATCTGGACTCTGGATTTTAACTGCCGTTTTGCACTGTTTTCACATTGACTCTGACTATTATGTTTGATTGCGTGTCGACATTCACTACTATGTTTGACTGTATATACCTGGACTCTTACTACTATGTTTGACTGTATATACCTGGACTATGACTACTTTGTTTGACTGTTTATTCGTTGACTTTTACTACTTTGTTTGACTGTTTATACCTTGACTCTGACTACTGTGTTTGTCTGTTTGTATCTTGACTCTGACTACTTTGTTTGACTGTTTATACGTGGACTTTAACTACTTTATTTGACTGTGTAAACGTAGACTTTGACTTCATTGTTTGACTGTTTATACCTCGACATTCACTGCCATGTTTGACTGCTTATACCTCGACATTCATTACTATATTTGACTGTTTATACATGGACTTTGACTACTATGTTTGACTGTTTATACGGGGACTTTGACTTCTTTGTTTGACTGTTTATACATGGGCTTCGACTACTATGTTTGACTGTTTATACGTGGACTTTGACAACTTAGTTTAACTGTTTAAACTTCTACATTCACTACTATGTTCTACTGTTTATACGTGAACTTTGACTACATTGTTTGACTGTTTATACCTCGACATTCACTACTATGTTTGACTTTTTATACCTCGACATTTACTACTATATTTGACTGTTTATACCCGACAGTCACTACTATTTTGACTGTTTATACTTCGACATTCACTACTATGTTTTACTGTTTATACTTCGACATTCACTACTCTATATGTTTGACTGTTTATACCTCGACATTCACTACTATGTTTTACTGTTTATACGTGGACAGTTTTAAGAAAGTGACTTAAGAGTTATGACGAAAACAAAATATTTATTTTGATGAAACAGCATTTTATATTTGAAACCGATAGAACTGTATCGGAACACTTTACAACCATGTTTGTCTTAAAAAATTAACGAAATTTAAAACAAAAAAAAAAAAATGCCTACAAATTGAATACTGTAACACCGAAACAAAATAGTACTTGCAGACTATATTTGTCAAAAAAGTGGAGAAATATCAATGCGAAAATATTGTAGATTCATTTATTTGCGTTAGTATCAAATTGTATGGTTTGAGGAAAAGTTATATTTCCATGGATATATGTTGAGTTCGTTTTTTTGTCAAGTCTGCCTACTAACATATAGAAATGTGTAATTCGTTGAATATTCAAAGTTGATTTGCGATAATAGCTAATTTGTTAAAAATCCATAATGTAATAAAACCTAAATAGAAAATAAAAATATAGTGCGAGTTGTTATCAATGCAATGCATTTTGTGTGTCATTTTATTATTTAATATATCTTCAACTGGCTAATGTGATCATATGAGATCGGTACACAAAATTAAAAAAACTACATTGATTGTAACATAATTCTGCAGGTGGTCGTGTTAAAAGGGCTTTAATATCGTTCCCTATTGATTGCCATGGACGGCAGGAAAAGTTAGTGTTTGGTATTGATGCAGGGAGAGGTGACAATCATATTAAAATCTGCCAATCGTAAGTAACACATTATCAGTATTCTCTAGATGACCAATGATTGATTCGAGCGCCACTGATACGTTTTGTGCAAGCATATTTGTTCGAATTGAAAATGCCAAACCAAACCAAGCCAATATGTTTTTGGTTATTATCAAATAAGCTACCACAATAGACAAATTCAATTAACATTGCAATTGTGTTCCATTTAAAAAAAGGAAAATCTTGAATCTTAATTTAAATCTTCATTCTCACAAGCCTGGTGATCAGCATGACTCATCATTCAACCCGACACTTTATATTTCTCTATCAATACATTACTTGAGTACATGTTAACATTAAGCATCTTCATTAACAAGAATAAGAGCCTTTTGAAAATTAATCTCCCAGACGGGTTTTGAGGAAGAACTACTAAATCGACACAGTACAATACTTAGTGGCATAATCACGAATTGGTTGACCAATATGATGTGTCTGTCTAGCAGCTTATGAAAGACATTATATGCCAGCCTTAGATCTTAAGACACTGGCATCATGATCTGATCACTATTACAAAGTGACGTGATGATCGATGTTATCAGATCGTCTGCGACAGAACCCTCTCCATATTTATTTTTATATGAAGACTCTGTTTTGGATATTTTTTTGGTCCATATTTTATTGGAGGAATTGACATTACTTTAAAGCTTCATTGCCCCTTCTGTAATTTCTAATTGGTTAATGATAGGCGATACGTTACATTTATACACTGGTTGACTTGTTGTAGTTTCATCTGTAAAATTGAAACAAATTGATAGTTAAGTGCTTCTGATTAATATCTTCCATTATTTGTCCATTTGAACTGAATAGCGCTATTCCACATGAGTGTCTTTTCTTTAATTTTTACACTTATTTCAAACAAAATGTTTTTTTCTCTTTCTTCATCTTCTTCAAAATTTGTGAAATATAATTTTGATGTGCTCTTCAGATTTAAACTTTACCTTTTTTTTAAATTACTTAAATTTTAATTTTTCTCTTTTTTCTGCTTTGGTATCGTTAATGTTTTGATCTCTCTATTGCTCCATGGTAAATTTGAACTTGTGATTTGGTATTTTGGTTGAACTATTTTTTTTATTGCCTGTGACAATATTTCTTTAAATTCATTGCAGTATACTTGTATCCTTTTTTGTTGTTGATAAAATTGATCAACTCTTTATTAAGGTATTCGTAAGATCCATTCCTATTGCCCTTCTCATAAATATATACTTTCTTTTGTACTTGCTACTTTGAGGTTGCTTTCAATTTTGCATCAAGAAGATATGATATGATTGTCAAGGAGACATCTCTCCACGAGAAAACATATGACGTAGATTTGAACAAATATAGGTAAACGTACGGTCTTCAACCATGAGCAATCCCATACCGTATAATGAGATATAAAAGGTCCCGTCATGACAAATTGTGCTCAAACCCTACTTTTATCTTGTACAGTGGTATAACAGCATAACATAAGAGCAACTGTAAAAATCAGTTGAAAGAGATTTGACTTATCAGGTCGACACAAAGCACAAACACTTCTTACATAAAAAGTAAATACACGAAGCACCGATTTAAGAGTACTCGCAGTCCAAAGCTTATTACAACAGTGTTCTCCAGAACAAATTATCAATCATTACACGTCCAATCAATTGAGCGTAAAGACCTCATAAACAATCTGAAAAAAAAACATCACCTTGTGTTATGTCAAAATATTAGTACTTGAAAGATCTGACTTGATTATTCAGATGGTATTTTAATAATGACTGATAAAAGTACAATTCGAACACAGTAGTGAATGTCTCTGTAATGTTCACCTATGTTTTTGTAACAAAGTTAATGTTCACATTCTCCATTTGTATAAATGAATAAAAATTATCATAGTCTCTGTAACGTTCACTAATTTGCGTCGATCTCGTTTTGGTTTATCATCTGGTTCTTCTGCTTGATTTTTCTTGACTTTTGCATCTGGTTTTCCAAAGTTTCTTTATCCGCCCCTCCCGCGCCTGTCTTGCGGGGGCATTACTTTTGTCCTCTGCCCCCTCCCACGCCTGTCTTGCGTGGAACCATTACTTTTGTCCTCCGCCTCCTACCGCGTCTGTCTTGTGGGCCAATTTTCTTCATTTTCTTATATCGACTGTCTCTTTCTTTTATATCATTATATAAATTTTCATTCTTGACCGTTGTTCTCGGTTTATACTCTAATTGTATCCTAATGGGTCTGTTCATTAGACCTTTGTATGGTGATATTTTTGTAGCTGGGTAAAGTGTTATCCATAAAAATCTCCTGGATAGCTGTTGCGCTCTCTTTCTTTTGTAGATTTTCTTTTTGTTTTGTTGATGAGTTTTCATCTGTCCTGTTTTGTAACTATTTCTGCATCTTTTTGTTTGTCTGTTATCTTCAAATGATTTGGTTTTGTAAAAGAACCATCGGCTCAGATCTGTTACATGGATGGCTCATTTAGGGTTGATTGCTTATCAATGGAGAAGAAATGATTTCTCAATTAACAACAATAAACTTTGTTTCTGTGCCACATGTCTCATTTCTTATTGCACTGCTAAATTCTCCCTTTATTGGAAGTGAATTTTGCAGTGTACTTAACTTGATTGTGCTCCTTTCTAACAGTGGATTTCCGTATGTTCTTTTCAAAAACTTTAAAAATTGTTTTTCTCATCCATCACATTCACATCTGCTCCACTATCGGGTTCCACCTTCACATCTACATCATCAACTCTGACTTTCACTGTTTACCGATATCTTTTGTTCCATGTATGGTCTTCCCTTTGCGTATTTTCATTATGTGCTTGGTAGTTTCTGCAAAATAATCTTCCTCTTCTTCATAAATCTGATTTTTCTGTATTTGAATCGGTTTCATTTGTATCTTCTGTTGTTTTCTTCACATTTTGCTGTTTCTGTAGTTGACAGATCTGCTCTGTTGCTGATTATTATATCTTACTTGGTTTCTCTTTTCTGCTCTGCATACTATTGCAAAATGATTATATCGTTCACAATTTCTACATTGTTTCCCTTATGCTGGACATCTTTACTCCTCACCGTGACAAAATCTACAATTACCACAAGCAGTCATTGTCGTCATATTTCTATCACTTTAATGAAACCTAGTATGTTCAAATTCCTGTGCTCTGTTGTAAGACCTGCTGCTCTGTATTTCATTTACTGCACTGAACAAATTAATATAGAGTCGAACCTTTGCTGATTGTCCTCTTTATCAGTTCCTGGTTGTTTTTAGTCTGGATAAAATGTTCTAATATTCTTTCTTCACATGTCGCTTTAAACTCACATTGAAGTGCCTTTTCTCTTAGCCTTGCCACATACGTCGCAGTATTTTCTTCAAAATCATATACCTGACGTGATGCTTGTTCCTCTTTGGTATATAGTATTTCTTCAACTTGTTCTTCAATATATCATATTCAACGTCTCCTTCTTCATTTCGTGGGCTTCTTTCTAGTCTGGATATATCTTTTCCTCCATAAATAATTAGTGCGTTCTTTATCTTCACGATAATTTATCCTAAAATATCTAAATACCCTCTTTATTCTCTCCAGCCATTTTTCTCATTGTTTAGACATTTGATCGTACGACGGTATCAATGGTTGTGATCGTAGATTCCTGGTTTTTGTAACTATTGTTATCCTCTGGGGCTCTCATCAGTCCATAATCTCTGTTTTAGCGTTATCTTCCTTTGAATTCTCTTTTTGGCGTTATTTTCTTTTTATTGTCTGTTCCGTTTAATTTTTGTCTTTGTTTATGCTGCTTATCTCTGCTTATTTCTTTGTTTTTAATCCTCGTCGCCATTGACAGATCCGAGCAAGACTTGATTATTTAGATGGTATTTTAATAATGACTAACAAAAATACGTGCGTATCGCCGTAACCACGTTACGTTATACAATAATGTCCCGAAGGTTTGTGTTGTAATTTCCCTGAGTAATCGCAGATATTACAGTACCGACAGAATGTAGGAAAGTAAGTTTTCATAACTGTATACATGTGTATAGGAGTACGTATTTGTTTGTGTTTTACTTTATGTATAACCCAATCATCGTTTATAAATCCATTTATTACATTTATTGATATAAAGCTTATTTTATTTCCAAAAAAAAAATTTTTTCATAAAACAAATAACAATTTTATAGCTGAATAGCACACTCATCCAAAATTTCACTGTATGAGTGATCTTATTTACCAATTTAAGTGAATAATCAATCAAACAATTACTAAGTACCCAGATTTTGAATACAAATTACTGATCAGTTTAAAGTTCCAATACGTAGATTTTAAGATGTGGCAAATTTGTTTGAAATTTTCTCTCAGTAAATATCAATGTCGCTATGAATAAACATAAGTGACAGACCAACTAATCTCTCCTCATTCATTGTGGATCTACTCCAGTATTTTAGAGTCTCACAATGACCTGTCACAAGGTACAGAACCAACGGGCACTGTAAGAAGGACACAAAATATTGCATGCCGTATCGGATGGAAGTCGAGGTCTGCAAATGCAACAGCTTTACCCAACGACTGATTTTCAGAGCCGCTAGTTGGCAATTCCAAGCACACAACTTTCTACCGGTCAATCTCTGTATTGAAGGAATAAAACCACTAATTAATGGTCACATTGCTTTCTATGTTAAATTCCTTGATTGCAAGCTTTCATGGCTCTTTCGTTTTAAGTTCAAATAAAGTGATACTCATTCCATGTCAAAACATTACTTTCTGGTTACCCTTGCTGGAAAAATCATCATACCTTTAATTGCATATCAGACCGCACTGGTTCCCGGAAGTTCGGAAGTACAAAACAGGTACTTTAGATCTGAGAATCAGACAATAAATGCCCTCCTGTTTCAATTTCATACAACTTTTTTATTATTTAATATAATCATTCAACAAAGGTTCTACAATGATCCACAGTCATTCAGCTTTCATTTGATACCACAATTACCCAAATATTTTACAAATTTTAAAAGTTACAGCTATGCGTAGGAACTATTTTGTTCGAAATATGTACTACTTTCTTGTATGATCTTTCAGACCGGGCCCGAATCAGTGGTTCTATACCTGAACCCTATGGTGTCTGGTGAATCGTTGTAAAATATAGCTTGTAAATATGCTATTTCGTCATGAGTTATGTCGTTAATCTTACAAGGTAGTAACTTGAATGCCAAAAAGGAGGACGTGACTGATCTGAAAAGCGCTCTTTCAACTCATTTCAACAATGGTCAACACACGGAAAAAATAGTTTTTTTTTTCGGTAGAACCCCTCTGAATCAACAGACACTGGATTGGCTCTGTGCCGCATGCGACCTGTCGTTCTTTGGCTGAAACAACTTAACACCAATACTGTCAGCAATTGCTTTTGCTTTTGTTCAAATACAATAGTAAAATATTTCATCAGATCGTTGGGCTTCAATGACTTGTTTGCAAGTTTGAGCGTCAACAAAAGCCTTATACACATCACATTTTGAGTTCTGAAGAGCAAAAGTTAAAGGTTTTGTAACTTAATATATTGTTGTCAATATAATGGAATTCTATGTGACTGCCATACAAGTGAGAGGTTTAGCTAGCTATAAAACCAGGTTTATTTCACCATTTTCTACATAAGGAAATACCTGTACCATGTCAGGAATATGGCAGTTGTTTTCCATTCGTTTGATGTGTTTGAGCTTTTGATTTTTGGCATTTTATAAAGGAATTTCCGTTTTGAATTTCTTTGGAGTTCGTTTTTTGTTTGTTATTTTACTATTTAGATAATGCGCAACAACAAGTGAAACAATAAAACTGTTTTTTCCATCATGTTCATAAATGCTGTGGCTTTTATACGAACGTCTGTTACCGTGCTTTAATTTCTTACGTCTTCAAGTAAAGATATTATAGCCTTATACTTTGCTTTTATTACAAAGAGAGTGTCGACCCTTGCTGTCCATCTAGTCTCACAAAGTTCGCCAAGCTTTTTTTAGAATCGCTGCACTTATAGTGGCATCATCAATTTTATCTAGCGGTACAAATCCAATTAACTCCTCATTTATAAAATTATTTTCATCAACAAACCTAGAACAAACAGCCATTTGTTCTAGATTTGCAACATCCTGTGCATTCACCTACCATGACAGAAAATCATTTGAGAGTCCGTGCACGAAAAAGAATTGTATTCAATATTTTTGACGAGCCAACTTCATAAGTTCATTTTGAATGTCGGGACTTAAATACTTTGCATTGTTTGCTGCGGTAGCAAGATGAGTTTGGAGAACAGGTTTATCTTTAGCGCGCCAGTGTACGAAGGAATCATAATGCCATTTTTGCGTTTAGTTTACTTATCCCATTCGTGGCACCTAAATGGAATATAACGTTGACCAAGAACAATAACTACATCTATGATATTTAAAATGATGTTTGTGTTTTCTTAACAGCATCTTCCTGTGCTTTTGAAATACTGCATGTTATACTTTTCTGCTCCCTAGACTGTACTATCATAAAATGTGATGCTTCGCGGTCTATTCTGTCTACATTAAGTAGTAAATACACCGGGGTATCAATGGCTATGAAAAAGGAAAGGAAAACATTGTATAACGTAAAACAAGAATTAAATAAATCAAAATACAGAAATTGAATCCAAATGTCGATTTTTTCCTTGTTTAGTGAAATCAAAAACGAAAAACGAAAACGGTCCGTGTATATTTGCGTCCATTCGTTTTCGTTTTGAAATATCAAAACGAAAACGAAAACGAAAGTGTTTTCATTTTCGTTTTGATTCTCAAAACCAAAATGAAAACAAAAGTGTTTTCGTTTTCGTTTTGATTTCTCAAAACCAAAACGAAAACGAAAGTGTTTTCATTTGTCGTTTTGATTTTCAAAACCAAAATGAAAATCAAAAGTGTTTTCGTTTTCGTTTTGATTTCACTAAACAAGAAAAGCATCTACATTTGGATTCAATTTCTGTATTTTGCTCTATTTAATTCTCGTTTTACGTTGTTCAATGTTTTCCTTTCCTTTATATAGCCATTGATACCCCGGTGTATTTACTACTTAATGTAGTTAGAATAGACCGCCTGATTTGAACTAAGGTGATTAATGAATCAAAGACTTTCAAATTTCCTTGTTTTTATCTATAATAAAATATAAAATTATTATATCTAAATATCAAATGAATCACAAATTTAAATAATACAATGAAATATTATATAAAGATGGTAAAAATAAAACGATTGATTACAACATCAAATTAACAAGGGAGGTTACTACTTATCTGATAAGAAAACTAGCCCTGTTGATAAAGTATGCACAGCGGTTATCAGATCAATAGTATTTAAATTGGAGATAATGTCGAGGAATGGAAAAAACTTTATCAATCTGAACAATAAGGATGCATGATCTTTACTTTTAAGTTGTAAAAGGTTAGTAATCTAAGATGATTAAAACTGATGACCTAGGTCCATCTGTCAGTATTAGTACTGTTACACGAACATTCACGACGATAATCTGTTTTTTTATTAAGATCGTTTGATTGAAAAACAAATACCAAAAGTTCACAATTCAAAATTGGATTAGCATTCAATCATTTTGCCATTCGGGCCTATTCGTGATGACTTTTACTCCTTTGTGAAGGCTATATGGTAACCTATACTAGAGAGTGTGCACGGGTTGGTTACGGAATAGAGAATAATGGGCAACAAATATAAAGAATAAAGAAAATGGACCAAAAATTAAACAAAAGAGAATAATGCGGTGTTTGAATATAAAGAATAGAGAACAATTGGCAAAAAGTATAATGATTAGAGAATAATTGGCAAAAAGTATAATGATTAGAGAAAAATGACCTAAAACATTAAAGAAACCCCAATCCAGACCATTATAATAGTTGCCTATACCAACGTTTTCTGTCTCCAGTAGATTGTTATTGGTAACCATACGTTTTCTCTTTATTTTTATGACTATCAATTAAGACGTGAGCTTCAATAATTTGCTAGAATATGGTTACTTAACGTCTTTTGCTCCTGGTGACAAAACGGAAAAGAATTATTAATTTATTGCGTCCAAAGCACTTTTCTGGTTTAATTTTTACCAGGAGGGTTAGGAGGGGGACAAACAACAGTACATTTCACCTGTTGGTACTGTAGCGTCACTCTTCTTTCATATTCTTGTGCCTGTTTTTTTTTTTATTTACACCAGGTTAGACTTTTCATTTTCAAAACCTGTCTATCCCCCACTACTCCCCTTTGCAATATAATATAATTTTATTAATGGTGGCCCTTTATGATTAACAATAATTGAAGAAAAAAAATAAATATGCATACAGCTACCGACGACAACAACAGAATTAAAGGCTCCTGACTTCAAACAGGCCAGCCCAATATATTCGAGTGATATTCCCCAACTCATACCTGGGTGGTGTAAAAATCAGTTCATAAGAACAGAATTGTCTTTCACATGAAACCACGTAAACATTGGTTAATAGTTACTTCGGTATAAATGATCGAGAAATTAAGAAGGTAAAAACAAAACAAATATTAAAATTAAGACAGTATTCATGTAATAACTACAACTTGGATACAGTCACTTTGTTCAGTTAAGAGTTTGATTTTGACAAATAGATTTCCGATAATTGTTCTGCATAAAACGATATGGGAAAGCACATTGACATAGTTTTCTAAACGTTTTTTGGAACCCAATGACATTGCATAGTGTTGCAAACTGTAATGTGAAGATGTGCATGAAATTGCGGAGGTTATTGGAATTTCGGTCTGGTCAAACCAAAGTTTTTAAAATTGTTTTTTGCTGCTTCTCTACAAGCACGCGGCATTAATAAGTAAAAGCAGAGACTTGTCGGCTCGGAGTCAAAATATTAAATCCGCGTAGGATAACATGTCTTCCTGCGAACTATAACATCGCGAAGTAGCACGTCACGCTCAGTGTGTCGGTATAATCCAAAGCAGGGTTAATAATTCATATTACAATAACATGTTCTCGTCCTGAATATGCATTTAATTTACCACTGGACATTAAAAAGCCATCCTTCATTACCATCTCATGCACAACCTTGCATAAAAGAGTGATTTTGCGGTCGTGTAATGGTATGACGTTTGTCGTCGTCTTCCGAAGACATTTGGTTTCCAAACAATAACTGGAGTATACATGTAAGTGTATGGATCTTTATGAAATTGTACCACAAAGTTTCATACTACATAAGGAAGGTTGAAATGGATTTGAGGGTTATTAATTGTCCCAACTTTGTAGGAATTAAGGGAAAAAAAAAACATTTTTCTTGTTTCAGGACAATAACTTAATTATAAGTGTATGGATCTCAATGAATTTGTACCACAAGGTTCCATACTTCATAAGGAATGTTGAGACTGATTTTGGGGGTTATGGTCCAAAACGTTCAAGAATTACGGACCAAAACATCGGGGAAAAAAACTAGGATTTTCTGGTTTACGGGCAATAACTTCAGTATAAGTCTAAAATGAACCGTTTTAGGAAAAAGGGCTTAAAAATAATACTTTTCTTATACTTTGCATTCGTTGCTCATATCTTGACCAATTCAATGGGGTTTAATTCATAGTCTTGAATTCTTGGGTTTTTTTTATATGCAGAATCTTACCGTCTATTTATAGATTCTTATTTTGGGGTCCGTTTTCAATTCTGTCCACATGAAGGTCCAAAGGGTCCAAAATTAAACTTTGCTTGATTTTAACAAATAAAATAGACTATTATGGTTCTATGCTTCGGTGAATCTAACCGTGTATTTAGATTTTTGATTTTGGGCCCGGTTTTCAAATTGGTCTACATTAAGGTCCAAAGCGTTCATAATCAATTTAAGATTGATTTTAACAAAAATTGAAATCAAGGGGTCTTTTGATTAGTTAATCTACGCATGTATGTTGGATATTGGATCATGATAGGTAAATATCAAATTTCATTTTTACAGCGGATGACCGTGAGGGCATTCCGGTGTTATGTTGCCACAGACATTTCTACCCACATGACTTGGGTTTTTGACTGATAACCGAACGTATTTCGTATAATTACGCGGATATCATCGAGTGCAAAATAACACTCCTTATCGCTTGTTATATACTAATTTCATCAATAAATATTCATGAAAATAATTTTAAGAACATAGATAAATGAAAATTTTTTGTCGTGAGAAATATATTTATCATATACTTGTAGAAAATAATGGTATAATTGTACCCCTTGATAAAACTTATTTGTAATTTGGCCTTTTCAGAATCTAAAGGACTGTCAGGTAACTGCGAGTACTCTCAGATCTGTTTCTAGTGTCTTTTTGTTGTTGGGATGTACAAGTTCCCTGCCACGTCCACTTGTATTTTTGTCCATCTGATGAGTTAAGCCTTTTTCAACTGATTTTTATAGTTCGTTCTTATGTTGTACTGTTATATCACTGTCCCAGGTTAGGGGGAGGGTTGGGATCCCGGTAACATGTTTAACCCCGCCACATTATGTATGTATGTGCCTGTCCCAAGTCAGGAGCCTATAATTTAGTGGTTGTCGTTTATGTGTTACATATTTGTTTTTCGTTCATTTTTTGTACATAAATAAAGCCGTTAGTTTTCTCGTTTGAATTGTTTTACATTGTCATTTCGGGGCCTTTTATAGCTGACTATGCGGTATGGGCTTTGCTCGTTGTTGAAGGCCGTACGGTGACCTATAGTTGTTAATTTCTGTGTCATTTTGGTCTCTTGTGGACAGTTGTCTCATTGACAATCATACCACATCTTCTTTTTTATATTTGGGTAATCTCATTGTTCGTACACCAAAAAGAAAATAGCGTTACGTCATTGGATCAATTTCCTTTGTTTACGACGTTTAAAACCAATCATAACGTTTTGGTGTACGCTTTTGAAAATATTACCCAGAATGGATTAGATTCTGAAATGGCGAAATTATTGTCTTAGCCGTGTGATATGACTTTCGTTATCAACTGTTTCCGGTATATATCAACTGCTTCCGGTTTATATCAACTGCTTCCGGTTATTATCGCATGCCTTTCTTTAACGTTATCGCTAAGCATTTCGACGTCTTTCTGTAAATTCCGGAAAATAAAACCTCAGTGGTACATTTTAGTGAAAAACATAACTAAATAGAATAAAAGAACGAATATTTAGAAACAGGAAAATTTGTATATTAAAAATGAAAAACAAATAATACAATAAACGAATTTTATAAAGTTTATAAAAGGTTTACTGGTCTGTATGGCTTCTGCTGAAGTATATGATAAAAAGAACATAACATGTCATTTTTCATATCAGACCCCTTATCAGCCCATGGTCAAAATCATCCCTCGAGCCTGTCGGCTCTCGGACTGATATCATGACCTATTGCTGATAAGGGGTCTGATATGAAACATGCCATGTTATAATCTATATTTATTATCATATACTTAGAGCAAATAACATATAGTTTTTACAGCATGATAATAGCATTAAATTTACGTGAATTCCATATTTTTGGGAAATGGTTTTTAGCGGGCTGATATGAAAAATTTATCACATGCTTCAACTATTATCACATGCCTTTCCGTAACGTCATCGCATGGCATTTCGGTGATACTCGGCAAATTCCGGAAAATACACCTGAATGGTACATTTTTCAGTGAAAAACATTACAATTAAAGTCGGGTACTAAACAATTATTACGATACAATATAATTAAAACATATTATGTAAAATGCAAAAAAAATTAATAAAAATGATACAATAAATGCATTTTTTAAAGTTTCCAGCATAATTTAGAAAGTTACTTTACAAATGTTAACTTTTCCAAACAGTGTTCATTATGTTTTGTTGGTTTTTTTTATCGTCAATATAAAAACATATTATGCTGTTGTTCTTTTCCTCTGTTGAGGCATATGATAGAAAGATTTCATATCGGATGTACTACATTTTGAGTCCGTAAACTTTTCACTTTTTGAACTTCTACGTGAGAATCACTAAAACGTATCAATATATCAAACTATTATTTTTCTCCATTGTTGAAGCATATGATAAAAAGATCATAACATGGCATATCAGATGTATTATCAGCCCTCGGTCAATATCAGCCCTCGAGCCTTCGGCTCTTGGGCTGATATTGAACCTTGGGCTAATAATACATCTGATATGAAAAATGCCATGTAACAATCTGATAATATCAATAACAAATCAAGAATACCGAAAATTTGTGTTAACGTATGCGAAAGAATATCTAAAGAACGTTTTGCAATACAAACGTGGGAAAATATGAATGCCTACTCAAATCCAATCTATTAGAAAACTAATTATTACAGAAGAGTGTCCACCATGCACTTGCACTGCACTATCATTAGAATAGTAGAATAGAATGATATACAAATGGATGAAAATTATACTAAAAATATAACTGTTTTACAAATATCGATATAATATATAACACCAAACCAGAGTATCATGGGTCAAATTTATTTGTTCAGTGTATGTTCACTGGTGTTAATATGTCCTTTGATTGAGTTAAGCTATTTCAGTTGATAATTTATAGTGTGTCTTTCTATGTTGTGATGTTACACTATTGTTTCAGAAAAAGGGTGAAGGTTTGGTACCATTGAAACGTTTAAACCCGCTGCATTTGTTTGCACCTGTCAGGAATCTGATGTTCAGTAGTTGTCGATTGTTGATGTGGTTCATAAGTGTTTCTCGTTTCTCGTTTTTTATATAGATTAGACCGTTGGTTTTCCCGTTTGAATGGTTTTACACTAGTAATTTTTGGGGCCCTTTATAGCTTACTGTTCGGTGTGAGCCAAGGCTCCGTGTTGAAGACCGTACTTTGACCTATAATGGTTTACTTTTATAAATTTTGACTTGGATGGAGAGTTGTCTCATTGGCACTCATACCACATCTTCTTATATCTATATACAGATAACAAATGATTATATCACTACAATATAACAGTTATTATGGTGAGCTTGAATGTCCTGTCATTCATTCATCATCCACACACTAATTTGTCTCAGAAAAAAAATATCTATGTACCTCAACCTTACTTTCAGGTATAGAGATGTGATTTTTTTTGAGACAAGTGCTTGTGACCATCCACCAGAACTTGCGGTCATCCGATGTTCAATACTTCAGTACTTTGATTTAAGTTCATAGACCACATTCATTCTGTGTCAGAAACCTATGATATGTCAAATATTTAATCACTATCAAAATTCAGAGTTGTATTGCACAATTGATAGAAAGTGTAAGTAAATTCACAGTTAAAAATAGATACCGCATTAAATTTTAATTTTATAGAAGAAATTATGTATAAATATAGTTTGAAATTTTCTATTCAATAATAAATAGATCGTTTTAAAAATAATAAAAGGTAAGTTTTATGGATTTTTTAAAGATATTGTATTAATGATGAGTGATATTTTGTGAATTGTTTTTTTTTTTATTTCTTTTGTAAATATTTTTAAGAACTTGGTGGTAGGTTTGTTTTTATTCTATATAAATTAATTTATATATAATTCTTTTATGAACCTAACCCCTTGACAAACCTAGCTGTTTTTGTCCATTGATAAATACTAGAGGATTAAATTCTTGGTGCTGAATCTAACCTTGTACAAATGTATTTAGATTTTGGATATTGGACCACATTCTGTACGTGCCTGTCTCAAGTAAAGGGCCTGTAGTACAGTGGTTGTCGTTGGTTCTTGTCTGTCATATTTGTTTTTCGTTAATTGTTTTGTTTAATCTTAGGCCGTTAGTTTTCTCAACCGAATTGTTTCATATTTTTCATATTGGGACCTTTTATAGCCTACTATTTGGTATAGTGTTTTTCACATTGTTGAAGGCCTTACTGTTACGTTTAATTACTTACATCAACTTTATTTGAACCTTGGTGGATAGTTGTCTCAGTGGCAGTTATACCTCATCTCCTTATTTTATGAAAGTCCAATTTTAAAATTTTTCAGGTATATGACCACATTTATTCTGTGTCAAAAACCTATGCTGTGTCAAATATTTAATCAAAATTCAAATTCAGAGCTGTATCAAGCTTGAATTTAGTGTCCATACTTGTTCTTACTGTTCATGGTTCGACATCTGCGGTCGTGTCATTCTGTGCCCCGCTGAGCATTTTGTTTATATTTACAATTCATTGGATATGTAATTTAACTGCAAAAGCCACCAAGGGACGGTGGTGCATGGCAAACTGGGAGTTAGACGCACATTGTATACATACTAGTATTTATAATTTGATTAAAATACCTCGTACCTGATGAAGAGGGGTTACTATACATTGTATTGACTCCAGGCTGCACCAAGGGAACATGTCATACACAATTTACTTGTGAAAAGAACACTGGAAAAAAAGTGCTTTAAAAAAGCCAATACGTGCAGAATATCAACCGTCAAGTAGCTGAATATGATTAATTTTACGTTAAATGACTATATTTCATCTGTAATGCTTAAAGCACACTTAAACTTAAAATCTAGTACAGAAATGAACTCCAATAAAGCATTTAAATTAACTTATATAATCGCATTTATCCGAGATACATATTAAGCTAAGACGAGGACCATATACGCTTCCGTATATATTTGCTGTCGTTATGTTCTTACATGAAACACGTATCTACTGTACAAAAAGAACGCATCAAATAATTGTAAATAATTTTAAAAAGGAAGACTAATGGCCAATTTCCCCCTGAATTTTATTCACACCATGGCCATTTTAAGCTCACTAATGGACAAAGTGAGCTTTTCTCATCACTTGGCGTCCGTCGTCGTCGTCGTCGTCTGTCGCGTCCGTCGTCCGTCGTCGTCCGTTAACCTTTATAAAAATCTTCTCCTCTAAAACTACTTGGCC
This sequence comes from Mytilus coruscus, assembly GCA_017311375.1. NCBI lineage: Eukaryota > Metazoa > Mollusca > Bivalvia > Mytilida > Mytilidae > Mytilus > Mytilus coruscus. The sequence continues at coordinate 81,250,870 of CM029603.1, read as the reverse complement.
AAATTTAAACTAACTTGGCCAAAATCATTATTGGGGTATCTAGTTTGAAAAATGTGTCCGATGACTAAAATAGAACATAGGATAGAAATGCAAGTTTTGTCTATTATTTCGTAAACCGTTATGAATAGAGAAAATCTGACATGAGCAAAAATGTTCAGAATGTTGAGCTCTGTTGTCCATACATGTCAAGATTGTCAGGCGACTTCTTATAGGAGTTATTGCCCTTAAATGACAAATTTTACCATTTTTATTTCATTTTTGCCTATTATCTTGAAAACTTTAAAAGATACAGAGAAACATTAAAATTCAAAAATGATCAGCAAGAAAAGTTCTACAAATAAGTTCAATTGTCGAAATCGTCAGCCGACTCCTTATTAGAGTTATTGCCCTTGGATGATGATTTAAACATTTTTTTTTGCGTTTTTGCCTTACAAATGTATATCTTTAAAATTATAACAGATAGATAGAAACTTTAATATGCAAAAATGATCAGCAAGACAATATCTACAATTAACAATATTGAGGAAATCGTCCGACGTCTCCTTGGAATTATTGCCCTTTAATGAAGATTTTTATCATTTTTGGGGGGTTTTGCTTTACATGATAAAAATTATAATAGATAAATAGACACTTTAAATCTCAAAAATGACCGATAAGGCAAGATCTACTAACGAGTCACTTTCCTGCCTTCTTTTGTGTTTTGAGCAAAAACTAGAGAAGATGGAGAGAAACTGTTTTTTTTTAAGCAGACTAAATGATCATCAATACAAGTCCAACGAAACAGAGATTTTTGTCATGAATTCTATTCTCGTCTTCTATGTTGGAGAGTGTCCTTTGTTGAATATGCACATAGACCTAGGTTAGCGACACAGGCTCTTTAGAGCCTCTAGTTAAAAAGTATATCAATCTGTAACTAAATTCTTAGCACACGTATCGCAACCCAATGTATGTTCTCTATGGTTCTAACAATATAATGGGTAATTCTTAAACAGATTACAAAACTATTAACGCCTAAAGGGTCTGCAAATAGTCCAAACAGGAAAACTTTTGAAAGATTTTGGCAACGTTTAAGTAGTTATCGTCAAAATGAATAAACTAAAATAAAATAGTTAACCAAACCAAAACTCTTGATTTATTTCAAACCAGGGCCATTTACAAAAAGTCTATCAATCTTGAAGTCTACTTAGATTCATAGTACCACATCCCAAAGTGAACACTCTAAGGGTTTTACAGTATGATCGCTTAATTTCAAACGTATCACCAACTTATAAACGCCTAAAGATAGCTCAAAATCGCGATTTTTGCAAATTTTTGCTCTTTAGTATTTATTCCTAAAACGTACAAGAAGGTCATCGTTAACCAAATCCAAAATTGTGTTAGAAGTAAAGCTATTCATTGTCTTTCACTAATTCATTTTGGCCATCGACGGCCTTCGATGCAAAATTTGACAAAAACATGTAAAAGCAAATTTGTATTTTCAACAGCATGCAACATGTAAGCTGAACTAAACACTAATCTCCGAAACATATCAATGAACTAAAACTGCAAAAGATATTTTAGATATATAATTTAAACTTTTTAATATAACATTTCAAGTATGATAAACATATGAAAAAAACATTAAGGACCCTGCGAGTGAAAATAAAAGATATTGAAAACTAGGCTCTAACCCTTTGCAATTTTGTATTACAATGCCTTCAACAGATACATATAGCACTGAATAGTATTTTGATTTCAGGGGAATATGTAAAACATTGTTACAATATATAACGTCATCTTCAATTTGCAATGTGCAGACCAATTTTAGATTTTGAGTGAAATAAGTCCAGGGAAAATTGGTCTCGTCACTTTCAAAGCCCCCTTTATTCCTAAAAATTGGAAGAAAGCCACATGTTTCTTAAGTGCTTATGGCTATTTCTGTGGTTGACCCAACATGCTGCCAACAATTAAGTTTCGATGTTTTACTGCTTGAAAAAAAAAATGGTCCAACAAGTTCACGGTTATGAATGATTATCAAACTATCGTTATTGCCATCACGCAAAGTCAAAACGAACAAAATAAACCACCAATTATTGAGGCAAAATAATAGAAAATGATGAAACTCAACTAGTCGCACAACCTTATGTTTTGTGATTTGTGACTTAATAAAAAAGAGTCGTAGCAATTTTATCACATATTTTATTTTTTGATATAAGTCAAGTAAGGTGGGAAGTACAATAATGTTCCGAGCATCGTGATAGACATCTTCTTTTGGACTGCTTCCTGGTGACTCATAAGATGGCCTCCTAAACCTCGACTTGGAGTGTGAACTTATTTTTTAAATAATCTAAATAGCGTATACATATTACCGTCATAAATGCTAAGTTTGAATGTTCGTGTAATATAATATTAGCAGCTGAGGGGGTCGGTTCAAATTTTTCACATAAGATTTGTTGTTGAAACCCCCTCACCATCATTCTTAAAAACCGCAAAATGACCCCCCCTAACAACATAGTTTCAAAAGTTTGACCACCCCCAAAAAAATCCCCATCAATTAACAGTTGTGAGAAGTAGATGACTACCAGCTACATAGTAACAGGCTTTGAGAAATTCTGAGTATAACAAAGAGTTTTTCTTCTTGATGTTTTTTTTTTTTGTCAAATAAGAATATCTGACACTTGCATGTAGAAAAATTGACAAAATAAGCTTTTTAATGAGAAAAAAAATATTGCAAATTAACTTGAGCCTTCATGTACAGAATGACGTCATACCTATACATATTGTTCCTGATTTTGAAAATGCTAATGCTTAATAAGTAAAGCTATTAAAGTCACTATAAACAAAATTTGTTTATATACATGAGCATGCGCAATGAAAAATGAATGGGATGACGAAGAAAGAAAAAAAGAGAAATTTCTTTTTCCAATTTACCTTATTTTACTGCAACCTATAATTCTTCAAATTTTATATAGATGAACTTTCAATAATGATTTTTACTCTTTATTTTGAATCAGTGGCGGATCCAAAACTTTTTATAAAAGGGGGCACTGACTAACCTAAGGGTGGGCCCGCTTCAGTCATGCTTCATTGATTCCCTATATAAGCAAAAAAAATTACCCACAAAAGAGGGGTCAAGTCAGGAACATTTGGTCTTTGTAAGTCTTGTATATTTTGTATATTTTTAAAATTTTGGTTCATTTAGATGTTTTAGAGTTTAGTGTGATTTTCTCAGAACTAAAAATGTACACATTTTGTTTAGGGGCCAGCTGAAGCACGCCTCGGGTGCATGATTTTCTCACTGTGTTGAAGACCCATTGTTGGCCTTAGGCTGTTTTCTGCTCTTTGGTTGGGTTGTTGTTTCTTTGAAACATTCCCCCTTTAAATTCTCAATTTTATTATAATATTTCAACGTGAAAATGTTTTACGTGTATTGTTTTGTATGTGTGAATGCCATGGTGCCCATCAAGTATTCTTATGAGGGTCTGGATAGAGTTTACAGAATAAAGACGAATGGATCAAATCTATAGAAAAATAGACCCCCCCAAAAAAAAAGAAAGAATAGAAAAAATAGAAAAAAGAATAAAGAATAGAGAATAATGGGGTGTTAGAATATAAAGAAAGAGAAAATATATGGAATAGAGAAAAATTACCTTAAAAATTAAAGAATACAGAAGTGAAAGACCTACCATCCAGACTATCTAATATTCTTATTCGATATCTTTGTAATAATTTTATAAAACAATTATACCTATTATCAAGTGATTTAAGAATATACACACCTTCTATCCCAAGAATCACATCAAAATGATTTAAACACTTTAGAAAGTTGACTATGCGTGTTCAGAAACTTTCCTGTGGTCAAAACTAGGTTAAAATGTTTCATACAGTTAAGTATCACTAGAATTGTAATTTTACACATCCTATGGATAATGAACCATAACAGATGACTGTGATATAAAGGAGTGCTCGGATTCACTACCTAGAGAGATTAGGCATCCTGCTGGTGCTTTACACTATCAAAGATTTAACAATGACACTCACTTCAATATCGTCAACAATCTATGTATATACTTGTCAGTCATAAAAACTTTAATCGGGTGACACCCCCCCCCCCCCAGTAAAGATATATTTTTAATGGTAACTCCCCCCCCACCAGTATGATATTTTTGGCAATGACCCCCCTAAGATGCACCAAACCCCTCAGTTGATAAATCATGACTGTTCCCTAATGGCTGATTGGCCTCAGTCATCATGCAATTCTAATAATCTTAGATAACCAACTTTTCAAACTTAAAAGTAAAGATCATGCATCCTTATTGTTCAGAGTTATAAAGTCTTTTCAATTCGTCGAAATTATCTCCGATTTAAATACTATTGATCTGATAACCGCTGTGCATACTTTAACGACAGGGCTAGTTTTCTTATCAGATAAGTAGTAACCTCCCTTGTCAATGTGATGTTGTAATCAATCGTTATATTTTAACCATTTTTATATAATATTTCATTGTATTATTAAAATTTGTGATTCATTTGATATTTAAATATAATAATTTTATATTTTATTATAGATAAAAACATGGAAATGTGAAAGTCTTTGATTCATTAATCACCTTAGTTCAAATCATAAGTCAGGCGGTCTATTCTGTCTACATTAAGTAGTAAATACACCGGGGTATCAATGGCTATATAAAAGGAAAGGAAAACATTGTACAACGTAAAACGAGAATTAAATAGAGCAAAATACAGAAATTGAATCCAAATGTAGATGTCGAAAAACGAAAACACTTTTGATTTTCATTTTGGTTTTTGAAAAATCAAAACGAAAATGAAAACACTTTCGTTTTTCGCTTTGGTTTTTGAGAAATCAAAAACGAAAAACGAAAACACTTTTGTTTTTCATTTTGGTTTTTGAGAAATCAAAAACGAAAAATGAAAACACTTTCGTTTTACGTTTTTCGTTTTTGATATTTCAAAACGAAAAACGAATGGACGCAAATATACACGGACCGAAAACACTCTTGATTTTCATTTTGGTTTTTGAAAAATCAAAAACGAAAAATGAAAACACTTTCGTTTTCCGTTGGGATTTTTGAGAAATCAAAAATGAAAAACGAAAACACTTTTGTTTTTCATTTTGGTTTTAAGAAATCAAAACTCTTTCGTTTTTCGTTTTTTGTTTTTGATATCTCAAAACGAAAAACGAATGGACGCAAATATACACGGACCGACAAGCCCCTTCCTTTGATTTTTACAGTTTTTTATTTTATTGTTTCCTTACACAACACGATCCGTGATTAGGGTAGGGTTGAGCGTTTTAACCTCATTGCATTCTGTATGTACCTGTCCCAATTTACTTCACATTACTGAAAGTCTTCTCAATAAAAAGGATCAAATTGCCCCAGACAAATGGCCATATATATTTCCATTAATGCATGTTATCCAGTTTGTCACATGACATGTGGATCTTTTTTTAGGCCACTTTTCTCTATTCTATATACTGTTTGTATGAGGGTCTTGAGGGTAGGGAGGTCCTTCATTTCTGCATTCTCTATTTTTTAGACCACCTTTCCCTTTCTCTATTCTATATACTTTTTGTCCATTATTCTCTATTCTTTATTTTTTTTGCCCATTATTCTCTATTCTGTAAACCCCCATCCACACCCTCCTACATGTACATGTATATATAGGTATAGGTATCTAAATGTCCTTCAAAGCTAGATCTTATATATGCCAATTCCTGGTTTGATTTTTGCAAGGCAATAAAATATGTACTGGCATTTAAAAGCGCAATACCGACCGTTCAAGAGCCTCATTGGTAGTCATGGTCCTTAAAGAATAACCTCATCGTTGTCGTCATAGCCCAATTAAATGTATGAGTTCATTGTTGAAGACACAAAAAATTAAGTATATTTGTAGGTAGGGAGGTAGTCATAGTTGCCAACTGACATGATATTGGCGTGTAATACACGCTTTTTCAACGGTTTACACGCGAGGATTTTGTCACATGGCGTGTACACGCAATTACACGCTTTTTCGTTGTTTTGATTTTTTGGTCGTTTGTGATATCGCGATTCTCGGGTTTTTTCATTATTAGACGATAAATACCGAAAAATTCGAAGTAATTGTTTGGTCGCCAGGTAGTAGTCCAAATAATTATGACGTCTAAAAATAATAAAAGAAGATGTGGTATGATTGCTAATGAGATAACTCTCCACAAGAGACCAAATGACACAGAAATTAAAAAATAGGTCACTGTACGGCCTTCAACAATGAGCAAAGCCTATACCGCATAGTCAGCTTTAAAAGGCCTCGAAATGACAAATGTAAAATAATTCAAACGAGAAAATTAATGGCCTAATTTGTGTACAAAATAATGAATGAAAAACAAATATGTAACACAGCAACAAACGACAACCACTGAATTACAGGTTCCTGACTTCGGACTTGGGGCGGTGCGCCATCATAAAACAGGTCATGCTGATCCCTGGCACATACAGAATGTGGCGGGTTAAACTAGAAAGGCTATTTTTTATTTTTGCTGTGAGGAAGGCGTCCCAAAAAAAATTATAAAAAAGCCGTATAAAATGTCATAATTATTTGGACTAGCATGACTAGGGAGGTAGGAAACAACTTAATTTTTCTTGTTTAAGCTCTATTTATTCTATGTATATGATAATGTTTTACAAATTAATTTGGTTCTTTATAATTCAGCACTCCATCAACATACTGATGATAACGTGCCGGTGTTGAAATAAAGAGCAAATTTATAAACAAACAATTAAACTTGCATGTTTATAACTGACAACAGAAAATGAAAAAGCTTCAGAACAAAATTATAACCAAATAAACAATTAAGCCTGTGACAATTATGCTTTTATTTTTGCACTAAGTTGATTGAAATCTGTTCAGAAATGACACCACAATATTTGTTAAGTTCTATAAAGATGAAACATATAATAAAAAATCACAACATGCACAAGTGACAATCAGTGGCGGATCCAGAGGGGGTCAGGGGTTGGAACCCCCTTTTTTAGACGATCAATGTTTTTCAATGGGGACATATGGTTGGAACCACTCACCCCTTTTTAAAATGACTGGACTCGCCCCTGACAATACTTAGAGATCGTATATCCACCTAACAGCCTAGCATATGATTTGACTGATAAAAATGTCTCAAATCTGGTCAATATAGCGAAGGTATCAAGCCAGGGGACAGCACTCGTCAGTCTAAACATATGATTTTTTTTCAAATTCCAAAACTTGCACTGGATTTTTTAATATAAATTGTTAAAATTCAAGCTTTCTTTAAAAAGTGAATAAAATAAGGAAATGAAAGTTGTATGATTGCCAAAAAAAAAGTTATCTAATTATGCTATAAAAGGACAGGCATCGATAAAACTACAATAACTACAAAACAAATGTTTTTTATATATATATATATCGTACTCACGGGTTTGTCCTATTTCCAATGCCAATAAATAAGACGTCAGCGGCAAAAATGGCGTGCCTCAATAGTTAATCGAAACCCCTCGATGGCTTCCACATCAGCAATCGCGTAACATATCTCCGAATGAATCATGTGAATTATAAATAGGCTCTATTTTAATTATTTTGCACTTAGTTTTTTTTCTCCTATAGATTTAATGTAACTATGAAACCTAAATATTAAAAGACTAAAACTTTGTTTAGATTAAAAGTTGTTGAACTTAAAAACTTTTATATATACTATCCGTGTAATTGTCTCCTTACAGACAAAAATAATCAGCAAGCACGACCAAGCAAACAAGCAAACAAATTGAAAAGTTATAAATAGCTACCTTTTTCAACGCCCGTATATTATAACACACGAACACACACAACGGTGAAATTCACGTTTAAATATTTTTAACAATTAAATATATATTTCTGGGACTATTATACTAAGTATTAGTATTTTACAATAGTCCCAGATATATTCACTTCACTTTTGCGAAACCGTATCACATTGAACAAGAACGAGTAAAACTTATTTTATTACAAAGACAAATGTTTAATAATTACGTAGAAAAAAAAGAAGGATAAAAGGATATTTAATGAAATATATTAAAAAAAAAACATCACTTAGAGATAAAAGAACGTCACGTTTTAGTTTTCGATTTTATTTTTAAAGGGGAGCAACCCCTGATACACACTGGGAAAGTTTCACCCGTTTTGTATCCAAATTATTAAAATCGGAACACGGCTGAACACGGTCTGACAACATCTTAACGTAATTTTGTATCCATGGTCTGATTTCGTCTGAAACCGTCTTAACAGATCTTAATCGCTCGCTAGAACACTCAGTCTTGTTTATCTTGACATGCCTTAACGAACTGAATTATCTGATGGGACTATCGATCGGAACGGCGTCTGAAAGTCTGAAAATGTCTTGACGTTTTTCTCTTGCGGTAAATTAGGTCGATTCAGACTTGATCAGACCAAAATGACCGAAATCTGGCTACTAGTGAGTAAAACATAGGAGTTAAAGTTCAGGTATAAACAGTAAAACATAGGAGTAAATGTCCAAGTATAAACAGGTAAAAATTGAAGAAAACATTCAGGTATAAACAGTCAAACATCGAAGTGAAAGTCCAGGTAACAATAGTTCAACATTGGAGTGAAAGTCCAGGTAACAATAAAAAAAAAACATAGGAGTAAAAGTCCAGGTATAAACAGTAAAACATTGGAGTTAAAGTTCACATAAAACAGTATAACATTGAAGTGAAAGTCCAGGTATCAACAGTAAAACAAAGGACTGAAAGTCCAGGTAAAAATAGTAAAACATTAGGGTGAAAGTTCTACAAGGTCTCATATGTCAAATTGAGATGTTGGATCTTAAAGGTTAAGAATACAATTTATTTCAATGTTTCTATGAACTTATTATTGATTTCTATACTATAGTTGTGGGGTTTGCAAGTATATTGTTGTTTAGAATTGGTTGATCTATACGATGTGTCTGTGTCTTAACTAACTAATGACATTTTTACCACGTCTTAGATTGTGGTTTAACATCTATGTCGTCTGTCTGCTAAGTACCGAACGTGACCTATTCCCGAATATGACTGTTATACCGAGAGTGAATTTACATTGCTATACGACGTGTCTCGGTATTTTGTACATCCAACATTCATGCATTTATTTTGATGTTTTTGTTATGGTTTCGGTTGCATAATGTGTTATGTCGTATCGTTTGTTGTCAAAATAATTATAAAATTGCCTTTCAATCCCATCATTGTCATATTCCCGAATACGACTGTTATAAAGAATGTAAATTTGCATTGCTGTGCGGCGTGTCTCGGTGTTTTGTACATCCAACATTAATGGATTTATTTTGATGTTTCTGTTATGGTTTTCTGTAAGCATCATAAATATTTGTGTCGATGAATTATGCGTTTAATATGGATTTATCTAGGTATGTTTCAATTGGCTTATCATATGGGGATCGTGTAACAGTATAAGTGCGGTAAATTTGTTTCTTTTTGTTGACTTTTCAATATTCTACAATTTTCATTCGTAATTCTGATTTTATTTCTTTTGCTGGATAGTAGGTCTTCTTTATCATTGTATATATATTAATTCGTTTAATGTTTCAATATGACATGATATTTTGGTTTCAGAAATAATTGTTAAAATACTTTTGCTGAAGAAGATCATGTTTCTATTTGCCCTGATGCATTTGATAAGTGTATTTTGTAACATGATTCTATCTATATATCAAAATAAATATGCTATCCAATATTGCAAAAATTAGAAATATTCAAAATATGAAAACACTTTTATCAGTTTGTTAACAAGAAACAAAATAAACGATTGTCTTATTAACCGGACAGTCACCAACGGCAACATAGAATATATTCTCATCAAGTTTTTGTTAAATACTGTACAATCATTAAGTTTCTTAAAAAAATGCAAAATACTATATAAGTATTAGAAGATATGGTGGGATCCCAATGAGAAAACTATCCACGAAAGACCAAATAACTTAGATGTAAACAACTATAGTTCACCTTACGGTCTTTAATCATGAGCAAAATCCATACCTTTTAATATGATATGAAATGCACCGTCATGACAAAATTTAAAACATTTCAAACGATAAAACAAACGTCTTAATATATGTACACAACAATAAAATAAAAAGAAATCATATAGACAGCACCCAACGACAACCACTGAATTACAGTATCCTGACCTTCGAAAGGAACATATTGAGTGTGGCGGGTTTGAACATGTTTGCGAGCGTTCTTACTTCCCTCCTCCATTACCTGCCAAAGTGGTGTAACGGCATAACATAAGAACAACCTGTAAAATCAGTTGACAGAGGCTTGACACATCAGATCGAAAAAAGAACAAAACGACTAAATACACATAGAACCGATCAAAGAGTGCGTGCAGTTGATGAAAGCTATTTTGAAGCTAATTAGAATTAAAAAAAAAACATAAATCATGTTTCCAAGACCAAAATATCAATCAGTACACATCCGATGGATTAAGCGTAAAGACGTCAAAACCAAGCTGAGAAAAACACCTTAAGCAATGCCAACAAATTAGTATCCACAGTATGTATGATTGTAAGTGTTCATTACTTTTATAGGAATGCTTTTTTAATTATGTCTAGAAGAGGGGCGAAAGATACGAAAGGGACATTCAAACTCATATGTCGAAAACGAACCTACAATGCCATTGCACTAAAGACAAGCAGCCGGAAACAATACACAACGGAGAAAAATAAAGCTTGAGCAACACGAATCTTAATAATAAAACAATCAATGTTAGTAGGGATATAAGCGAGATTCAAAGACCTTATTGCAGCGATTAATTGATAACTTTTAATAGTTTATTCAAAGGATCAGTAAGTTCACATGGATCGTATCTAAATTCACGAGCTTTAAAGACAACCTCACCATAAAACCAACAACAAAAAAATCAGCATAGATACCAGGATTAAAATCTGTACATCAGACGCGAGTTTCGTCTACAATTCACTCATTATATATATTGGATATGTAAAAAGATGATGTGTGCTGATGTGAATGGTTGTACACGATATACGTGTAATTGCACTTTAGTGTGCTATATTACACAATTAGAAACCTCTTTGACTCTTTAATAAATTCATATACATTCTTTAAAATTCTTTCATTTTCAACATTAGCTAATGGTTAAGATGTTCAAATTTAGTGGAGAGTTCTCTGGTAACCAGTTCAGATTATTAGATAGTTTGATTATTATATTTGCATAATTAGGACATTCAAAAAAGAAATGATATGAATCTTCACGCTTAGCACCACAACTACAAGACGGATCTGAAATGATATTGACTCTGTTAAGATCATAATTCAAAAAAGAGGCTGAGCATCTAAGTTGAGTCAAAATGATGTTGAGTTTACGATTGCCAAATTCATAATGTTTAGGAACTTGGGCTTTTAAATTCAGTTTAAGATTTTTTAATTCGGTTTGAAATTTACATAAAAGAGTCAATGTTGCGGGTCACCACATTAAGGTTATTCCACAGTCGTATAGTTGCAGTTTGGAGGATTCTTGGGTCAATGAAAGTCTACAAAAAGGGTATATTATACCATTCCCATTACGTGAGGTGTAAACAGCTGTACTTTGGATTGTTGGTGGAATTAAATTGCACAGAAAGGCTGGTGCATTAGTAAGTTGAATATAATAAAATAATTTTAACTTCTTCCGTTCTCTTCGTTCAGATAGAGTTTCCCAACCAATTTCATCATAAAAATTCTACTACTAGTAAAAATAGGAAGACCTGTTACAATTCTGGCTGCCTCAAGCTGCAGCTGCTCTAATTTGTTACAATAACCCACACCCATATTATCCCAAACTTCACAGGCATATTCGATTAACGGTCTTATAAAAGCCAAGTATAGCTTTTCTAAGTTATTCCTACTTATTCTGTACTTTAATTTTCTAAGTACATTCAAATGTTTAGATACATTTTTTATGATACTTTCCATATGGGTGTTCCATTTAGCAACTCTACTTAATGTAACACCCAAGTGTTTATAAAAATCGTGATCGATTTAGGGAAATATATCTTCAGTTGATTATTATTTGTTTGACTAATTTGCAAATGAAAGCATTGCCTGGAATTAGACATTACTGTACATTGGTCAAACATTAAACCTGTAATCTCTACCAAATTCAAATTATTTTATTGTTAATGAAAAAGTCGATCGAATCAAGAATGCATTTTTAACGAAAACAAAGAAGCAGATTACCTTGTTGAAAATTTGTGTATTCTGTTGACTACTATTAAAAAGAAAGAGCCGAAAGATACCATGGAAACATTCAGAACTCAAAAATCAATGAGAAACTGACAACACTATGAAAACAAAAAACGGCGGAAAACGAACAAGTCCACAAAGTTGTACTTAATTTGGCCTCTTTAACGTTTTTGATTCGAGTTTCACTGATGAGTGTATTGTAGACGTAACGCGCGTCTGATGTACAGATTTTAATCCTGGTATCTATGCTGATTGTTTTGTTGTTGCTTTTATGGTGAGGTTGTCTTTAAAGCTCGTGAATTTAGATACGGTCCATGTTAACTTACTGATCCTTTGAATAAATTATTAAATGTTATCAATTAATCGCTGGAATAAGGTCTTTGAATCTCGCTTTTATCGCTACTAACATTGATTGTGTTATTATTAAGTTTCGTGTTGCTCAAGCTTTATTTTTCTCCGTTGTGTATTGTTTCCGGTTGCTTGTCTTTAGTGCAATGGCATTGAAGGTTCGTTTTCGACTTATGAGTTTGAATGTCCCTTTCGTATCTTTCGCCCCTCTTCTAGACATAATTAAATATGCATTCCATAAAAGTAATGAACACTTACAATCATACATACTGTGGATACTAATTTGTTGGCATTGCTTAAGGTGTTTTTCTCAGCTTGGTTTTGACGTCTTTACGCTTAATCCATCGGATGTGTACTGATTGATATTTTGGTCTTGGAAACATGATTTATGTTTTTTTAAATTCTAATTAGCTTTGAAATAGCTTTCATCAACTGCACGCACTCTTAGATCGGTTCTTTGTGTATCTAGTCTTTTTGTTCTTTGTCGATCTGATGTGTCAAGCCTCTGTCAACTGATTTTACAGGTTGTTCTTATGTTATGCCGTTACACCACTTTGGCAGGTAATGGAGGAGGGAAGTAAGAAGTCTCGCAAACATGTTTAAACCCGCCACACTGAATATGTTCCTTTCGAAGGTCAGGATACTGTAATTCAGTGGTTGTCGTTGGGTGCTGTCTATATGATCTGTTTTTATTTTATTGTTTTGTACATATATTAGGACGTTGGTTTTATCGTTTGAAATGTTTTAAATTTTGTAATGACGGTGCATTTCATATCTTATTAAAATGTATGGATTTTGCTCATGATTAAAGACCGTAAGGTGAACTATAGTTGTTTACATCTAAGTCATTTGGTCTTTCGTGGATACTTTTCTCATTGGGATCTCACCATATCTTCTAATACTTATATAGTATTTTGCAATTTTGATGAGAATATATTCTATGTTGCCGTTGGTGACTGTCCGGTTAATAAGACAATCGTTTATTTTTGTTTCTTCGTATGGAGTTATTTGTTGTTAACAAACTGATTAAAGTGTTTTCATATTTTGAATATTTCTAATTTTGGTAATATTGGATAGCATATTTTTTTGATATATAGATAGAATCATGTTACAAAATACACTAATCAAATGCATCAGGGCAAATAGAAAAATGATCTTGTTCAGCAAAAGTATTTTAACAATTATTTCTGAAACCAAAATATCATGTCATATTGAAACATTAAACGAATTAATATTTATACAATGATATAGAAGACCCACTATCCAGCAAAAGAAATAAAATCAGAATTACGAATGAAAATTGTAAAATATTGAAAAGTCAACAAAAAGAAACAAATTTACCTCACTTATACTGTTGCACGATCCCCATATGATAAGCCAAATGAAACATACCTAGGTAAATCCATATTAAACGCATAATTCATCGACACAAATATTTATGATGCTTACAGAAAAGATGTTATATTTAAGGTAGACCATGCAGGGGGAGCGGAACGGTTTTAAACCTAGTTAGAAAAAAGAACACTTGATAAAGACTGTGAATTATACTGGAATAAACTTGAGACAGAGGGCTCTATATAAAAGCAATAGTAGTATACCGGTGTTCAAAATTCATAAATCGATTGAGAGAAAACAAATCCGGGTTACAAACCAAAACCGAGGGAAACACATCAACTATAAGAGGAAAACAAAGGAATAACATGAACACCGAAGTGCAACAAAAACAAACGCCAACACACATAGTAACGAACTATTTGATAACAACTGCCATATTCCTGACTTGGTACAGGACATTTTAAGAAAAATTGGGGTTGAACCTGGTTTCATGGCATGCCAAACCTGCGGCTTTATGACAATGTTAAAAAATATCGCTAAAACACTGCGTGACAGAAATACAGCACAAACACACGCAAGAACATTCATAACAAAGAAACGCACAAACAAATAATATAATAGTCGACACAACATGCAAACCACAGAACAACAACGAACATATTCCATCAACGAAAAACACCACAGGATATCAAAAACAGTGACGAGCTTACGTAACTAACACGCAATCTCGAACTTTATACAATTATTTTCACAATATTCGTCCAAACAATTTTCATGCGAATGATGGTATTGAAAGGCAATTTAATAATTATTTGGACTACAAACGATAAGACATAACAGATTATCCAACCGAAACCATAACAGAAACATCAAAATAGATCCATTAATGTTGGATGTACAAAACACAGAGACACGCTGCACAGCAATGCAAATTCACATTCAGTATAACAGTCATATTCGGGAATATGACAATGATGGTATTGAAAGGCAATTTTATAATTATTTGGACAACAAACGATACGACATATCACTCTCGGTATAACAGTCATATTCGGGAATAGTTCACGTTCGGTACTTAGCAGACAGACGACATAGATGTTAAACCACAATCTAAGACGTGGTAAAAATGTCATTAGTTAGTTTAGACACAGACACATCGTATAGGTCAACCAATTCTAAATAACAATATACTTGCAAACCCAAAAACTATAGTATAGAAATCAATAATAAGTTCATAGAAACATTGAAATAAATTGTATTCTTAACCTTTAAGATCCAACATCTCAATTTGACATATGAGACCTTGTAGAACTTTCACTCCAATGTTTTACTATTTTTACCTGGACTTTCACTCCTTTGTTTTACTGTTGATACCTGGATTTTCACTTGAATATTATACTGTTTTATGTGAACTTTAACTCCAATGTTTTACTGTTTATACCTGGACTTTTACTCCTATGTTTTTTTATTGTTACCTGGACTTTCATTCCTATGTTTTTTTATTGTTACCTGGACTTTCACTCCAATGTTTAACTATTGTTACCTGGACTTTCACTTCGATGTTTGACTGTTTATACCTGAATGTTTTCTTCCATTTTTACATGTTTATACTTGGACTTTAACTCCAATGTTTTACTTTTTTACCTGGACTTTCACTCCTTTGTTTTATTGTTTATACCTGAACTTTCACTTCAATGTTATATTGTTTTTATCTGAACTTTCACTCCAATGTTTTACTACTTTTACCTGGACTTTCACTCCTTTGTTTTACTGTTGATACCTGGACTTTCATCTCAATGTTATACTGTTTATATCTGGACTGTCAATCCTATGTTTTACTATTTTTACCTGAACATTCACTCCAATGATTTACTATTTTTACGTGGACTTTCACTCCAATGTTTTACTATTTTTACCTCGACATTCACTCCAATGATTTACTGTTTATACCTGAACTTTCACTTCAATATTATATTGTTTGTATCTGAACTTTCGCTCCAATGTTTTACTATTTTTACCTGGAGTTTCACTCCTTTGTTTTACTGTTGATACTATTTCTACCTGGACATTCACTCTAATGTTTTATTATTTTTACCTGGACTTCCACTCCATTGTTTTACTATTGATACCTGGACTTTCACTTCAATGTTTTACCTGGACTTTCAACACTATGTTTTACTGTTTATATCTGGACTGTCAATCCTATGTTTTACTAATTTTACCTGAACATTCAATCCAATGATTTACTATTTTTACCTGGAGTTTCACTCCAATGTTTTCCTATTTTTACCTGGACATTCACTCCAATGATTTACTGTTTATACCTGAACTTTCACTTCAATATTATATTGTTTGTATCTGAACTTTCGCTCTAATGTTTTACTATTTTTACCTGAAGTTTCACGCCTTTGCTTTACTGTAGATACCTAGACTTTCACTTCAATGTTATACTGTTTTATGTGAACTTTAACGCCTATGTTTTAATGTTTATACCTGGACTTTTACTCCTATGTTTAACTATTGTTACCTGAACTTTAACGCCTATGTTTTAATGTTTATACCTGGACTTTTACTCCTATGTTTAACTATTTTTACCTGGACAATCACCCCAATGTTTTACTATTTTACCTGGACTTTCACTCCTTTGTTTTACTGTTAATACCTGGACTTTCACTTCAATGTTATACTGTTTTCATGTGGACATTCACTCCAATGTTTTACTATTTTACCTGGACTTTCACTTCAATCTTTTACTTTTGTTACCTGGACTTTCACTCAATGTTTTACTATATTTACCTGGACATTCACTCCATTGTTTTACTAATTTTTACCTGGACATTCATTACAATGATTTACTATTTTTACCTGGACTTTCACTCCTTTGTTTTACTGTTTATACCTGAACTTTCACTTCAATGTTATATTGTTTTTATCTGAACTTTCACTCCAATGTTTTACTACTTTTACCTGGACTTTCACTCCTTTGTTTTACTGTTGATACCTGGACTTTCATCTCAATGTTATACTGTTTATATCTGGACTGTCAATCCTATGTTTTACTATTTTTACCTGAACATTCACTCCAATGATTTACTATTTTTACGTGGACTTTCACTCCAATGTTTTCCTATTTTTACCTGGACATTCACTGCAATGATTTACTGTTTATACCTGAACTTTCACTTCAATATTATATTGTTTGTATCTGAACTTTCGCTCCAATGTTTTACTCTTTTTACCTGGAGTTTCACTCCTTTGTTTTACTGTTGATACTATTTCTACCTGGACATTCACTCTAATGTTTTATTACTATTTTACCTGGACTTTCACTCCATTGTTTTACTATTGATACCTGGACTTTCACTTCAATGTTTTACCTGGACTTTCAACACTATGTTTTACTGTTTATATCTGGACTGTCAATCCTATGTTTTACTATTTTTACCTGAACATTAACTCCAATGATTTACTATTTTTACCTGGACTTTCACTCCAATGTTTTCCTATTTTTACCTGGACATTCACTGCAATGATTTACTGTTTATACCTGAACTTTCACTTCAATATTATATTGTTTGTATCTGAACTTTCGCTCTAATGTTTTACTATTTTTACCTGAAGTTTCACGCCTTTGCTTTACTGTTGATACCTAGACTTTCACTTCAATGTTATACTGTTTTCTGTGAACTTTAACGCCTATGTTTTAATGTTTATACCTGGACTTTTACTCCTATGTTTAACTATTTTTACCTGGACAATCACCCCAATGTTTTACTATTTTTACCTGGACTTTCACTCCTTTGTTTTACTGTTAATACCTGGACTTTCACTTCAATGTTATACTGTTTTCATGTGGACATTCACTCCAATGTTTTACTATTTTTACCTGGACTTTCACTTCAATCTTTTACTTTTGTTACCTGGACTTTCACTCAATGTTTTACTATATTTACCTGGACTTTCACTCCAATGTTTTACTATTTTTACCTGGACATTCATTACAATGATTTACTATTTTTACCTGGACTTTCACTCCTTTGTTTTACTGTTTATACCTGAACTTTCACTTCAATGTTATATTGTTTTTATTTGAACTTTCACTCCAATATTTTATTATTTTTACCTGGACTTTCACTCCTTTGTTTTACTGTTTTATGTGAACTTTAACTCCAATGTTTTACTGTTCATACCAGGACTTTTACTCCTATATCTTTTTTTTGTTATCTAGAATTTCACTCCAATGTTCAACTATTGTTACCTGGACTTTCACTCCAATGTTTAACTATTGTTACCTGGACTTTCACTCTAATTTTTATTATTTTTACCTGGACTTTCACTCCTTTGTTTTAATGTTGATACCTGGACTTTAACTCCAATGTTTTACCGTTTTTATCCTGGACTTTTACTCTTATGTTTTACTGTTTATACCTGAACTTTAACTCCTATGTTTTACTGTTTATACCTGGACTTTCACTCCAATATTTTTTATTGTTACCTGGACTTTCACTCCAATGTTTTACTATTTATACCTGGACTTTCACTTTCAGCTCTTATAGCATGTCTGAGAGGAATATAAACACGAAACAGATACTTTTGTGTTTATACCTGAACTTTCACTTCAATGTTATATTGTTTTATCTGAACTTTCGCTCTAATGTTTTACTATTTTTACCTGGAGTTTCACTCCTTTGTTTTACTGTTGATACTATTTCTACCTGGACATTCACTCCAATGTTTTATTATTTTACCTGGATTTTCACTCTATTGTTTTACTATTGATACCTGGACTTTCACTTCAATGTTTTACCTGGACTTTCAACACTATGTTTTACTGTTTATATCTGGACTGTCAATCCTATGTTTTACTATTTTTACCTGAACATTCACTCCAATGATTTACTATTTTTACCTGGACTTTCACTCCAATGTTTTCCTATTTTTACCTGGACATTCACTCCAATGATTTACTGTTTATACCTGAACTTTCACTTCAATATTATATTGTTTGTATCTGAACTTTCGCTCTAATGTTTTACTATTTTTACCTGAAGTTTCACGCCTTTGCTTTACTGTAGATACCTAGACTTTCACTTCAATGTTATACTGTTTTATGTGAACTTTAACGCCTATGTTTTAATGTTTATACCTGGACTTTTACTCCTATGTTTAACTATTTTTACCTGGACAATCACCCCAATGTTTTACTATTTTTACCTGGACTTTCACTCCTTTGTTTTACTGTTAATACCTGGACTTTCACTTCAATGTTATACTGTTTTCATGTGGACTTTCACTCCAATGTTTTACTATTTTTACCTGGACTTTCACTTCAATCTTTTACTTTTGTTACCTGGACTTTCACTCAATGTTTTACTATATTTACCTGGACATTCACTCCATTGTTTTACTAATTTTTACCTGGACATTCATTACAATGATTTACTATTTTTACCTGGACTTTCACTCCTTTGTTTTACTGTTTATACCTGAACTTTCACTTCAATGTTATATTGTTTTTATCTGAACTTTCACTCCAATGTTTTACTACTTTTACCTGGACTTTCACTCCTTTGTTTTACTGTTGATACCTGGACTTTCATCTCAATGTTATACTGTTTTATGTGAACTTTAACTCCAATGTTTTACTGTTTATACCTGGACTTTTACACCTATATCTTTTTTTTGTTATCTGAATTTCACTCCAATGTTCAACTATTGTTACCTGGACTTTCATTCCAATGTTTAACTATTGTTACCTGGACTTTCACTCTAATTTTTATTAGTTTTACCTGGACTTTCACTCCTTTGTTTTAATGTTGATACCTGGACTTTTACTCCAATGTTTTACCGTTTTTATCCTGGACTTTTACTCTTATGTTTTACTGTTTATACCTGAACTTTAACTCCTATGTTTTACTGTTTATACCTGGACTTTCACTCCAATATTTTTTTATTGTTACCTGGACTTTCACTCCAATGTTTTACTATTTTTACCTGGACTTTCAATTTCAGCTCTTATAACATGTCTGGAGAGGAATATAAACACGAAACAGATACTTTTTTGTTTATACATGAACTTTCACTTCAATGTTATATTGTTTTTATCTGAACTTTCGCTCCAATGTTTTACTATTTTTACCTGGAGTTTCACTCCTTTGTTTTACTGTTGATACTATTTTTACCTGGACATTCACTCCAATGTTTTATTATTTTTACCTGGACTTTCACTCCATTGTTTTACTGTTGATACCTGGACTTTCACTTCAATGTTTTACCTGGACTTTCACACCTATGTTTTACTGTTTATATATGGACTGTCAATCCTATGTTTTACTATTTTACCTGAACATTCACTCCAATGATTTACTATTTTACCTGGACTTTCACTCCAATGTTTTCCTATTTTACCTGGACATTCACTCCAATGATTTACTGTTTATACCTGAACTTTCACTTCAATATTATATTGTTTGTATCTGAACTTTCGCTCTAATGTTTTACTATTTTTACCTGAAGTTTCACGCCTTTGCTTTACTGTAGATACCTAGACTTTCACTTCAATGTTATACTGTTTTATGTGAACTTTAACGCCTATGTTTTAATGTTTATACCTGGACTTTTACTCCTATGTTTAACTATTTTTACCTGGACAATCACCCCAATGTTTTACTATTTTTACCTGGACTTTCACTCCTTTGTTTTACTGTTAATACCTGGACTTTCACTTCAATGTTATACTGTTTTCATGTGGACTTTCACTCCAATGTTTTACTATTTTACCTGGACTTTCACTTCAATCTTTTACTTTTGTTACCTGGACTTTCACTCAATGTTTTACTATATTTACCTGGACATTCACTCCATTGTTTTACTAATTTTACCTGGACATTCATTACAATGATTTACTATTTTTACCTGGACTTTCACTCCTTTGTTTTACTGTTTATACCTGAACTTTCACTTCAATGTTATATTGTTTTTATCTGAACTTTCACTCCAATGTTTTACTACTTTTACCTGGACTTTCACTCCTTTGTTTTACTGTTGATACCTGGACTTTCATCTCAATGTTATACTGTTTTATGTGAACTTTAACTCCAATGTTTTACTGTTTATACCTGGACTTTTACACCTATATCTTTTTTTTTGTTATCTGGAATTTCACTCCAATGTTCAACTATTGTTACCTGGACTTTCATTCCAATGTTTAACTATTGTTACCTGGACTTTCACTCTAATTTTTTATTAGTTTTTACCTGGACTTTCACTCCTTTGTTTTAATGTTGATACCTGGACTTTTACTCCAATGTTTTACCGTTTTTATCCTGGACTTTTACTCTTATGTTTTACTGTTTATACCTGAACTTTAACTCCTATGTTTTACTGTTTATACCTGGACTTTCACTCCAATATTTTTTTATTGTTACCTGGACTTTCACTCCAATGTTTTACTATTTATACCTGGACTTTCACTTTCAGCTCTTATAGCATGTCTGGAGAGGAATATAAACACGAAACAGATACTTTTGTGTTTATACCTGAACTTTCACTTCAATGTTATATTGTTTTTATCTGAACTTTCGCTCCAATGTTTTACTATTTTTACCTGGAGTTTCACTCCTTTGTTTTACTGTTGATACTATTTCTACCTGGACATTCACTCCAATGTTTTATTATTTTTACCTGGACTTTTACACCTATATCTTTTTTTTTTGTTATCTGGACTTTCACTCCAATGTTTAACTATTGTTACCTGTTTAACTATTGTTACCTGGACTTTCACTCCATTTTTTTTATTATTTTTTACTTGGACTTTCACTTCTTTGTTTTAATGTTGATTCCTGGACTTTTACTTCAATGTTATAATGTATTTCTGTGGATAATCACTACAATATTTTTCTGTTCTTATGTGGACTTTAACTCCTATGTTTAATTGCTACCTGGACTTTCACTCCAATGTTTAACTATTGTTACCTGCACATTCATTCCAATGTTTTATTATTTTTACCTGGAATTTCACTCCTTTGTTTAAATGTTGATACCTGGACTTTCACTTCAATGTTATACTGTTTTTATGTGGACATTCACTCCAATATTTTTCTGTTTTTTAGTGAACTTTAACTCCTATGTTTAATTGTTTTAACCTGGACTTTTACTCCTATGTTTTACTGTTTTTACCTGGACTTTCGCTCCAATGTTTTACTGTTTTTACCTGGACTTTCACACCCTAAATTTCATTGTTTTTACCTTGACGTTCGCTCCTATGTTTTATCATTTTTACCCTAACGTTCGATCCAATGTTTTACTATTTTTACCTGGACTTTCACTTCAATCTTTTACTTTTGTTACCTGGACTTTCACTCAAAGTTTTAGTATATTTACCTGGACATTCACTCCATTGTTTTACTATTTTTACGTGGACATTCATTACAATGATTTATTATTTTTACCTGGACTTTCACTTCTATGTTTAATGATTTATACCTAGACGTTCACTTCTATGTCTGACTATTTTAACCTGGATGTTCATTACAATGTGTGACTGTTTACACCTGGACTTTCGCCTCAATGTTTGACTGTGTTTACGACGACTTTCACTTGTATCTTTTATACAATCTTTTGTTGACAAAAAATGAAGCCCTTAAGAATGAAAAATGCGGATAACACTGTTAATCAATTCTATATTAGCAGGTGTACCAAAAATATACCCCCTTTTCTCACCCGAAACCATACTAAAAGCTGTGTTTTCACTTCGAGCAACCAGGATGAATTCTATAGATGGACTACCTACTGCCAATCTGGCAATTTGGTTAAATATTACATTTGCGCACATTTGGTGTGTATTGTTTTTACGATTTCCCAAAGTATTTTATTACATTTTCCAAAATTCATTCTACAGGTATCACACATGTTTACTTACAAAGATAGTTAACAATTTTGCACAAATGCTAATTGCAAATATTGAAGATTGAATAGAATTATGTCTCCTTAGAATAATGCATAGATTATTTTTTAAGGTCAAGGAACGGTCAATTGGCACATATTTTGCTGAGATTTTGCAAACAAATTTTAAACGTTGTCCTCTAACTGTTATATTTGTGAAAATTATTTTGACCGAAAATCGTTAACATAATTCAACGCATGTATACAATGTATAATACAATTCTGTTTCCGTATATGCAGCATGCACGGATATGTAGATCTGTACATTTTACTCTTAATACTGCAATTAACATTTTAGCTTTATTAAGACTAGTTTGTATGTATCTATGATTTAAAGCTTGGTATGGCTGATTTTTTGCTCAATTAATTTTGCGGTGACCTACAATTTTTATATTCGATTATTTCAAAATCTCTCAGATATTTGTATCATTGGCAGTCATATCTCATCTCCCTATTTTATATTGTGCATGCATTTTTCGTCTCTATCATATCGTCGATAGCCATGGAATTTTTCTTGGTTCACTGCAATGCCAATTTTAACAAGCACATCAATGAATTTTGTTTCGAAGGAAAAATCAAAACATATAGTCCCTTAACAAAAAACAAAATCAAAAGCTCAAACGAATGGAATACAAAGGATAACAATGATTTTTTTTTTTAAGTAAACGATAAAGGGATCTATAGGGTGTGGGTCAATTGGATATTCAACCACAAACACATAAAATAGATGTGCAAAAGATGTGCAGAAGAATGGGTACTGTATTGAGTAATAAAGATAACTGCTTAATACCTTCAATATATTTATGCTCTTGTCATGGTTAGAAAACTCGTTTCATTCTTATTTTGCGTTGACCTTTACGTTTTAAACAATACTGGATAATTTTCATTCATTATTTATTGTTGTTATTTTAGTATCTTGTATTTATTATCTTCTTCCTTCTTTTTCGTTCTTGTTTGTACCTAGAAAGCATTTAGTTTGTACTCAACAACTATGTTGATAAAAGATAACATATAAACACATCAGTTGCCCTATCATTTTATTCGGATTAGAATATGATGTTCATGCTATTGATAGAGTTTAACTATCATATGTTCAATCATCTCGACATAGTAACACAATTACAATTACCGGTAGTTGGTGTAACCCAAGGACAACATATGCATCTATACACCGTCGGTGAAGTAATGTGGACATTGTCACAATCTGTAAATACATTCACTCCATTAATGGTTCCTCGGCTGAAAATATCAAGAAGAATAAAGTTCACCCTTTTTAAACTTGTCAAATAGAACATGTTTAAACTATTGTTTTTCAAATGATTTGTTGCAACACAAAACAACTTTTTTATGAAAAAAATAGTTTGTTTAATTCTGAGGGTCCTGGTTAAAGGGGCATTAGCTGTCAAATTCATGTTCACCGATTTGACACAAATTCTCATACTTAAACGTATATCGAAATTTACAAAAAGTCTAAAATAAAACATTAACAATGCATGGACTCGATAATATGTATCAACATTTTGTGGGTATTTTTTGTCTAGACGTAATCTTATTAACCATCGATATGATTGCCGACGGTTATTTAACCCGATATAAACATGATAATAAATACAGATAGATGGCGATCGCGTGCAGTTGGATTTTTCTAGGTCTATTTGATTTCATACTGTAGGTTAAAAAGTATGTCTATCATCGTTTTTACCTGTATAAGAATGATTTGTTTGTGGATCGAATCAGTCAACCTAATGGTTCATCCTTTTTCCACTTTCAATGTTGACATTCTTTTCCTTTTAATAACTGAATACATGCGCAACCCATCTCCAGCTAAGGAGTTAAATTAAAGGTTACATGAATACGGGTTCAATGAGGGCGAATTATTCAAAGCAAGTGAATAATTCATCAGCGATGTTTCTTTGCTTATTTTGACAAAATTGAACCAAATTGGCTACTAAAAGCGAGTTATTATTTCAATTTTCTAAAATTTTGACGAGTATTGCAACAATGTAACAATTAAGTAAATGGTAATCTTGAGGTTAGTAATGATGTGCAATTTACCTTTCGCACAATTTTAGATGATTGCAAGTTCTTCCTGAATCAATACCATACACTGTCTTTATCCCTTGGCCTCTACAGCCGGTACTAAGCCAATTGACTTTCCTTTTGGTTCGGCTTCCTAAAATAAATATGCTACAATCGGTCCATATCTTTCAATTTTTTTATCGTCCAGATCACATATCAACAAGATGAATAGAAGATTTTTTTAACAAATGCGCCGGAACATTCGTGGCATTGATACAACTCTCACATTTATTTATTCGTTTTAGTGAGGTTCTATTACAACATGGATGTGAAACACATACAATTATCTCTTAATTCGATTGATTGTCAGGGATTCACAATATTTATTATGAATGCATATATTAATTTCAAACTTAACACTTATATCAACATTATATTTATATAACAGTAATTATTACTCACATCTAAACAAGAGAGAGTATGCAGAATATGTTTTCAATACCTAATTATATATTGATGTTGTCATAGCAAACGATCCTGTTTTGGACTATATTCAATTCTTTTATAAGTGTTATCTCCCTATGCAAAAACACCAGGATGTCAGGCATGAAAGAATGACAATGAAATTAGTCTGAAACTTTATCTACTATTTCTATCTTTGGGTTTGTGTCATGTTTCGCCAATTTGGTCACCCTCCTTTAAACTATGTCTTATATTATTGACTTTCATCATTCATTATTATCCAAGAAAAACTTTTTGAACTAAGTGTAATAAAAGCTTTGATATTACACCTAAATTGATATGTGTTACAGAAATTATCAAAGAGATATCCCTTTCAGCGCCATGCGTTTTTTTTTCAAATTTAAGTTAATATAACATATAAAGCTAGATACAATATAAAACATATTTATTTCACGTGTTCTTGTTTCCGGAGGCTTGTTGTCTCTATTAAACCAGATTTCCTTATTTTAACAAGTTTTCAAGTATTCAAGTGTTATTTTTTTTAAACAATTTTGCTAAACACTTCACAACATATTTTCTGTGCAGATAATCATCTGTTCACATACTCAGTACAAAGTATAACTGTCAGCCAAATAGAGACTGAATACAGAAAATAGTTAATGTTTCTTATATTTTGGAAATTTGGCTTTAAATACAAAGAACCTTGTTTACCTAAAGAACTAGTCATATTAAATACTTCAGCATCTTTTGGAACCTTTATTTCCTTGTAAAGAGGGTATTTAAAATCCTGGTAAAACTCTTTAAAAGACTGCCCAAGAGAATTGTAGTCAATGATTTCATCGAAATCGGCATAATACATTTCCGTGACGACCACTTCGTTTGTACTATCTATACTTTTATCACCTTTGTTCTGTTTGGAAAAAGAAAAGTAGAGATTATTCTTAAATTTTAAACCACACAAACATATACATATCTATCTATCTAGAAAATGTCTAAGAATATAACTTAAACACGCTGATTGATACATTGAAAAAGTTCTATTAGATTTTAAATAGATATACGCAATATTTCACTAGACAAACTAGCTTCATCAGGCGTGTGCAACTATCCAGGAAATCAGATGCATGACAAAAATATTTTTGTAGCTTAAACTACACGCAGTTGGAATAAAAGTTTAACATATACATATGTATTTGCATTTTTGCGCCTGTCACAAGTCAGAAGCCTCTGGCCTTTGTTAGTCTTGTAGGTTTTTTTAATTTTAGTTAATTTTTATGTTTCGGAGTTCAGTGTGACGTCCATTTCCACTGAACTAGTGCACATTTTTGTTTAGGGACCAGCTTAAGCCCGCCTCCGGGTGCGGGATTTTCTCGCTGTGTTGAAGACCCATTGGTGGCCTTGTGCTGTTTTCTGCTCTTTTGTCGGGATGTTGTCTCTTTGACACATTCCCCATTTCAATTCTCAATTTTATATACATCGTGTACTGTGTTAACACCCTGGGAACGCCGACGAGGAAAAACATCACTCAACTAACGAAAGATATATTTTATATAGCCTAGTTGGTCGAGTGGTATAGGGCGCTGTACACAGTGCATGCGGTGTTACCACGATTTCGCAAATGCAAGGGTTCGAATCCCACTGAAGGAAAAACAAACATTTGCTCTTGCAAATTTGCAGATCTAACATTGTTGGGCTAAATTTGAGACGATTAAATGGCGATTAAATGCCTCTTTCGAACACGAAATTACACTTGTGCATTTTAATCTCTTTAACATTATGTTAATGGTGACACTGGTCGAAGAAATCTCAATATGATTTAAACCTAATGACTGCGTAACAAATATATCGAGTTTTATTAGGTACATATATGTTCATTTTTCATACCCAGCTGTGGATAAACCCCTCTGTAACTTGACCAGCATCTCCTTCGGTTTCTCTTTCTATGTCCCGCAGTCTGCATTGCTTCAAGGAAGGGAGACATTTCATCTGCTGACCCTGTAACGAAAACCGACTATTTCAAAGAATGATAAAATCTTTAATGATGATGATGATGATGGATGGCTGCTTACTGTCCAGCGGGAAATTAATATGCATATTCAGGACGAGAACATGCTAATGTAATATGAATATAAACCAGTCATTGCACTTACTCCTTAATGCCGCGTGCTTAGCGGAGAAACAGCAAATACAAATTTTAAAGTCTTTGGCTTGACCCGGTCGGGGTTCGAACCGACGACCTCCCGCTCTCAATGTGAACACATTACCACTACCACAAGACCACTGTGACTGTATTAAAGTTTTTAGCAATGTTAATGAATTCGGCAGATGTTCAATTTTCAATAGATATTATTAAAATTTGGAATACCGTTCAACAAAACATGATTGAATGTAGTCTCTTAGGGTAGTACTAGAGTATTCTGTTATTTCCGATCACAAAATGCGTTAATTATCGGTCCAAATTGGTTCCTAAAATAAGCAAATCGGCTTAAAATACAGATCCTATGTGTCAAAGTTTTGCTTACAAGGATCTGAAAGCTCTCCATTCTACTTTCTATTTTAAAGATCTATCGGGATTCTCTGGTTTTGTCTGATTAATACACACCTTCAAATATTTGAAGGCTAAAATTGCATTGGCTGATGTAATAATTACCAGAACAGAAATTAAAATATAGTGTTGTCAGATCCTTGTAAGGAAAGCTGAGACACATGATCTGTATTTTATTCAGATTGGGAAAACTACAACTCGTTCATCGGAAATTTCATTTCTTTCGTATTGATATAATAAAGTTGATTAAAAATTGATTATTGGATATATTGATTATCCTATGTTGCCCTTAACAATCCTTTCATTTTCTGAAAGCATATACCTATACATCCTTGGCTTTTAAATATTTGGCTTTTAACGTTATTGATGAAGGTGAATCCACCAAATTTTTTTATTTGAACTATTTATCATAATGAATTTCAAATTGTATCCTATAAAGTTTTCGCTAGTTACTATTACGTAATTATGCGTTTGTCAATGTATAAAACTTCTCTTTATATACATCTATATGATAATTGGCACAACTTTGAAATTAGATCGGTGACCTATAATCTTTTCCAATTTTGTTTTATATAGCACGATATGAATTACGTTTTGGCAATGTTCTTATATCATGAGCTCCAATACGAAATGATACGGAGAATATTATAATCCCTTATAATGACTGAAACAAACAGATAATATAAATCAAAACGGACATTTTGTTATTCAAATTCAGTGTTGACCTCTATGAAAGATTATTTAAAGATGTTATTAAGCAAATTGGTAAATTCATTGTTTAATAGAATACAACCACATTTGTGTGTGTAATTATGAAAAGTTTTGTTAACAAATCACCATTCCTAGGTTATAGCATTGTCGGTAATCACAAACCTGACTGAAATCTTGAATTTGGTACGATTCCATAACATCATTGTGTGCTGGGGTGTGAATTTTTACTACATTCTTTTCTAGATTTGTTTCTATGTTTTCCGAATATCTGGCATTTCCTTCAATAACGTCATACCCAAATTTCTGAAACAAAAACCGCACTTGCGTCTTAACATTACTATAAAAACGTTTGAATAGACACCAAACAGGTCAGAAAAAGACAAGAGAAATGTATTGAAATCAAACTAAAAGGTTGAACAAAATAATTAAAAAAACAAAGTGATAGAAAGCGAAGCAAATTGAAAACTAAACTATATCAGTAGAGTGACTTTATTAAATTCACCATATAAAAACAAATGCAGTTTAAATAGGCGAACGGGAACCATTGACAAAAGTGAAAATATACAAATGACAATATATACTTATGAGTTATACTATTTGATTCTTTGACATGATTTGGTCTTTACTTAACAATATCACATGTTAACAAGATTTGTGATATAAAGAAAGTACAGTTCAACATAAAAAAAACAATACAAAATTATTATCATCAGTTATAACTTTGACTTGCTACTATTGGAGAAAATTGATAAGCCAAACATGTGTTATTGTCATGCTTTTAATCCCAATACTTTAGCCACTAAATATGACGGTATCTTGTTTATCTTGATTAAATGCACACAAAAAAAATACCGTGTGAGGTACATGTTCCCATTAACTGCGTTTTATAATTGCCTAGCTAGGAATGAATGCATTGTGTGTCAGTTACTCTTTATTCATCACAATGAAATCCAAGACTGTTGAAATACATTCACCTTGCTGGTTAATGAACGTGCCTACTATGGTATTTAATTGTTAACTAATCATCGTATTGGAAGGAACAAAATAAGATGCTTGGTAAACAAAGTTTTTTCAGAATATATTATTATTATCATTGCATGCAAAATATTGTCGTAACTATCCCATTTGTTTATAGTAATGCGTTAAGTCAGATAAAAGGTACATTTTATTTATTATGCCTGCAAAATAAAAATAAAATAAGATAAAATAGACGTTGTATGTGAATTTTATGCTACATATAATATACAAAACTGAAATTCAGAGAGGAAAACATATATTTTGATTAAAGCAAAAACATTTTCAAACATACTCAAACACACATATTGAAGGGAAGTAACTCTTGATGATTTCAATTTTTAACAAACCAGCCACCCCGCAAACCGGCCGTTTTACGTGGTCCGACGGGCGGCCGGTTTTGAGAAGTTTCACTGTATAACAAAATCTGAACCCAAGGCAAATTAAAAACGGGAGTCCATAAAACTGACAATATCAAACGCTATCAATCAACGGAACAAGTTAAAATCAACTGCCATATTCCTAACTTGATAACCGAAACCTTGGAAAACCTCGTTGAAATCTACATAAAAACCTATTAAATATGCTTTTAACAAATTTGTTCCCATGATCGAAATGATTTTTGTATTCGTGTAAGAGGATAGCATGAATTATCATTTAGACCAAGAAAATTAATTGGCAAGTTATGGTCTTGTTTTCGTAGAATCCTTAAGGGGAAAGTGAAATTTTTAAATCGTAATATACTTAAAACGATCTCCCTAGTCCAAATCTCTTATGACCACTTGATTTCACTTGAAATTTTGTCGGATTAACTCCTACATACAAACGTGACATATTGTTAGTGGAAAACAACTATTGTCTAGCTGTCAAATGTTCCAAGAAACAAGTATTTCATTACTTTGGTTGTTTGAATTGTTATTCAGACAAAACTGTTATGTAAATATATATTTATTTCGATACAAAAAATAATCCTTAAAACCTTTATATTTCGAATAATAAAAGAAATTGACCGCATTTACTGAGTAAAAATTTGGCCTTTCGCTTACAATTTTAATCTCGTACTTTATTCAATTTGTGCATGACTCACTCGATATGAAGATAAGAAGATGTTGCTTGAAATTACTTTACTAAATTCCTGAAATTACCCTTAATGGCTAATATCATTGTGTGCTATTAGAAGGAAGTTTTTGAGAATTCAATTGGAAATAGTCGCTTTTGATTACCGAATAGTAATTAATTTTCAAAAAAAAAGTATAGTTTAATAATTTGTTTTCCCTATTGTTATTTTTTACAGAAATCAACAATGGGCCAATTACTGATTATTCTGATTAATGCTTTATTCCTTTCCGTTGTCACGGCCAATATGGATATGGTATGTTTATTTCTTTGTCAGAAAATGAATAAGTTCCATGCATGACTTGTATAAATTATTTGTGTGTATTATTTGTACTCATCAATTTACTCTGATTACCCTTTCGGAACAACACCCCGTTGTAAATGGTGTTTCTGGTGCTCGATCTTATGTTTTGTCTGCAGTATATTTTGGTCTATTTGTCGTTTTTGTTTTTGACCAAGTTACTGTTTTTTTTCGATTATTGTTTATGATTGTCCTTTTGGTGTTTTCCAACTCCTATCATTAAATTATGATTTTTAAATATCTATATTATCATCGTATTTCGAGTGTTAAGATTATATGAACGTTATACAAGAACCACATATACCTCACACAGTATTTTTGTGTGTGCATTTAATCAAGATAAACAAGATGTCAACCGTCATATAAAGATATGACAAAGTTGTAATTTGTTATGTAGAAATAAAGATAATGTTTTATTAGATAAAAGCAAATATTCCGCATCTACATAAATATCATTGATTATTATACCTCAGTATATATTTTCTATATAAAATAATTGACGAATACATTTACCCTTTTACGAAATTGCCTGAAAAAGACTATTTACCGGTTAATAGTTTAAAAAACTATTTACTAGAAATGAACTGTTTACTGGAAGCAAACATTGTCCAGTACTTTCTGTATCATTTGAATTGACTCGTCTTCCGAGACTTCCGAATGATTGTTTCTACTGTAACTATGCTATTTGCGCAGTCAAATTCAATTGACCGTATAGTCATTTGTCATATAGTCAATGACCTTAAATCGCTTTGTTTATGACGTTTACAATACGTTTCCGTAGAGTTTGATTTATGACGTCAATAAAAATAGCTTTTTAAGAAATGATGGGTTAACAAAAATATTTCATTTGTAACAGATGTAAGAGTTGCAGTATAAGGAGAACAACCAATATATTGTCTCGAAATATAACCCAGTTTCTTTCTGTATAATAAAACACAGTTTTACTGTATGTCAGTACAATACGCTACTCTTCTTGTACAACTCATTGTTTTGCATGGAATCAGTAGTATACACATATTTAGTGGCTAAAGTATTGGGATTGAAAGCATGACAATAACACATGTTTGGCTTATCAACATTCTCCAATAGTAACAAGTCAAAGTTATAACTGATGATAATAATTTTGTATTGTTTTTTTATGTTGAACTGTACTTTCTTTATATCATAAATCTTGTTAACATGTGATATTGTTAAGTAAAGACCAAATCATGTCAAAGAATCAAATAGTATAACTCATAAGTATATATTGTCATTTGTATATTTTCACTTTTGTCAATGGTTCCCGTTCGCCTATTTAAACTGCATTTGTTTTATATGGTGAATTTAAAACTACTGATTCGCTTCGCTTTCTTTCACTGTTTGTTTTTTTAATTATTTTGTTCAACCTTTTGGTTTGATTTCAATACATTTCTCTTGTCTTTTTCTGACCTGTTTGGTGTCTATTCAAACGTTTTTTTAGTAATGTTAAGACGCAATAGCGGTTTTTGTTTCAGAAATTTGGGTATGACGTTATTGAAGGAAATGCCAGATATTTGGAAAACATAGAAACAAATCTAGAAAAGAATGTAGTAAAAATTCACACCCCAGCACACAATGATGTTATGGAATCGTACCAAATTCAAGATTTCAGTCAGGTTTGTGATTACCAACAATGCTATAACCTAGGAATGGTGATTTGTTAACAAAACATTTCATAATTACACACACAAATATGGTTGCATTCTATTAAACAATGAATTTACCGATTTGCTTAATAATATCTTTAAATAATCTTTCATAGAGGTCAACACTGAATTTGAATAACAATATTTCCGTTTTGATTTATATTATCTGTTTGTTTCAGTCATTATAAGGGATTATAATATTCTCCGTATCATTTCGTATTGGAGCTCATAATATAAGAACATTGCCAAAACGTAATTATATCGTGCTATATAAAACAAAATTGGAAAAGATTATAGGTCACCGATCTAATTTCAAAGTTGTGCCAATTATCATATAGATATAAAAAAGAAGATGTGGTATGATTGCCAATGAGACAACTGTCCAAAATGACACAGAAATTAACAACTATAGGTCACCGTACGGCCTTCAACAATGCGCAAAGCCCATACCGCATAGTCAGCTATAAAAGGCCCCGAAATGATAATGTAAAACAATTCAAACGAGAAAACTAACGGCCTCATTTATGTACAAAAAATGAACGAAAAACAAATATGTAACACATAAACAAACGACAACCACTGAACTACAGGCTCCTGACTTGGGACAAGCACATACATACATAATGTGGCGGGGTTAAACATGTTAGCGGGATCCCAACCCTCCCCCTAATCCTGGGTCAGTGGTGCAACAGGACACTACAAGAACTGTACAAAACAATAAACAATAAACAGATGTATATAAATAGATGTTTTATACACTGACAAATGCACAATTACGTAAAAGTAACTAGCGAAAACTTTATAGGATACAATTTGAAATTCATGATGATAAATAGTTCAAATAAACAAAATTTGGTGGATACACCTTCATCAATAACGTTAAAAGCCAAATATTTAAAAGCCAAGGATGTATAGATATATGCTTTCAGAAAATGAAAGGATTGTTAAGGGCAACATAGGATAATAAATATATCCAATATTCAATTTTTAATCAACTTTATCATATCAATACGAAAGAAATGAAATGTCCGATGAACGAGTTGTAGTTTTCCCAATCTAATTAAAAAACAGATCATGTGTCTCAGCTTTGCTTACAAGGATCTGACAACACTACATTTTACTTTCTGTTCTGGTAATTATTACATTAGCCAATGCAATTTTAGCCTTCAAATATTTGAAGGTGTGTATTAATCAGACAAAACCAGAGGATCCCAATAGATCTTTAAAATAGAAAGTAGAATGGAGAGCTTTCAGATCCTTCTAAGCAAAACTTTGACACATAGGATCTGTGTATTTTAAGCCGAATCGCTTATTTTAGGAACCAATTTGGACCGATAATTAACGCATTTTGTGATCGGAAATAACAGAATATTCTAGTACTACCCTAGGAGACTACATTCAATTATGTTTTGTTGAACGGTATTCCAAATTTTGATAATATCTATTGAAAATTGTACATCTACCGAATTAATTAACATTGCTAAAAACGTTAATACAGTCACAGTGGTCTTGTGGTAGTGGTAGCGTCTTCACCTTGAAAGCGGGAGGTCGTCGGTTCGAACCCCGGCCGGGTCAAACCAAAGACTTTAAAATTGGTATTTGCTGCTTCTCCGCTAAGCACGCGGCATTAAGGAGTAAGAGCAAAGACTGGTTTATATTCATATTACATTAACATGCTCCCGTCCTGAATATGCATATTAATTTCCCGCTGGACGGTAAGCAGCCATCCATCATTATCACCATCATTAAAGATTTTATCATTCTTTGAAATAGTCGGTTTTCGTTACAGGGTCAGCAGATGAAATGTCTCCCTTCCTTGCAGCAATGCAGACTGCGGGACATAGAAAGAGAAACCGAAGGAGATGCTGGTCAAGTTACAGAGGGGTTTATCCACAGCTGGGTATGAAAAATGAACATATATGTACCTAATAAAACTCGATATATTTGTTACGCAGTCATTAGGTTTAAATCATATTGAGATTTCCTCGACCAGTGTCAACATTAACATAATGTTAAAGAGATTAAAATGCACAAGTGTAATATCGTGTTCGAAAGAGGCATTTAATCGCCATTTAATCGTCCCAAATTTAGCCAACAATGTTAGATCTGCAAATTTGCAAAAGCAAATATTTGTTTTTCCTTCAGTGGGATTCGAACCCTTGCATCTGAGAAATCGTGGCAACACCGCCTGCACTGTGTCCAGCGCCCTATACCACTCGACCAACTAGGCTATATAAAATATATCTTTCGTTAGTTGAGTGATGTTTTTCCTCGTCGGCGTTCCCAGAGTGTTAACACAGTACACGATGTATAAAAAATTGAGAATTGACATGGGGAATGTGTCAAAGAGACAACAACCCGACAAAAGAGCAGAAAACAGTCCAAGGCCACCAATGGATTTTCAACACAGCGAAAAAATCCCGCACCCGGAGGCGGGCTTAAGCTGGTTCCTAAACAAAAATGTGTACTAGTTCAGCGAAAATGGACGTCACACTAACCTCCGAAACATAAAAATGAACTAAAATTTAAAAAAAAACATACAAGACTAACAAAGGCCAGAGGCTTCTGACTTTCGACAGGCGCAAAAATGCAAATATATATGTATATGTTAAACTTTTATTCCAATTGCGTGTAGTTTAAGCTACAAAAATATTTTTGTCATGCATCCGATTTCACCTGGATAGATGCACACGCCTGATGAAGCTAGTTTGTCTAGCGAAATATTGCGTATATCTATTTAAAATCTAATAGAACTTTTTCAATGTATCAATCAGCGTGTTTAAGTTATATTCTTAGACATTTATATAGATAGATAGATATGTATATGTGTGTGTGTTTTAAAATTTAAGAATAATCTCTACTTTTCTTTTCCAAACAGAACAAAGGTGATAAAACTATAGATAGTACAAACGAAGTGGTCGTCACGGAAATGTATTATGCCGATTTCGATGAAATCATTGACTACAATTCGCTTGGGCAGTCTTTGGAAGAGTTTTACCAGGATTTTAAATACCCTCTTTACAACGAAATAAAGGTTCCAAAAGATGCTGAAGTATTTAATATGACCAGTTCTTTAGGTAAACAAGGTTATATGTATTTAAAGTCAAATTTCCAAAATATAAGAAACGTTAACTATTTTCTGTATTCAGTCTCTATTTGGCTGACAGTTATACTTTGTACTGAGTATGTGAACAGAGGATTATCTGCACAGAACATATATTGTGAAGTGTTTAGCAAAATTGTTTAAACTCTTGAATACTTGAAAACTTGTTAAAATAAGGAGATCAACAAGCCTCCGGAAACAAGAACACATGAAATGAATATGTTTTATATTGTATCTAGCTTTAAATGTTATATTAACATAAATTTGAAAAAAAAAAAACTCATGGCGCTGAAAGGGATATCTCCTTGATAATTTCAGTAACACATATCAATTTATGGTTTATAAATGACCAAATTGTAGAAAATGCCACAAACCCAAAGATAAAAATAGTAGATAAAGTTTCAAACTAACTTCATTGTCATTCTTTAATGCCTGACATCCTGGTGTTCACTTATAAAAGAATTGAATATAGTCCAAAACAGGCATTTGTTCAAAAAATAATTCTTCTATTCATCTTGTTGATATGTGATCTGGACGATAAAAAAATATAAAGATATGGACCGATTGTAGCATATTTTTTTTTTTTTAGGAAGTCGAACCAAAAGGAAAGTCAATTGGCTTAGTGACGGCTGTAGAGGCCAAAGGATAAAGACAGTTTATGGTATTGATTCAGGAAGAACTTGCAATCATCTAAAATTGTGCGAAAGGTAAATTGCACATTATTACTAACCTCAAGATTACCATTTACTTAATTGTTACATTTTTGTAATACTCGTCAATATTCTAGAAAATTGAAATAATAACTCGCTTTTAGTAGCCAATTTGGTTCAATTTTGTCAAAATAAGCAAAGAAACATCGCTGATGAATTATTCACTTGCTTTGAATAATTCGACCTCATTGAACCCGAATTCATGTGACCTTTAATTTAACCCCTTAGCTGGAGATGGGTTGCGCATGTATCCAGTTATTAAAAGGAAAAGAATGTCAGCATTGAAAGTGAAAAAAGGATGAACCATTAGGTTGACTGATTCGATCCACAAACAAATCATTCTTATACAGGTAAAAACGATGATAAACATACTTTTTAACCTACAGTATGAAATCAAATATACCTAGAAAAATCCAACTGCACGTGATCGCCATCTATCTGTATTTATAATCATGTTTATATAGGGTTAAATAATCGTCGGCAGTCTTCGGTGGTCATATCGATGGTTAATAAGATTACGTCTAGACAAAAATACCCACAAAATGTTGATACATATTATCGATTCCATGCATTGTTAATGTTTTATTTTAGACTTTTTGTAAATTTGGATATACGTTTAAGTATGAGAATTTGTGTCAAACCGGTGAACATGAATTTGACAGCTAATGCCCCTTTAACCGGGACCCTCAGAATTGAACAAATTATTTTTTCATAAAAAAGTTGTTTTGTGTTGCAACAAATCATTTGAAAAACGATAGTTTAAACATGTTCTAATCTTTATTCTTCTTGATATTTTCAGCCGAGGAACACTTAATGGAGTGAATGTATTTACAGATTGTGACAATGTCCACATTACTTCACCGACGGTGTATCGATGCATATGTTGTCCTTGGGTTACACCAACTACCGGTGATTGTAATTGTGTTACTATGTCGAGATGATTGAACATATGATAGTAAAACTCTATCAATAGCATGAACATCATATTCTAATCCGAATAAAATGATAGGGCAACTGATGTGTTTATATGTTATCTTTTATCAGCATAGTTGTAGAGTACAAACTAAATGCTTTCTAGGTACAAAAAAGTACGAAAAAGAAGGAAGAATATTATAAATACAAGATAATAAAATTACAACAATGAATGATGAATGAAAATTATCCAGTATTGATTAAAACGTAGAGGTCAACGCAAAATAAGAATGAGACGAGTTTTCTAACCATGACAAGAGCATAAATATATTGAAGGTATTAAGCAGTTATCTTTATTACTCAATACAGCATCCATTCTTCTGCACATCTTTTGCACATCTATTTTATGTGTTTGTGGTTTGAAAATTAACAAAGACTAAAAGTATAGAAAATTTTAATAGCCTGAATGAAAATGAAAAAAATGATAAATATTCTTTGCCCATCAACACAAAAACAGGTAGAAAGCATAGGTTCCTTTATAAAAAAGTCATTGGCTCTAAGGATAGGGGACTCATAATTGAATTTTGAACTATTATCATTAGTTTGTTTAATAACATTATATATGCTTTTTCTTGTCATTATGTTAATAATATTTTTGTCACAAATCGTATAAGTTGGTTTATATGGCAATAAAAGTTTGATTTGATTTGATTTATATCCAATTGATACACACCCTATAGATCCCTTTATCGTTTACTGCAAAACATATTATCAGTGTTATGAAATAAAAGTGTTAAGGTAGTTTCAACGAACAGACGAAATTCATTGTTATCCTTTGTTTTCCATTCGTTTGAACTTTTGATTTTGCTTTTTGTTAAGGGACTTTCCGTTTTGATTTTTCCTTCGAAACAAAATTCATTGATGTGCTTGTTAAAATTGGCCTTGCAGTGAACCAAGAAAAATTTCATGGCTATCGACGATATTATAGAGACGAAAAGTGCATACACAATATAAAATACGGAGATGAGATATGACTGCCAATGATACAACTATCCGAGAGATTTTGAAATAAGCGATTATAAAAATTGTAGGTCACGCAAAATAAATTGAGCAAAACCCATACCGTAAAATCAGCCACACCAAGCTCTAAATCATGGATACATACAAACTAGTCTTAATAAAGCTAAAATGTCAATTGCAATATTAAGAGTAAAATGTACAGATCTACATATCCGTGCGTGCTGCATATACGGAAACAAAATTGTATTGTACATTCTATACATGCGTTAAATTATGTTACCGGTTTTCAGTCAATAAATTTTCACAAATATAACAGTTAGAGGTCAACGTTTAAAATTTGTTTGCAAAATCTCAGCAAAATATGTGCCAATTGACCGTTCCTTGACCTTAAAAAAATCCCTATGCATTATTCTAAGGATACATAATTCTATTCAATCTTCAATATTTGCAATTAGCATTTGTGCAAAATTGTTAACTATCTTTGTAAGTAAACATGTGTGTTACCTGTAGAATGCATTTTGGAAAATGTAATAAAATACTGTGGGAAATCGTAAAAACAATAAACACCAAATGTGCGCAAATATAATATTTAACCAAATTGCCAGAGTGGCAGTAGGTAGTCCATCTATAGAATTCAACCTGGTGCTTGTAGTATGGTTTCGGGCGAGGAAAGGGTATCTTTTTGGTACACCTGCTAATATGGAATTGTTTAACAATGTTATCCGCATTTTTCATTCTTAAGGGCTTCATTTTTTGTCAACAAAAGATTGTATAAAAGATACCAGTGAAAGTCTTGGTATACACAGTCAAACATTGAGGCGAAAGTCCAGGTGTAAACAGTCACACATTGTAATGATCATCCAGGTTAAAATAGTCAGACATAGAAGTGAACG
Organism: Mytilus coruscus; assembly: GCA_017311375.1. Lineage (NCBI taxonomy): Eukaryota > Metazoa > Mollusca > Bivalvia > Mytilida > Mytilidae > Mytilus > Mytilus coruscus. Next base: position 81,211,529 of record CM029603.1, on the reverse strand, counting down.
TCTAGGTATAAATTATTAAACAAAGGACTGAAAGTCAAGGTCAAAACAGTAAAACATTGGAGTGAAAGTCCAGTAAAAACAGCAAAACATAGGAATGAAATGTCCAGGTAAAAACAGTAAAACGTTAGAGTGAAATTCCAGGTATAAATGATAAAGCATTGGAGCGAACAGCAAGGTAAAAATGATAAAACATAGGAGCGAACGTCGAGGTAAAAACAGTAAAACTTAGGGTGTGAAAGTCCAGGTAAAAACAGTAAAACATTGGAGTGAAAGTCCAGGTAAAAACAGTAAAACATAGGAGTTAAAGTTCATGTATAAACAGTAAAACATAGGAGTAAAAGTCAAGGTTAAAACAATTAAACATAGGAGTTAAAGTCCACATAAAACAGAAAAACATTGGAGTGAATGTTCACATAAAAACAGTATAACATTGAAGTGAAAGTCCAGGTATCAACATTTAAACAAAGGAGTGAAAGTCCGGGTAAAAATAATAAAACATTGGAGTGAATGTCCAGGTAACAATAGTTAAACATTGGAGGAAAGTCCACGTAACAATTTAACATAGATGTTAAAGTCCGCATAAAAACAGGAAAACATTAGAGTGAATGTCCACATAAGAACTGTATAACATTGACGTGAAAGTCCAGGTAATAACATTAAAACAAAGGAGTGAAAGTCCATGTAAAAAAATAAAACATTGGAGTGAAAGTCCAGTTACAATAGTTAAACAATGGAGTGAAAGTCCAGGTAACAATAAAAAAATATAGGAGTAAAAGTCCAGGTATAAACAGTAAAACATAGGAGTTAAAGTTCACATAAAACAGTATAACATTAAAGTGAAAGTTCTGGTGTCAACAGTAAAACAAAGGAGTGAAATTCCAGGTAAAAATAGTAAAACATTAGAGTGAAAGTTCAAATAAAAACAATATAACATTGAAGTGAAAGTTCGGGAATAAACAGCAAATCAAAGAAGTGAAAGTCCAGGTAAAAGTATTAAATCATTGGAGTGAAGTCCAGGTAAAAATAGTAAAACAATGGAGTGAAAGTTCAGATAAAAATAATATAACATTGAAGTGAAAGTTCGGGAATAAACAGCAATTTAAAGAAGTAAAAGTCCAGGTAAAAGTATTAAATCATTGGAGTGAATGTCCAGGTAAAAATAGTAAAACAATGGAGTGAAAGTCCAGGTAAATATAGTAAAACATTGAGTGAAAGTCCAGGTAACAATAGTAAAACATTGAAGTGAAAGTCCAGGTAAAAATTGTAAAATAAAGGAGTGAAAGTCCAGGTAAAAATATTAAATCATTGGAGTGAATGTCCATGTATCAACAGTAAAACAAAGGAGTGAAAGTCCAGGTAAAATAGTAAAACAATAGAGTGAAAGTTCAGATAAAACAATATAACATATGAATGTCCAGGTAAAAATAGTAAAAATTGGGGTGAATGTCCAGTAAAAATAGTAAAACATTGGAGTGAAAGTCCGGGTAACAATAAAAAAATATCGGATTAAAAGTCCAGGTATAAACAGTAAAACATAGGGGTTAAAGTTCACATAAAACAGTATAACATTGAAGTGAAAGTCCAGGTATCAACAGTAAAACAAAGAAATTAAACAGGAAAGTAAAACCAGGATCAGAAAAACAATATAATATTGAAGTGAAAGTTCAGGTATAAACAGTAAAACAAAGAAGTGAAAGTCCAGGTAAAATAGTAAATCATTGGAGTGATTGTCCAGGTGAAAATAGTAAAACATTGGAGTGAAAGTCCAGGTAACAATAGTAAAACATTGAAGTGAAAGTCCAGGTAAAAATAGGAAAACATTGGGGTGAAAGTCCAGGTATGAACAGTATAACATAGTATTGACAGTCCAGATATAAACAGTAAAATATAGGGGTGAAAGTCCAGGTAACAAAGTAAAACATAGGGGTGAAAGTCCAGGTAAAGATAGTAAAACATTGAAATGAAAGTTCAGATATCAACAGTTAAACAATTGAGTGAAAGTCCTGGTAAAAATAATTAAACATTGAAGTGAATGTCCAGGTAAAAATAGTATCAACAGTAAAACAAAGGAGTGAAACTCCAGGTAAAAATAGTAAAACATTGGAGCGAAAGTTCAGATAAAAACAATATAACATTGAAGTGAAAGTTCAGGTATAAACAAAATAGTATCAGTTTCGTGTTTATATTCCTCTCCAGACATGCTGTAAGAGGTGAAAGTGAAAGTCCAGGTAAAAATAGTAAAACATTGGAGTGAAAGTCCAGGTATAAACAGTAAAACATAGGAGTTAAAGTTCAGGTATAAACAGTAAAACATAGGAGTAAAAGTCCAGGTTAAAACAGTAAAACATTGGAGTTAAAGTCCAAGTATAAACAGGTAAAAATGGAAGAAAAAAATCAGGTATAAACAGTCAAACATCGAAGTGAAAGTCCAGGTAACAATAGTTAAACATTGGAGTGAAAGTCCAGGTAACAATAAAAAAAACATAGGAGTAAAGTCCAGGTATAAACAGTAAAACATTGCACTGAGATGAAAGTCCTGGTATCAACAGTAAAATAAAGGAGTGAAAGTCCAGGTAAAAATAGTAAAACATCGGAGTGAAAGTTCTACAAGGTCTCATATGTCAAATTGAGATGTTGGATCTTAAAGGTTAAGAATACAATTTATTTCAATGTTTCTATGAACTTATTATTGATTTCTATACTATAGTTGTGGGGTTTGCAAGTATATCTGCTCTTTGGTCGGGTTGTTGTCTCTTTGACATATTCCCCATTTCCATTCTCAATTTTATATTGTTGTTTAGACTTGGTTGACCTATACGATGTGTCTGTGTCTAAACTAACTAATGACATTTTCACCACGTCTTAGATTGTGGTTTAACATCTATGTCGTCTGTCTGCTAAGTACCGAACGTGACCTATTCCCGAATATGACTGTTATACCGAGAGATAATTTACATTGCTATACGACTTTCTCGGTATTTTGTACATCCAACATTCATGTATTTATTTTGATGTTTTTGTTATGGTTTCGGTTGAATAATGTGTTATGTCGTATCGTTTGTTGTCCAAATAATTATAAAATTGCCTTTCAATACCATCATTGTCATATTCCCGAATATGACTGTTATACTGAATGTGAATTTGCATTGCTGTGCGGCGTGTCTCGGTGTTTTATACATCCAACATTAATGGATTTATTTTAATGTTTCTGTTATGGTTTCGGTTGGATAATCTGTTATGTCTGATCGTTTGTAGTCCAAATAATTATAAAATTGCCTTTCAATACCATCATTGTCATGAAATTTGGACGAATATTGTGAAAATAATTGTATAAAGTTCGAGATTGCATGTTAGTTACGTACGCGCGTCACTGTTTTTTATATCCTGTGGTGTTTTTCGTTGATGAAATATGTTCGTTGTTGTTCTGTGGTTTGCATGTTGTGTCGACTATTATATTATTTGTTTGTGTTGTATTTCTGTCACGTAGTGTTTTAGCGATATTTTTTAACATTGTCATAAAGCCGCAGGTTTGGCATGCCATGAAACCAGGTTCAACCCAACATTTTTTCTTAAAATGTCCTGTACCAAGTCAGGAATATGGCAGTTGTTATCAAATAGTTCGTTTCTATGTGTGTTGGTGTTTGTTTTTGTTGCACGTCGGTGTTCCTGTTATTCCTTTGTTTTCCTCTTATAGTTGATGTGTTTCCTTCGGTTTTGGTTTGTAACCCGGATTTGTTTTCTCTCAATCGATTTATGAATTTTGAACACCGGTATACTACTGTTGCCTTTATTTAGAGCCCTCTGTCTTAAGTTTATTCCAGCATATTTCACAGTCTTTATCAAGTGTTCTTTTTTCTAACTAGGTTTAATGGTTTACTTTTATAAATTGTTATTTGGATGGAGAGTTGTCTCATTGGCACTCACACCACATCTTCCTATATCTATTAAAACCGTTCCGCTCCCCCTGCATGGTCTACCTTAAATATAACATCTTTTCTGTAAGCATCATAAATATTTGTGCCGATGAATTATGCATTTAATATGGATTTATCTAGGTATGTTTCAATTGGCTTATCATATGGGGATCGTGTAACAGTATAAGTGCGGTAAATTTGTTTCTTTTTGTTGACTTTTCAATATTCTGCAATTTTCATTCGTAATTCTGATTTTATTTGTTTTGCTGGATAGTGGGTCTTCTATATCATTGTATATATATTAATTCGTTTAATGTTTCAATATGACATGATATTTTGGTTTCAGAAATAATTGTTAAAATACTTTTGCTGAACAAGATCATTTTTCTATTTGCCCTGATGCATTTGATAAGTGTATTTTGTAACATGATTCTATCTATATATCAAAAAAATATGCCAAACAATATTGTAAAAATTAGAAATATTCAAAATATGAAAACACTTTAATCAGTTTGTTAACAACAAATAACTCCATACTATGAAACAAAAATAAACGATTGTCTTATTAACGGGACTGTCACCAACAGCAACATAGAATATATTCTCATCAAAATTGCAAAATACTATATAAGTATTAGAAGATATGGTGAGATCCCAATGAGAAAAGTATCCACGAAAGACCAAATGACTTAGATGTAAACAACTATAGTTCACCTTACGGTCTTTAATCATGAGCAAAATCCATACCTTTTAATAAGATATGAAATGCCCCGTTATGAAAAAATTTAAAACATTTCGAACGATAAAACCAACGTCCTAATATGTGTACAAAACAATAAAATAAAAACAGATCATATAGACAGCACCCAACGACAACCACTGAATTACAGTATCCTGACCTTCGAAAGAAACATATTGAGTGTGGCGGGTTTAAACATGTTTGCGAGCGTTCTTACTTCCCTCCTCCATTACCTGCCAAAGTGGTGAAACGGCATAACATAAGAACAACCTGTAAAATCAGTTGACAGAGGCTTGACACATCAGATCGAAAAAGAACAAAAAGACTAAATACACATAGAACCGATCAAAGAGTGCGTGCAGTTGATGAAAGCTATTTCAAAGCTAATTAGAATTTAAAAAAAACATAAATCATGTTTCCAAGACCAAAATATCAATCAGTACACATCCGATGGATTAAGCGTAAAGACGTCAAAACCAAGCTGAGAAAAACACCTTAAGGAATCCAACACATTTGTATCCACAGTATGTATGATTGTAAGTGTTCATTACTTTTATAGGAATGCATATTTATGTCTAGAAAAGGGGCGAAAGATACGAAAGGGACATTCAAACTCATAAGTCGAAAACGAAACTACAATGCCATTGCACTAAAGACAAGCAACCGGAAACAATACACAACGGAGAAAAATAAAGCTTGAGCAACACGAAACTTATTAATAACACAATCAATGTTAGTAGCGATAAAAGCGAGATTCAATGACCTTATTGCAGCGATTAATTGATAACATTTAATAGTTTATTCAAAGGATCAGTAAGTTAACATGGATCGTATCTAAATTCACGAGCTTTAAAGACATCCTCACCATAAAAGCAACAACAAAACAATCAGCATAGATACTAGGATTAAAACTTGTACATCAGACGCGCGTTACGTCTACAATACACTCATCAGTGACACTCGAATCAAAAACGTTAAAGAGGCCAAATAAAGTACAACTTTGAAATCAAATCTTTGTATTTTTGAAATTATTTAGTAACGGTTTTACGTAGTTTATGGTAACGAAATCCCTGACTGAATTATTTACCAGTGATACATAAATAACGTTCATTGAAATCTATAATGTCACGGCAGACATGGAGATAGTATAAGAACTATTTCCTTTAATACACACCGTAGTTTAAACATATGTTATTTGCTTAATTATGCTAAAGGGATGAGACACAAGTTAATCAAACTTGTACAGTCTTCTCCCATGAACAATTTATAACAATAGAATATTTACAAAGCATGCATGCAAACAATACATTATATATATTGGATATGTAAAAAGATGATGTGTGCTGATGTGAATGGTTGTACACGATATATGTGTATATGCACTTTAGTGTGCTATATTACACAATTAGAAACCTCTTTGACTCTTTAATAAGTTCATATACATTCTTCAAAATTCTTTCATTTTCAACATTAGTTAATGGTTAAGATGTTCAAATTTAGTGGAGAGTTCTCTGGTAACCAGTTCAGATTATTAGATAGTTTGATTATTATATTTGCATAATTAGGACATTCAAAAAAGAAGTGATATGAATCTTCACGCTTAGCACCACAACTACAAGACGGATCTGAAATGATATTGACTCTGTTAAGATCATAATTCAAAAAAGAGGCTGAGCATCTAAGTTGAGTCAAAATGATGTTGAGTTTACGATTGCCAAATTCATAATGTTTAGGAACTTGGGCTTTTAAATTCAGTTTAAGATTTTTTAATTCGGTTTGAAATTTACATAAAAGAGTCAATGTTGCGGGTCACCACATTAAGGTTATTCCACAGTCGTATAGTGAAGGTATGAAGGATTCTTCGGTCAATGAAAGTCTACAAAAAGGATATATTATATCATTCCCATTACGTAAGGGAAAAACAGCTGTACTTTGGATTGTTGGTGGAATTAAATTGCACAGAAAGGCTGGTGCATTAGTAAGTTGAATATAATAAAATAATTGTTACTTCCTCCTTTCTCTTCGTTCAGATAGAGTTTCCCAACCAATCTCATCATAAATAATTCTACTACTAGTAAAAATAGGAAGACCTGTTACAATTCTGGCTGCCTCAAGCTGCAGCTGCTCTAATTTGTTACAATAACCGACACCCATATTATCCCAAACTTCACAGGCATATTCGATTAACGGTCTTATAAAAGCCAAGTATAGCTTTTCTAAGTTATTCCTATTTATTCTGTACTTTAATTTTCTAAGTACATTCAAATGTTTAGATACATTTTTTTATGATACTTTCCATATGGGTTTTCCATTTAGCATCTCTACTAAATGTAACACCCAAGTGTTTATCAAAATCTGTAACTTGAATATTCTTACCATTGAATGTGAAATTCATTTCCGGAGTTTCAATGTATTAGAACAATATAATTTCTGTTTTTTCTGGGTTAAAGGACATCAGCCATTTCTTAGACCAATCGCTCAGCTCACTCAAGTCGTGACTGGTCACCGATTTTATTTATTACACACCGTAAGATGGGGTGCAAGGCACATCACCGTCCAAAAAGGAAAATCAACAACAATGAAAAAAAATCGTTCCTATAGTCGTAATTGTTTTAAAGATTTTCTGGTATCAAACTGAAATATCTAAATCTAGAAAAGGACAGTTATTGCGGTTTATATTAGATTTATTCCAAGTAAGTTCCCTTGTGTAAATTTCGGTATTTGTGAATTTGTTGATTATTTAATTTAACGCAAAAATATTAAAGTTATGGTAAGTGTTGTTGCTTTATCACTTGAATGGATAGAAGACCGATCTTTACTAAGTTTGACCATAACCCTAGATTCATAACAACACAGAAACAGGTCTGCTATTAAAGTGGTGCAATTGATGCCCACACGAATACCTTTATTGCCGAAAAACTAAAGAGATGTTGTAAAGGAGAAAATTTACAGTTTTAATCATCACATCACACTACATATAATTGGATTCAATAAACATTCTTATTCTATAAGAAAATTATATATATCTAGCATATTAACCTTTTTCATTAGAGAATAAGACTAGATATGAGTTGCAGCAAATAAATTGGCCATCAGATTTTAAAGGACCATCTAATTAAATAAGAAAACTTGATTATATTTATATCATAAATTTTGTAAGCGCTCAAACATATGGATAATAAGGAACAAGTAGATTAGCTTATATTAGACTTTAGCCATGTTTGATGTAGTCCCACACATGCATCTTTTACGGAAAATAGAGCATTATGGTATAAAAACAAAATAATACTTGAGTGGATAAAGGCTTGGCTCATACATCATCAACAGTATTTGGCATATAAAATTGAAACACCTTGAATTACTCTGATGAAATAAGAAGTACCGCAAGGAACAGTTTTACTCTTTGAAGTACCTATTGTACATCGATGTGATGAAATCAAGTCAAAGCTGTGAATATTTGCAAATGATAGACTCTTATAACCGACATTATACTGTTCTAATGACTGCAATAAGTTACGAAAAGATCGGGACAATTTGGTTGACTGGGCATCTTAATGACAGATGAAATTTAATGCGTAAAAAAATGTTATGTATTCCAACAAGAAAATGTATATTATGCATAAGTACCACATTAAAGGCAAAATTGATGAAGATGTAGACCAAACCAATATTTAGGAGTTCAGTTTATACACAGATTTAAATGGAATATACACATCAATTACATTGTGACTTCAAACCAAAAAAAATAGTAGGCTTCCAAAAGTGCACACAAATGTGATTTGAATTACCAAATGGAGATAAGACGAAATATTAAACGGCTTTGCTTTGTATATAAAGCCCTACGTCATAAACAGCCATAAATATACTAGATTATATGCAACAACAAGGCAATATCACCAACCAAAATAAACAAATCTTCCAACATCAAACAGCACAAACAAATACATTCGTCGTATCATCAAAGACTGGAACAGCTTAAACCAACAAAATTGTTACATTATGTAAATATAAATGATAAATGAGGCATTAAAAACTCCTCACATGTTATGTAAGTGAGTAGCAATGCAAACAACAGCATAATTTTAATCTGCACATATAAATAAATATTGAATTACTGACGAAGTACTCGCTTACCCCCTCTGCTATTCAATGATGTTGATAGCATTTAGTGGTAACCCGATGATGAATTTGATAAAAGAATGGAATCTTATTATTTGATTTTGCATCTAGAAATTGTTACAATGTTTTGTATCGTGCATTACATTTTTGTATCAAGATGGAACACATACAAAAACAACAAACATGGGGATTAAAGGTGAAAGATAAACACTTCAGTTGCAAAGGTATTTTATTCGGATAAGAATATTATTCTACATGATATCCTGTTCTTTTAAGTGTTTCACTTTCCTATGTTCTACCATTCACCCATTCTTGTACATGCACAGTCATTTCTTGCCAGATCGATGGATGTTACCCAAGGACAGCACACGCATTGATAGACCATTGGTGAAGTAATGTGTCTATTTTTACAATCTGTTAGTATCCACTCTCCATTTCGCATTTCTTTTCTAAAAATATTCACAAAAATAAAGTAAACTTTCTAACATGTCCAATATAATTTTTCATTTTAAAAAATATGTGTAGTATACGTAACGAAACATTTGATGTTAGAAATAAATTATTTGGAATACAGTAAAATAATTTTATAATTGTTTCACAGCCGTCCTTTCAGTTTTGCAGATAAAATCCTCGATCTTTGACGTATTTTAAAGTAGTATTACAAAGCTAGCGTAATCTGCTATTTTGATAAGAAAAGGAGGATTTAAATCAAGGATAATTACTTTCCTATTTGTTCTAGAGGAATAAAATCGTAATGTAAATTGAATTTGTCTATTGTTGTATCATAAACAATTGGGTTGGTAGGTTTTGGATATTTTTTAATCTTACTAAAAACAAGTTTGTTGTCGGTACTTTTTTATCACATATTGTAAAATCCTATGCAATTTATTCATGGGATTTGCATCACGTGACTTCGTTTCTTGTAAGTTAACTATGTCCCTTTGTTGAAGAAAAAAAAAAGATATATATTTGATTGAAATTTGCGCAACATCAAGTCATTTTCTATCTTGGATTTAAAACTATCGTATAAAACTTTCTATGGTGGATATGTACAGATATTTTGAGATTCTGAGGAAATGGCTTAAAATATGAATACTTACAAAAGAAAGATGAATTCATAATTTTTTTAAAAAGATTTTTGCGGAAAACTCAAGAAATCAAGTGAGAAAAAAATTATTTACCCTAAAAAAAATATTCAACCTCAAGTATGTTTCAATATTTACGGACAAGTCAGGAAAATCTCTTCTCGAATCTTTATTTGTAGTTTGAATAGTATTTTTACGAATCTTAATTATTTTATATATGAATTTTACTAAGTTTACGCTTCCAATTTAGAACTAAAAAGATCGAAAGTGTTTAAGGTTGACAATGTTTATTTGTACCCGAACAGCAGTTAAATAATTGTACGATTCACCAATATGCGGACAAATTGTCGTTGCAACTTAGGAATTGGCATATTTATTTAAGGGACATGTATAAGTTTATAGAAATGGCTATCGTCATGATAAGGCAAATTAGCAAAGTACTCAATATTTTGCCATATGAAACCAGTATATGGTCTTATTCTGTTTCCATATGTATAAAACACATTGTTGTCTAAAGGCAATGACAATCATGATTAGAGTTAAATTTCAGATATTCAGCTACTTATTCAAAAAGGTGTTTTTGACATGATATGTGAGTTGAATTTCCAAAAGGGGATGCTATCCCGACTTCTGTGCATTTTTTTGTGTCTGTATTTAGCTTTGACAATGCATCTGCGTTTTACTGTGACAAAATGCATGTAACGTCGTTGTTACATTAGCAAGTATAGTGATGGAATGATTTCTATAACATTGCCGAATCAAAACTAAGCATCAATAATAACTCATCATGTATTCAAGGCTTGTAATTGAGTACCTTTATACAAGACTTATCTGTGGCGCTCAAATCCAAACAGTTGTATATCAGGATTCGATTCTAAAGTGCTACTTACGTTAGGCACATTTTGAGATGATTGCAATCTTTTCCTGAACTAATACCAAATACTATCTTTGCCTCCTGTCCTTTGCAGTCATTATTAAGCGTTCCCATTGCCCTTTTAACACGACCACCTAAAAATTATGTTACTGTTATTTCTCATATTTTATTGTACCGATCTCATATTAGACATTGTACATTAGACAATTGAAGATTTATGTTATAATAAAATGACACAGAACATTCATTGCTCTTATTAAAAACTTATAATTCTACTCAGTTTTATTACATCATTGATTTTTAACACATTAATTATTCCCGCAATTCAACTTGTCAAACGATATATGCAAATTTATAATGACCTCTGAAATAAAAGATGTAGGTCGGGGTAAACGGATAACTCTTTACATCAGTACTGCATTTGTAATTATCAACTCTTTTTAAGTTATTAGCTTTCTAGTAAATCAGATGATATATATTCTGTGTTACTTATGAGCTTAGAACTTGTTTATGAAAACTGCTAACATAAACGTAGCAGTGATTTGAAAGAGTTATGTCCCTTAGCCTCCAATGTATTTGATTCTACGCTGAAATCAAATTTTATATCTACTGTGGACTTATTTTTACTCGTGGGAAACGAAATTTAAATTTATATTTTAAACGAACTATAAACTTTTTATAGGGTTGTATGTATACTTTAGAAAAGCTTAAAATCAAATATCAACGTAAATGTAAGTGTTTCTCAATTCATATCAATTGGTACCCACCAAAGTAAGTGAATCCTCAGTATATTACATTTATATTTGTCTTAACTACTCTATCAAAAATAACCTTCGTGTTACAATGTCTCCTTCATCATTGATTTTTTTTGTGTGTTAATATTGCATACTATCGTAGTCAATCAGTACTTGCTACACAGTTATCGAAGTATTTTCTTTGGTGCAAATATTTCGTTGTTACGCATGCGCATCTGTTGCAGTAAAATTGGTACCATTAATGAATTTACAGCATACAAAGCTTAATTGGCAAATTATAAACGTTTCACTTTCTAAAGTTTGGAATTTATTACATATAACTTTATTTTTACCTGCAGAAAATGTTATATTCAATACTTTAGCATCATGTGGTATCTTCTTTTCCTTATACGCTGGGTATTTAAAATCCTGATAAAAGTCTTTCAACGCCCCTCCAAGGGAGTTGCCATCCATTACCTCATCCAAATTAACGTAATACATTTCCTTGACCACTTCATCGTTTGCACTATTTATGATATTATCTCCTTTGTTCTGTACAAATAAAGGATTTGTGATTATTAACACACACAGAAAGATATACATACATTATTTATTGATTGTGATAAGACAACAAGAATAAAGGACATTCAAAATGTCAAATTTGTAAAACATGCATGATGGTTGGATTTCTGCATTTATATATTAATTGGTATATTACTACATCATAAACCAATATTATTTTAGAATTCTGAAATTTATTATTTTTCTAAAACAGTGCTTTACTGAGTTATATTAGTATGGGAATCGACCAATATCTTCCACTGGAGATAAAGTTACAGATTTTTAACTAATATTATTAAGTTTTGTTGCAGATGAGCAATTTGTTAAGGGCTATTCGAATTTATCTCGTAATAAAATAATCTGAAATGAAAATAATACTTTTCAAATTTTGTGCGTCAGATGTGGTTTTCTGGTTTGTCTGTCAATGATCAGGAACGCTCGAAACCTCAATTTTGAAACCGGTGATGTATAAAATATTTGAGCATCTATATGATCAGAAAAATCTGAACAGAAAAGTCAAAAATACACAAGGTCTACTTTGCTTCAAGGAGTTATCAAAACAAAATGTTTTGTGTGTTTTGATTGATTATACAAGTTACAAATGTGCTTCATGAGGGGATACAGTGCACATTGATTAGCTAATTAGTTATATCTAGGTATTTATCATCCTAGAGTCATCTTTTGTATCATATTCAACTGTTTGTAGGCAGATGAGATAAATATTTGATAATTTATTGGTCCACACTATATTCTATCATAATGCGGCTTGGTTTGGATTTTTCGAAGAAATTTTGCTCGAATCGCTGTAGATGTCGTCTTACATTATACTAGATTTTTCTCCAACTATTGAACTGATTATGACAGAACTTAAAAGTAATGCTTTAAATAACCAATATTACAAAGGAAAAAAAAACATTTGTAAATAAAGTTCATTTCTATATCGAATATGAAAAAGGAGGTATTTGTTGTACGTCAATGAGACATCCATTCAACGCCTGACACAAATTACGCCAAAAACGTCTTGTCTAGGCCACAATATCTATATTTGGAACAACATGAAAAAAGAAATTGCCATGATGATTTGATTATATAGTGTATCATGTTCGAGTTATGATGATTGCAAATATCTTCCTATTTTTAAAGAACATTTTTTTGCACAATTAAATGCCTCATTCGAACTACATTATACACAAATTATAATTCAGTCATTTAATACCTTCAAGATTTTTGTTGAATTGGGCAAGAATATTGAGACCTTAAATATGATTGGGGTTATTTACATTTAAAGCCTCAGATTACCTAACAAATATTACATTTTAAGATATTGTGCATACAGAACAGCAATAAAAGCGCTGTTCCTTTGCTTTTTGTATTTTTGCTGTGAATGTTTTTGATTTAAGTCAAAGATGAATACCCCATATCATGTTTTTTTAATTATATATTCCATACCCAGCTGTGAACAAACGCCTCTGTTACTTGTCCAGCATCTCCTGCAGTTTTTCTGTCTATGTCTCGCAGTCTACATTGCCTCAAGGAAGGGAGACATTTCATCTGTTAGCCCTGTAACGACATTTTAATATTTCAAAGAATAATGAACTTGGGGTTATGATTGGTGTGGCTTTCTTTAAACTGATTAATCGTTTTGTAGTTCAATATTTCTAAAGTTTGTCAGCGCATATAACAAACATTCAGCATATCATTTAACAAAACAAAAACTCATTTAGTGATTTATTATACGGTAAAATCAGAGTATTCTGTCATTTCGGATCATAAAAAAGTACATTACTGGTTCAAATGAGTAACCGAAATAATCAAATTTGCTGGAGAACTGTAACTCGTTTGTCGGACTATTCATTTCATTTGAGAAAGTTATCTGGTTTTAACAAATGATTTTAACTTTTTATGATACATACACAATATGTTTTCGTTTGTTCTAATACTTGGGAAAACACGCTTTACAGGGAATCTTACTGATATGATTAAGTTTATAAAACATTGGACATTGAATATATTAATTTTCTTATCTAGCAAAAAAAACTCATCTTTTAATATTCTTAAGACATTTTATTTTTACATATGTTATTTCAAATTGTAATCTTTAATTTTTCCACAATCACATAATAATATGTTTTTGTCAATGAATAACCATTTCCTTAAAAGATAATTTAAAAATTAGACCGGCGACTTATACTATTATCTGATTTTTTAACTAGCTCGATATGCACTGCATTTTGGTAAAGTGAAAATGGTTTTATGATTTAATGAATTCCAATACTGCCTTAAAGGAAAATATATATGCTTTATAATTACTGACGAAACAGATAATCATAAATAAAAATGAAAATGATGTTATCCAATTCGGTATTTAATTCGATAAAAGATTATTTACAGATAATATTAAATAACTTCGTGAAATCAAAAATACTTAAGTTAAATGCCGCCATATCCATTGTTGTAATGTAGCAAAGTTTTGTTAACTAAGCACCATTTCTAGGTCATGGTGTCGTAATTTACAAACCTGGCGGAAATCTTGAATTTGGTACGATTCCATAACATCATTGTGTGCTGGGGTGTGAATTTTTACTACATTCTTTTCTAGATTTGTTTCTATGTTTTCCAAATATCTGGCTTTCCCTTCAATAATGTGATAACCAAATTTCTGAAAGAGAACACTTTTCAATATTTTAAAAACATTTGAATTATATCTTCCAAATTTTTCTTTTTTATTCAATATTTGATAATAGCAATGCATTATTAACCAAAACGTATTGAATAGATACCAAAACGTACGAAAAAAAACAATAAAACGTATCCAATTAAAACCAAAAGATAAGAAAAGAAAAAAAGGAAGCAAAGCGAGATAAAACAAAATTACATCAGTAGAGTGGCTAATTTTTATTCACCATTTAAAACAAGGCAGTTTTAATCATGGAAACCATTAACGGAATTGACAATAAAAAACATGAAAATAAATAATTATGTGTTATACTATTAGATTTTACTTTCACAAAATCACATTTCAACTTGATTTGGCAAATAAAAGAAATCACGGTTTCAACTTAATTAAGATCAAAACCCAATTACAATACAAAATTATCTGCATCAGATATAGATCAGACACGTAACTATTGACGAATGTGGATGAGACGAATATGCATACATCTAATTTACTTTTGTCATAATTTAAGCTTCTGCTTTATGGAACGTGAGGTAAATAGCGATTGATGTGAATATCTGGTCGACCTTTCTTCCGTTATTCCAAATAAGTGAGGGTAAATAGTGGTTGTTTTGTCTGTTTGGTAGTCTGTCAGCACATTGTATTCCCAACTCTTCTTAAACCAATGAGTGTTTTGCAATGGATTTCTAAGAATCAGTTGTCACTAATATTGATCTAGATCTCGAACTGTTTTTATTCATTGGAATAATTATCTTTATTTATCTATTGCTAAACCAGAAAGTCCAGAAGACAAACGGCGTCTTGAATATTATCTATTTTATTAATGAATTGATAAATTAGGTACACGCAGTTTTTAAATAAAGCTCATATAATACATGCTTTTGTATTACGGTCATCAATTTTGTTTTTAAAACTCACACTTGCAGGGCAAAAATGACAAAAAACAAAATAGGACCAACATAAACCATAAGTCGAATAACAGCACTATGACATGAAAAATAAACCTATCTTCAAACGCTTCACAAGATTGAATAGCACGAACAACACTAAAAGCAGGTTTGGGGTTAACTTATGTGTCGCGGAAGGGATTAATAGAACATCATGTATGCATATGAATATCACACACCTACCATTTCTATATGTCATGCATAGAACTTATTAATGCTTTGACAAAGTTATAAAGTTTTTTTTAAACCTACCATATCCATAAAAGCCGTGGCAATTTAAATGAATAAAGCATTAATAAGAATCATCAGTAAACAGCCCATTGTTGATATCTGTAAAAACATTAGCGAAAACAAATTATTTAACTATACTCATATCGTAAATTTGTAACTTTTCAATAATCAAAAAAGACTACTTCCAATTGAATATATAAAAATGCGTTCTATTAACAGAAATTGATCTGAGCCGTTAAGGTTATTTACAGGAATTTAGTCTAGTAACCTCAAACAACATTTTCTATATGTATTTTAATATCGTCAGAGTCACTCATAAATTGAATAAACTACAAGGATAATATTTTGAGTGAAAGGTCAAATTTACACCTCATTAAATGCGGAAAAAGCACTAAGCTTATTCGAGATATACAGGCCTGAACGATTTGCTTTTGAAATCGAAGTAAATAGATATTTTCATATTAATCATGTCTGAATTTCATTTTAAACTACAAACGTGATGAATTTGAGTTTATCATTGTTTTCATTATTCGATTTAATGAAGCTGACCAATGAATTTCAAGGTTACAAAAAAAAAACGAAAAAGTAAAACAAAATTCATTTGAGCTTAATACTACTAGTAAATATATACTTGAATTTGGAATACCTTACCTTTTGCAGTCTTCCTACAATTTCATTATGGAAGAGGCGTCGCCGCTTTTATACTATCCATCTAGGAAGCAAAATAATTGTCTATTTGGAGTTCAAGTGAAATCATGTGATTATAAGTGAATTGGAAAAAGAAGATCGGTTTAAGTGTACTACGATTAAATACATCACTTTCCTCATAACCATTTATCGAAAACCAGATTTTAACTTGCCAAAAAACCCTTTTTATGAACAACAATTCATACTATAATCTTATACGAGTTCAAAATCATCTCGTCCTTGTTATCAATCTTTAAGAATTAAAAGCAAATTGAATAGGGGCGCCTTTGGATTTCCAAGGGGTATTCTAAGGTATCGGTTATCGGACTGCAATGCAATACCATGAATAATTATTACATTATTTTGTCATGCAATTATAATGATAATATATTCAAAAAACAATTTATTGACCAAGTATCGAAACAATTGTTTTCGAATTCGGTTATTAGTAAACAATTAACGACTAATGATTAACAGGCAAGATGAAAATTTTTACAAGAAATCTTGGATTTCATCGTGGTGTATAAATACGTAACTGTCACTTAGCGCATCCATACCAAGTTGGGTAGTTACAAAAACACAATTAATGGAAACTGCGGCGACGCTGCGTATATCCCAAATCAGCTTTAGATGGATAGTATTCGTTTGAAAGTGAAAGATGTGATATTTAGTTTATTATTCTCATCTCTCCTTAGTAAAATTGATGTATTTATGTTTTTCAAAACCCATTAATTTGATCCCTGGGATCACAAAAATTCAGACATCACTATTTCAATTTCGATATAATGTAAGCTATAATTCAAGTATCAAACTGCCTATACTAAATACGTTATAGTATTTTACTATAATAATGGATAACGTTTTAATTTATCTTCATTAGGAACACTCAAATCTAAATTTGGAAGCCATGTACAATAGCAATTAGTGTATATAATATTAAATAAATGAATTAAATGAAACCACTGGCGTACGTTGTTTTTGATTACTATGGGTTAGTATTATAAATCATAATGTCTGCTTACTCTGACACACATTAAGGAACGCCTCTGTTAGTTTATTATCACGAGCATTTAATTCTCAAATGTTTAAAGCACATAGAACTTTCTCACTCGTAATACTAGAACTTGATTGTATTTTAACATCATACTGCGGAATTATTCAGCTCAGTGTTTTACAATTAGTGCTATGACATTATAATAACTGGAGATCACTGTTTTTTGTTCCCTGACCCGACGTTGACCACTACACACTAATATGCCAGGAGGAAAGAAAATTCCTGCAAGAGGACAAGGCGTCAAGAAAAGAAGGAATGCTGATTCCCAGGAACCCACCAGAGAAACAAATGAGAGATCTGTGGTCCCGTTTCTGGTATCTAGCACCAAATGCATCTCTGACACCTACTCCAATTCTGAACCAAGTATGGAATCTATAACATAGGAATCTGCTCTACTATTTGCCGGTTCTTTAATCTAAAATACACGGAAAAGCTATTCAAGAGCTAGATCTGTTCTTGCCTCATTCCAACTTCAATATACATTTGGAAAAGTATGGCCGGTTCCTGTTGAACAGTTAGTGCAATTCATAGCTAATTTATCTTTGAAGCATCTATCTGCAGCTACCGTTTGATCGAATGTACATGTGGTTTATCTTTTTCCCACAAGTCACTTAATTTTGAGGATACAACTAAGAATTTTATTATATCTGATATACTTGAGGGTTTACATTAAAGAAACCCACAGAAAGACAACAGTGCCCCGATAACATCATCATTACTACGATAGATCACACATGCCCTTCCAATTATTTGTACATCTTCTTTTGAATCGTCATTATTTAAATCTTCAGGTATTCTAATAGAAAAACAAAGGATATCATTCTTTGCTATGTTACGTGTGAGTGAGTTTACAACAGAACATAAATTTGAATGTAGTACCGTAGCACTCCAACTGTCGGATTTGGCCTTGTCAGATCATCAACTAAAAATTAACATTAAGAAAAATAAAGTGATCAAAGAGGTCATTCAACATGCATCGTCATAAATAAATACACAGATAACGCAACTATTTGTCAGTCTTATCTATGAAAAAGTACTTATACAGGTCCCGCGGTGTCAGGTTGTAATCATTTATTCATTTATTTTGACGGGTCATCACTTACCCAATATCAACTGTCAGCTATGTTAAAAAAAAAAAAAAAAAAAAAAAACGGAGGGGCCTCGGTGGCCGAGTGGTCTAAGTAGTTACTACTGTAATCACTAGCCAGTCAACACTGAGGTTGTGAGTTCGAACCCCGCTCGTGCGAGTGCACTCGACTCCAATCTTAATTGACTAGGATTGTCAGTTTTCCTATCGAAGGTCGGTGGTTTTCTCCGGGCACTCCGGCTTCCTCCACCAATAAAAACTGGCCGCCACGAAATAGCCCAAAAGCGGTGCTTAAAAGTGGCGTTAAAACACCAAAAATAAATAAATAAAAACGGTAATTTTTTATAACATTCCTTACCCGAACCTTTTGAAATTTTATTCTTATAGAATTGGAGCCGCCACAGAGGCGAGTAATTGCAGAATAAAAAAAGTGGGGTAGATGGTCGTAGGTGCTTTTGAGCGCTACATTAGAATTCCTTGGTGATAAATTACTAAACGTGTTAATTTTTCTTTCAAAATAAAATTTGAATATACAATAACACAATAGCAAGAACCTTAAGATGGTTTCAGTTTGTAGGTGATGCGGTTCACACTTCTGTGTGGATACTGGTATCCTCTATTCCTCATTGGGCTGATGTAACAGCTATTAGCTGTCCTGGTGGGAAAAACTAGGAGTGGAAGTTGAATGAAAAACCAAATCGGGAATGAAATGGAAAGATTAAGATTCGACCTTTGAAAATGAAATAAAAAAGTGAGAAACCCCAAATTACTCATTTGTACATCTAGGCGCAAATGCTTTAGTAGAATTGAAGTCTAAAGAGCTAGTCGAGAACATCAAATGTTCTTTTTTCAGAATCAAAGTTTTTGCACCTGACATTAAAATAATTTGGTCAGATATATTACCAACGCACTATTGGTATGGCACATTAATGGCCAAATTTATTGAAATATCTAGGAAAAGAGTTAATTGCGCAATTACACCTTTCATAAAACAAGAAGATCAATAGTTTGTAAGGTACCCAGCAATTCTTCCATAGATACAAAGATTTGGTTTGCAAGTTTAGCTGTACCTGTAGAAAACTTATTTCAAACGGAATAGCACATCCTAAATTTTACGGTGATGTTGTTAACCAAGCCCGGAAATTTAGATACGATCCGGGTAAACTTATCGATCCTTTAAATAAACTTATTCTAAAAGGTTACCAATTCAACACAGTAATTTAATCTTTGAATATTGTTTTTATTGACATAAATATTGATTTTGTTATCAGTAAATTATATTTATAGTAAATATTATTGTTATACACATATGTACTTTCACGGTACAACAATCTGCCGATACCTATATTTTGGCATTGCACAAGGTCATGTCTGATTGTAAATGACGTATTTACACTAAATCCATTGGATGTTGGAATTGTACTGATCGATATTCTAGTCTTAGATACATGATTTTTTTTTGTTAGTTGTTTTTGGCTTTGAACTAGCTGTCAGTAACTGCAAGTACTCTCAGATCTGTACTTAGTGTCTTTTTGTTGTTAGGGATGACAGATGGATAAATACCCTGCCACGTCCGGTCTGTGTTATGTTTCATGTTTTTCTGCTTTGAATCGATCTGATGAGTTAAGCCTTTTTCAACTGATTTTTATAGTTTGTTCTTATGTTGTGCTGTTACACCACTTTCCGAGGTTAGCGGAGGGTTGATCGCTCACAAACATGTTCAACCCCGCCACATTCTTTATGTGTGTGGCCCAAGTCAGGAGCCTGTAGTTAAGTGGTTGTCGTTGGTTCATGTCTGTCATATTTGTTTTGCGTATAATGTTTTGTTAAAAATTAAGCCGTTAGTTTTCTCAATTGAATTGTGTTATATTTTCTATGTCGGGGCCTTTTATACCGACTATGTATGGTTTTTCTCATTGTTGAAGGCCGTACGGTTGCCTATAATTGCCTACATCCACTTTATTTGAACTTCGGTGGATAGTTGTCTCATTGGCAATCATAGCACATCTCCTTATTTTTATATTAGAACTGTCCCCTCTGGCACATATCTCTACCCTACCTGCTCTTTGTTGTAGGGTATAAACATTCATAGGACTGACTCTTTTCATCAAGAGGAATCCCTTCCACTTCTGGTAACAGAAGGGAGGTGTCATCTCTGTAGTACATTCAGGTTGTTTGCAAATAAAAATCGGATGAACTTTTGTTTTTGCAGAGGTTTGTGTTAACATAACGGGTTCTTCGTCCAGTCCTTTCTTTCACGTAGGAAGGATATTTTTGACACATGTTATCATAGGGTCCCCGATATGCTCTTGTCAATTCATTGGCTATCGGGTTGTTTGTCTCCCTAGATCTGGCAAAACATTTTTATCTGCGGCCTATCCAAAATCCACACATACAGGGTTTTGTATATATAATTAGGACTACATATTCTGTATTCATTATGCTTTGTACTGTTAGTTTTCAACGCGAGTGGTCCGTTTATTAATAGCAATTATTGAATATTAGATAATTGAATTTAATGAGGCCACTGGCGTACGTTGTTTTTGATTGTAATGATTTAATATTATAAATCAAAGTGTCTGCTTACGCTAACACACATTTAGGAACGCCTCTGTTTATAGAACTTTGCACTTTCAAGCTCTTTTCCTCCAAAATAAATGTGGCATTTTAAAATTTTCCCGATTTATTAAAAAAAAATATCATTGTCTAATTAAGATTAATATCAAAACACCATTCTGCACAAAAAGTATGCAACATATTTTTTTTGCAAACCATCATGTGCTTCTGAAATTATTCCAACATCATCAGCATACATTAGACAATCAACTCTACGATAATTAATATCAACAGGATCAGGATATGATAGGAAATTGTCTGGTAGATCATTTACACATATTTAAAAAATATTAGGGCTTAAAACATCACCTTGTCTCACACCAATCCAAGACTTGAAACATGGAGTCATTCTTTCACCAATTTTTTGCACATAGGTCCTTTTTACTACTCCTGTCTTGAATAATAGAATAAAACTTTCCAGATATATTATTTGTTAAAAGTTTATATTTACTCCCTGCATGAATCAGTTTATCAAAACCTTTTTTTTTAAATCAACAAAACAGGCAAAAATGTTCCTCTTTCTTACTTATATGTTCTTCAATAATAGTTTTAGAACAAATACATGATCAGATGGTCTACAATTCTTAGAAAATCCAATTTAAAAGGGATTAATTACTGAATTTAGTTCTAAATATTCATCAAGTCTGCTATTCAAAACAGAGTTAAATATTTTACCAATGCATGACTTAATGGCAGTGCATCGATATTTATCTGTTTTACTTGGATCATCAACCTTAAAAACAGGTGATAAATATACTGATGACCACTGCTTAGAATAGATGCCGGATGAAAATACATGATTAAATAGTTTCTGAATTAAGGGGTTATGTGTAGAACTACCAGCCTTTCGCATCTAATTTAAAAATTTAAATGTAAATTTGTAAAGCCCATTGAACTTTCCCTCTCGTAATACTAGAACTTGATTGCATCATCTGTTCAACTATATACAAACACTTTGATTATCAAAAAATCCCCCCGCCACTCCCATTATATCCATTGTAAATATATTAATTTGTACATATTATTACATGTAGAGAATATTAAAATCATTGGAATGTTACTGCTGTGCCAGTTTGTTGTATTTTTCAGCTTCACGCTGCGTGAAAGATGTTGATGAATTGATGGACTTTGTATACTGAGGTGATGTGGAGAAAGAATTATGTTAGAGCAGCGATTATTTGATGAAGATTAAACATTTGGTTTTGTTCATATCTTCCTACAATTTCATCATGGACGAAGCATCGTCGCTTTTATACTATCCATCTAGGAAGCGTAATAATTGTTTAGTATGCGTTCAAGTGAAATCAAGTGGTTATATAAAGTGAACTGAACAAGGAAGATCGGTTTAAGTGTAATATGATTAAAACATCACTTTCCTCATTACCATTTTTCAAAAACCAGATTATAACTTGCTAAATAACCTTTTTTTCATCAATTACAATTCTTACTTTCCTCGTATACGAATTCAAAATTATCTCGTCCGTGTTAACAATTTTAAAAGCAAATTGAATAGGGTTTCTGTTGATTTCTACGGGGTATTCTCGATTATCAGGCCTCAATGCATTACTATGAATAGGTATACCATTATTTTTCATGTAGTGATAATGATAATATATTCTGTAAAACTTTATTTACTAAGCATCTGGAAAAAATCAAATACGGCGATTAGTAAATAATTAACTACTTTGTCATATTGATACATCGGCAAGATGAAAATTTTCAAGAATCCTTGATTTCATCGTGGCGAATAAAGACGTAACTGTCACACAGCGCATCCATACCAAGTTTGGAAATAAAAAAAAAACAGTTAATGGAAAGGGCAGTGACGCTGTAGATCGCTGCACCAGTATTAGGTGGATAATATTCGTTTTAAGTGAAAGATGTGATATTGAATTTATCATTGTCATTCCTCCTTGGTAACATTGATGCATTTCTAATTTTATAAACTCCTTATTCTGATGGCATCGTGGGTGACACAAACATTCAGACACCACCTGTTCAATTTCCATATACATTGTAAGCTATGTTTCAAGTATCAACTGACTATCCCAAATACCTAGGAGTGGAAGTTGAATGAAAAACCAAATCGGGAATGAAATGGAAAGATTAAGATTCGACCTTTGAAAATGAAATAAAAAAGTGAGAAACCCCAAATTACTCATTTGTACATCTAGGCGCAAATGCTTTAGTAGAATTGAAGTCTAAAGAGCTAGTCGAGAACATCAAATGTTCTTTTTTCAGAATCAAAGTTTTTGCACCTGACATTAAAATAATTTGGTCAGATATATTACCAACGCACTATTGGCATGGCACATTAATGGCCAAATTTATTGAAATATCTAGGAAAAGAGTTAATTGCGCAATTACAACTTTCATAAAACAAGAAGATCAATAGTTTGTAAGGTACCCAGCAATTCTTCCATAGATACAAAGATTTGGTTTGCAAGTTTAGCTGTACCTGTAGAAAACTTATTTCAAACGGAATAGCACATCCTAAATTTTACGGTGATGTTGTTAACCAAGCCCGGAAATTTAGATACGATCCGGGTAAACTTATCAATCCTTTAAATAAACTTATTCTAAAAGGTTACCAATTCAACACAGTAATTTAATCTTTGAATATTGTTTTATTGACATAAATATTGATTTTGTTATCAGTAAATTATATTTATAGTAAATATTATTGTTATACACATATGTACTTTCACGGTACAACAATCTGCCGATACCTATATTTTGGCATTGCACAAGGTCATGTCTGATTGTAAATGACGTATTTACACTAAATCCATTGGATGTTGGAATTGTACTGATCGATATTCTAGTCTTAGATACATGATTTTTTTTGTTAGTTGTTTTGGCTTTGAACTAGCTGTCAGTAACTGCAAGTACTCTCAGATCTGTACTTAGTGTCTTTTTGTTGTTAGGGATGACAGATGGATAAATACCCTGCCACGTCCGGTCTGTGTTATGTTTCATGTTTTTCTGCTTTGAATCGATCTGATGAGTTAAGCCTTTTTCAACTGATTTTTATAGTTTGTTCTTATGTTGTGCTGTTACACCACTTTCCGAGGTTAGCGGAGGGTTGATCGCTCACAAACATGTTCAACCCCGCCACATTCTTTATGTGTGTGGCCCAAGTCAGGAGCCTGTAGTTAAGTGGTTGTCGTTGGTTCATGTCTGTCATATTTGTTTTGCGTATAATGTTTTGTTAAAAATTAAGCCGTTAGTTTTCTCAATTGAATTGTGTTATATTTTCTATGTCGGGGCCTTTTATACCGACTATGTATGGTTTATCTCATTGTTGAAGGCCGTACGGTTGCCTATAATTGCCTACATCCACTTTATTTGAACTTCAGTGGATAGTTGTCTCATTGGCAATCATAGCACATCTCCTTATTTTTATATTAGAACTGTCCCCTCTGGCACATATCTCTACCCTACCTGCTCTTTGTTGTAGGGTATAAACATTCATAGGACTGACTCTTTTCATCAAGAGGAATCCCTTCCACTTCTGGTAACAGAAGGGAGGTGTCATCTCTGTAGTACATTCAGGTTGTTTGCAAATAAAAATCGGATGAACTTTTGTTTTTGCAGAGGTTTGTGTTAACATAACGGGTTCTTCGTCCAGTCCTTTCTTTCACGTAGGAAGGATATTTTTGACACATGTTATCATAGGGTCCCCGATATGCTCTTGTCAATTCATTGGCTATCGGGTTGTTTGTCTCCCTAGATCTGGCAAAACATTTTTATCTGCGGCCTATCCAAAATCCACACATACAGGGTTTGTATATATAATTAGGACTACATATTCTGTATTCATTATGCTTTGTACTGTTAGTTTTCAACGCGAGTGGTCCGTTTATTAATAGCAATTATTGAATATTAGATAATTGAATTTAATGAGGCCACTGGCGTACGTTGTTTTGATTGTAATGATTTAATATTATAAATCAAAGTGTCTGCTTACGCTAACACACATTTAGGAACGCCTCTGTTTATAGAACTTTGCACTTTCAAGCTCTTTTCCTCCAAAATAAATGTGGCATTTTAAAATTTTCCGATTTATTAAAAAAATATCATTGTCTAATTAAGATTAATATCAAAACACCATTCTGCACAAAAGTATGCAACATATTTTTTGCAAACCATCATGTGCTTCTGAAATTATTCCAACATCATCAGCATACATTAGACAATCAACTCTACGATAATTAATATCAACAGGATCAGGATATGATAGGAAATTGTCTGGTAGATCATTTACACATATTTAAAAAATATTAGGGCTTAAAACATCACCTTGTCTCACACCAATCCAAGACTTGAAACATGGAGTCATTCTTTCACCAATTTTTTGCACATAGGTCCTTTTTACTACTCCTGTCTTGAATAATAGAATAAAACTTTCCAGATATATTATTTGTTAAAAGTTTATATTTACTCCCTGCATGAATCAGTTTATCAAAACCTTTTTTTTTTTTTAAATCAACAAAACAGGCAAAAAATGTTCCCCCTTTCTTACTTATATGTTCTTCAATAATAGTTTTTAGAACAAATACATGATCAGATGGTCTACAATTCTTAGAAAATCCAATTTAAAAGGGATTAATTACTGAATTTAGTTCTAAATATTCATCAAGTCTGCTATTCAAAACAGAGTTAAATATTTTACCAATGCATGACTTAATGGCAGTGCATCGATATTTATCTGTTTTACTTGGATCATCAACCTTAAAAACAGGTGATAAATATACTGATGACCACTGCTTAGAATAGATGCCGGATGAAAATACATGATTAAATAGTTTCTGAATTAAGGGTTAGTGTAGAACTACCAGCCTTTCGCATCTAATTTAAAAATTTAAATGTAAATTTGTAAAGCCCATTGAACTTTCCTCTCGTAATACTAGAACTTGATTGCATCATCTGTTCAACTATATACAGACACTTTGATTATCAAAAAATTCCCCCGCCACTCCCATTATATCCATTGTAAATATATTAATTTGTACATATTATTACATGTAGAGAATATTAAAATCATTGGAATGTTACTGCTGTGCCAGTTTGTTGTATTTTTCAGCTTCACGCTGCGTGAAAGATGTTGATGAATTGATGGACTTTGTATACTGAGGTGATGTGGAGAAAGAATTATGTTAGAGCAGCGATTATTTGATGAAGATTAAACATTTGGTTTTGTTCATATCTTCCTACAATTTCATCATGGACGAAGCATCGTCGCTTTTATACTATCCATCTAGGAAGCGTAATAATTGTTTAGTATGCGTTCAAGTGAAATCAAGTGGTTATATAAAGTGAACTGAACAAGGAAGATCGGTTTAAGTGTAATATGATTAAAACATCACTTTCCTCATTACCATTTTTCAAAAACCAGATTATAACTTGCTAAATAACCTTTTTTCATCAATTACAATTCTTACTTTCCTCGTATACGAATTCAAAATTATCTCGTCCGTGTTAACAATTTTAAAAGCAAATTGAATAGGGGTTTCTGTTGATTTCTACGGGGTATTCTCGATTATCAGGCCTCAATGCATTACTATGAATAGGTATACCATTATGTTTTCATGTAGTGATAATGATAATATATTCTGTAAAAACTTTATTTACTAAGCATCTGGAAAAAATCAAATACGGCGATTAGTAAATAATTAACTACTTTGTCATATTGATACATCGGCAAGATGAAAATTTTTCAAGAATCCTTGATTTCATCGTGGCGAATAAAGACGTAACTGTCACACAGCGCATCCATACCAAGTTTGGAAATAAAAAAAAAAAACAGTTAATGGAAAGGGCAGTGACGCTGTAGATCGCTGCACCAGTATTAGGTGGATAATATTCGTTTTTAAGTGAAAGATGTGATATTGAATTTATCATTTTCATTCCTCCTTGGTAACATTGATGCATTTCTAATTTTATAAACTCCTTATTCTGATGGCATCGTGGGTGACACAAACATTCAGACACCACCTGTTCAATTTCCATATACATTGTAAGCTATGTTTCAAGTATCAACTGACTATCCCAAATACGTTACAGTATTTTACTATATAATGGATCACTCGAAATAAATTTTTCTTTGTTTAATTTATCTTCATTAGGAAGGGTCAAACCTCAACATGGAAGCCATAGATATAAGAAGATGTGGTATGAGTACCAATGAGACAACTCTCCATTCAAGTCACAATGTATAAAAATAAACCATTATAAGCATGTATAGATATAAGAAGATGTGGTATGAGTGCCAATGAGACAACTCTCCATCCAAGTCACAATTTATAAAAGTAAACCATTATAGGCATGTATAGATATAAGAAGATGTGGTATGAGTGCCAATGAGACAACTCTCCATCAAGTCACAATTTATAAAAGTAAACATTATAGGCATGTATAAATATAAGAAGATGTGGTATGATGCCAATGAGACAACTCTCCATCCAAGTCACAATTTATAAAAGTAAACCATTATAGGCATGTATAAATATAAGAAGATGTGGTATGAGTGCCAATGAGACAACTCTCCATCCAAGTCACAATTTATAAAAGTAAACCATTATAGGCATGTATAAATATAAGAAGATGTGGTATGAGTGCCAATGAGACAACTCTCCATCCAAGTCACAATTTATAAAAGTAAACCATTATAGGCATGTATAAATATAAGAAGATGTGGTATGAGTGCCAATGAGACAACTCTCCATCCAAGTCACAATTTATAAAAGTAAACCATTATAGGCATGTATAAATATAAGAAGATGTGGTATGAGTGCCAATGAGACAACTCTCCATCCAAGTCACAATTTATAAAAGTAAACCATTATAGGCATGTATAAATATAAGAAATGTGGTATGAGTGCCAATGAGACAACTCTCCATCCAAGTCACAATTTATAAAAGTAAACCATTATAGGCATGTATAAATATAAGAAGATGTGGTATAGTGCCAATGAGACAACTCTCCATCCAAGTCACAATTTATAAAAGTAAACCATTATAGGCATGTATAAATATAAGAAGATGGTATGAGTGCCAATGAGACAACTCTCCATCCAAGTCACAATTTATAAGTAAACCATTATAGGCATGTATAGATATAAGAAGATGTGGTATGAGTGCCAATGAGACAACTCTCATCCAAGTCAAATTTATAAAAGTAAACCATTATAGGCATGTATAAATATAAGAAGATGGTATGAGTGCCAATGAGACAACTCTCCATCCAAGTCACAATTTATAAAAGTAAACCATTATAGGCATGTAAATATAAGAGATGTGGTATGAGTGCCAATGAGACAACTCTCCATCCAAGTCACAATTTATAAAAGTAAACCATTATAGGCATGTATAAATATAGAAGATTGGTATGAGTGCCAATGAGACAACTCTCCATCCAAGTCACAATTTATAAAGTAAACCATTATAGGCATGTATAAATATAAGAAGATGTGGTATGAGTGCCAATGAGACAACTCTCCATCCAAGTCACAATTTATAAAAGTAAACCATTATAGGCATGTATAATATAAGAAGATGTGGTATGATGCCAATGAGACAACTCTCCATCCAAGTCACAATTTATAAAAGTAAACCATTATAGGCATGTATAAATATAAGAAGATGTGTAGAGGCCAATGACAACTCTCATCCAAGTCACAATTTATAAAAGTAAACCATTATAGGCATGTATAAATATAAGAAGAATGTGGCGAGTGCAATGGAGACAACTCCATCCAGTCACAATTTATAAAAAGTAAACCATTATAGGCATGTATAAATACAGAAGAAGGTGGTATGAGCCAATGAGACAACCCTCCATCCAAGTCACAATTTATAAAAGTAAACCATTATAGGCATGTATAGATATAAGAATATGTGGTATGAGTACCAATGAGACAACTCTTCATTCAAGTCACAATGTATAAAAATAAACCATTATAAGCATGTATAATATAAGAAGATGTGGTATGAGTGCCAATGAGACAACTCTCCATCCAAGTCACAATTTATAAAAGTAAACCATTATAGGCATGTATAAATATAAGAAGAGATGGTATGAGTGCCAATGAGACAACTCTCCATCCAAGTCACACTTATATAAAGTAAACTATTATAGGCATGTATAGATATAAGAAGATGTGGTATGAGTGCCAATGAGACAACTCTCGATCCAAGTCAAAATTTATAAAAGTAAACCATTATAGGCATGTATAATATAAGAAGATGTGGTATGAGTGCCAGTGATGGACAACTCCATCCAAGTCACAATTAATAAAAAGTAAACCATTATAGGCATGTATAAATATAAGATGTGGTATGATGTGGTATGAGTGAGGACAACTCTTCATTCAAGTCACAATTTATAAAAGTAAACCATTATAAGCATGTATAGATATAAGAAGATGTGGTATGGAGTGCCAATGAGACAACTCTCCATCCAAGTCACAATTTATAAAAGTAAACCATTATAGGCATGTATAAATATAAGAAGATGTGGTATGAGTGCCAATGAGACAACTCTCCATCAAGTCACAATTTATAAAAGTAAACCATTATAGGCATGTATAAATATAAGAAGATGTGGTATGAGTGCCAATGAGACAACTCTCCATCCAAGTCACAATTTATAAAAGTAAACCATTATAGGCATGTATAAATATAAGAAGATGTGGTATGAGTGCCAATGAGACAACTCTCCATCCAAGTCACAATTTATAAAAGTAAACCATTATAGGCATGTATAAATATAAGAAGATGTGGTATGAGTGCCAATGAGACAACTCTCCATCCAAGTCACAATTTATAAAAGTAAACCATTATAGGCATGTATAAATATAAGAAGATGTGGTATGAGTGCCAATGAGACAACTCTCCATCCAAGTCACAATTTATAAAAGTAAACCATTATAGGCATGTATAAATATAAGAAGATGTGGTATGAGTGCCAATGAGACAACTCTCCATCCAAGTCACAATTTATAAAAGTAAACCATTATAGGCATGTATAAATATAAGAAGATGTGGTATGAGTGCCAATGAGACAACTCTCCATCCAAGTCACAATTTATAAAAGTAAACCATTATAGGCATGTATAAATATAAGAATATGTGGTATGAGTGCCAATGAGACAACTCTCCATCCAAGTCACAATTTATAAAAGTAAACCATTATAGGCATGTATAAATATAAGAAGATGTGGTATGAGTGCCAATGAGACAACTCTCCATCAAGTCACAATTTATAAAAGTAAACCATATAGGCATGTATAAATATAAGAAGATGTGGTATGAGTGCCAATGAGACAACTCTCCATCCAAGTCACAATTTATAAAAGTAAACCATTATAGGCATGTAGATATAAGAAGATGTGGTATGAGTGCCAATGAGACAACTCTCGATCCAAGTCAAAATTTATAAAGTAAACCATTATAGGCATGTATAAATATAAGAAGATGTGGTATGAGTGCCAATGAGACAACTCTCCATCAAGTCACAATTTATAAAAGTAAACCATTATAGGCATGTGTAAATATAAGAGATGTGGTATGAGTGCCAATGAGACAACTCTCCATCAAGTCACAATTTATAAAGTAAACCATTATAGGCATGTATAAATATAAGAAGATTTGGTATGAGTGCCAATGAGACAACTCCATCCAAGTCACAATTTATAAAAGTAAACCATTATAGGCATGTATAAATATAAGAAGATGTGGTATGAGTGCCAATGAGACAACTCTCCATCCAAGTCACAATTTATAAAAGTAAACCATTATAGGCATGTATAGATATAAGAAGATGTGGTATGAATGCCAATGAGACAACTCTCCATCCAAGTCACAATTTATAAAAGTAAACCATTATAGGCATTTATAGATATAGGAAGATGTGGTATGAATGCCAATGAGACAACTCTCCATCAAGTCACAATTTATAAAGTAAACCATTATAGGCATGTATAAATATAAGAAGATGTGGTATGAGTGCCAATGAGACAACTCCCATCAAGTCACAATTTATAAAAGTAAACCATTATAGGCATGTATAAATATAAGAAGATGTGGTATGAGTGCCAATGAGACAACTCTCCATCAAGTCACAATTTATAAAAGTAAACCATTATAGGCATGTATAGATATAAGAAGATGTGGTATGAGTGCCAAATGAGACAACTCTCCATCAAGTCACAATTTATAAAAGTAAACCATTATAGGCATGTATAAATATAAGAAGATGTGGTATGAGTGCCAATGAGACAACTCTCCATCCAAGTCACAATTTATAAAAGTAAACCATTATAGGCATGTGTAAATATAAGAGATGTGGTATGAGTGCCAATGAGACAACTCTCCATCAAGTCAAAATTTATAAAAGTAAACCATTATAGGCATGTATAAATATAAGAAGATGTGGTATGAGTGCCAATGAGACAACTCTCCATCAAGTCACAATTTATAAAAGTAAACCATTATAGGCATGTATAGATATAGGAAGATGTGGTATGAGTGCCAATGAGACAACTCTCCATCAAGTCACAATTTATAAAAGTAAACCATTATAGGCATGTATAAATATAAGAAGATGTGGTATGAATGCCAATGAGACAACTCTCCATCCAAGTCACAATTTATAAAAGTAAACCATTATAGGCATGTATAGATATAAGAAGATGTGGTATGAATGCCAATGAGACAACTCTCCATCAAGTCACAATTAAGAAAAGTAAACCATTATAGGCATGTATAGATATAAGAAGATGTGGTATGAATGCCAATGAGACAACTCTCCATCCAAGTCACAATTTATAAAAGTAAACCATTATAGGCATTTATAGATATAGGAAGATGTGGTATGAATGCCAATGAGACAACTCTCCATCCAAGTCAAAATTTATAAAAGTAAACCATTATAGGCATGTATAAATATAAGAAGATGTGGTATGAGTGCCAATGAGACAACTCTCCATCCAAGTCACAATTTATAAAAGTAAACCATTATAGGCATGTATAAATATAAGAAGATGTGGTATGAGTGCCAATGAGACAACTCTCCATCCAAGTCACAATTTATAAAAGTAAACCATTATAGGCATGTATAAATATAAGAAGATGTGGTATGAGTGCCAATGAGACAACTCTCCATCAAGTCACAATTTATAAAAGTAAACCATTATAGGCATGTATAAATATAAGAAGATGTGGTATGAGTGCCAATGAGACAACTCTCCATCAAGTCACAATTTATAAAGTAAACTATTATAGGCATGTATAAATATAAGAAGATGTGGTATGAGTGCCAATGAGACAACTCTCCATCAAGTCACAATTTATAAAAGTAAACCATTATAGGCATGTATAAATATAAGAAGATGTGGTATGAGTGCCAATGAGACAACTCTCCATCAAGTCACAATTTATAAAGTAAACCATTATAGGCATGTATAAATATAAGAAGATGTGGTATGAGTGCCAATGAGACAACTCTCCATCAAGTCACAATTTATAAAAGTAAACCATTATAGGCATGTATAAATATAAGAAGATGTGGTATGAGTGCCAATGAGACAACTCTCCATCAAGTCACAATTTATAAAGTAAACCATTATAGGCATGTATAAATATAAGAAGATGTGGTATGAGTGCCAATGAGACAACTCTCCATCCAAGTCACAATTTATAAAGTAAACCATTATAGGCATGTATAAATATAAGAGATGTGGTATGAGTGCCAATGAGACAACTCTCCATCCAAGTCACAATTTATAAAAGTAAACCATTATAGGCATGTATAAATATAAGAAGATGTGGTATGAGTGCCAATGAGACAACTCTCCATCAAGTCACAATTTATAAAAGTAAACCATTATAGGCATGTATAGATATAAGAAGATGTGGTATGAGTGCCAATGAGACAACTCTCCATCCAAGTCACAATTTATAAAAGTAAACCATTATAGGCATGTATAAATATAAGAAGATGTGGTATGAGTGCCAATGAGACAACTCTCCATCCAAGTCACAATTTATAAAAGTAAACCATTATAGGCATGTATAGATATAAGAAGATGTGGTATGAGTGCCAATGAGACAACTCTCCATCAAGTCACAATTTATAAAAGTAAACCATTATAGGCATGTATAAATATAAGAAGATGTGGTATGAGTGCCAATGAGACAACTCTCCATCCAAGTCACAATTTATAAAAGTAAACCATTATAGGCATGTATAAATATAAGAAGATGTGGTATGAGTGCCAATGAGACAACTCTCCATCCAAGTCACAATTTATAAAAGTAAACCATTATAGGCATGTATAGATATAAGAAGATGTGGTATGAGTGCCAATGAGACAACTCTCCATCCAAGTCACAATTTATAAAAGTAAACCATTATAGGCATGTATAAATATAAGAAGATGTGGTATGAGTGCCAATGAGACAACTCTCCATCAAGTCACAATTTATAAAAGTAAACCATTATAGGCATGTATAAATATAAGAAGATGTGGTATGAGTGCCAATGAGACAACTCTCCATCCAAGTCACAATTTATAAAAGTAAACCATTATAGGCATGTATAAATATAAGAAGATGTGGTATGAGTGCCAATGAGACAACTCTCCATCCAAGTCACAATTTATAAAAGTAAACCATTATAGGCATGTATAAATATAAGAAGATGTGGTATGAATGCCAATGAGACAACTCTCCATCCAAGTCAAAATTTATAAAAGTAAACCATTATAGGCATGTATAGATATAAGAAGATGTGGTATGAGTGCCAATGAGACAACTCTCCATCCAAGTCACAATTTATAAAAGTAAACCATTATAGGCATGTATAAATATAAGAAGATGTGGTATGAGTGCCAATGAGACAACTCTCCATCCAAGTCACAATTTATAAAAGTAAACCATTATAGGCATGTATAAATATAAGAAGATGTGGTATGAGTGCCAATGAGACAACTCTCCATCCAAGTCACAATTTATAAAAGTAAACCATTATAGGCATGTATAAATATAAGAAGATGTGGTATGAGTGCCAATGAGACAACTCTCCATCCAAGTCACAATTTATAAAAGTAAACCATTATAGGCATGTATAAATATAAGAAGATGTGGTATGAGTGCCAATGAGACAACTCTCCATCCAAGTCACAATTTATAAAAGTAAACCATTATAGGCATGTATAAATATAAGAAGATTTGGTATGAGTGCCAATGAGACAACTCTCCATCCAAGTCACAATTTATAAAAGTAAACCATTAAAGGCATGTATAAATATAAGAAGATGTGGTATGAGTGCCAATGAGACAACTCTCCATCCAAGTCACAATTTATAAAAGTAAACCATTATAGGCATGTATAAATATAAGAAGATTTGGTATGAGTGCCGATGAGACAACTCTCCATCCAAGTCACAATTTATAAAAGTAAACCATTATAGGCATGTATAAATATAAGAAGATGTGGTATGAGTGCCAATGAGACAACTCTCCATCCAAGTCACAATTTATAAAGTAAACCATTATAGGCATGTATACATATAAGAAGATGTGGTATGAGTGCCAATGAGACAACTCTCCATCCAAGTCACAATTTATAAAAGTAAACCATTATAGGCATGTGTAAATATAAGAAGATGTGGTATGAGTGCCAATGAGACAACTCTCCATCCAAGTCAAAATTTATAAAAGTAAACCATTATAGGCATGTATAAATATAAGAAGATGTGGTATGAGTGCCAATGAGACAACTCTCCATCCAAGTCACAATTTATAAAAGTAAACCATTATAGGCATGTATAGATATAGGAAGATGTGGTATGAGTGCCAATGAGACAACTCTCCATCCAAGTCAAAATTTATAAAAGTAAACCATTATAGGCATGTATAAATATAAGAAGATGTGGTATGAGTGCCAATGAGACAACTCTCCATCCAAGTCACAATTTATAAAAGTAAACCATTATAGGCATGTATAGATATAGGAAGATGTGGTATGAGTGCCAATGAGACAACTCTCCATCCAAGTCACAATTTGTAAAAGTAAACCATTATAGGTCAAAGTACGGTCTTCAACACGGAGCCTTGGCTCACACCGAACAGCAAGCTATAAAGGGCCCTAAAAATTACTAGTGTAAAACCATTCAAACGGGAAAACCAACGGTCTAATCTATATAAAAAACGAGAAACGAGAAACACTTATGAACCACATCAACAAACGACAACTACTGAACATCAGATTCCTGACTTAGGACAGGTGCAAACAAATACAGCGGGTTTAAACGTTTTAATGGTACCAAACCTTCACCCTTTTTCTGAAACAATAGTGTAACATCACAACATAGAAAGACACACTATAATGTATACATATAGGCATACGTTAGGAACTTTGTGAGCAAATAGGACCTAAAAAGAATTGCTAAATAGACTTTCATATTACCGATTTTTGACTCAGGATTATATATTTTTTCGACAAGTTACCTTCTCTGTGGTATGACATCTTGGTACTCGGTCAAATGAGAGCAACCAAAAGAAGTAAAATCAAACATATAATCGGTGCAATTTGGGGGGAAAGTTTGCTGTTTTCCTATGATTTTGTCGTGTATATAAAACATAAAACAGTTAATTTCCCACCAAAATTGTTCCGATTGAAAGCTTGATTTTACTTCTGATAAACCTGTCGAAAAATTATATAATCCGGAGTCAAAAGTCGGTAATATGAAAATAGTATATTTATCTTAGGTCAATTTTGCAAAGCTTCCATATTCTTTGAGTTTCAGTGGCTGAGATTTTGCTACACATTACGTACTTTCATGTATATTAAAATATTTAGTGATGAAAAAGCTTTGTGCTACCACATCTAATTTACTACATTTAATCAAACCAGATGGGGTTTGTGTTGCTTAGTCTAACATTTTCTATGTAGTATTTGTTCGTCGTATTTTTTGTTTTTCTACTTGGCGTCGTCGGTTTCTCTTCGAATTATGATTTTTGAATGTCCCCTTGGTATGGTCCGCCGTGTTTTAAAGTTATATAGTTGTCGACAGAATACACAAATTTTCAACATGGCAATCTAGTTCTTTGTTTTGGTTAAAAAAAAATGGTTCTTGATTCGACTTTTACATTTAGAGTTAACAATAAATTTTAATTTGGTTATAAATAAAAGAATATAAAGTGTTAATTTCATTTACATAGAAATCGAAAGAATGTACACCCAATCCATGTAGTGGTGTCCAATAATTATAAGTTTTACTAGGTCATAAGCATAAATTCATAAAAATATTGACCGACCTGAATAATATAAAATTTACATCATATGTGATTATAAATGGAAAAATGGAACATAAAATAAAATATGTAATCGATTTGCTTACGCAATGAACGCGTTTTGGAGCATTTTATATAAACTATCTGGTCGCTCCAGACCAACGTTAAACCCTAAATATAAAAAATTTGAGAGCATAAAATGTCACCATATCAACCTCCACAAACTTATGACAATTATTTATATATGATCACTAAATAGTTCAAAGTTTGGTGACTATGTTGAACGAATCTATCCCATCGAACTTGACATAAAGGATACAGCAGATACAGTTGTCTGCCTCATGTCTTGACTTACCTCTAGAAATTGACAATGAAGGTCGGTTGAGAACAAAACTTTACGACATAAGAGAAGATTTCAGCTTCCCAATTTAAAACTTTCTAATTATATATAGCAACATTTCAGCAGTGCCTGCATATGGAGTATATATCTCCCAGTCGGATCAGTATGCGCAATTGATTTCAGGTAGGTGGTAATGGTAACAATTTATTCTGTAAGTCAGTCCATATCGTAAACTTGGATATGTATGATGGCTCATTTTGAAGCTGAGACACTTACACGTGTGTGGTCCAAATTTTGGGTTGGCAAGTGTGATTCATTTTCTCGTCAAGTGCCCGAACTCGAAAGATAGTGAAAAATGTCACTCCCCTCATGAAATAATCCCAAACTCATGACCATAAAAATCATTTGTTCAGGTTTATGATTTTTTTAACTATTTTTCACATCGCATCAGCTCTATAAAATACCAATCCCAGTTCAATTATGTCAATTTTTAAAATCGGAGCTTCCACAATTGTATGGCGGACTAATATCTTAATGAGATTCATAAATCTGTTTTTCTCATCTCAATATCCATTAGGAATTTTGACCCATATTAGATCAGCTAATGTCAGATTCCCCTTATATCATGTATATTGCAGTGTGTATACCTTCAGTACACATTTCTAAACAATTCTGTCAAGGTTTAGCCATATCTTAAAAAAAATAAGCTCATTTTAATATTTTTAGGTTGCAATGCTTATTACTGTTCAATATCTTTTTAAGGAAGAAAAAGCACAATAACCATATGTTATCAATTTACATTCTTAACATTTGTTTTACCTTTTATTGGTAAAACAGCCTTTCATAAGCCTCTTCTTACTGACAGACTTTCTAAAAAATCTAGTTTTTTGTTGATAAATCATGAAAATTTTGAGTTTTTCACTTATAAAGTTATCAGATTTAAGGAATTTTTTCACCCTAAAAATCTTTTTTTCTGATATATTTTTTTTCATGGCATAAAAAAAACTACTATATATTTACATTACTGTAAAGATCAGTCATAGACCTTTCTAAAACTAGTCTTTTTTTTAAATCCATCAAGTAATAAGCATTTAAGAGTTCTTTTTGTGTGAGTGTTCAAAGATGGAAAAATGGGGTGATTTTTGGAGAAGAGTACATTGTGACGTCATTGTTTTTGTGACGTCATTGCATTATGACATCATAATTTAGAGTTGTACACATCTTACAGAGTGTATTAATTTGAAACATGAAAGGAAAAAGGAAACAAAACAAATTTAAGGTTGGTAACCAATCATTGTTACCCCATTATGATTCGATTCCTTAGCAACAAATCAAGATTGCAATGGTATCAATAGTGTTGCTCCATCTACAGCTCCATCCACACATGTTTAAAAATTTTATCTATGTAAGTATCATCTGCATTATCTAAACATGAAAGAAATCATTCAACTACAAATGTGATGTCCAAAACACCCACAGAATATATCTGGTTACCCCGCCTTACTGAAATATATTTCAAATTGTATTCTAAAGAAAGTTATGATAAGTAGCCATATGAAGCGCCACAAATTGAAAATTGTGCTACTACGGTCAAACTCCTTCGCCCATATAAAGTGTCTGATGACTATCTAGATGAATATTTAGGGGAGAAAAATACAGAAAACAGAACAGTGGATATAGGGATCTAAACATTTTAATGAGAAATAATCGAATAATTTGTCATATAAATCAAAGTCCTCATTGTAATGTTCCACATTTTGAACTTTTGCAAGAGATGGGTTCTCGGTTGTATTTGGAACTAAAATGTACAAAGTGTACTTTTATGTCAAAAAAAATATAAACTGTTAAGAGAAATTGAAAGTGGACGTCCTGTCTGTAAGAGTGCCAACATAAACTATGGGTTCAGACTGGTGTTATAAACTCTAATATTGGTAATGACAGCGCGCGAGTACTTTTGACCAGTTCGTGTATTCCTCCTATGGCAAGAAAAACAATGCAAAGAATAACCAATAATTATTATGACAAGGCTGTTAAACTTGCTGAGGAGGAAACTAAAAACGTGGTTGAGAATTTTAAAAGGAGAAATGAAACCTATAATATTCCTGTAAAATTACAAATAATGGTACTTATCAGAGTATTTATATCAAAAGTAGACATAAAATGGACCAAAATGCCTCACAGGCACTTGGTATTGTCTGTGAAAATGAAACAGACAGTCATGATGTTAAAGGTTTTCACTTAATAAACAAACTATGCTGGGTCGTTGCATGGTTACGAAGTAACGGCTATGATGTTGAATGTCCTAAGCATGAACATTGCACAGCAAACACTAATGATATTTTGTGTGAGAAGGATCTGGGGTATAAAATATTGCCACAAATGATTTTCTTGTAGATTATTTCACTACTGATGGTGATCCAAAAACATTTGAACGGTTTACAAGAGGCAATGCAAGAATTTTATGGCCCTTTATGGTCAGTAAACAGACTTGATGATACAATTCATAGGGATCAAAGTCAGTTTCGTGAAGTACTCCGAGCCAAATTTGGTGTTGGTATGTTTCCTGGAGTAACAACAGCCATAAAAATGATATTAAAACAGCTTTTGCCAATTATACAAGATTACAGTCATACGGTATACTGAAATCATTATTTGTGAAGTATAATGGTGACCGCCAAAAAAATTTGCAAAATGATTGCCTGGTATTGTTTGGTTTTAGGTAAACTGCTATAGCCATTATTGCGGTGATACGTGTAGATGGAGCATAAAAATATGTTATCATGACTGTCTGTTTCATTTTCACAGGCTATACCAATTGCCTGTGAGGCATTTTGGTCCATTTTATGTCTACTTTTGATTTAAATACGCTGCAACGTTTGGTCTTTATGTGTGATGTATTTCTGCTTTGTATCGATCTGATTTCTATAGTTTGTTCTTTTGTTGTGCTGTTTCACCACTTTCCCAGGTTAGGGGGAAGGTTGAGCGCTCACAAACGTGTTTAACCCCGCCACATTCTTTGTGTGCCTGTCCCAAGTCAGGAGCCTGTAGTTCAGTGGTTGTTGTTGATTTATGTCTGTCATATTTGTTTTGCGTAAATTGTTTTGTTATAAATTAGGCCGTTAGATTGAATTGTTTTATATTTTTCATGTCGAGGCCTTTTATAGCCGACTATACGGAATTGGTTTTTCTCATTGTTGAAGGCCGTACGGTTGCCTATAATAACTTAGATCCATTTTATTTGAACTTTGGTGGATAGTTGTCTCATTGGCAATCATACATCATCTTCTTATTTTTATAATAATTTTACAAAAACAAGCTAGTGGTACAAATCTATAAACCTTAATAGTCATGGCTTGCAAAATGGGTCTTTGATACCAACTGAGAGAGCCAAACTATGAATAGAATCATTGCTGGAGATGAAACTCTCTCAGAATACCTTAGATAGAATGAAATTTTTCAGCAATGAAAACAAGTGCGAGTCTGTAAGTAGAATTGTTTCTACATACACGGTCCGTGTATATTTGCGTCCATTCGTTTTTCGTTTTGAAATTAAAAAAAAAACGAAA
This sequence comes from Mytilus coruscus, assembly GCA_017311375.1. Classification (NCBI taxonomy): domain Eukaryota; kingdom Metazoa; phylum Mollusca; class Bivalvia; order Mytilida; family Mytilidae; genus Mytilus; species Mytilus coruscus. Next base: position 81,170,998 of record CM029603.1, on the reverse strand, counting down.
AACGAAAGTGTTTTCATTTTTCATTTTTGATTTCTCAAAAACCAAAATGAAAAAAACAAAAGTGTTTTCGTTTTTCGTTTTTGATTTCTCAAAATCCAAAACGAAAAACGAAAGTGTTTTCATTTTTCGTTTTTGATTTTTCAAAAACCAAAATGAAAATCAAAAGAGTTTTCGTTTTTCGTTTTTGATTTCACTAAACAAGAAAAACATCTACATTTGGATTCAATTTCTGTATTTTGCTCTATTTAATTCTCGTTTTACGTTGTACAATGTTTTCTTTTCCTTTTATATAGCCATTGATACACCGGTGTATTTACTACTTAATGTAGACAGAATAGACCGCCTGACTTATGATTTGAAGTAAGGTGATTAATGAATCAAAGACTTTCAAATTTCCATGTTTTTATCTATAATAAAATATCAAATTATTATATTTAAATATCAAATGAATGACAAATTTAAATAATACAATGAAATATTATATAAAGATGGTAAAAAAAAAACCGATTGATTACAACATCAAATTAACAAGGGAGGTTACTACTTATCTGATAAGAAAACTAGCCCTGTCGTTAAAGTATGCACAGCGGTTATCAGATCAATAGCATTTAAATCGGAGATGATGTCGACGAAGTGAAAAGACTTTATAACTCTGAACAATAAGGATGCATGATCTTTACTTTTAAGTTTGAAAAGTTGGTTATCTAAGATTATTAGAATTGCATGATGACTGAGGCCAATCAGCCATTAGGGAACAGTCATTATTTATCAGCTGAGGGATTGGTCCATTTTAGGGGTAATTGCCAAAAATATCATACTGGTGTGTGGGGGGTTACCATTAAAATATATTTTTACTGGGGGCCACAGGGCGGATCCAGCCATTTTAAAAGCGGGGGGTTCCAACTATATGTCCCCATTCAAATGCATTGATCGTCAAGAAAAAAGGGGGTGTTCCAACCCCCGGAACCACCCCTCTGGATCCGCCACTGGGTCACCCGATTAAAGTTTTTATGACTGACCAGTATATATATAGATTGTTGACGATATTGAAGTGAGTGTCTTTGTTAAATCTTTGATAGTGTAAAGCACCAGCAGGATGCCTAATTTCTCAAGGTAGTGAATCCGATCACTCCTTTATATCACAGTCATCTGTTATGGTTCATTATCCATAGAATGTGTAAATTTACAATTCTAGTGATACTTAACTGTATGAAACATTTTAACCTAGTTTTGACCACAGGAAAGTTTCTGAACACGCATAGTCAACTTTTAAAGTGTATAAATCATTTTGATGTGATTCTTGGGATAGAAGGTGTGTATATTCTTAAATCACTTGATAATAGGTATAATCATTTTATAAAATTATTACAAAGATATCGAATAAGAATATTAGATAGTCTGGATGGTAGGTCTTTCACTTCTGTATTCTTTAATTTTTAAGGTAATTTTTCTCTATTCTTTATATTTTCTCTTTTCTTTATATTCTAACACCCCATTATTCTCTATTCTTTATTCTTCTTTCTATTTTTTCTATTCTTTCTTTCTTTTTTGGGGTCTATTTTTCTATAGATTTGATCCATTAGTCTTTATTCTGTAAACCCTATCCAGACCCTCATAAGAATACTTGATGGGCACCATGGCATTCACACATACAAAACAATACACGTAAAACCTTTTCACGTTGAAAAATTATAATAAAATTGAGAATTGAAAGGGGGAATATTTCAAAGAAACAACAACCCAACCAAAGAGCAGAAAACAGCCTAAGGCCAACAATGGGTCTTCAACACAGTGAGAAAATCATGCACCCGAGGCGGGCTTCAGCTGGCCCCTGAACAAAATGTGTACATTTTTAGTTCAGAGAAAATCACACTAAACTCTAAAACATCTAAATGAACCAAAATTTTAAAAATATACAAAATATACAAGACTTACAAAGACCAGAGGTTCCTGACTTGAATATATATTTCTTTATCTCAAATAAATCTTGTACATATTTAATGAACCATAAAATCAGTAAAATTTGCAATGTGTAATTCAAATTACACTTCCTATATTGGAATACTGACTTTTTTGTAATCTTTTTTTCATTTTCAAATTATACTGTGTCAGCAAATGTACATTCATACCATAGGCGGATCCGGCCCTCTATTTTGTGGGTAAAATTTGGTTGCTTATATAGGGAATCACTGAAGCATGACTGAAGCGGGAGCACCCTTAGGTCTGTCAGTGCCCCCTTATAAAAAATTCTGGATCCGCCACTGATTCATAATAAAGAGTAAAAATCATTATTGAAAGTTTATCTATATAAAATTTGTAGAATTATAGGTTGCAGTAAAATAAGGTAAATTGGAAAAGAAATTTCTTTTTTTTCTTTCTTCGTCATCCCATTCATTTTTCACTGCACTTGCTCATGTATATAAACAAATTTGGTTCATAGTGACTTTAATAGCTTTACTTATTAAGCATTAGCATTTTCAAAATCAGGAACAATATGTATAGGTATGACGTCATTCTGTACATGAAGGCTCAAGTTAATATGTTATATTTTTTTTCGCATTAAAAAGCTTATTTTGTCAATTTTTCTACATGCGCGTGTCAGATATTCTTATTTGACAAAAAAAACATCAAGAAGAAAAACTTTGTTATACACAGGATTTCTCAAAGCCTGTTACTATGTAGCTGGTAGTCATCTACTTCTCACAACTGTTAATTGATGGCGATTTTTTTGGGGGGGATGGTCAAACGTTTGAAACTATGTTGTTAGGGGGGGGAGGGGGCATTTTACGGATTTTAAGAATGATGGGGGTTGCCAACAACAACTTTTATGTGAAAAATTTGAACCGACCCCCTCAGCTGATAAATAATGACCATTCCCCGAATATTACACGAACATTCAAACTTAGCATTTATGACGGTAATATGTATACGCTATTTAGATTATTTAAAAAAAAGTTCACACTCAAAGTCGAGGTTTAGGAGGCCATCTTATGAGGAAGCAGTCCAAAAGAAGATGTCTATCACGATGCTCGGAACATTATTGTACTTCCCGCCTTACTTGACTTAAATAAAAAAATAAAACATGTGATAAAATTGCTACGACTTTTTTTTATTAAGTCAAAAATCACAAAACATAAGGTTGTGCGACTAGTTGAGTTTCATCATTTTCTATTATTTTGCCATAATAATTGGTGGTTTATTTTGTTCGTTTTGACTTTGCGTGATGGCAATAACGATAGTTTGATAATCATTCATAACCGTGAACTTGTTGGACCATTTTTTTCAAGCAGTAAAGCATCGAAACTTAATTGTTGGCAGCATGTTGGGTCAACCACAGAAATAGCCATAAGCACAGGTACTTAAGAAACATGTGGCTTTCTTCCAATTTTTAGGAATAAAAAGGGGGGTCTTTGAAAGTGACGAGACCAATTTTCCCTGGATTTATTTCACTCAAAATCTAAAATTGGTCTGCACATTGCAAATTGAAGATGACATTATATATTGTAACAATGTTTTACATATTCAACTGAAATCAAAGTACTATTCAGTGCTATATGTTTCTGTTGAAGGCATTGTAATACAAAATTGCAAAGGGTCAGAGCCTAATTTTCAATATCTTTTATTTTCACTCGCAGGGTCCTAAATGTTTTTTTCATATCTTTATCATACTTGAAATGTTACATTAAAAAGTTTAAATTATATATCTAAAATATCTTTTGTAATTTTAGTTCATTTATATGTTTCGGAGTTTAGTGTTTAGTTCAGCGTTACATGTTGCATGCTGTTGAAGATACAAATTTGCTTTTACATGTTTTTGTCAAATTTTGCATCGAAGGCCGTCGATAGCCAAAATGAATTGGTGAAAGACAATGAATAGTTTTACTTCTAACACAATTTTGGATTTGGTTAACGATGACCTTCGTGTACGTTTTAGGAATAAATACTAAAAAGCAAAAATTTGCCAAAATCGCGATTTTGAGCTATCTTTAGGCGTTTATAAGTTGGTGATACGTTTGAAATTAAGCGATCATATTGTAAAACCCTTAGAGTGTACACTTTGGGATGTGGTACTATGAATCTAAGTGAACTTTAAGATTGATAGATTTTTTGTAAATGGCCCTGGTTTGAAATAAATCAAGAGTTTTGGTTTGGTTAACTATTTTATTTTTGTTTATTCATTTTGGCGATAACTACTTAAACGTTGCCAAAATCTTTCAAACATTTTCCGGTTTGGACTATTTGCAGACCCTTTAGGCGTTTATAGTTTTGTTATCTGTTCAAGAAGTACCCATTATATTGTTAGAACCATAGAGAACATACATTGTTGCGATACGTGTGGTAAGAATTTAGTTACAGATTGATATACTTTTTAACTAGAGGCTCTAAAGAGCCTGTACCGCTAACCTAGGTCTATGTGCATATTCAACAAAGGACACTCTCCAACATAGAAGAAGAGAATAGAATTCATGACAAAAATCTCTGTTTCGTTGGACTTGTATTGCTGATCATTTAGTCGGCTTAAAAAAAAAACAAAAAACAGTTTCTCCCCATCTTCTCTAGTTTTTGCTCAAAACACAAAAGAGGGCAGGAAAGTGACTCGTTAGTAGATCTTGCCTTATCGGTCATTTTTGAGATTTAAAGTGTCTATTTATCTATTATAATTTTTATCATGTAAAGCAAAATCCCCCAAAAATGATAAAAATCTTCATTAAAGGGCAATAATTCCAAGGAGACGTCGGACGATTTCCTCAATATTGTTAATTGTAGATATTGTCTTGCTGATCATTTTTGCATATTAAAGTTTCTATCTATCTGTTACAATTTTAAAGATATACATTTGTAAGGCAAAAACGCAAAAAAAAAATGTATAAATCATCATCCAAGGGCAATAACTCTAATAAGGAGTCGGCTGACGATTTCGACAATTGAACTTATTTGTAGAACTTTTCTTGCTGATTATTTTGGAATTTTAATGTTTCTCTGTATCTTTTATAGTTTTCAAGATAATAGGCAAAAATGAAATAAAAATGGTAAAATTTGTCATTTAAGGGCAATAACTCCTATAAAAAGTCGCCTGACAATCTTGACCTGTATTGACAACATAGCTCAACAATCTGAACATTTTTGCTCATGTCAGATTTTCTCTATTCATAACGGTTTACGAAATAATAGACAAAACTTGCATTTCTATCCTATGTTCTCTTTTAATCATCGGACACATTTTTCAAACTAAATGCCCCAATAATGATTGTGGCCAAGTTTGTTTAAATTTGGCCAAGTAGTTTTAGAGGAGAAGATTTTTATAAAGGTTAACGGACGACGACGGACGCGACAGACGACGACGACGGACGCCAAGTGATGAGAAAAGCTCACTTTGCCCATTGGTGAGCTTAAAATGACCATGGTGTGAATAAAATTCAGGGGAAATTAGCCATTAGTCTTCCTTTTTGGGGGCCTCGGTGGCCGAGTGGTCTACGTAGTTACTACTGTAATCACTAGCCAGTCAACACTGAGGTTGTGAGTTCGAACCCCGCTCGTGCGGGTGCACTCGACTCCAATCTTAATTGACTAGGATTGTCAGTTTTCCTATCGAAGGTCGGTGGTTTTCTCCGGGAACTCCGGCTTCCTCCACCAATAAAAACTGGCCGCCACGAAATAGCCCAAAAGCGGTGCTTAAAAGTGGCGTTAAAACACCAAAAAAATCAAAAAAATCAAAAATCCTTTTTGAAATTATTTACATTTATTTAATGCGTTCTTTTTGTACAGTAGATACGTGTTTCATGTAAGAACATAACGACAGCAAATATATACGGAAGCGTATATGGTCCTCGTCTTAGCTTAATATGTATCTCGGACAAGTTTAAACATCAGTGCAGATCAACTAAGCTTGAGTTGATGAGAGTAAATGCGATTATATAAGTTAATTTAAAATGGAGGAAAAGAACGACAATAAAAATAGTAAAACTGTTGTGTTTTAACTAGTTTGGCTAACGGTAAGAACTAGAATTGTGTTTTTTGCTGTACATGTTCTGATTTTGTGTCATGTATGGATACCCTATATCCTTCCTTTCTATCATGGAGGTTTAAAGTCATTGTGAGAAAAACGTCGTTAAAAATGAACGTAACGTTAAATAATGCATATGCTTTATTGGAGTTCATTTCTGTACTAGATTTAAAGTTTAAGTGTGCTATTAGCATTACAGATGAAATATAGTTTAAAGTCTTTTCATTTAACGTAAAATTAATCATATTCAGCTACTTGATGGTTGATATTCTGCACGTATTGGCTTTTTCAAAGCACTTTTTTTCCAGTGTTCTTTTCATAAGTAAATTGTGTATGACATGTTCCCTTGGTGCAGCCTGGAGTCAAATTACAATGTATAGTAACCCCTCTTCATCAGGTACGAGGTATTTAAATCAAATTATAAATACTAGTATGTATACAATGTGCGTCTAACTCCCAGTTTACCATGCACCACCGTCCCTTGGTGGCTTTTGCAGTTAAATTACATATCCAATGAATTGTAAATATAAACAAAATGCTCAGCGGGGCACAGAATGATACGACCGCAGATGTCGAACCATGAACAGTTAAGACAAGTATGGACACTAAATTCAAGCTTGATACAGCTCTGAATTTGAATTTTGATTAAATATTTGACACAGCATAGGTTTTTGACACAGAATGAATGTGGTCAAATACCTGAAAAATTAAAAAAATGGACTTTTATAAAATAAGGAGATGAGGTATAACTGCCACTGAGACAACTATCCACCGAGGTTCAAATAAAGTTGATGTAAGCAATTAAAGGTAACAGTAAGGATTTCAACAATGAGAAAAAACACTATACCAATTTGTAGGCTATAAAAGGTCCCAACATGAAAAATATAAAACAATTCGATTGAGAAAACTAACGGCCTAAGTTTAAACAAAACAATTAACGAAAAACAAATATGACAGACAAGAACCAACGACAACCACTGTACTACAGGCTCCTTACTTGAGACAGGCACGTACAGAATGTGGTCCAATATCCAAAATCTAAATACATTTGTACAAGGTTAGATTCAGCACCAAGAATGTAATCCACTAGTATTTATCAATGGACAAAAACAGCTAAGTTTGTCAAGGGGTTAGGTTCATAAAAGAATTATATATATATATATATATATTTACAAAAGAAATAATAAAAAAACAATTCACAAAATATCACTCATCATTAATACAATATCTTTTTAAAAAATCCATAAAACTTACCTTTAATTATTTTTTAAAACGATCTTTTATTGAATAGAAAATTTCAAACTATATTTATACATAATTTCTTCTATAAAATTAAAATTTAATGCGGTATCTATTTTTAACTGTGAATCTACTTACACTTTCTATCAATTGTGCAATACAGCTCTGAATTTTGATAGTGATTAAATATTTGACATATCATAGGTTTCTGACACAGAATGAATGTGGTCTAAGAACTTATATCAAAGTACTGAAGTACTGAACATCGGATGACCGCAAGTTCTGGTGGATGGTCACAAGCACTTGTCTCAGAAAAAAAATCACATCTCTATACCTGAAAGTAAGGTTGAGGTACATAGATATATTTTTTTTCTGTGACAAGTTAGTGTGTGGATGATGAATAAATGACAGGAAATTCAAGCTCACCATAATAACTGTTATATTGTAGTGATATAATCATTTGTTATCGGTATACTCTGGTTTGGTGTTATATATTATATCAATATTTGTAAAACAGCTATATATAATTTTCATCCATTTGTATATCATTCTATTCTACTATTCTAACGATAGTGCAGTGCAAGTGCATGGTGGACACTCTTCTGTAATAATTAGTTTTTCTAATAGATTGGATTTGAGTAGGCATTCATATTTTCCCACGTTTGTTGCAAAACGTTCTTTAGATATTCTTCCGCATACGTTAACACAAATTTTCGGTATTCTTGATTTGTTATTGATATATAGATTATAACATGGCATTTTCATATCAGACCCTTATCAGCAATAGGTCATGATATCAGTCCGAGAGCCGACAGGCTCGAGAGATGATTTTGACCATGGGCTGATAAGGGGTCTGATATGAAAAATGACATGTTATGTTCTTTTTATCATATACTTCAGCAGAAGCCATACAGACAAGAAAACCTTTTTAAAACTTTATAAAATTCATTTATTGTATTATTTGTTTTTCATTTTTTTACTATGAAAATTTTCCTGTTTCTAAATATTCGTTCTTTATTCTAATTAGTTATGTTTTTCACTAAAATGTACCACTGAGGTTTTATTTTCTGGAATTTACAGAATGACGTCGAAATGCTTTGCGATAACGTTGAAGAAAGGCATGCGATAATAACCGGAAGTAGTTGATATAAACCGGAAGCAGTTGATATATACCGGAAACAGTTGATAACGAAAGTCATATCACACGGCTAAGACAATTCGCCATTTCAGAATCTAATGCATTCTGGGTAATATTTTCAAAGCGTACACCAAAACGTTATGATTGGTTTAAAACGTCCTAAACAAAGGAAATTGAACCAATGACGTAACGTTATTTTCATTTTGGTGTACGAACAATGAGATTACCCATAGTCCTTTAGATTCTGAAAAGGCCAATTCTTCAAAATTTAATAAATAAATATATGTACAAATAAGTTTTATCAAGGGGTACAATTATACCATTATTTTCTACAAGTATATGATAAATATATTTCTCACGACAAAACATTTTCATTTATCTATGTTATTAAAATTATTTTCATGAATATTTATTGATGAAATTAGTATATAACAAGCGATAAGGAGTGTTATTTTGCACTCGATGATATCCGCATAATTAAACGAAATACGTTCGGTTATCAGTCAAAAACGCAAGTCATGTGGGTAGAAATTACTGTGGCAACATAACACCGGAATGCCCTCGCGGTCATCCGCTGTAAAAAATGAAATTGGATATTTAGCTATCATGATCCAATATCCAACATACAAATACATGCGTAGATTAAGTAATCAAAAGACCCCTTGATTTCACTTTTTGTTAAAATCAAACTAAAATTGATTATGAACGCTTTGGACCTTAATGAGGACCAATTTGAAAACCGGGCCCAAAATCAAAAATCTAAATACACGGTTAGATTCACCAAAGCAAAGAACCATACTTGTCTATCTTATTTGTTAAAATCAAGCAAAGTTTAATTTAGGACCCTTTGGACCTTCATGTGGACCAAATTGAAAACGGACCCCAAAATAAGAATCTATAAATACACGGTTAGATTCTGCATATAAAAAAACCCAAGAATTCAAGACTATGAATTAAACCCCATAGAATTGGTTAAGATATGAGCAACGTATGCAAAGTATAAGAAAAGTATTGTTTTTAAGCCCTTTTTCCTGAAACGATTCATTTTAGACTTGTACTGTAGTTATTGTCCGGAAACCAGAAAATCCTAGTTTTTTTTACCGATGTTTTGGTCCGTAATTCTTGAACGTTTTGGACCATAACCCCCAAAATCAGTCTCAACATTCCTTATGAAGTATGGAACCTTGTGGTACAAATTAATTGAGATCCATACACTTATAATTAAGTTATTGTCCTGAAACGAGAAAAATGTTTTTCCCCCTTAATTCCTACAAAGTTGGGACAATAACCCTCAAATCCATTCCAACCTTCCTTATGTAGTATGACACTTTGTGGTACAATATCATAAAGATCCATACACTTACATGTATACTCCAGTTATTGTTTGGAAACCAAGTGTCTTCGGCAGACGACGACAAACGTCATACCATTATACAACCGCAAAATCACTCTTTTATGCAAGGTTGTGCATGAGATGGTAATGAACGATGGCTTTTTAATGTCCAGTGGCAAATTAAATGCATATTCAGGACGAGAACATGTTATTGTAATATGAATTATTAACCCTGCTTTGGATTATACCGACACACTGAGCGTGACGTGCTACTTCGCGATGTTATAGTTCGCAGGAAGACATGTTATCCTACGCGGATTCAATATTTTGACTCGAGCCGACAAGTCTCTGCTTTTACTTATTAATGCCGCGTGCTTGTAGAGAAGCAGCAAAAACAATTTTAAAACTTTGGTTTGACCAAACCGAAATTCCATAACCTCCGCAATTTCATGCACATCTTCACATTACAGTTTGCAACACTATGCAATGTCATTGGGTTCCAAAAAACGTTTAGAAAACTATGTCAATGTGCTTTCCCATAGGGTTTTATGCAGAACAATTATCGAAAATCTATTTGTCAAAATCAAACTCTTAACTGAACAAAGTGACTGTATCCAAGTTGTAGTTATTGCAGGAATACTGTCTTAATTTTAATATTTGTTTTGTTTTTACCTTCTTAATTTCTCGATCATTTATACCGAAGTAACTATTAACCAATGTTTTACGTGGTTTCATGTGAAAGACAACTCTGTTCTTATGAACTGATTTTTACACCACCCTGCAGGTATGAGTTGGGGAATATCACTCGAATATATTGGCCTGTTTGAAGTCAGGAGCCTTTAATTCTGTTGTCGTCGGTAGCTGTATGCATATTTTTTGTTTTTTCTTCAATTACTGTTAATCATAAAGGGCCACCATTAATAAAATTATATTATTTTGCACGGAGGAGTAGTGGGGGATAGACAGGTTTTGAAAATGAAAAGTCTAACCTGGTGTAAATTAAAAAAACAGGCACAAGAAAATGAAAGAAGAGTGACGCTACAGTACCAACAGGTGAAATGTACTGTTGTTTGTCCCCCTCCTAACCCTCCTGATAAAGATTAAACCAGAAAAGTGCTTTGGACGCAATCAATTAATAAAATTTTTCCATTTTGTCACCAGGAGCAAAAGAAGTTAAGTAACCATATGCTAGCAAATTATTGAAGCTCACGTCTTAATTGATAGTCATAAAAATAAAGAGAAAACGTGTGGTTACCAATAACAATCTACTGGAGACAGAAAACGTTGGTATAGGCAACTACTATTATGGTCTGGATTGGTTTCTTTAATGTTTTAGGCCATTTTTCTCTAATCATTATACTTTTTGCCAATTATTCTCTATTCTTTATATTCTAACACCGCATTATTCTCTTTTGTTTAATTTTTGGTTCATTTTCTCTATTCTTTATATTTGTTGCCCATTATTCTCTATTTCGTAACCAATCCGTGCACACTCTCTAGTATAGGTCACCATATAGCCTTCTCAAAGGAGTAAAAGTCATCACGAATAGACCCGAATGGCAAAATGATTGAATGCTAATCCCATTTTGAATTGTGAACTTTCGGTATTTGTTTTTCAATCAAACGATCTTAATAAAAAAACAGATTATCGTCGTGAATGTTCGTGTAATAGTACTAATACTGACAGATGGACCTAGGTCATCAGTTTTAATCATCTTAGATTACTAACCTTTCACAACTTAAAAGTAAAGATCATGCATCCTTTTTGTTCTGATTGATAAAGTCTTTTCCATTCGTCGACATTATCTCCGATTTAAATACTATTGATCCGATAACCGCTGCAGCATACTTTAACGAAAGGGCTAGTTTTCTTATCAGATAAGTAGTAACCTCCCTTGTTAATTTGATGTTGTAATCAATCGTTTTATTTTTACCATCTTTATATAATATTTCATTGTATTATTTAAATTTGTGATTTATTTGATATTTAAATATAATAATTTGATATTTTATTATATTAAAACAAGGAAATTTGAAAGTCTTTGATTCATTAATCACCTTAGTTCAAATCATAAGTCAGGCGGTCTATTCTGTCTACATTAAGTAGTAAATACACCGGTGTATCAATGGCTATATAAAGGAAAGGAAAACATTGTACAACGTAAAACGAGAATTCAATAGAGCAAAATAGAGAAATTGAATCCAAATGTAGATGCTTTTCTTGTTTAGTGAAATCAAAAACGAAAAACGAAAACACTTTTGATTTTCATTTTGGTTTTGAAAATCAAAACGAAAATGAAAACACTTTCGTTTTTCGTTTTGGTTTTTGAGAAATCAAAAACGAAAAATGAAAACACTTTTGTTTTTCATTTTGGGTTTTGAGAAATCAAAAACGAAAAATGAAAACACTTTCGTTTTTCCTTTTTTGTTTTTGATATTTCAAAACGAAAAACGAATGGACGCAAATATACACGGACCATACACACCCAAAAAAAAGAATTTCTCCCGCAATGCCATTGGTCGTGCATTTGCAGCAGTCTTGAAAGAAAATAATAAAAGAGATGTTGCCCTGGTTAAAATTCTGATGCTGATGACTGCACAATAGGTAAAACGTCTCGTCCTTTAGGAGCTCTGAAAAAATTCCGTAAACTTGAAATATATGATTGTGCATATAACAAAAGTTTAAAAGTCAAGTTTCGAAGGTTACAGGTTCGTAAAAAGCAGGCTATTAATTTTCTGCTTAATAAAAGTATGCGAAATACCGGGTACAAAAACATCAGTTCGAACCTAAGCTTAGTCAGAAAGCTAGCTGCAAAGAATTTATTCTACAGCTTGTTTGTAGTTTTTGACCAGATTAACAATCTCACAATTTCTATTTCTTTTTCAGACTTTTCAGGAAATACTACATGTATCAATTATTTTTTTTTATTTTTAATTATTACATTGATTAACAAATGTTATATAAATTATTGTGATGGTATATCAAAATATTTTACAGTAAAATGCATGTGCATGTTGTTTTGAGTTAATTTTATTTTATAATAAAGAGTTTGTATTCTCATTTTAACTGGTTTAAAAATGGATAAAGGTCCAAGACATTGAAACATACCATACACAGCATCATACATGCTAATTAAAACACATGTAATGCAAAAAAATGTATATTTCCTATCTTTATATGTGTAGGTACCTTTTAGTACATGCAAACGTTCATTATTACAACATACAATGAAATAAAATAAAAGCATGTCCATGTTTACTTCAATTGCAAATTATTTCAGTTCTTTAATTTTTTTATTCTACTTTTGATGTCTTAATTTCATAATTTGGCATTTTTTGTTTTGATTTGCCTCTGCTTTTTATATTGAATCATTCTTTTAGCATGCTAAATTCAGTTGGTTTGATTGTCCCAATTTCATGACACATTGAATGTACATTTGTAAACAACAAGAGTTACTCCTCCTCGTATGTAAATAAAAGTAAACACTCGTGAAACAATCCGTAAATGTTTTTCCTTCAGGTTACTAAACATGCATGTTTGTGTCAGTGTCTTGAACCAAGGACAGGTGGGTGAGAGGGCTGGCTTTTATCCCATTTTCCCTTTTTTGATTAGCAGTGTTAGAAACTCATATTTGAGTAAATAATTCATGCATAGTGAAATTTGCAATTGTCAGGAGACTTCAATTTTAGAATTAAAAAATTGAACAAACCACAGTTTAAGATTCAGCATGCTGTTCATGAGTGGTGCATTTTTATGAAGTTAAACAGATCTGACGGTGATTATTAAAATCATGAGGCTCAAAATTATATGGCAGAGGTGCGAAGCATCTAAATCTCTTTCAAAATCAATTTCATCATTTTTTTTTCCATTTGGGTAATACACGTTTAGCATCCCTAAAATATAATATATTTTCCTCTGATTGGCCCCTGTCCAGATTTTACACGACCCACTTTTTGCATCAATGCTATTTAACAACAAAATATTAGTACACTTTTGATAAAAATCAAAAGATTGGAAGCTATTTTGTATTGTTTTGATTAATTAGCAATAAAAAGTGTAACTGACCTTGTTTCAGCAGCTGTCATCCCAAATTGTTCTTATTGAACCACGAAACACTTTATCACCTTTTAAATTAAAGTTCACAAATTAGGGCAGTATGTGCAATTGATTTCAGGTAGGCGGTTATGGTTACATTTTCTTCTGTAGCTCAGTCCATATTGTAAACTTAGATATGGATGATGGCTAATTTTGAAGCTGAGACACTTACACATGTGTGGTCCGATTTTCGGGTAGGCAAGTGTGATTCGTTTTCCCATCAAGTGCCCAACCCCGAGAGATAGTGAAAAATGTCACTCTCCTTGTAAAATAATCCAAAAATTATGTCCATAAAAATCATTACAAATCGGAACTTTGTAATCATTTATTCAGGTTTATGTTTTATTATTTATATTCACATCACATCAGCTCTATAAAACAACAATCCTAATTCAGTTATGTCAATTTTTTAAATTGCAGCTCCCACAATTGTATGGCTGAATAATATATTAATGAGATTCACAAGTCTGTTTTCCTCATCTCAAGGTCCTTTAGAGATATTGACCCAGTTGATTTGATATTCCAGGGCTTGCGATTCCTATCATGATTTCCTCACAATGAAGCTATCAAACCAAGAGTTCCAAGTGGTGAAGTTGAATTCATCCCTTCGAAAATGTTACGGACGTTATCACGAGTTGGTTGAGCGTTATGGAATATCTGTTTCATAGATGACAACAGATATGTTCCAATCGTCATAACCACAATCCCGTCCTCCTTTTTCCTCGAATGTGACCTACCTAATTAGATTTATCACCGGGTTAATACTTATATGAGCAACACGACAGGTGCCACATGTGGAGCAGGATCTGCTTACCCTTCCGAGGCACCTGAGATCACCCCGGCTATTGGTGGGGTTCGTGTTGCTCAGTCGTTAGTTTCCTATGTTTTATTTTATCTTTTGTCTTTGTTTTGGCCATGGCGTTGTCAATTTATTTTTGACTTATGAGTTTTTATGTCCTTTGGTATCTTTCGCCTCTCTTCTATATAAAAAAAAACAACATTGAACTTCTATTAAGTGTGTCGTTTGGTAATTGGACATTTTAGTTGGGGCATTTTTGTCAGTAATTTTTATGTTAGCTTGCTTATTTTTCCTTTTAAACCAATTGCAATTGTCTGATCTCTGACAGTAGTTCATTATTATCTGATTGCGTGTTTACATGTTTGGTTTTTCATGCGGCTAATTATAAAAATAAATACACGGAAGCTAACAAACGGAATTGCGTTTAAGTTGTTAATAGCGCAAATAATTCCTCTTGTAACATGATTCATCAAATCTATTAATACCACTCTAATTCTTCTTATGACATAAATATGTCCTCCATGTTAAATGATGAGTGTCTTATTTTAGGCAAAAGTAGTTCATCTTCTTAGGTTAAACCATTCGTCGCTATTTTCTATAAATAGTATGTAGTCAATAAGATTAAATGTACTTCTTAACGGAAATAGTTATATGACAAACTCATTGCAAAATTCTACGTCATCTCGTATCTGGTAGATGTCATATTGGCAAGCATACTATATTTTCCCACTGTATTGTAGATATTAACTAAAGATCAGTATACGACTTATATATTATATATCTTAAATAAATATTTAATTCAAATGTATGATTTAATTTTTGAAAATTCCAAAGGACTTTACGACGACTACACATTCTACCAGTGCGGATCATGTATTGACTTTCATCCTATTCAAACACTTTCAATTACCTTGGACAATACGTTAGATTTAGTGGATAATTAAAACGTATTACTGTCTTATTTGTAACCTAACATCAGATGCAAACATTATTTCTAGACATTCAACAAGTATAGATGCACAAATCCATTTATTAAAAACGCAATTATTTGACTCTAAGGAAACAGAAAGTATACAAACTCGAAATCAGATATACATGCTAACTTCATATTCCTTTCTTATTTTTCATTCGATTGATTGTGTCACTGCCACAAACTTTTTGCATTGATGATGAAACCGCCATTAATGTTGGAAATGTGCTTTGCAAATGAAAGCAATGGTTTAAACAAGATAAACGATGCCTCGTCATATTCAGAACATTTTCTTATATTCATGATATATAGCTTAGAGAAATGACTATATAAAACGTGACTGTCCCCGAAGAGGAAAAGGGTAAAAAATTGCATAGTGTAAAAGACAAAGGAGGGTTTTTATTTCGGTAGAAAAAGTAGATATGGAAACAGTATTAATATTTTGATGACTTATGCATAACAACATTAAATAATACTCCTCCGTCGCGGCTTGTATCATCCATCTAGGAAGCGAAATAATTGTTTATTAGAAGTTCAAGTGAAATCAAGTGGTTGTAAGTGAATTGGACAAGGAAGATCAATTTAAGTGTACTACGATTTAAAAACATCACTTTTTTCATTACCATTTTTCGAAAATCAGATTATAACTTGCTAAATAAACTTTTTTTATGAATAACTATTTATCTTATCCTCTTATACGAAATCAAAATCATCTCGTCCGTGTTAATAATCTTTAAAAATTTTAATAGCAAATTGAATAGGGCTGCTGTAGATTTCCACGGGGTATTCTAAGGTATCGGTTATCAGACTGCAACCCATTACCATGAATAGGTATGACATTATTTTGTCATGCAATTTTATGACAATATATTTAGATTAAAATTTATTGACCAAGTATCTAAAACAATTGTTTTCCAATTCGGTTATTAGTAAACATTTGATTACTATTGATTAAACGGCAAGATGAAAGATTTTGACAAGAATCTTTGATTTCGTCGTGGTTAACAAAGGCATAACTGTCACATAGCGTAACCATATCAAGTTTGGTACTTACAAAACACAGTTAATGGAAACAGCGGCGACGCTACGTATATCCCGCGTCAGTTTTAAGCAGAAAGTATTCATTTTAAAGTGAAAGATGTGATATTTAGTTTATTATTCTTATTCCTCTTTAGTAAAATTGTTGTATTTCTATTATTCAAAACCCATTAATTTGATTCCATCATGGATCACACAAAAATTCAGACACCACTTGTTCAATTTCGATATACAATGTAAGCTATAATTCAAGTATCAACTGAAGTTTACATCATGAATGCGAAAAGTTTTCAACTGCCTATCCTAAATACGTTACAGTATTTTACTGTATAATGAATAACTCGAAATATATTTTCCTTTTTTAATGTAAGCTATAATTCAAGTATCAACTGCCTATCCTAAATACATTACAGTATTTTACTGTAATGAATAACTCGAAATATATTTTCCTTTTTTAATATATCTTCATTAAGAACGCTCCAACCTAAATATGGAAGCCATGTATAAATATAGGCATACATTAGGAACTATATGACCAAATGAGATCTAAAAATAATGGCTAGATTTATCTTACATGTAGGTCAATTTTTGCCAAGTTTCAATATTCTGTGAGTTGCAGTGGCTGGGATTATTAAAAACGAAACTATTTGCCAGTTTCAGTTCTAGAAGTCTTCAAACATAAAGTATACAAACTCTAAATCCGATATACATGCTAACTTCATTCCTTTTTTATTTTTTATTCGATTGATTGCGTCACTGGCACAAACTTTTCGCATTCATGATATAAACCGCCATTAATTTTGGAAATGTGCTGTTGAAGACCGTACTTTGACCTATAGTGGTTTACATTTATAAATTTTGACTTGAATGGAGAGTTGTCTCATTGGCACTCATACCACATCTTCTTATATCTATTTGCAAATGAAAGAAATGGTTTAAACAAGATAAACGATGCTTCGTCATATTCAGAACATTTTTCTTATATTCATGATATATAGCTTAGAGATATGACTATATAAAAAGTGACTGTCCTCGAAGAGGAAAAGGGTAAAAAATTGTATAGTGTAAAAGGCAAAGGAGGGTTTTTTTTCGGTAGAAAAAGTAGATATGGAAACAGTATTAATATTTTTATGACTTATGCATAACAACATTAAATAATACTCCACCGTCAGTCCAAATTTCTGTAATAATATTAATTTTGTTTGCTGAAAGGTTATCGAGGAAAAATCGGCTGTTTGTAAAGTAATTCTAAGAACATATATTTTCCTAGGTTTTTTTTTTGTTGAAACGTGATATCTTCTAGAAAAAAGTAAGATTAAAAACATCCTTGTTACTTGGTTTCAGTTGTTCAGCCATAACTTCTGAATGATATCAGCCTAAAGTTCATACGTTCTAATGCGTGTACATTATGTTTCTTCTATATGTCATTGATTATTTTTAAGAAGAAAATATTACGTCATACTGAGTTTAAGTTATGCATTGAAACCGTGCAACCAATAATGAATAATAATAATAAATCAACAATTATAGACCGCATTATATAATAACAGCAATTACTCTTAGCGCATCAAATTTAAAAAACAAAAAACAAAAAACAAAAAAATAACAAAAAAATACAAAAAAAAACATAAAAGTTTAACGGAAAATATCCTCCAAACTGGATCTTTTTCAATCTGTTTTCCTCTCTTTATTTTTGATATCGCTTTATTTCTAAAATCTATTTGAAATATAATATTTAATAGGCTACATCTTGACAAAATTAACACTTAGCATGCTTAAGTGGTATCTTATTCTCCAGTTGATTACTTCTCCTTTTTTTCATATACTGACATGTATTTCGACTAAATTGTCAACCGGGATAGCCTATCTTCTACTTTAGCCTTTCATTTACTACTCTAATGTCAGAGTAACTTGTTCCGTACTCTTTTGTCTTGTGCTTTTTTTTTTGTGTTAACGACTTATATAATATCATACATATGATATAATACGATTTATTTTTATCGTTTGAAAATGATTCTTTTTAAATTGATGAAATTCGCTCATTTTCAGAAATTTGATTATCAGATAATTGACGGGGAGGCAAAGTATTTGGAAAACATAGAAACCAATCTGGAAAAGAATATAGTGAAAATTCACACACCAGCACACAATGATATTATCGAATCCTACCAAATCCAAGACTTCCGTCAGGTTTGTAGAATAAGACTTTTGAAACAAGTATGTATTTTGTAATATCCTAATAACAACAACCCACCTAAAATTTCAAGTTTACAAGTTACAGTTGATCATTTTCCTTCAGTCATGTTGTCAGAATTATTCCAAAGACGGCATTATAAAGGAATTTGTTTGGAGAGTAATTCATTAAAACTTTATTGGAAGCTTACTCAGTAACATCAACATTGAAACTACTATCATTTGTAAATACGAATACGTCTCTTCTCTGTGTAGTAAACTTTTGATATTCTTGTTTATATCATTTCCCCTGGTTTTTGATAGATATTTGTCCCATTATCGAGTATTGCATCTCCTTATTCTGATATTGTTCAAGTTCTCATGTTGTTGATTAAAATTAAACTGATTTCAAATTGAGTTTTTTTGTTACTCACTTTAAGCAGAACTGTCGGTTTATATTATGTCCATTGAAATGGCTGAAATATTCAGCCAAACGATTGAATACTAAATGGAGAACCCTTCATTCTGGATCCACAAGATATAATTGTCTATTGAAAATATAATATTGTGTTACAGGGTCTACAGCTGAAATGTCTTTCATCCATAAATCAATGTAGAATGAGGGATATAGACAGAGAACAGGCAGTGAATGCTGGGGAAACAACAGAGGCGTTTATTCATAGCTTGGTATGAAATAGTAACATAATGCTCATTACATTGTACTTTGAAATATGCTACATTTGTGAGGTAGACTAAAGCTATTGAGGTGTTTTACCTTTAGTTAATGATATAAAAAGTCTCTCTGTGTGCATTTCACTTAATCGCAAATCTAAGAGTCAGTGAAAATAACACTTATAAAATTATTTATATCCGAAGGTCTTTTGTGGATTAACATTCATAAGGAACGTTCAAAGCCAAAAGTTTTAAAAGCAAGGATGTACAGTATAGGTTCTAAAAACGAGGGGATTTGTGACGAAAAAAGAACCCTAATTGAACAGCCAAATACAGTTAAGGTCAATTGCTTAAAGTCTCTTTTTAGTATTATTTTTTATGTTTGTGAATAGTTAATTTTAAAGACTTTGTAGAGATAGATATATGCTCAAATAATTGTTTCAACAGGGATTTCATTTACAATTGCTTTGGTATAAAATATTGAATTAATTTTCTTTTAAAAGTTGTATTAAGATAAGTAATAAGTATTATGGCAATCGTCAACCTCGTGTCATTGATTCTCGGTTTACCTATGCAGAAATGCACTCAAGTAAAAGTGGGAGTTTTAAGGGAAGAGACAATAATATGTAAGTGGTACAACTCAGAAAATATAGTTTTATAAGTCGTATTTCTGTAACGAGCAGAAATCAGATCGCGATGCATTTTTAATTTGCTATTGCCGAAAGGAATTCAAATAAGTCATCACTTGATTTTTATTTCAAATATATAAATCATTTAGTTTTCATTTTCTATATACTCATTATATAATTTTGCTTAAAACCTAAGTACCTATTTGAATAGCTTTTTACATATTGGTATGCCATAATCTTAATTTACAAATAATCATCTGAAATGTAGGTTTTTATTATTCTATTGTCATATTATAGGATCAGAAAAAAATATGCTCCTCTGTCCCGAGATCCACACATATCTGTGTAACACATAGACTACTGTTGGCCTCAATCATCACTGAAGAGCTATTTATTGTCGAAGTACTCATCCGTTGCAGTAAAATTGGTACAGTTAATGTTATTGTAGTTGCTAATACTGCAAAATGTCTTTCTATACTTTGTCTGAGTTATAGAATCCATTTATTCTATGTCATCAATCGGAAAATGTCGTTATTTGTCATATTTTTGGCTGTCCAATCTAGTTCAGTTATAAGGTTGTAATTCAATTGATATATTAATTCAGGTTTACTGAATATCAAGTATATAGATATTATGCATTTTGAAGATAACAAGAATTTGCAAAATGAATTAATTATGAGGACACTCTTCTCGTTTTTCACTACAAGCGAGAATTAAAGTACAGTCTATGTTAAAACTAAATTTTGTGGGATTTAATGCCTTCATCAAGCAAATCAATCTTGTCTTTTCTAGATAACCTGCATAAGATAGCATAGTAAAAATTCTAAAATTTAAAAAGATAGCAAGAAATAATTTGTACTTATGGATGACATTTCTGGAATTTTATTTAAAATTTATGCTTGTACAGACATACATGCTTAACATTTTGAGTTTAGATTGGTGTCTTTGAAAATAAGATATTTTCTATCTTTGTTATTATTATGTTTCTCTCTCTCTCTCTCTCTCTCTCTCATTTTGTGTGTTTTGAAATAATACAACAATAAAAAAAACATTATTTTTTAAGAATAAAGGCGATAATATCATAACTAGTGCAGACGGGGAAATTGTCACGGAAATGTACTATGCCGATGTTCATGACGTCATTCAACCTACTTTCCTAAAAAGGGGCTGTAAAGGAGTTTTATCTGAATTTTGAATACCCTCTGCACAAGGAGAATAAGATACCTCAAGATGCTGAAGTATATAATATAACTCGCTCTACAGGTAAAACAAAGTTCTACGTATCAAATAAGAATTCTGGAAGCTTTAATGAGTTTGTACGTCCCCGAGGTTACCTTTTTAATAATTGTGGATTTTCAAATATTTTGGCCTCGAGCATCACTGAAGAGACATTTATTGTCGAAAATGAGCATCTAGTGAAGAAAAATTGGTACCGTGAATGTTTTATCAACAACCCAGAAGTCACAGATACAGTCATCCTCTGTAAATGTACTGTTTATAAAATATCAAAATCCTGAAACATTAAGGTTTGTACACCCAGGCAAAAATTGCCTAAGTAAGATTCGGCACAACTTTTAAAAATTTGGTGATAAATGCTTCGTAACTTCGTATTTAATTTTGTCTCCATGTACTATTTTAACTCACAGCAAGTAAAATACCGTCTAAATACGCATTCTTCAATTGTTCCGCATTCTCAAATTTGAGATAAAGGATACAACAGATACAGTTAAGTCTGCGTCATATCTTGACTTACATCTAGAAATTGACAATAATGGACGGTTAAAAACAACACTTTACGACAAAAGAGATGATTTCAGCTTCCCAATTGTGAACTTTCCATTTCTTTGTAGCAACATTCCAGCAGCGCCTGCATACGGAGTTTATATCTCACAGTTGATACGATATTCCAGGGTTTATATTTCATATCATTTCTTCCTTGATAGAGGGGTGCTGCCCACAAGGAAGTTATCAAACCAAGAGTTAAATTTCAAGTGGTGAAGTTGAAATCATCCCTTCGTAAATTTTACGGACGCCATCACGAGTTAGTTGACCGTTATGGAGTATCCGTTTCACAGATGACAACTGATATATGTTAGCCATGGCGTTGTCAATTTATTTTCGACTTATGAGTTTGAATGTCCCTTTGGTATCCTTCGCCTCTTTTGTTTTTGTAAGAGCACGTAGTTATGCTTACGACAAATGGAACAAAAGTTACATAGATATTCCATACCGTTCAATAAAATCCTGATGACGTCCGTAAAAAAATATATTAACGACTTCAAATTAACCATTTGGAACTCTGAATGCAATAGCTTCCTTGTGAACAGAATCTGCGTATCAATGCAATCCTGATAGGATACTACATTAAAAGAGAGGCAAAAGATACCAAAGGGAAATTCAAACTCATAATTCGAAAAACAAACTGACAACGCTATGGCTAAAAAGAAAAAGGCAAACAGACAAACAAAGATATGCCATAACGGGAATCGGAAACATTTGTTGCGTGCGCTTTTGGTACAACAGTGAAAATATTACGGTAACTGTAATTTTAATATATAATACCATTTTTATTGTTGATTAAGAAATGCATTTGTGCATTCAATTTATATATGGTTACAAATATATGATGTATATTTGTGAAATTGTCACAGTGTATAAATGATGTTTTTGCTTAAGCGATTTGTGTTTTCTTAATTAAATAAATGATAAGCTTTTGAACGACGAATATCCTTTGGGACATTTCTTGTTAAATAATTGATGTGGTCCAGGGGATCTAAAAGAGAAAGCTTAAAGAGTTGTGTTACTTTATTTTAGGACATCGTGCTAAAAGAGGACTCACCGTTTTTAATAATGACTGTACCAATAAGTAATAAGGCACATTGAAGGAAAATCAAATAATTTTGGCCATAATTTGTATCTGCCAAAAACAATATTGTTATCACCTATAACTTTGGTTAAATGTATATGCCAATGTCTTTATTTCCAAAAAACATACATGTAAACAGTTTTATTACATTGTAAGGTCTTGCAGTAAAGTGAAAGTAGTCATGTGACCACTTATCTAAAAACAACATTAGCGATCACAAAAGTGAAAAGTGCAGGTTGAAGATAACCACGTACAAATGCCAACCAAGGAATTCTAGACACTGCTAGGTACACTTTATATAAAAACCGCTGTTACAAGTTCAATATTTACCTTTAAATTGAAAATCGATTAATTTTTACGAGTAAAATGGCATAAAAAGGCAAAAAACTACCCTCCCAATTCTCAGATCCGGACATCCTGGCATTTAAATTTTTCAAGGGGTGATGCCAATAGGAATCCTCTAGATTTTTCATCTATTTGAAGGTGATTATTGATTATTTATATTGCCGATTATTTTTTAACCAGAGGATATAGTATGATAAAAATCAAAATGGAGATATTATATAGTGTCTTTAACAATATTAAAAGAGTAAAATTACTGTGTTCAACTGGTGTCGATATATATCAATTAAATTAATTTGCATTGAAGTCTATGGAAAATCTAGAGGATTCTCATTGGCATCACCTCTCAACATTGTTTACATAACACAAATGCTAATCATTGATTGGTCAGTTACATGTTGTGATGTCACTGCAGATCTGAGAATGGCACCAGAAAAATGATCCACAACTATTTTGATTTGTAACAGCACTTTTTATAAACTGCAACATCTGCTGAATCTATACATGTCTGAAATTAAGAAGTACTCATTGATCTTCAACCTGCACTTTTCGTATAAAAAATAGTTGTTGAATTGTTTTTAGCTTCCGAGATAAAATACAAACGCACAAAAGATGGAGAAAAGCAAAGACGGAATAAGACAGGTCAACAACCCGTAAACGGGGAAGTTGGGAGTATCATTATTATTACCATCGATGAAACATTCGTTTTTTCTTTATAATGTGCAATTAATTTCTATAAAAAAAAAAAAATTGAAGATATGCTCCAGTTTTCCCGTTTTCTTGAAAGATTCCAATATATACGAGGCCGTACAGGCTAGATAACAGAGATAAAAATTACCCGAGAACTGGTTAGCGAACAAAAATAATAAGATTAATATCATAGCAATACACTACCTCTCCTACACAGTATGTGAACTACAAATGTTGTATACCAATGCATTAATTGCCAAGTATTTTCATGTTCGAACCTCTGGTGTATCATCGCAAATGGCAGAGGCGGATTCAGGTGGGCTCGGGCCCCCTTGTGGAGCAACCATTATATGGTAAATGCATACTTTTTACATGTCCCACTCCAAACGTCGCTTAGTGTTGGGGGACCCATTCCCCCTTTTTTTCAAAATCCGGAATCCGCATCTGATCTGGGGTCCTAGTGTAGTTCTCATTTTGCAGTTGCAAGTTCATTATACAAATTAATATCATACTAGGTCTCTCCTAGTATATGTATATATTGTGAATCGTTATATAATTAACATATTATTAAAAAAAGTTGCATTTTCACAGAGAACTCACCAAAATTCATGAATTCACTTGTATTTTTTGTTTGCTCTATGTCATTGATAATGTGAAAATTATAAATATAAACTTCCTACCTGCATATAAATATTTAGATTTTACTTCTTGAATGCCTCAAGTGAGAATTGGTACCAATTTGTAAATCATGATTGGGAGGTCTTTTGGAATTTCTTGTGATTTTTTGCCTCTGCATATTCATTTTCACCAGTTGCCAAGCCAGTATTATGTACAGCTTGCACTTTTTGATTTTATCCCTAATGCATGATTTCCTGCATTTTGTTGGACAGAAGATTCCTTTTCATCCCATCTGGAGCAATATTTTTCTTATTTTCAACATTCTTACTTGGTAAAATCATTCTGCCCTCCTTACTTATTTTTGTTTGGAATATTCAAAAGCACATAACAGCATTAACATGGAGGATACAATTCCCTTTTCCTAGAATGAGTAACTTTTAATATTAGCACTTACTACCTTTTGGGGTAAGGATTAGCAGCTGAGACATTGAGTAACCCATCCTTAAAAAATATACCTTTATCTCTCATGCTTTATGCTTACACTATATCATGGAGCGATAAACAGATTTGACAAATATCGGATGCATTTATGACTAATTTTAATCGCATCTGTGAAAAAAATCTACATCCGATTAGTTTCAGATACATGTACCTATGCTTCAATCAGCAACCTTGTCATATATATCATCTTAATTTCTCAACCTTATAGTATACCATCAAGCTGCAAACAGTGATCTATTTTTTTCAGCCGCTCATTACATGTTAAGTCCCTCCCTACCCAAGTGCCACCAATAAAAATGGACAGCCAAGAAATAGCCAAAAGTGCTAATTGACATCCAACAAAATCAATCAATTGTTTTTACATGATATAGAGTGCCATATAATTTTAAGTTTCATTGTTAAACATGTTAAAATCAGAAAACATATTTCCCAAGACCTGCTGAGATTGGAAGCAACTGAATGGTAGCTATAGATAATTAAAAATTTTCTGTCAAAATAAAACAAGCATTCTGAGAGTATTGCATGGCAATACATAGTCCCCTACCGGTTAAAAATTAATTGTATTGGAACAATATGCTAACTTGATCTATAACTTGTCATTGTGTAAACTATATAACAAATATCAAGTCAATATCTTCAAGCATGACGAAAAAAAAGTGTGGAAAACTGATTATTTAAGTGAATTTTCTATCCTAGGTCCATAAGTCTGCACAAAATTATCAGACCGGAACAAAATTCGAACTTGATCTGTAATTTGTCATGATAAAACAATATACCAAATTTCAAATCAATATCATTAAGCACGAAGAAAAAAGTGTAGAAAACTGATTTGCCGGACTGACAGATGGACGGAGTGCAAATCTAAAGTCCCCTTCGACTTCGTCGGTAGGGGACTAATAAATTCTATGTACTGGTATATATATATATATATATTTATATAATAAAATATAAATATACAGAAATGACCGACTGAATCACAATTTTTACATATATATGTAAACAATCCAAAAGTTTCAAGTGAATGAATCATGACATAGGTGACGGGGCAAAATAGTCAGCATGGAAATGAAAATATGTAAATGCTAATAAAACTACATACTAGTACTGCCTACAAATATCATGGACAAGGGTACAATCAGTGGGTAATCTTAACCTGACCAAATCACCAAAAGTAAAATGACTTAATTCATGTAATTGTTAATCAAAACTTCATTGGCAATTATACCACATCTTATTTTTATATTAAATTTTAGCTGTATAACCAAAAATGTACGCAATTTCAAAATTAGAACAATTTCTGTCAGTGTTGGGGATGCTGTCTCATGGCCGTACATGTATACCAAACATATTTTGCTAAACAGGCTAGATATAAGAATCTCTAATACTATGAAAATATTCCATCACAAGTTTCCAAGTTAGGTATCCTTCAAAAAGATATAACCTGATAACTATTGTAAACTCAGAAATTTATTATCAAGATAATGATGATAATTATAATTACTGAACAATACCAGGACAAAAAATGTGAGATTAATTTTTGCAGTTTCAGAAAATGCTAGATACAAATATTTACCATCATTTAAATAAATTTATATGTTTTTTTTGCGAAACGTTTAACCAATTTCAATTTAGACAAGAAATGAAAAATTGCAAAATTTTCTGATTTCCAAGTATATAGACAAACTAGATACATGTATGTACATGTACATAATCAGTCAGGGATATAACTCTATAGGGTTATTAGAGAAAAATAACATACATTTGTTATTGTGGACTAGAAAATCAAAGAACTGTGATAACATGTATGTTACATGTTTTAAAGGGCCAATATACATCATTTGTTTTGTTAAAATGTATAAAAGTTCTATTGATATTATTATTGCCTTTATGTATACTAAACTATAGAAAGATATAACTCTTCATAGTTTGCCAATCATGCATAGTACACCTATGTTATTACAGAAAAAATATGCCTGTAATAACTAAAGGGTGTTATTACAGCTTCTCTACATCACTTCAAAGCCTTTGCTCAGACATACATCATGCTTAATCACAATGTATTTTAATTTATTGTAAGAAATAATGATCAGAGCATGTAATGAGGTTCTGCGCAAGCTTCCCAGTAATTCCCAAGTGTCTCATATAATAAGTTACATGCCTTTAATAACTAAGCCTTGTTATTACAGCTAAGTTTATCCCTTAAAAGCCTTGTCTCATTGATTTACCATGGTTGATGAAAAATGTATAAATTTAATTCGAAAATTAGTTATCAAGGCTATGTATTTAGTTTCTGCGCAAAGTTTTCAAAAATTCCCATGTGCCCACTAAAAATGAAAATATTTATGAGTTATTTAACAAATAACAAACATATGTTATTACAGATTTAGAAAATTTAAGGAATAAAGAGTAGACAACTCGTGAAAGTATCTGTAATAACACATGCAATATATTTTCTCTAATAACCCTATAGAGTTATATCCCTGACTGATAATGGCAGCTAAATGATATATATACAAGCAAAGAAAATATCCATAATTTTTTTTTCAAACATTCTGTGGCTGTTGCAGTGGTCTTGCTCAGTATTGAAGGCCCACCTCAACCACATCTTCTTAGTTTTATAATTACATGTATATCCATTAGTGGTGCATCAGTTAATTGTATGCCTATACCTCATGTATATCTGTAGGTATGAGTCATGTTTAAATCGAATTGCTTCATCTTTTCCCTGTAATTGCCATAAAAATAACAAAACACTTATATAAGTCTTATAAATGAATATTTTCTTCTTCACAGTTCAAATAAAATTCATATGTCTATCTGTAGATCTCTCACTTGGTTAGGTATTCCTAAAAATATATTGCTGATTTTTCAAATATTTCATGAATGTGACGACAAATTACATCCGTGAAATAAATTATTTTTTTAAATGAAATCCATTTTGAAACTCCAATTGTAAGAAAATTCACAAATCTCCAAACTGCCTGTATTTAGAATTCATTTTAACTGAGGTAAAAGCTTTTTAAGATGCTAAACATCAACTTCAATGACGCATGAAAAAGAAGCTAAATTGTCCAGTTAATGTTCCTCTATCTCTCAGCATCAAAACGCTAAATTCTAAATCATTGGTATTGAAACAGCCAATGCTTCTGCTAAGTACTTTACATAGAATTGCTGTCTTTTTTCGACTTTTCATGGATATATTTGGTGGCTTTCTAAACATTATTTTCATCTGATCTTCCATAACGTCCATGATGAGTTATATGTAACTTTCTACTACTGTCTCACTGCAGGTCATCATCCTTGAAATATGAAAATGCATATATATATAATAATTATATTAAATGAAATTTTCAACATGCGAAAAGTGATCAAAAGTTAGTGCAAACATACTTCTTCAACAAGTTACTGTGAAAATGCTAACAAAATAATTCCCCTGTCTTACATGTCCTAATTTAATAATGTCTTCATTCAACATTTGAACAAGAATTTAATTTCCTCATTAGTCATACACATTTTAATAAGGTGCACTACTTTTATTAAATTTTAAAATTAAATGAAAAACCCAGATGTGCCTATAAGATGTATTATGTAATAAATTAAACAAGAATGTGTCCATAGTACACGGATGTCCCACTCGCACTATCATTTTCTATGTTCAGTGGACCGTAAAATTGGGGTCAAAACTTTAATTTGGCATTAAAATTAGAAAGATCATATCATAGGAATATGTGCACTAAGTTTCAAGTTGATTGGACTTCAACTTCAGCAAAAACTACCTTGACCAAAAACGTTAACCTGAAGCGTGAGACGGACGGACGGACGAACGAACGGACAGACGGATGAACGAACGGACGCACAGACCGAAAAACATAATGCCCCTAGGTGGGGCATAAAAATAATGTATTATAACTATATACATTGTTTTGTATCTCCTTTCCCAAATGTAAACTATGACATAAATAAGTCAGGGTGCTATACTGCAATATCAATATCAGTAATGCACTAAAACAACAGCTAAGAACTTTTAGCGATCAAGCTTAGTACATTTTTAAATAATATCTGTGTAAATAAAGTTTATTGCTGGTAAAGATACGTTATTAAATTCAGAAATTATTGTGTGCATTTATTATTGCAATTTTTGAAGAATGGACAAAAATGCGAGATTAATTATTGCGATTTCAGAAAAATCTGCATACATTGTACAGTTATATGTATTGGATATCAGAAAGTGAGTTCTTATTATTGCGAAACTCACAAAGTTGCCTTATAAAAACATTGCAATAATTTCTGAATTTACACCATACAATATTCTTACATTGTACGATAACAGAAATTTATTTGCACAAATTATAAAAGAGGAAAAAAAGCAAGGCTTGCATAGCTTTTCTCCTATTCGTCATTTTGTTCGTAACATTTGCTTTAATGTGGACTGTAAAGAGGACACACAATTGAGCTGTAAAATAGATTTTATAGTAATTTGAACATATGTGGACTGTAAAGAGGACACAAAATTGAGCTGTAAAATAGATTTTTTGGTAATTTGAACATATGTGGACTGTAAAGAGGACACAAAATTGAGCTGTGAAATAGATTGTTTTGGTAATTTGAACATAACTGTTTCCAACTCCAAGCAACAGAAGCAGGATACCAGCAGAATTTATCTGTTGTGTACAAATTGTAATGTTGTACAAATTATAATTTGTACAGAATTTTTGTACAAGTTATCAGTGTTTTATGAACCGCTTAACGCAAATGGATGATACAAGCACACATTCTTTTGTTTAGCATATTTCTGTCATATTTTCATGACTACATGATACAGTCTAATACTGAGCATTGATACAAAAAGCATTATAAGAACACAAAAAGACTTTTTGTGGATATGATTTTGGTATAAGGAGAAAAATAAAAATCGAATTTAAACCATTCAGGTGTCCTTATTTCCAGTTTTAGGACAAGGAGAATAGCACCAAATGTTAGGTTGAAGTATATAAATTTGAATTTAAGACATTAAGCTGATAAATTTTAGAAGATAAACTTTCATCCCCTGGTGCAAAAGGTATGTGTCAAAAAACTTATAACTTGTACAAAAACCCTGTACAAATTATAATTTAAAGCTCAACTTTGATGTGCACCCTTTATCATACCCCTTTATCACACCCCTACTCAAATTTCTCATTTATGACAGTAGTGATTCCGACTAAATTTAAGTCCATATTTTAATTTATGCAAGCTTCTCAAGAAATATTTTTCCTCCATGGGTCCAAATGTAATAGTCATTAGCGCGTGACGTCATTTATCGAATGACGTCATTGTTTGGCATATGACGTCACATAGGTCGAGCTTTCATATTTTCTGGCACACGAAATGCAACTATAAAAAAGAACTCAATGAAATACCATACAAAACACACAAAAATACAATGATAAACAAAATATTTCTATGAACAACAGGACGCAAATTGTAAGGTAATCCAGGTGCTTCGGGTGAATAATTAAGCAGTTCTTTTAAAGTTTTTAAAACAAGACAAAAGTAAATCTGAAGGTAACCCAGGTGATAGGGACCAGAAAGCAGTTTATATATACTCTCCTGTTAAAATATATGATAAAGCGTATAAAATATGGCAAAATCCGTATCACATGCTGTATCACCCTCGACCAATATCATCCCTTATGAATTTGTACCGATTATTTTTGTCTTAGAAACATGCCCTTTCTATAAGTAGTAATTAGCGTTGAACTAGCTTTCAGTAACTGCAAGTACTTTGTGCCTTTTTTTTTGTGCAACATGTATGTGTTGATCTGAGAAGTTAATAGTCAAGCATATTTCAATAACTTTTACAGTTTGTTCTTATGTTGTACTGTGACACAACTGTTGTTGAAGACAGCAAAGCAACCTATAGATAAAGATGCTTTCATCTACATCATTTGGTCTGTTGGATAATTTTCTCATTGCAGTCATACCACATCTTCTTATCTTTATATTAATAGATTAATGGTCTTCTGACTAGTAGTAGAAAGGATTTTTGGTGCAGCTTGATTTGATATACAGAAACAAGGGATAACCAGTTTTAATCGCGAGCAAAAAGAAAAAATACAACAATTTACCTGTCTAATAATAAAGCTTTCCAAATTCAAACCATTACTTTATAGTTCATCAAAGCTGGAATAGCACTCTATTTCTTATATTTGACAGGTCAGCTAAAAACAAGAGAAAGTAATTTTTTTAATACAAATACAGATACTTTTTTTTTAAAATAAGAAGCAGATTAATTACAATGAATCAAACATAAATAAATATAGCATATCAAATAAAGAAATTACGTCTGCCACCCAATCCTGAATTGATATCTGGATTTCTTTCATAGAAATAATGCCTATTTTTTCTTTGATTTCTAGAAGAATTGCTTCATCAAATTTAAAATAAAGAGCTGCGCCATAAGCACATGATACGCCTGTTGTCCTTTTAGCTCGTCTTTATGCCTTAAATAAATTTTTATGATTAACTAGAAATACTGTGAGCACTGCTCAAAATAGCCCCATCCCCCCTCCCAAAAAAAAAAAAAAAAACAAAAAACAAACCAAACAAACAAACAAACAAACATGCACACACAGAGGCACAAATCATGAATAAATTTTTAAGAATAAAATCCCATAACTCGAAAAAGTATAATCTTAGATATATAAAAATTGTAAGGAGCTTACGTTACATTTCACCAAAGTTTCATGAAAATTTGTTAAAGCATTTTTGAGTCATTGTCCGAAAACTGGAACCCCCCCTTTTTTATGAATAAAGTCCCAATATTCAAAAACGAGAAATCAAAATTTCTAAAAAATGGAAAGGAGACTTTTGTCAATAAATATAAACAATTCACCAAAGTTTCATGAAAATTGGTGAAAGCGTTTTAGAGTTTTTGACTGAATGATTCACCAGCGATGTTTCTTAGCTTATTTTGACAAAATTGAACCAAACTGGGTGCTAAATGCGAATTATTATTTAACTATTGCACTTTCATTAATTATTGAACAAAAAAATAATCATATTTTAATTTATTTTATATCTCTAAGCTAATGTCCCTTGTAAGGCAGGCATATAATGACTGCAGGCTTTATTTTGAACATTTCTAAATCATTGTGTGCATTTAATATTATTGTGATTTTTGAAAGGAGGGACAAAAATGTGAGGTTAAGCATAATTGCGATACTCATCGGATTAGTCGCAATTCTTCTGAATTTACAGTAATTAATAATTTACTGCCTTGCCAATGTCTGTTGTAACTGTATATAACGTTAGGGTACCCAAATTGCACCTATTTTGACAGTTTTTCACCTACATCTATTTCAGATCCTGACAAAAGTTTACATTCTGTGTTTATTTTGTAGATGTATCCTTATTTACTATTTAGTTTAATTTTGAATCCATATTGAATCATAGAAAAATGGGTTTAAACCACCTCCAAACGATTCATGATTCTGTAATGAGGAGTACCCAAATTGCATCCATGCTTTAATTCATATCCTTGAAAATCGAATAACAGATTTTTTGTTTTATTTCTTAAAATATTTAGAACAATTTGACATAAGTCCATGCTTACTAATCAATTTTTAAGAAATTAATACTTGTATGACGTAACATATTCTATTTGCTCATTTTTAAAAGATGACTTTTTGTGGACGTCGCATGCTGACGTTTCCGTAGATTTTACTTTTTCCAGTGAATACTTCATCTGTTGATATATACTGTAAACGTTTTGTGAATATTTAAATATATTTACCTACATGTATTAGAAAAACGTGCATAATGCCAAATAATTTAAAAAATACAAATTGTCTAGTGCCTTAGAAAATTTTAAGATTTTCCATGCTATTTTTGCTAAATAGGTGCAATCTGGGTACTGTGACGTAAGACATCATCAGCATGCATGCAGTGTTCTTTTTAATTTAAATACTGATGATAACCATATCTAAAAAGAATATGTCAACGTGGGCAGTCATGATGAGCAAACTACATATTAATAAGTCTAATATTATTGGGTCATGAGAGGCTTCCTTAATTTTTTGCTGTGATTCCTTCCTTAGAATGACGGTCATAGGAAGGCGTCACAGTAAATCATCAACAAAACCTTTCAAGAAAAATAATATTATTTGGACTATGTGTTCAAAATTGTTCTACATGTATTTGCCCAAAAAAGAATATAAACTTGCAATTGGTCATATCGCTGACTTGGTGTGGATTTTAAAAATACTGGTTCCAAAATAATTTATTCAAGGTGCAGGCATTTTCCAGAGAAAGACGCAGGGTCCACGATAAGTCCAAACAATAGGCTGTTTTTAATGTTTGCATTAACGGGGGTGGCGTTAACGCTGTAAACTTCAAGTATGGCTCTATAAAATTCAAAGTTGAAATATACCGTCAGCACTGAGCAGAAAATATTATATTATGAATTCACTGGAATTGGTTTGGGGGGGGGGTATACCATCAGTGACCGAGCTCCAAATTACGTGT
The DNA here is from genome assembly GCA_017311375.1 of Mytilus coruscus. Lineage (NCBI taxonomy): Eukaryota > Metazoa > Mollusca > Bivalvia > Mytilida > Mytilidae > Mytilus > Mytilus coruscus. The sequence goes on along the minus strand of CM029603.1, from coordinate 81,137,386 downwards.
TCAGAGTTCCTTTGAGCAAGTGTTTGTGCCCTAAGCTTCAAATTAAGGGCTCCATGATTTGAAGGTAGGGATCATGGCTCCAGCAACGTGGGCTCCGGACGGAAGTGAACGGTGGAGCAAACTTTTGTTATAATTTACAGATGTACCCAACCAGGATACCTGCAAAACGTAAATTAGAAATGAATTTCAGGGTAAATGTTGAGAATGAGCTCTTGGTATAATGCAGGGAACTTGTTTCATTCGATATTCTGTTCATTTACTGACGGGACTCGATAAATTATTCAAATTTCAGATATTTTTGCAGTCTAGTTTCGTTTTGACCACGTGTATAACATGCTTGCCAACACTGAAATCGTTTTTATCTAATACTGTGCCGTTTTTCGCCTTCTGAAGCGAATGATTAGCAAAACAAGCAACGTATGTTTCATAAATTTTACATATTTGGTGGCTTACACTTACTTTTCTGGCTAGATTTTCACGTAGAAGTGAAAATAATTTCCGCTGCAAGTTGCTTTCCATTCTGCAAACTACAAACATCTGTTCGACGGCGATCGTCTACTGATTGGTTGATCCGCAAAAGGAGGCAGGGTCCACAAGCCGACAATCTCGGCACAAAAAAACAGCTATTGCAACCGTTTACCATAATAATTAAAGCACAAACATTTAATATTCGTGTTTTAGTAAACAAATTACACCATATGGATACCCGTTTTTAAATAACAGGCATGTATGTAATTTGATTTCATACAGTTTTATCGATAGACTCAGCTTACGGACTCTCCGCCATTAATGAATATATGAATACATAATGAGGTACTTGCGGGGTTATCTGCCCCTGACAAAATCTAATCGAAATTGCCTTTACATCACTGCGTTGGGGACCATCGCTTAACTGCCAACGCGACTGAAAAAAGTCCCAAATTCATTAATGTGTAGGTGTTGCAAAGGGGTAATGTTTGCTCCATTTAACATAAAAACAATCATTGCCGTAGTTACCCCCAGCACCTGATTTACAAGCATCAGTCACTACTGAGGTAATAGGAACCTTCGCCAGTGAAAAGGACTTCCCATTAAATGTCGACATAAAGTTATGCCACCATTTCATATCCTGCAATATTTCGCCTGACATTCGCAATTTATGCCAATCCTGCTTTAAACGCATGATGTCATTTATGATTCTACAGAGAAATACTCTCCCGCCTCAAACCACCGCAGACGCCCAATTAAGCTTTGCCGCCAGGGATTGCAATTGCTTTTTCGAAGCATGCTTACGCAATAAAAATTCACCCAATTCTGATTTTAGTTCATTTAACTTGGATGCAGGCTGTCTAGTCTCGAAAGTGATAGAATTTATCTCAACCCTCAAAATTAACAATATTTTATCAGGGGTCTGTCACTTTAGACCAGCTTATACAAAAACTAAGTGTCCGTAACAATGCGATTAATACTGCCAATGCCTGAGCACAACGCTCTTTGTCCTCTTGCAAATTAAGCGATCATCTAAATATGCTAAAATGGTGAAGCCTCTGCATGACATCTTTCTTCGAATGGCTTGGGACAATCTGTGAAAAATACCAAGTGCCAATTTTGACCCAAACGGAAGTTTTTTATCAATGAAAGTGTATTCATGGGCATTAGGAAATGTCCATGTAAGCCCAGTAACCTCCTGACTTAATTTTAACAGATCTATATAAGGCCTTAGGTCCACTTTAGCCATATAAAAATTCTTTGAAACTAACTTGCATGCATCATCTACTGTTTGAAAATTATGTTTGTCAAATTCACCTGCAAAATCATTCACCTATTGGTTTGCTGCATTTATGAATAATTCGAACTCCACCGTCAGGTTTTGGAATCACTCCGAGTGGACTGCTTATTTTTGGAGGTGTATTTACAAAGACGTAATCTCCATTGTCAATTTCTGTTAGAATCTGCTGTTGGGTCTGTTCACAAAAGGGCTACTGTGTTTTGCTGAAGGGTGATTTTTGAGCGAATATTTTTTTTTAATGGGAACATTTATGACAATGTCGAACCCATGTTCAATGCCAAACAACGAAATTTCTCTGTCAAGGTCATTAACCAGTTCGTTTCTCTGTCCATGCAGACATATCAAGTACACGTGAAGACTTCACCATCATTCTTAGTTTTTTGTATTCTGAAAAGCTGGATGTTTATCAGCACATGCCGGGATAGCAAATTACATGCTCAGATTTACAGTGAAGCATAAAACAGCCCTTACGACTGTTTAATTTGTTGCAAATCAACTGACCCCCTTATGTATCAGAAGCATGCGTGATAGCATGCTGCTTATTGATCATTACTTTAGAGCCCTGAGTTTGAGGTGCTGAAGTTTCCAACTGCCTTTGACAATAAGGAATAGGCATCAAATAAACTGATTTCTTGAAATTTAGTACTTTTAGATTTTAGACTTTACTTTCAGATCTGACAGCAAGCAGATAGTAGTTTCCCAATAATTATATGTCATTTATGTAGGTAAGAGTTAATCTACGCGATTTCAACTGAAATAAAGTGGTCATAAGATATTTGGACTAGGAATTCGAAGATCGTTTCAAGTGTACTACGATTTATAAACATCACTTTACCCTTGAGCATTCTACGAATACAAGATCATAACTTTCTAATTTAACTTAAGTTTGGTCTAAATTATAATTCAATAGATCCTTTTGTACGAATACAAAATCATCTTGTTCTATTAACAAGTTTGCTAAAATCAAATTGATTTTTTTTAGATTTCACAGAGGTATTCCAAAGTATCAGTTATCAGACTGCAACCAATTACCGTGAATACATGGAATAGTTATGAAATTATGTTTTCATGCAATAACAATGATAATATATTTTGAAAAAAAAAAATTGTCTACCAAGCATCTGATTTTTTTTTTTTGTTCAAAGACGGTGATAAGCAAACTATTAAATACAATAGCAGGCACGTTGATTAACAGGCAAGGTGAATGTTTTTCAAGAATCTTGGATTTTGATTTGTAAAGAAGTAGCTGATCATGACACACATCGCATCTATACAAAGTTATATAATTACAAAACAAAGTTAATGGAAACGCCGGCGATGCTGTATATCCCCGTGACTGTGTTATGTAGATAGTTTTAATTAAAACTAGAAGATGTGGTATTGAATTGATTATTCTCATTCTTCCTTAGAAAACAATTGAGATATTTCTGCCCTTGATTTGACGCCATACAGAATTTTGATACACCGTTTGTTCAATTCCCATTACATAAGTAAGCTATTATTCAAAGGTCAACTTCTTATCCAAAACGCGTTACCATATTTTACTTTTTAATGGATAACTAGAAATTAAGTTTGCTCCTTTCCATTTTTTCTTTATTGATCTTCATCGGGATCGGTCAAAACATAATTTTGAAAGCCAAGATTGTATAGCGTAAAACTACTTATGCTTTTTGCCTATAAGTCTTTTTAATTGTATTTTTTTTCAAAAATTGTACAGATTTTATCTTTATTTCAAATATTTTTTTTTAACATGAACAAAGATTTATCCTGTCAAGTACTATACTGAAAATTTCACACATTTCATAGCATATAAGAAAATAACCTTCACCGGAATAAACAAAGCAACTGTTCATCTCTTTTTATTGTTTACAAGCTTTAGTAACCAGGTCATTTCAAGTTTCCAAAATATTTTATAGAAACACCAAACAAAAAAATGGTACTTTGAAACACCCTAGATATATGTTTATGACTTATGCAAAATGTTCCTATAATGAAATGCAAGGGATTTAGTTTTGTACCTTTTAAACATGAAAACGGATGTGAAGTTCTATGTTTCGGTTGTATTTCATCCATACGTTATGAACTATTTGTCCAAAATAGACATACAAAGAATAGCCTAATTTCTATAAGGTCAAATACAATATTTTGAGTTTTTAAGGGCTGAGTTTTGCTAAACATTCCGAATGTTAATGTTTATGAAAATGCTGCAGGGTCAAATGGCTTTGTGCTACTAAACTTATAGTTTTCAACTTGTAATCAAACAAAAGAGATAATAAACTGTTTAATTACTATTGAAACAAGTTAAGAGATTATTCACTTATGGGATAACCAAATTTGTTCGTGGGGTTTTCATGTTTTATGGAATGGTCCTTAATATTGGTTAAGGTTTCCGTACTTACACAACACTCCATAATTAATTCAAACAGTTGCAATCAAATTTTGTTTCGGTGTCCTATCTTCCCGACCACATTTTTCATACACCTTTTAGTGTTCATTGTACATACTATGTTTAATGTCCATCGCCTGAGTATAATACCTTTACCTGTTCATTAAATGTTAATACCGTTCGATCAATTGATAAAAAAATTTATGTTGGTATATTATGAGGAAAATAATGAATCTGATAAATATGTATACATATTGACAATAAAGAATAAAATAACAAAAATACCGAACTCCAAGGAAAATTCAAAACGGAAAGTCCTTTATCAAATGGCAAAATCAAAATCTCACACACATTAAAAGAATGGAAAACAACTCCCATATTCCTGACTTGGTACAGGCATTTCCTTATGTAGAAAATGGTGGATTCCTGACTTGGTACAGGCATTTCCTTATGTAGAAAATGGTGGATTAAACCTAATTGTATAGTTAGCTAACCCTCTCACTTGTATGACAGTCGTTTAAAATTCCATTATATTGACAGCAAAAGACACATCGCTTTATGCAAAAATCTTTTCAGTTGTAATAAACGGATATGTGGTTTTTTTTTTTTCTTTCTTTCTTGATCAGTAACACGTCAACAATTTTCTGTTGTACATGTTAAGATATCTTAGTTAACTCTAGTTTTTTTTATCGGCTGACAAATGAGAGTGTAGTTAACCATCGAGTTTAGAGTTAATGTCCGAGTTCGAGTTAAAATTTGAGTTAAAGTTCGAGTTATAATTCGAGTTCGAATATAAGTTAGAGTAAGATGTCGAGTAACACTTCGAGTTAAACTTCGAGTTTGAGTAAAAATTCATGTTAGAGTTTGAATTTCGACATCCACCCGTTTTTCATTTGAATGTATATTCTTTAACCTCATGTATTTGTCAGTATGGTATATATATAGATTCTTACCTTGTTATGAGTGAATTATCGGAGTTCTCCAATCGAGGTAGTTAAATAGTGGATTTTAAGACCGAGCCTTGACGAGGACTTAAAATTCCAATATCCGTCATCTTGATCGTCATTTTCATCCCCGTTTTCAACTTCTTTTATAATCCCTAGTATTACAAACAGAAACAAAATTGGACAGTTTTGACTTAGAATTTTCAATAAAGGTTGTGATTTGCAACTGAAACAAACTATAATTCACAACTCTTTATGGTTGATTACTGAATTTATCAAATCTTGTTTAGTTGATTTTGAAAGTTTAGAAACTTAACAAGGCTTGTCTATTTAACTAAATCGATTTGATAAATTCGTTGTACCTATTAATATTATATATACATGTACATGGTGTGATGGTACCAGTTTTGTATCATTTTGAGTTTGTGGAATGAAAATGTATCACAATGAGTCAGCTAGCGACGAGTAGTGACGAGAATCATTCAAAAGACGAGACATGTGGTAAGTTGAACCACCACATCTTTTAATATTTGATTCGTGCAATGACATCTTGTTACATGTAATACTATGAGGTATGAGAAATTGTTCATTGTTGAAGGCCTCGTGGTGACTTCAAGGTGAAGAACAACAATAAAAGTGTTTTAAATTGCTTTGTTTCCCATGTATTAATTTGGATTTTGTTTGATGTAGACATTTACTCCATATCCCTTCATTTGTTATAAGTTTTTGGTAGGGTTATACTTTGTACAGAGGGATAAAAGAAAGAATGTATATAATTTTCACAATCTTCAGAAAATACATTATTTCATGATATATATAGATTCTTAATTTGTTATGAGTGAATTATTTGAGTTCTCCAATCGAGGTAGTTAAATTATGGAATATTAGGTTGAGTCTTGTAAGAATCTTTTTCTTTATTTTTTATAATTAAAACAACAAAATTTAAATTTCACATCTCCCAACCGATTGTGAAAAAAATTGTTCTCCTCATTAGTAAAATAACTGTTGAAATTGGAATTGTATTTAACCTTTTAAGTACAACTGGTGGTACACTTATCTATCGATGAGTGATCCAGGTTCGAATCCTAGGCAAGGTAAATTAACTGATGGCCAATTACAATGTATGTAAATTTTAAATTCCCTTTTATATAGTTTTGTTTGTTTGTTTGTTTGTTTGTGTTACTGATTAGAAAGTTAATATCTTGGATTTGATTATAAATTTTACTTTGCCCAAGAGCAAGGCCCATAATTTAAATCTTCTGATAACTCACTAGTAAAATAAGTAGATAATATAAGGACTTGTAGTCTTATACAATGTTCTGCATTTTCGCCATATAAAGTCATTTTTTATTTAATTCTTAACCACGCCTAGAAAAGCAAAACTTTTACCTCTCGCCAGTTTTATCGTTTACCGTGTTATTGGTAACAAAACAAGATTTTATTGCCAACAGATTTCAAAAGTAAAGAAAAAGAGTAAAATTAATGTGATAAGGCAATAAAAAATAAATTACTTGATTCTCATCCGACGTTTTTGAAAAATTAGGACTGGAGTCCAAATTTTAGTTATTTTTATCAATTTTAGTGAAAAATGCTGTAAAATTTAAAGTTATTCACCAAAAATAGGCAAAATATCAAAAGCATTTCTTTAGGGGCGGATAGGGTTGAGAAACAAGTTTTTTTTACTTGGCCTTAAAGATGGGTTTGGAACTGTTTTATAGATGCCTATCACTCTAATTTACAAGGTACTATAATTCACCAAATTTTATCAGCATTGAATATTAAACTACAAACTCTGCCATCCCGCCCCATATTTTATGAAGGTGGAGGATGAGAATCTGAAAATTAATTTCTTGTAACCTTTTCTACTAGCTTGAGAAAAAAAAAATCTACACTCTCGACAGTTGAATTTTCTCATCACATGGCACTCTGCTTTACCCCTCCCACGACTGTTGAACAAGGCATCAATATCTGCATCAGTTAATATATCTGCCTTGCCAGATCCATTACCCTTACCCATTTTTTTCCAAGTCTGTCGTTTAGCTGTCAATGCATCTCTAGTCTTACAGAACTCTATACTCTTGGTTAGATCATGTCCATATTCATGGCGCTTTAGAAGTCTGTTGAAACTACAGAACTGGCCTTTTAACGTTGATGGTTCATAGTTTTCTCCATCACTTTTCCTAGCTGATATGAGAAATTGGCTGAGTAAATTGTTCAGTTATTTGGCTGGAATGTTATATATTTCTCTTTTTTCATTTTTTTTTCTCCAAGAACTGCATAAGTGTGCGAAGATCTGATGTAGTTTTTTCACTGTACCCCTATTTTCCTGATTTGCTATGAAATTATCAACTTCTTCTTATCAATGGGGACAAACTGTCTAACATATCTTGTGGTACCTTTTCTAACATTGCTTGCCCTGGGTATTTCAGATTGATGTGTTTGTGCAGGGTTTGGGGGAGGAGGGGGAGGTCTGGTAGGACTGAAACTGTAGGCATGTCAGAATCATATGATCATACATTTCAGATTGAAATAACTCCATAAGTTCTTCAGGTACTGTATGGGAGAGGCAGAATTAACTGGATCTTTTGAGACCTCAAACCCGTCAAACCTTTATCTGGCATCAGTGATAATTTTTCCATCATCTAGTTTGATCTCCCATAACGGGAAACCAAAGTTTTCATTTTTCGCTAGTATAACACACTTTTCACACCAGAGAAGTCTGACTCTTTGTCCCCTTTCCAGAACTTCGTTCAGGGACATCTTTTATAATTTATTTATTTAGCTGACGATGCGATCGCGATTTTGTTTACACGTTACCGAGGAGTTTTACGAGTATCAAGTATTAAGTAGGCTAAATCCGAAATGTTCGAAGGTAAACTGTTCTGTTCCGGGAAGTCCCTCAAAACAAGGCACACCTCAAATTTCATACAGTTGGAGAGAAAGTAGTCCCGGCAGAAAAAAATTGACCAATCAGGTGCCGAGAACAGTTATTTCAATAGTGAGGAGAGCAATTTTTTTAACAATCGGCTGGGAAATGTGAAAAGAGTGAAAAAAGTGAAATTTTGTTTGCCACTGATGATTAATGATAGATAAACGACTAGAAGTAGTTTGAAAAGATTGATTGATTGTGTGTGTTACATGTAACTTTCATCACTCTCTGTCTGCTATATCATAGTGGACAATGGTTATCGGTGAAGGAATCGCGGTATCCAAAGAAAATCAGCTACCTTTGTATTTGACAATTTGTATTTTTGTTATCGTTGTTAGATAAGACCGGAATCTAACGATCTTCCAATTATAGTGTTGACAGGCAAGTGATCACAGTGGTTGATCTAAACATGTACCTACATCTAAACAAAGTATTTTGTTTTTTTCGTTGTTTCCTTTAAACCATCGAAACATTGGTTAATGCTAAACTTTCAGTGGCAAATATTACACGAATATCAAAACGAAAACATTTTTCGATGACTTGAATACTGTTGTATAAGATGGACTTTTAATGTGTTGGTTACAGTGAAGCAGAACTCCGGAAAACATTTTATTCTAAAATTATACATTTGTAAGTGTGTGTGTTAGATATTCGTCTTGTAGGAGACTTTTAAAGCAAAATTTTTTTTTTTAGTTCCTAACATAATGGTCAATTAATGTTTTAATTATCAAATAAATTCATTTCTGCCAAGAACAAAGTAATTTGTTCATCTATTCAACTCTATTTTGCAAGTTTCGTTTTTTAACGTTCCTTTCTAAAGTGCTTAAAATATATTCCGAGAGGTTAACCTGGTACGTCGCTCCAGTTGATTCCCTCAATTTTGTCGTAACATAATTTTAGCTTTCTTACCCATAAGCACTCTGTTTTATTTCTGCTTAATTTCAATCATGAAAAAGAACCAAACGTTTCAATTTCATTCAAAGCTGATTGAATGTCGTAATACTATTTGGTTCAACAAAATAAGGTAGTATTGTCAGCCGGTTGCGATTTTTTTTTTACTACGATATTTGCCATCGAGTTTTATATTGATACCTTTAATATCACTATTGCTTCTTAATCGTGACGCCATGATTTCAACCAATGAAAATAAAGCAAAGCCGATAAAGGACAATCCTGGCGTATACCCCTAGTGTTTTAAGATACATCAGATATCCAAACATAGTTCATAAACACATGTTTGATTATCGCTTTACAAAGATTTTATCAATCTTATAAAGGAATAATTAAATCCAAATATTTTAAAACTGAAAACATAAAATTCCATTCGAAAGAGTCAAACGCTTTAGAAAAATCAAGAAAGACTATTTCCCCTTTGGTTTTGTATAAATGAGCGTAATCGATACTATCTTGTATCAGTCTAAGTTTAAAACCAATAAATCTATTCTTTATAGATCCAGTCTGATCTCCTTCAATAATCTTTGGTAGGATCTTTTTCAATCGTTGTGCTTGGGCCTACGAAAGAAATATCATGTCAATATTCCAAAGAGAAATAGGGCGATAATTATTTAGTGCAAGGATCAACCATTTTATGACAGTTAATGGTTATTGCGACCGAGACAACTTCTTTCTTCAGAAAAGAAAGACAAATCGATCCGTAGGACAATGGAGAAATCCGTGCAATCGTAAATGTTGCAAAGACATATGCAAAACCAGAGTGTAAAGGTATCGGAACTGACAGATTCCATCGATTTTCCAAATAGACACAACTTGTGCGAGCGATAGCATTTTTGGAACGTTTCTCTCGTTGACACGGGACAAGAAAGCAAGAAACTATTGTAGAAAGCTTTTCAAACGCCGAAAATATCATTTTAATATTCGCACAATACGAAGTTTCTGGAGAAGAAATAGATAGCATTCGATGAAAGGAACAAATTTCTAAACGAGACCCGATAGCCAACCTCAATCCGTTTTTGGACAAACGAGGACTACTGCGAATATAGTCAAATCTGACTTAAATATTCCGACTTAAAGAGCAACCATTGATCGTTCCCGGACGCAATCATATAGCAATACTATTAGTCCGACAGTACCATGACAAAATTAAACATCACGGTTGCCACTTCACAGATGGAGCGATGAGATCCGCAGGATTCTGAATTGTTGGAGCAAAACGCTTGATCTGGTCTATAATTCACATATGTGTGATATGTCGCAAACTAAGAGGAAAAACCAAGTGTTAAATCGGAGTAAACACCTTCGGACCACGGATAATTGTTTCACGTAAAACCCATGGTGGATACGTCAACTCAAAACGTTGGGCGATTCTGTTTACAGGCCTAGTGACTAGAGATGTTCACATCGAACTCATCGAGGAAATGAGCTCTTTAGCCTTCATAAACGCCGTCAGAAGATTCAACGCTATAAGAGGCCAAGATAAGATTTTCCGATCTGACCGAAGAACAAACTTTATTGGCGCAATCGACAACTTGAGGATTGACTCAATCAACGTTGAGGACGGACCCTTCTAGACCTTTTTGTACAATTCTTGTACAACTTGGATTTTTAATCCGCCGTATTCGTCCCCTATGGGTGGAGCCTGGGAACGGATGATTGGTGTTGCCAGGAAAATACTTGATTCTATGCTTGTTAACGCCGACAGAAGTAGTCTTACGCATGACGTACTCAATACGTTCATGGCAAATTTTTAGCAATAATGAACTCAAGACCTCTGGAACCGGTATCGACAGATCCAGAGAATCCATTGATCTTGACCCCAGCTATTTTATTGACACAGAAGACCAATTGCATCTTCACTTCAGATCAGATTGGAGAATTCGACAAACGAATTCTATATCTTGCCGAATGGAGACGTGTACAGGCTCTGGCCAGTGTTATGTAGTCCCGTTGAAGGAAAAAGAATTTTGATACACCATTTGTTCAATTCCCATAATATAAGTAAGCTATGATTCAAAGGTCAACTTTTATCCAAAAAGCGTTACCATATTTTACTTTATAATGGATAACTCGAAATTAAGTTTGCTCCTTGTCACTTTATCTATCTTCATCGGGATCGCTCAAAACAAAACTTTGAAAGCCAAGATTGTACATGCTTTTTGTCTATAAGTCTTTTTAATTGGAATTTTAAAAAAAATTGTACAGATTTTATCTTTATTTCAAATAAAATTTGTTTTAACTTGAACAAAGATTTATCCTGTCTAGTACTATACTGAAAATTTCACACATTTCATAGCATATAAGAAAATAACCTTCACCGGAATAAACAAAGCAACTGTTCATCTCTTTTTATTGTTTACAAGCTTTAGTAACCAGGTCATTTCAAGTTTCCAAAATATTTTATAGAAACACCAAACAAAAAAATGGTACTTTGAAACACCCAAGATATATGTTTATGACTTATGCAAAATGTTCCTATAATGAAATGCAAGGGATTTAGTTTTGTACCTTTTAAACATGAAAACGGATGTGAATTTCTATGTTTCGGTTGTATTTCACCCATAAGTTATGAACTATATTGTCCAAAATAGACATACAAAGAATAGCCTAATTTCTATAAGGTCAAATACAATATTTTGAGTTTTTAAGGGCTGAGCTTTGCAAAACATTCCGAATGTTAATGTTTATGAAAATGCTGCAGGGTCAAATGGCTTTGTGCTACTAAACTTATAGTTTTCAACTTTTAATCAAACAAAAGAGATGATAAACTGTTTAATTACTATTGAAACAAGTTAAGAGATTATTCACTTATGGGATAACCAAATTTTTCGTAGGGTTCATGTATCTCAGTCTTCATGTTTTATGTAGTGATTAAAGGAATTGTTTGCTTTTTGTCGTTTTTTTCAAGGCGATGTCAGTTTCCTCATGACTTATAAGGTCTGAATTCTAGATCCAACTTTCACATTTCCAATCATGATTAAGAGTCAATTCTAATTTGATTATAAATAACAGATTTTAATGTTTGACCAAAGTACCGAAGGATTTAGTTCCAGACAATGCATTCATTTGCAATGCAGTCTTACAATCGATGTAATGCAAATGATAATCACCCAAAGATAAATTTATCTAAATCGACCACAATATATTGAAATTTCGTTTGTTTTATATATTTTCAACAATTTGTTGAAAAAGATTACTTTTATGAGAAATCGATTCACTAGCCATTATGAGCAAAGCAACACGTGTATCACTACATTTATAGTTTATTGTTTATTGGTCAAAATTAATTATAACTATACCCTTTTAATTTGTTTATTTCTTTTATCTGCTATATACATTTAAGGAAAATAAGAAAACATTGGTAAATATGAACAATGCCAAGGCGCTCATTTATCTATATTCAAGAATTGAATACATGTTTGTTTGTTTTTGTGTGCACTTGTTTAGTTTTATTAACATGTGAAAGCGATGACCGAAGCACATTTAGTATGAGCGTGTATAATAACAAATGTTTGTACACAAGTACGGAAACCAATTAATTACAAACACGATAGTGTACATACTTAACATTTAAAGTGTTAATTTCATTTACATAGAAATCGATAGAATGTGTTTCCGATAAATGTGGAGGTGTCGAATAATATCTACGTCAGAAACATCAATTCCTAAAACCGTTGACCAACCTGAATCATATAAAATTCATATATCAGATGTGATTATTAAAAAACACAAAATTATAAATATGTTATAGTTATGCTTGCGCAATACACTCCTTATGCAGTAGCTAAATGATATACTTCCAGTACACTCAACACCAATGTTTAAACAGCCTTAAATGTAAAACATTTGAGAGCATGAAATATCACCTTTAACAAACTTTTGACAATAAGCTGTAACAAATTAAAGAAACAACATTTCACTGTTATTAAGTTTGTTCCTTTTTGGTATATTACATATTCATAGATTATAACATGTTCTTTTCCATACCGGCCCTGGTAGTCTCACGAGACTCTCATATTAGCCGAAGGCGCTAGCCGAAGGCTCATATGAGTCGAGAAATTATACTAGGGCCCACATGGAAAAGGCCATGTTAAAATCTTTGTATCACATAATATACAAATGCTTAGTAGGAAGAATTTTATTATTCCATCTGGCAAGATCAAATATTTTTGAAATAACTTTGTTATTAAGAAGCTCCCTAAATGTTCAAATGTATAGTCATATAGTTATATTTTAATGTCAATGTCATATTTTCTTTTAGTATTAGAGTTTTTTTTTTTTTTTTTTATTTCTTTAACAAATTACGCTGTCATTTGTATCGACGTTCCCCGTGCGTCATTGTTGATCCGAAAGCTTATGGCGTCTTAAAAAGGCAGGCACAATAACTGGTTATTTGCTCCGGGCAGGAATATAACTAGGGCAAATCTACGTTAATTGCATATGCAGAACCGAACGTTTTCGTAACAAATATGTTATAAATAAATAAATAAATTTATTAAATTGCTTGCAATGATTTACCGTGATTTCCAAGTGAAATAAAAACCGATAATTTCACATGTGAAATAAACTCGGTTATTTCACACCTCTGACGTCATACAACAATAAGTATAAAAAGAATAACTAATCCACGAATTCAAATATCGAAAAATATTCAACTCGTGACCGAACAACACTGATAATTAACTCATGCGCTACGCGCATTCGTGGATTAATGTGTTGTTTGGTCACTCGTTGAATATTTTTCTCTATTTGAATTCTTCAATTAGTTATTCTATAATTATATTATCACAAAACGACGAAGACACAAGCAAGTCAACAAAACACTACATGGAAAACTTCAGGATGTTCACTCCTCTTGTTTTTGATTTTTTTGCCAGATATTCGGAATCCTCTGGTTTTATCCATGTAGTGTTCTTAAAACATTTTCCCCGCTAACCCCTACTTTTCTTTTTATAATCTTATTACTAATAGTTTAAAAAGCCATATTTGAAAATCCTATAAAATCCTTATTTTTTTCATAATTTTTGAAAGATAAAGGGTGCCAATTTTAAATGTAAAAAAAGTCTAGAGAGAATTATTTCCAGCCAAAATTTCAATGGCTTATATCTTTAAAATAAGCACACGGACCATACATTTTTTTCTGCTTTTTCAGTTCCTTTATTTATATACTATCAATTTATAACAGTCTTTAAAAAAGCATGTTATTTTGAAACAGAGTAGTGAACATCCTTAAGACTGAGCAACACAAACACAGCCAAAAACCGTGCTGCTTCAATAAGACAGTAATAACATGTGTTTGACAGTAATAAACAGTTTATTGTCGTTTGATTAAATGTAGAAAATTGCAATTTTGGGTAGTACAAAGCTCTTAAATCTTAATACATTTAAAACGATCTTCCTGATCTAAATCAATTATGACCACTTGATTTCACTTGACATATTGTCAAGTTAACTCCTACACACAGACGTGGCATACTGTTATCGGAAAACAAGTATTGTCTAGCTGTCAAATGTTCTTGGAAACAAGTTTTTCGCATCCTGGTTGGATAGTATTTAAGCGGCAACGCTTCGTCCATAACAACATTGTGAGAAGATTGCAAAAGGTAAGCGATTTAGATTTCAAAAATAATATTTACTAAAGGTATTAAGCTCATGGATTTAATGGATTAATTTACTTTTTCATTGTTTTATTGAACTTGAAGTTCATAAATCATCTTAAATTAATCGAAAAATATAAACATCAGTAAACTCACATTCATAAAGTTGGTTGTTTGAATTGTTATTTAGACAAAAATTAATATGAAAATATCTATTTCGATATCACAAATACATCTTGTTTAACAATGGAATAAAAAAAGCAAACTTGCCGCATTTAATGAGGTGTGAAAAATAGATTAACAAAAAACCGAGCTTTAAGGAAAATTCATAACGGAAAGTTCATTATTAAATGGCAAAATCAAAAGCTCAAACACATCAAACAAAATTAGAACTTTCGCTTACGATCTTAAATAATAGTTAATTTGACTTTTCGATTACAATCTTAACCTTGCCTTTTATTTAATTTATGCGTGACTCTATCGATATGAAAATAAAAAGATGGTGTATGATTTTACTTTAATATATTCCTGAAATTACCCTTAATTGCTAAGATAATTTTCTGTTATCAGAAAGCATTTCATAAGAATTCAATTGGAAATAGTTGTTTTTGATAACATATATTTACGATAAAAGTATTATTTGTTTTACCTCATGTCTTTTTTTTAACAGATATCAACAATGGATCTTTTACTGATGGTTTTGATGAATGCTTTATTCCTTTATGCTGTCACGGCCGATATGGATATGGTATGTCTATTTCTTTATCAAAAAAAGAATAACTTTCATGCATGTTTTATATAAACTGTTTGTTGCATTAGTTGTATTCATATATTCTGCTTTACTTACCCTTCCGGAGCAACACCTCGTTGTTATTGGTGTTTCTGCTGCTCGACATCGGGTTTCTCTGCAGTGTATTAACTGGATATTAATTATTAACTGGAAGCAAACATTTTCCTGTACTTTCTGTATCATTTGAATTGACTCGTCTCCCGAGACTTCCGAAGGATAGTTTATACTGTTACCGTGCTATTTGCAGCCAAATTCCATTGACCGTAAAATCATTTGTGGTATACTTTTAATGACCGCAAATCGCCTTGTTTACAACGTTTACAATGCGTTTTCGTACAGTTTTATTTGAGACGTCAATAAAATATAGCTTCTTAAAAATGATGGGTTACCTAAACTTTTCTTCAATTCAAACAGTGTTAAGCTTTGCAGTATAAGTAGAATAACCATATATTGTTTTGAAATAACTTGCAATGGTTCCCGTTTGCCTATATAAACTGCATTTGTTTTTATATTTCTGGTATGTTTGGTGTTTATGTGAATGTTTTAAAGTATTTATAATACGCAATAGCTGTGTTTGTTTTTATTTTTTTTTTTTTTTTTTTTAGAAATTTGGTTATCACGTTATTGAAGGTAATGCCAGATTTTTGGAAAACATAGAGACAAATCTAGTAGAGAATACAGTTAAAATTCACACCCCAGCACACAATGATGTCATGGAATCGTACCAAATTCAAGATTTCCGTCAGGTTTGTAAAAACAACAACACTATTGCCTTTGAATGTTAATTTGTTACCAAAACTTTCCTTAATTACACACTTAAACGTGGTGAAAAGTAAAATAACAAAAATACCGAACTCCAAGGAAAATTTTAAGCGGAATGTCCCTTATCAAATGGCAAAATTAAAAGCTCAAACACATCAAACGAATGGAAAACAACTGTCATATTCCTGACTTGGTACAGGCATTTCCTTATGTAGAAAATTGTGGATAAAACTTGGTTATATGGCTAGCTAAACCTCTCACTTGTATGATAGTCGCATAAAATTCCAATTTATTGACTACAATGTGTGAACAAAACAAACAGACATAAAAAGTAAACATGTCAAAAATAGGGGTACAGCAGTCACCATTGAGTTATAATCTTAATCACTATAAAAACAAAAACAAAATATGTCAACAAAGAAAAACAAAATGGTATATTGTGACATTCTTTTAAAAAATATGTTCACAGTTGCGCCATCTTTTCTTTTTAAGATATTAATTGAAGTCAACACTGAATGCGACAACAATATTTTCATTTTGATTTATGTTTTCTGTTTGCTTCAGTCGCTATAATTAGAACTCATAATATATGAAAACCATTTGCATTCGTATCGTGCTAGTTAAAAAGTTATGACAGAAAATTACGAGTCAACGGACTCATTTTTAAAGTTGTATACATTTTCTTATATATGAAGGAAAGGATTATACACTGACAAAAACGTGATTATATAAAACATTTAAGGATACAATTTGAAATAAAACACGAGTGTTCATATCAACATGATAAAAAATGAAAATAACACTTTATAAAATTGATATGTTCCAAAGCGGTTTTTCGGATTTACCTTCAGCGAGAACGCTTTCAGAAAATCAAAGTATTTGTTTGGTTACATAAGAAAATAAATATATTCAGTATCCAATGTGTTACACTTAATTATAGCAATTCTTTTATGAAGTATTTTGTCACATATTTGAACAAAGGAAAATAGATTCTATATTTATCGCAAAAAGTTAAAACCATTTGTTGAAATCAAATAACTTTCTTGAGTGAAATGAAAAGTTCGAAAAACGAATTGCAGTTTTCAAGAAAATTTGTCAATTAAAGTTATAGATTGTGACCAATAATTTACGTTTTTGGGCGACTAAAATCATTTATGCGTGTTGAATGATATGACGAATGTTAATTTTTATGCATTGAAAATTGATCATTTACCTAAAAATAATTCAGTTGATACACGACCTAATATTACACAAGGTTAATTATTCTTTGAAATAGTAGGTTTTCATTACAGGGTCAGCAGATGAAATGTCTCCCTTCCTTGGAACAATGTAGACTGCGGGACATAGACAGAGAAACTGCAGGAGATGCTGGTCAAGTTACAGAGGGATTTATTCACAGCTGGGTATGGAATATCTGCACACTATTTTAAAATGTTATATTTGTTAGGTAATCAGAATCTTTAAAAAAAAACATCAGTCATATTTCAAGTCTTCATATGCATGGTTGCAGCCATTCGAAAAAGTCTAAAAGGGATAAAAATGGATTCGAATGTTGGTGGGCATAATGTTGTTTGAAAGAGGCATTTAATTGTGTTAAAATTCAACATACTTAATCCAGTTTGTACCAAAAACATAAATAGATGAAGGTTTTTGCATTCATCATTTGTCGAACATTAAATGATGATTTGTTTTGAACAAATGAAACACTCATTAAACAAGAGAAACAAGCCAACTTCAAGCAAGGTTTTGGATTTTTTCTGCTACATTTATTAAATGGTATAGACTGGAAGGCCGTGCGGTTACCTTTAATTGTTTACATCCACTTCATTTGAACTTTGGTGGATAGTTGTCACATTGGCAATCATACCACATCTCATTTTATATTAGAACAATTAGAGTTTGAAAAATTGTAAAGACACCTCTCTATTGTTGTTGATTGCATACTGGTATTGCCCTCTTGACCTTTTTGTGGTATTTTTGTCAGCCGATGGATGATTGTCTCATTTGTTTACACCCACAACTCTTTTATTCATTTTCCATATAAAATTAACTTTATTTGCAAATTAAATGCAAACTGTTTATCTTATGGTTGTGTTTTTGTTTTTTACAAATGCAATAAGAAGTCTTCTTTATTATGTCTTTACAAAAGAATTAACACAGATTCAAAAACAATCTTTTATATAACTAATTAATGTGATATCTCAACTTATGAAGCATTTTTTTTTTAAATTCTTTTAATCAATCAAAAGTTTATTTCTGTATTTGAACTCCCGAAGTCAAAACTGGCCTTCAATATTCTAGCATTCTTTTTCGATCACTTTGGTCATATTTATTAATACATCCCCACCTTTCAAAGTTGGTTTTTGGCGTTCCTGATCATTGACAGTAAATCCAGAAAAGCCCTTCGAACGCACCAAATTAAAAAAAAAACAAACAAAACCCATTAGTTTCATTATATACAAGACTAGGTAGAATAAGCCTAAACAAATTGCATATTTGCAACAAAACTGATAGTTTAAATTGAAAATCTGTACAAATTTTATGCAATTCAAAACATTGGTCCATTCAAATATCAACTCAGTAAAGGACTATTTTAGAAAAGAAAAAAAACGTTTTAGAACTCCACAATAATATTGCTTTATTTCGAATAATCACAAACCCTTTATTTTACAGAACAAAGGAGATAATACCATCAATAGTGCCAACGAAGAAGTGGTGAAGGAAATGTTTTTGTTAATTTGGATGAAGTTATTGATGTCAATTTCCTTGCAGGGGCTTTGAAAGAGTTTTATCAGGATTTTAAATACCCTGTTTATAAGGAAAAAAAGATACCACAAGATGCTGAAATATTAAATATAACAGGTTCTGCAGGTAAAAACAAAAAGTGATTTTTCTTTTAAATCATACTTTTTTCAGAAATTGAAACGTAAATAATGTTCTGTATTTTTGTCTATATAGATGACAATTACACTTTGTACGTTTGTCTGTTTTTTGATATATTGACGTTCAATCTCTTGTTTGATTTTTTATACCTAAATTTTAACTCCAATAGTTGACTGTTTATACCTGGACTTTCTCTCCTAGGTTTAAAGGGGGCCTCGGTGGCCGAGTGGTCTAAGTAGTTACTACTGTAATCACTAGCCAGTCAACACTGAGGTTGTGAGTTCGAACCCCGCTCGTGCGGGTGCACTCGACTCCAGTCTTAATTGACTAGGATTGTCAGTTTTCCTATTGAAGGTCGGTGGTTTTCTCCGGGCACTCCGGCTTCCTCCACCAATAAAAACTGGCCGCCACGAAATAGCCCAAAAGCGGTGCTTAAAAGTGGCGTTAAAACACCAAAAATCCAAATCAAATCCTAGGTTTAACCCATTGATCAATTGTTAATAGCAGGACTTCAAATTACGCGTTTCACTGTTTATACCTGGATTTTAACTCCCGATTTTACTGTTTTTACCTGGACTTTAACAGCCGTTTTTTTATTTTTGTACCTGTGATTTTACTCCTATGTTTCACTGTGTTAATCTGAATCTCTGCTCCTATATTTCGCCGTTTCTCCATCGACTGTCACTTCTATGTTTGACTGTTCATACATGGACTTTCACTCGTGCATTTAAATGTTTATACCTTCATTTTCACTGACATAAACGTACAAGTGATTTACCGGAGTCTTTTCTTTTAATCTATGTTAACCTTCCTTAAATCTGAATCAACACTAAAATCAAAATATATATATATATATATTTCTTTACTACTCTGTCAAAAACAGTCATTTTACTAAATTTTACAATTTATTTTTACTGTGTCGTTCTTATGGCGAAATAAACAAATTGAAACTTCTTATAAAGAAGTGTTACTTCCGATGTAACTTTATTATGCTTTATTTAACAGCCTCCTGTTTAGTCTTTTTTTAGCAACTGCTTCAATAAAAGGAATATGTATGGTGTGTACGTTCACCAATATTTGGAAAACATTTTAATTTCTTAAAGGTAAATCTCGATCAATATTTATCAAGTTTAAAGTAATTGAATGAATAGCTGAGACAAAAATAGTCACCTTTTTAAACAGCACTTTATATTTGTGAATATAATTGGAAATTATGAAATATATATAACGATATCAGAATACTTCATAATCCATTTTTGATCTTTAAAAATCATGATTTTTACTAAGAATGTTTTTCCTATACATAGTGCTTGCATACTCTATTTGGCAGCGGAGGGATGAATTATTAATGTAATATACTGTGGATTCATTTATTTTCGTATGTACCAATTGTTTTATGGATTGAGGAAAACTTACATTTTTGTTGCTATTTGATTTCGGTGTTTTGCCAAAGTCTGCATACAAGCCTATCGAATGTAATTCGTTGCATATTTAAATTTCTTGTTCACCTGTACCAACAAATTCCACAACAATTGATATTCCACCAATAATAATAAAAATCTGCGATAGATTTTGATTTCAGCGATGATTAAGAAAATAAGGAGGTAAGGAACATAACTCTTTTGAAACACTTGTACGTTTATGCTAGCTGTGATCATGAAGACAGTCAAAGCTCCAAGTAACACAGATTATTCATCTTGAAACTGATAATAACAAACGCATTACTGAATTAAAGAGTAATCTTCCTTAACTAAGGTCTAAAACCTTAATTTAAGAGGTCATTATCTATATTAAATCTCAAATGATCAGCTGAATTGCGAGAATAAGTTATATGTTACAAATCCATGGTGTAATAAAACTAAATAGTTTTTGTTAATGCAATAAATGTTCTGTGTCCTTTAATATAAGCTAAATTTGCAAAACGAAATGTTGTAGTATGAGATCGGTACCATAAAATGTGAGAAAGAACTGTAATCGATTGTAACATAATTTTTCAGGTAGTCGTGTTAAAAGGGAAATGAATACGCTTAATAATGAATGCAAAGGACAGGAAGCAAAAACAATTTTTGGTGTTGATTCAGGAAGAAGTTGCAATCATCTTAAAATGTGTCAAACGTAAGTAACACTTAATAATTGTTTTGATTTGAGCGCCACTGATGCGTCTTTTGTAGACGTAGTAAATTATAAATCTCGGATATATGATGGTTCATTATTCATGCTTTGTTTTTATTCGGCAATATTCTCGAAATCATTTCATTGCCAGACTTTGTTATGATGCCAAAGTTAGATGCAAATAAAGGAACGTTATGGAATATCTGTTTTTTACCGATGACAACGGATATGTTTCAATTGTCGTTACTACACTCCCGTTCTCCGCTTTTTCTAAATATGACCTATCGAATAAGACTTATCACCGGATTTGTACTTAAATACAACACGACAAGAGCCACATGTGGACCAGAATATGTTTACACTTTCGGAGCACCTGAGATCACCCCCGGTATTTGGTCTTTTATGTTGTGGTTTGTATACTGTTGTTTTTCTTTTGGTCTTCTTTTTTTTGCCATGTCATTGTCAGTTTATTTTCGACTCATGAGTTTGAATGTCCCTTTATATCTGTCGCCTCTCTTTTATAGGTAAATCGTAAGTTTGCCTTAAATAATAGACACCTTGAAAACTTTTGGCCTTTTAAGTTTGAAATTTGAAGCTTGAACATAGAACAAGTCCTATTATAATTCGTAAAAAAGCAAGAATAAAAATACAAATAAAGATACAAGAAGAGATTTTTCATGATTTGTCCGCATATAGGGAACATCCTGGAAGTTAAATCAATTCGGACAAACAACTTGTATCTAACCACATGAACCAGTTTTGCTGAGTTTTCGGTAAACATATTTTAAAAACATGATGATATCATCTTTCTGATTTCGTAGATATTCAAGTTTTAAGCAATTTCCTCAGAATTTCAGAATTATTTGTGCATATCCCCGCAAGGATTTTTCTTGGACATGGTAGTTTTTGATCCGAGAAGGTAAATTAATTGATTTTGCGCAAACTTGATATGATTTATATCTTTCAATCTACGAAAATGGAAGTTATCTAATTATGATTAACGAGGTCACGTGATCCAAATTCCATGAATAAAGTGCGAGTCTGAATTCCCAAGGAGGTTGAAGCATGCATAGTGGGTGACGCTTACCTTGTTATACTACTTTGAAATACGTAAGATAGCAAGGATTTTGTCTGAATGATTGAAGCGAGGGCTGCGAAACAGTTTTAGAATTATTCATTTATATTTAAAATCTTCACAAAGTAGCTATAAAACCAGGTTTAATCCACCATTTTCTACATAAGGAAAGGTATGTACCAAGTCAGGAATATGACAGTTGTTTTCCATTCGTTTGATGTGTTTCAGCTTTTGATTTTGCCATTTGATAAGGGAATTTCCGTTTTGAATTTCCTTGGAGTTCGGTATTTTTGTTATTGTACTGTTCACAAATGATTCGTTTCTAACACTAAATGTTTTAGTTAATATGCATACCTTTATAAATAATAAATATAATTTAGTTTAATTTCATGGATATTTTCAGAAAGGAACTAAGAAATGGGCGGTGGATACTGACGGATTGTGGCAATACACACATTACTTCACCATTAGTTTATATATGCGTGTGCTGTCCTTGGGTCACAACAATCGATAGAAACGGAAATGAATGTGCATGTTCAAGAATGCAGGACTGGTAGAATATAGTAAAGATAAACACTCCAAATAACAGGATCATGCTGAACAATTTTCTTATCCGAATAAAATACCTTTGCAATTAAAGTGTTTGTATTTCAGCTTTGATCACCATGGTTGTTGTTTTTGTATGGGGTCTCTTTTGATACAAAAATAGTAATGCAGGATACAAAATATTGTAAAAAATTTAAGTTGCAAAAAAAATGTAAAATCAGATACAATTCTTTAATCAAATTTAACATCATGTAAAAACTAAATGCTATCACAATTGTTGAATTGCAAAGGGTCAAAACGAGTACTTCTTCTGTACTTCACTGTGGCGCCAATTTAAAACCTTTTAATATGTGCAGATTAAAATTTTGCTGTTTCATCTATAGCTGCTCACTTTCATAACATGGAATTTCTTTAATGCCTACGCAACATTGATATTGAACAGTTTTCTTGGTATGAGCTGTTCCAGTCGTTAATGGTACGACGAATGAAACTGTATGTGTTGTTTGATGTTGAAAGATATGTTTATTTTCGTTGGTGATATTGCCTTGTTGTTGCATATAATCTAGTATATGTTTGGCTTATTTCATTTGGCGGTTTAATTTTATGTTTAGTCCCTTATGACGGTAATTTAAATCATTCAGTATGTTAGTAACTGACCTAGGTTCTAGACTGCATTGAGGTTGATCTTATTTGCACCATTCCTATATTTTTAATGATATCAAACCCAATCACTACTCGCTTATTCAATATTTGGCCTTGAAAAACTTGACATGCTTTTAGATTCTCCGGAAATTCATTGATATTTCTTCTCAAGTAGCCTCATGATTTGTTTGGCTTTAGTCACAAAGTAGTTGATGTGTATATTTCATTTAATATACTCCTCATAGATATTAGGTTAAGTGTGTTTGTAAACTGAACTCCTTAATATCGGTGTTGGTCTAAATCTTTCACAATTTTTCAGTGAATGTGGTAGTTATGCATTATAGGCATTATCTTGTTGGAATACATAACATTATGACGCATAAAATTTCATCTACTATTGAGATGCCCAGTCAACCAATTTGTTCAAATCTTTCTGTAACTTATTGCAGTCATTAGAACAATATAATGTCAAAGGCTATCATTTGCCAAAATTCTTTGACTTGATTTCATCACTAATATCATTGATGTTTAAAAGGAACATCAAAGGGCATAAGTTGTTGCTTACGGTACTTCTTATTTCATTAAGGAGTTTCATGATGTTTCAACTTTATATGCTTCATACTGTAAACGTTGTATGAGCCAAGCCTTTAACCAATCAAGTATTTTGCTTTTTATACAATAATTCTCTACTTTCCGTAAGTGGCGCATGTGTGGCACTGCATCGAACGCATTGCTAAAGTGTCATATAAGCTTATCTGTGCTGAAGGCCTCAGTGTGACTCTGAGATGAAGAACAGTAATAAAAGCGCTGTTCCTTTGCTTTTTGTGTGATTTTTGCTGTGCATGCACTGATTTTGTGTCATGAATGGGTAGCTCATCCTTTGTTTTTCTATTATCTACATTTTCCTTGTTATCCAGATGTTGGAGCGCTTAATTAAAATTTATGATATGATTATAATCTTATTAAAGAAAAGTTTTCTTATTTAATTAACTGTTCTTTTGAAAACTCTGATGGCCAATTTATTTGCTGCAACTCATATCTAGCCTTATTCTGTAATAATAAAGGTTAATAGGCTAGATATATATGTAGTGTGATATGATGACTCAAGTTTTGAATTTTCTCCTTTACCGCATCTCTTTAGGTTTTCGGCAATAAAGTTAATCTACAAGTCGGAAGTATTCGTGTGGGCATTAATTGCATCCCTTTAATAGCAGACTTGTTCCTGTCTTGTTACGAATCTAGGTTTATGGCCAAACTCAGAAAAGATCAGACTTAATAACATTCAATTGATAATGCAACAATATTCACTATAACTTTGATGATATTTTTTCGTTAACTTAAATAATCAACTATTAAAAATGAGATAGGAAATGGGGAATGTGTCAAAGAGACAACAACCCGACCAAAGTGCAGAAAACAGCCGAAGGCCAACAATGGGTCTTCAATACAGCGAGAAAATCCCGCAACCGGAGGCGCGCTTCAGCTGGCCCCTAAACAAATATATGTACTAGTTCAGTAATAATGGACGTCATACTAAACTCCGAAATATATAAAAGAAAAAAAAAATTAAAAATCATACAAGACTAGCAAAGGCCAGAGGCTCCTGACTAAATAAAATCGTATGATAAAAAAGCAAAATGAGGTTGTTAAATTTGATGTATGCCTTTTTACTTTTACTGTTAAGTCTGTTTTTTTTTTGTGATATCCATTTGACGTGACTCTGAACTTATGCGTCCCGTCATACATTGAACGACAAAATTATTTTATTTCTACCTGTGTGACGTCAAAAGCGCGATACTACGGCAAAGTTAATGTTAATCTAACCATGTGTCTGTCAGGGTAAGGATTCGGTCCCAGTACCTAAAATCTTTCAATCCTTTATGGGTGGATTTTACATATATAAATAAAATTGTATAATAAAAAAGCAAAATGAGGTTGTTAAATTTGATGTATGCCTTTTTGTGCTTCTTTGTTACATTTGTTTGTTTTTATAGTGATTAAGATGATAACACAATGTTGACTGTTGTACCCCTATTTTTGACATTTTTACCTATTGTGTCTGTTTGTTTTGTTCACGCATCGTTGTCAATATAATGGAATTTGATGTGACTGTCATACAAGTGAGAGGTATAGCTAGCTATAAAACCAGGTTCAATCCACCATTTTCTACACAAGAAAATACCTGTAACAAGTCAGGAATATGACAGTTATCCATTCGTTTGATATGTTTGAGCTTTTGATTTTGCCATTTGATTAGGGACTTTCCTTTTTGAATTTTC
The DNA here is from genome assembly GCA_017311375.1 of Mytilus coruscus. Lineage (NCBI taxonomy): Eukaryota > Metazoa > Mollusca > Bivalvia > Mytilida > Mytilidae > Mytilus > Mytilus coruscus. The sequence continues at coordinate 81,111,719 of CM029603.1, read as the reverse complement.
CTCGGAGTTCAGTATTTTAGTGATTTTACTTTTTTTTCCTTTAAAGTGTTCAGCAAATTCAAGTCAATCACTTTCACGTAAACACTTATGTTAAATTAAAATACATCGAAAGTCAAATTATATATGAGTTTCAACTAAATAGTACAAGGACATTTTAACAGTTGCAAGGTTTCAATGAATAACATAAACACCATATTTCTTAATATTTTCTTTTTCACTGGGGTTAATGTGATTCCCGTAACTGCAGTTACGTAAATCCAAAGATGGCGGACGATGTTTCTGGTCAATATTTCTTTTGTCGATTTTGTAATGAATATGTATTATTCTTCGGTATTTATGTCTTTTTTTAACGTATTACTAAATTTAAAACTGAAATAGAAAGGGTTTTTTACTTAGTTCAACCGCTAAATGGAAAAATCAGCCGTCCAAAAAAACGCGATGATATGGGTAACTGAATTTGTCTATGATATACGTAACTTGAATTATTGATATCCGTAACTGATTTTATTTCTAAACAATTGTCATTTTCGTTTGAAATGAAATAAGTGTCTCCGGTTTTCGAAATCGTTATAATCGAAATCTAAATTGTTCTTGGAAGTCTTTACAAGTATTGTGTGTAAATATATTGATCAGCTACCAATTCTTTATTTCTATATAGCCAGCAGCATGTCTAGTGAGCCAGAGGAAGGAACTTGGGTAGTTTATTTCAGATGAAATATGAGTGGCAACCAAGACATACAGATCGCTTATAACGAAACAAGTAAAATTACAAAAAAGCAAGGAAAATTGAATACGGACAGTGCTTTTGCAAATGGCAAAATATAAAGCTCATACACATCAAACGTTACAAATTGATAACAACTGTCATATTCTTGACTTGGTGCCAGCATTTCCTTATGTAGAAAATGGTAGATTAAACCTGGTTTTATAGCTAGCTTAGCATCTCACTTGTATGACAGTTGAATATAATTCCATTAATATTAACAACAATGTGTGGGCAAAACAAACAGACATAATATAGGTAAAAAATGTCAAAAATTGGGGTACAGCAGTCAACAATGTTTTATAATCTTAATCACTATAAAACAAAACAAAAATATTTCAAAAAATATCAATGAAAACAACGAAAAACGCAATGACATATAAACACTTTATAGATAGAGTACATGAGCGAAAATAAAAGTCAAGCGTACAAAAATGAGCATAGCACGATAACACAAAGGCGGGATGTATACATACCGTGCCACGCCAAAAGAATATTACCAAACATTGATTTAACAGTAAAGGTTAACAATATACAAAGAAAAAGAAAAATAACGCTATAACACGTAATTAGGATGCTAAATAACGTCAGTACCTTGAATCTAAACTTCAAGTTCCCAAAAAGTGACTGGGGAATATAATTATGGTCACCATTGGTCTTCCTTCAGTAAAACCCTCGCAAAAGTGGGGTGTCCGTTTGGCTGTGTTGATGCATCAAGTACCCTGCCACGTCGGGTCAGAATGGGGACGTTAAATTCGGTGCCTCGTGTAGAGAGAGTGCCAAAGTTACGAACCCTTGCAACAACTATATGAAGGGTCCATAAACGGCCTGTTGCAAGGCCAAAGTTCTGTGCCTATTCAATATATCATCATTTCCCGTAGAAGTCCAAATTTCCCCGACCTTCATCCCGGCCTCTATTGTGAGACCTATCTATTGTATCTATTTTCAACCGTTTCATGTCCTGAATATGCACGAATCAATCAAGTCCATCATGTATCATTTGTGATGTTGATACGGAATATTTATCAACAAGGTCTTGGTATCATCCGATGAAAAAGGACAAGACGTTCTTTGACATAACCCTGGTTCATCAACTTTCTACTCAGAAACTGGTGACGTTTTCTAAAGTCAGAGGCAATGTTCCGTTGTGAAAATTGTGTATCCAATACAAACAAGGTAAGTATTCAGATTTGCTGTTCAATATAATGTTCATTGGAGCCATAAAGGACTTCTGATTCGCCGAATTCGCATCCTTGTCAAATAATGTGTTTGTATCTGGGGTTACATGAGTGCTCATTTATTCCTTATTCTTTTACAAGACACTCGTAGTAGTACGATTCACATACAAAAACAATATTATTTGAAGCTTTGTCCACAGGAACAACAATTTATTTATCTTGAAGAGATGATAAGACATTTCAAAGTTTCTTTGTCTCTGAAAACGAACTTTGGTTTTGCAACTAATGAAGTCGACGTTTTATCAGAGACCTGATTGTTTTGACCCATTCTGACAAAGTGTCCAGTTCAACTTCTTCTCGTTTAGCCAATCCTCTGGCGTAGTCCACAATATACACGATGAACCACGGATATGCTGAGACCAATTAACGGAGAGTCCGCCATCTTTGGATATACGAAACTGCAGTTACGGATATCACATTAAACCCAGTGTTTTTGAAAGTTAATCATAAATATATTAGAAACATAATAAACACGCATTGAATCTTATTAATTCTAGGCTGATATGAATCATCAGAAAGTTTCTAATAATCAAAGGGGCATTACGTAATATAGAAAAATAAAATACGATTTATTTTTGTTCAATCAAGTGAATAATTCGACTCATTAAATCCGTATTCATGTGAACTTCAATCGAACCCTTAGCTAGAGATGGGGTATGCATGAACTAGGCGTGTTACGCTATTAAAAAGAAAAGAATGTCAACACTGAAAGCAAAGTGAAACAAGGGTAAACCATTTGATTGACTAATTCGATCTACTAAAACTCATTCTTATACAGGTAAAAACGATTATTAACATAACCTATAATATGAAATAAAAAAACAGAAAAATCCAATTGCACGAGTTAGCTATCGATTTATATCTATGTTTATGTTTATATCGGGTTATTTGATTTTCGGTAGTCTTCGGAAGGTCACCTTGATGGTTAATTATATGGCGTCTAGACTAAAATACACAGGAAATACGGAAATATACTATCGAGTTTATGCATCGTTAAATGGTTATTTTAGTCTTATACGTTTTAGTTTGTTATAAGTCGAATGTGAGAATTTGAGTCTGATCGGTGAACATGAATTTGATAGCTAATGCCCCCTTAAGTCATACATTTAAATTAGATATTCATTTATGATATGTAAGAAATAAGTCGTATAACGATCTTCATTTAATGTCTCCAAAAAGTAAGATAATGTAGTATGATTGCCAATGTGACATTGACGTAGAAATTTTTAACCAGTTTGTAGTATAAATATTTTTGTAAAAGAGTATATTCAATCTTATTTACTACAAACTATTTTCAAAGAAACAGCCACAAATAATTTAATCTAAGGAGAAAATATTATGCTTAATAGATTTATTTGAACATCGATGAACTACTGTTGCCTAAAATAAATCACTCATCATTTAACATGGAGGACATATTAATGTCACACGAAGATTAGAGTGATATTAAAAGATTTGATGTATGTTGTAGCAAGAGGATTTTTGCAAATTAAACGGAATTCCGATTGTTAACTACCATGATAGAATTTTTATAATTCTGCTGATCATCAAGGTGTTTCTATGAAATTTAGAACTGGTGCATCAGAAAAGTGAAGGTGGTACTGGAAAATAAATAATTCTGTCTTAGAATATAATGACTACATGCAATTAGTTGATAAAGAAATAGATAGCTGCGTTGAGAAAAATCGTAATTAAAAAAACCAGTGACTAACATAAGAGAATTTCACTGTTTTTAAGAAAGCAAATAAGGCATTTTGCATGAACTTATTTCAATCTTTTGCATCCGCACCCATTAATGATATCAATGAAAACTATCACTGCTGTCTAGTAAGTAAGTCAGTAAGTAAGTAAGTAAGTAAGTAGATCATTTATTATAGTGACATTTGTAGTATAGATAATATTACATATTAATAATACAATGATTATTTTAAGTTACACCCGGCCCGTTCGACCTATAAGTCACTTTAAACTTAATGTTCATATTTTCAATAAGCAAAATAAATTTAATTATTTGGCTGTTTGTCTTTGATGAAGTGTCATCAAATTAGCAAATGCTCTATCATTAATAGAATTAAGGTCAATGTTCACTGATTCAAATAGCATGTGTCTCAAATTATTGTAAGCTTTACAGTATAGTAAGAAATGTTTCTCATCTTCGACAGTTCCGTCGTCGCACAAGGTGCAGAAACGTTCATCAGGAGCCTCATTTCTAAATCGCCCGGTTTCAATGCGCAAAGGTAGTATACCACAGCGAAATTGTGTCATAACTGATCATTCTTGTTTCTTGATGTTCATTTTGACATTAAGTTCAGTCTCGTACTTATTTTTAATCATAATATAAGTCCTTAATTTGGGAGATTAGTGATTTTACGAGTCTAATCGTTTTCACAGTATTCCATAATTTTCGTTTAAAAAAATTCAATGTTGCATACATTTACGTTTTCATAGCAACTGTCCATGTCCACTTTGTGAAAAATGTCCTTCATCTGAGAGCTCCAGTTGCCAGATTTCGTATAGTTGCAAAGAAATACCTTTTTCGTAAGTCTATCATAGTCCATTTTGACAAGGCGATTCCATCTTCTTACCATAGAAATCCACCGTCTTAAAGTGGGTTGTAACCATCCTAGTTCACTGTTCAGAGAGACAACTGGTGCAAATCTGTGTAATCCCAAAAGTATCTAACAGCACGGTTTTGTACAGCTTCAATGGGATTGTATGTATTAAATCCCCAAACACCTGCACAATAATCAATGACTGGTACGACACACGACTCGAAAAGGGTTTCAAATGTTTTAAATCCAACGTCCTTAAAATTGTGAATTTTGATAACATCCTCCTAATCATTGCTAATGCCCGTTCTCCAGCTTTAGCTTATGTTTCGGTGGCAACACTAAATCCATTTTATCACGGAAAATAACGCCATGATATTTATACTGACTTACATCTTGTAAACTGTTAGGTCCGACCTTAAACTCAAAGTTGCTTTGTGGGACATGCAAGTAATGAATTATATCAAAAGGTTTGCGATTCTGGTTGTTAGGGTGGTTGCTGTGGTAAACTTAAAGTGTCAGTCTTGTTATTTTGTTAAAGCATTTTGACCTCTCATCAAAAATATCTCTTCAATTGTAACAGATTGAGGATGGGCAGGATGTAATAAATGTGAAAGGCTATTAATGACCTTGACATTTGACATTGTTTTTTATCAGATTTGTCAGAAATTAAAACAAATAGACGCATACATTAATAAAAAAAATGCTAAGAACGATTTTGCTTTTATTCTGTCACAAGATAAATTATCAGGTAATGTCAGAAGTTCCAGGCGCAACAACCACTATTTGATATAAAAGTATGTAGCAACCATACATACCTTGGTTCAGAACAATATGAACTATAACTAGTACTATATAAATTCCTGTTGAGAAACACAACAACGTTAACATGACTTTGTGCGGACACTGATAGGGATTGATATGAAACTTATATCATAACTTTATTTGTATGCAGTTGTTACTCTGTACCTCAATGTCGCTAACGCAATACAAATATAAAACTTCAGTTTCCTTCAAAATATTATGGTGCCATTATTGCTGAAAAACACAAAATTGAAAGGACCACATTCGAGACACAGGAGCGATCTAACAAAGCTTTTGCAGAAATTCGAAGAGGTGAAATCTAACAAAGAGTTCGACAGAGATGAAATTTCGACCAATGCGGATTTGACTATTGATAAGCAAAGATATTTATCAGACTTGAACACTCTTATTTTAAGTCAATTAGAGGAACTTAAAGTGGAGATGTCTAATTCTGGTGAGTATGCTACTATTTTATAGACGAACATTTCTTTAAACAACCACTCATACTAGCTATTCACTCCCAACAACATACAAATCATTTAACACTTTAGGTCACAATTTTGGTGTAAAAAGAAAACAAACAGCAACGTTCAACTCACATGTTCGCGCATGGTCATTTGTCAAACAGCAGTAACCAATTTCACAAATTAGAACTTCAAAATTCGATGGAAACATTCTCAACAGGCGAGCATTCTCTGAATCATACAACACAGCAATTCATAGTAATCCCGCATTTACAGACTCCTTGAAATTCAACTAAGTGAAAAAGAGATGTGAAAGATACCAAAGGAAGGGACATTCAAACTTAGAAGTCTAAAATAAACTGACAACGCCACGGCTAAAAAAGAAAAAGACAAACAGACAAACAATAGTACACAAAACACAACATAGAAACTTAAGACTGATCAATACGAACCCCGCAAAAAATTGCGGGTGATCTCAAGTGCTCCAGAAGGGTACGCAGATCCTGCTCCACATGTGGCACCCGTCGTGTTGCTCATGCTAGTACAAACCCTGTAATAAGTCAAATTCGGTAGGTCACATTGAATTTCGCGAAAAGACGCTACTTGGAATCACTACTCAAACAGTTTCGGATTTGCACCAACAAATTTGAACTACAGTAAAGCTATATTTCTATTAAACCTTCCATTCGAGCAAACTCAAAAGATCACGCGAATAACACGCAGACTATGTTAGCTCTTATCGATTTGACAATGCAGTGCAGTCATGCCACAAATTATATGACAAGTCAAAACGCTCATTAGAGGACTTGGATCATAAGGTCAAATGTCCGGAGTCGGATGGTGCATTACTTATACCTGTTATGCTTAACAAACTTCCAAGAATAGTTATAACATTACCCGTGAATATGGTTTTAAAGAGTGGTTGCTTGTTGAACTCAGATAACGCTTGTTTTATGAGGCTTTAGATGAGAGGTCCTTTTAATTTGTATTCTTTAAACAATTTTGACATTTTTCTGAACTGTTTATATGTTTTTCTCATTATTCTCTATTCTTCATATTTAAACACTCCATCATTCTCTATTATTTTTGTCACATTTTCTCTATTATTTATTAATTTGACATTTATTCTGCACATGTTTCCCATTTTCATTATTCTGTAGTCACCATCAAGACCCTCTTTAATGAGATAAGTATACTAGATGTCGAACAAAAAGTTATACCAGAATAAGACTAACCATCGTATGTCACAGTTTATTTTTCGAAAAACTAAAACCCTGAATAATAACAGAGAGCCACATAGTAGTGAAGTATCCGTACACAAGCGGGAGCCATACTTTTATTGCAAAGAGTCACATAGCCCAAATATATATATAAAAATATTTGACCAGAAAGCCCTCCTGGGAGTCCTGAAACATAAGAAAGTTCGTTTTTAATTGCCTTAGCAAGAACCGAGTAGCAGACTGGAAATCTTAATAGACCAATGCAGCTGACTATGAGGTATGGGTTTTGCTCAATGTTGAAGGCCGTTCAGGGACCTATAGTTGTAAACGTCTATGTCATTTGGTCTCTGGTGAAGAGTTGTCTTATTGGCAATCATGTCACATCCTTTCAGATCCTACACAAAAATCAGCAAAAGATAGAAATGTGTCAATGATAACCATTTTAATTGCACATCAAGATGAGGAGTATGACTAAGAAAATTTTTTGAAAATTTAGTCCTCGGGAGTTAAACCTCAGAATAAGGAGAATCCAAACACAGAATATTCAGTGATATTTAGAGAACTTTATATTTACTAATATATATTACGATGCTAATAATAGTAATCGTACATAACTGCCAATGAAAGACGACCACAAACCACTCTGGTTTAACATCGACATACATGTAGCTAGACTCTGAATAGAAAACGTAGTAAGAAGACTCAGCAAGGTTTCGTATCGTCATACGAACTGATACTATAGCCGACCAGGAAAAGAAGGGTTTTTAAACAGATAGACGACCTATTAACATACACAGAACATGCATATTATTTTACTCGTCATGCAGTGACGACATCCATCCGTATTGTTTATGAATGTAGCTGTCGTCGATCACAAAACACGCCTAGTATAAATGATTGTTTGCGCAATGACCCAACAATCTTAAATGACATATCAACGCAATTGATGAGATTAAGAGAGAAAAGACATGCTGTTCTCATCGATATCGAGAAGGCGTTTCTTCAAATCAAGTTAGATGAAAAGCAGAATTCTGACGAGATTTTTCCGGCTAAGAGACTCAACAGACCCTACATTAGACTTGACTACTTATCGCGTAAAAGCTTTCCTACTCGGCGCAACATGTTCACCTTTCATATTAAATTTACCTTTCTAAAACATATAGGTAAAAGTCAAGTCATACATCAGAAATACTCATAGATCGATTATACGTAGACAATATAATTTTAGTATTCGACAACACAAATGAACTTTGAAGTTTCATGACAAGTCAAGAACATTGATGACCAAAGGTGGATTCAACTTACGATCATTGGCATCGACTTGTACGGCACTTAACGATTTAGTCAAAGCTCAACGTTAAAGATGTAGGTAACTGTCATCAAAGTTTTAGGATAACGATGGAACATCAAAGATGACTGTGTTAGTTTTAAATTCAAATTATTGTCTATGCTACCAGAAAATCAAATCACGAAATTAGAAAAACTGATCGTAAAAAATCTACGATTGCATGGAATGTTAAGTCCAGCTACAGTGCATTGCACAATACTATAAGAGGATTTATGGACACATAATTAAGCTTGCCTTGGACAAACAGATACCGCATGAATTACGCCACAGTGGCATTCTATCTATCAGCACTTGGAAAATAAACAGAATTACATTTTCGAGACGTTATTTCAAAATGATGGCCAGTATAGATGAACCTACCTTTCATGTATTCATCGATTCAAGCACAAATCGAGTTTGTGCCTATTGGAAAGATAACTATACCGCAACGTGAAGCAATGGCTGCATCAGTAGGAGGAAGATTATCGTCACATATTTTGTAAAGTTTACCGAACGTTAAAAGGTGCGTATTACGGCGTTACAGTCAATTAATCTACACTGGACGTCCTCACGGAAGCTAAAACGTTTGTAGCAAACATAGTTTCCAAAGAGCGTACATGTGAACATAGCTGTAAATACTGCTCTTCTCAACACAACCCTGCCGATTGATTTTCTGATTCTAGTAGAAGGATCACAACACATCTGAATTCAAATGCAGAAAATTATAGCTAAGCTTGTACAGGAGAAAAGATATTTTTTTTTTAAATGAAGTCCCTAAAAGAGAGGCGAAAGATACCAAAGGGACAGTCAAACTCATAAGTCGAAAAAAAACTGATTACTAGAAGAGTTAAAATGATCAAAAATACAAATTAATCAATATAACAGAAATTCTCAATTGACACTTTATTGCCTTTTAATGACGATTTTTACCCATTTTGAGCTAACCTGACACACAGGGCCAAGTGAGCTTTTCTCGTCTCTTGTCGTTCATCGTCGTCGGCTTTAAAATTTTGCAAAATCTGTTCCTCTGAAATTACATGTCTAATTGGAAGGATAATTTATCTTCCTTGTTGTATATAATAAAATTGGTTCGGCAATTCTGCAAGTCACCTGACATGAGCGCAATGGCTAGCATAAAACAAAAGACAGATAAACTTCTGAAAACCAGTTCAACGAGATAAGAGTTAAAATGCTTTGACGTGACTGAAATTGTCAATAAACTTCCAATAGGTTTTCCACAACCATGTGAACCAATTTATGCGATTTTTCACTGTCCTGAAGAAATTTGATAGTTCAAGAGAAGTAGTGAACAGATTAAATGAGTAACAAGGTGAGATTTACAAATGGGTTAACACTACTGAAATTTTGAATCAAATTTCTTTTGCAGTTATTGCCAGAAAAGACTTCTTGTAAGAAATAAACTTTAAAACGTTAATAGAAAGGGAGAAAATATCAACACAAAGATAAGATCTACACGAAAAGAAAGAAATTTTGCAGAATACACAATGCACAATGTATTTAGTTCAAGTAAGAAGGGGGATAACCCACAACAAAATTAGCAATTGAGCGGAATCAGAGTAGTATTTTAGCTAGGGACGGACATTCCTTTTATGATGGGGATAAAAATTGCTGAATGTGATGGTCTCTAAAACTGAAGATTTGAAAAAAGGAATTAGGTGTGTTTACAATGGAATTTTTTTTTGACTGAAAACAAAATGAAATAATTATTTCATCCTTATAACGAATGGAAATGGTTTTATATGTCCACGCAAAATCACTTGTCCAATCCCAAATCCAAGAAATACATTGTTTGTCCCTTGATCAGTTCTATTCATTCCGTTTGTTCTTGTCTTTCTTAAAATAAGCTTTGCATTTGTAATCAAACCAATAGAAATATGTTTCCAACCTTGAAATTGAATTTATCACAAAATTTACTATTTTGGATTATACATAATTACAATTTAGTCGGTGTAATTTAACAATCCGGTACATTCAATGTATGATCTTTGAAAGGATTCCTTATCTAAAGGACAACTACTTGTTGATATATTTATTCAGATTTTTGTCCCAATAAACCCAACATTTACGATTGCTTGGCACCCTGACTAATACATAGACCCCATGTACAGGTCATATATTCCATAATCATAATAAGTATGGTAACTACGTTCTTTTGTATCAAATAAGGATTGTTGCTTAGCAATTTTGACATAACCTTGACCTTTACTGTTGACCTCTAATTAAGATAGTGGCTTTAATAGTCTCGAACATTTTCCTATGTACTGCATGCTTCTTTCTATTATCTTTTATCACAAAATATAATTAATATACCCAAGGTCAGTGGTCAGTATAAAATAAAATGATGTGGTATGATTGCCAATGAGATAACTATTCACAAAAGTTAAAATGAAGTCGACATAAGCAATTACAGTCAATTGACCACGGTTCTAATTGAAGGTAATTTATTGCTCTATAGTTTTCAAATAGTATTCATTCAATCTTTATTTATTTTTCTGGGTTATCTTTAACAGGGTCACATTTCTGAAGAAAAAAGGCAAAAATGACATATGCTGGTTTCTATAGCAACTAGCCTAGCACCCTAAATTCCAAACATTTTGTTGGATGTTATTGATTAAAAACAGGGATACTTTATTTTGTCACTACACTTTTGATAAAGAAGGATGCAAAAAAGTAAATTGTGTACATGCAAAATGTGTATGATTTCTAAGCTAAGTATCATATTTCTGAAAATTTTCAATAAATACCATTAAATAAAATCTGGTTTTAATTCAAAATGGCTGTCAAAGTAATTGTGTTTTTCAATGCTATGTTTTGCAAAATGTACGGGAAACCCATTTCACTTGGCTGATATGGCAAACCGTGGCCTAGCAACATTTTTGAGAGTATTTTCTAAATTTTGACCTGATTATATGGTTAGCCTTAGTTGCAGTAAAATCGGTGACCCCTTACATGAAATGGTTTAGTGGTTACAGAGAATTGTTCTTAAATGTAGATGATTAGAAGGTACTCAAGAAAATCCTGACATCTTTTTAACACAGTGGTCACGCTAAAAACATGTAAATATGTTTTGATATACACCATATTGCATAACTAGACATGCTTAGACAATTTGCAACTAAACGATGTAGAAAGCATTCAATTGTTACGCGATTTTCAGTTTGACAAACTAATTTGTATCTGATATTACATTGTATTGTAGGCATCATGAAAGCGTTCCATTGCACTGAAATGACCATTGTATTCCAATATTATTTATTTATAATTTATAATACATTACTATTTTGTATCAAAACAGCATTCAAACGAACACAACAGTCATGCTGATAAAAGATGAAAGATAGCACTTCTGTTTGCAAAAGGAATTTTTAGAATAACAATATTATTTTGCATCTTGTTATTTGAAGTGTTTCACTTTCCAATGTTTTACCAATCCACCATTTTTAGACATTGACAGTCACTTCTTGTCAGATCAATATATGTAGCCAAGGACAGCATATGCATTGATAGATCAATGGTGAGGTTATGCTTATGTCATCACAATCAGCCAGTATATGTTGCGCGTTTCTCCTTTCAATTCTATAAATATAAACATGTTTCAGATATTCATTATATTTAAAGATATGTGTAGTAATTAATACATTTACTGTAAGAAACAGATTATTTTGAAGACGTTAACATACAAATGATTAATTCATGACTGTTTCGTAGCTTTTTTCAGACAGAGTCCTCGATCTCTGATACATTATGACGTGATATAATAAGGTCATTGTAAACTAATTTGCATGCGTCACCCTCCATTCGAATCAGGACTGTGTAGAAAAGTTACGTTAGGGAAGAAACACAATCGGTAAACTTACAATTCAGAAGACGATGCTAGTGTCTCAAGATCTAAGACACTTCTCTCAGGAGTTGATTGACAGAATAATTATATCGGTCAACTTATCCGTGATCATGCCAGTATAATTTGTGTTGCGTCGATTTCAATAGTTCTTCCTAAACACAGGGCTTGGAGAGTTTTGGCAAAGGCTTTTATTCCTGTTAACTACGTACGTATAATGAGAACATGCACACAGTTAACATCAAAAACGATATAAAATGAATTGATTAAATGATGATTTACGTTGATAAACGGGCTTGAAAATAAGAAGATCTAAATCAACGTTCTCTGCTTTTATATTTCTTCTAGGGGAACACAACCGTAATGTAAATTGAATTTGTCAGTTTGGTTACATTCAAGATTCAAATTAAATATCAGGTAAAAAAAATGACAGGTTTATAATTCATTAAATATACACAAGACTCATCTATGGAGCTAGAATCAATTTAATTGTATCCAGAGGATGATGATAACGTGCAACTTACGTTTGGCACCTTTTAAGACGATTGGCACTTGTTCCTGATTCCATACCAAAAATACCTTTGGATGCTGTCCATAGCAGTCCATTATCTCCACAATTGACCTTTGACACGACCACCTGAAAATCATGTATAATCGAGTACAGTTCTTTTCATATTTGTGTGTACAGATCTCACAGAATCACATTAGACTATTGAAGATTGATTTAGTTCTCAAATGACACAGACAATTCATTGTGTTGATATTGTTAATAATTCGCACATTAATTTTTATTTTCTAGTTCGGTTTTATTACATTATGGATTTTAAGGAATAAATTATTCTCGCAACTCATACGAGATATGAAATATTATTATTGACCTCTGATATTAAGGCTTTAGACGTGGTTTAAATCAGTAATATGTGTGTTGTTGTCAGTTTCAACAATGTTTTAGAACTCTTGAAAACAGAAGAAAAATAATCTGTGTTTTTAGAACCTTATACTATATCAAAGAAAACGGCCGACATAAACGTACCAGTGATATAAAAAGTTATATCTCTTAAACCTAGTTTTACCTATTTTATTGGAAACCCTACTAAAATCAAAATCAATTGTGGATTCATTATCTTTCGCTGAAAACCAGTTGTCGTGGATTTCGTTGGTGCAAGCAAACCACGAATTTAGATATTCAACGAATCACAATTTTTTTATAGGCTTTGGCAAAAACATGAAATCAAATATCCACGAAAATGTAAGTTTTCCTCAATTCATAAAAAATGGTAACAACGAAATTAATATACAAAATATGTACATTATCGGAAAATATAAAATTGTTTGTATGAGCTTTAGAAACAGGAAGAAAAGCTAGGCTCGCCGAGCTTTTCTCCTGTTTCGTAGCGAGTACAAATACATTTTATATTTTCCGATAATGAACATATTTTGTTTTATCTGAAATTTACTCCCAACACTTGAATCTTTAGTTTTAATATCTAAATCATTGTCTCTAATTTTCAAAGAAAACGACATAGTTTTGACGCGGACCGCGAAGAGGACCCCAGAATGAACTGTTTCGCAAAATGAAATATCCACATTACCGCTTGGTCAACATGGAAGCTGGGAAACAGGAGACTTTATTTGTACAATAGTTGGCTGGTTGCAGGATAAAATGAATCAACAGTATTTTACATTAATATTTATTTGCTACACTGCAAGTCTGCAAGCACTATGTGTACAAAATTTTCATTAGGAAGGATCAAGATTTTTCGTGATATCAAACTACTTTTTTTAGTATTACAAACTCAAAGGTCAATTTGAAGGTTTTTGTGTTATATTTCCTCATCTTTTAAAGGTAAAAATAGATTAGGAAGTGTTCTGATATCGTTTTATAGGTTTCATAATTTTGAATTATATTCACAAAAATAGAATACTGTTTCATCAAAAGTTCAGTTTTTTTTTTTTTTTTTTTTATTTGTCTTAAATATTAAGTCATAAAATTCAATTCGACAAAGATTATCAGAGATTTACTTTTGAGAAATTATCTTTCTGCCTGGAATTGTTGAACGGAAAAGTATATATCTACTATACATATTATTTTCGTTGAAACACACTACTGGACGAAAAACAACTGTCCATACCCGTAACAGTCGTTGTACGACTGTCTTAGTCTGTGGAAGACTGAAGATGACTGTCAAAGCAACTGATACAGTTAATTAATGTCTGTCCCAACACTTGTATGGGTTGTGAAAATCAAAAATGTTATCAACAGTCATTTAAGGACTGCTGCAGTGATTTACGGAGTTGTCACAGTCAAATACTATTTATTACAGTCTTTCCAAAAGTTGTGGCAGTTGTATAATGTTTGTCCCAACCTTTAAATAGTTGGGACAGTTGAAATTTGTTTGTGTCAACTTTTCAGACGTTGATGCAGTCAAAAATGTTTGTTACAACGTTTTTAGAGTTGGGACAGTTATAAAATGTTTGTTACAATTTTTAAAGGTTGTAACAGTCATAAAATATTTATTACAAATTTTAAAAGGTTGCTACAGTCGTTAAATGTTTAAAACAAACATTTCATAGGTTGTTGCAGTCGGTAAATGTTTATTACAAATATTTTAGCGTCATTTTAGCAACTCAGTGTAAAAAAAAAAATCACGTCTCGCCCGGCTCTCAAGATTTGATATAGTTGAGAAATAGCCCATAATTTATACTATTATCATCTATTGTGCAGTTGTTGGCTTGTTTTGTTTTTATTTATTCATTTTGCGATCGTTGTTTGTCTTTCTTTTGTCGTTTTCCGTTTATTGCCATAGCATTGTCTGTTCTTTTGGACATGTGCGTTTGACTTTCCTTTAGGTATCTTCAATTTTATTTTATCTATTCAGATTCGTTTATAACTGGTTTTACATACCAGAAGCCTTCGTTTAAAAATAGAGTTTTAATATTATTGCAGAAGATGCTAATGAATTCCAGTGGCGGATCCAGAGGGGGTTCCGGGGTTGGAACCCCCTTTTGGACGATCAATGCATTTGAATGGGGACATATAGTTGGAACCCCTTTTATCCTGGGTTGGGAACCCCTTTTAAAATGGCCGGATCCGCCCTGAATTCATTCAAATTTATATTTAAAGAAGTTTTGATAAATTCTGCGGAATAGAAAATATACCGTGGTTATTCCTGAAGTAAATTTAAAGAATATGACTATAGTAAGTTACCAATATTGTACAGCATAATAAAACTGTTTTAATTTGAATTACTCTCCATGAGGACATTTCCGATGATAAAAGAAATTAATAAATTAGATCTGTCAAGTTTCATTAAAACGGAAAACAATTCTTCACCGTAAACGATTTACCCTCTTCATTTTCTTGTCGGCAAACTGGACCTGCAGGTCGGCAAACTATATTTTATACAGGAAACTTAGGTACAGATGTTAGACCACATGTACAATATAAGCTGAGCTGGAAATTACAATCGGTGAGTAGAAATGAACAATATTTTAAAGCATGTCTATCGAATAATCATGGATCCAAGATTTTGAAGGAAAATGTGCACATTTGTTCTTCCTACAGATAGGCTATGAATCGACGTTCTGTATCACCACACTCGTGCATAGTTGCATGTTCCAAGGCAAAGTTAGGATTTGAGCTTGTAAAGTTGTGCATCATTGAAATTCATGTACAACACATGATGTATGACACCATTCCCCTCCCCTTTTATCATGTGTATGTCATGTAATCCCTTATTTACTTTGCATACATCACCCCAAGGGTGACAAGGTCAAGGAATAAAAAAGGTTACTCTTGATCCTCATCGTCTTACTGTTAAACTCTAACATGTGGGCGTTAGTTAACTTTTGTTGTGCATGTTGTGCGGGATGGCCTTTACAGGACCTATACATAATGTACATATTGTATGTTAATGTATTGTTATCTCTCTGGTCCTAAATTTGCATGAAATACTTGTCACTGGACTTTTTATAACCAACAACCAACCAATCCTTACATGTACATATCCATATAATTGTGTTACTAATGCTGGATTACAAGTATTTCCCTGGTTTTGCTTTGTCAGCTGATAGTTTTCGTTCTATTAAGAATGCATTGTGACGTCACAATTTCCATTGAAAAAACATGCATAGTACAAATTAATATGATGGCGTACGAAAACATATGATCTGACCATAAAATGTTATGAAAATTATTAATTTTAGTGACTTATTTAGCAAGTATGCATTTTCATTTAATTTTTAAATAATTCCAAAATCATGGACAACAAAACTTGAATATATTTGATAATATAAGGCATTGAAAGTGAATATGTATTAGATGGTTCAAAATAACATTAATCATCAAAATAAAACAATACTATTAAATTAATGTTCCTGAAACAATGCACAGAGTCATAACAGTTGCCATTTAAACACAGTTGATTAAACAAAATGTGCTAATTCAATTAGTAATTGTTTCATCATGTACTTAAATATAAGGATTCATATTGAACAAGGGTTGTGGAGGTTGTTGCATCTTTTCTTAAAATGAATAATTACAATGAATAAAATATCTATAAATATTTCATCATGTTAATTGCTACATAGTTTTAAGCTAAAAGAAATAAAAAAACATATTAAAAGAGCAAAGTTAGCATCTTAATTATATTCTTTTAGATTTAACATAGAATATTAAATCACTATACATTTATAAATACTTTGAACCTAAACTATATATTTTCATGTCAAATTTTATATAATTTGTGCCCTGTTAGTCATATTTTTCTACTTGTGTTAAATTGTGTTTTGGTTACTTTATTGTTGCCTTACTGTTGGGTTGATGCCTCATTGATATATATCCCACATCTCCTTTCATCATGTGCATTCACATCTGACTGCAGATTTTGGCCTTTTCTACATAATTATTTTATGTTTAACATTTGGGAAAAAATAACAAAAAATCTATCTGTAAGCATATTTTTTTTATGTAAACATGTTATAAACTTTTTAAAGTATTTTATGAAGCTCAAAATATTTTTATAGATATTGTATTATCAAGTAAGTTGTCATAAAATTTACTGTGTTAACTGCAGTGTATGTCTAATAATTTAGTTTAAAAATACCTTTTTTCAAATTCAAAATAAATAATTAAAATATATGTATTTACTGAACATGAATTCATGACCATGCAAATGTGACATTAAAATAGGTAATAATCAGGATGTTAACACTGGATAGGTAATAATCAATGATAATCAGGAATTCGTATATACATGCTATAGCTAATATACAGATGAAGACACAATAGTTTATTGCCTTGGGGTGAATTTTAAACTGTCATGGGTATATATTGAAGATGATTTTATGATGATGTTCACAAATTATACATGTTATAATTGTCCTCTTCAAAATTTGGATAAATTTTTCAAAATAAATCATAATTTAAGAAAAAGTATACCGGGTAACACAAAAGATGTAAAATTAAACTCAAGGATTTAAAACATTAAGAGGAGGTTAAGCCTTGGAACAGAATATATATTTTCCTGATTAACTTTAGGACAAAGATTCTACATTTACATCACAAAGGTTTATTCATTATATGCACTTGACAAAGGGAAAGTCAATAGCATCTATATAGTAACAGTGCATTTATTTATTTATTTATTTATTTATTTAAACTTTTCTCTGTAGTATCAATCTATTTCATATTAACATGAACAAAAGAAATAACCTGTTGTGTTTTAGAGAGGAATAACTATGTCCATGATGTCTGACTTTAAAGAATTGATGAAATAATGTATGATGTGAGCCTCAATAAGACAGTAACCCTTCAATGAAAGTACACAGTCACACATAAAAATCATTAATGTAGGAAAAAGACACCATATATAGAATTTAGACCCCTAAAAGATTTATTCTTCTTGTTAATTGGGACTTAAAAATATAATTGTATAAGTTCTAGAATTATTTTGTCAATCAAATAAGGATTGCTAGTTTTCATCTAGGTAAATACAGTTATTGTAATTGACTTTGATATAAGAGAGAGGTTCCAAAGCCAAGATGGAGGTTGGTTAAATCTAGCCCGTTGAATAGTATAGTAAACACCTTTTTCGGGATTAAATTTACGTTAAAAGTTAATATGACCATCATGTGGACCTCGGTGCCGGGTAGCTTGTAGTCCTGATACCCGTTTACTGCTGGAAACAGAGATATAAAGGAGTTATCATCAAAATTTTCCAGTTTGACCTTTAACCTCACAGAGAAGCGTCACAATACTATACAGGATTCCAAAAAGTGCTCACAACAACTTGTTATATTACCAAAAGCGTGAACTGTTCTCTACTATTAACATTGACCTTTAATTATAACGTTAGCGGTACAACATCCATTGTTATTGATTAAAGATAAAATATTTAATTTAAAGATGTCGCTAGAGGAAACTTCAAAACTATTGACGGAAAGTCAAAAGATTTTTAGCGAGACTGATGATGTTAGTATAAATACACCAGTGATGTTGAACATGCTTCTTCGTATTGTTTCATCTGTTGACAGCAGGCTGAAATCTATTGAAACATCAGTTGAGTCTGTCAAAGATATTAGGAAGGATCTTCTTATGTCCTCTCAGGTTAGAGAACTGAAAACGTTGGTAGCAGATATTGTAAAGACCCAACAGCAGTTAGAGACTAGTTGCCAAGCGCTTAGCGATCTGTTTGACGATGTCAAGGAGAAACGAGACGGGATTCTTAGTCAACACGCTGCTCAGTTGATCAAACACACAGATGAAGCCAGAAAAGTCAACAATGAGTTCGAAAAAATGTCGCGCAGAATAAAAAATCTTGAAAAACAGTTAGAAAACACCAACCAAACTGAACACACAACACCAGGATACAAGTCAAATACAAACTTTACAGAATACTGTTTTGGATCTTCAATCTCGCTCTATGAAAAACAATCTCATATTTAAAAATTTGAAAGAACAACATACAGAGATGTCAAGCAAAAACTTCGTAGTTTCATTTATGAACAATTAGGTATAGAACACGAATTTGGTAACGTTCACCGGTTCGATGGCGCTCTAGGAACAATCCGAGGCCTATCGTGGCGCGTTTTCTATACCACAATGACCTGAAGATGGTGCTGGATAATGCCAAATGGCTAAAAACACACCCTTCAGTATTCACCAACAGTTTCGAGTGAAATAGAAGAACGTCGAGGAAGTTATATCCTATCCAGAAGGAAGCCAAACATTTGGGTAGACATGCTGTACTTGTCCGTGATAAACTCTTTATAGACGGCAAACAATATATTCTAGATGAGAGCATGGAACATATGGATATTAGAAGTGGTAACCCTAGAAGTGATATTCCTAACAGTTATCGCGATTCTCTTCTGACCACGCCAAAGGATACGGACAGGCCGTACAAAGGATGAGACGCTCAGATTCATCCCCACCAATGAATGGCAATGGGGTCTAGCATAGCCATGGAGTACAATATACTACTGAAATTAATGACAATTTAAATAATAAAAATACCCATATTTGTTTATCTGAAAATATAAACTGTATTGCTCATTCGTTACTTGATAATGACAATGTACTTGTAGATTTTAATGATCAAAACACGCAGGTTAAACTTAATGAAAATGTTGATCAGTGTGAAAATAGACGATCTTGTGACATAGACAAAAGGTCGTACTTTGAATTGTGTAATAATTTGAATGTAACAGACCATTTTACTGCAGTTGAAATATACAATTTATCTTCAGAAATCATTGCTAATTTCTATTCAGATTTTTTAAATGATGATTTAAATGACAGTTACCTGAGTGTTAGTAATATTGATATTGACTTAAATAGTTCATATTCCTATGACACTAGTGGTCGTTCACCGAGTGTAAATAGTACCTTTAATAGTGGTCATGTCATTAATGATGTTAATATTTTATGTTTAAACTGTTGTGGCATAAAGTCCAGAATGCAATATCCAGAATTTGAAAATATAATAAAAAAGCACGATATCGTATGTTTTGTTGAGACGAAAACAGGCGATATTGATATCATAAATTTTCCTGGTTTTCACTTTAAAATGAAAAACAGGAAAGCGGTGACTAACAGGCGATCAGGAGGTATTTTAGTTGGTTATACGGAAAATTTAAAGAACATGATAGAAATTAAAGAAACAGATTGTAAATATGTTCTGTGGTTTCAAGTTAACGGAAAGTTTTTAATTTAGATAAACCAGTTGTTTTGGCGTCGTTTACATTCCTCCGAATATACTAAGTATTCTTCAAATGAAGCGATAAATCAGATTGAACAAGAATACTTACTTTTCAAATTATTCAAATTATATATGCCTTTTAGGCGACTTTAATGCCAGGACAGGTTGTGATGATGATTTTGTGATTATAGATGAAAATGAACATGGTGATAATAATTTGTCTGATTTTATCGAAAATCCGTTAATACTCTTAGAGATCTGTCTATCCCCATTAATCGTGTAAATATGGATAAAGGAAAAAATAGATATGGAAATATGCTGTTGAATTTTTGCAAAGGTAACGGCGTTTTCATACTAAATGGAAGAATGGGAAGGGATCAAAATATTGGGCGATTTACTTGTCGTAATGCCAGTGTCGTAGATTATTGTATCAGCAGTCCTGGACTTCTGAGATCGTTTAAGGACTTTGAGGTTTTAGATTCAAGTAAATTATTATCAGATGTTCATAATCCTCTCTCTTACTTTTATTGTAATAAAACTTGGTAGATGACCATGCAGAAAATGTTGATTGTTATAGTCACTATAATACTTTTAAGAAAATAAATAGATGGGATTCTGAAAAGATAAATGATTTTCAAAATAATATTGATGTAGAAAAAATTGTAGAATTAGAATACAAACTTAGTAATACTAATTTGAATGATGTTAATAAAATGTAGTTAATTCATTTATAGGTGATTTATGTAACATTTTGTCAGGTGTGGGCAGGCAACTTTTGATATTTCTACCGTAAACGGAATAAAAAAAGTTAGAAAGTGGAAATAAGAATAAACCATGGTTTGATGTGGAATGCAAATTTGCGACAAAATTACAGAAAATTAAAGAGACGATTTAAGTCGAAAAATAGTTGCCAAAACCATTTAGACATGATAAATGCGAAAAGGTTTATAAAAGGTTCTCGATAACAAAAACAGAAACTTTAGAAATGATCTTACAAACAAAATTCAAAATTTGCGTGGCAACAACCCGAAAGAATTTTGGAAAATTTTAAATCACAGAAAGATGAAAAGCAACCCGATATCGATATAGAAAAATTACGATTTTTCAAAAACTTGAACGCTGCACGGAAGATGACCAAACTGTGCGTTTTCCGACATTGATCCCATGCAAAGTGAGCAGCTAAATGAACATATAAATTCGCCTTTTCACAAGATGAAATTCTTCAGTACATTAAGAAACTGAAGAATGACAAAGCTTGTGGAGAAGACGAAATTATAAATGAATACATAAAATCCACATCAAACCAGTTTATATGCATTTATGAGAAACTTTTAATATTATATTCGATAAAGGCTTAATTCCACAAAGTTGGCTAATTGGTACTATTAAGCCTATATATAAGAATAAAGGTGACTTTAAAGATCCGAAGAATTATAGACCAATCACTATTGTTAGTTGCTTGGGCAAACTATTTACTGGAATCCTAAATAAAAGACTAAATGATTTTCAGGCAATTTATTATCATACAAGAAAACCAGAGTGGTTTTCGTCAAAAATATTCTACTACAGATAATATGTTTACCTTATATTCTTTTTTGAATTGTTGAAATGTAAGAAGAAGAAATTATATTGTGCCTTTATAGATTTTGAGAAGGCATTTGACACTGTATGGCGAGATGCTTTGTTTTATAAAATGTTATTGAATAATATAAATGGTAAGATGTATAATGTAATATTGAATATGTACAGTGATATTAAATCTAGTATATCATATAATAATTGTAATTGAATACTTTGCTTGTGACAATGGTGTACGACAAGGAGAAAACTTATCACCTTTCCTATTTTCTTTATTTTTGAATGACTTAGAAAATTTCTTAGTCAGTAAAAATATTACAGGACTTAAAACTATTTCAGAAGATCTGGAAGAGAATTAGAAATATATCTCAAGTTTTTATTATATTGTACGCAGATGACACGGTGTTGTTGGCGAAACAGCACAGGACCTGCAGACTCAACTCAATGCCTTTCATGATTATTGTAAGGTTTGGAAATTAAAAGTAAGCGTTGACAAAACCAAAGCCTTAGTGTTTGGTTTAGGGCGTTTGCCAAAAATCTCGATTTTCTTATAATGACACTAACATTGAGATAGTAAAGCAGTTTAACTATTTGGGAATTGTTTTTACTAAAACAGGGAATTTTAATATGACAAAAAAACATTTATCCGATAAGGCCTTAAAAGCCATGTACGAAGTCCTGAAAATGGGAAGGATGTATCAGCTTTCTGTAAAATGTCAGCTTGATCTTTTCGACAAAATGATCAAGCCAATTCTGTTGTATGGGTGCGAAGTATGGGGTTTTAGTAATAATGAGATATTAGAAAAGATTAATTTAAAATTCTGTAAATTACTTTTAAATCTAAAATCCTCAACACCAAACTATATGGTTTACAGGAACTAGGTCGCCATCCGGTCGACATAGATATAAAAGTTCGAGCAGTATTATTTTGGGCAAATTTGATATCCGCAAACAAGCAAAGTTTTCCTTTATATTATATCAACTTTCTCGCCATATGAGCGCTCATTATAACATGCAGACTAAATGGATTCTATTTGTCAAAAAATATTTCAAGATTGTGGTTTCTCATATATATGGGAAACACAAAATTTCATAAATAAAGATTGGTTAAAACTGTTATAAAGCAAAGATTGTTAGACCAGTTTCTTCAGAATTGGAATTCGCTAATCCAAAATTCGCAAAAGCTATTAACTACAAAATTTTTAAGAAAACTGGGAATTTGAGGAATATTTTAATATTTTGGACTTTAAAGATGCCATTGTTCTTTGTCGATTTCGAGCGACTAATAAATTGCCGATTGAAGCAGGAAGGTGGCAAAACGTATTAGAGAAAACCGTGTTTGCCATCAATGTAATAATCGACAAATTGGAGCGAATATCACTATATATTTGAATGTACTTTTTTATAAAAAGCGTACAGAGTATTTATCCTCCTATTTTGTACAACGACATAATACAGTTAAATTCTCTGAACTTATGTCGAGTATCTGAAAACCAGTCCTGACATGCCTGAAGAAGCTTTGTTCATTTATAAAAATATTAATACTTTTATTTGTCCTCCTGGCTAGTGACTTTTGTAACCTCTCTCCTTGTTTTGTATATATTGTAAATAGTTATTGTTGTTATCTCTGTACTGATGTCATGCATTGGCTTTATGAGAATAAAGATATATACTTTCTTCTAAGTACCGTACAATGTATATAGTATTATATTAGTTAAAATTTTACTGTACTTTAGTCTCAATGTATAATTTTTTTGTAGAATCATATTGGTTTGAGCATGATTCCCACCTAGAATATGAAGCCTGCTACATGTGCACTTTGATGCATAGGAAATATAGATGTCACGGAGTCACTCTTATAGCTGCAAATTGTGAAACAGTGGATTAATTCATTATTTTGTGCTAGTTATTTATTGTTTTGGAAATAATGAATAGCACTTGCAGCATTATTCCATAATGATGATGTGATGTTAGGATTAAATTGGACAAGAAAAACTTGTGCATTGTACAAATAGGGAACTTACAAATTGTATTAAAGGAGGACCACATTACTGGATGACTAAATACCTTGGATAATCATGATAATTATTCATTTGGTATATCAATAATGAATTTGGAATAACAAGATTTCATAGTTTCAGTGCATATTAATAGTGCAATCATACATTGTATCTGAATTTTATGAATACCTTGGATAATTATTCATTTGAAATAGCAATTTGGAATAATGAAAATTCATAGTTTCAGTGAATATTAATAATAATAGTGCATCATATCTGAATTCATGAATACTTTAGTGGATAATCAGTCATTTTAATATAATAACAATTTGGATAATGTGTAATTCTAGTTTCAGTGAAATTTACAAAACAGTGCATGTATATCGCATCTGAAGTTTATGTTGGCATTGCAATTGTTAACTACCACCAGGGTGTGTAAAAGACCTTAACCACCCATGAGGGTCTCTCGTAGTCCGTCACAATTGTTTAGTGTCAAATGACTGGCTGCTGTACTTGAAGTCTGAATTAGAATTAAATAAAAATCTAAATTAGTGGCCAAGCATATTACATGTATTAAACAAATAAACCATGTACTTCAAAGTATAATTTTATTGTCCGCCTGCAACAAAAGTTGAAGTATGCAAGAAATAGGTATTACAATCTGGCAGCGGCTACAGCATAACCTATTTGTATAAAGCTTCACGGGTACATTTTAGAAGCTTAAAGACCTGGATACTTCTTTATGTTATGAAGTTTCTGTTAGTAACTTGTCCGTTGCACTTTACCTTGTTTTCATGGTTCACTGACTGTTTGAAAAAAAAAATTAGTTTGAACAGTCATACAGAGAAATACTCTCTTACATGTATAACATGTATAACGAGTAATTGGATAAATTTATATGGTATATATATATAGGTATCTTGAAAGGTCTACATGTACATGTCTCATTGTCTGACAGGCAGGGTTCACCTGACCTTGACTTAATTTCATGGATCAGTGATTAAGGTTATTCAGTTACTTTGTCAAGTTTCTTTTCAGATACTACAAGCAGTAGGAATGGTAGGTCAACTATATCATGTATATTTGGTGTATGAAATGATTGCAAGGTGAATATATCTGACTGCCAGACTTGCATCAGACTTTGACCTCAATGAAAATGTCATGGTTCATTGAACAATGTTTAGTTTTGTGTTTTGGTCTATTTCCCAATGTTTCTCAGATGTTATGTATGGTAAATTGCATGACATTTATAGGATCACTATTTTTGGCGTATTGGACATTCGTAAGTTGTACAAGTTTGATTGGCAGGTTTTAAATCTGACCATGACCTCATTTTCATGTTTCATTGGGCAATGTTTAGTTTTCATGGTTTGGATGTTAAGTCTATTTCACAGATACTTTAAACCACTAAATTTTGGGTATGGAATGTCAGTTTGTAGGGTGTACATCATCTGTTTGGCATGGTTAATTTGACCGTGACTTCATTTTCAAAGGTAATTGATTTAATAGAAAGTTTATGTGATACTTGTACATGTAGTAAAACCTTCATACATGTATTACATTTTTACATTCAACATAAATTCAATTTTACATGTAGGCAAAGCAGACATGACATTTCAGTGTGTGCACACTCACTCTTGTTTACATCACCATTGATCATGTCTACCATCATAACCATGTTGATAATAGCTGCTTTTTGTTAACAAAGGTCGGACAACTATTAACAGTTGTTATAATCATGATAATTTATTTGATAATATTGTAGTCTTGTATAAGGACGAAAGATACCAGAGGGATAGTCAAACTCATAGATTGAAAATAAACTAGGGTGTATAACATGTATAATGTACAATAACCATGATAACCAGAATAAGGAGATGTGGTATGATTTTCAATGAGACAACCATCAACTGTAGACCAAGTGATGTAATTGTTAGTAACTGCACTTCCTTCAACAATGAGCAAAATCAGTAATGCATAATCATGATAATGAAAAACCTATAACAGGCCTAGCCATGTTGGATGATGTAACACAATGTAAACAAGTTTAGATGAGAAACCCAAGTTTGATTTATATACAAAAGCAACAAACAATCAGTTGGCGAAAAATTAGGTCAGTTAATAAATATAAGAAGATGTGGTATGATTGCCAATGAGACAACTTTCCACATGTTCCATCAAGTCAAAAATTTGAAAAAGTAAACCATTATAAGTCAAAGTACAGTCTTCAACACAGAGCCATGGCTCTCACCGAACAACAAGCTATATAGGGCATCAAAATTACAGTTATCATGGTTATGCATGTTTAAAATTTGAAAAAATAGTTCCTGGATCATCATTTCTCATGTTAATAGGCCCATTGAAACATGAGTGATGACAAATGTATTGTGGTTTACCAAAGACTTATAGGTGATCCAATATTAACAGGTTTCTGCCCTTATTCATGTTTTCTACAAATCCATTCTATCTGTTTTGAATAAATGCCTTCTAAATATATATCTCAAGATGTTCAGCAACATTTTCAATATACACAATAAGCATTATAAAGGCATACATGTATTATGCACTATTAGTGAGCTGTTTGTTATAATTTTATTATATTTATGTGTGGAAGCATATTTTGAGGTTTTAATTTGCTATGATTTTTAAAACTTCTAGCAAAAGAAAACAAACAACCTGAAATGAAAAAATATATACAAAAAGTGGTTCAAGAAAGGGATGATAATTGGATTTTTTTGTGGCTGTACAATTAGATTTAATGTATCGACTATGTTTGTACATTATACATATATATATATATCATCTGTTTTTGTACAAAGCTTTGCTTTTAGTATGCCAATTAGATGGGAGATGCACGTTTGGTCTATTTAATGTAGCATTTGGGCTAAACATATGTGAGGTTTGTGTCAATGGCAAGTCGAGATTTGGGCTATATTTTGAAGTTTACATTCAAGGTTAGTACAGGTAAATTACAGGTATCATATCTATAATTTAATAATAAATTGACATTGGATAAGTACTTAATTAAATGGCATTATGTTTATTAAAGAGAGGCAAATATACCAAAAGAGATCATAAGTTGAAAAATTGACAATGCCATGGTAAAATACGACAAACTTCGAAAATACCAACAACAGTCCACAGAACACAACATAGAAGACTAAAGATTAAGCAACACGAACCCAACCAAAACCACAGGGACTCAGTTAGCAGATTAAAATTTTGTTAATCAATGTTTTTAATGCTTTTTAGTACTTCCTGTCTATTTGTATTACTTTATTAACGTATTTGACGTTGACATCACTATTTCTTTGTTTTCTAGCAATGTGCAGTTTACTATCCATATCCGTATACTGAATTTAGTATTTCCTGTCTATTTGTATTACTTTATTAACGTATTTGACGTTGACATCACTATTTCTTTGTTTTCTAGCAATGTGCAGTTTACTATCCATATCCGTATACTGAATTTAGTATTTCCTGTCTATTTGTATTACTTTATTAACGTATTTGACGTTGACATCACTATTTCTTTGTTTTCTAGCAATGTGCAGTTTACTATCCATATCCGTATACTGAAAAATCCTAAAGGGATCTAAGTCGCCATCTTGAATTGCCTTCCTACTTTAGATAAAAATAATTAAAATATTAATAAATTACTATATACCTTACAAAGGCACTCATTTTCTTCCTAAATTATTCTTCTATCACATGCATATTTTGATTTTTGGATCAACAGAACCCTTACGCAACTTCAGTTGCATTCGTGTCAAAATATTCAAATTTCCCGGCGAAAGCAACGTAACTGGCAAACATGTCGTTTTTCAGTAAGATAGACGAAATGGGAGATAACTCTTGTCATTCGGAAACTTTCGGGTTGATGCATTTACTACAACGATAACTCCTCATAGACTGACGAGTGCTGTCCCCTAACTTGATACCTACGCTCAATCGATCAGATTTGAGACAGATTTACACGCCAAGAATCCTTCATAAAAATTAAATATCAAACGAAAATTTCCTCGAACAGTCATTGTATGTGTTGTTTCAATATCAGATTATTCTCCTATCCTTCCGCCCATTGAAAATATCAAATGATTGTCCCCAAACTATCGGGGTTTTTTTCTTAAAGGAATGTGACTTTCTGTCAGACATCGTCCTGATATTTTTCACATCAAGGATTTATGTAGTACAACATGTATATAATCAGAGGCGGATTTATGGGGACAAGGGGCCTCCTAATGGAGCTTCATACATGCATGTATGATAAATGCATAGACTTTTTCAAAGTATTAATCCAAAAGTTAGCCTACCAACTCCCCCTTTTTTAAATCCTGGTACTGTTACTGAACCTGGTAAATCCCGTTGAACACGTCAACATTTTCTAGTAACTACTTCATTTTATTGATGTGTCTACCAAAAAGTCAGTGATTTATGTTACCCCGTTTGCAGAAAGGTTCTATTCGTTATTTAATTTGCGCTCGATATTTATGTCAGGGGACAGCACTCGTCAGTTTATGAGGAGTTATCGTTGTAGTAAATGCATCAACCCGAAAGTTTCCGAATGACAAGAGTTATCTCCCATTTCGTATATCTTACTGAAAAACGACATGTTTGCCAGTTACGTTGCTTTCGCCGGGAAATTTGAATATTCTGACACGAATGCAACTGAAGTTGCGTAAGGGTTCTGTTGATCCAAAAATCAAAATATGCATGTGATAGAAGAATAATTTAGGAAGAAAATGAGTGCCTTTGTAAGGTATATAGTAATTTATTAATATTTTTAATTATTTTTTATCTAAAGTAGGGAAGGCAATTCAAGATGGCGACTTAGATCCCTTTAGGATTTTTCAGTATACGGATATGGATAGTA
The DNA here is from genome assembly GCA_017311375.1 of Mytilus coruscus. Classification (NCBI taxonomy): domain Eukaryota; kingdom Metazoa; phylum Mollusca; class Bivalvia; order Mytilida; family Mytilidae; genus Mytilus; species Mytilus coruscus. The sequence goes on along the minus strand of CM029603.1, from coordinate 81,082,843 downwards.
AACTGCACATTGCTAGAAAACAAAGAAATAGTGATGTCAACGTCAAATACGTTAATAAAGTAATACAAATAGACAGGAAATACTAAAAAAGCATTAAAAAACATTGATTAACAAAATTTTAATCTGCTAACCGAGTCCCTGTGCCAAAACCGTTAAAGGACACAAAAGGATTTTATTTTCTGTATTTTGGAGGTTTCATTTTGCTGTTCGATCATTACAATGTTATAAACTAATTAAGGGTGTCAGTAGTTGTATAACAATTTCTCCGTGTACCGAGAGGGTGGGTCTTAATTTAAGACGGTAAAGTGTACAGAAATTAGTTTTGAGAAATAGTTTTTGTTGAATGTGCATTCATGTTGTTTCAAAATGTCAGGCAGTCAACAAAATAGATCCAGTTCTTCTCATTGATGAAAACACGTACACACGTAGATGCAAACTATATTAATAGATGCTGAATTTGTTTGATAAAAGTTCAAATATTCTGAAGCCATTGGAGAAAATAAATGAACCGTATATATAATGGACAATCTAATCACCCGCACATCCGCCTTGCTTGAACACATTAACTGCTCCCAATTAGCTTAATCGTCCTTTACTTTTCTTTCCCAAACTTTTAGGTCAACATTATCAACTCCCAAACAGATGAGAAACTACACAGTTTTGATAATTGTTTAACACTTTTTGTATTTTTATAAAATCGAATATCCTCGTAAATTTTTTCTGAACACGCAGTAAATTTCAAAACAAACGAAAATCGCCATAATATACACTTACATTTGATACAACAATATGTTTAGACCTCTCTAATCGCTCTCTTCTTTATATTCCAAACTTTCGGGCATTTGAGAAAAATGAGAATTTTTGAATTAGTGTCAATTCGGGTTTCTGTCTGTCACCAAACAGGAAAAACTGTAATTTACAATACGTGCATGTTTTAAACAAAATGTAAGCAATTGTAAATATAAATAAACCGCCATTTAAAGAAATAAATTCATGCATTTTACAAGTTTTGTTTGTAATAAACTATTGATATATAGTTGCGCGTTTATATATATTTATTTGATAAATCCACTACACCCCAGAATCGTTCCTACTATAGTTTTAAGTAATATCTTTGATCATATAATACAGAATAGACCATCAATTTAGTACTATCCACAATGCTCCTGCAGTAAAATAATTCCCCAATTACCATTAGCATATTGTTATTGGAATTCTGATTTGTACTGGATTTTAATTAGTCTAGTATTTTAACTTTACTTTCTACTCAGAGGATTCTGTTGCAATCTTCTCTCCGAAGGTAAACACCCACATGACGAAAATAAACAAAAATATGAATCAAGGGTCTAGTGTAGGATAGAAAAAATAATTCACATACATATTTCCTGGATACACCTTTCCTTGTAACTTAATTGATTTGGAAAAAATTAACCGGTTTAGGCATATGTAATTTTAGTAAACAATATCATGAATGTTGTTTCCTCAACAATGAATGATCAATTGATTTATTGGTAATGATTTAACGGCAAGTGGCAAATATTTCATTTAAATTCATGACGAGAACAAATTAAAATTAATTAATCTAATTAACAATCAATCAATTTAATTGAGGTCTGGAGCTGGCATTTCAGTAACTGCTAGTAGTCCTTTGTTAATTTATGTATCATTGTCATTTTGCTTAGTTTCTTTTGTTACCTATTCTGACATCGGACTCGAACTTCTTTTAAACTGAGTTTTACTGTGCGTACTGCTATGCGTTTCTTTATTCTGCATTGACTAGAGGTATAGGGGAGGTTGAGATCTCACAAAACATGTTTAACCCCGCCGCATGTTTGCGCCTGTCCCAAGTCAGGAGCCTCTAGCCTTTGTAAATCTTGTATGTGTTTTTTTATTATAGTTCATTTATATGTTTTGGAGCTTAGTGTAACGTCCATTTTCACTGAACTAGTACACAATTTTTGTTTAGGGGCCAGCCGAAGACCACCTCCGAGTGTGGGATTGTCTTGCTGCGTTAAAGACTCATTGGTGGCCTTCGGCTGTTATCTGCTCTTTGGTCGGGTTGTTGTCTCTTTGACATATTCCCATTTCCATTCTTAATTTTAACAATACACAAAATAAGTAGGTCCTGTAGTAGGGGATGACTCGAATGAAGGGCTGGAAATTTGGATTGCCACTGGAAAATGTTGGTTAATGTGATAGGAGACATTTAGTCTTGCTCATGCCCTTATTGCGTTCCTAACGTGCAGAGAGTGTGCCAATCCCTTTCTCAAGGCATCGGATTTATCGTCCCCATTTGGACCTGACGTGGCTGCGAATATATACATCCCACACAACCAAATGAAAGCCACTCAATTTTACCCCATATCATTTTTTCAAGGGGCCAGTCCCCAGGAGAATGGCATGTTTCCGCATTCCAACTAGTGTGATTGCGGGAAACAGGATAAGGTCAGTGTTATCCCTATAGGACTAGAAGCTTATTTACCCCATATGTCGGCGAGTTAAAATAGTACCCTTCTTTTTATAAGTTGAGCGTTACCACACCATCATTGTATCATTATATAATAAATATCTGATGATTTATTCATATATAAGAAGCATAATCTGATCTGGTGATCACACCAATTCTCCTCCGTGAACACTTATATCATGTGTTACGGGACTCTCTGTTGTAGGTCGTAAAGCCCAATGCATGGTAAACCCCATGTTCTAGTTGACGCCTACTGGACACCTATACACATACTGGTTAACATTTCAAATGACTGGTGGACACATAGACTGACTGGTGAACATGCAAAAGACTTAATTGTTGATAGAAAGACATATTGGTAGACAGTCAAACAGATTGGTGGACTTGTTTACAGACTCGTGGACATGAAGACCGACTAATGGACATTTACACAGACGAGTGTCCATGAAGACATGGACTCAGATTTGTGGATATATGACGAAGTCACAATATTGTCTTGCATGCCACGCTAGTGGACACAGATAGTTGAATAAACATATCAATATATAAGCATAGTATAGTATTGTTAAAGCCAATGCAAAATGAAATATCTGATAGCCAGGCCAATGAGATATTATTTAGGTAGACAGGTTAATAGACAATGAAAAACTATTGAGTCATCAACATATATATACAGGTACACACAGAACATTAGAGCCAGTTGAAGCTTGCAAATATTAGAGAGGTCAAGTTTCAGCTAAGAACCCCATCATAACGGTTCAATGTTGGGTGAAAAACTTAATTAAATTTTTTTTTTCTATCGAGACCCTACACACATACACACAAACACAACCCCATCCCCATTTTTGCTAAAAAATATAAAAATTTATTCGCCATGAAATTTAAATGTATTTCGAACAAAATCCCCATAAAACACAAAAACAGGCACTAATGAAACATAAAATAACAGAGGCATCCATTTGAATTTCATAAAATGTTAGTGTAGAGTTATGAAATAAATATGACTTATCATTTTATAATATAACTTATTATAATTATAATTTCTAGTCTTAAAACTTTTACTACTTGTGAAATTCGATGTTTGTTCATACATCTTTATTCTATGGATATATATATATATAACAACACTAAGGTGCATATCAGGATAATACCCGATTTCGGAACATATTCATTGCGGATCCGTTTGTCATTCTGAAGTTATTCACGCCACCTCGGACTTTTCGATAACTCATTATGTGGAACTTCAAATTCAAATATATGTTATTTGCATAGCCTTTCTACCTGCCGTTAGGGTTTAAAGGACGATAACTCTATATTTTACAGGAAGTTGAAATGCGCAATGCAATCACAACTTATTTTCACGAGTTATCCTGAACGGACCGTAAATCTTTGCTTATTTCCACCATTAATTCTGTTATTAGCATCTATTTGTTATAATAGGTACAGTTATTGTATTGAACAAAATCATTCCTCTTTGTCGCATAATTTATATTTAATGCATAGTGATGCACGTTGACTGAATATGAAAGTGCATATGTAGTTGTCTCCTTACTAATATAATCAGTTTCAGAATGTGCATATCTGGTTTCATGATAAAAAGTATTTAATAAATTAATCCAAGCATTACACAACAATAGACATTAAACATTTACTAAAAATAATAAATTTGGCTAGAAATAATATTGCTTTAACATCCTCCCTTAAAAAAAAAAAACAAATTGTATGTTGCAGACAGGATAATTATGTCATTGTTATTTCCTTGTTTAAAACTATAAATTTCATATTTCTTTATTAAATGATTTACATGATGCTTATTCAGTTCATATTTGTAAAATTGAATAGATATTGGTATTTTGAATTCATTGATTAAAGATATTTACTTATATTATAAAGTTTAGTATTTGCATCGTCGCAAATCATTTATAACCTTCTTTGAAAGACTTAGGCGTATGCTCATATTGAATTGTCTGTTGGCTGAATTTAAGTCCAGCAATGAAAAGCTGTGAATTTCAAATCTTTCTGGTATAATAAGTGGTATAATTTGTGCATCTGCCATATGCCTTCTTAATAAGGGTAATGTTTGAAGTCATTGAATGCTCCATTTCTATAATTTGGACTACATGATAAAAGTTGCACTTATTGAATAAATTATATATTGTTTTAACTATTTTTGGTTTTCATTTACTTAGATATTTAGATAGCACTTTTACATTTGGCATCCATCGTCTCCGTATAAATCAGTTCACAAACTAGAACAAGCTGTGGTCCGCATCCCCGAATCTCCAGCAGAATTGTTCCTGCTACAGGTACATGCCTTACCACATTATTCTTCTAAAATAAGCAATATGACATGTCACATATTGAGCACCTGCATTGTGCAAGTGTGATGAACTTCCACTTTTTGACATGGTTTTTATGACTGAAATTCAACCACATCAGTGGTTTCATGGTAGTATCTTTGCCTTGAGTGTTTATTATTTGGCTCAGTGTGTAAATCTGTTGTTTTAGTGTAGAGTACATGTAGGCTCAAAGTTCATATCTCATTAGATCATGTTCTCATCTTGCATTTAATAAGCCACTGGGTGTTAAACAATGGTTGATGCATCAGTTCAACTCAATCTGCAGTGTTCTATGCTTAGTTCGGTTTGATTTATATGTATAAGTGCTATTGTGTAGTACTGTGCTCTTGCACAATACTTAGTTAACCTGTTATATATTTATAGGGTTCATGACGAGTGAGAATGGGATATCGCTTGATATCAACTCGAGTTATTTAATTGCAATATAATAATAAATGAGCCTTGTCCCATGGACAAAATGTTCATCGTCATTACCTTTGAAAGTAATCAATGACATAACAAATAGCCAATGGAAAAATAAAACCCAAAATATTATGAGAAAAAACCCCCTCCCCAAAAAAAAAAAAAACAACAAAATTTTGAAAAATTTGAAATTTTGATAGATCTTGAAAACTGCTCTAATTGTAGATGACTGTTTAAAAACAAATTTCATTGGTTTATTTTGATATTTACAAAATTATGTAGAAAGGCTAATTTGCATCATCACAATTTCCTAGGTAATGAAAGGTTTTAAACCAGCTAAATTAAAAAATGACCTCACATTTTGATAAAGGACATTTTGTAACCAAGAAAAATCCTTGAAATGTACTTTTTCAATATTTTGGCTATGAAAGGAAAGATCGAGTCCCTTATCAAACATTTAATATTTACCAGACTACTATAACACAGTGTTATAGTAGTCTCAGATATTAACAATTTACTCCCACATTGTAGTAAATACTGTGTACGGTAATCCATTTTGTTCCTTGATCACATTCAAAGCAGCCAAAAGTTTTGCTTATTTTCTTTCTTTCAAAGTAGTATTTGTATATCAAACAACTATCAGGTTCTTTAGTCATTAAAGTTAGTAATAGTACTTGTTTTATTTAAAGGAAAATAATCTTAGAATTCAGCATTTATAATGGTGAATTTATGAACCTTGACTTTTGTTTATCTAAGCCTATTTACCTGTTTACAAGGTAAATAATAAAATTCATACAGCCTTACTGGAAATGCAATGACTATTTTTCAAGGACAAGATTCTTTTACATTAGAAGGGTGATGATATACTTTAAAATCTGTAAAGATGCTTTTCTGTTTTACACGCGTGACAGTTACGTATACAGAGTGGAAAAAATGATAGTCTGACATGTCACCATACAATATCAAGATATTCATGGAACAAACAATTTGACTTCTATATCAACATGTCAAAATGAAAAAAATATTGAAAATAAAGTTTATGTTGTCAATCACACTTAAGCCTTACTACCAAGAAACTTCTGTGTAGCTATCAACAAGATAGAGTCATACTTTAGCCGTCAACCAATGGACTTCCGCATGACCATTGTGGTTCAGAGAACCATTGCGATTCATAGTTAAATAATGACTACATACATGTAGTTTGTATTTTCTAATTGTTTAGATAAATAAAATCTTATCAATGATATGCATATTCCATTTCAAAATGATGACATTTACATATAATACGGACGGTAGTTGCTAGTATTCTACTACTAGTACTAGTTTTAGTGCAAGTACACATGTTAGACAAATTTGCGTCATTTGGCTGACCAACCGTTCCCTACAGGGTCTTATTATAGTATGAACAATGATCTAGAGTGTGGAAGGTCATGGGTTTCGAGCTTTGGCTAGTTAAAACCAAAGAGTTGAAAAATTGTATCTTTTGGCCATTAATATTTTTTTTTTGTTTGAATTGTGTCATATTTGTCATATAAGGTTCATGTAGCAGAGTAAATAGCATGTGTTTTTTTATATATATTATATCATTTGCATGTTATTTTTAAATTCAAGTATGTTGAAGTTATGTTCAAGCTGTTGTTAATTTATATGACAGCAACATGTACAAAAATATGGAATCCATTGAACTGTGTGAAGACTGACCCATTATGGTGTACATTTATATGTGCATTCAAGAGGAAATGAGATAATATTTGATATTACTGATACATGAAGTACATGTTATTCTTTTATACTGACTTATATAAGAGCCTATTTTACTTGTTTATTAGATAAAAAGCAAATTATATGTAAAACTGTGTTTGAAGTTGTCAGCCCCTGATGTATAACTTTATTTCATCTCCAGTGCAAACAAACACAATACCCTCCATAAGCATGTTGTTGCAACATTGCCTTAACAATTTATCTTTCAATTATTTTTCCAATATTGACTGTATGTTTTGTGCGCTTTATTCTTGATTACAAATAGATACCTTATGTTTAAAGACATTTTATGATTTCAAATAAAGAAAACCAAAAAAAAAACAGGCATAATAGAAAATAACAGACATATTTTCAAATAAAATAGAAAATAACAGAGGCATGCACAAAGTAACCGTCTTAATTTTATACCTACATGACGTACTGGTATCTATACCAAATTGTACTTAACAAACTCATACTTAATCTTAATATGATTAAGTAGCATTTATATATAAGATTACCTGCAAATCTGTATTACCAAAATTATCATTCATGAAAAAACCAACATACATGTATGGCTATATATTTTTCACATGTATATAAACCTGCATTATATTTAATATTTTATACATTTATTAATTTCAGGTACCAAGAAAAACACTATGAAGCTAAGAAGATATTGCTTCCAGACTGTATCAATGGTTCATTCTGAAAGAAACTTCAACTAAAATGGTTGAAAATTGGAAATTATGAAGATTTAAAATAGTACCTGACATACTTACATGGTGATTTATTCATTTAATTAGGTTTCTACTATCAATAATTATTTTTCTTACACAAATATCAAATATTGTTATATAGGGAGGTAACTCTACTTTTAAGAAAGAAAAGTTTTATATGATATACATGATATATGAGATGAATTATAAACATTTTTTGTATAAAAGATGGGAGATATTTATATTTTTCATTGAGTCAACTAGTTTGAATGAATACATGTGAAGTTAATATTAAAGATATGAAATTAGATAGCTTTCAAGATAGAAGACAAATTGCCTGTAGTTCAACAGCTTTCAATCAATACTTGTTCTTAATATGATTAAGTAGCATTTATATATAAGATTACCTGCAAATCTATATTACCAAAATTATCATTCATGAAAAAAACCAGCATACCTGTATGGCTATATATTTGTTCACATGTAAACCCTGCATTATATTTAATATTTTATGCATTTATTAATTTCAGGTACCAAGAAAAACACTATGAAGCTAAGAAGATATTGCTTCCAGATTGTATCAATGGCTCAATATGAAAAAAAATCATCAACTAAATTGGCTGAAAATTGGAAATTATGAAGATTTAAAAAGTACCTGACATACTTACATGGTGATTTATTCATTCAATTAGGTTTCTTCTATCAATAATCATTTTCTTACACAAATATCAATTATTGTTATATAGGGAGGTAACTCTACTTTTAAGAAAGAAAAGTTTTATATGATATACATGATATATAAGATGAATTATAAACAATTTTTGTATAAAAGATGGGAGACATTTATATTTTTCATTGAGTCAACTAGTTTGAATGAATACATGTGAAGTTAATATTAAAGATATGAAATTGGATAGCTTTCAAGATAGAAGACAAATTGCCTGCAGTTCAACAGCTTTCAATCAATAAGTCAAAATGTGTATGTTAATAAATGATTTTATTGATTTGCTATACACATGTATATATTTAAATGAAATTATTAGTATTAAATTTATCTACTTTATTTTCAATGACAATTACAGACATAGTTCAAATTGAAATTATAATATTAACTGATGATTCTTAATTTAAAATTATTCTGATTATAAATATTTTTGAGGTCAGAAATCATATATACATGTATTGTTTGTATTCAACAAGATAGTATTTTTAACCTAGCTATATCTACATAAAATATCAAATTCAGACCCTCATTTATGCTACATATAAATAGAGATTTAACAATAGGATAGAATACAGAAAGTGCATTCTGTTCTTTTCTTATCTAGGGAAGTAACTCAAACATGTTTAAGTGCAAACATGTTGGATTTGTTTCTTAAATATCCCTGTCAACAAGTTTTTAAAGTTATGATTACAGAACAATTAAGTAATTGTTAGTGATTTACAAAGCTGGGGTGTGGGAATATATGTGTCGTGCATAAACCTAATTGGTGACTATGTATCATTTGTTAGTTGTAAAACATATTTCAATGAAAATAAATGCATTTGCAAATAATTCTTCTTTGAAAAGTTTTATCTTTATTTAGTTTGATGGTATTGTAATTTATTACGTTGTTACACATTTTATCAACCATTATCTTCATAAGATTTCAAATGCAAAACCTCCTTTATGATGAGTAAAAGTATCCCAACTAGAAATAAAACATGTTAACATAGCTTTAGCAATAGAGTAGAATTGATAAAGGACATACTTGACTCTTCTGATGTAGGGAAGTAACTCAAACATTTTTAATTTTATGTAATTATTTAATTTGCGAGTTTTTAGAGTACAATTAAGGAGTTGTATGTGATTTACAATGTAGGGCGTGGAAATATTTGTGTTGTGCATACTCATAGTATAATCTGATGGGTGACTGTATGTGTCATATGTTAGTTATAACAATATATACATCAATGACAGTAAAATTTATTTGCTATGTACTTTTATCTGCATTAAGTTTGATAGTACAAAATGTATTGTAATTGATTAGTTTGCAACATTTTTTATCTAGCATTGTCTACATAAGATATCAAATTTAGAACCTCATTTATGATAAATACAAGTAGCCTAATTCAAAATAATCCATGTAAACATAGCTTTGATATCAAGGACATTCTGAACTTCTCTGATCTAGTGGAAGTAACTCAATGTTTTATAATTGTTTTTATAACCGTTTGGTAAGGGGGATTGTTTGAATATTACATTAAAAATAGACAATGCAAATTCAATAATAATGATAATTAAAGATGCAATACAATTTTAATTCAATAAACAATTATTATATGGCATTACAGTACAAATATCATGGTAATGTTAAAAGTACATAGTTTTGTAGTTATGCTTAAATTCTAATACTGTGTTTGATTTTTAATTGTATTAGGAAGAGCATTCCAAACTTTTGGTCCACTATACGAGAAACTAGACTTATACAACTCTGTATTTGGTTTTGGAATTATAAAATTATCCGAAGACGAAAATTTCGTTTTGTATTTTGGTTTGCAGAAGCTGATAAAACAAGACTTGACAAATATTCTGGAGCTAAACCATTTTAGCCTTTTACATTTGCGCTATAACGCAAATGTTTGCGGAATAACGCAAACATTTACGTTATAATGCAAACCGTTGCAAAATAACGCAAACCTTTACGAATAACGCAAACCTAAGCGAAATAACGCAAACCTTGCATTTGCGAAATAACGCAAACATGTTGATTTCAATTATTCATTAAGTTTTGTATATATTATGATCAAAAACTATATTGGATTTACATTTTACATTTATGAAATTTGAAAGCAGTTTTGTCGGCATTTGCTTGTTCGTCTGTCATTTAATTGCGGTTGTGATTTAGTTAAAGAAGAACCATGAACACAAGTCCAAATCATTATAATAAATATGCATCGGAATAAATGAATACTTGAAGTGCAATTATACATAAATTAAGAATGGGTTTTGTATCAGAAAATTATATGAATTTAACAAGAAACTAGATATGGTATACATGGTATAGGTAATTTTAATTGAAATGCCAAGATTTTGAAATTTTGATTTACGGAAAGTGGTAAAGTAGATAAGAGCAAAAATAATGTCATACAATTTGGAAACTATAAAGTCAAATAGAAAAATGATCTTTCTGCTTTAAAATGAATTATTTAGAAAAAAAAATGTTTTTAACTTTTGATGTAAGAAATCGTTTGTTGAAATCTCAGATTATGATAAAGATTCTTTGCTGAATTTTAATTTCAATCTAGTTAGTTAGCTATTTAAGATGTTTGGGTAGCAATTTGAATGTAGAGAACATAATTATAATAATAAAATATCTTCATCTTATACACTTATTGCAAAAGGGTAGCTTGTTTGGATCTAACCAATTCTACACAATGCACAAACGGGCACTCACTTCAGAAGTATATTTAAATTCGGCTACATTAGCAGGGTAGATTTTTTATTTTCTTCGACATGACTTCAATTTATTCTATTTTCTTTTTATATATATATACATGTATTATCCTGCTCATTATGATCCCATGATATGTACTAAACACTGAAAGCATATTACTTTGCAATGAGTACAAAGGGTGATGAATTTTAATATATGCAACCTCCTCCATTTAAAACAGCTGCATCCCTTGAAACTTAAATAAATAATAAGATAAAACAAATGTTTGAATTATTTCGCAAATGTTTGCGTTATAACGCAAACATAGGAAAAAATATTAACAAAACATTGTGTGGCGCTATTACGCTTCCATAGTTTAATATGATGTCTAAAAATAGTAATTTTGTACGAATTTTTTTATAGAGATTTTGTAGAGGTTATCAGATTTTTAAACCCCTTATTATAAGAAGATAAGAGAGGGAACTCAAAATTTTACTATCTTGTAGATTACACCTACCGGTATATAAAAGGAATCGAATCTAATACTTTTAAAACTTAGAATCATGTGCAAGGTAAAACATGTAAGCTCACCAAAATAATGGTTTTTATGCAGCTTTACGCGAAGGATAATACCGTTAGGTTTAAGTGAAATAAATTTGTAATTAATACATTAATCTGGTCTTTGAAATAAGATCAAATTGGTTCTCCTTGTTAAAGAGGGTAGTATTTGAAAGTCCTGATTACTTGTACAATTTATTCAAAATTCTATAACAATGAGAGTGACTTGTATGTCAAGTACACATAATAATGTCAAATCATTTTCAATATTCTTTCCTTACCAATTTGACTATACGTTTTTATTTTTAATGTAATAAATTTCTGAAAGTGGTACACGAGACACTTTTCTAAATGTATTTACTGTGTTTTTACACATCAGGAAGGTGTATTTTTCTTTTAACTTTTCAGAATTTTCAGTTTCTTATCATGTTTTTGTATTTCAATGTTTACCTCAAATACCGTATAGCGGAGAGTTTTACTTCTTAATGTACTAAAAAAATCAGAAGACATCACAACTGTCCCGCAAATAATGGAATGAATTTAAGGATGTGGTATATTTGCGTCTAAGATGACTATCCAGTAAAGGCAAAACATTAAAATTCAGATAATACAAACCGGTTATCGCTCGGCTTTTAACAGTGAGTAAACCCCGTACCGCATAAAAGATCGTTTTAGCCCTGGAATGACAAATATTAAACGATGGTGGCATTTTCTAAATTTGCAACAATGATATCGTTAGTTTGTGCATGCAAATCTTCAATTACAATACTTGTATCTCCATATTTTCAACATTCCTTTTTGAAGAGCCATAACTGAAACGAATTTCAAATACCATCAGTAACTTAAACAACTCACTCAATTCATTTAAGCCTTGATGAAAAAGATGGAAAAATAATATTTCAAAACAATCATTTATTTTGAGTCCTTTAACTTTGGCAAAAAAAAAACGCTTAATCTGAACGAAATTCAACAATGCTTTGTATCTTTTAATGGTAAAACCATATCAAGCTAATAGATAGACAGGTGGATACATGAAAAACTAAGGTTATAAGCAGAAATTTTCAAAATAGTCTTTAAATAAATCAATCAACTCAAAACTTTACCGATAAATAATAATATCTGAAAAACTGACCATACCTCTAAAACTAAACAATATAAGAATAAGGTCAAAGTCAAATAAACACTACAAGTCAGACATTTGTACCACTGGGAATCTTTTCGTTTTCAGGTTTATGCATAAATCATGCCGTTGATTTTCTCGTTTTGAGGTGTAGACCTTTGCTCCGCATTGAAGGCCGTACGGTGTCTTCTAGTTGCTAGCAAAATCGACATTTGGACTCTTGTAGAGAGTTGTCTCATTGGCATTCTTAACAATTATTCTTAGTTTTACATTTTAACTATATCAATTGAATAGAGCGTCACTGATGAGTCTTTTGTAGGAAAACGTGAGTTTGGAGAATACAGTTATAAGTCTGTATGGTATCTTTTATAAATGTTTTATTATCTGGGAAACAGACTTAACACCGAATCTTAAAATTGGGCAATGAACTATAAACTGAGCTCAAGGTCGGATTAACACTTCTTGTCGGATATGTCAATTAGATATAGCCTATGTCTTATAGTTTCAGAGAAATCAACCTTAATGAGAACTGATCGAAGAATGACGGAAGTTAGAGCAATTTCAGTGTACATTGCCGATCCGACATCTGCATATTATAGTCATCCTATACAACCAACATTGTCCACCCATTGCATTTAGTATCCGATACGAACCTCCAAACTTATTAAGAAAAAATAATAAACCATAAAAATGAGGTAAATTTCAGACGAACCATTCGCGACCATGTACGCCATTCAACCATTTCACATGAAAAATAAGCATTGACTAATGAAACATGAAAATGAGATCAAGGTTAGATGAACCCCGTTCAATATTCGAGTAGAAATAACAAGCATTGCTTACGCTAATTGAAGGTGACCCATTGCTGAAAATGTGTCAGACAAAAAAAAAAAAGAAAAAACAACGAACCATGAAAACATAACATTGACCAATGAACCACGGTCCGTTGAAACCTACCGGTCGGACATGTACGCCCTACAATCAGCCTATTAACGAACGAAACCACAAAATGAAATCAAGCACAATGCAAAATTATGTCATTCAAACATAAGGCATTAGTATATACACAATTTGAATTTTCTCTCAATATGATTTAAGAATAAACTGTTGACTGACATACTAGTATAAAATTCAGAAAAGACAAGCTGATGGACTGCAACGTTTATAACATTGCTTATTAATTCAGTCGCTGGAACATGATCTAGGTACATAAATTAGGCCGTTAGTTTTCTCGTTTGAATTGTTTTACATTTGTCATTTCGGGGCCTTTTCAAGCTGACTATGCAGTATGGGCTTTGCTCATTGTTGAAGGCCGTACGGTGACCTATTGTTGTTAATTTCTGTGTCGTTTGGTCTCTTGTGAAGGGTTGTCTCATTGGCAATCATACCACATCTTCATTTTTACATATAAGGCATGAAAATGATCGACAAACTGAGATGTACAGACAGTAATGTTAGTTTATAGAAAATATCCTTGTTTATTGTAAGTAGTTTCTATCAATCTCACTTAAGCAGAAAACTTAACATCGAAAATAGAGAATGAATTCAAAGTCACCATTTTATGCCGACCTAGGGGCAGGGCAACAGAATAGTCGTGAAACTGATATGTACTGATAGTAATGTAATTTTATAGAAAATCCCGAAACTTAACATTGCTTATCAATTAATAGTGGCTAGACCATGAACCAGGAGTCAAGACTTCAAAATAGTCGTCAAACTGATATGTACAGATAGTAATGCAACTTTATATTAAATAACATTGATCTATCACAAGTAGATCATATCAAACTAATTTAAGCAGAAAATTTAACAATTGTTCTCGCCGGAAAAACAATCCCTAAGTCTAGCTTTCAGCTAGTTTCTTCGCAGGCGAGACACAAACATATCGAAAGATAGTGACGCCGTATTTGCATCCCCACCTTTCGCATTCTGTTACTTTCTTCTCAGGCGATTTTTTCCAAATATAAAGATATATTAATAATGCAACGATCGTCTAAATATTTACGTATACTTATTTTTCACTGAAGCGTACGGTTAATTAAAGCATGATTGGCCTTATCAGCGGAAAATTCAGAACATATTGATCAGTCTTATAAAAACAAATACTCCATGTACTACTCATTTATAGAGAGGAATAAGGTTTGTATTTATTTCAAATATGTAATTGAGTTTCGAAGTTCAAATGGAACCTACAAAATGTGCACATTTTAAAATGGGCATAAAGAAGAATCATCGGACAAACAGCAAATCGGACAAAAGCAACGGCCAAAAGCAAAAGTGTCGGACAAAAGCAAAACTGTCGGACAAAAGCAAAACGGACCGAAAGCAACGGACAAAAAGCAAAAGTGTCGGACGAAAAGCAATATTATCGGACAAAAGCAAAACGGACCGAAAGCAACGGAGAAAAACCAAAGTGTCAGACAAAAAGCAAAATTATCGAACAAAAAGCAAAAGACGGACCGAAAGCACCATATCAATAGTTGTATTGATTTGATTTGATTTTGTTTCTATTTTTATTTTCATAAGCATAATAGATTAAGTTTGGTCGGAGGATTCTGATTGTCATTGCATCATACTAAATTTAATTTATGCATTGAAATCAGGTAATAACATTAACGTTACAAATTTAATTGCACCAGATGCGCATTTCTACAAATACGTCTTTTAGTAATGCTCGATGTTAAAAGTCCAAATTCTAGTTCAAACGTTGAAGACCTGATTAAACCAAAACAAATCAATGTCAAATCCAGACATATTTTCAGAGCTATGCATGATGGAGATTTATTCCATGATTTTAAAATATTTTGAAATTTTATAACAGCCAATGGTTTAGATAAATATTTGTATTTTCATACCAGTACCGATCAACTAGCTACTGGGCTAATGATAACATCGGGACTAACTATCAATCAACAGAGGTATGGACCCAGTGGTAGTAATAACATTAACGATTAAAAAATAATTTGCTTCAGTTCATGTCTTTGCAGTGATAAAACCGATACAATATCCCTGTACTATTAAGTTGTAAATTCTACATAGTCCTCTTTTCGTTACGTCTTTTAACACATTTGTTTAAGGGAAGTGATGGTCCTAAATTCATTTAACACTTAAGAGGAAAGTGATAAACTTGCATTCGTAGAACGCTAAAATGAGTCTTTCTAGTTTAATGCTCTTATGATTACTTATTAATACTTTAAACCTCATCAAATGTATTATAACAGACTCCTCACGTGCATGCATGGAACAGTTTTGATAGTTTAAGTATGTAATATAACTGTTGTATCCAAATGCAGTCAATTTCGACCATTCACTTATAACAAAAGGGTTTGTATTGAACAAATAAAATGTATCACTTAATAAAAGTGTCACTTACCTAAAACCAACAATCATAGTATTGATTTTGTTTTAACAATCAACAAAATGTTATACTGCTTTCCATGAAATAGTGGATTTTAAAGTCCGTTATTTACATACTGGTTTGTTTCCTGGTGCAGATATATCCAGAGGTGCGATTCGGACGCAAGAGGTTTTTACAGCTAAGTTTTCATTTTTTTCCCTTGTTTCTATATTTTACTTAATTTTTACTTTATCGAGGAAGTTTATACCATATACCGTATGTACTTACAACTACACTTTTTTTTGATGGCGTCTTTGCCAAATTTACTATCAACTACAAAAACTGTTGGCGTCTTTGTTAGATTCATCTGTATTTTGTTTGAATTTTTAATCCGTTGTGTTGTATGTTTGTGATGTATGTATACACAGTTTTGGCTGTTGGTCACATAAACCTATCATGTCTGTTTGGAATGCTCACCCACTAAAACGAAACTGTAAACAACTCCCAAACAAGGGGATGTATAGCTAGCAATAAAACCATGTTTAACCCATCTCTATTAGAAAAATGCCTGTACCAAATCAGGAACATGACAGTCGTTTTCCATCGTTTTGTTGGTTGATAAAGTCTATCATTTGATTTTGTGAGTTTTATGAACTTCTCATTTTTAATTTACTTTGGTGTTTTTGTTATACGTTATCATAAATTTAGTGATCACTACCAGTTTAAAGTTGCAGAAAGTTTTTCTGTTTTATAATAACTAAAAGGAGAAGCGAAAGATACCAAAGGGACATTCAAACTAATAGGTTGAAAATAAACTGACAACGCCATGACAAAAAACGGTAAAAAACAAAATACAAACAACAGTTATCAAAACACAATTATTCATTCAAAACAAGATAGATAAATTCCATAGAAAACTAAACACTGCACAACACGAACCCCACTAAAACAGAAAGGTGATCTCAGATGTGCTAGAAGGAAAGCAACACCCGTCGTGTTGTTCATGTAGGTACAAACCCGGTGATAAGTATAATTCGGTAAGTAACATTTGAGGCCAAGAAGTCGGGATTCTGGTTAAGACAATTGGAACATATTTGTCGTTATCTGTGAAAAGATATGCCATAACGGTCAAACAACTGGTGATGGCGTCCGTAAAATTTTTCGAAGGATAATTTCAACTTCACCACCTGGAGTTATTTGATTAAGGGGTAGGCCTTGGGTATGGGAGACAACTCTTAAAAGGAATGGAAGTCATTTGTTCGTTTTAAACTAGCACTCATTGAAACAGTTATCAACCATTTATGTTCCTTTTATTTGGTTATGAGAATGATGAAGGAGCTTCTAAGAAAATTGTAAAATATTCTCACCACCGGGCATTAGATTAAGGAATAAGATCAAATGCGGAGAAAGGTAGAAAATTAACATTCATACCTGAATTGCTTTAAAAATATGTACTGAGGAGTTTTGGAATGAATCTTGAAATCATTTAGGTAAAATCTAGGAAAGTTTTGGAAATATTGATAAAAGGTATTGATTATAAATAAACTCATCATAGATACCAGAATTGAAATTTTGTATTTGCGCCAGACGCGCGTTTCGTCTACAAAAGACTCAACAGTGACGATCGAATCAAAAAGTTAAAAGGCCAAATAAAGTACGAAGTTGAAGAGCATTGAGGCTCAAAATTCCTAAAAGTTTTGCCAAAAACAGCTAAGGTATTTTATACAGTGAATGATACATTTACCCATTTCTCTGACGTCAGTCTGTTGTTCTGACTGTAGATTATTTTTAAGAATCCACTGTCCACTGTGTTTACTTAAGATAACTTTTTATAACTTTAAACTTTTAACTTATTATCTTTTATCCTCTCAAAACGAGTTGCATATGAAGTGTTTGAACTCGTGCATATTTTCATCATGAATCAGTCTTCAGTCAATGCATGATACCCCTATACCACGAGGGCTGATATAAATCAACATTTAAATTATACTCTTAAAGCGCTCAATTGTTAATACATGTCAATAAATAGACCGTAAAATTTTGACAGTAAAACAGAAACAAAATCATTGCTATTATATGAAAATGAAATATATTATACCTCTAAGATTGAAACAATATTTTGGTCGAGAAAAAGTTACGATAAAAATTTCATTGCGGGTACAAGGTTTGAACTTCGTCCTGTTAATATTTACGTGTCGACTTTCGTTACCAACGACTAGACGATCACGGCTATGAACAGCTTGATTATGAATTTATAAAATCAACATAATTATACATCTGTAGCAAAAGCATTTCTGCTTGGGATTCGGATATGAGTATCACATATAATACTAGTTTATTGACAGTATGACGATGAATGCCAAATGTAATAACGCTAAAATAATTTAAACTTAATGAAACTGAAACAGTTTAAACAAAATTAATATATACTTGTTCAAATAAAACCTTAAGCACATAATTTTATTTATTTTGGAAAGCACCATGACAGAGGCTTCATGAATTGGTAGGTATTTAGCAATCACGCTATTTCAGTTTTGAGTTAAGACGACTTTAATATGGTAGCAAGCCCGAAGGATATATAAGACAATTACATGTTGCTACATACTGAACATTAACTGACATATGTATTTACCAATATAAAATCTGGAGCTATAAAGGGAGCTAACACCCAATTTAAGTTATATTAAACTTATGTTAACTTGTCAAATGTCTAAATATAGATGCGAGCCGTGTGGATATAATTATTTCCAGCTATTAAAGAATACAACAGACAAACTACGAAATTATATTTATGAAATTCCGTTGATTTATTTTCAAAACGTAAAATAGACAGTCGTTTTACTAGAAATGGGTTAAGCTAGAGAATTGATAAGAAGTAGTGGATTCGGAAACGATAATCAACTTGCGACTAACGTCGCTCGTTGATTATCGTTTACGAATCCACTACTTCTTATCAATTCTCTAATACGTAATAACATGTTAGTTTTAGTGCTAAGTAATTGGTTGATAGGATGTACTTAACTGTATGTCGTTGGTTTTCAAATACAAACAGCAATATTCTAGAAGATATGATCCGACCATCCATCCTAGTACAAGCTTATACTAACAGATAGTCTTTATTAGTACAAATATATTACTAAGATAGTGACACACTGTCAAAGCATTAAATTTAGCGTCTGCTGACATGGGTATTTTATAGTCTTAGGAGAGAAACCACCATAAAGTATTATAATGTTGATATGTAAATTTGTCCTAAGGGTAATCGTCCCATCCTGAATTTTGCTGCTTTTCCTATAAACATAACTACAGTTAACGTTATCATTGGGAAAATACATTTTCACTTATCCACACAAAAATCATGCAAAGAGAAACTGTAGAAGGTTTTATCGAAAGAAACAAAATTGTCAGAAAATTTTCCTTTTTCTTAAATCTATAAGCTAAATTGTTTGAAGATTTTGTAAATTTCAAACCTTCAAATCAACAAAAATTATGATTTTCAAGGTTTATAAACAATAATTATTTCAGCTATTTTTTGAAGGAATTAAACGAAAAATTCTATTTTGGAAAAGTTTGAAAAATTAATGTGTTATCTAAGTGCGCCAAAATTTTCGGCTTATTAATTAATTTCAAACAATTTATTTCCATTCAAACTACAAATATTATCATGAAATTTCAGATTTAATTTACAATATGTTTCTACTACGCATTTTGATATTCATTGGTATTCCTAATGAAAACATGTGCAAAACACACAATAATATGTGACTAATAGTAATTTAAACCGTTTTAGGGTAACCTAAAACTGGTCATATTCAATATCCCTTAACATCAAATGCAACGGTGAATTTCAACAAGTCTTTGGCAGATGATGCATTGAACCCTACCCTTTCAATGTTGTAAATACAAAAGAAATTAAACGAGAGGAAAATTTTGGTTTCCAAGGCCTATCCCTTAATAGCGTCCTTGTGATCAGCAAGCCTCTATCAAGAACATAATGAAAGAGCTCTGGAATATCGTATCAAGTGGGAGATATTTACTCGATATGTAGGCGCTGCTGGAATGTTGCTTCATAGAAATTGGACAACACGCTTGATTATGATGAAAACGTTATTTTCAAGTTTGAATGTCCATTTGGTATCTTCCGCCTCTCTTTTAATGCTTTTTATGGCTTTTTCTCATTGCTATTTTTAAATAAAAACAACTTGCTGGATTAATTAAATTTTAAAGGGAACGCTTAAAATTAGAAATTAACAAAAATCTGAAGAATAAACATCAATGGATATAGGCAAGTTTAATAAAAACAAAGCAAAAACAAAAACAAAAACAAAAAACATTGTCCTTACTACGAGCACGAGCACATAAATAAAAGTGAAATATTCTTTTCTTAAACTAATATTGTGAAGTGAACTTGTAATTAAAGTAAGGATATCACAATGAGCTTAAGATAATTAGACTTCTTCATAATTAAACTATCTACACCTACAAATGACAACGAAACCCAGAGGTAAAAGAGCGTAAAATGTAAGGGTTTTCTCTAAATCAGTGATTATCGTATGTGACTATTACGTAGTTGTCTGGCTTGAAACAAAATTACCAGAAACATGCATTTCTTCTTTGATTTAAAAGCATATTTTCATTAAAATTCACTTTTACTAGTATTTTGAATCGAGTATTAAGAAAGAAAGTGCCTAAATATTTCATTTTATCTTTTAGACGAATACCCCTATCTTTCTTGATGAAATTTGGAAAATGATAAATACTGTATTTTTGAAATATATGTTTAATCTAACAGTTTTCAATTTTCTATAAACAAGCTAATGTGACTCGTGTTTCTATAATGTCTGTTAACTTTGGCATCAGATGTACTAGTTCTTATCTGTTTTAATTCATCAATTTCATGTTCACCTTAATTTATGTATCTAGTGACAATACGATTATATATTTGGCACTTTTATTCGTCGTATGAGTGATCTGATATGTCTTAAATGGTGTTAACAAAAGGTGGCAATTTTGGTAGATTGTATACCCTAGGAGAACACAGGCTTCTATGAAATATAGCCGCATCAACATAAATTGTTTTGCAAAATGCATATCAACGGTCAATCTGTTTATTATGACGATGACATAACTTGCAGAGGGATAAACCTCAATCCTAGGATACAAACTCCTTTTAATAAGACAGCAAGCTCAAAGATTCCTAATTGTTTTAATCCCGTAAGAAAGTATCTCAACAGTTTATAATTACAGTTAACAATCCAAACTTTGCTGATTGGGTTCCATTATTTTATCATCCAGAACTAGAAATTAAAGAAACAACAAACACGGCAGGCTTCTTACGCCTCATTTTTAGACTTATACCTCGAATTTGACATAAGCGGTCTTCTCAGTACAAGAATCTATGACAAACGAGACGATTTTAATTTTGAAATTATCACTTTCTCCCAGCATAGTAGCAATATACCAACTTCACCTGCATATGGGATATACATTTCCCAACTCATTCGGTATTCAAGAGCTTGTAGCTGCTACTCAGACTTTGTGAACCGTCACCAGTGTCTGAGCAGAAAGTTGATGAACCAGGGTATGTCAAAGAACGTCTCTTTCTTTTTCTGAAAAGTTCATCGGAAGATACCAAGACCTTGTTGATAAATATTCCGTATCAACTTCACAAATAATACACGATGGTCTTGAAGTATAGATTCTAGGTACTGACTTGTTTATCATCTTAATAACGTGTTTTAGTATTCTTTTATTTGTCTTTGTAAATTATTATTTTACTGTTTAGTCTATTTTGGCAATATCCATTTGACGTGGCTCGGTACTTATACATCCCGTCATTGTGTTATTGTGCTATGGTAAATTTTGTATTCTTGTCTTTCGTTTTGCTAATGTGCTTTGTCTATATGCCTTTTGTTTATCTTTGTTGACATATTTGCTTATTTTTATAGTGATTAAGATTATAACACAATGCTGACTGCCTCACCCCTATTTTTGACATTTTACCTATAATATCTGTTTGTTTTGTTCACACATCGTTGTCAATATAAAGGAATTTTGCAACTGTCATACAAGTGAGAGGTTTAGCTAGCTATAAAACTAGGCTTAATTCACCATTTTCTACATAAGAAAATGTTTGTACCAAGTCATGAATATGACAGTTGTTATCCAATCGTTTTATGTGTTTGAGCTTTTGATTTTGCCATTTGCTAATTAGCTCTTCACAGAGAACCTTAATACTACACTGAGACATAATGCTCAATCTAGTGATATACATCGTAAAACCGATTATCAGGTTGTCTGCATATTGATATTGTTAATATCAGCTGCAAAGTCAAAATATGAAGCTTTCGTCGATTGAGAGCAGCGAAAGAGTTAAACAGGCTTCAAATTGTGTCGAGTAGCTGATATTTTACAATATCAATATGATAAAATGGATAATCGGTATTTCGAGGTTTATCACTAGATTGAGCAATATGTCTAAATGTAGTATTAAGGTTCTCTGTATTGTATTTGTATTTTATGCATGATAGAAAGAAGTCTTTTCTTTGTTTCACCAGCAAATCGAACGATGACTTCATAAGTTCTGGGCAAAACTATCAACGTCGGTTTATTTATTATGACATCGGTGATTTGTTCGGGTCAAAGTAATTTAAGCCTGATTAACGTATTTGACGTCACAAAGCCGTGATAATTTTATGAAGAACTGAGCAGAGTGATACAGACAGTTGGAACACCGATAATGGCTTTTGACTTGCTTTGATTTGTCATTTTCGGCCTTTTATTGCTGACCATGCGGTATGTGTTTTACTCATTGTTGAAGGCCGTACGATAACCTATAGTTGTTAATTTCTGTGTCATTTGATCACCCGCTGAGAGTTGTGTTATTGGCAATCATACCACGTCTTCTTTTTATAATTACTTGTATTCTTAAACACTGGTTATTACAAAACAGCATAATGGACCTGCAAGAAGGCATTGTGTATTGCATCTATTAGATTCGCATGTAGAACATATAAGAAGATGTGATGCGAATATTCAGTATGGAGTAAATATTTGTTATTACAAAATGTACATGCATATTTAGATGAAAATAGATCTCTGCTGAATGCTTACAATGTCCCTCTTCCTGTCACTATAGTCGACTCACAACCACGCCCACCACGTCTTAAAATAAACCAGGTGAACAAATCTCGTCATTTGTTGTCTAATTTCATTTCTATTATTTGTTTTGGAGAGTAAGGTATTGAATGCAGTTCATTGATTTGTTTTACTGTTCACAAGTTGTATAATATCTCGACGATTTAAAGCTTAAAATATTTTTAAGACTAATCTGTCCTTTTATGTCTTTTGATTGTTTTAACATTGAATTTCTGTCTCATGTCTAAATACATGTACATGTTTAAAGATATGTATGACATTGTGTAGATTGAAACCCCAATATTAAAACATTTATCTGAATGGACAAAGCTGTTCCGTCATTCTTTCAGAGGCAAATCATATACTAGGATTGTATCATGAACACACGAGTTTCTTAACAATTGAAGGATTTCGAGGTTGTGGACGCTTTATTCTCTCTTCGCGACAAAAATGTTTTGTTACAGCAGACAAAGACTCAAACTGTACGGTTTTAGATGCAAAACTGTGATTCCCACATCTACCCCTACATCCTTCACGAATGAGGATATTTTGTTGGAAATCATTAATGAGTCCTGTTCTCCTTTGTCATAAACTTAGTAAAAGACGACGAAATATCTAGTCTTTTAATGCATATGTAAACTTAACAAAACCCCTTTAAATATTGATATATAGCCGGGTATATGTTCGACTAAACATATTTAACAAGTTCTTACCACCATTTTTAACAATAAAAGATGGCATACAGACATTTTGTGATGAGGTATTTTCAACCTGCAGTCTCAATCTGATGTGGATTCTAAACAAATTCAGAAGACTTCAAAATCTACGATCACAATATTTAATATTTTGTAGTCATACAAAATCTAATGATTTGTAAACACGCTAAACTGCTAGTCTTTATGCTCAAAGGAACGATCGACTACACCGTTTGATTAAACAGCGCTTTGTCTCCAAAATGTAATCGTTAATTCAAATTAATTGTTTCATGTCATGTTTTTAGGTTTTGTGCCTGTATTATATATGTTTGATTTTTGACCTAGATGGATCAATAATCAATTTTTTAACTTAACGTTCATGTCACCGACACCTGGAATCGATTTTTTACTTATGGAATAGTGTGTCATTAAGTAGTTTATGGCAGACTTTACAAATTACTTGCCCTTTTGTTGAAATATGTAATCATCCTTTTGCTATTTGAACAATCAACAAAGGTTATGAAACTAAGGTTCAAACTCCACCATGCAAATGAAAATAATATTTAAAGATTTCTTCTATCCAAAGCACAGTTCTTGGTTTTCCTCATCAGGAACGCTCGATACCAAAAAAAATAAAACTAGGAACAATAAATATTGAGGACTTTAGCATGTTAGGGGCAACAGAGACCACAAGAGAATAGCTAGATCCATCTTAGTTCCGCTTTGCTTGAGGTATTTTGAAACTAAGTTCCTCAATGATTTCTAAATTTATCAACGGAGAATTTAACAGTCCACCAGCAGTAACTACCCAGTGGTAGTAAATGTAAACTTATAGTTTCATCGAAGCAAAATATGACAAAGGTAAGTTTAAATCATTTCAGTGGCGAAATGTTGACTGCTTAGCCGATGATATCATTGGGCACTTGCAGTCTATGATATATAGATTAGTTTATGATTGTTGTTACGATAACAAAGATAGATTTTATTTTTCTTAGCTTTGAGTTTTAACACTACTGTTGCAATCTTATTTTAGATACCAACATGTTTTGTATCTTCTGTTACGTTTTTTTTTTTTTGTACGATAGCATTAAGCTGTAAAATAATAATCATTTTGATAAAATGAAAATATAAGCACATCAGTTGCAAAGGCATTTTATTCAAATAAGAATATAACTTTCTAGTTATTTCAGATGTTTTACTATCCTATTTGGTATTATTTTTCATCGTTTTCACACAAGAACATTCTCTCGTATTGATGACAGTAACCCAAGGACAACAAAGGCACATATAAACCAGTGGTGAAACAACATGATGATCGTTACAATCAGTCATGATTTGCACGCCGTTTCTTGTTTCTATCCTAAAAATACAAATGCAAATAAATTGATATATTTTCAAATAAGCTATTGTAGTTTTTAAACCCCAAACAAATAAATTAGTGATTACTCTCGTGATAGAAAAAGTTGTTTTACTCATTTTTATGTTTTTTTTTTTAATATGCGAATTTACATTGTGTAAGGCCAGTTGCAATACAGCATTGACGGTGTAAGTTATCCATTGACTAACTTATATAATTGATAGATTATATTTACCATTTGACTCAAAATGACTTACAAAAGGTTAAAAAATAAACATTGCTTGTTACCTACAAATTTACCTTCACGTGAATTTATTGATTGGTTTAGTACTTATACTTAAAATGTCAAACAATATTTGTTTTTTTTTTTCAAATTGAATCATGTGTTTATATATGTAGATACATTTAATACTAATTTCATCGATAATAATTGATGTCCAATCTCACAAAAACGAGAGATGTGGAAAATAAGTATATTCCTTTGGCTAATAAATAAACGAGGACATATGTTGAATGGTAAGCAAGAACAATAGACTTTAAAATTGGTACTTTTTCCATGTTTCTCTTTACATATGAAAATTGCCCCAAAACCGACCTGCCAATTTCAAAATCTTTCCGTTATTGTAATTTTATGATTCTACGTTATCTGTATAGCTTTTAATAACACTTGGTTATGAAAATAAGATAAAGTCTAACATAAAGTTAAATGTTACGTCCTTTTGACTGTTGAATATTGTGACCTTCAGAGGTAATTATAATGCATCTCTCCTAGTTGTTCTTTCTGTTTTCAAAACCTTAATTTCTAGAAAGAATTCGTTTCGATTTGATATCTTTAGGAAAAAAATCTCGAGCGTTTAAATTTTAATATCATACAGTATGATTACATAGTTGACTCCGGGTGTTAATCTTGTAATTAAGCATCGCTTAAATTTATCCACATAATTTGAGTTTTTGTTTTTAGATTGAAATTTTAGAATCATATACAAATGTAAGCTAATATTGAAATACAGCAAAGAAATAAAATTTCAGTCCAACTATCATCTTTATTTTAACAAAACAAGATAGTGAAAAAAGACACTATTTGTGTGATTGCAAACATTGCTATTCAGAAACCTTTGACACAAAGCTTAAATACACAATACATAATTATAATTTTAACAGAATACAAATTTTGAAACAGGAAAACTAAATAACCACGGAGATACACAGCGCCAGGTTTTTCTGTTATAAAAGTTTTGAAATTATGTGTCTTAATTTCCAAAATTTAATCGACCAATCAAACAAAGGGACATGTAAGATGTTGGCGTTTGAATCGCAATACAAAAAAAATCGATGCAACCAAACAAAAGTCACCCCTGACAATAATTTTCGCCGATATTGAAGCAGTACTTATAACTTGATTGGATGTGCAAAAGAATACAGCCTAGACGAAGAAATGAGAGTTTTAATCAAGAATTTTGACACAGGGTCAAATGTTTTGCAAACCTGTTAAAGCTGTTTTAGTGTTGAAATTACATTTATCATATGTTTTGATTCATTTAAGACCCTGCCACTGTGTTAATCAACAAGATAAACAGCTTTCATATTTATCTGTAGGAAAAACATAATGTAAATTTATTTTGTGTTATCGATCGAATGTATTTTATACATAAAGTTTACTCATTGTTTATGTGATCATACATTTTCTTGCAAAACTCTTTTCTATTATGAACAGGGCAGGAGGTTTAATAGAAAACTTTAGTCATATTGTGAAGGCATCTTTTATGCTTTAATATGTTAAATCGTTGTTGAGGATAGGCAGTGACAATAGTGGTAAAATTAAACCGTTCTGTAAATTCAGACACTCATTCAATATGAAAGCTGTTTTGCAATTAATGATAAACGATGTAGTGGTCAACTTAAGAAAGAGAATACAATTTGGGATGGTAACCTTTCTTTGCATTCAGTATAAAAATATGTTAAACTTTAAAAGAGCTAAAGATCATTTCTAGCTCATTTCCGGTTTGCCACTAAAATAAAATAACTCAGAAAATGGAAACGGAGAATATAACTGTACTGTATTACTTACTCTGTACACATTTTAAGATGGTTGCAAGAAGTTGCTGAATCTAAACCATAAACTCTCTTCGGTCGTAGTCCTCTGCAGTCACGGGAAAGCGTACCGGCATCCCTTTTAGTACGACTCACTGAAATAATTGAAACAACCAGTTAATCAAATTTCTATTTTAATTTAACCGGACCGAGATCTGTAATCGCCAGTTGTAGTTTTGACTGCGAACTGATATGTGATATACATTGCGTTGATACACACTCATACTTTTATTTTAATGAAGCTGATTAAAGTTATCTTTCAAAGACATTATAACAACTTGACTGATTGTCAGGATTTGTTGTATGTTAAAATGAATGCACACATTCCTTTTGAATCACTTATAAATTTAGTGAAACATATCTATATAACAATAAATTTTCCCACTACTTTGCAAGAGCGATTAAGCAGTCAAGGATTTGTATGCCTTGTATCTTATACCTCTCAATCAGTGGCGGATCCACGACAGGAGTGGACGATCATTTTAGTATGCTACTTTTTATGTTGTGTTTCTTTGGGTTGAACTATCTTTTCGCAGAGTTTCTTCAAGTGTATTCTATTTCAACTACATGTTTTTCTTTTTATCTCTTGTCGTCTATATTAAACTAAATCTCCTTAATTTAAACAGTTATTTCTTTTTAAGATGAACGTTATTATTGTCTTTTAGGATTTGTTTCGCAATTCAATACGTATATTCTATTACACATTTAAAATTTAAAGTAAAATAACAAAACTACCGAACTCCGAGGAAAATTCTAAACGGAAAGTCTCTAAGCAAATGGCAAAATTAAAGGCTCAAACACATCAAACGAAGAGATAACAATTGTCATATTCCTGACTTGTTAACCCACTGTTCAAATAGTATAATTGTCATCCATATAAAGAATAAATACAGCAAATAATATACGTTTCATTTATTCTAAAAGTTGCATTTGAATATTCACCTGTAGAATGTGTCATATTATATACTTCCGCATCCTGTGGTACCTTTTTTCTGTGTACAGAGGGTATTTAAAATGCTGATAAAACTCTTTCAAAGCCTCTCCAAAAGAAATGTCGTCAAGTTCTTCTTCAAGGTCTGCGTAATACAATTCTGTTTCCACTACAGAGTTTGCACTATTTATGGTATTATCACCTTTGTTCTATTTTGAAAAGAAAAAGGTAAAGATTTCTGGTTTATTTAATGAATCACAGACCAACGCACATACGGATAAGAAAAATTGTATATGTATTGTTATGATTGAACAAGAATAAATAACATTAGAACTTTCAAAATTTAAAAAAAATATTTGATTACAAAAATGTATAACATTTATCAATGTATGGGAATATTACTACTGGATATTAAGGTGATCAAACAATTAGAATAGCAATTTACTGAGGTAGTGTGGAAGCATTCCGCCCTCTTTGATTGGAAAATATACATTCTACAAATAATTACTATTATAGGCAAAATAGTTTTGATGTTGTAATTCAAAGGACAATTGTTCGCAAATAAACCGCAAATCATTATTGTAGTCCGGTGGCTTAACTAAACTTTATTTTAGGTATTTACTATATTTTATACATATTCCTTTAAATGGAGGATAAAAAACAACTAATGCTACCGACGAAAAGAAAGAATTTTCAATACAGGCATAAGAAGATAGATATATATGTTTACTATTGCTTATTGGCTTGAATTGTTTTCTGTTCAAAAATGTATGAATGGGGACAAGGATAGAGACCGGAAATATTACTTTGATGATTACCATCTAAAGCTTTTGCTGCCTTACAAATATAACGTAAACAATAATTATGATTATAAAAGCTCAAATTATATACCCAGCTGTGAATAAACGCCTCTGTTACTTGACCAGCATCTATTGCAGTTTTCCTATCTATGTCCCTTAGTCTACATTGATTTATGGAAGGAGACATTTCAGCTGCTGACCCTGTAACGATAAAATAAAATTTCAAAAGATAATCTTAAGTTTCGTAAGAATATAGTGTTGACTTATTCCGGCATCTCGGAGTACCATGAACCTCAAATTATAGGTCCAGGTGTTTTATTTAAATATATTAAAATAAGTTTTACGGACACGACCATGGTTTGATTGGCCAGTATGGAAGAATTGTATATGGCCATGGATAGTTTCCATTTTCTTTTGTTGCCTGAACACTGTCATCCGTACCTGGAATTTATCACCGAATTTGTACTTGCAATGTTCAGCACGACGGTACACTTCAGAGCACCTGTGTTCACCCTCAGTTCTTGGTCACATTTTCCTTTGACCATGGTGCTGTATGCTTTTCTTCGACTGGAGAATTTAGATCGCTCTTAGTCACGTCATTAAAACTTTATAAAACGTCACCAGTGTCTGAGAAAAAAGTTGATGAACCAGGGTTATGTCAAAGAACGTCTCGTCCTTTTCTAAATAAAAATCACCGGCAGATACCAAGACCTTTTGATAAATATTCCGTATCAACTTCACAAATAAAACATGATGTTTTTGAAGGATAAGTTCTAGAAACTGATTTTTCATCTTAATTACGTGTTATAGGGTTCTTTTATTTGTCTTTGTAAATTATTCACCTTTACTGTTTAGTCTATTTTGGTAATATCCTTTTAGCGTGGCTCGGTAATTATAAATCCCGCCATTGTGTTATTGTGCTATGGTCATTTTTGTATTATTGTCTTTCATTTTGCTGAGGTGCCTTGTTTATATGCAATTTGCTTTTCTTTGTTGACATATTTGTTTGTTTTATAGTGATTAAGATTATAACGCAATGTTGACTGTTGTACCCTATTTGTTTGACATTTTACCTATCATATCCGTTTGTTATGTTCACACATTGTTGTCAATATAATGGAATGTTATATGACTGTCACACAAGTTTGGGGTTTAGCTAGCTATAAAACCAGGTTTAATTCACCATTTTCTACATAAGGAAATGCTTGTACCATGTCAGGAATATGACAGTTTTTTCCATTCGTTTGATGTATTTTAGCTTTTCATTTTGCCATTTGATCAGGGACTTTCCGTATTGAATTTTCCTTGGAGTTTGGTATTTTGTTATTTTACTTTTTGCTTGTGGCCTTTGGCCCTTTGCATGTTTGGACTCTGTGTTTTCTTCAAATAACGGATTTTGAATTGACCCTTAGTAATTTCTCATACGTTTTCATTAAACCAAATTCGATTATCATAAGTGCCACGAGTTATATACACTGGCTTTGTCTGAGAAGTACAAGACTTCCGCTAATGAAGTGGGCTTTGTGGGACATATATGCTTCATGCCTTCTCTCTATCCTTATGTAGTAGTTTAATATTGTTAATAACAGTTAATTTAAATGACTATCATTAAAGGGAATTTTATTTTAAATCATCAAATGATTATAACTTTTATTATGAATACATACTTTTATTATTGATTTGAATATCTAAAGACTTTGGTTTACAAGGTAGGAGGAGGGCTTACAGACAAAATTAAGTTTACTAAACGAATGGACGGAAAAATCGCCTATTTTGTGATGCATCAAATCCAAATTATAGTTTCTTTTATTTTCCGAAAGCATGTAATACGCGCCCTCTTATCATTTATAATACCAACGTTTTTCCTTTTGTTCCAGCTATGTTCAAATAATAGTCCTTTAAATACTCCCGTAAAACCATTTTACTGATCACAAGCTTTTTAATTATTGTATGCAAGACGACTGGTCCAGGAATGGAACGGGATCTTATTATCCGAAGGAGCACCTGATATCATACCAAGTTTACAGAGGTTCGTTCTGGTCAGTAGTTTTCTATGTAATGTTTTGTACTGTTGTTTGTCTTTCCTTTGTTTTCTTTTTGACCATGCTATGTACTGTGTTTCTTCGACGCATGGCTTTTAATTGTCGCCTTAGTATTTTGGTCTATTTCTTTTGAAAGAGGCATGTTATGTCTGACAGTGACATTATAAGATGTTACAAATTACAAAGGTGATATGGTCATTCAATTTCAACAATAATTTCGATAAAATATTAGTTCAAAATAACATAACGTTTTGAATATTAAACTACTTCGAAAGAATTCTTTATACGTATTGGTGTAATTAAGCAATAATTTGGTGATACAATAGCATGTCGTTACAAACCTGAAGGAAATCTTGAATTTGGTATGATTCCATAACATTGTTGTGTGCTGGAGTATGAATTTTCACTACATTCTTTTCTAGATCCGTTTCTATGTTTTCAAAATATCTGGCTTTCCTTCAATTATTTCATAATCAAATTTCTAAAAATAATCATTTTTTACTAATTAAAAAAAAAAGAAAAAATGAAATTTTACAAATATCATTCAAATTATATAAATGACGTAAGATTGGGTAATAGCAAATGCAGCATAAACCAAAGCAAGTTAAATTTAGACCAAACGATCCACATGCATGTAGAGGTTAATCAGAAAAAGGCATATATTAAAATTCAGCACTGTGGACCTGTCAAATCAATGTTTATAATCAGAAGTTTCCCATTCCGAAACATGGGTTGTATCTATAATGCGTACAGGGTCATGCATATAAAAATACAGAATTTATATAGTCAGAATTATGTAAAACTATCAGGTTGGATGAACAGCATGTACATGTATGTTTAATAAGGGTCATCCTCGTTATATATTAAGTTGTGAGTGTATTTTCATCAATTAATTTAAAATAAGTAGACCAAAAGCGCATCCGCATACATTTGGCAAAATAATCACATTCGACATTTATTTATGACACATGGTCATGTTATCGACACAATTAATTCATAGATGGAGTTTTGTATAAAACATTTATAATACACTCATTTGCAATGCATTGACAAAAAAGATTGAAATTCCATACTTCAGGAATGAACAATAAATCAATTATATCATGTGTTACATTTATCTAATCTCTGACAAAGAAATAAACATACCATATCCATAAAAGCCGTGACAACAGACAGGAGTAAAGCATTAATCAGAATCATCCTTATTTGGCCCATTGTTTTGGTAAAGTTGATTTCTATAAAAAAAAAAAAAAAACATTTACAAAACAAATGTTAATGTTAATTAAGTCGTAATTATATTACTATTCAGTATTCAAAACGAGTACCCTTTCAATTTAATTAATAAAACCTTTCTATTGGCAAAACAATCATCATAGTAATAAGGAATATTACATTGGTTACAACGAATTGCTGAGATTTGTGCTATATTTGAATTCTTAGATTTGTTATTATATAACTATTCTAAGAAATTTATTGTTTTAACTTGGGTGGCTATCAAACAGTAATAAACACATTAACGGTATCAATTTTACTGCATTAATGCGCATTTCAACAATTAATGTCTCTTCATGACGATCAATGCCAAAATATTTGAAAATCTGAAAGATTATACAAACGCTGAAGAGCTCAAATAAATTTAAGAAAGGAACATAAATCATACCAAACAAAATCAGGGCCCTGCAGGAAAGTTTGACGCTGATACTTTGAAGACCTGATTAACAAAGCAATCAATAAATTCCTTATAACATTCAATACTTTAATTCAAATAAAGCTCTAAAGATTTGTTTTATGGAAAAAACAAATGGATATTTACATAGTTATTTTGTTAATTTCTCGAAGTTGACCAATGATCAATATGTTGAGATATAACTTATAAATATTACATGTGATGCAACTTATAAATATTATATGTGATAAAACTATCCAATTTATTCATCAACTGAACAACTTTAGTAAATGTAATTTAAGTATTCAAAATTGCTTACCTTTTGCTGTCTTTCCACAACTGCATTATAGACGAAGCTCTATCACTTTTATACTTACCGTCAAGGATGCAAAGGAGTTTTCCTTAATCCACTTGTTATTAGCCACGTAAGCCTGTATCAATATCTGGACATTGTTTAAAGTGAATTCAATGTGTCTTAAAGAGATTTTAATCAGAAAGATTCATCTTTAGTGTTCTAGGAATTCAAGTTCATCACTTATCTCTTAAGTGTTCAACGGATTCAAGCACATCACTCCTCCGTAAACAAAAGTACACTTTCAAATAACGTTAGCTGTTAATCATTTATTAGATGCAAACGCGATAGCGAACGAACTTTAAATGTAAAATTATTTCTTTAATGTAATAAATCCAATTTTACGTCAAAGCTTTATTGAAAAAATGTCATTTCACTGATATTTAAATAATACATGCCATCTGAAAACAACTCAAGGGTTTTACATATTGATCAACCTTAACTCAAACTAACTAAATCGATGAAATGCAAATGATAATCATCCAAAGATGAATTTCTAAATCGACCACAATACATTGATATTATGTTGTTTTATATACTTTTAATATTGTGTTGAAAAGATTACTTTTATAATAATCTATTCACTAGCCATCATGATAAGTTAAAACTATGACCTTTTATTTGTTTATTACTTTTATCTGCTATATACATTTAAAGCAAAATAAGATCACATAGCTAAATATTACCATTGCCATGGTTCTGTTTTATCTATATTCAAAATTAGATAGATGTTTGTTTGTTTTGTGTGCACCTTTTTAGTTTTATTAACATTTGAAAGCATTGACCGAAGCACATTTAGTATGGATGTGTATAATAATAAATTTATGTAAACAAGTACGGAAACCAATTAATTACAAACACGATAGTGTAACACTTTCCATGGAAAGTTTTAATTTAATTTACATAGAAATCGATAGAATGTGTTTCCGGTAAATGTGGAGGTGTCCAATAACAAGTACGTCTTAAAATAGTTGACCAACCTAAATCATGTGAAATTCATATCAGATGTGATTATTGATACAAATAAAATTATAAATATGCTATTGTTTTGTTTGTGCAATTTGAATAATATACTTCTGGTACACTCAACACCAACGTTTAAACAGCCTTAAATGTAGAACATTAGAGAGCTTTAAAAGTCACCATGTCAACCTCAACACACTTCGACAATTATCTTTAACAAAGAATCAACTTTTGAATATTATAATTTTGGTATATTTTATGTACAGATATATAGTATCGCAAAACGACGAAAACAAAAATAAGCCAACAAAACACAACATAGGAAACTAAAGACTGAGCAACACGATCACAGCCAAAAACCGGGCTGATTACAGCCAAAACAAAGAATTTCACCGTTATAAAAAAACTAACCAATGAGTAGTAGTGTAACCTCAGTCTCTATTAATTTTTGATTTACTAGTTAGTTTGAGTTAATGTTGATCAATGTCATTTGTTTATGTAAACCCTTGAGTTGTTTTCAGATAGCATGTATTATCTAAATATCAATGAAATGGTTTGTTTTTTATAAATCTTTGACGTAAAATTGGATTAATAACAGTAAAGAAATAATGTTCTAGTAAAATTTCGGTCACTATCACGTTTGCATCTAATAAATGATTAACAGCTAACATTATTTTAAAGGGTACTTTTGTTTACGGAGGAGTGATGTGCTTGAATCCGTTGAACACTTAAGAGATAAGTGATGAACTTGAATTTCTAGAACACTAAAGATGAATCTTTCTGATTAAAATCTCCTTAAGACACATTGAATTCACTTTAAACAATATCCAGATATTGATACAGGCTTACGTGGCTAATAACAAGTGGATTAAGGAAAACTCCTTTGCATCCTTGACAGTTAGTATAAAAGTGATGGAGTTTCGTCTATAATGCAGTTGTGGAAAGACAGCAAAAGGTAAGCAATTTTGAATACTTAAATTACATTTACTAGAGTTGTTCAGTTGATGAATAAATTGGATAGTTTTATCACATTTAATATTTATTAGTTATATCTCAACATAATGGTCATTGGTAAACTTCATGAAATTAACAATTTCACAAATAAACTTGTTTGTTTTAATGTTGTGAGCATTAAATGTTATTATGACAAAATAACTAGGTAAATATCCATTTTTACCATAAAAGAAATCTTTCGAGATTTTATTTGAATTAATGTATTGAAGGTTATAAGGCATTTATCGATTTGTTAATTCGGACTTCAAAATATCAGCGTCAAACTTTACTGCAGGGACCTGATTTTTACTTCGTTTGGGATTACTTATGGTCCTTTTATTAATTTTATAAGCTCTTCAACGTTTGTATAATGTTTTGGATTTTCAGATATTTTGGCCCCGATCATCAGTGAAGAGACATTAATTGTTGAAATGCGCATCAGTGCAGTACAATTGATTACGTTAATCTTATTATTTACTCTGTTTGATAGCTTGCCAAGTTAAAATGATAAATTTCTTAAAATAATCATATAATAACAAATCCAAAATTTAGATATAGAAAAATATTCAACGAGTGACCAAACAACACATTATTTTACGAATACCCTTAGCACATGTGTTTATTATCAGTGTTGTTAGGTAACGAGTTGAACATTTTTGATATTTTAATTATTTGGTCAATTCTTCTTTTATTACATCGACCTTTTACTGTAAATCAAGTTAAAATGAAAGGACTTATATCTTTTCTGCGCATTCTCAATAGTTTTGATGCAACGTCATCCGTAGCGTCTTGACAACGCTAATTATTGTATGACATCAGTGGAATGAATTAAAAAACAAAAGGTTTTTATTTCACTGGGAAATCTCAGCAATTTGTTGCAACCTATGTAATACTCATTATTACTATGATGATTATTTACCAATAGAAAGGTTTTATTAATTCAATTGAAAGGGTACTCATTTTGATTACTGAATAGTAATATAATTACGACTTAATTAACATTATCATTTGTTTTTGTAAATGTTTTTTTACAGAAATCAACTTTACCAAAACAATGGGCCAAATAAGGATGATTCTGATTAATGCTTTACTCCTGTCTGTTGTCACGGCTTTTATGGATATGGTATTTTATTTCTTTGTCAGAGATTAGATAAATGTAACACATGATATAATTGATTTATTGTACATTCCTGAAGTATGGAATTTCAATCTTTTTTGTCAATGCATTGCAAATGAGTGTATTATAACTGTTTTATACAAAACTCCATCTATGAATTAATTGTGTCGATAACATGACCATGTGTCATTAATAAATGTCGAATGTGATTATTTTGCGAAATGTATGCGGATGCGCTTTTGGTCTACTTATTTTGAATTTATTGATGAAAATACACTCACAACTTAATATATAACGATGATGACCCCTTTTAAACATACATGTACATGCTGTTCATCCAACCTGATAGTTTTACATAATTCTGACTATATAAATTCTGTATTTCACATGCATGACCCTGTACGCATTAAAGATACAACCCATGTTTCGGAATGGGAAACTTCTAATGATAAACAATGATTTGACAGGTCCACAGTGCTGAATTTTAATATTTATGCCTTTTTCTGATTTACCCTCTACATGTATGTGGATCGTTTGGTCTAAATTTAACTTGCTTTGGTTTATGCTGCATTTGCTTTTACCCAATCTTACGTAATTTATATAATTTGAATGATATTTGTAAAATTTCTTTTTTTTTTTTTTTTTTTAATTAGTAAAAATGATTATTTTTTAGAAATTTGATTATGAAATAATTGAAGGAAAGCTAGATATTTTGAAAACATAGAAACGGATCTAGAAAAGAATGTAGTGAAAATTCATACTCCAGCACACAACAATGTTATGGAATCATACCAAATTCAAGATTTCCTTCAGGTTTGTAACGACATGCTATTGTATCACCAAATTATTGCTTAATTACACCAATACGTATAAAGAATTCTTTCGAAGTAGTTTAATATTCAAAAACTTTATGTTATTTTGAACTAATATTTTATCGAAATAAATTGTTGAAATTGAATGACCATATCACCTTTGTAATTTATAACATCTTATAATGTCATTGTCAGACATAACATGCCTCTTTCAAAAGAAATAGACCAAAAATATTAAGGCGACAATTAAAAGTCATGCGTCGAAGAAACACAGTACATAGCATGGTCAAAAGAAAACAAAGGAAAGACAAACAACAGCACATACCATGGTCAAAAAGAAAAATAGGAAAGACAAACAACAGTACAAAACATTACATAGAAAACTACTGACCAGAACGAACCTCTGAAAACTTGGTATGATATCAGGTGCTCCCTTCGAATAATAAGATCCCGTTCCATTCCTGGAACCAGTCGTCTTGCATACAATAATAAAAAGCTTTTGATCAGTAAAAATGGTTTTACGGGAGTATTTGAAGGACTATTATTTGAACATAGCTGGAACAAAGGAAAAATGTTGGTATTATAAATGATAAGAGGGCGCGTATTACATACTTTCAGAAAATAAAAGAAACTATAATTTGGATTTGATGCATCACAAAATAGGCGAATTTTCCGTCCATTCGTTTAGTAAACTTAATTTTGTCTGTAAGCCCTCCTGCTACCTTGTAAACCAAAGTCTTTAGATATTCAAATCAATAATAAAAGTATGTATTCATAATAAAGTTATAATCATTTGATGATTTAAAATAAAATTCCTTTAATGATAGTCATTTAAATTAACTGTTATTTCATACACAAGGATAGAGAGAAGGCATGGTGCATATATGTCTCACAAAGCCCACTTCATTATCGGTAATCTGTTACTTCTCAGACAAAGCCAGTGTATATAACTCGTGACACTTATGATAATCGAATTTGGTTTAATGAAAACGTATGAGAAATTACTAAGGGTCAATTCAAAATCCGTTGTTTGAAGAAAACATAGAGTCCAAACATGCCAAAGGCCAAAGGCCACAAGCAAAAGTAAAATAACAAAATACCAAACTCAAGGAAAATTCAATACGGAAAGTCCCTGATCAAATGGCAAAATGAAAACTAAAATACATCAAACGAATGGAAAACAACTGTCATATTCCTGACTTGGTACAGGCATTTCCTTATGTGAAAATGGTGAATTAAACCTGGTTTTATAGCTAGCTAGACCTCAAACCTGTATAACAGTCGTATAACATTCCATTATATTGACAACAATGTGTGAACATAACAAACGGATATGATAGGTAAAATGTCAAAAAATAGGGTACAACAGTCAACATTGCGTTATAATCTTAATCACTATAAAACAAACAAATATGTCAACAAAGAAAAGCAAATTTGCATATAAACAAGGCACCTCAGCAAAAATGAAAGACAATAATACAAAAATGACCATGATAGCACAAAAGCACAATGGCGGGATTTATAAGCACCGAGCCACGCTAAAAGATATTACCAAAAATAGACTAAACAGTAAAGGTGAATAATTTACAAAGACAAATAAAAGAACCCTATAACACGCAATTAAGATGATAAAAACATCAGTTTCTAGAACCTATACTTCAAAAATATTATGTTTTCTTTGTGAAGTTGATACGGAATATTTATCAAAAGGTCTTGGTATCTGCCGGTGATTTTTATTTAGAAAAGGACGAGACGTTCTTTGACATAACCCTGGTTCATCAACTTTTTCTCAGACACTGGTGACGTTTTATAAAGTTTTAATGACGTGACTAAGAGCGATCTAAATTCTCCAGTCGAAGAAAAGCATACAGCACCATGGTCAAAGGAAAATGTGACCAAGAACTGAGGGTGAACACAGGTGCTCTGGAAGTGTACCGTCGTGCTGAACATTGCAAGTACAAATTCGGTGATAAATTCCAGGTACGGATGACAGTGTTCAGGCAACAAAGAAAATGGAAACTATCCATGGCCATATACAATTCTTCCATACTGGCCAATCAAACCATGGTCGTGTCCGTAAAACTTATTTTAATATATTTAAATAAAACACCTGGACCTATAATTTGAGGTTCATGGTACTCCAAGATGCCGGAATAAGTCAACACTATATTCTTACGAAACTTAAGATTATCTTTTGAAATTGTATTTTATCGTTACAGGGTCAGCAGCTGAAATGTCTCCTTCCATAAATCAATGTAGACTAAGGGACATAGATAGGAAAACTGCAATAGATGCTGGTCAAGTAACAGAGGCGTTTATTCACACCTGGGTATATAATTTGAGCTTATATAATCATAATTATTGTTTACGTTATATTTGTAAGGCAGCAAAAGCTTTAGATGGTAATCATCAAAGTAATATTTCCGGTCTCTCTATCCTTGTCCCCATTCATACATTTTTGAACAGAAAACAATTCAAGCCAATAAGCAATAGTAAACATATATCTATCTTCCTATGCCTGTATTGAAAATTCTTTCTTTTCGTCGGTAGCATTAGTTGTTTTTATCCTCCATTTAAAGGAATATGTATAAAATATAGTAAATACCTAAAATAAAGTTTAGTGAAGTCACCGGACTACAATAATGATTTGCGGTTTATTTGCGAACAATTGTCCTTTGAATTACAACATCAAAACTATTTTGCCTATAATAGTAATTATTTGTAGAATGTATATTTTCCAATCAAAGAGGGCGGAATGCTTCCACACTACCTCAGTAAATTGCTATTCTAATTGTTTGATCACCTTAATATCCAGTAGTAATATTCCCATACATTGATAAATGTTATACATTTTTCTAATCAAATATTTTTTTAAATTTGAAAGTTCTAATGTTATTAATTCTTGTTCAATCATAACAATACATATATAATTTTTCTTATCCGTATGTGCGTTGGTCTGTGATTCATCAAATAAACCAGAAATCTTTACCTTTTCTTTTCAAAATAGAACAAAGGTGATAATACCATAAATAGTGCAAACTCTGTAGTGGAAACAGAATTGTATTACGCAGACCTTGAAGAAGAACTTGACGACATTTCTTTTGGAGAGGCTTTGAAAGAGTTTTATCAGCATTTTAAATACCCTCTGTACACAGAAAAAAGGTACCACAGGATGCGGAAGTATATAATATGACACATTCTACAGGTGAATATTCAAATGCAACTTTTAGAATAAATGAAACGTATATTATTTGCTGTATTTATTCTTTATATGGATGACAATTATACTATTTGAACAGTGGGTTAACAAGTCAGGAATATGACAATTGTTATCTCTTCGTTTGATGTGTTTGAGCCTTTAATTTTGCCATTTGCTTAGAGACTTTCCGTTTAGAATTTTCCTCGGAGTTCGGTAGTTTTGTTATTTTACTTTAAATTTTAAATGTGTAATAGAATATACGTATTGAATTGCGAAACAAATCCTAAACGACAATAATAACGTTCATCTTAAAAAGAAATAACTGTTTAAATTAAGGAGATTTAGTTTAATATAGACGACAAGAGATAAAAAGAAAAAATGTAGTTGAAATAGAATACACTTGAAGAAACTCTGCGAAAAGATAGTTCAACCCAAAGAAACACAACATAAAAAGTAGCATACTAAAATGATCGTCCACTCCCTGTCGTGGATCCGCCACTGATTGAGAGGTATAAGATACAAGGCATACAAATCCTTGACTGCTTAATCTCTCTTGCAAAGTAGTGGGAAAATTTATTGTTATATAGATATGTTTCACTAAATTTAGAAGTGATTCAAAAGGAATGTGTGCATTCATTTTAACATACAACAAATCCCTGACGATCAGTCAAGTTGTTATAATGTCTTTTGAAAGATAACTTTAATCAGCTTCATTAAAATAAAAGTATGAGTGTGTATCAACGCAATGTATATCACATATCAGTTCGCAGTCAAAACTACAACTGGCGATTACAGATCTCGGTCCGGTTAAATTAAAATAGAAATTTGATTAACTGGTTGTTTCAATTATTTCAGTGAGTCGTACTAAAAGGGATGCCGGTACGCTTTCCCGTGACTGCAGAGGACTACAACCGAAGAGAGTTTATGGTTTAGATTCAGCAACTTCTTGCAACCATCTTAAAATGTGTACAGAGTAAGTAATACAGTACAGTTATATTCTCCGTTTCCATTTTCTGAGTTATTTTATTTTAGTGGCAAACCGGAAATGAGCTAGAAATGATCTTTAGCTCTTTTAAAGTTTAACATATTTTTATACTGAATGCAAAGAAAGGTTACCATCCCAAATTGTATTCTCTTTCTTAAGTTCACCACTACATCGTTTATCATTAATTGCAAAACAGCTTTCATATTGAATGAGTGTCTGAATTTACAGAACGGTTTAATTTTACCACTATTGTCACTGCCTATCCTCAACAACGATTTAACATATTAAAGCATAAAAGATGCCTTCACAATATGACTAAAGTTTTCTATTAAACCTCCTGCCCTGTTCATAATAGAAAAGAGTTTTGCAAGAAAATGTATGATCACATAAACAATGAGTAAACTTTTATGTATAAAATACATTCGATCGATAACACAAAATAAATTTACGTTATGTTTTTCCTACAGATAAATATGAAAGCTGTTTATCTTGTTGATTAACACAGTGGCAGGGTCTTAAAGGAATCAAAACATATGATAAATGTAATTTCAACACTAAAACAGCTTTAACAGGTTTGCAAAACATTTGACCCCTGTGTCAAAATTCTTGATTAAAACTCTCATTTCTTCGTCTAGGCTGTATTATTTTGCACATCCAATCAAGTTATAAGTACTGCTTCAATATCGGCGAAA
The DNA here is from genome assembly GCA_017311375.1 of Mytilus coruscus. Lineage (NCBI taxonomy): Eukaryota > Metazoa > Mollusca > Bivalvia > Mytilida > Mytilidae > Mytilus > Mytilus coruscus. The sequence continues at coordinate 81,040,892 of CM029603.1, read as the reverse complement.
ATTATTGTCAGGGTGACTTTTGTTTGGTTGCATCGATTTTTTTGTTTTGTATTGCGATTCAAACGCCAACATCTTACATGTCCCTTTGTTTGATTGGTCGATTAAATTTTGGAAATTAAGACACATAATTTCAAAACTTTTATAACAGAAAAACCTGGCGCTGTGTATCTCCGTGGTTATTTAGTTTTCCTGTTTCAAAATTTGTATTCTGTTAAAATTATAATTATGTATTGTGTATTTAAGCTTTGTGTCAAAGGTTTCTGAATAGCAATGTTTGCAATCACACAAATAGTGTCTTTTTTCACTATCTTGTTTTGTTAAAATAAAGATGATAGTTGGACTGAAATTTTATTTCTTTGCTGTATTTCAATATTAGCTTACATTTGTATATGATTCTAAAATTTCAATTTAAAAACAAAAACTCAAATTATGTGGATAAATTTAACGATGCTTAATTACAAGATTAACACCCGGAGTCAACTATGTAATCATACTGTATGATATTAAAATTTAAACGCTCGAGATTTTTTTCCTAAAGATATCAAATCGAAACGAATTCTTTCTAGAAATTAAGGTTTTGAAAACAGAAAGAACAACTAGGAGAGATGCATTATAATTATCTCTGAAGGTCACAATATTCAACAGTCAAAAGGACGTAAAATTTAACTTTATGTTAGACTTTATCTTATTTTCATAACCAAGTGTTATTTAAAAGCTATACAGATAACGTAGAATCATAAAATTACAATAACGGAAAGATTTTGAAATTGGCAGGTCGGTTTTGGCAATTTTCATATGTAAAGAGAAACATGGAAAAAGTACCAATTTTAAAGTCTATTGTTCTTGCTTACCCTTCAACATATGTCCTCGTTTATTTATTAGCCAAAGGAATATACTTATTTTCCACATCTCGTTTTTGTGAGATTGGACATCAATTATTATCGATGAAATTAGTATTAAATGTATCTACATATATAAACACATGATTCAATTTGAAAAAAAAACAAATATTGTTTGACATTTTAAGTATAAGTACTAAACCAATCAATAAATTCACGTGAAGGTAAATTTGTAGGTAACAAGCAATGTTTATTTTTTAACCTTTTGTAAGTCATTTTGAGTCAAATGGTAAATATAATCTATCAATCATATAAGTTAGTCAATGGATAACTTACACCGTCAATGCTGTATTGCAACTGGCCTTACACAATGTAAATTCGCATATTAAAAAAAAAACATAAAAATGAGTAAAACAACTTTTCTATCACGAGAGTAATCACTAATTTATTTGTTTGGGGTTTAAAACTACAATAGCTTATTTGAAAATATATCAATTTATTTGCATTTGTATTTTTAGGATAGAAACAAGAAACGGCGTGCAAATCATGACTGATTGTAACGATCATCATGTTGTTTCACCACTGGTTTATATGTGCCTGTGTTGTCCTTGGGTTACTGTCATCAATACGAGAGAATGTTCTTGTGTGAAAACGATGAAAAATAATACCAAATAGGATAGTAAATCAACTGAAATAACTAGAAAGTTATATTCTTATCTGAATAAAATGCCTTTGCAACTGATGTGCTTATATTTTCATTTTATCAAAATGATTATTATTTTACAGCTTAATGCTATCGTACAAAAACAAACGTAACAGAAGATACAAAACATGTTGGTATCTAAAATAAGATTGCAACAGTAGTGTTAAAACTCAAAGCTAAGAACAACAAAATCTATCTTTGTTATCGTAACAACAATCATAAACTAATCTATATATCATAGACTGCAAGTGCCCAATGATATCATCGGCTAAGCAGTCAACATTTCGCCACTGAAATGATTTAAACTTACCTTTGTCATATTTTGCTTCGATGAAACTATAAGTTTACATTTACTACCACTGGGTAGTTACTGCTGGTGGACTGTTTAATTCTCCGTTGATAAATTTAGAAATCATTGAGGAACTTAGTTTCAAAATACCTCAAGCAAAGCGGAACTAAGATGGATCTAGCTATTCTCTTGTGGTCTCTTTTGCCCTAAACATGCTAAAGTTCTCAATATTTATTGTTCCTAGTTTTATTTTTTTTGGTATCGAGCGTTCCTGATGAGGAAAACCAAGAACTGTGCTTTGGATAGAAGAAATCTTTTAAATATTATTTTCATTTGCATGGTGGAGTTTGAACCTTAGTTTCATAACCTTTGTTGATTGTTCAAATAGCAAAAGGATGATTACATATTTCAACAAAAGGGCAAGTAATTTGTAAAGTCTGCCATAAACTACTTAATGACACACTATTCCATAAGTAAAAAATCGATTCCAGGTGTCGGTGACATGAACGTTAAGTTAAAAATTGATTATTGATCCATCTAGGTCAAAAATCAAACATATATAATACAGGCACAAAACCTAAAATATAAAAAGAAGATGTGGCATGACTGCCAATGAGACAACTGTCCACAAGAGACCAAAATGACTAAAACATGGCATGAAACAATTAACTTGAATTAACGATTACATTTTTGGAGACAAAGCGCTGTTAATCAAACGGTGTAGTCGATCTTTCCTTGAGCATAAAGACTAGCAGTTTAGCGTGTTTACAAATCATTAGATTTTGTATGACTGCAAAATATTAAATATTGTGATCTCAGATTTTGAAGTCTTCTGAATTTGTTTAGAATCCACATCAGATTGAGACTGCAGGTTGAAAATACCTCATCACAAAATGTCTGTATGCCATCTTTTATTGTTAAAAATGGTGGTAAGAACTTGCTAAATATGTTTAGTCGAACATATACCCGGCTATATATCAATATTTAAAGGGTTTTGTTAAGTTTACATATGCATTAAAAGACTAGATATTTCGTCGTCCTTTACTAGGTTTATGACAAAGGAGAACAGGACTCATTAATGATTTCCAACAAAATATCCTCATTCGTGAAGGATGTAGGGGTAGATGTGGGAATCACAGTTTTGCATCTAAAACCGTACAGTTTGAGTCTTTGTCTGCTGTAACAAAACATTTTTGTCGCGAAGAGAGAATAAAGCGTCCACAACCTCAAAATCCTTGAATTGTTAAGAAACTCGTGTGTTCATGGTACAATCCTAGTATATGATTTGCCTCTGACAGAATGACGGAACAGCTTTGTCCATTCAGATAAATGTTTTAATATTGGGGTTTCAATCTACACAATGTCATACATATCTATAAACATGTACATGTATTTAGACATGAGACAGAAATTCAATGTTAAAAACAATCAAAAGACATAAAAGGACAAATTAGTCTTGAGAAATATTTTAAGCTTTAAATCGTCGAGTTAGTATACAACTTGTGAACAGTAAAACAAATCAATGAACTGCTTTCAACACCTTACTCTCCAAAACAAAAATAAAATGAAATTAGACAACAAATGACGAGATTTGTTCACCTGGTTTATTTTAAGACGTGGTGGGCGTGGTTGTGAGTCGACTATAGTGACAGGAAGAGGGCCATTGTAAGCATTCAGCAGAGATCTATTTTCATCTAAATATGCATGTACATTTCGTAATAACAAATATTTACTCCATACTGAATATTCGCATCACATCTTCCTATATGTTCTACATGCGAATCTAATAGATGCAATACACAATGCCTTCTTGCAGGTCCATTATGCTGTTTTGTAATAACCAGTGTTTAAGAATACAAGTAATTATAAAAAAAAAAAAAAGATGTGGTATGATTGCCAATAACACAACTCTCAACGGGTGATCAAATGACACAGAAATTAACAACTATAGGTTATCGTACGGCCTTCAACAATGAGTAAAACCTATACAACATGGTCAGCAATAAAGGCCCCAAAATGACAAATCAAAACAAGTCAAGGCCATTATCGGTGTTCCAACTGTCTGTATCACTCTGCTCAGTTCTTCATAAAATTATCAAAGCTTTGTGACGTCAAATACGTTAATCAGGCTTAAATTACTTTGACCCGAACAAATCACCGATGTCATAATAAATAAACCGACGTTGATAGTTTTGCCCAGAACTTATGAAGTCATCGTTCGATTTGCTGGTGAAACAAAGAAAAAGACTTCTTTCTATCATGCATAAAATAAAATACAATACAGAGAACCTTAATACTACATCTAGACATATTGCTCAATCTAGTGATATACCTCGAAATACCGATTATCCATTTCATCATATTGATATTGTAAAATATCAGCTACTCGACACAATTTGAAGCCTTTTAACTCGTTCGCTGCACTCAATCGACTAAAGCTTCATATTTTGACTTGCAGCTGATATTTACAATATCAATATGCAGACAACCTGATAATCGGTATTACGATGTATATCACTAGATTGAGCATTATGTCTCAGTGTAGTATTAAGGTTCTCTGTGAAGAGCTAAGCAAATAACAAAATCAAAAGCTCAAACACATAAAACGAATGGATAACAACTGTCATATTCATGACTTGGTACAAACATTTTCTTATGTAGAAAATGGTGAATTAAGCCTAGTTTTATAGCTAGCTAAACCTCTCACTTGTATGACAGTTGCAACAATTCCTTTATATTGACAACGATGTATGAACGAAACAAACAGACGTAATAGGTAAACATGTCAAAAATAGGAGTACAGCAGTCAACATTGTGTTATAATCTTAATCACTATGAAAATAAGCAAATATGTCAACAAAGATAAACAAAAGGCATATAGACAAAGCACATTAGCAAAACGAAAGACAAGAATACAAAATTTACCATAGCACAATAACACAATGACGGGATGTATAAGTACCGAGCCACGTCAAATGGATATTGCCAAAAATAGACTAAACAGTAAAAGTAATAATTTACAAAGACAAATAAAAGAATACTATAACACGTTATTAAGATGATAAACAACGTCAGTACCTAGAATCTATACTTCAAGACCATCGTGTATTATTTGTGAAGTTGATACGGAATATTTATCAACAAGGTCTTGGTATCTTCCGATGAACTTTTTAGAAAAAGAACGAGACGTTCTTTGACATTACCCTGGTTCATCAACTTTCTGATCAGACACTGGTGACGTTTTACAAAGTCTGAGTAGCAGCTGCAAGCTCTTGAATACCGAATGAGTTGGGAAATGTATATCCCATACATGTATGCGGGTGAAGTTGGTAAATGGCTACTAATGCGGGGGAAATTGATAATTTCAAAATTAAAATCGTCTCGGTTGTCATAGATTCTGGTACTGAGAAGACCGCTTATGTCAAATTCGAGGTATAAGTCTAAAAATGAGGCGGAGGAAGCCTGTCGTGTCTGTTGTTTCTTTAATTTCTAGTTCTGGAGGATATAATAATGGAACTCAATCAGAAAAGTTTGGATTGTTAACTGTAATTGTAAATTGTTGAGATACTTTCTTACGGGATTAAAAACAATTAGGAATCTTTGAGCTTGCTGTCTTATTAAAAGGAGTTTGTATCCTAGGATTGAGGTTTATCCCTCTACAAGTTATGTGATCGTCATAGTAAACAGATTGACCGTTGATATGAATTTTGAATTTTGCCAAACAATTCATGTTGATGCGGCTATATTTCATAGGAGCCTGTGTTCTCCTGGGGTATACAATCTACCAAAATTGCCACCTTTTGTTAATACCATTTAAAACATATCAGATCACTCATACGACGAATAAAAGTGCTAAAATATAATCGTATTGTCACTGGATACATAAATTAAGGTGAACATCAAATTGGTGAATTAAAAAGATAAGAACTAGTACATCTGATGCTAAAGTTAACAGACATTATAGAAACACGAGTCGCATTAGCTTGTTTATAGAAAATTGAAAAACTGTTTGATTAAACATATATTTCAAAAATACAGTATTTATCATTTTCCAAATTTCATCAAGAAAGATAGGGGTCTTCATTCAAAAGATAAAATGAAATATTCAGGCACTTTCTTTCTTAATACTCGATTCAAAAATACTAGTAAAAGTGAATTTAAATGAAAATATGCTTTAAAATCAAAGAAGAAATGTATGTTTCTGGTAATTTTGTTAGAGCCAGACAACTACGTAATAGTCACATACGATAATTACTGATTTTGAGAAAACCCTTACATTTTACGCTCTTTACCTCTCGGTTTTGTTGTCAACTGTAGGTGTAGATAGTTTATGAAGAAGTCTAATTATCTTAAGCTCATTGCGATGTATGAGATACAAGCACTTCTAATATGTTATCAAGTGACTGGACATCATCAATTTATCTGAAGTCAAATAAAGAACTTTTTTACAAGATGCTTTTCTATCTTTGAGAAGGTTTGTGTGAATACTGCTTCAAATCAACACAAAAACAAGTTGGCCAGTTGCTGTGCACCATATTGTATGAAGTTTTATTTAATGATACTGTTTGATCTCAGTATTTATTTGATGATTGATTAAATTGTTGTTTAATTGATACGTACATGTGATCTAGAGCTTTCAATTATAGCATATGATTTCAAGGACTATTACCTCGTCTTATCTATTTAATAAGATAGAAAGTTTAACACTCATTAGACAACGCCCTAAAAGTATACAATACTTAGTATTGTGTTCCCATTTTGTACATATTTTACCGAGCGAGTAGTCGGTGAAACCAACGAATACTCGATTAGGAAATCATCCCCGTTTGGAAGTCCTAATATATATAAAATCGAAAATTCCGAAATATTATGCCAAATCTATGCTTGGAGTGTTTTGAGTAATTCAAAATTTTGTAAATAGTAAATATACAGAAGATGACGATATCAATGATGTTTCATATAAACACAAAAGTGCTGACTACTGAGTTAGTGATATCTTCGGGGACGAAACGTTCAGCATCAGTGGAATGAACCTAATGATTGTAAAAATTCATCAAAGATAACAGCTTTATTATTTGATAATCCAGAAGCCCGTTTCGTCTACAAAAGACTCATCACTGGCGTTTGATCCAAAACAGTTGGAAGGTTAAATATTATTTGAGAACGTTTGACAATAATGCTGTTTGGAATAAAACAGCAACAGACTACAGTGGAACAAGTTTAGATAATTATGACATTATCTTAATGCTTACTTTGACATTTGAAGCGTTCCAGTTGAATTATTGAAAATAGAAATTAAAAATTTCCTCAGCTGACGTCATGATTATCTAAACTACAGTAGAACCAACCATAACAATTACTTATTTGATTCATAACTTTTCATGTTATATGTCTTTTTTAATTTAATTTTATCTTAATCTGGACAACAGGGTGACCACCATGCATGAACAAGTGAAACACTGTCACGCACGATCTTTCATATATTCTTTGTACAAATTAGGTTTAGTTACAGGCAAATATTAATACGGTAATTTAGAAAAAATATCAATGCACGTGTAGTTGTAGAGTTTTATATGAATTTGAATCCTTAGATACTAAAACATTACCAATTGTTTTGTGTTCTATTATATTTCCTTTAACTATTATGGTTAAAACAAATTATACAACCCTTTGCTCAATTCCTGTTTTGATCTTTTGGAATAAATCCTTACTTTCATTCCAAGTTCACTTCACAATATTAGTTTAAGAAAAGAATATTTAACTTTTATATATGTGCTTGTGCTCGTAGTAAGGACAATGTTTTTGTTTTTGTTTTTGCTTCTTTTTTTTATTAAACTTGCCTATATCCATTGATGTTTATTCTTCATATTTTAGTTAATTTCTAATTTTAAGCGTTCCTCTTTAAGATTTAATTAATCCAGCAAGTTGTTTTTATTTAAAAATAGCAATGAGAAAAAAGCCCCAAAAAGCATTAAAAGAGAGGCGGAAGATACCAAATGGACATTTAAACTTGAAAATAACGTTTTCATCATAATCAAGCTTGTTGTCCAATTTCTATGAAGCAACATTCCAGCAGCGCCTACATATGGAGTAAATATCTCCCAGTTGATACGATATTCCAGAGCTCGCATTTTCTTTCATTATGTTCTTGATAGAGGCTTGCTGATCACAAGGACGATATTAAGGGATAGGCCTTGAAAACCAAAATTTTCCTCTCGTTTAATTTCTCTATATATGTTGTAGCAAGAGGATTTTGCAAATTAAACGGAATTCCGATTGTTAACTACCATGATAGAATTTTTATAATTCTGCTGATCATCAAGGTGTTTCTATGAAATTTAGAACTGGTGCATCAGAAAAGTGAAGGTGGTACTGGAAAATAAATAATTCTGTCTTAGAATATAATGACTACATGCAATTAGTTAATAAAGAAATAGATAGCTGTGTTGAGAAAAATCGTAATTAAAAAACCAGTGACTAACATAAGAGAATTTCACTGTTTTAAGAAAGCAAATAAGGCATTTTGCATGAACTTATTTCAATCTTTTGCATCCGCACCCATTAATGATATCAATGAAAACTATCACTGCTGTCTAGTAAGTAAAGTAAGTAAGTAAGTAAGTAAGTAGATCATTTATTATAGTGACATTTGTAGTATAGATAATATTACATATTAATAATACAATGATTATTTTAAGTTACACCCGGCCCGTTGGACCTATAAGTCACTTTAAACTTAATGTTCATATTTTCAATAAGCAAAATAAATTTAATTATTTGGCTGTTTGTCTTTGATGAAGTGTCATCAAATTAGCAAATGCTCTATCATTAATAGAATTAAGGTCAATGTTCACTGATTCAAATAGCATGTGTCTCAAATTATTGTAAGCTTTACAGTATAGTAAGAAATGTTTCTCATCTTCGACAGTTCCGTCGTCGCACAAGGTGCAGAAACGTTCATCAGGAGCCTCATTTCTAAATCGACCGGTTTCAAAGCGGCAAAGGTAGTATACCACAGCGAAATTGTGTCATAACTGATCATTCTTGTTTCTTGATGTTCATTTTGACATTAAGTTCAGTCTCGTACTTATTTTTAATCATAATATAAGTCCTTAATTTTGGGAGATTAGTGATTTTACGAGTCTAATCGTTTTCACAGTATTCCATAATTTTCGTTTTGAAAATTCTAATGTTGCATACGTTTACATTTTTATAGCAACTGTTCATGTCCACTTTGTGAAAAATGTCCTTCATCTGAGAGCTGCACTTGCCCGATTTCGTATAGTTGCAAAGAAATACCTTTTTCGTAAGTCTATCATAGTCCATTTTGACAAGGCGATTCCATCTTCTTACCATAGAAATCCACCGTCTCACAGTGGGTTGTAACCATCCCAGTTCACTGTTCAGAGAGACAACTGGTGCAAATCTGTGTAATCCCAAAAAGTATCTAACAGCACGGTTTTGTACAGCTTCAATGGGATTGTATGTATTAAATCCCCAAACACCTGCACAATAATCAATGACTGGTACAACACACGACTCGAAAAAGGTTTCAAATGTTTTAAATCCAAGGTCCTTAAAATTGTGAATTTTTGATAACATCCCTCCTAATCATTGCTAATGCCCGTTCTCCAGCTTTAGCTTATGTTTCGGTGGCAACACTAAATCCATTTTATCACGGAAAATAACGCCATGATATTTATACTGACTTACATCTTGTAAACTGTTAGGTCCGACCTTAAACTCAAAGTTGCTTTGTGGGACATGCAAGTAATGAATTATATCAAAAGGTTTGCGATTCTGGTTGTTAGGGTGGTTGCTGTGGTAAACTTAAAGTGTCAGTCTTGTTATTTTGTTAAAGCATTTTGACCTCTCATCAAAAATATCTCTTCAATTGTAACAGATTGAGGATGGGCAGGATGTAATAAATGTGAAAGGCTATTAACGACCTTGACATTTGACATTGTTTTTTATCAGATTTGTCAGAAATTAAAACAAATAGACGCATACATTAATAAAAAAAATGCTAAGAACGATTTTGCTTTTATTCTGTCACAAGATAAATTATCCGGTAATGTCAAAAGTTTCAGGCGCAACAACCACTATTTGATATAAAAGTATGTAGCAACCATACATACCTTGGTTCAGAACAATATGAACTATTACTAGTACTATATAAATTCCTGTTGAGAAACACACGAACGTTAACATGACTTTGTGCGGACGCTGATAGGGATTGATATGAAACTTATATCAAAACTTTATTTGTATGCAGTTGTTACTCTGTACCTCAATGTCGCTAACGCAATACAAATATAAAACTTCAGTTTCCTTCAAAATATTATGGTGCCATTATTGCTGAAAAAAATACAAAATTGAAAGGACCACATTCGAGACACAGGAGCGGTCTAACAAAGCTTTTGCAGAAATTCGAAAAGGTGAAATCTAACGAAGAGTTCGACAGAGATGAAATTTCGACCAATGTGGATTTGACTATTGATAAGCAAAGATATTTGTCAGACTTGAACACTCTTATTTTAAGTCAATTAGAGGAACTTAAAGTGGAGATGTCTAATTCTGGTGAGTATGCTACTATTTTATAGACGAACATTTCTTTAAACAACCACTCGTACTAGCTATTCACTCCCAACAACATACAAATCATTTAACACTTTAGGTCACAATTTTGGTGTAAAAAGAAAACAAACAGCAACGTTCAACTCACATGTTCGCGCATGGTCATTTGTCAAACAGCAGTAACAAATTTCACAAATTAGAACTTCAAAATTCGATGGAAACATTCTTAACAGGCGAGCATTCTCTGAATCATACAACACAGCAATTCATAGTAATCCCGCATTTACAGACTCCTTGAAATTCAACTAAATGAAAAAGAGAGGTGAAAGATACCAAAGGAAGGGACATTCAAACTTAGAAGTCTAAAATGAACTGACAACGCCACGGCTAAAAAAGAAAAAGACAAACAGACAAACAATAGTACACAAAACACAACATAGAAACTTAAGACTGATCAATACGAACCCCGCAAAAAATTGCGGGTGATCTCAAGTGCTCCAGAAGGGTACGCAGATCCTGCTCCACATGTGGCACCCGTCGTGTTGCTCATGCTAGTACAAACCCTGTAATAAGTCAAATTCGGTAGGTCACATTCGCGAAAAGACGCTACTTGGAATCACTACTCAAACAGTTTCGGGATTTGCACCAACAAATTTGAACTACAGTAAAGCTATATTTCTATTAAACCTTCCATTCGAGCAAACTCAAAAGATCACGCGAATAACACGCAGACTATGTTAGCTCTTATCGCACCTGACAATGCGGTGCAGTCATGCCACAGATTATATGACAAGTCAAAAACGCTCATTAGAGGACTTGGATCATAAGGTCAAATGTCCGGAGTCGGATGGTGCATTACTTATACCTGTTATGCTTAACAAACTTCCAAGAATAGTTGTAACATTACCCGTGAATATGGTTTTAAAGAGTGGTTGCTTGTTGAACTCAGATAACGCTTGTTTTATGAGGCTTTAGATGAGAGGTCCTTTTTAATTTGTATTCTTTAAACAATTTTGACATTTTTTCTGAACTCTTTATATGTTTTTCTCATTATTCTCTATTCTTCATATTTAAACACTCCATCATTCTCTATTATTTTTTGTCATATTTTTCTCTATTATTTATTAATTTGACATTTATTCTGCACATGTTGCCCATTTTCATTATTCTGTAGTCACCATCAAGACCCTCTTTAATGAGATAAGTATACTAGATGTCGAACAAAAAGTTATACCAGAATAAGACTTACCATCGTATGTCACAGTTTATTTTTCGAAAAACTAAAACCCTGAATAATGACAGAGAGCCACATAGTAGTGAAGTATCTGTACACAAGCGGGAGCCATGCTTTTATTGCAAAGAGTCACATAGCCCAAATATATATATAAAAATATTTGACCAGAAAGCCCTCCTGGGAGTCCTGAAACATAAGAAAGTTCGTTTTTAATTGCCTTAGCAAGAACCGAGTAACAAACTGGAAATCTTAATAGACCAATGCAGCTGACTATGAGGTATGGGTTTTGCTCAATGTTGAAGGTCGTTCAGGGACCTATAGTTGTAAACGTCTATGTCATTTGGTCTCTGGTGAAGAGTTGTCTTATTGGCAATCATGTCACATCCTTTCAGATCCTACACAAAAATCAGCAAAAGATAGAAATGTGTCAATGATAACTATTTTAATTGCACATCAAGATGAGGAGTATGACTAAGAAAATTTTTTGAAAATTTAGTCCTCGGGAGTTAAACCTCAGAATAAGGAGAATCCAAACACAGAATATTCAGTGATATTTAGAAAACTTTATATTTACTAATATATATATTACGATGCTAATAATAGTAATCGTACATAACTGCCAATGAAAGACGACCACAAACCACTCCCGTTTAACATCGACATACATGTAGCTAGACACTGAATAAAAAACGTAGTAAGAAGACTCAGCAAGGTTTTGTATCGTCATAAGAACTGATACTATAGCCGACCAGGAAAAGAAGGGTTTTTAAACAGATAGACGACCTATTAACATACACAGAACATGCATATTATTTTACTCGTCATGCAGTGACGACATCCATCCGTATTGTTTATGAATGTAGCTGTCGTCGATCACAAAACACGCCTAGTCTGAATGATTGTTTGCGCAATGACCCAACAATCTTAAATGACATATCAACGCAATTGATGAGATTAAGAGAGAAAAGACATGCTGTTCTCATCGATATCGAGAAGGCGTTTCTTCAAATCAAGTTAGATGAAAAAGCAGAATTCTGACGAGATTTTTCCGGCTTAGAGACTCAACAGACCCTACATCAGACTTGACTACTTATCGCGTTAAAGCTTTCCTACTCGGCGCAACATGTTCACATTTCATATTAAATTTACCTTTCTAAAACATATACGTAAAAAGTCAAGTCATACATCAGAAATACTCATAGATCGATTATACGTAGACAATATAATTGTAGTATTCGACAACACAAATGAACTTTGAAGTTTCATGACAAGTCAAGAACATTGATGACCAAAGGTGGATTCAACTTACGATCATTGGCATCGACTTGTACGGCACTTAACGATTTAGTCAAAGCTCAACGTTAAAGATGTAGGTAACTGTCATCAAAGTTTTAGGATAACGATGGAACATCAAAGATGACTGTGTTAGTTTTAAATTCAAATTATTGTCTATGCTACCAGAAAATCAAATCACGAAATTAGAAAAACTGATCGTAAAAAATCTACGATTGCATGGAATGTTAAGTCCAGCTACAGTGCATTGCACAATACTATAAGAGGATTTATGGACACATAATTAAGCTTGCCTTGGACAAACAGATACCGCATGAATTACGCCACAGTGGCATTCTATCTATCAGCACTTGGAAAAATAAACAGAATTACATTTTCGAGACGTTATTTCAAAATGATGGCCAGTATAGATGAACCTACCTTTCATGTATTCATCGATTCAAGCACAGTACCGTGGCTAAAAATCGAGTTTGCGCCTATTGGAAAGATAACTATACCGCAACGTGAAGCAATGGCTGCATCAGTAGGAGGCAGATTATCGTCACATATTTTGTAAAGTTTACCGAACGTTACAAGGTGCGTATTACGGCGTTACAGTCAATTAATCTACACTGGACGTCCCCAAGGAAGCTAAAACGTTTGTAGCAAACATAGTTTCCAAAGAGCGTACATGTGAACATAGCTGTAAATACTGCACTTCTCAACCCTGCCGATTGATTTTCTGATTCTAGTAGAAGGATCACAACACATCTGAACTCAAATGCAGAAAATTATAGCTTAGCTTGTATAGGAGAAAAGATATTTTTTTTTTAAATAAAGTCCCTAAAAGAGAGGCGAAAGATACCAAAGGGACAGTCAAACTCATAAGTCGAAAACAAACTGACTACTAGAAGAGTTAAAATGATCAAAAATACAAATTAATCAATATAACAGAAATTCTCAATTGACACTTTATTGCCTTTTAATGACGATTTTTACCCATTTTGAGCTAACCTGACACACAGGGCCAAGTGAGCTTTTCTCGTCTCTTGTCGTTCATCGTCGTCGGCTTTAAAATTTTGCAAAATCTTTTCCTCTGAAATTACATGTCTAATTGGAAGGATAATTTATCTTCCTTGTTGTATATAATAAAAATTGGTTCGGCAATTCTGCAAGTCACCTGACATGAGCGCAATGGCTAGCATAAAACAAAAGACAGATAAACTTCTGAAAAACCAGTTCAACGAGATAAGAGTTAAAATGCTTTGACGTGACTGAAATTGTCAATAAACTTCCAATAGGTTTTCCACAACCATGTGAACCAATTTATGCGATTTTTCACTGTCCTGAAGAAATTTGATAGTTCAAGAGAAGTAGTGAACAGATTAAATGAGTAACAAGGTGAGATTTACAAATGGGTTAACACTACTGAAATTTTGAATCAAATTTCTTTTGCAGTTATTGCCAGAAAAGACTTCTTGTAAGAAATAAACTTTAAAACGTTAATAGAAAGGGAGAAAATATCAACACAAAGATAAGATCTACACGAAAAGAAAGAAATTTTGCAGAATACACAATGCACAATGTATTTAGTTCAAGTAAGAGGGGGGGGGGGATAACCCACAACAAAATTAGCAATTGAGCGGAATCAGAGTAGTATTTTAGCTAGGGACGGACATTCCTTTTATGATGGGGATAAAAATTGCTGAATGTGATGGTCTCTAAAACTGAAGATTTGAAAAAAGGAATTAGGTGTGTTTACAATGGAATTTTTTGACTGAAAATAAAATGAAATAATTATTTCATCCTTATAACGAATGGAAATGGTTTTATATGTCCACGCAAAATCACTTGTCCAATCCCAAATCCAAGAAATACATTGTTTGTCCCTTGATCAGTTCTATTCATTCCGTTTGTTCTTGTCTTTCTTAAAATAAGCTTTGCATTTGTAATCAAACCAATAGAAATATGTTTCCAACCTTGAAATTGAATTTATCACAAAATTTACTATTTTTGGATTATACATAATTACAATTTAGTCGGTGTAATTTAACAATCCGGTACATTCAATGTATGATCTTTGAAAGGATTCCTTATCTAAAGGACAACTACTTGTTGATATATTTATTCAGATTTTTGTCCCAATAAACCCAACATTTACGATTGCTTGGCACCCTGACTAATACATAGACCCCATGTACAGGTCATATATTCCATAATCATAATAAGTATGGTAACTACGTTCTTTTGTATCAAATAAGGATTGTTGCTTAGCAATTTTGACATAACCTTGACCTTTTACTGTTGACCTCTAATTAAGATAGTGGCTTTAATCGTCTCGAACATTTTCCCTATGTACTGCATGCTTCTTTCTATTATCTTTTATCACAAAATATAATTAATATACCCAAGGTCAGTGGTCAGTATAAAATAAAATGATGTGGTATGATTGCCAATGAGATAACTATTCACCAAAGTTAAAATGAAGTCGACATAAGCAATTACAGTCAATTGACCTCGGTTCTAATTGAAGGTAATTTATTGCTCTATAGTTTTCAAATAGTATTCATTCAATCTTTATTTATTTTTCTGGGTTATCTTTAACAGGGTCACATTTCTGAAGAAAAAAGGCAAAAATGACATATGCTGGTTTCTATAGCAACTAGCCTAGCACCCTAAATTCCAAACATTTTGTTGGATGTTATTGATTAAAAACAGGGATACTTTATTTTGTCACTACACTTTTGATAAAGAAGGATGCAAAAAAGTAAATTGTGTACATGCAAAATGTGTATGATTTCTAAGCTAAGTATCATATTTCTGAAAATTTTCAATAAATACCATTAAATAAAATCTGGTTTTAATTCAAAATGGCTGTCAAAGTAATTGTGTTTTTCAATGCTATGTTTTGCAAAATGTACGGGAAACCCATTTCACTTGGCTGATATGGCAAACCGTGGCCTAGCAACATTTTTGAGGGTATTTTTCTAAATTTTTGACCTGATTATATGGTTAGCCTTAGTTGCAGTAAAATCGGTGACCCCTTACATGAAATGGTTTGGTGGTTACAGAGAATTGTTCTTAAATATAGATGATTAGAGGGTACTCAAGAAAATCCTGACATCTTTTTAACACAGTGGTCACGCTAAAAACATGTAAATATGTTTTTGATATACACCATATTGCATAACTAGACATGCTTAGACAATTTGCAACTAAACGATGTAGAAAGCATTCAATTGTTACGCGATTTTCAGTTTGACAAACTAATTTGTATCTGATATCACATTGTTTTGTAGGCATCATGAAAGCGTTCCATTGCACTGAAATGACCATTGTATTCCAATATTATTTATTTATAATTTATAATACATTACTATTTTGTATCAAAACAGCATTCAAACGAACACAACAGTCATGCTGATAAAAGATGAAAGATAGCACTTCTGTTTGCAAAAGGAATTTTTTTAGAATAACAATATTATTTTGCATCTTGTTATTTGAAGTGTTTCACTTTCCAATGTTTTACCAATCCACCATTTTTAAACATTGACAGTCACTTCTTGTCAGATCAATATATGTAGCCCAAGGACAGCATATGCATTGATAGATCAATGGTGAGGTTATGCTTATGTCATCACAATCAGCCAGTATATGTTGCGCGTTTCTCCTTTCAATTCTATAAATATAAACATGTTTCAGATATTCATTATATTTAAAGATATGTGTAGTAATTAATACATTTACTGTAAGAAACAGATTATTTTGAAGACGTTAACATACAAATGATTAATTCATGACTGTTTCGTAGCTTTTTTTCTGACAGAGTCCTCGATCTCTGATACATTATGACGTAATATAATAAGGTCATTGTAAACTAATTTGCATGCGTCACCCTCCATTCGAATCAGGACTGTGTAGAAAAGTCACGTTCGGGAAGAAACACAATCGGTAAACTTACAATTCAGAAGACGATGCTAGTGTCTCAAGATCTAAGACACTTCTCTCAGGAGTTGATTGACAGAATAATTATATCGGTCAACTTATCCGTGATCATGCCAGTATAATTTGTGTTGCGTCGATTTCAATAGTTCTTCCTAAACACAGGGCTTGGAGAGTTTTGGCAAAGGCTTTTATTCCTGTTAACTACGTACGTATAATGAGAACATGCACACAGTTAACATCAAAAACGATATAAAATGAATTGATTAAATGATGATTTACGTTGATAAACGGGCTTGAAAATAAGAAGATCTAAATCAACGTTCTCTGCTTTTATATTTCTTCTAGGGGAACACAACCGTAATGTAAATTGAATTTGTCAGTTTTGGTTACATTCAAGATTCAAATTAAATATCAGGTAAAAAAAAATGACAGGTTTATAATTCATTAAATATACACAAGACTCATCTATGGAGCTAGAATCAATTTAATTGTATCCAGAGGATGATGATAACGTGCAACTTACGTTTGGCACCTTTTAAGACGATTGGCACTTGTTCCTGATTCCATACCAAAAAATACCTTTGGATGCTGTCCATAGCAGTCCATTATCTCCACAACTGACCTTTTGACACGACCACCTGAAAATCATGTATAATCGAGTACAGTTCTTTTTTATATTTGTGTGTACAGATCTCACAGAATCACATTAGACTATTGAAGATTGATTTAGTTCTCAAATGACACAGACAATTCATTGTGTTGATATTGTTAATAATTCGCACATTAATTTTTATTTTCTAGTTCGGTTTTATTACATTATGGATTTTTAAAGAATAAATTATTCTCGCAACTCATACGAGATATGAAATATTATTATTGACCTCTGAAATTAAGGCTTTAGACGTGGTTTAAATCAGTAATATGTGTGTTGTTGTCAGTTTCAACAATGTTTTTAGAACTCTTGAAAAACAGAAGAAAAATAATCTGTGTTTTTTAGAACCTTATACTATATCAAAGAAAACGGCCGACATAAACGTACCAGTGATATAAAAAAGTTATATCTCTTAAACCTAGTTTTACCTATTTTATTGGAAACCCTACTAAAATCAAAATCAATTGTGGATTCATTATCTTTCGCTGAAAACCAGTTGTCGTGGATTTCGTTGGTGCAAGCAAACCACGAATTTAGATATTCAACGAATCACAATTTTTTTATAGGCTTTGGCAAAAACATGAAATCAAATATCCACGAAAATGTAAGTTTTCCTCAATTCATAAAAAATGGTAACAACGAAATTAATATACAAAATATGTACATTATCGGAAAATATAAAATTGTTTGTATGAGCTTTAGAAACAGGAAGAAAAGCTAGGCTCGCCGAGCTTTTCTCCTGTTTCGTAGCGAGTACAATAACATTTTATATTTTCCGATAATGAACATATATTGTTTTTATGCTGAAATTTACTCCCAACACTTGAATCTTTAGTTTTTAATATCTAAATCATTGTCTCTAATTTTTCAAAGAAAACGACATAGTTTTGACGCGGACCGCGAAGAGGACCCCAGAATGAACTGTTTCGCAAAATGAAATATCCACATTACCGCTTGGTCAACATGGAAGCTGGGAAACAGGAGACTTTATTTGTACAATAGTTGGCTGGTTGCAGGATAAAATGAATCAACAGTATTTTACATTAATATTTATTTGCTACACTGCAAGTCTGCAAGCACTATGTGTACAAAAATTTTCATTAGGAAGGATCAAGATTTTTTCGTGATATCAAACTACTTTTTTTTTAGTATTACAAACTCAAAGGTCAATTTGAAGGTTTTTTTGTGTTATATTTCCTCATCTTTTAAAGGTAAAAAATAGATTAGGAAGTGTTCTGATATCGTTTTATAGGTTTCATAATTTTGAATTATATTCACAAAAATAGAATACTGTTTCATCAAAAGTTCAGTTTTTTTTTTTTTTTTTTTTTTTATTTGTCTTTAATATTAAGTCATAAAATTCAATTCGACAAAGATTATCAGAGATTTACTTTTGAGAAATTATCTTTCTGCCTGGAATTGTTGAACGGAAAAGTATATATCTACTATACATATTATTTTCGTTGAAATAGTTGCTTAAATAAGTCTAAACAAGAACCAGTTAAATTAAGTTTAATAAAATTACATCAGAGGTTACAATTCTTTCAACATTCAGTCCAAAATTATATGGTTTCAATATATGTTTGCATGAAATAAGGGAGATAAATTGCAACTTCCGGTTTAGAAATGTCATTTTCGGTCACTAATGATAGCTTTATCCACATTGATTTCAGAAATATATGGTTTCCAAATAGTTTTGTCTGAAATAATTCAATTAATAAGATACTTGCGGTTTTTAGTCCCAAATGATAGGTTTTTGTATGCCGATTAAAAAATTAAATGGTTTTTGGTACTTTACCATTGAAAAAGTGCAAAAATGGGTATTCCGGTTTAACTGATGGTCAATGCGGGTTGAACTTCTTCATGGTCATATGTTAGCATTGTAAAATTTCTATGACAATATCATGTCATGAAAAAGTCAGAGCAAAAGTCAAAATCTAGAACATCAAATTTAACTTTGACCTTGACCTCGATATTAAGGTCATAAAGCAAGAACCTCAAATCAAAAGACATTAGGTCGCTTCTACTTATGGTTAATGAGTTCTGTCAACATGCAACTAATTTCAAATATAAGAGAGAAAACTCCCATCAAGTGTCAATGTACCCTTTCAACCAAATTTATGTGTTACTACATGTCGCAACTAACAATCTAATGAAACTATTTTGTCTATATTTTATATGCTATCTGTGGAGAAGCTATAATAAGCAAAAAAATCAAAATTCAGAACATGACATTGACCTTTGACCTTGACCTCATTTTCTTTTAGGTGGACATCGGACCTCAAATCAAATTACCCTAGATCTCTATAACCAATGCTAGTTACTAGTTATGAGGGTCGGTTGAAAACAAAACTTTACGACAAAAGAGATGATTTCAGCTTCCCAATTGTTAACTTTCCATTTCTATGTAGCAACATTCCAGCAGCGTCTGCATACGGAGTATATATCTCCCGGGTTTGTACTAACATGAGCAATACGACGGGTGCCACATGTGGAGCAGGATCTGCTTACCCTCCCGGAGCACCTGAGATCACCCCAGTTTTTGGTGGGGTTAGTGTTGCTCAGTCTATAGTTTTCTATGTTGTGTTTTGTGTATTATTTGTCTGTTTTCTTTTTCTTTTTTAGCCATAACGTTGTCAGTTTATTTTCGACTTATGAGTTTGAATGTCTCTCTGGTATCTTTTGCCCCTCTTTTACAAATAAACATCATCTATATCAAATATATAGGGGGAAATAACTCCCATATTGAGTTTCCGGATCGCTTCTGCCAAAATGATTTTCGACTTCCTGAGGATGTAACGAGCAATTGGGAAAACGAATATGTCGCTTTCTTTTACGATTGCGTAGGAGTAGTGGTCACAACAGTGTTTGGGGAGATAGCTCTTGGTTAAATGGTGTCTGTTTCAAAAGCGTATAAACTGTCCGATGTCGTATACCAAATATCTTAGCGACATCTTGCGAAACAAAATCTTCTCGCAAGAAAAAAAAGTGGCGGAAAAAATATATAGTTGTGAATGTCGAGGTAAGAACAGTCAAGCATATTACTAGTAGTGAAAGTCGAGGCATAAATAGTCAAGCGTGGTAGTAAAAGTCGAAGTATAATCAGTCAAACATAAAGCCCAGGTATAAACAGTCTCAAATAGTAGTGAATGTTGAGGTATAAACAGTCCAGGTACAAAGAGTGAAACAAGATAGTTAATATTCATGTATAACTGTGAAACACGGGATTTAAAAAAAACAGGTAACAGTGAAACATTGGGGTCAAATTCCTGGTATGAACAATTAAGCATTGGATGTGGAGTCCAGGTATAAACAGTCAAACAAATGATTGAATACTAAGGTATCAAAAATACTAACATGAGAGTAAACGTCCAGGTGTGTACAAACAGACATCATGAACATGGGAGTGAACGTCTAGGTATTAATAGACAAAAATGGGAGTGAACGTCCAGGTATTAATAGACAAAAATGGGAGTGAACGTCCAGGTATTAATAGACAAAAATGGGAGCGAACGTCTAGATGTGTACAGACAAACATAGAAGTGAACGTCCAAGTGTGTACAGACAAACATGGGAGTGAACATCAAGGTATTAATAGACAAACATGGGAGTGAACGTCTAGGTGTTAAACAAACGTGAATGTGAAACGTGAGAGTAAAAGTGCATGTATTAAAAGAAAACATAGGAGTGACAAATAAAATAGAAAAATAAAAAGGAGTGAAAATACAGTTATAGACAAAATACAAACATTGGAGTGCATAACCATGTTTCAGAAGACAAACAGGGCACTGAACATAAATAAATTTACTCAAAAATAATTGAGACCAATTGCATTGACCAGTTCAAATTAAATAGCAATTATTTTCACTTGTTTGCAAGTAAATCATTCTTGTGCTTCTACATTTAGATGTTATCACAACTTTGATATGAAACTAAGGCTGTTATATATCTAATCTTTATTCAAAGAAACAGTAGTTTAACCAAATCCTTTCAGTTCTAATATATTATGTATATAGTTTGACTTTTTATATAATTTGTGAAAAGAAAAATTTAAAAATAGAAAAACATAATTACTTCTAACATACTTCGTATAACTGGGCTTTGCAGTTATTGTTTCTTTAATTTATTAATTTATTTTGAAGATCATCATAAATCAGGTTAAAATAGGTATGAATATTTTTTAAAGGGTTGTTGTCTATCCTACCATATCACCCTTATTATTCACACCTTTTTCGTGTTTAATTTGCATGCTATAATAGTTTATCAGTATTTGCTACACAGCTATATATTTTTTTTCCACATGAACGGCTATTCTGTTGTAACGCATGCGTATCTGGTCCGGTAAAATTTGTATCGTTAACGTAAATACTTTTTACAGAGTTTAATAGTCATCCATCAAGACAAAAATTCAGCAAATAATATATGTTTTACTTTCTCAAAGAAGTTGGAATTTAATACATATAACTTGGTTTTACCTGTAGAACGTGTTATATTTAATATTTCAGCATCTTCTGGTATCTTCTTTTCCTTATACACAGGGTATTTAAAATCTTGATGAAACTCTTTCAAAGCCCCTCTAAGGGAAATGTCATCAATAACTTCATCTAAGTTAGCGTAATACATTTCCATGACTACTTCTTCGTTTTCACCATTTATGGGATTTTCTCCTTTGTTCTGTTAAAATAAAGAGTATGCAATTATTCGCATGTACACACACACACATATATACAGAAAGATCTATATATATATATATATATATATATATATATATATATATATACATATATATATAATTGTGATGAGACAAGAAAGAAAGTGTCAAATTTTAGAAACATACATAGTGGTTATAATTCAGCAATTACCAATTTATGTGGATTTCAAGGAATTTCCTTTAGAGTTCGGTATTTTTGTTATTTTGCTTTTCACTACGAAATAATGATGATGAAGTAATGCAATATTTTTTAAGAATTCTGCATACCTTTTTTTCTAAAATAATGCTTTAATTAGTTGATATTTTAATTGAACAAAGTTTTGAATTTTCAATTCATTTTAAACTATCAGTTTCGTTGCAGATGTGAAGGGCTATTCTACTTTATCTTGTACGATTGGAAAATATTGTATATAAATTTGGGTCTTCCGAAGTGCGTTAATAATTAAGAATGCTCTAAACCAACAATTTGAAAGCAGAGGATGTATAAATACTTGAGCACTTATATGACCCTAATGAATCTAAAAAAGCAAAGTTGGTTTGCTTTTGGGGGTTTCAAACGAAGAAATAAACTTTTGATTGATTAAAAGAATTAAAAAACATTGCTTCAATAGAGGAGAAAACGCACATTATTAGTAATATGATAAACTGCATTTTAAATCTTTGTAAATTCTTTTGTAGCGACATAACAAAGAAGACTTTTTCTGCATTTTCAGAAAACAAATACTACCGTAAGATAATCATTATATTATGTCTTTGCTTTGTAAATTAACTCCGGTGTTATATTGAATATGAATAATAAAAAATGTGAAATGTACGCAAATGAGACAATCATCATATGGCTGACAAAAGTAGCAAAAACACACGTCAAGAAGGAAACGTGCATAGTGCAACCAACAATAAACAGGTGTTTACAATATTTCAATCCATAAATTGTCCAGTCTATTAAAATTGATAAATTAATAGAAGCAATCAAAAACTTTGCTATGAGCTTTTTTTCAATCAAAATCTATATTGATTATAGTTGGTTCAAGTTGGCCACAATATCTATATTTTAAACAACAAGTAAAAAGAAAAACAATTATTCTTGAGGCGAATTTGTTTAATTGGTGTTTCACTTGTTCACAAATTATCATTGACTGTTCGACAATGATGATAAATAAAATTATCCACATCTACTTATGTTATATGAAACAAACTGGATCAACTATGTTGTTTTTTTTAAGCACAATACAATTCCTTTTCGAACAACATTATTCACACTAAATTTAAATGCATTGTAATCCCTTTAAGATTTTGTTCAAATAGCGACAAAGATATAGAGACATAAACTATTTCTGCAGTTATTTACATTTAATGACAAATATAACATTTTATAATAATGTACATTTAATCCATACCCAACTGTGAATAAACCCTTCTGTAATTTGACCAGCATCTGCAACAGTTTCTCTGTCTATATCCCGAAGTCTACACTGTTTCAAGGCAGGGAGACATTTTATCTGCTGACCCTTTAAACAAAGACCTTCTATTTCAAAGAATAATGAACTTTGTGCAATATTTTCGATTGTACAAATATGTGAAAAAAATGTTTTCCTGAATAACTGATATAATTAAAATTTATAAAAGATTTGATATTGAATACATTTATTTTCTGATGTAGCCAAAACAATCATTGATTTTCTGAAACCATAGTCTTATACATCCTTGGGTTTTATCGTTCTTGAAGGTAAATCCACACAAGCGCTTTGGACGCATACATTTTATAAAGTGTTAATTTTTAATCATGTTGATATGAATTAATATAATAATACTTAAAAAAATATATCCTATAAAGTTTTCTCTAGTCACCTAATTGTGCTTTTGTCAGTGTATATTTTTTTTCTCTTTATATACATGCATATGATAATTTGAACAACTTTCAAATTAGCCCGTGACTATTAATGTCATTTTTGAACTAGCACGATATGAACTGCGTTTTGGCAAAGAATGAGAATGGTTTTCTTATATTATGATTTCCAATACGACCTGAGACGGAGAAAACATATCCTTTATAATGATTGAAGCAAACAAAAAATACAAATAAAAATGGAAATATTGTTATCCGAATTCAGTGTAAACTTTAGATTATTAAAAGATTACATTAAGCAAATCTGTGAATACATTTTTTTAAAGAATGCCACTACATGTATGTGTGTAATTAAGAAAAGTTTTGGTAGCAAATAATCATACCGCGGTAATAGTGGTTTCTTTATTTACAAACCTGACGGAAATCTTGAATTAGGTATGATTCCATAATATTATTGTGTGCTGGGGTGTGAATTTTTACTACATTCCTTTCTAAATTTGTTTCTATGTTTTCCAAATAACTGGTATTCCCTTCAATAACATGATAACCAAATTTCTGAAAAAAAATCAGCTTTTGCGTATTACAGATATTTTAAAAACATTTGAATAGACACCAGACAGGTCAGAAAAAAGACAATAAAAACGTATTGAAATTAAACCAAAAGGTTAAACAAAATAATAAAAAAAACAACGATAGAAAGGGAAGCGAACTAAAAACAAAACTCTAAAAATAGAGTGGTTTTTAAAATTCACCATATACAAACAAATGCAGTTTAAATAGGCGAACGGAAACCATTGACAAAGGTGACATACAAATGACAATACATACTTATGAGTTATACTGTTTGATTTGTTAATAGGATTTAGGCTTTTCTTAACAATGTCGCATGTCAACAAGATTTGTGAAATAAAACAAAGCACAGTATAAACTTGATTTAGATTTGTAAAAAATACACTACAAAGTTTTACTCATTAGTAATAGCTTTGATATATTACTATTGGAGAATGTTGATAAGCCAAAAATTGGTTATAGTCATGCTTTCACCCCCTTGCCTAACGGAACATGTGATTATTGTGACTATCGTAACATCCATTTATCCGTTATTCCAAATAATTGACAAAGGTAAATAGTGGTTGTTATATCCGTTTGATCGTCTGTTAGTAAAGTGTATTCGCAACTTTACTAAACCACTTATTGTTATCAAAGAATTAGTAATAAATAATATCTATTTGAATATGAGACTTTCTGTTTCTATCTGAATGATTATCTTCATTTTTTTTACAAAACAAAACTAAACGTTACCGTATCTACAGAAGACAGTAGGCATTTTGTATACGTGGTGTATAAATTGACCGCAAGAAGTACATGTAGTGAATTAGTATACATTATTGTTTAGGAGCCAGCTGAAACCAACCTCCGGGTGCTGGATTTTCTCGTTGCGTTGAAGAACCATTGGTAGCCTTTTGTTTTGTTTTCTGCTCTTTTGTTGGGTTGTTGTCTCTTTAACAATTTCCCCGTTTCCATCTCAATTCCATTTGTATGAAGCTCATGAAGTATATACATAATATACTCATAATTTAACGGCTAGAGATGGCATACAGTTCAGTATTTTTGTGATTTAACTTTTTATACACCAAGAGGACAATTATAAACAATACGTCCCAAAACCGTTAATTGGCAAAAAAAAAAAAACGACAAATAGACGGAAATATTTAAGATTAAGCAACACGAACATCACTAACAACGAGTAATTATCGGGGGGAGAGGTGGAAACAGAACAGAATGTATGAGTAAAAATAATACACACAAACAATTTGTTTTTACCATGCATGGAACTAATTTATTTTCTAAGAAAGATATACACATACCATATCCATATTGGCCGTGATAACAGAAAGGGATAAAGCATTAATCAAAATCATTAGTAAATTGCCCATTGTTGATTTCTGTAAAAAAAACTAAACATTAGGGAAAGCAAATTATTTAACTATAATTACCTTTTCTCGAAATATAAAGGCACTAAAGATTTATGTCTTACAAGAAAAAATTAGATATTGACATACAAAATTTGTCTGAATAAAAATTCAAACTCCAAAGATGATCCATTTGTTTTTATTAATGTTAACATTTTTCCAATTTATGAAGTTGACTAATGAATGTCAGGGTCATATTAAAGTATGAAAAAGTAAAATAATCCATTTCATCCATGAGCTTATACCCGTGGAAAATATCTTTTAGAATTCGAAACCACTTACCTTTTTCAGTCTTCCTACATTTTCATTATGAACGAAGCGTCACCCCTTTTATATTCTTTTCGTTCAGGATGCGAAAGATTTGATACTTAGAGAAATTTGACAGCTAGAAAATACGTGTCATCAACTAATTATATTCCACTTATGTATGTAGGAGTAAAGTTGACAAGATTTCAAGTGAAGACAAGATTTGGACCAGGAAGATCTTTTTTAGTGTTACTTTCTTCTGAAGTGATGAAATAGCTGTATGCTACATAAACTGATTAATTATTATCAAATACATGTTAAGAGATTATTTTCTATTGGGATAATTTTTGTCGTTTTTCGTTGGTTTTTTTTTTTTATGAAGTTGTCAGTCTCTCTTCGACTTATAAGTTTTGAATTTTCCTTAGGTTTTTTCCATCTTATTTATAAGTTAAACAGTAGTCAGTAGAATACAGATATTTCCAAAACGGTATATAATTCTCTGTTCCGTTAAAAAAACATTCAACAGTAGCCTTCTACATTTACAATAAAAATTAAGAGTAAATTTCAATTTGTTATAAACAAAAGATTTTAAAGGTTGACCAACTTACAGTTATATCTAGTACTAGTACGGGCATTGGTTTTATTTTCAAAGTTGTCAAATAATCATTCCAATGCAAATGATTATCATCTAAAGATAAATTTGTCATGTCAACATCGACCGCAATACATCGAGATTGAGTTTGTTTTCATAATTTCAATATTTTTGTTCAAAAAAATATTAATCAGTCGATATTGCTAGCAAAGCGACAAATGCATCATTCTATCTATTATTTACTGCTTATTGTTTAAGATTGATCTTAACTCTTCTTTTTTATATGTTCATCTCTGTTATTAGCCCTATACATTAAAGGCAAAATTGAAACATTTTGCTTACTATAAACAATGCTATGGCGTCCATTTATCTGTATTAAGGAATTACATACTTTTCTATTTGATTCTTGTGTCCTCTTTATAGTTTTAATGTCATGTAAAAGCGTTTACGGAGGCACATTTATAAATTTTAAAGCGTGTACAATTCTTGTTAACAAGTACCTAAACCAATAAATCACAAACACGTTATTATACATACTTGAAATAGACATACATAGAATGTATTCCCGGTAAATGTTTCGGTATTCATTAATTATAGATTATACTAGTTCAAAACATCAATTTCTTAAAATATTGACCGATCTGAACCATATGAAATTTACAGCAGATGTGATTATTCAGGAAAAAGAAAATATAACCAATATGCTGGCGTAATTAACAAGTTATCAAATATTCCGTTTCTATGTTATTTGGCGTTTGTTTTTGTTGCAGTGCTGTGTTTCTATGTTATTTGGCGTTTGTTTTTGTTGCAGTGCAGTGTTTCTATGTTATTTGGCGTTTGTTTTTGTTGTAGTGCAGTGTTTCTATGTTATTTGGCGTTTGTTTTGTTGCAGTGCAGTGTTTCTATGTTATTTGGCGTTTGTTTTTGTTGTAGTGCAGTGTTTCTATGTTATTTGGCGTTTGTTTTGTTGCAGTGCAGTGTTTCTATGTTATTTGGCGTTTGTTTTGTTGCAGTGCAGTGTTTCTATGTTATTTGGCGTTTGTTTTGTTGCAGTGCAGTGTTTCTATGTTATTTGGCGTTTGTTTTGTTGCAGTGCAGTGTTTCTATGTTCTTTGGCGTTTGTTTTGTTGCAGTGCACTGTTTCTATGTTATTTGGCGTTTGTTTTGTTGCAGTGCAGTGTTTCTATGTTATTTGGCGTTTGTTTTGTTGCAGTGCAGTGTTTCTATGTTATTTGGCGTTTGTTTTGTTGCAGTGCAGTGTTTCTATGTTATTTGGCGTTTGTTTTGTTTGTGCAGTGTTTCTATGTTATTTGGCGTTTGTTTTGTTGCAGTGCAGTGTTTCTATGTTCTTTGGCGTTTGTTTTGTTGCAGTGCACTGTTTCTATGTTATTTGGCGTTTGTTTTGTTGCAGTGCAGTGTTTCAATGTTATTTGGCGTTTGTTTTGTTGCAGTGCAGTGTTTCTATGTTATTTGGCGTTTGTTTTGTTGCAGTGCAGTGTTTCTATGTTCTTTGGCGTTTGTTTTGTTGCAGTGCACTGTTTCTATGTTATTTGGCGTTTGTTTTGTTGCAGTGCAGTGTTTCTATGTTATTTGGCGTTTGTTTTGTTGCAGTGCAGTGTTTCTGTTGTTCCGTTGTTTTCCGTTGTTTTCCTCTTATAGTTAATGTGTTTCCCTCGGTTTCGTTTAACCCGGATTGGTTTTTGTTTAATCGATTTATGACTATTGCACAGCGGAGCGGTATATTACGGTTGCCTTTATCTATTAATGTTTGTCGTCTTGTATATAAATAATTTGGTTGGGATATGTTTACCTATGCATTTTTTTTTTTTAACTTTTGTTTGCTTGATTGTTATCTTGCTCATCGTTCCCTCTTTAATCAATTACAATTATCTTCTCTACAGCAGTAGTTCAACATTATCTTATTGCTTGTTTGTTGGTGTGTTTTTTCAGTATAACAATTTTAACACGGTAGATAACTAACGAAATTTCTTTCCTGTTGTTGAACACTGAGAAATAAATCCTCTTGTTACAACGTACAACAAATCACCTTATTTCACTCTAATTTGTCGTGTGACATAAATGTCCCATATGTGTAAAAAAAAAGAGTGAATCATTTTAGGCAACAGTATTCCACTGATATTCGAATCTCCAAAATCAATTAAACATATTATCTTCTGTATAGATTCAATCATTTGGTCGTAATATTCAAAAGTAAGCATGTGGTCGTATGATTGAATCTGCTGCTTTGCAAAAAGAGAGACGAAAGATACCAAAGGGTCATTCAAACTCATAAGTCGAAAATAAACTGACAACGCCATGGCTAAAAAAGAAAAAGATCAACAGACAAACAAAAATATAGAGAAAACTAAAGACTAAGCAACCAAAAACTGGAGATGATCTTATGTGCTCCGGAAGGGTAAGCAGATCCTGCTCCACATGTGGCACCCGTCGTTTTGCTCTTATTCGTACAAACTTTACGAAAATAGTTGTCTGACAAACTATTTGCTAACATCAACTTTTTTTGGTATTGGAAAGATAAATAGGTGTCGCATTGGCTATCATACTATTAAATCAGGCTTCCTACTTTGGACAAGGCACATAAAGAATGTGACCTGAATAAACATATTTGTTAGTAAACTCATCATAGATCATAGTGCAAGATTTCTTTTCAATATTCTTTTTCACCGGGAGTTGACTATAAACAAGAGAGGCGAAAGATACAAAAGGGACATTTAAACTTTTTAATCGAAAACAAGCTGAATACGCCATGGCTGAAATAGAAAACGACCAACTTACAAACAACTGTCATATAAGTGGGAGGTTTAGCTATCTATGAATCCAGGTTTAACGAACCTTTTTTTCAGAAAATGCCTCTATAAATTCAGGAAAATCACAGTTGTTTTTTCACTCGTTTCGTTCGTTGCTAACGTTTTTTTAAGTCAGTTTTTATGGACTTCCCCTTTTTGAATATACCTTGGAGTTTGGTAGTTTGGTAGTTTACTTTAGTGAGAAATTTTATGTTAATGACCTCACTTAAAAATGCAGTTAAAATTCCTTTTATATTTTTCAGATGCTTGGTAGACTAATTTGTGGTAAGAATGCTTATTATTTTTATTGCTATAAAATATTTCGTAATACTGAGTTTAAGTTATGCATTAAAACCTGGTAACCGATACAATATCTTGCTACTATTTAGTTTAAACTCCAGCATAATTTGCCCTTCGGTTTGTCATTTCCACTCATTTATTTACGGGGAACTGATGGTCTTGAACTCAATTAAAAATTAAGAGGAAAGTGATGAACTTGCATTCGTTGAACACTAAAAAATAAATCTCTCTAGTTAAATGCCTTATGACTACTTAATATCACTTTAAATCTCATCGAGTTTATTAACACAGAAATCTTGAATGCTTACGTCAGTACGATGTGTATAGATTAATTAAATATATTATCTAACTGTTTCACTCAAATGCAGTCAAGTTTCACTATTCATTTATATCATAGGTTTTTTTTTTTTATTGACTTAATAACAAATTGAAATATACAGCTTGATTTTATTACAAACAGCTTGTTTATAGAATTATGCCATGCAAAAAATAAATTATTGTATGATCATTTCTTTTTCAAACTATGAGAACATGTATCTTTTGTATATCATATATCACATAACTGCGCAATTAGAGAGTGTTCAAATATGATTTTTGTTTTTGTCACTCGGGAATTGACGGCCACAGACAGTGGCAATTGCAAATGCAAATGCTTAATAAGAGATGGATATATTTGAATTAAGAAATTGATAAAAATGAGGTTCAAACTTCATTGGGCAAGTTGACCATGGAATATTTTTGGCTATTCCGTCAATGTCCCTTTTGGTCATATAACTCGCCAAGTATTTATACATCTCTTGCTTTCACTTTTTGGATTTGGGCACTCCTAGTGAAAATTAATTTAGGAAAACTTTTCGGAGGCATCAAATTAATACTTTTTAATATTACAAATGATAATGTTAGATATAAACTCAATATTTAACTGCTTGTAAGTTTTCCTTTGTTTATACAACATCTTCATTAGCAAATAAAGCATGTATTAGTTATAAATTGGGAATGTGGTATTCGGAAATTTCCAATTAAATACTGTACTGCATTGACCATGTAAATTTTTAACAAAATATAAAAGTTCATGGGTCAATATTCTTCATCAATTGTCTTTGTTTTTATTTTGTATAAAAACAAATTTAAAATCAGGCAGGAATAACTTTTTCGTCACAAAGAACAGAACAATGATCTGGTGGGATTCTATAATTATGTCGGATAAACAGAAGCAAAACATATAGCATCACATAAGATCATCTGCTTTCCACTTTCGTCGACGGCAAACAATATTTATGAAAACTGTCACGTTTTGTTTTCAGTAACATCATGTTCAAGTGTAATCAAGTGGTTATAAGTGAATTGGACAAGGAAGATCGGTTTAAGTGTACTACTTTTTAAAAACATCACTTTTCTAATTACCATTTATCGAATACCAGATTATCACTTGCTAAATAACCTTTTATGAAGAATAATTCATACTATCCTCTTATACGAAATCAAAATCATCTCCACCGTGTTAACAATCTTTTATAAAATTGTACAGCAAATTGAATAGGGGCTCATGTAGATTTTCAAGGGTATTCTAAGATGTCGGTTATCAGACACCAACGCAATACTATGAATAGGTATGACATTATTTTGTCATGCAATTATAATGATAATATATCTAAAATAAAATTTATTGACCAAGTATCTAAAACAATTGTTTTCAAATTCGGTTATTAGTAAACATTTAATTACTATTGATTAAAGATGAAAGATTTTTCAAGAATCTTTAACTGTCGCATAGCGCAACGATATAAAGTTGGGTAGTTACAAGACACGGTTAATGGAAACAGCGGCGACACTGCGTATATCCTGCGTCAGTTTTGAATGGAAAGTGAAAGATGTAATATTTATAAAAAGAAGATGTGGTATGACTCCCAATGAGACACAACTCTCCAGTACAGACCAAATGACACAGAAATTAACAATTATAGGTCACCATACTGCCTTTGTTTATTATTCTTATTTCTCCTCAGTAAAATTGATGTATTTCAGTTTTTCAAAACACATTAAATTGATCCCATACGGGATCACACAAAAATTTAGACACCACTTGTTCAATTTCGATATACAATGTAAGGTATAATTCAAGTATCAACTGCCTATCATAAATACGTTACAATATTTTACTGTACAATGGATAACTCGAAATAAATTTTCCTTTTTAATTGAACGCTCCAACCTAAATTTGGAAGCCATGTATAAATAAAACAGACGTTAGGAACTATATGAACAAATGGGACCTATCAATTATGGCTAGATATATCTTACATGTAGGTTAGCTTCATTATTCTGGGAGTTGTAGTGGCTGAAATTATTAAGAAAACAATTATTGGTTTAAGCCAG
Source organism: Mytilus coruscus (assembly GCA_017311375.1). NCBI lineage: Eukaryota > Metazoa > Mollusca > Bivalvia > Mytilida > Mytilidae > Mytilus > Mytilus coruscus. The sequence goes on along the minus strand of CM029603.1, from coordinate 81,008,530 downwards.
TTTGAGTTCTAGAATTCTTCACACATAAAGTATACAAACTCTTAATCCGATATAAAAGCTAACTTCATATGCCTTTTTTATTTTTCACTAAAGCTGCCTCGACATATTAAGAACATTTTCTTATATACATGATATATACCTTAGAAACATAACTATATAAAACGTGACTTCCTTGAAGAGGAAAAGTGTAAACAATAGTATTGTGTAAAAGACACAGGAGAGTTTTTGTTTCCGAAGAAAAGGTAGAAATGGAACAGTATTAATATTTTTATGATTTATGCATGACAACCTTAAATTATACTCCTCAGAATTTGTTAAAATATAAATTTAGTTTGCTGAAAGGTTATCGATGAAATATCGGCTGTTTGTAAAGGAATTCTTAAAGCATATAGTTTCCTATGCTTTTTTTTTTTTTTTGCTTGTTTGTTGAAACGTATTATATACTAGAAAATAGTTAGACTACAAAAATCCTTGTTTCTTGGTTTTCGTTGCTCAACCACAATTCATGACTGATATCAGCCTAGAGTTCATACGATGCAATACGTGTATATTATGTTTCTTATATATGATTATTTTTAAGAAGAAAATATGACGGAACACCGAGTTTAAGTTATGCATTGATTGATTGTTGGTTGCTTAACGTCCAGTGGCAAATATTTCATGCATGTTTAGGACGAAGTTATGCATTGAAACATTGCGACTAATATAAAATAAGAATGATAAATATAATATTATAGAGAGCATTATATAATAACAACAATCACTCTAAGCGAATCATATTAAAAAAAAACAAAAGTGAAAAACGAAAAAACGGAAAAACAACGCAAACAAAAACATAAAAAAACAAAATTCATAAAAAAGATCACATAGAACTTAAAATATAAAATAAAAGCACCAACATATACGAATCAATCAAGCAGATAAACCAATGCATGTACCCTAAAATATACAAAACAGTCTAAAATAAAAGAAACCAACACAATGTCCTTGATCTATTTAGTTGTTACTCATACATATTTTGTTTTTCGATGTGTGTTAATTTAACATATTTGTTTACGTGAAATTGATGGGTTAAGAATTCGCTGAACACTTGAACGGAAATTGACGAACTTACATTCGTTAAACACTATAAAGCAATCTACTTATGTCTACTTAATGCCACTTGAAACCTCATCGAATTTATCATTACAGACTTCCCTAATTGTTACGAAGAAAATTTTTAAAGCTTGATTACGACGAAAAACGTTATAAGCAAACATTATTCAAAAACAATAGTTTGTTTATAGAATTATGCAGTGCAAAAAAATAAATGATTGTATCAAAATTATTTTTCAACTCTGACTCTTGAAAATCATATATAACATAAAGTAAGATCATATTACTCAGGAATATCAATCAAATTTAGTCCAAGAAACCTATGTAACTATACAGTGTCATTTTAAGAGAAATTTGTTATTAATTCCCCTTCCTGTATGAACGAAAACTGCTCTTAATCAAATTATTGTTTAACTGTAACTGTACGCTCTTGGAAGTTCGGTATTTTTGTTATACTCTTTTATCACTTAAGAAATCATATGCAATGCAGTTTCCTGAACTAGCATCTTTTTATAAAGAAAAATATTCTGGTCTCACCATTCTGTGTATGTATGGCATTTAACACCATGACGCATTACTTGTTGCGCTGTTCCCATTGTTTGTGAGACAAAATTTTGCCATATGGTTCAAAAGAACAATGCACAATACATCGATAAATTCTTTGCATTCAAAATCAGTAGCAAGTGATTTGTCATATGATAACAAAGATCTTATTTAACTGGTCTGCAGTGCATGTTTATTTCCCAAAAAAAGTGTGTAGTTGAGAAAAATACACATCACTTTTTTCTGATATATCACTTATTTAAAGGAAAATTTCTTTTGTTCACACATATACTATTTTTTTCTATATGTTTTTTGTTTGTTCGTCATTCAGCGTTACCTTATCTATTTTATTAGGAAAACAGATTAATAAAAGTTAACAGCTTTTTCCGGATCCTATTGAGTTTTCTTCTTCTTGCTGACTTGTTCCTTTATTCATTTGATGCTGACATCATACGTTAGCTTCTTGGAAAGAATTAAAAAAAATAGTTGTATCCATTATAGCACTATGACTTGAGTGTGTAGGTAAAGATAGTAACTTTGGTTAGCTTGCTTGCTAGCTGAACCATGAAATCATTATTGGCTAAGGTAGTACTATCCTTTGGGCGGAGTCAATAGTTAAGCAGAGAACCAATCAAAAGTAGGGACAGTATATAATATGCAATTCAATCAAAAAATATTTTTACAATCTCAATTTAAAATCAATTAAGGGTCAATTATAAACCAATTCACAAGCATGTTGTAGGTGTGTTTGATTTGTCAATTTTATATTTCTCTAGATATTTTTTAGATGTGATGTCAAAATGAAAAAAAAAATAAAATATGTGATCGATTTGCTTGCGCAATTAATGTGTACTGGACCCTTTTAATAATATATACATCTGGTACACTTGAGACAAACGTTTCGAAAGCTTGAAATATAAAACATAAGAGAGCATAAAATGTCACCATATCAATTTCAACAACTTGTGATAATAAGCTACATTAAACTATTTTTAACTTCTACTGAGGTAATCGTTTGGTATATAAACATTTCATTTGGTGTTTTTCTTTCATTTTAATATTTTGAAATATTTGTTAGCTTGATTGTTAGCTTCGTTCCTTTTTAACCAGCTGCAATTATCTACTGTCCGGTAGCAGTCTAACATTATCTTATTGAATGTTTCTTGGTGTGTTTTGTAAAGCGGTCTTATCATAAACATTTTATTACATGATAGTAATTAATGGAATTGCTTTTCAGTTGTTATACACTCAAATTGAAGTAAATCAAATGATTTAATTTACTCTAATTCGTCGTGTCACATACATTTGTCCTCCATGTCACATACTGAGTGATTGATTCTATGGAAAAGTACGTTGCCGAAAATTTTATAAAACATTTGATTGCAATTTTCTAAAGTAAGTATTGATTCTACTGCTTTACAAAAATAGGTATTTGACATAGTAGTTGCTTACATCCATGTCATTTGGTCTCTGGTCGATAGGTGTAACTTTGGCTATTCATTTATATACTATATCTCTAATACAAACATTCATTTAAAATGTGTTGATTTACTTTATAAAGATTTCCAAAGGCTTTACGCAACTTTGACGAAAATCTATAACATCTAATATATTCTGCCTAGATTAAATCATTTGATCGCAATTTTCTAAAGTAAGTCTTGATTCTACTGCTTTACGAAAATAGTTATTTTACATACTAGCATTCACGTCATTTGGTCTCTGGTATATAGGTGTCACATTGGATATCATGCTGTTCTTTTATATAGGTATTAACTAAAGATCGGCATACGATTTATATACTATATATCTAATATAAATATACACTCAAAATGTGTTATTTAGTTTCAAAAAGATTTCCAAAGACTTTTCGTTGACTGTTCTTGCCGTAGGTACGGATCGATATTGGCTTTCATCATATTCAAACAATTTTCATCACTATGGACATTACACCTGATTTAGTGGCTTATTGTGACGTAATATTGTCTATTTTCTAACCTCACTTCAGATTCAAACATCACTTCTAGTTATTTAACATGCAGAATTAATACACAAATGTCCTTATTAAGAACGCAAATAATTGCCTCTTGTGGTATAGACAATTGCAGTTCAAAAATTCTTCAAACATAAATTATAAAACTCTTACTCCGATATATATCCTAATATCATATGACGACAACCTCTGAATATTTTAACTTGTTGTATTTAATTGTTGGCGGAATAAATGATAGGATATTCCCGATCTTAATTCAGTCCATTTGTATTATTGTTTAATAAATTTGTCATTCTGCTCCTCGTTTTAAGGATGTTTGCTCCTCTTGTTTTTTTTAATATTTGTCAGAAATTTGGAATCCTCTAGCTTTATTTAGTACCTATAAATATTTTGATCGCTAACCACCTTCTTTTCTTTTCGTAATTTCATTACATATAGATCAAAAAGACACATTTGAAAATCTTATCAAATCCTTGTTATTTTTCATAGTTTTTGAAAGAAAAAAGGTTCCACAGTTAAATAAATTAAAAATCTAGAGAAAATCATTTCCCGCCAATTTTTCAATGGCTTATCGAAAACAAGGTTACGGACCCTTCATTTTTTTCTACGTTTTTAGTTCCATCATTTATATACTATCAACGTATAACAGTTTTTTTTTAAATGCTTGTAATTTTGAAACAAAGAAGTGAGCATCCTTAAATATTTGTGAAATCAATTAGCAATTTTCTATGAGAAATCGTATACTTTATACATGATAATGACAAAGGTACTTCGTGAAATTACAAATTTTACTAGCTCACGTATCCTATTAAGATAAATAAAGCTATATACAGGTTCCAATAATTTTCAAATACTAGTAATTATTTGATTAAACATGTTTAACAAAAATTTTTAATGCATATTTAAGCAAATTTCAATATCAATATATTATTTTCATTCTACAAGAAAATTATTTTAAATTATATAATCATTCGATTGATTGTGTGACTGCCACAAACTTTGATGATGTCACTGCCATTAGTTTTGGCTTCGATGTTTGAAGCAAGTTAAACGATGCCTCGTCATATTCAAGATATTTTCTCGTGTCTTAGAGATCTGACCATAGAAAACATTACTGTCCTTCAGGAAGAAAAGTGTTAAAATTTGTAAAATTGTAAAAGGCACTGCAAGGTTTTTGTATCGACAGAAAAAGAAAATATGGAAACAATATCTATATTTTGATGACTTATGTATAACAACATGAAATAAAATTGCACAGTCAGTCGGAATTTTTGTTAGAATAGATTGATTTAGTTTGCTAACAGGTTATTGAGGAAATATCTGTTGTTTGTAAAGGAATTATTTTTAAATGTATCTACTAGAAAATAGAAAAATAAACAAATGTTTCTTGGTTTCAGATGCTAAACTATTACTTATAAATAATATATGCCTATATTTCACGCGATTCAATGCGTGTATATCAGGTTCTAATATTTGATTAACTTTTAAGTAGACATATTGTAAAATCATATAACTGACAGTCCTTCAACTAATCAAGTAGTGCATGTTTGGATTACATGTATCGACAGAAAATGCTGCTGAAACTTTGTTGGAAATTGTCTGATAATTACTTCACTTGCAAATGCAGTTGAAAATTCCTTTTCATTTTATTTTTCAGATGCTTCGTTGACCAATTTTGATGAAGAAGAATTTTCATATTTATTTATTGTTTTAAAACATTGCGTGATACTGAGTTAAGGTTATGCATTGATGATTTGTATTAGATACACAATTGTACTATTTTGTTGTAACTCCTACGTACTTTGGTTTCCGATGTGTCTGTTTCACACATTTATTGACAGGGAACAGATGGTTTTGAATTCGCTGAACACTTTAGAGGACAATGATGAGTGTGCATTAATTGAAAACTACAAAGAAATCTTTCGAGTTCAAGACTCTTATGACTACTTAATATCACTTCAAAACTCTACAGTTTATTATTACAGATTTTCCGACTAAATATATTTTATCACTGTTGCATCAAAATGCAGTCAGTCAAGTTTGGCATTCATTTATAACACTGGTGTTTATATTGAAAGAATAACAAAAAAAGAATGTATCACTTGATCTTATTTGCTGCTAACATAAAACAATCATAAAAATTTTGATTCTGGTTTAACGATGAACAAAATAATTTACTTCTTACCATGAAATAGTGTATCTGTAAAGTCTGCAAACTATCTATTGTTTTTTTTTTTTTTTTTTTTTTCTTGAATTTATTGATCACGGCTAGTTTAAGGTTGTTGAAATTTTACTTGTTTTGTTTTGATGGAATTTCCTCAGCTTGATTATGATAAACAAATACTTATCAATATATATATACTTGTTGTAGAACATAAAAAATGTATATAATTTCTTTTTAAACTCCTAGAGCAAGAATCTGTTGCATATCATATCCCGAATGGAGGGTGTTAAAACAAAATGTTTTTATCACTCGAAAATTGACGACCACAGACAGTGAATATAACAAATACAAATGTTTAATAAAAAGATGATATATTTCACTCAAGAAATTATAAAAAATAAGGTTCCAACTTTCTCGGGCAAGTTTCCAGTGAATGGTTTCGGCTTTTCTTTTGTTCACAGGTCCCCTTTGGTCATATAACTCGCCAAGTTGTATACATTGCTTGCTATCAGTTTTGTGGATTTGTTCCTGGTGAAGGTAAATTCAGGAAACTTTCGGAGGCAGCCAGTTAATATATTTTGATTTTACAAATGATTGTGTTGGATATTAACACGGTATTTAACTGATTTTAAGTTGTCATCTGCCTAATCCGACACCTGAGTATTCCAACATCCTGCTTTAACCGACACATTTTTCTGGTCCAAACATATGCCTATCCTTGCAGAAAAAACCTGAGTATTCCGACACCCTGCTTAATCCGACATTTTTTTCTGGTCCCCTAATGTGTCGGATTAGACAGGTTACATTGTATATAAAAAAGAAGATGTGGTATGATTGCCAATGAGACAACTCTTCACAAGAAACCAAATGACACAGACATTAACAACTATAGGTCACCCTACGGCCTTCAACAATGCGCAAATATCCTCATCATCAAATAAAATCATATATCAATGATAAATTGAGAATGTGGTATTCCGAAATTTCCAAATAGTACTGTACTGTATTTACCATGTAAATTTTTTGACAAAATATAAAATTTCACAGGCTCAAAATTCTTTATCAATTATCTTTGGTTTATTTTGTATAATGCTGTGAACAAATCGAAAGTTAGGTCCGAATTAGTTTTGTCGCAAGAACATGACAATCAAATGTTGGGAAGCTATTTATTATGTCGAATAAACATAAGCATAAAAATATCATAACATGCATTGCTTTTTTTTTGTATACGGGAAAAAATTATTTGTCAAAATTATAAAGTTTTGTTATCTGTAACATATTTTGTTGAGTGTGGAGACTCAACGGTCTGGAGAATAATAAATGCAACCTTTTACTGTTAGACAATATATTAACGATTAGATAATATTGATTCTAGTTTTCAATAACAAAATTTAGAAATTGTGTTTTTAGTGACATATGAAAAAGCTAAAACAAATGTATATCTTTCTGTGTGTTTTGCAACAAATATGTTATTTTTTCACTTTCGTATACAAGGTATTTGATGAATGAAAAATGCAACTTGCCTTTGAAATCAGTTTCAGTAATATTCAACATATCAGACTTACAACTGTCATGTTTTAAAACAGAGGCTGAGGCGAAAGTTAGAAAAGGGAAAGTCAAACTCATAAGTTGAAAATAATGTTCATTCTTTCACGTATTAAGTTTTCGTTATTAATAAAATTGAGAATGGAAATGGGGAATGTGTCAAAGAGATAACAACCCGACCAAAGAGCAGAAGTTTGACCTGTTCTGTGTTGATTTTTTTATTGTTAACACTGATTTGAACAATCAAGAGCAAGTTAATATCATGGTTCTTTGCAAACGCTAAATACAGCCAACATTGCAAGAAAACAACAAGGTATGTTTCTATAATGGATTTCAAAGTATGGAATATAATTATAATTGTAAACAAAAAAATCTCTGATCCGTTTTATTACAGATTTAAATGATCGTCTGTACTTCACAGTTTGTCCTGTTTTGCAGTGCAGCAGTCGATAGAACTGAGATGAAAAACAACTGAGTTTTTAGATATTTCCCAAAATTTTGTTTGTGAAGATTGACATTTTTCACTCCGAAACACAAAAGTATCTATGTGGTTCGATTATGCGATAATTTGAGCCATCACGTTAATGATGTAGCCGAGGGAGTTAAACATGTAACTTATAAAAGCTTATTACCTAATCAATTGCTCAAAATGACACAGCAACACTAAATGTTCCTCTGTATATCCTTATAAACCGTTATTGTGCCTCGTATATCCGTTGAATCAAAAGCATGTTACAAAGTCAATGTGTGTTGTACTTGAAATATACTTGTTTTGAATTGTCATCACGGATAATTGTACTCGAATCAAAAGGATTTAAAGGAGTACAGCCAGGAACCCCAATAAACGGAGGGTTTTTTTTTTAAACTTTTATTATCAATGTAAATCTAATGTGTATATATTGCTAAATGTATGATATTTGAAAGTACAATAAGAAAAAGTTATATATCTGTGACTCTTTTCACAAAAAATCTTACGAATAAAATTGATCGTAAGTTATACTGAAATGTGTATGACTAACGAGTATTTTTACTCTTAAATTTTTGTGAAAAGAGCCGCTGCTTCATATCTATAGATATTAGCCTAAAATAAGAAAAGATTTCATTTTCTTCCATTTTCTTAAAATTTTAAACTTTTTCAACCTTATTTCATGATTTTATATGCGGCACCACCCCTCGCCCATTGAAATTAGTGTTGAAAAGTAAAGAGTATGGTATATAAAGAATAATACAACAAATATATTTGTGGGCAAAGGGTGGCGCCACTGTTAATTTTGCAGAAAACTGTGTTTATATTTTGCAGAATCCTGCCACAAATTAAGATTTAACGAAATTCACCTACATTTTGACGTCACAAATACGTCACTAATGACATATTTGGTGAAAAAAATTTTAAACTGCAAAACTATTGGACATTTTACCATATGTTTTCATCAAATTTTCAACACATTTTCGTAGTAAAAAAATTCAGATTTTTAGGGTCAAAATTATGAGTTAGTGAACCAACTCCTTTTAGAATGGTCACAAGATACATCTAGTGACACTTGTTAGCATACTGAAGTATCAAACATTTATTTTAATCTCCCATTTTATTATAAGTCATTTCATCCTGCCTCGACCTAATTAAACCTATGATAGTATCCATAAGTGCTTCATACGGATTTGTAGATCACAATTATGTTTGCCAATAGATCATCAAATATTATGGGCCATGATTCAAGAATATGCTTAAGACTAATCCGTTACATTTTCTAACATATTCTTCATAATGTGTTTTAGCAGCAAATATATTTTTCAGGGGTCGGAAATACCAATTTACATCAGAAAGTATGGCAGATCAACGTCTATATATTATTAGAAAAAATAATCGACGTAGTATAATTGACCTTCATCCCTAATCCCCAAATATGTACTAGGGGTCATAAATATTAAGGTTATAAAATTTGCTGGAGGTCTGTTTTTTGGGGGGTTATAATTTACATGTTTTCTTACTTCATTATTCTAAAAATAAATTTTGGGCCATGAAATAGGGGTTATTTTAAAATAGGTTTGAGGTCTATCTGTTATAAATTTAAATAGATATATCGAGGGTGGTATTGATACTATTGTCTCATTAGTAAGTCAATCTAACAGACTGCACACACAAATTACGGGAACTTTACCAGTCATTTACAACTTGGACATTTTGTTAGATTTTTAATCATTAAGAATGACTTCAAAGTAAAAGTTAAACCAATTTTACACGGGCACCCCTTCAATTTATATGTGTGTTAAAATAATCAAGTGTTCCTCCTGGATCAGTAGTAATAATAAATTCAAATCGTAAAAAAATATCTTTACTGATATACTTCATATAGAGTATTAGTAAACATTTAACGAAGAAATGCACAATCATTGAACAAAAATCAATCACATTTAAGTACACAATAATGTAATCAAGAGTACGGATGTCTTAAAAAGTGATGAACTTGCATTCGTAGAACGCGAACAGTGTATCGTTCTAGTTCAATGCTCTTATGACTCTTAATCTCATCGAATTCCTTATGACAGATTTCCTGGGTCAAATGTGAGAAAAAAATTAATAGTTTAAATATGTTATTTTACTGTTACAACCAAATGAATTGAAGTCTGACCATTCATTTAGAACAAAATTGTTTGTATTGAACAAATAGAAATGTATTACTTGATATTATTGGTCACTAATATTTAAACAACGATAATACTATTAAATTTATTTTTATCAATGAACGAAACAATTTACTACTAACCATGAAGTAGTTTTATTTGAAAAGTCTATTAATAACATACTGGTTTGTTTCGTGAATTTATTGATCACTGTCAGCCTACGGTTTCGGCAAGTGTTTCCGGTTTTAAACACTATAATATATTGATCAGATAAATATAAAACTTAATCATGGGCTTAAATTTCATCAACTGTCTTTGTTTTCATTAACTGTAAAACAAGTTGGAGGTTAAGCTAGCAATAGAACCATGTTTAACCCACATTTTATTCGGAAAATCAGGAATATGACAGTTGTTGTTCCTTCGTTCCGTTGGTTGAGAAAGTTCAAAATAATAGTGGCTGCCACAGGAAGCTGACATACTAATCAAGCCACGTGACAAACTTAGAATTTTGGTGGATTCCAAGCCGTTTTAAACTTAATTTGCTGATATTACCACAAATTAGTTATACATTATAACTATGTATAACAAGAACTTTCGATAATTCGCATGATATAAATCATTTACGTCACACGTCAAATCAAACTAAATAACATGGCAGATGACGGTATTGGTATTCAACAAAAAAAAAGATCAACGCCAAATTACTGTCGAGCTCAGTAAGTAAGTTATTAGAGAAAACACTATTACTGTGTCATTCCAATGATGCAGGTAAAGACCCTCAAGCTAATATTATATGGTCTGATTATGATAAAAACAAATCAAGAATTCTCACATTGAACGATGAATCCAAACAGTTCTCAGAAAAGAATTTAAACCCAAATCTTTTCAAATCTTTGTTCAGATTCATTATTATGGGAATAAACTATTAGCTATTACACTGTTTTATACCCCGTACAAATTTCTTGGTCAACTTATCCAATGCCTAGGATGGTTTAACGTGAATTTGAAAAAAAATAAGAAAATTTGATAAACATGTGTTTAAAGAGAGATTATACAAAAGTACTTCACAGGAAAATCCGAAACATGAGGCCCAAATCCGTATCAATTATTGACAAGAAAAATGAATTAATCTTTAGAAACATCTAGCCACAATATCTGTCATATAATTACAGAAATTTCAAAAAATGACAAAAGGGATTTAAACTGAAATGATCATTATCTCTGAACAAATTGAAAAGGAACACAAAGAAACAAGAAACTTAATGACAAAATATATCTAAAGCTATTGAAACTATTTACATAGAAACCTTTGAATATATCTTGTAAAAGAATGAGATAATATTAACGAGGAGGGACAAAATTACAGCAAACATTCTACGTTCAGCTCCAACAATTGATGAAACATATATGTATTTACAAAAAATCAAATTCACGAAAAACCAAAGAACTGCTTAGAAATACAGATGTGAGAATTATAGGAATATCAATAGTAAAAGATCTAGTGCCAAGAAAATATATAGAAACGAACAGGTGAAAACAGTCACATTTTTCTGCGTCAAAATAATCTCCCCATTACGACACCTAATTTTTTCAATCGTAAAAATGTAATACATTGTAGAGATAATGCGCTATTTATTTAGCCCTTGAAAACTAATAAATTTATCCACATAGCATCTTTCTCATTCTTATATGACAATGTATCTAAAAAGACAAATGTATCTACTAACTATTAAGCATCATTTAATGTACTTTAAGGCATGTAGTCAACTTAAAAAAAACTGTTGTCTCATTGATTGTCGAGGGGGATTTTTGAGAGATTCAAAACTCTAAAAAATTGTAATTAAATATTTCGTAGAAGGCAGACTTAAAATTTGCTGAGGTTGAAGTCTAATTAACACACACCCCCAACATGCACATATGATTTTTTTAAAGTAATGCACAAAATAAATCACTACTAAAGTCTGTCGTCAAGTACATTGAGCAAAAATGTGTTATTCAAACACACAAACTCTGTTGTTATGACTCATTACAAAGGTATTTCACTTGACCCATATATATCTTTTTTTAGTACTGTGAATTTTTAATATTATGATACATACCTGTAGCATATATATATATATACAGATATTAGAATCTGAAAAGAGATGGTATCAAATTTTTTTTTTTTTTTTTAAGATATAATAGTCAACCCAAACAAAAAAAGAGTACTCGACTTTCTCTTTTCGATGAAATTTGACAATTTTTCGGATTTTTTCCAAAATAAAAGTCGCCAGGGGCAGGGATACAAACTTGTGCTAAAAAGATCAATCTTTTATCCTTCTGTGGATTTTTTTTTTTTTTTTTTTCGGCCGAATTTATGCTTATCCACAAAAAATCACATGTAATAGCAGCTACCACAATCGACTGTTTTGTGAAACTTTATCTTTAATTTTAAAGTTTACAAATATCTCGAAGCTCCAAGCTCCATACTAATTTATCTAAGTAAAATACGTATATAAGATGCATAATATCCTAAATTATGCGCTTAAAATAAACTGTAAATCCCAAAGAAACAGATGTAAACAATTCAAATATACCATTGCTTTATTCAATCACATAGCCATAACATGCCTGTAAATAATGTTGTTATACAAGTGGGATCTAATGATTTGGATTTAGAGGAAAAGGTAGACCAAGTTCTTTCTCCTTTTCTTGCATTAATACAAGAAACAAAATAGAGTATGCCAACAGACTGCAACATCTTGGAGAGAAATTTAACCCATATACTACCAAATTAGATCAGAAACACAAAACATTTATAATAAAAGGCTTACCTTTAATCAAATCCTTGAAGATCACACTGAAGAATATGGATTTACAATAATCAGAGAGAATAAACCTGACTCCTAATAAGTTTGTAGAAAAGGAAGTCCCTACATATGTCAGAAATTTAAAGGAACTTTTGAAACCAATACTAGGAATCATACAGTCAATTGCAAAAGAGAGGCGGAAGATACCAAAGGGACATTCAAACTCATAAGTAGAAAATTAACTGACAACGCCATGGCTAAAAAAGAAAAAGACAAACAGATAAACAGACAAACAATAGTACACAAAAAACAACATAGAAAACTTATGACTGAGCAACACGAACCTATGAAAATATGCAACTAGAGCTTTGATCAGCAAAATATGCGTGGTAGGAGAAACCAACACTATCAGGCATGCACAAATTACTCCAATATACACAATTAAAATGATAACCAATATCAGAATGAGAGAGAATATCCGCAACATCAGAACGAGAGAGATTATCAAAGATACGCAAATGAGATAAAATATAAAAGATACCTAAATGAGAGAGAATATCAAAGATGCCCAAGTGAGAGAGAATATCAGAATAGCTTTCAAGATAAACAGGAAAATTATAGACGTATTCAAATGGATTAAAACTACCCATACCAAACAAATGATATATACAATGTAAAGAAAAAAAATGACAACATGAAAATACTATTCAAAATGTTGTCTCTATACTGATTGATTGGTGTTTAAAGCCACTTTCAACACTACTGTGATATTTTGTGGCGGTCAGTTTTTATTGGTGGAGGACGACGGAGTGCCAGGAGAGACCCACCAATCTTCGGCAGGAAAACTGACAATCCTAGTCAATTAAGATTGGAGTCGAGTGCACCTTCCCCGTGCTGGATTCGATCTCCCAACATCAGTGTTGACAGGCTAATGATGCAGTAGTTCGACTGCTTAGACCACTCGGCCACCGAAGCCCCTAGTTGCCTCTATAATTAGACATTGTGTCAACTAATATTTTTTTCTGAAACATACATTTGTCTTGTTTTTATTGTTTTTTTCTTTTGTATTAATTGAAATTGATTGTTACTTGTTAAATTAGTTGTGCATATGATAGAAAGATTCACTGATCTTCTTCAAAAAGGATAAAGACAAAAGAAAGCATGAAATTTATTGTTTATTTTTAATGTTTTACTTGTGTGATACCAGAAATACAATATACTTTTGCTTTGACGTATGTATATATATGTTTGATGAAACCCACAAAGAAAATTAACCCACATACCTAACGAGTGTTTGAAAGAAAAAAGAGTTCAATGTTAAATGTATGAAAATTCTAGAGAGAATAATTTCCCGCCATTATCTTAATAGCTTATATCTCGAAAACATGGACCCTTCATTTTTTTCTTCTTTTCAGTTCCATTATTTATATACTTACAATGTATAACAGTTTTTTTTTTAAATTTTATGTTGAAACAGAGTAGCAAACATCTTTAAATGCTAGTAAAATCAATTAGCAATTTTCTATGGGAAATCGTATCCTATATACATGATAATGACAAAGGTACATTACAGATTTCACAAGCTCACATCTATTAAAATAAATAAAACAATATACAGGTTTCAATAATTTGTATAAGTACTACTGATCAGTTGTCAGTTGTCATTCTACGACCAAATTCTTTTCAAATTATATTATCATCAAATGATTGCGAGATTGCCACTAACTTTTGGTAATTGGTGATGTGACTGCTATTAATTTTGGCTGCGATGTTTGAAGCAAGTTAAACGATGCTTCGTCATATTCATGATATTTTCTCGTACATATCTTAGAGATCTGACCATATAAAACGTTACTGTCCTTGAAGGAAAAAAAGGTTAAAATTTGTAAAATGTGAAAGGCTCAGCAAGGTTTTTGTATCGACAAAAAAGTAGATATGGAAACAATATCAATAGTTTGATGACTTAGGTATAACAATATGAATATATCAATTAAGTTTGCTAACAGGTCATCGAGGAAAAATCTGTATGTTCTTTGTAAAGGAATTCTTTTTAAATGTATCTACTAGAAAATAGAAAAAAACAGATGTTTCTTGGTTTCAGTTGCCCAACTTTTACTTATGAATAATATATGCCTATAGTTCAAGCGATTCAATGCGTGTATATTAGGTTTCTAATATTTGATTAACTTTTCAGTAGACATATTGTAAAATCCGCATATAACTGACAGTCCCTCAACTAATCAAGTAGTGCATGTTTGGATTACATGTATCGACAGAAAATGCTGGTTAAACTTTGTGGGAAATTGTCTGATAATTACTTCACTTGCAATTGCAGTTGTTATTGAAAGAATAACCAAATAAAATGTATCACTTGATTTTATTTGCTGCTAACATAAGAACAACGATTAAAGTATTAAAGTATTGATTTTGTTTTAACAATGAACAAAAGAATTTACTTCTTACCATGAAATAGTGTATCTGTAAACTATCTATTGGTTTTTTCCTGAATTAATTGATCAGGGTTATTTTAAGGTTGTCGAAAGTTTTTCTTGCTCTGTGCTGATGGAAAATAACACAACGGATTTTTCAGCTTGATTATGATGAAAAACATTACAAAATTTTTTTATAGAAATATGCATTGCAAAACAATTGTATATAACTTCTTTTTAAACTCCGAGAGCAAGTATCTGTTGTATATAATATATAACTACTCAATAGGAGGGTGTTCAAACAAAAGTTAGGCAGGTGGTACGGTTTCAAACCTAATTAGACAAGAAATTACACTTGACAAAGACAAAACATGCTGGAAAAATGTTAAGACAAAAGGCAGTTAACCATTATATAGTGAATACCAGACAGCAATATAGTTATGATTGACATCTTAATCACATACTTTACACATTTAAACAACCAACCAAACTAATTTCTCACTGGTGAATAGAACATACCAGATACTAAGCCGGAAACATACGATGCCAACAACTTCAAAGTTCGAAAACCGATTAATAATATGGACATCAATAATACGTGTATAGATAAAGGCAACAGTAGTATACCGCTGCTATAAAAACCATGAAAAAAAACTAAACAATAAAAAAAAACACTGGGAAGAATTTGAAAATTTACTAAATAAAGATTGTAAAATTTAAACTGAAAGAATTACATCATATTCTAAATATTTTGAAGTAAATAAAAAGGGAGGGAGAACGACACCTTTTCTTTATAATATGTTTTGCAATACGTAAAGCAAAGAAAACAGATTCATGAGGATAGCAAGAATCAGTTCAAAAGAAAAATAATGGAACACAGTAAAAAGCACTTAATCATC
Organism: Mytilus coruscus; assembly: GCA_017311375.1. Classification (NCBI taxonomy): domain Eukaryota; kingdom Metazoa; phylum Mollusca; class Bivalvia; order Mytilida; family Mytilidae; genus Mytilus; species Mytilus coruscus. The sequence continues at coordinate 80,992,454 of CM029603.1, read as the reverse complement.
AATTTGCATCTATGTTAACAGATAAAAAAAACTTTTTATGTCAACCATAGTTAAAATGCAACCTACTACTAATCATAACCAGCATAAGTCGAAATTCAACTGACAACGCCATAACCTAAAAAGAAAAAGACAAACAACAGTACACAAAACACAACAAAGAAAACTAAAGACTGAGCAACAAACACGAACTCCACAAAAAAACGGAGGTGATCTCAGGTGCGCCGGAATGACGAGCAGATCCTGCTCCATATGTGGCACCCGTCTTGTTGTGCATTTTAGTACAAACCCAGTGATTAGTCTAAAATTTTCGGTGAAAAAGGACGGGATTGTAGTTTCGACAATTGGAACATATCCGTTGTCATCTGTGAAGTGATGACGTCTAAGTAATGAAAATCCTTAAATATTAAAAGAAAAATAGACCAGCTAACATACCGAACCGAGTGTTAAAATATATTGCCATTGAAGGACAGACGTGTTTCGTTGACTCCAACTACGTGTAAACTCATGGAACATATCTGTTTCAAATACATTATGCAACATCTACGAAAATAAAGAAATCCTAGTAGATTGCGAATACAGCTTCAGTCAGAGAAGATCATGCGAGTATCAATTAGTAACAACAGTTGAATATATAGCCAAAAATCTGGATAACAAAGAACAAGTAGATATGCTAATATTAAACTTTAGCAATGCGTTCTGTGCATTACCAAACATATGACTTTTAGGGAAATTAGAGCGTTATGGAATATACATTTAGTGATACAGGTTTGGTTCATAAACGTTAACAACGTGTAGCATATAAAAGATGAACCTCTTGAAGTGCCTTAAAAATCAGGAGTACCACAAGAAACAGTTCATGCCTAATGATTTTCGTTTTTACTTTAAAAAGATTAGAAATCAAATCAAGTTAAGGTTGTGTCTCTTTGCAAATGATAGTATTCATAGGTTTTACTGATGACTTCAATCAGTTACAGAATCTTGACAATTTGGTTGATTGGACATATTAGTGACAGACAATAAAAAAATGCATATAATGCCTTACTATAGCACAGTCAATCCACTACCCATTTTTAGGAGTTCAGTTTACAAACACACCATTAAATTAGATATACACATCAATAACATTCTGGCTTACGCTAATTAATTATTAGGCTTCCTGAGAAAATAATCCAAAATATTCCCAGAAGAAATTAATAAATAAGCATACCAAGATATTTTTCGAATATAATTAAACGTTGAATATGCGAGTAGTGCTTCATACCATGAAATCCACACTAAAAAGATAGAAATGGTGCAAAGAAGATCAGCCGGTGTCATATGGTATTTTGAACCCTATGGAAAATTGACCACGGGATCAAAATACCGCTATGGTAAAATGAACCCCAAGGGTAAATTGAACCCACCTGTATGGAAAATTGAACCCCATGGTAAATTGAACCCCCTGTTTTTTTTCATTCTAAATAATTATTAGAACATAATACATTATTTTAAAGCTTATTATAGATTGAAAATCAGACATACCAAAATGGGAGGTAAATTTTCCATGGTAGGAAAAAAAAATACCATGTCTTGGTATAAGTGCTTTGAACATGCTGTAGTCTTTACCAACAAAATTTCATTCAAAATACTTATTGAAGCATTATGACTAGACTATGTACCTTGAATGCTTTGATTTTTTGAAATTCTAACATATAAAGGGAGTTAAATTTCCCATGGTAAAAAAGGGGGGGTCAAAATACTATGGCTCAGTAAAATTGTTAAAACATCTTTACAATATGACTTATATGTACCATATTTTAATTAGAGTATTAAAACTTTGAAAAGTAGTTTGATTTTTGAAATTGGAGATGTATAGACAAGGGGATTCGTGGCAAGGGGAATGTGTGGGGAGGGGGGAATTAGAGGTCTATAGTAGGGGATTCAATATACCATGGCAGGGGGGTCAAAATACCATGGATAAGTGAAATTTCAAAATATCTTTTCCAGCATGTTAAATGCATACCAACTATTTATTGAAGTATTATTACTATACAAAGGAGTTAGAATAGCTAGAATTTTGAAATTGGAGTTACAAGGGGGGGGGTTCAATATACCATGGCAGGGTGGTCAAAATACCATGGATAAGTGAAATTTTCAAAACATCTTTTCCAGCATGTGAAATACATACAAACTACTTATCGGAGTATTATAACTATGTAAAGGAGTTAGAATAGCTAGAATTTTTGAAATTAGAGGTCTATAGTAGGGGTTCAATATACCATGGCAGGGGGGTCAAAATACCATGGCTAAGTGAAATTTTCAAATTTTCAAAACATATTTTCCAGCATGTGAAATACATACAAACTACTTATTAGAGTATTTTTACTATGTAAATGAGTTATAATAGCTAGGATTTTTTAAATTGGAGGTGTAAAAAGGGGGGTTCAATATACCATGGCAGGGTATAGACCTTTAATTTCAAAATTTCTAGAAATTCTGACTCTTGTAGATAGTAATAGTACTCCAATAAGTAGTTTGTATGTATTTTACTTGCTTGAAAAGATGTTTTGAAAATTTTATTTTATTTTGACCCCCCTGCCATGGTCTATTGAACCCCCCCCTTTACACCTCCAATTTCAAAATTCTAGCTATTATAACTCTTTTACATAGTAATTATACTCCAATAAGTAGTTTGTATGTATTTTACTTGCTTGAAAAGATGTTTTGAAAATTATATTTAGCCATGGTATTTTGTCCCCCCTGTCATGGTATATTGAACCCCATACTATAGACCTTTAATTTCAAGAATTCTAGCTGTTATAACTCCTTTACATAGCAATTATACTCCAATAAGTAGTTTGTATGTATTTTACTTGCTTGAAAAGATGTTTTGAAAATTTTATTTAGCCATGGTATTTTGACCCCCCTGCCATGGTATATTGAACCCCCCCTTTTACACCTCCAATTTCAAGAATTCTAGCTGTTATAACTCCTTTACATAGTAATTATACTCCAATAAGTAGTTTGTATTTTGCATGCTGGAAAAGATGTTTTGAAAATTTTACTTTGCCATGGTATTTTGACCCCCTGCCATGGTATATTGAACCCCCTACTATAGACCTTTAATTTCAAAAATTCTAGCTGATATAACTCATTTACATAGTAATTATACTCAAATAAGTAGTTTGTATTTTGCATGCTGGAAAAGATGTTTTGAAAATTTTACTTTGCCATGGTATTTTGACCCCCCTGCCATGGTATATTGAACCCCCTACTATAGACCTTTAATTTCAAAAATTCTAGCTGATATAACTCATTTACATAGTAATTATACTCAAATAAGTAGTTTGTATGTATTTTACATGCTGGAAAAGATATTTTGAAAATTTTACTTTGCCATGGTATTTTGACCCCCTGCCATGGTATATTGAACTCCTTACTATAGCTTCAATTTAAAAAAAAAGTCATAGCCAACAAATTGTTAATTAGATAATCTGCAATACTATTTATCTAAAACAGGGAGGTTCAATTTCCCATGGTGGGGTTCAAAATACCATATCGGAAAAATGACCCCGGGGTCAAAATACCATGCGGTATAATGACCCCGGGGTCAATTTTCCATATGGTATTTTGACCCCGGGTTCACTTTTTAGGGGGTTCAAAATACCATATGACACCGCTTTCATTAAAATCAATACAGTAGAAAACCTAAAATCTTATTCACATACTAAAGGATTTGCAATTACCGTCATTAGAGACCAGATGGAAATAAAATCGGCTTTGCTTGATTTATGAAGGCATACGTGATGAAATAGCCAAAAATATGAATACCGGATTATATGAAACAACAATTCTATGTCACCAATACAAATTCAGAAATTTTTAAACATCAAACAATAAGTACACAAACAGTTTCTTTCCTCATGCAATCAACAAATAAAACAGCTTATACTAACAAAACTGTGAAATATAGACGGTTCGAAGGCATTCAAAGAGGGACGAAAGATACCATAGGGACAGTCAAACTCATAGATTGAAAATAAACTGACAACGCCATGGTTAAAAATAAAAAGACAAACAGACAAATAATAGTACAGAAGACACAACATAGAACACTCAAGACTAAGCAACACGAACCCCACCAAAAACTGGGGGTGATCTCAGGTGCTCCGGAAGGGTAAGCAGATCATGCTCCACATGTGTCACCCGTCGTGTTGCTTATGTTATTACAAATCCGGTAAATAGTCTAATTCGGTAGGTCACATTCGTAAAATGGGAAGGGTATTGTAGTAAAGACATAAGGAACATATCCGATATCATCTGTGAAACGGTTATTCCATAACGGTTAACCAACTCGTGATGGCGTCCGTAAAATTTACGAAGGGATGATTTCAACTTCACCATTCAAGAAATTCCTCACATCTTATGTTACAGAGGAGTCACTCAAGAAACATAATAATTTAAATCTGCACACGTAAATATGTTTTAATGAACTTTACATTGAATAACTGACTAAGTACATGCTAAGACTCTTTGCAATTAAACGATGTAGATAGTATTCAGTTTAAACACGATGTCCAGTTTGATGAGATAATTTGTATCTGGTATTACATTGTTTAGTAGGCATCTAGAAAGTGTTCCGTTATACAGAAATCACCATTCTATTCCAATATAATGTATCGTGCATAACCTTTCTTTATCAAGACAGCACACAGACGAAAACAACAACCATGCCGATAAAAGGAGAAAGATAACACTTCAGTTGCAAAGGTATGTTTACGAATAAGAATATAATTTTGTATCTTGTTATTTGGCGTGTTTCACTTTCCAATGTTCTACCATCCCATCATTCTAGGACATGCACAGTTATCTCCAGCCAGATCGATGGATGTAACAGTAGTACAGCAGAGGCATTTATAGATCAATGGTGACATCATTTGTGTGTCACCACAATCTGGCAGTATCAACTGTCCGTTTCTCCATTCCGTTCTGAAAATATTGATAAAACCAAATTAACCATATTCAGCATAAGAAAATGCCTGTACCAAGTCAGGATTATGATAGTTGTTATCCATTCGTTTGATGTGTTTGAGCTTTTGATTTTGCCATTTGCTTTGGGACTTTCCGTTTAGAATTTTCCTCGGACTTCGATATCTTTGTTATTTTACTTTTTTTTCTAGATAACTATTATTTTTACAGGTATGTGTAGTACCTGATGCATTTATTGTTAGAAACGGATTATTCTGAAGACGTTTGAATACAATTAAGTAATCTCATAACTATTTCAAAGCCTTCGTTTAGGCATAATACTCATATTCCTGTTAATGAAGTATAAGAGAACATGCACACAATTATAATATCACTAGATATAATGCATCGGTTGAATGATGATTCACGCTGATAACTAGGCAGTAGTTGTCGTTTTTGATGTGGTTCATAAGTGTTTCTCGTTTCTTGTTTTTATATAGATTAGACCGTTGGTTTTCCCGTTTGAATGGTTTTACACTAGTAATTTTTGGGGCCCTTTATAGCTTACTGTTCGGTGTGAGCCTAGGCTTCGTGTTGAAGACCGTACTTTGACCTATAATGGTTTACATTTATAAATTTTGATTTGGATGGAGAGTTGTCTCATTGGCACTCATACCACATCTTCTTATATCTATTTAGAATAAGAGAATTTAAAATCACCGTTCACCAATTTCATATTTCTTCCAGTGGAACACAATCATAATGTATATATTGAATTTGTCTGATTTAGTAATTTTTTTGTTAATAGTCATAAGTTTGGTTTTGGGTATTTTGAAATCTTACAGTAAACAGTTTTTTGTTGATACTATTTGAGGTGTTCAGTCTGGTATCATAGTGTTGTCAAAAGGCAATGACATTCAAGATTCAGGTTGAATGTCAGGTTAATTCAGATACTCGTTCAACATTGTGGTCAAAGCTGTTTTGACATGATATTGTGAGGTGAATTTCAAATAGAAGATGCAATTCAGACTTTTGTGCATTCATTGTTGCATCGCAAAAAAGGATGTGTAACGTCGTGGTAAATATCACAAAGTCTGGTGATGATATGATTTCTAGAATATTGGTTTATATGTTTAAACAAAGAATGAAACAATAAAAGATGATACACGGATTTTAATTTATTTAATATACACAAGACTAATCAGTGGCCCTAGAATTAATTAAGTTGTAACCTAGATGATAATGCTAATTAGCACATTGAAGATTAATTTTAAAAAAAAATGCTAAAAAAAACTTTATTGTAATAACAAAACTATCCTGTTATTTTTTTATTTTCTATTTCATGGATGTTTAACACATAGATTATTCTCCAATTAACTGGTCATACGAGATATGCAATATAATTAATGACTCCTTAAACAAATGCTGTTGGCCAGGGCTTAGCATGTCATTCTTTAAATCAGTAATTGGTTTGTAATCGTCAGTTTCAACAATTTGTTTTCAGTTTTAAGCATCCTTGTAAAACATAAGATACATATGTGTTATGCCTAGGTCACACATTCACGGATTTGACGCCGGATTAGCTACGGATACGATCATGTATCATTCGTAGCAATCAGTATTGGTCCGTAGATTTCCGTATTGTAGCCGTAGTCATACGTAGTAGTACTTGTATATCCGTGACAATTTTTTAACATGCGCAAAATTTGACCACGGATCCAACAACCGTAGTATATCCTTACTAAACCGTATTTGAGCGTTCTGATCCGTTTTAGTCCCTATTAAAACCGTATTAATCCGTACTTATTCGTAGGCCCGAAGGATTTCTACAGTTAGTTCAGGAGAACTACGTACTAGTACGGTCACACCACTTATTTGTTAAGGATACAATACGATTTGTTACGAATTTGTCACGGAACGGCTCGATTTCATTACGTTGCAATACGGATAGCTAGGGATCAGCCAGGGTTCTCCAAGTCTTTTACGGTTTACTACGTTACATCACGACGAAATACGGAATATTACGGTCCACGACAAACTGACATCAGGCTTCTGTATAAATACTCCTTACTTATAGGGCCCAACGTAGTGTGTGTCTTGTCGTAGAGGAATATATAACATTATCCAACATGAACAATCAACAACTGATTAATTGGCTGGAATAGGATATTGATATGGCACAAAATGCCAGTTCAGTGGTCGAGCTACTTGATGACAGACGTACAGTTGATTGGAGGCAGTGTAGATGGTGGACTAGGGACTGGCTTCCCTGAAGACCTATCCATGGCCAGTATGAGGCCCTCATGGCTGAACTTTGTGCGGAAAATCCAGCTGCATTTAAGAACTTTGTAAACATAGACCAAAATATGTTTCAAGAACTGCTACTTGTCGTTGGTCCGAGGATTACGAAGAACACCAACTGGTACAGACATACAGATACATAATTTAATAAAGCAAAACACAAAAAAAATATCGATTCACTGCCATAAAGAAATGATAAATCAAATCATAAGCTTAATTAGAAATGATTAACGGTTTAGAAAATCTGGCGGTTCGTACTTTTCCATACCAGACCGTTCTTATTCGTACTAACCATTACTTATGCCGTAGTAAACAGCTGTTTATCCGAAGTACATACGCACCAAAACGTGTCGTTACGTATTAAACCGTGTCATTTCCATATTAAACCGTGGCTTACCGTAAGAATACGTATCACTCATGTCGTCAAATGATCCATGTCCTTCATTACCCTTAGTAGATACGTCAAAACCCGTAGTCTCACCGTTGTGCATCCGTATCGGGTCCGTATCGGACTACGGAAACTGCATTTCCATGATTATCCGTGAGATTTCATCCGTAGTAGAACCGGTGAGGTGATCCGTGAATGTGTGACCTGGGCTTTACGTAGGAACTTAGGCTGTTTTGTTGAAAACGACTGACATAGACGTAGCAGTGATTTAAAAGATTTATGTCCCCTACCTGCCTAATATCTAAATCTTCACTGAAATCTGAATCTGCTGTGGATTCTTTATCATTCGTGGGATGGCAATTTTGATGGAGATCGTCGGTAGAGTTGAACCATAATGTTTAAACAAATTAAAGATGTTTAAAGGCATGGAAGAACTATATGTAAGACAAGGTAATCTGAGGAGATGTATCATTCCTTGTGATATTAAAGTATAGTTTTTGGTTGTTACAAAATCAAAGGTCAAATTGTTTTCTTTTTGTATTAAATTTCCATAACTTTGAAAAGCTAAAAAAATGTTTATAAAGGGTTCCATATTTTTAGTTATATTCAAAAATCAAAACAACACGTTATAAAAAGCGCTTTTCTAGATATACCTTCATCATGAACACTCAATGTCGAATATTTGAAAGCCAAGAATGCATAATAACCTTAACAGTGAAGAGCTTTTCGAAAAAAATGACCTAAAAAATAGCCAAATTTATCGAAGGTCAAATTTGCCTGAGGGAGTTGAAACCTTAGTTTCTTATAATTTCAAAATTTCTTATAGGACAATTTTAGAAAGGTTTGTTATAAATCATGCATCAAAGAGTTAACTGTTTCTTTAAAAAGTTTTATAATATAGGGACGAAGTCTCTAATAACAGTAAGAAAATCTATATAAAACTACAATCAATATAAAATCAATATACTTATGAACTCAAAATCGTTTACTTTTTTCTAACTTTCAATTTCCCGCATTTATCTTTTCCAGTTACGTTTGTCTCGGGATTTGCGTGAAATATACGAAGGAGCATCGAATGGTTTCCCTCAAATTTGCTGCAACTGATTACCAAAATAATATTAACAGTTAAACAATGAACATAAAATCATCATAATTTTAAAATGAGTCTATAACTTATTCAACATACTTTTGGAAACGTTACCTGATCTATCAAGCAGTGTTATGTATCTGATAAACGAAGATTGATAATGGAACTTAAAGGGGCACTAGCTGTCAAATCCATGTTCACCGATTTGACTCAAATTCTCATATTTGATTTATAACATCTAAAACGTATATCCAAATTACAATAAGTCTGAAATAAACAATGCATGTACACGATAATATATATAAGAATTTCGTGTGTATTTTAGTCTAGACGCCATCTAATTAACTATCGAGATGACCTCCGAATACTGCCGATGGTCACATAACACGATATAGACATAAACATAAATATAAATAGCCTAGAGACCTCGTGCATTTGGATTCTTATAGGTCTGTTTGATTTCATGTTATAGGTTAACAAATAAGTTAATTAACGTTTTTACCTGTATAAGAATGATTTTTTTGTGCAAGTGAATAATTCATCAGCGATATTTCTTTGCTTATTTTGACAAAATTGAACCAAATTGGCTGCTAAAAACGAATTATTATTTCACTTTTTTTAGTGAATGAACCAAACGAAATCATAATCTATTTTTTTTTTCATATCTCGTAGCTATAGCCCCTTTAATGACAATACTGTTATCTGAATTCAATAATAATTTATACGTCCTTTTTTAACCGATATATACCTTGAAGAAATACTTTTTCCCTAAAATTGTTCAATGGAAAAGTACTTACACCATACATATTTCAGACTATTGCTAAAATAAGAATAATGAGGAAATGTAAAATGGAGTATAATAGAATAACATCAGAAGTAAACATCTTTACCAGAATTTTCAATTTGTGTGTTTCTCCATAAGAACGACACAGAAAAAATAAATGACTGTTTTTGAAAGAGTAGTTAAGAAATATATAATGTAATATAGATATATGAAGTTAAACGGACGAGTGAACAGTTGGAAACAGGAACAGGTGAAAATCCAGGTATGAACATTCGAACATAGATGTGAAAGTCGAAGGATAAACAGTGAAACAAGGAGTAAAATAACAGATATAAAAATGAAAAACAGAATTTAAAGTTCAGTTAAAAACAGTGAAAACGGGAGTTTATGTCCAGATATAAACAGAGAAAAACGGGATTTGGTATAAACAATTGATCATTGGGTAAAACTCCAGGTATGAACAGTTAAACTTGGGAGGGAAAGTCAAGGTATAAAACCCAAACAAGTGATTGAATGTCAATGTATTTAAAAACAGACAAACGTGAGATTAAATGTCCAAGTATGAACAGACAAACCTTGGAGTGAGCGTACAGGTTTCAACAGACAAACAGGGGAGTGAAACGTTCTAGTGGTAACATATAAGCATTTGAGTAAAACATCCAGGTGTTAACAGTCAAACTTGGGAGTGACAGTCCAGGTATAAACTGACTAGCATATAAGTGAGAGTCAAGGTATAAACCGACAAGTAAAATAATGTATGAACAACAAAAATTGGAGAGACATTCCGGTTTAAACAGGCACATAAATATGAATAAACAAAGGAGTGAAAATACAGTTATCAAATCAAACATTTGAGTGAATATCCAGGTTTCACACATGTTTCAGAGACAATCAGGGCACTGAATATAATCAAATGAACTAAAAAAGAATTGAGACCTATTGCATTGACCAGATAAAATGATATGGCAATTATTTTCACTTGCATGTAACAAAAAAAAATATTACAGTTTTACATTTAGTGTTACCACATATAAGATATGGTACTTAGACTGTTATGTATCTAATATTTATTCCAAGAAACAATAGCAAATTATTTCAGTTCTAATTTATAATTAGATATTAAGGAAACAACAGAAACGGCTTCCTCTACCTTATTTTTAGACTTATACCTCGCATTAGACATAAGCGATCATCTCAGTACCAGAATCTATGACAAACGAGATTTTATTTTGAAAATTATTAATGTTCCCCACCTTAGTAGCAATATACCAACTTCACCTGCATATGGGATATACATTTCCCAACTCATTCGGTATTCAAGAGTTTGCAGCTGCTACTCAGACTTTGAAAAACGTCACCATTGTCTGAGCAGAAAGTTAATGAACCAGGGTTATGTCAAAGAACGTCTCGTCCTTTTTCTAAAAAGTTCATCGGAAGATATCAAGACCTTGTTGATAAATATTCCGTATCAACTTCACAAATAATACACGATGGTCTTGAAGTATAGATTCAAGGTACTGACGTTGTATGGCATCTTAATTACGTGTAATAATGTTCTTTAATTTGTCTTTGTAAATTATTACTTTTACTGTTTAGCCTATTTTTGGTAATACCCATTTGACGTGGCTCGGTACTTATACATCCCTTCATTGTGTTATTGTGCTATGGTAAATTTTTGTATTCTTGTCTTTCATTTTTGCTAATGTGCTTTGTTTAAATGCTTTTTTGTTTTTCTTTGTTGACATATTTGTTTGTTTTTATAGTGGTTAAGATTATAACACAATGTTGACTGCTGTACCCCTATTTTTGACATTTTTACTTATTATGTCTGTTTGTTTTGTCAACACATTGTTGGCAATATAATGGAATTTTATGCGACTGTCATACAAGTGAGAGGTTTAATTAGCTATAAAACCAGGTTCAATCCACCATTTTCTACATAAGAAAATGCCTGTACCAAGTCAGGAATATGACAGTTGTTATCCATTCGTTTGATGTGTTTGAGCTATTGATTTTGCCATTTGATTGTGGACTTTCCGTTTTGAATTTTCCTCGCAATTCGGTTTTTTTTTTTTTTTTTGTTATTTTACTTTTTGATGCAGATTCGAATTTTAATTAAAATTATGGAAGGTTACAGTGTAAAACTAATAAAAAAAACAGAACAAAAATTATTACTCATTCCTTTCCTTTCAATATACTAAGTATATCCGCGATTTGCAGTTATTATTTTTCTAATGGAAGATTTATTTTGAAAACCATCTTACGTCAAGTTTAACCATGATGAAATATGCAATATCTGGTGCTCCTACCTTTGAAGGCGTGTTGTCTCTATTTTACATCCTTTTCGTAATTATATTGCATGTTATCTTAGTTAATCAGTATGTTCTACAAAGTTATCAAATCGTTTTCATTTCTACGGCTATTCTATTTTTACACATGCTCATTTGGTTCAGTAAAATTGGTGCTGGTAATGTAAATTCATCGTACAGAGTATAATTGTCATCTATATACATGATATATAAATTATTAAGGTTTCACTTTTTTTTTTAAGTTTGATTTTAAAACATTTTACTTTGTTTTTACCTGCAGATCGTGTTATATCTGATATTTCAGCATCTAGTGGTATCTTATTCTCCTTATACGCAGGGTATTTAAAATCCTGATAAAACTCTTTCAAAGCCCCTACAAGGGAGTTGTCATCAATAACTTCATCGAAATTAACATAATACATTTCCTTCACCACTTCTTCGTTTGCACTATTTATAGTATTATCTCCTTTGTTCTGTAAAAAAAAAGTTTGTGATTATTCACACACACACACACACACACACACACACACACACACACACACACACAGACACCTTATATATTAATTGTGATGAAACAACAAGAATAAAGGACATTAAAAATGTTCAATTTTAGAAATGGATATATCACTACAAAATAAAGCAATAAATCTTAGAGTTCTGAAAACGTTTTTTTGGGGGTTTTTTTTTCTAAAATATGCTTTACTGAGTTAATATTTGAATGGACCAATGTTTTGAATCAAATGAGACAATCATCTCATGGCGGACAAAAATAACACAAACAATCCAGAGGGCAATATGCGATCAACAAAAATTGACAGGTGTCTATACACTATTTCAAACTCTGAATTGTTCCAAGTCTATAAAAGTTAATAAATGTAACAGAAAAAATCAAAAACTTTGCTTGAAGTTGGTTTGTTTCACCCATATCTATATCGACCATAGTTGGTTCGAGTTATCCACGAAATATATATTTCAACAATATGTAGAATAAAAACAATTATCATTGATGCTTATTTCTTTAATAAGTGTTCCATTAGTCAAACAAATTATCACTTACTGTTCGACCAATGATGAATAAAAAATATCTACATTAATTTATGTTTTTGGATTCAGTGTGTTGATTTTTTTTCACATTTAAATGCCTCTATCAAACAACATTAAGTACATTAACATTCGAATGCATTTTAATCCCTTTTAGACTTTCTGAATGGTGGCAACCATATGAAAACCTGTAATATGACTTTGTTTTTTTTTTACAAATTCTAATAACCTGACAAATATAACATATAAAATAGTGAGCATATATTCCATACCCAGCTGTGAATAAATCCTTCTGTAAGTTGACCAGCATCTCCTGCAGTTTCTCTGTCTATGTTCCGCAGTCTGCATTGCTTCACAGAAGGAAGACATTTCATCTGCTGACCCTGTAATAAAAACCTACTGTTTCAAAGAAAAATGAGCAGTGTACAATGTTAGTGCGTTAATTAACTGATTAATCGTTGAGTAGATGAACGATTTTTAATGCATATTATTAAAATTCGGCATATCATTCAACAAACATAAATGATTTTAGTCTTTTAATTTAGTATTAGAGCATTCCGTCATTTCAGATCACAAAAAAACGTAAATTATAGGTCAAAATTTATATCTAACATTGACAACTTTTCTCAAAAACTGCAATTTGTTTTTCGGACTAATCATTTCACTCAAGAAGGTAATTTAATGTTAACTAACTGCTTGGATTTTTATGATAAATATAGAAGGTATTCTCGTTTGTTCACACATTAGAAAAGAAAACTTCATATGAGGGAAGATCTGGTATAATTAAGTTTATAATATATTGGATCATACAAATCCTTTGATTTTCTGAAAGGTTCCTGGTGAAGGTAAATCCTAAAAGTGTTTGAAACGCATCAATTTTATAAAGTGTATTTTCAATTTTCATTATGCTGATATGAACTATCGTCTATATTCTATTTCAAATTTTATCCTTCAATTCTTTCTATTGTCACGATATTGTAGTTTTGTCAGTGTATAATCGTTTCCTTCATATAAAAGAAAATTTGCACAACTTTTAAAAAAATGAGTCCTTCGACCTATAATTTACTATCAGAACTTTTCACTCACACGATATGAACTGCTTTTAGACAACGAATGACAATCGTTTTCATATATTATTGGTCCCAACACGACCTTAAACGGAGAACAGATATTCTTTATCATGACCGAAGCAAGCAGAACATATAAATGAAAATGAAAATATTGTTTTCCGAATTCAGTGTTGACTTCGATTAGAAGTTATTCAAAGATAACATTTAACAACTCTGTGAATATATTTTTTAAAGAATGCCACAACGTTTAAGTGTATACTAAGGAAAGTTTTGGTAACAAATCACCATTCTTATGCTATAGTGTTACAAACCTGACGGAAATCTTGGATTTGGTACGATTCCATAACATCATTGTGTGCTGGGGTGTGGATTTTTACTGTATTCTTTTCTAGATTTGTTTCTAGGTTTTCCAAATATTTGGCATTCCCTTCAATAACGTGATAACCAAATTTCTATTAAAAAAAGACTTAACGGGTCAGAAAAGACAATAAAAACGTATGGATTTTAAACTAAAGCGTTAAAAAAACAAAGAGGGCGATTCAAATTAAAAACAAATGTAGATCAGAAGAGTATTTTTTCTTGGAATACACCATATACAAACAAATGCATTTTATATAGGGACGAGAACCATTGATGAATAAAGGCAACAGTAGTATATCGCTGTTCAATAGTCATGAATGGATTAAGCGAAAACAAATCCAGGTCACAAACCAAAATCGAGGGAAATACATCAACTATAAGAGGAAAACAACGGAATAACAGAAACACTGAACTGCTACAAAAACAAACGCCAACATACATAGACACAGACTATTTGATAACAACTGCTATATTCCTGACAATTAAGAAAAAATGGTGGATTGAACCTTGTTTTATGGCTAGCCAAACCTCCCGCTTATATGGCAATGTTAAAAATACCGCTAAAATGACAACATTACACGACATGAATACAGTACAAATAAACGAAAGAAAACTCAGAGACATTATACAAATGACAATATATATTTATGAGTTAATTTTGTTTTTGATTCTTTGACAGGATTTAGCCTTTAATTAGCAATATCATATCCCAACAAGATTTGTGAAATAAAACACATCCCAGTACAGCCTTGATTACGATAAACAAAATATCCTCACAATTTATAGCTTGATGGAAAACACCAAGAGGACATTCATAAAAATAAATCAAAAACAAATTGCATCAAAGGAAATCGACGACTATACACAAACCAATCTACAAGGCAGAGAAAACTGAAGTATAGCACGAACACCACTTACAACGCGGTGGTGCTCCAGACGATCCCAGAAGTGTAAGCAGATGAGAATGTATGAATACAAATGATAAACATGCACAATTCATTTAAGTCATGCGTGAAACTTATGCGTGCTCTGACAAAGAAATAAACATACCATATCCATAAAAGCCGTGACAACGGAAAGGAGTAAAGCATTTATCAGAATCACCAGTAAACGGTTCATTGCTGATTTCTGTAAAAAAACATTAGGAAAACATATTATAAAACAATACTTTCATCGTAAATTAATTAGTTTTGGTAATCAAAATGGCTACTTTCAATTGCTTTCTTAACATAAGCGTTCTAGTAATAGAAAATGATCTTAGCAATTCAGGTTATTATCATGAATTTATTAAAGTAAACTCATACCACAGCTTCTTATTTACGTGTCGACCGTCTCAATTAAATAAAGTACTGTGTAAGAATTGTAAGTGAAAGGTCGAATTTACACCTCAATAAATTCGGCAATTTTTCTTTTTTATTCAGTATAGTAAGGTATAAAAAATATTTTTTTTATTGTAGAAATTAAATTTATATTTTGTATTAATTTTGTCTAAATAATAATTCAAACACCCTACCTGTTGAAATTTGATTTATCAATGTTTATATTTTTAAGATTTATTGACGTTGACTAAAAACGTCAGGTTACATAAAATAATGTTAAGTAAATTAATCTATTTCATCTAAAGCTTAATACTCTAGTGAATATTATTTTTAGAATTCAAAATCGCTTACCTTTTTCCAGTCTTCCCACAATTTCATTATGGATGAAGCGTCGTCGCTTAAATACTGCACGTCCAGGATGCAAAATATTTTTCCCACTAATTTTATGCCACTTCTGTACGGAGGAGTTAATTTGACTAGATTTCAAGTGAATTCAAGTGGTCATAAGAGATTTGGATAGGGAAGATCGCTTTAAATAAACTATCATCCAAAGACATCCCATTCTAGTATTCCACGAAAACAAATGAGAACTTGCTTATGAACCATTTTCTGGTCTGAAAAACAATTATTTCTATCCTCTTATACGAATACAAAATCATCTCGACCATGTTAACATTTTGGTTTTTTTCAATGCAAATTTGATAGAGGTTTCTGTAGATTTCTACGGGGTATATCAAGGTATCAGTTATCAGACTTCAACGCAGTTCCATGAACATGTATGCCATAATTTTTTTATGAAATAAAACATTGTGAAAGTAATAATACATTCTGAATAATCTTTTTAACAAGCATCTGAATTAAAACAAAATGTCAATTAGGTTATTGGCAAACAATTACTACATTATTATTTTGACATACCGGCAGTATGAATGATTTGACAAGAATCTTGGATTTCATCGTGGTGAATAAAGACGTAAAGATCACACAGCGCATTCATACCCAGTGCCGCTGTAGATCCTTGCACCAGTGTTAAGTGGGTAGTATTTATCATTTTCTTTCCTCCTTGGTAAAATTGGTGCATTTCTGATTTTCAAAACCAGTTAATTTGATCCAATCTGGAATCACACAAAAATTCAGACACCACTTGTTCAATTTGGGATGCCATGAAAGCTAGAATTCAAATGTCAACTGTCTGTTCTAAATACGTTACATTATTTTACACTATAACGGATAACTCGTCATATTTTTTTTCTTTTTTCATCTATCTTTATTTGGAACGTCCAAACCTCCATTTGGAAGGCATGTACAAATGTAGGCATACGGTAAGACCTATATGACCAAATGTGAAAGAGGGATGAAAGATACCAGAGGGACAGTCAAACTCATAGATTGAAAATAAACTGACAACGCCATGGCTAAAAATAAAATGACAAACAGACAAATAATAGTACAGAAGACACAACATAGAAAACTAAAGACTAAGCAACACGAACCCCACCAAAAACTGGGGGTGATCTCAGGTGCTCCGGAAGGATAAGCAGATCCTGCTCCACATGTGGCACCCTATAAAGAATTGTTTTATTTATCTTAGGTCGATTTTGCCAAGGTATTCTGTGAGTTGCAGTGACTGAGATTTTGCTACAAATTACGTACTTTCATGTATACTAAAATGATGAATGGTGAAAAAGCTTTGTGCTACCAAACGTCTTCTACATTGAATCAAACCAGATATGGCTTGTGTTGCTTAGTCTTTAAGTTTTCTATGTTTTTCTACTGAGTGTTGTCGGTTACTCCTTGAATTATGATTTTTGAATGTCCCTGGTATGGTCCGCCGCGTTTCAAAGTTATATAGTAGTCAACATATACAAACATTTTCAACACGGTTATCTACTTCTTTGTTTTCTTCAAAAGAAGGGTTCTTTATTCAACTTTCATATTTACAGCATTTGATTTTGTTAGTTTTGATGGACTTCCCCTTTTAAATTTGTCTTGAAGCTCGGTATTTTTGTTATACTTATTTACAATTAAAGTGAACAGTAAAACTTAATTTGGTTATTAAAAGAAAGGTATAAAGTGTTAATTTTCTTTGCAAAGAAAACAAAAGAATGTACTCCCAGTAAATGTGGGGGTATCCAGTAGTTATAAGTTTTTCTATGTCATAAACATCAATTTCTAAAACTTTTGACTGACCTGAATCATACAAAATTAACATCAGATGTGATTATTAATGACAAATAGAAAAATAAATAAAGTATGTAATCGATTGGTTTGCCCAATGGACGTGTTTTGGAGCAAATGAATAATAATTATCTTGTACGCTCAATACCAACGTTTAAACCTTGAGTAAAATGAATGAGCGCATAAGATGTCACCACATTAACTTCAACAACAAACTTATGACAATTAGCTATATATATAATCTCTAAAACGTTCAAAGTTTGGTGACTTTGTTGAACCCAATTATCCAATCATACTTGAAACAAAGGATACATCAGATACAGTTGTCTGCCTCATATCTTTATTAACCTCTAGAAATTGGCAATGAGAGTCGGTGAGAACAAAACTTTACGACAGAAGAGATGATTTCAGTTTCCCAATTTTAAACTTTCTACTTCTATAGTATGTAGCAATATTTCAGCAGTGCCTGCATATGGCGTATATATCTCCCAGTTGATTCGATATTCGAGGACTTGCGTTTCCTATCATTATATCCTTGATAGAGGGTATGCTGCTCACAAGGATCGATGCTATTAAACTAAGAGTTCCAAGTGGTGAAGTTGAAGTTATCACTTCGAATATGTTACGAACGCTATCACAAGTTGGTTGACCGTTAAGGAATATCGATTTCACAGATGACAACGGATATGTTCTAATCGTCGTTACCACAATCATGTCCTCCTTTTCCCCGAATGTGACCTACCTAAATAGACCAATTAATTAGGTTTGTAATTATATGAACAACATGACAGGTGGCACATTTGGAGCAGTATCTGCCTACCCTTCCAGAGCACATGAGATAATAACCGGCTTTTTTGATGGGGTTTACATTGCTCATTCTTCAGTTTTCCATGTTTGGTTTTTTTTTTTTTTTTTTTTTTTTTTTTTTTGGTATCTTTCGCCTCTCTTCTATATAAAAGAAACAACAATGTCACTTCTATCAAGTTTGTCGTTTGGTAATTTGACATTTTATTTGGGACATTTTTGTCTGTAATTATTTGGTTAACTCGATTGTTTGCTTGCTTATGTTTCCTTTTTAAACCAATTGCAATTATCTGATTTCTTACAGTAGTTCAATATTATTTGATTGCGTGTTTACAGGTTTGGTTTTTCATGCATGTTTTTTTTTTTTTTTTTTCAGTTGTTGATAACGCAAATAAATACTCTTGTAACAACATATATCAAATCTTTTCATATCATTCTAATTCTTCGTGTAACATAAATATGTCCTCCATGTTAAATGATGAGTGACTTATTTTAGGCAATAGTAGTTCATCAATGTCCAAATATCAAAAATCTATCAAGCATAATATCTTCTTCTCAGATTCAATCATCTGTCGCTTTTTCTAAAATAATATGAAGTCCTTAAGATCGAATCTAGTTCTTTACGAAAATAGTTATATGACGAACTAGTTGCAAATTTGTACGTCATTTCGTATCTGGTAGATATCACATTGGCAATGATACTATTTTTCTTACTTTTGAAAGACATTAGCTAACGATCGGTATACTACTTAAATATTACATACACCAAATAAAGATTCAATTTAAATATGATTTCATGTTTGAAAATTTTCAAGGACGTTACGACAACTACACATTCTACTAGTACGGATTATGTATTGACTTTCGTCCCATTAAAACACTTTAAATTACCTTGAACAATACGTTATATTTAGTGGCGAATCAAGACGTACTACTAGTGTTGTCTTTTTTGTAACTTCACATTGATCAAACATTATTTCAAGACATTAAAAATAGCATAGATGCACAAATTCATTTATCAAAAACGTAATTATTTGCCTCTTTGGTTATAGACAGTTGGAAGTTGGGAATACTTCAAACATAAAGAATACAAACTATAAATCCGATATACATGCTAACTTCATATGTTTTTTTTATTATTTTCATTCGATTGATTGTGTCACTGCCACAAAATTTTCCCATTGATGATGTAAACTCCATTGATGATGTAACATTACTTTTGACATGTGAATGCAATGGTTAAAACAAGATAAACGCTGCCTCGGCATATTTAGAACATTTTCTTATATACATAGACATAAACTCATCATAGATACCAGGAATACACCTCAGAGTAATTATATAAAACGTGACTGTCCTTGAAGAGGAAAAATGTAAACAATTGCAAAGTGAAAAAAGGAACAGGAGGCTTTTTGTTTCGGAAGAAAAGGTAGATATGTAAACAGCATGAATATTTAATTGACTTATGCATAACAACATTAAATAATACTCCTCCGTCGCCGCTTGTACCATCTATCTAGGTAGCGAAATAAGTGTGTATTAGTTCAAGTGCAATCAAGTGGTTATAAGTTGTTTGAACAAGGAAGATCGGTTTAGTGTACTATGTTTTAAAACGTCACTTTTCTCATTACCATTACCAGATTATAACTTGCTAAATAATCTTCTTTTATTTTATGATAAACAATACATACTATCCTCATATACGAAATCAAAATCATCTCGTCCGTGTTTAAAATCTTTTAAAAATTTAAAAGCAAATTGAGGAAGGGCTGTTAGAGATTTCAACGTGGTATTTTAAGGTATCGGTTATCATACAGCAATGCATTACTATGAATAGGTATGACATTATTTTGTCATGCAATTATAATGATATTATATCTAGAATAAATGTATTGATCAAGTATCTAAAACAGTTGGTTTCCAATTCGGTTATTAGTAAACATTTGATTACTATTGATTAACCGCAAGATGGAAGATTTTACGAGAATCTTTAATTTCATTGTGGTTAACAAAGACCTAACTGTCGCATAGGCCAACCATATAAAATAGGGTGATTACAAAACTCAGTTTATGGAAACAGCGGGGACGCTATGTATATCCTGCGTCAGTTTTAAATGGATAGTATTCATTTGAAACTGAAAGATGTAATACTTATAAAAAGAATAGGTGGTGTGATTGCAAATGAGACAACTCTCCATTAGAGAGCAAATAACACAGAAATTAACAACTGTAGGTCACCCTACGGTCTTAGTTAATTATTCTTATTTCTCCTCAGTAAAATTGATGTATTTTAGTTTTTCAAAACCCATTAATTTGATCCCATATGGGATCACACATAAATTCAGACACCACTTGTTCAATTAATATACAATGTATGCTATACCTCAAGTATCAACTACCTTTCCTAAATACGTTACAGTATTTTACTGTATAATAGATAACTCGAAATAAACTTTCCTTTTTTAATCTATCTTCATTAGGAAGACTCAAACATAAATTTGAAAGCCATGTATAATATATCCATACGTAATGAACTATATGACCAAATAGGACCTAACAATAATGTCTAAATTTTTCTTACATGTAAGTAAATTTTGCCAAGCTTCAATATTATGTGAGTTGCAGTGGCTGAGATTATCAAAAGGGTAATTATTTGTATCTTATGTTATACATGTAGCCAGTCTAAGTTCTAGAATTCCTCAAACATAAAGTATACAAACTCTAAATTGGATATACATGCTTACTTTATATGCCTTTTTTATTTTTCATTCGATTAATTGTGTCACTGCCACAAGATTTTCTCATTGACGGTGTAACCGCCATTGATGTAACAATAATATTTGACATGTGCTTTGAAAATGAAAGCAATGATTAAAACAAGACATATTTAGAACATTTTCTCATGTATATGATATATGCCTTATAGGCTTTTGTAAAGGAATTCTTAAAGCATATAGTTTCGTATGCTTTTTTGTTGAAACGCTATATATGTAGGACTCTGAACCAAAATGGTACTCCGAACCGCGATGGTCACGCTGATGTGCGATGGCTTAACGCTGAAGTGCGTTTTTGGTCACACTGAAGTGCGATGGTGGCATTGTGGCGCTATCTTGCTGATAGCTACGCCGAAGTGCGATGGTGGTAACGCTGAAGTTTGATGGTCTACACAAACAAAATTTTCAAAGTTTTTCATGCTGATGTAACAGTCTATTTGTATGTTAGAAACAGTTTTTCGGGTTTTTAAGTTAATAAAGGGCTTATAAACTTTTAATACTACGAGAAACAGGGAGAATTTGTTGATAAGGGAATGTTAAATAAAAAATTTATTATTATTATTAATAGTATTACTATTATTATTATTATTATAACCTTCTGTTGCGATTTTTTTTGTTTTGAAATCTACAAAATGTTCCTTTTACGTACGATGAAGAGTGGCATTCTCTAAATACATACGAGTCCGCAGACAGACCCTTCGTATTTTAAGAGGACAATCTCTCATTTAGTATTCAACTGAAATTAAAGACAGACATCAACAATAATGAATGTAAATTTATATACTGACTGCTAACAAAATCTACTTCTAATAATAACTGCACAACTGTAAATTTTAACTAGCCACCATGCGCACAATAGACCATCGTACAACATCAAACAGACCATCGCATTTCGGCGTATATATAAAAAAGAAGATGTGGTATGATTGCCAATGAGACAACTGTCCACAAGAGACCAAAATGACACAGAAATTAACAACTATAGGTCACCGTACGGCCTTCAACAATGAGTAGACCATCACACTTCAGCGTGACCATCGCACTTCAGCGTCCCCATCTCACCTCCGAGTCCTACATATATACTAGAAAATAAATAGACAACAAAAATCCTTGTTTCTTGGTTTCCGTTGCTCAACTATAATTTGTAACTAATATCAGCCTAGAGTTTATACGATACAATACGTGTATATTATCATGATTATGTTTCTTATATATTATTAATGTTTAAGAAGAAAATATTACGGAACATCGAGTTTAAGTTATGCGTTCATTGATTGTTGGTTGATTAACGTCCAGTTGCAAATATTTCATGCATGTTTGGTTGATTAACGTCCAGTGGCAAATATTTCATACATGTTCAGTACGAAGCTATGCATTGAATCATTGCGACTATTTTTAAATGATAATAATGAATACAATATTTATAGAGCGCATTATACAATAACAACAATCACGTTAAACATATTAATCGCAAATTCGGCGCATCACATTAAAAAAAGAACAAAAGTTAAAAAACGAAAAAAAAGAACCATAATAAAACAACAAAAACAAAACAATAACAAAATACATAAAAATCATAAAACATAAAATATAAACCACCAACTAATACTAATCAATCAAGCAGATAATAAAATACATGTTCCCTAAAAAATATAAAAGATCTAAAATGAAAGAAACCAACACAATGTCCTTGACATATTTAGTTGTAGCTTTAACATCGATGTTTGTTAATTTAACATATTTGTTCACGTGGAGGCGATGGTCATGAATTCGCTGAACATTTGAACGGAAATTGATGAACTTACATTCGTTAAACAGCACAAAACAATCTACTTATATATACTTAATGCCACTTGAAACCTCATCGAATTTATCATTACAGCTTGATTACGACGAAAAACGTTATTAGCAAACTTTATTCAAAAACAATATTTTTTTATGGAATTATGCAGTGCAAAAATAATCTTTTCAACTCTGAAAACAATGATCCGCTGATTATCATATATAACATAATGTAAGATCATATTACTCAGGAATATCAATCAAATTTATTCCCAGAAACCTATGTAACTATACCATGTCATTTTAAGAGAAATTCGTTATTAATTCCCCTTCCAGTATGAACGAAAACTGCCCTTTATTCAAATTATTATTTAAATGTAACTGTACGCTCTTGGTATCTTCTTCCCCAGAGTAATAAAGTTAGTTCTTCGGTGGGAGCTCTCAAAAGTTGTGTGTCCAGTCTCGGTTATCGACACCTTGATAGTATTATTACATTCAATTTGGTCAGCGATTTGGTCAAATTTTTCTGTTAGGTCAAATGCATCTACCAAATCAGGAATATGACAGTTGTTTTTCTACACTTGTTCCGTTGATTGATAGCGTTTGATTTTGTCAGTTTTTTCGATTTCCCATTTTAAAATTTGCCCTATAGATTGGTATTTTTGTTAAACATTTTTATCACTTGAGAATTCGTATGCTATGCAGTTTTCTGAACTAGTATTTTTTCTATAAAGAAAACATTCGGGTCTCACCATTCTGTTTATTTGTGGCAATAGACTATTTTCATATGACCGACTTTTGACTCCGGAATTTACATTTTTACGACAGGTTACCTTCTCTGTGGTAGGACATCATGGTACTCGGCCAAGCAAGAGCCACGTAAATAAGTACATTCAAGATTTTAATCGGTTCAATTTTGAGGGAAAATTAACCGTTTAATGCTTTCTACACATGAATAAATCATCGGAAAACAGTAATTTCCCCCCTAAATAGCACCGGTTATATATTTGATTTTACTTCACGGAGTCAACAGTCGGTAAATGCAAATGGTCTATTAATTCCATAACATATTACTTGTTGCACTGTCCCCATCCTTTGTGAGACAAAATTTTGCAATATGGTTCAACAGAACTCAGCAAAGCACAAAACATCGATAAACTCTTTGAGTTTAAAATCAGTATCAAAAAGTAAAATACAAAAATACCGAACTCCGAGGTAGATTCAAAATGGAAAATCAAATGACAAAATCAAAAGCTCAAACACATCAAACGAATGGATAACAACTGTCATATTCCGGACTTGTACAGGCATTTTCTTATGTAGAAAAATGGTTGATTAAACCTGGTATTATAGCTAGCTAAACCTTTCACTTGTATGACAGTCGCATAAAATATCAAGTGATTTGTCATATTATAACAAAGATCAACTGGTCTGTAGTGCATGTTTATTTTTTAAAACAAAGTGTGTAGATGAGAAAAATACATATCACTTCATTTCTGATATATCACATATTTAACGAAATATTTCTTCTGTTCACACATATACTATTTTTTTCTATATGTTTTTGTTTGTTCTAAATTCAGTGTAACCTTATCTATTTTATTAAGGAAACAGATATATATAAGTTAACGAACTAACAAACTCCTATGAAAATTTAAAAAAAAAAGTCCTTTATGAAAGGCACATTAAGAATGTGACCAGAATTATCATGTTTGTAGGTGAGAGTTTTCTTTTCAATATATTGTTTTTCACAGGGCGTTGATAGGGATAAATTCGCAGAATACTTAAGCATAGACGATCACATAAAAGAAGGTTTCTTGGCCAATGCTGGTATGACTACTTAATATCACTTAACACCTCGTCAAATTAATTACTGAAGGTCTTCCAAAGATGCTTACGTGGCGAAAAATGAATGGATTATCACCTTCATTCGCACTAAATTCATAAGCGAGTCCAACTGTTTTTTTAATTATTATTTTCTTAAATAACTCCTTGATATATAACTTAAATGAAAACTGTGTCTAAATTGCCTTAGTTTTATAACGATTTGATTGATAGTAATTAATAATTTTTAATTTTCAGTGGAGACTTAAAGATAACCTTTAAACATGGGAAGAATAGTGATGATTGTCTTTGAATTGTTGTTCCTGTCTGCTGTCATGGCTTTTGATATGTTATGTATATTTTTATGTCAGATCATTTACAAGTTGGACCCATATCTGATATATGACAATTTTGTATTATTTGTATTTTGTATAATTTGTTTTATTTGTATTATCACATTTGCACAATTGTTAGTAACCAGCAGTTATTTTTATAAAATTTTGATCGTTTAAGGAATGAATTAAAACCATAAGTATTTAGAAAACACTTCGGAAAAATGCCTGAAATCCCTTTTGAAAGACTAATGTCTTTCAAAGAGTTGCTGATAGGAATAGCAAATACTCAGGTTCAGCAATCTAAAGTATGTTAGTTCATAAAAACTGCTAATTCTTGTAATAAGCAGTGATATTAATTCGACACAAATTACTAATTCAATAAATGCATGTTATGTTTTCCAATCAGTATTCAAAACTAATAAAAGAAACTGTAAGTGTACATGTTACAGACAGCATGTAGAAATACGAATCGAACATTAGAAAATGAATACTTATTGAAAAAATTAAAAGGTTAAACGGAAAATACCCTCCAAACTGGATCTTTTTCAATCTATTTTCTTCTCTATATATACAAGTGAGAGGTTTAGCTAGCTTTAAAACCGGGTTTAATCAATCATTTTCTACATAAGAAAATACCTTTACCAAGTCAGAAACATGACAGTTGTTATCCATTCGTTTTATGTGTTTGAGCTTTTGATTTTGCCATTTGATTAGGGACTTCGCGTTTTGAATTTTCCTCGGAGTTCGGTATTTTTGTGATTGTACTTTTTGATATCGTATTATTTCTGAAATCTATTTGAAATATCATAGTTAATAGGCTACATCTTGACCAAATTAATACTTAACATGCTTAAGTGGTATCTTATTCTCCTGTTGATGACTTCCATCTTTTTCATAAACTGACATGTATTTCGACTAAATTGTCAACCGAGATAGCCTATCTTCTACTTGTCTTTCGTTTACTACTCTAATGTCAGAGTTACTTATTCCGCAGTCCTTTTCTTGTGATTTGTTTTGTGTAAACGCCTTAAATAATATCATACGATTTATTTTAAGTGTTTGAAACTGATTCTTTGTAAATTGATGAATTTCGATCATTTTCAGAAATTTGATTATCAAATCATTGACGGGGAGGCAAAGTATTTAGAAAACATAGAAACCAATCTGGAAAAGAATATAGTCAAGATTCACACACCGGCACACAATGATATTATCGAATCATTCCAAATTCAAGACTTCCGTCAGGTTTGTAGAATAAACTTCGAGACAAGTAAAATCAACCTCCGGAGCACAGATCATATCCGTTCCGTTCCATTCTACACAAGACACAGTATTGCGGAACTTATAATGAACGGATATATGAACTCTCTGCACCGGAGATTGAAGTTATAATACTAAAACAACGTCCTGCATCTTGTATTATGCAAAAAACAATAACCCACCAACATTTTTACGTTTACAAGTTTCATTTTATGATTCTACTCCGGTCATGTGGTCAAAATGATTTAAAAGATGTCAATATTGATTCATTAAAACATTATTGGTAGCTTACTTGGTAACAACGACATTGATAATCCGGTCATTTTTACATACGAATACTTTTAATCTCTGTTTAGTTAACGTTTAATATTCTTATTTATATCATTTCTCTGGTTTCAATGGCTATTTGTTTCATTGGCAAGAATTACGTCTGTTTATTCTTATGTTGATTAACTTCCCATGTAGAAAATTAAGATTTCAACGGATTTTAATCTCGTAATATCGTAACTCACTCTCACGAGAAAAGTCGATTCATTCCATGCCAATTCAAATTGTTTAAATATTTACTTGCCTAACAATTGGATAGTAAATTAAGGACTAAACATCCAATTACTTTTTTATTGACACTATAGTATTGTGTTACAGGGTCAACAGCTGACATGTCTCCCATCCATAAATCAGTGTAGACTGAGGGATATAGACATAGAACTCGCAATAGATGCTGGACAAATAACAGAGGCGTTTATTCATAGCTGGGTATGAAATAGTAACATTGTGTTCATATCTATGAAATATACTACGTGTGTATCTTCTTACTCTTCTGGAGCACCTGAGATCACCCCCAGTTTTTGGTAATCTCAGGTGCTCTGGAAGGGTAAGTGGATCCTGCTGCACATATGGCACCCGTTAAGTTTTACGGCAATTTCAACTTCATGTCATTTATTCTCAGTTTACCTATGTAGAAATGCACTTAAACGAAAATGGATTTTTTTAACGGAAAAAGACAACAATCGTATTACCTTATGAAAGCAATTAATGCAAATGAATACATGTATATATTTAGAAGAAATACAAAATATCAAATTTGGGTAATTTTTTAAGGATACAACTCGGAATATATAATTTTATAAGTCGTATTTCTGTAACGAGCAGAACTGAGATCGCGATGCATTTTTGATTTGCTATTGCCGAAAGGAATTCATACAAGTCATCACCTGATTTATGTTTTCAAATAAATAAATCATTTAGTTTTCATTTTCTATATAATCCTTATATAATAATGACAAATTTGTATAACCTCTGGCTTAAAACCTACGTACGTACCTATTTGAATAGCTTTTAAGTGTAGGTATGGCATCATCTTAATTTATAAATAATCACCTGAAAAGTAGGTTTTTATTATTCTATTGTCTTTTTTAAAAGATCAGAAAAAACATGCTCTTCTGTCCAGATATCAAAAAATAGCTGTGTAATACAGACTACGCTTGGCCTTAAGCATCACTAAAGGGGTCATTTTCAAAAAATGTCGAATTTTCAGTACATCCATGCTAAATTTTTTATTTCTAAAGCCTCGGTCACACCTTAACGGATAGCTCGAACGGATGTCTAACGGATAACTTTTTTTCAATCCGTTCATGTCCGTTAGACGTCCGTTCTTATCCGTTAGACGTCCGTCCATATCCGTTGCATGTTCGTTTAGCGTACGTTTTATCCGTCGACGTCCGTTCTGTCCGGTGGAAATTTTTGAGCATGTTCAAAACTTTGAACGGACGTCCAACGGATGAAATGTCCGTTGAACGTCCGGTAGGCGTCCGTTTTGTACGGTACTCGTCCGTTTCGTTTCCGTTTTGTATCCGTTACGTGTCCGTTATACATCCGTTTGAGGTCTGGAAGATAAATTCACCAACGGACTTCTACCGGACGTTTAACGGACAAAACGGATGTTGAACGAATGAGAAACGGACGTTTACCGGACGTATAACGGATAAAACGGATGATGAACGGATCTGAAACGGATAAATGCCAATTGAAAATTTCGCGTCAGAAATGCCAATTATTGGTATGTCAGATTTCTTAAGGTTCATGAATTCTTATTATTCATAATCGATCTTAGAGTAAGGGCACGTCTTGACAATCAAGCAGCTCTTATTCAGGCCAGACACTGCCCTTTGGCGGCATTTTGAAGAACAAACCAAAACCAGTTACACAGAAACATTTTGAATATTTATGCGAATTACATGTATTATTATTGTCGCCTTTAATTTTTCCGTATATCTTGTTCATCCGTTTTATCCGGTACGCTCCCGTTAGGTGTCCGTTTTATGCGGTACTCGTCCGTTGGATGTACGTTCGACATCCGTTCTGTCCGGTACGTTTCCGTTTCTCGTACGTTGCATATCCGGTGTGTGTCCGTTATGCATTCGTTACACGTCCGTTTTATTCGGTCAGTACATCAACGGACTCCCAACGGATAACAATTTTGTCAACGGACAACTTTTATTTTCATCCGTTAGGCGTCCGTTCGTGCTATCCGGTAAGGTGGGACCGAGGCTTAATGGAAATTTCAGTTGTAATTGTTTAAACGAAAGCTTGTAGGATTTATGATTCAGAACATTAATAATAAACACGATTTACATCTTTTTTCATAAGAATAAAATGTATTTAAGTCCGATTTTTGGGTAATTTGTGTGCGTACAATTTCAGAAAAACACATTTCAAATGATATTTTTCCGATTTTCTGATCGCCTTGATATCTGCAAAAGGGACGTTTTAAGAACGTTAATAATTACTCTAACGAAAAATCGTAGCTTCTTTATCATTATATGTAACATTTTATCTACCAACTTAATTCAATCCGCGTACATGAAGTTCATGTCCATCCTGTTACCGCTACTTAAATCATCCGTTAAATTATTCTCCCTATGAATATTGAATTAGTCAGTGTTGACTTCAAAAGTGCAAAGTAACCTTTACATTTAACACATAGATATAGGAAGATGTGGTGTGAGTGCCAATGAGACAACTCTCCATCCAAATAACAATTTATAAAAGTAAACCATTATAGGTCAATGTACGGCCTTCAACACGGAGCCTTGGCTCACACCGAACAACAAGCTATAAAGGGCCCCAAAATTACTAGTGTAAAACCATTCAAACGGGAAAACCAACGGTCTAGTCTATATAAAATACGAGAAACGAGAAACACGTATAAATTACATAAACAAACGACAACTACTGTACATCAGATTCCTGACTTAGGACAGGTGCAAACATTTGCAACGGGATTAAACGTTTTAATGGTACCAAACCTTCTCCCTTTTTCTGAAACAATAGTATAACATCACAGCATAGAAAACACACGATAAAATATCAATTAGAAGGCTTAACTCAATCAAAAAACGTAAATTAACACACTATGAACGAATAAATTTGATCTGTGATACAGAACGTTTCTTGAACGACAGTGTAGAGAAAAGAAATTTCAAGACATTTAGTGAAAAAAAATAGAGGGTACTTTTTTTCATGTCTATGCTGTTACCAACAATTTTGATTAATTACACCAAAAGTATACTTGTAAAAAGTGCAATAACGTGTTGGAAACCAAACTCACAACAGAAAAGCATTATCACCTCACCAAAGTGAGTAGTTATTTCACAACAGCATTCGAAAATGAAGAAATTTGTCTATCCTATTACTATGGTTGCTATGGTTACAGTATCAGGATAGACAATTGTAGACAGAAACGTCGTTAAAAAGTTTATCATAACATATAGTTGCAAACAGAATGAAATCTTTCGTTGTTTGAACTCATCTTAAGGTTATAACGTCTTAATCTTCCCAATTTGGCATTTGCAGGTGCAATACTAATATCGGTGACAGGATAGACAAAAAGGTAACAGGATAGAACTTTATATAGTGATATATCATTAACGTACTTTCCTGTTACCGATGAAACAAAGACAAAAGTAAACTAACATGTGAGGGATTTACTTGATGTTGGGTTTATTTGAAATAGAGAAAAAATGCCGAACAATATGAATTGCTATCTTAAACTTGCATTACTGGTGGTAATTTTTACAACCTTTGAAAACCAATTTTTAGAGGCATTTTTCAGTACAACCTGGAAAATTGGCAAATAATCTATTATTTCACAAAATAAATATATATAGAAGTTTATTCTCTTGAAAACCATCTAATTGGCTACGAAAAACAAGCTTAAAATTTTATCTAAACCTTTTCTTAATAACCCAAAATTTCTATTGAAAATGGTAACAGGAGAGACAAAATATTGTACCACCTATCAAAAAAAGTTTCAAGATATTCTTGTATGACATTATTAAGATTGCATCTTTTAATATGTTGTTCTATAAGTACTGTTTGTTTTGATTTGCTTATGTAGAGGGTTGTTTGAATAAGTAACTTTTAATAAATTTCTCTCTCTCTCTCTCTCTCTCTCTCTCTCTCTCTCTCTCTCTCTCTCTCTCTCTCTCTCTCTCTGTGTGTGTATTGCAATAATGCAACAATTAAAAAACATAATTTTTTTAAAGAATAAAGGCGATAAATGCATAACTAGTGCAGATGGGGAAGTTGTCACGGAAATGTACTATGCTGATGTTCATGACGTCATTCAACCTACTTTCCTAAAAGGGGCTGTAAAGGAGTTTAACAGGATTTTGAATACCCACTGTACAAGGAAAAGAAGATACCTCAAGATGCTGAAGTATATAATATGACTCGCTCCACAGGTAAAAAAAGTTATGCGTATCAAATAAGAATTCTGGTAGCATTAATGAGTTTGTACGTCCCCAAGGTTATCTTAATATTTTAAAATTATGTATTTTCAAATATTTTGTCCTCGAACATCAGTGAAGAGACATTTATTGTCGAAATGAGCATCTAGTGAAGAAATATTGGTACCGTAAGTGTTTTATCATCTACCCAGAAGTCACAGATATAGTCATTCTCTGTAAATGTACTGATTATAAAATATTAAAATCCTGAAACATTAAGGTTTCTATGCCCATGCAAAAATTACCTTAGCAAGATTCGGCACAATTTTTGAAAAATTTGTGTTTAAATGTTCAAATGTATGCATTCAATTTATATATGGTTACAAATATATGATGTATACTTGTAAAATTGTCACAGTGTATGCATGATGTTTTTGCTTAAGCGATTTGTGTTTTCTTAATTAAATGAAATGAATGATAAATTTTTGAACGATCAATATCCTTCGGACCATTTCTTGTTAAATAATTGATGTGATCCAGGGGATCTAAAGAGAAAGCTTAAAGAGTTGTGGTACTTTATTTTAGGACATCGTGCTAAAAGAGGACTCGTCTCTTTAATAATGACTGCAGAATGAAGGTTGTGTACGGTATTGATTCTGGACGGAGAAGCAATCATCTTAGAATATGTCAAAGGTAATTGACACATTACAATGTCCCCTCGTAGCTACTTAACCCGAATAATTCAGTCCCTCACAGTATTCGAGTTCACCTACTTGGGAGGTTAATTGCGAGAGTTAATGAAGTAATCGTAGATCAGCGGAATATAACAACTGAATTATTCGGGTTAGTAGCTATTTATCAATACTTTCATTTTAGTTTTCATCGGTTATTTTGAGTGAAAGGATTTTCAATTGCACAAGGGTTTTACCATAATCTGTGAGAGATGCTTATTTAATCTGACAATTAACGTTGACCGTGATTGCCAGTCGAGGACACTGTTTCAAACATGGAACCGTGAATAAAAGCTTTCAATTTAGGACAAGAAAATTTGCTTTAATATGTTTGAAAATGAATTTTTCTTTACAAGGACATGTATAATCATATATAGATTTGTACCAAAACGGAGTCAACAAGTTTGCGACGATCAGAAAATCAGTAAGTTAGCTTGAAAAATAAGATAATATTATTTTACTGGAATAAAAAAGGAATTTTGTGGATATAATCTATGTTTATCAATCCTAGAAATCAGAATGTTTCACACTGAACTTTCAACATTCAACAATAAATCAATCAGAAAGTATCTCAATTACGAGAACTATAATAATAAATATACTTTTTCAATTCAATATTTATTTTGCTCACTGAATAAAGACTAAGTCGTAATTTAAAGGAAGTGCGTTAAATAACAAGATCGATTAAGCAACAAGTCCTAAAATTAAACAAACGTGCACACTCTTTGTAATGTAATAAGGTTTACAATATTTGTATTGATATTTTTCAGACCAGAAGTTAGAAACGGAGAGTTGGTATTAGGAGATTGTAATAATTTTCGCCTTAATTCGCCACTGGTTCATAGATGCATCTGTTGCTCTGGGGTTACATCCATCAATCTGGCAAGCAATGATTGCGTCTGTACAAGTATGAGATGGTAGAAAATGTTAAGTGAATATACTACCGATAAAACGAACATGCAAAATTATATTTTCATTTTAATAAAATGATTTAGCAACTGGTGTATTTTGTTTTAATCATCATGGTTATCATCTTACTAGTGACGGCGTTCTATACATAGGAATGTTATACAAGATACAAAATTAATATGGACACCTTGTTATAACTGAGTGATTTGTAGATGTACTACAATACATAAAAAAAGCTTGAATTGAAATATGAATATGATTTTAGATATTGTTCAAAATCCGCTGGTTCACATGAATCAATATCAAAAGCTGAAATTGTGACAATGAAAACCATTATGAATCTATTGCATAATTGTATAGTAAGGTTGATACCAGTTTACTATCATAGTTTTTGTCAATATTATTTAATTTCTTTATACGTCCGGGTATGTACTAATATGAACAACACGACGGGTGACACATGTGGAGCAGGATCTGCTTACCCTTCTGGAGTACTTGAGATTACCCTCAGTTTTTGTTGGGGTTCTATGTTATGTTTTGTGTACTTTTGTTTGTCTGTTGGTCTTTTCTTTTTTTTTTTTTTTTTGCCATGACGATTTATTTTCGACTTATGACTTTGAAGTCCCTTTTGGTATCTTGCACCTCTCTTTTGCAGAATCTATTATAACGAGAACGGTAATACAAATCTATCAATGAAAAGGAATCAAAGAACGTAAGGTAGACAGAAAAATACCAAAGGATTCAACATGATTTTACAATAATTTTAACATATTTTAGCAAACATCTTTGTTTCGAGATTTTACAATAGAATTAAACATGGGGGTAGGAGGTCCTGATCCCGAAATCCCGGGCTTAAAAACATGGAGACCCGAGGTCCCGAATTTAAAAAAATTTAAATCCCGACATCCCGAAATTCGAAAAAAGAATTCCCGGATCCCGAAAGGATCAATCCCGAAATCCCGAGCTTAAAAACACCCGATCCCGGAGTCCCGATAAAGGTCCTGCTCCCCTCAAAACATATTTGAAGCCGAAAATATCTTACCGCACCAGTAGCGTCAATTTAGCATGTTCGCTTCGATTGCCGGAAAAGGGGGGGGCGTTGGTTCAATCACTGGCATAGGTCAAACCAAATATCCTTATGATAATAACAAGTAAATAATTGCCAATAATTTATGTGAGGGTTCATTTCAACATGACGGCAATTGAAAATATTTTACACACAACATTTAAGCTCACCTGGCCCAAAGGATTATGTGAACGTACAAATATCTTCTCCACTGATTCTGCTTGTCCAATTTGTACCAAACCTGGAACTAAAAAGTTTTCGATAATCGCACCTTCCAACAAACATTTCAACCGTTATAGAAATACAAAATCTGATAGAAACAGAAATGTCAGAATATCAAGACTAACTTCCATCCATTTTGATCAAAACTGTCATTTTTACCTTATACTGTTACAGTGTTTCCATTAAAGTTATCAAAATCATCTTTTGTTTTTATAATTACTTCCACACGAAACACACTGACATATCAGCCTCCATCAGATTTTCTACATGAAGTGAAATTAAAATTGGCAAAATTATCAGCAGGAGAATAAACAGAAATGATTCTTTGTAGAAGTTTTTTTTTTTTTTAATTTATAGTAGATGACCATTGGGAACATATTTTCATCACGTAATTATTACTATAGGCCCTAAAAATTATGTCTCTTGGATAAAAGCAAAAATTTCACTTTCCAACCCTTGTTAATCTCCATAAAAGCGCAAGCAATTGGCCCATGTCTTTACAGTATTTTGTAGAAATCTTAATTATCTTTGCATTTTACAATCGTTCGATTTCGCCAATTATATGCTTAACCTGTTTACAAGACCATGAAAATATGACTAAAATCATTTGTTACGTCGAAATATAAAGACTATTCACATCTTTGTCCTTTGGTCTTATGAATACAAGTATTTTCCCATTAACAATAATACTACAGCTGCAACCATACGAATTAATAGAAAAAATTGAAATGGGTTCCACGGAACCCTGTCTCTCGCTCCTACGATTGCAGCTGTCAGTTTTAAAGTGTAATGTTGACTTAGAAATGAGTCCATTTATCAGTACAATACAGAGTTTAAAAAAATGTTTGGTCTTGGAGATTAGCTTCTGTCCAAGTTTCATAACAATCCATGATGGTTTACAAACTTTTATGTAAAAAAAAAGTAATCCAAGGCTGTCTGTAAATGTTAACTGTAAAAAATAATTAGTCCATCTATCTTTATCATAAAAAGTTTCATAAAATTCTTTGGATGTTTGACAAATAGTCCCAAACTGTATCTACTTGTTAATTATGAAATAAACTAATATAAAAAAGAAGATGTGGAATGATTGCCAATGACTCAACTATTTACAAGAGACCAAATGACACAGAAAGTAACAACTATAGGTCACCGTATGGCCTCCAACAATGAGCATAGCCCATACCGCATAGTCAGCTATAAAAGATCCCGAAACGACACATGTAGAACAATTCAAACGAGTAAACTAACGGCCTAATTAACGAGTTCTGTGCCACAGGGCCGATTATCGGCCCAAAGTCGTACTCCTTTCAGTGCCAAAGAGCCGATTCATCGGCCAATTCAAATGGTGTTATGAACTACGTAATGTACTATGACGTCGCCGTTTTCGGGACCAAATCGCGTACAGTTTTGCGCCATCAAGGGATTTACTTTAATAAAAATATATAAATACAAGTAAAAATGAAAATACATAAAATATAGAATATAGAAATTAATCAAATAAGAACAAATTACCTTAACAAAGAAAAGTTGAGATAAAATGCTATTTTTTTTTGTAAATCCTCAAAGACGTGAAAAGATGAAAAGTACGCCAAAAGTGCAATATTCATTAATGACGTAATTGATCTAATGACGTTATCCATTAACGCATCCATCGAATTATGGTTGATCCTAATCCCTGGTTTCGAGTTTATCCTCCTACAGTTAGGGATCACACAGAATTTAACCAGAATGTAGGACCTAAAAGAATGCCGCCGAGAAATTCCAGACCCATTGCATATTTCATGCTGATTTTCACAATTGATTTGATGACGAAGTTTGTTTTGGAAACAAACAGGTATGTGTAAGCCCATGTTCCTTTAAAAACGACACCATTGAATGTTAATGCACGGAATGAATTTCAATGAAAAAAACTTTACTGCGACCAATTTTTTAGATAAATGAGGCATACGTTAGGAAAGGCCGAACAGTCAAACAGAAATAATAAATCAAGGGTTGGATACAAGAGATACCAAAAAAAAAAGATCAATCAAAAGCAAAACGCGCGGGGGACGGAGCTAGTAACAATGCTATGCACTCGATTTCATCATGAAATTAATATTGCATTTATCGTGAGAAAACGCATTGTCCAGTATTGCATCGTAAAAAAGATTCTTGAGCATACCGGCCAAACTAACATTCCAGGTCTACATGACACTTTAAAGAAAACATGTAACAGGTTTCTTAGTAAAAAAAATATGCTTTTGATCGGTGCATGTGTTTACTCATTTATAAGTTTGTCCTTTTCATCCCTCCACAGTCTTTCTTAAAAAGAAAAGAAAAAACACACACAATCCTTAGATTTTGTGAACAATTATGAAATTTTAAACTACAATTACAGTGAATAATTATTGTACGGTTGTCAAGAATTAAGAACTCATTATTTTTCATATTTAGGTACGCTAGAAATTTTATTAGAAGAAATCAGCAGAATATAAGCAATAAATCCAGGGTTCATGATTGGCGTAAGAAAGGCAAATTAACATTAAAAGAGTTTAAAGCCTTTGTCGATGTAATTTTGAATATGGGCTTAATCAGAAAGGCGACAATATCTGAATAATGGAACAGAAAACATTCTAGTCAGTCAACTCCTTGGTTCCGGAAAGTTTTCACCAGAAATTGCTTCCCATTGGTGTTGAAATTCCTTGTTGACAATAGAAAGATAGCGCCGATAAATTCACCAAGTTATGATCCAATTGCAAAATTTAAACCGATCGTTGACCATTTCAACCTAAAAGCGAAAACACATTATTCTCCGTCTCAAAACCTGTTTATTGATGAATCTTTAATCGGGACCAAATCGCGTACAGTTTTCCAACAGTACATTCTGACAAAGCACGCTAAATTTGGTGTTAAACTATGGGTGTTGACAGAAGCTATTACAGGGTATGGTTTTCACTTTAATGTTTACAAAGGAAAAAGATATGATCCCACTCCAGCAGGAGAGACCCAAGGTTCATATGTTGTTACATCATTACTTCGCGCTGCTGGTTTACTGAATAAATGGTACCATGTGTTTTGCGACTCGTTTTTCACCTCTTTAGCTTTAGCGAAACGATTGTTAAACTTACATACATATGCAACTGGAACTGTGCGTAGTAATCGCCCGTTACCAAACCTTATCAAATCGGCAAATTTAAGGCCTTCCCAGAGTATGTTTATGCGGCAGCAGAAAATTTTGGTATGTGCGTTTAAGAAAAAGAAAAGCGCAAAAATGTCAAATTGTTGTCTAGCCGGTACAATGCAGAATTAGTTGCAAACCGAAAACCTAAAATGATAACGGAGTACAATAAATATATGGGAGGCGTCGACTTAAACGACATGCTCACCAATTTTTTCAACGAAAAAAGATCGTGTTTAACATTATACACAGGATGGTCATAAACGCATATATTTTATATCAACAGAACTTCGACATTGTTAAATCTCGTCTCCATTTTATACAATTATTAATTGATGACCTTTTCGAAGATCATATGACAAGAAATCCTGCCAATCAATGAAAGAAACAACCAACATTTGAGAAAATTGCCGGGTAGACAGGAAAAAGATTGTTCTGTATGTTCGGTACGAAATGATCCTGGTGGCAGGAAAAGGTCGAAACATATATGTGTTCTCTGTCATAAAGGTGTTCATAAAACATGTTATAAGAAACACAGCAGACGATGTAACGCTGATGAATAAAATATCTTTCTTGATAAATGTTTATGTATCTTGAATGTTGTATCCCAAGCTCATATAATGAAATTATTCAAAAGAATAATCACAAACTTTCTTTTATAAGTAGTGACAAATCCATTTGCAATAGTTCTTTTCATATAACCGACTTTTGACTCGGGAGTAAATGATTCTCTGTGGTAGGACATTCTGGTACCTGTTCAAGTGAGAGAAACTGAAAGAAGTAAAGTCAAGCTTATCAATCGGTGCAATTATTTTGTCATGTATAGAAAACATGAAACAATTTATCCCCCTAAATTTTACCAACTGTAAGCTTGATTTTACATTATCTAGTTGCTCTTACTTAAACATGAACCAGAATGTCCTACAACAGAGTAGGTAACCTGTCTAAATATTAAAAGCTCCGGAATTCCCGCCAATTTTCAGCTAAAATCTTCTGGCGCTATCAAACCTGTACTATGACGTCGACGTTAATTCCGTAAACGTTAAGACAATCAAAAAAGCCTTGGCACTGAAGGGGTTTGTTTACAATTTGTTTGGCAGGGAAAGGGTAAATGTACAAAATAATGACGAAAAACAGATATGTAACACAGCAACAAACGACAACCACTAAATTACAGGCTCTTGACTTGTGACATGCACATACATACAGAATGTGGCGGGGTTAAACATTTTAGCGGGATCCTAACCCTAACCCTAACCCTAACGAAGGACAGTTGTGTAACAGTGCAACATAAGAACGAACTCTAAAAATCTGTTGAAAAAGGCTTAACTCATCAGATGGATACAAATAGAAATACATCTAACAAAAACACAGAGTGGACGTGGCCGGGTACTTGTACATCCCAACAACAATTAAAAAGACACTAAGTACTGATCTGGGAGTACTCGCAGTTACTGACAGCTAGTTCAAAACCACTAACAACTTATAAAAAAAATCATGCATAAATTATCAATCAGTACACATCCAACATCCAGTGGATTTAGTATAAAGACGTCATAAATAGTCAGAGAAAAACATGACTTTGTGCAATGCCAAGATATAGGTATAGACAGAATGTAGATCCATGAAAGTGCATATGTTTACTATAATATTAAGTTTGCTTTTAATTTACTGATAACAAAATCAATATTAATACCAATAAAAAAGTATTCAAAAATCTAATTACAGTTTTGAATGGTAATCTTTTAGAATAGATAAGTTAACCAGGATCGTTTCTAAATTTTCGGCCACGATAAACAACATCTCCGTAACAATGAGAATGTGCCATCCCGTTTGAAATAAGTTTTACAGGTACAACTAAATCCATTTATCAGTAATATACGGAAAAAAAGAAAATAAATATTTTCAAAAATTTGCTCTGGATACTGTATTTTGGACATTATCAAGCTTCTGTACAAATTTCATAAAATTCAATGAAGGATTGACAAATTTATTGATGACAGTTAAACTTTAACTTCAGATTGAATCTGAATGATATAACTGTTAAAAAATAAGTTCATTTATCAGTAAAATACGGAAAAAACAAAATAAATATTTTCAAAACTTTGCTCTGGATACTATAGTTTTGTCATAAACAAGCTTCTGTTCAAATTTCATAAAATTCAACGAAGGTTAGCCAAAGTTATTGATGACTGAAACCATTTAATCTCTGACTGAATCTGGATGTTAACTGAAAAACAACTAAGTCCATTTATCAGTAAAATATAGAAAAATGAAAATAAATATTTTTTTCAAAATAGTGATCTTAATACTGTATGTTGGACATAAACAAGCTTCTGTCCAAATTTCATAAAAATTCGATGAAGGTTTTGCCAAGTGGCCATTGCTGATCTAAGAATAATTAAATCAAAAGTTTAAATATGAAACATGTTAAAGTGACAATTGTAAATGACCTTTTGCCCAGAGGGAACACATTATATCCAGGAAATCCGACAAATAAAATCGTCCTTTTATTCAATAATCTGAAATTTGTTATTTGCTTAAAGAATCGGAAATATTTATAAGATTAAATAATTATCTCCCTCATGAATTGCTCTGGACTCGGTTTCACAAAAACACTTACGACTTAGATTGGTCGTATGTATACTGAATTGTTCATGACTTACGATCAATCTTAGTCGTAAGTTTTTGTGAAACCGACTCCTGATTTCATGTTCGGTTTTGCTGTGCTTTGTGTACTTTCGACTTCATAAGCTTTTAAAACTTGTTATAAGATCTTGTTTGTGTAAAATTTGGTATTCTCGTTTTCGTGCACCAATATATCATATGGTCTCTCAAAACCCGTATGGTGCTTTACAACGTATTTGATGAGCGGTTTATGTTTTCAACAATACCATTACTGTGTATATGAATAACAGTCTTCTGACAATCCTTAATTCTGACTCAGTTCACAAATCAATTTTGATTCACCTTTTTTTAAGTATTAAACTTTTCGATGCACTTTTCCCATTTTGGTTTACCTGGCTTGTTCATTCATATTCCGTAGCTGTCAAAAGACTTTGTCTCCCTTCAGTACACGAGATATATCTTCCAAACATATTTCCTCTATCTACTGTTTACTTTCCTTACAGTCCTCTATGTCCATACCAAGGAATCCAGGTTCTTCTACTGCCTATACGAATCGCTGTTTCTGTATCTTATATGTCTCTGAGTTGTTGTCGTTTCTGGTAAAAAAATTAATAGGAATTGTTTGTTGAAACTTAATATGTTTTATATATCACGCAATGTCTGCATTCGAGCTTGACATTATTTTTTTAAATACAAGTGCCGTCTGGTGCGATCGAATTTGTAATTCACGGCACCTTTTTCCTTTAGGTTTTAATTTTACAAAGTCAAATATTGCTGATGTGGCGTAAATGATCAATATCAACAACAACTGAAGGCAATAGTGGTTACAATTGGTGGTTATTGGTTAACAGAAAAATATTGCTGGCATAATGTGAACAGAAAACAGTAGGTCATCGGCTTTGAAATAATAGTTGTAACAGTGCAACTTGTAATATTTTAATAAATGCTGTTGACAAAATGGTTGATTGACTAAAATGTACTTTCTCTGTCTTAAATTAACCATCCATCTATACCGCATATGAAAATGAAACAAAATGACGAGTGATGTTAACGCTGCAAAATTGCATACTCATCCGGAGCACCTGATTTCACTGCACGTTGCCGTGGAGTTCAAGTTGTTTCTAATATTTTTAATGTGTAGTATTAACTGTTATTGTCATTTCATTCTGATTGTACGAGTCTTTGTTTATCCTTTTGTTTTGGTTGTTATTTGGTTATGTTAAATACCAAATGTCAAGAAACAAAACTTATCGCAGAGATTTCACATCCAACAGTATATTGTAATGTCAAACACAAAGTCAACAGATTTGAAAAAAATTAGAACAAACTCTAAAATTATTGAAAATCAAAGGTTATCATAACTGTGTCCGCAGTTAAAATACAACTGAATCCCATTGGTCTGCATAAATTTACATTGATTTCTCGATTTAAATAAGAATAAAAGATGAATTTCAAATAAACCTTTTGGAGTGCAGTTTCTGAAGTTTTCATTTTCGGAAGTATCTTACCAATGAATATAAATGTAATTGTCTTGGCATTTTTCCAGAAGTTACGAGCACTTATTGGCCCTGCTATATAAATTATGCAATGTCCTCATAATCCATTTTTAGATTAGGTGTATAGTGTGATGCCATACACCTTAACTCTATTCGTCCGCCATTACTGGACGTCAAAAAGGTTTCCGATAATTTTTGACGTCACAATAGAAAGTATCGGACGCCACAATGCAAAAGTGATTGTTGTATGACATCAATAGTTCAAGCAGCGCAGATTCTCGGGTCAAACGGCACAGATTCCCAAATAGCGATAAGGTCTATTCGGTAGGGAAATGTTGTGTGCAGGTATTTTATGAAATGTCTTTATAACTTTGGTAAATAGTCAAGATGATTGAGGAGGAAGTTTGGGTACGTATTAAACTAGTTTTACATGTATTATCAAAATCAGAAGCAAAACCAGGTGTGCGCAAATGAGTTAGCCTTTCCTGCTACACATGTGAATCCCCAACTATGTTTGTAAAATTCATCTGCAAAATCATTCACTGCAGAACCCATTGGTCTGCCACAGTCATAATCAATTCAATATCCCCCGTCAGGTTTTTTTTATCACTCCGAGTGGACGGCTTGTTTTTGAAAGTGTATTTACAAAGACATGATCTCCATTCCCAGTTTCTGTTGTTTGGCCTGTTCATTAATGAGGCTACTGGGTTTCGCTGAAGGGTGATTTATGAGCGAATATTTTTTGGAATGGGAACATTAATATCAAAGTTTTTCTGTCCATGCAGACATATAATGTATACGCAAAGACTTAGTTTTTCGTATGCTGAAAAACTGGATGTTTATCGGTACATGCCGGGATAGTACATGCATGCTCAAATTTACTGAGAAAGCATAAAGCAGGCCTTACGACTGTTTAATTTGTTGCAAATCAACTTACCCCCCTGGTGTATGAGAAGCATACGTGATAGCATGCTGCTTATTGGTCATAACTTTAGAGCCCTGAGTATGACGTGCTGAAGTTCACGACTGCCTTTGACAATAAGAAATAGGCTTCAAATAAACTGATTTATTACAATTAAGTACTTTTAGAGATTTCCATAATCTTTTTGTCGATTATTTATAATTTGAAATAAGCTAGTCAAACTACACATAGAAAACAAGTTTGTATTGTTATTATAATGACTTTAAAAACGATTTTGCGTAAGACAAAAATTCGGTAGCATTATCTGCATTGTGAGTTTCTATTTCCATTGCAATCGAATTAATAATATTATCAATTGTATTTGCTTTGTCTATAATTTGAATATCTCTTGCGATTCCTAACAGAAGCCTAAATTTCAGTTTAGCAAATGGACGTGTGATATCATCACCAGGTGGCGCTATGTTTCTTTTCAGCCATGACGAATACA
The DNA here is from genome assembly GCA_017311375.1 of Mytilus coruscus. NCBI lineage: Eukaryota > Metazoa > Mollusca > Bivalvia > Mytilida > Mytilidae > Mytilus > Mytilus coruscus. The sequence goes on along the minus strand of CM029603.1, from coordinate 80,949,543 downwards.
GACCTATATATTCCAACAATAAGCAACGGATTGCCGAATTTGTCATTTCCGTATCTTTTGGTGATTTATCCCACTTTGATTTACATAATTCAATCAGTGGGTTAAAAATTTCTTTGGAAGGATGCACATAAAATCCATAATATTTATGAGCCTCTATAAAACTGAATAGAGAATTCAAAGGGTCTTTAATACACACTGCTAATCTTTCAGCTACATTGAGAGAACTTTTGGCGAGATGTGATCGACCATATTATTTTCTGGTATGAAATAGTGTCTTAATTCTTGTCTGCGAAGATTACATTGCAGACGATAAAGAAGCATTACGACAAAATATCCCATTTTGTCATCCGTCCAGTTTTCGCGTGGTATTTCCTCGCATAACCAAAACATTGTTGTTTTTAGAAGATATGAAGATATACATTTGTCGCTTGCAAATGTAGCCTTTAGCAAAATTTTTGCCATTATATAACATGCTCTTTGAAACACACTAAGACTGTGCGCAAGTAATCGCTCTGGTATTGTAAATGAGTATCTCCATTCGTTTTCTGAATTGTCGCTTTTGGGATGACCGACAGGAACTAAATGCATAGCTGAGCACATTATTTTGTTAATCAAATCTGCAGATGGCCAGTTACAGCTTCTCTGTCTCACATGCCAATTATTTGCTGCTTGAGGCCATGAACCCATTCTTACGGCTAGAACAACATCAACTTCGGTACCTGTGCATGCTGTGATAACTGTAGTTTTATTCGCAGCCGGATGTTCTTGTTTTATTTTAAAGCACAATGCCGGACCATGTGCAAACTTTTCTGTGCAACTTGTTACAGGTCCAACTTTTTCATCGAGAATTTCATTGACTGGAATATTTATTGTAGATTTGCAATCGTTATTACGCATAAAGTGTACTTTTCCGGAGCAATCCGTATTAAATCGCACACAGAATAATTGTTGATCAGCGACTGAAAATAGTTTAACAAAACCAGGATGAGACGCATCTTTTATTTGAAAAGTTCATGATGGTGAAGTTCGGTACTAGAAGCATTTTCATTTATGGCAATGATACCTGAAAGAACTGCAATTAAGTCGAAGTCGGACATCAGATAAGCATAATTATCTGGTTGGTTTGCTGTAATTGGAACTGTTAATCCTTCCTTTTGACTACCGCCCCACAAAAATCTGTCAATTTCTGGATATTCTGTGTGATATTCTGTCTTTGTCAATGTTTCGGTAATATCATCATTCATACTGCTCCAGTTTATTGATGCGGGGACAATAGGTAAAGGAAGTATATATTTAAATATAATATTATACAGATCTATGTCATTCTGACTTACAATTTGCTCTAAACATTCCATTATTGATTTCAACAACGCCTGTCTTTCATAATATGTTAATGTAGTAAGACATAATCTCTCAATTTGCAATCACTTGCATTGATTTACTGTCCAGATATTAAGAACTCAAATGCTATCCAATTTAAAATCATAATTATTTAAAACTATGTGGATTTTTTTTCCAAACAAGATGGCGCATACCATGTTTTAAATAGCTTATAATTATGAGGATCATTGAAGCGGTTATAAAATAATAGATCTTATGTATTCTTTTCAACATACCAACAATTGTTGTTTATTGTCTAGCGTTTCAATTTGAAATAAATGATATTTAAATACAGTAAAAAATTCACACTATACAAATATATTAACAATAATAACAACAAACATGAAATATTTTGGAGAAAATTGAAAGACGGGTCTTGGCATAAACAAGAACTACTTCATTTTGTTAAATAGCAGACAATCGATTTTTTTATTTCATGTTTGAGATTTATTTTAGATATACTAATAGGCAAACGTGTTTGAAATATATATTAACAATGTTTTCACTACCTGTCTGTATAGAATGGAATTTTTCGAAATGAGGAGTACATATGCAAGTGCTTTACATAAATATATTATAGAAGTTATAGTTTTGTCAGAATATATACATGTCGAAATATTAATGATTTGCTTTGCAGCAACATGTATATTCAAGTTAATTACTGCGGTAAAGTAAAATTAATTCTACTCGCATTTTCACCAGTGAAATAGATTCATTTGAATAGTCGATAAGAAACAACGATTAAAAGAAATCGTTGTCTTTTATTGACGACATCGGAAAATATAAAATATATATAAAATTTGGTACAAATGCTAGCATTCCAATAGTTTTTTTCAATTTTGAGTAACAACAAAAAAAAACAAAACAAAACAAAAAATAAAACAAAATAAAACAAAACAAAACAAAGCAAAACAAAACAAAAACAATAAAAAAAAACAAACAGATAATCCTGGTGACAGCTGTTAAAAATTGATAATATTAATTAAGAAAACTTAAATAAAATATTTATCATAATCTAAATCTGTTGTTATGCTTAACTTTGCCTTCTAAAGCTGTCTATTATACTACTGTTTCTTATTTATGTTGATAGATCTTGTAATTTGTTATGAGAAAAATAAAATATTTATTACTTTATTAACTGATTTTATACTTTAATTTGGTTCATATTCGGAACTGTAGGTTTTTGGTCATTTATATCAAACTTGTTACACATTATAAAAAAAACCACAGATTATGCCCTAAATCACATTTCACCCTAGCATTTTTCTTTGTTAACAAAAACAAATTGATTTAGACTGTCATGATTTACATGAGTATCTAAAGATAGAATTAGACTAAGCGTCAATGACAGCCACACTTTCTGCTCAAATGGACATTCATCAAGTTTTATCTTTAGTATGTGTAGAACAAGAGTTGATACAAAAAATATTAAACCTGCTGATTATTTTTTAAGGCTGAAAACTCTCAAACTGAGGATAATTCGCTATGCAAATTAAATCTTTAAGGTGGACATATTCATGTACATGAGATCAATTGACATGCAAGTCATATATACTAGTCAACAAAAGAAACGATACATGGCTATGTATTTTCCTTATATAATGAAATTGGATACACTGTACCAAGGTTAATAATTGCCCAATTGGTCTAATATTTACAGAGTGTTATTTTCTTATCAAAACCATTGATTTAAGGCAAATATGCGAATTTTTTTTTTGCAATTTTTGTTATTTCAAAAATCGTATTTTCACCCAAAAGTTCAAAAATCGATATTAGAACTTAAAACTTTAAACTTAAACATGGTCTGCTTAAAATTTTGAATGCCTTTGCGGATATTTGAATACTTAATTCTCATCTTCGAAATTAAGTGCTGACTATTGTCATCATTTTCCGCAAAATAAATTTGACCCCTATGTGCAATAACACGGTATTTTCTCACTTTCCAATTGGTCAGATTCCTTTAATCATATGCATTTGCTTTGCAAATGAATGTTTTTCATTGGATAATTTAACAGTTTTTCCTATTAATTATATTTTATGATAAATTGGACTTCAAACTTGTGTATCGTTACTTTTGTTGACTAGTATACTATAACTTCAGAAATGTTTGCATGCAATTTATTGTTAAGATTATTGAACAATGTATAAAAATGATAGATACAGTGTGCAATTTTCTGTTGCATACCAATATTGCTGTCAAAATTTAAAATGTGTTGTTTTTTGTGCAACCTATCCAGTAGCAATTTGGCAATAATAATCACAAGAAGAGTGTTCATGCTGAAATGTCTTGCCTGGTTTACTTATCACGATTGAATTTATGTTGAAAGTATGTAAAAATGATGGTTTAACTACAAGTTTCACATGAAGTTAACATTATCAATGATCAATGTAAATGAGGCCAAGGTCTGATAAACTATACCAGACAGACATGTAGTAAACACGGTACAATCATGCCATACACCAAATATAGTTAGCCTTTTACTTAAGTATCTGAGAAACAGACCTTATTAAGACAATTATTTTACTTTTTGAACATTGAACCATAAAAATGAGTTCAAGGTCTGATGAACCCTGCCAGACAGACATGTGCATCACATTATTCCATTCACCAAATATAGTTGACCCATTGCTTATAGTATTCGACAAACGGAGAACATCAAGACAACTTAACCTAGACTAATGAACCATGAAAATGATGTCAAGGTCAGATGAACACTGTTAGACGTACGTGTACACCTTACAGTCATTCTATACACCAAATATAGTTGGCCTATTGCTTATAGTACTAGTATCTGAAAATATACCAAATCAAACAAGATAAACATTGACCAATGAACCATGAAAATGAGGTCATGGTCAGATGAAACTTCCCAGTCGGACACTCTACAATCATTCCATACACCAAATCTAGTTGACCTGTTGCTTACAGTATCTGAGAAACGGACTTGATTACAAAACTTTACCTTGATCACTAATCCATGAAATTAGCTTGAGATCAGATGAAACCTGTCCAACAGGCATGTAGACCTTGCAAGGAACTTATGTACCAATATAGAACTTTATCATATTACTAAGTGAGTATTTAACATGACAAAAACAACTATAAAACTTTTCAAGTAGTCGCTCTCAGTTATGTATTATTCAGAAAGTTACATATACCCTATTTACATCATCTTTGTTTCTCTGTCTTATGCCAGTGTTCACCCCTTAAGTTTCATATAGCATCCGGGTATTAGAAAGGAACTTGTTCATAAATCTATATAAAAATTAATCAAATAGCAAATAATTACCATTGTGCCCTGAGGAGAAGCGTGCATAGGATACAAATTAAGGATATATATACGTAGCAAAAACTAAAATAAAAAAATACCGAACTCCGAGGGAATTTCAAAACGGAAAGTCCTTTTTAAATGGCAAAATCAAAAGCTCAAACACATCAAACGATTGGAAAACAACTGTCATATTCTTGACTTGGTACAGGCATTTCCTTATAGGGCATATAATAATGCATCTAAATTTAATGAATTGTTTTTTCAACGTTGCTAATAAAAATCATCTAAATTCACAGAAAACAGTCGGTTAAACATCATCAAAATGGTTTTGGTAATTTGAAAGTATGTGCAAAGAAAAATGAACATACTGTACTGTGGATTCAGCTATTTTCGTGGGTTGATGAAAAATTGTATTTGCGTTGATACATTTATACTTGCTTTCATGGTTTTGAAAAGCCTTACACAGACCTTTTTTTTTCACTTCTTTGACATTAAAATTCGTGCTTTACCTATACCATCGAAATCAATGAAAATTGGTATCCCATGAATAACAAGAAATGATTGTAACAGGTATTGTCATGAAGTCTCCCAAACAAAGCCTCTATTAGTATAAACCCTTTGGGACTCCCACTCTTGTTCATTTAATTCATCTTGCAGAAAATATATGGTTAAGGGGTGATCTCAACCATCTTTCAAATATTTGAACATTCTCCAGTATACAATTTTGTTTAGGGGCCAGCTAAAGCACTCCTCCGGGTGCGGGATTTTCTCCCTGTGTTGAAGACCCATTGGTGGCCTTGAGCTGTTTTATGCACTTTGGTCGAGTTGTTGTCTCTTTGACACATTCCCCGGTTTCCATTCTCAATTTTATCATATGACAGGGGATGGGGTTGACCCCTGGGGAATATCATGTTCAAATCATTTTGACATGACAAACAGGAATATCTATGGTTTAGGGGTGGGAATCTCGACCATTTACAATATATTAGGACATTCTCATTTGGCAGGGGTTGGGTGACACCTGGGGACTTAACCTATATTTCATTTGATTTGTTTTATCGTGTAGAACATTTTAAAATTCCTTAGATTCTCAAATTTTGTTGTTGAAAAATAATGTTCAAAATCATAAATGCAGAGTTGATATGTGGGGTCAATATAGAAATAAGATGTGGTATGATTCCCAATAAGACAACTTTCCCCCAGAGACCAAATGATGTATTTTATCACTTATCTATAGGTCACTGTATGGCCTTCAGCAATGAGCAAAACCTATCCTGCAGCAAGCTAAAGAAGCCCTCAACATGGGACAGTGGTGTCAACTTGATTGTGGTTGAATGCTGCTCTTGTGCTTTGTAGATGGTAGGTTCCTGCCATCAATTTTAGTTTCATGGGAAGTCCAGTGTTTTCCCTGGATGTTTTATGCATGATTGTGCCCCATCCTTTAAAATTTGAAATTCCCTTTTTACTTTATACAAGCCCCCACACGTCAAGATTCATGACCACCATACTTTCAGTCAATCCCAAATCCTTCCAAAACTTCTAGAGAAAACACTTTAGCCATGCAACATCTTGGGTTGTTGGTGTTACGCTAGCCAATGATCGATCAGGGCTTCCAATGGTATATTGATTTTACTACGATAACTACAGGCATGGCTCATCTGACAGAATGAGTCCAAAGGTAAAAATAATAAGCATTCACCTCGACATTAATAGACATTTTAACCCCGCCACATTCTGTTTGTGCCTGTCCCAAGTCAGGAGCCTGTAATTCAGTGGTTGTCGTTTGTTGCTGTGAAAATATTTGTTTTTCGTTCATTATTTCGTACATAAATTAGGCCGTTAGTTTTTTCTCGTTTGAATTGTTTTACATTTGTCATTTCGGGATCTTTTATAGCTAATTATGCGGTATGGGCTTTGCTCATTGTTGAAGGCCGTACGGTGACCTACAGTTGTTAATTTCTGTGTCATTTGGTCTCTTGTGGAAAGTTATCTCATAGGCAATCATACCACATCTTCTTTTTATATTTTGGTTAGATTTCCTTAGTAACAAGTATATACCGGTATATTAAAATACAAATGCATTGTTTTCAATTTAATGATTTGAGTTGCTTACATTTATAGGTTATTCATGGTATTTAATGAGAAACAATGGTATCATAAACAGATTAATTTTCCCCATTGAGCTTTAATTGACAACAACATTTTTTTCCCTTTAAATCTCCAACAGTGCTATATACTTAGTTGCTTATCATACACAAGTGGGAAAATATAATTGTGTACTATAAATGACAATTTAAAACATAAATTTAGACAACTTTGAATGATATTTTTAGGCCTGAAACATTGGTCATCTGTTATATACAAAAAAATAAACAAACAAATTAAACAGAAATAAAGAGAGAGGAGATATAAATAAGCAATACATGATGTTTCGGCCACACTACCACTTCGGTCGTAGTTGTTTTGGCCACAGTCGTCATCATCATCCGTTAACTTTTACAAAAATCTTCTCCTCTGAAACTACTGGGCCAAATTTGACCTAACTTGGCCACAGTCATCATTGGGGTTTGTAGTTTTAAAAATAAGTCCAAGATGGCCGACATGGCTAAAATTAGAACAAAGGGGTAAAATGAAGTTTTGTCTATTATTTTAAAAACCGCTTTAGATAGAGAAAATCTGACAGGAAGTATAAATGTTCAGAATGTTGATTGATTGATTGATTGGTTTGTTTAACGCCACTTTCAACACTATTTTGCTATTTCGTTGCGGTCAGTTTTTATTGGTAAAGGAAGCTGGAGTGCCTGGAGAGAACCACTGACCTTCGGTGGGAAAACAGACAATCCTAGTCAATTAAGATTGCAGTCAAGCGCACCTTCCACGTGCGGGATTCGAATTCACAACCTCGGTGTTGACAGGCTAGTGATACAGTAGTTCGACTACTCAGACCACTCGGCCACCAATGCCCCCTTCAGAATATTGAGATCTACCTACTACTCACTTTTCTGCAATACTGTACTCAGCTGAATGCATTCATTATTGAGGCAAACTTAATTGCAAAAGAGGGCTATATATATACATATATATACAAGTCTAAATTGAAAACAACGTTCAAACCTATGATTGCGTTGGATAAAAACCGCAATTTTTATACGTGTGCATGCAAAACAAATTTCTTGTTAGAGGGGTCTAAATACAGCACAAACAACATTTTCCAAAAGACCAAAAAAGTGAAAAAGTATATTTTAACAAAACGCATTTGACTAGCAGGTCGAACAACAAATGTTCTTAAACCCTGCTGACTGCCATTGGCGATTGCCAAATAAACGGATCGCCGATGTAATAAATGGATCTTCATTATAAATTTAATACTAAACAGAAAACAATAAACTAGCGGAAAAGATGGTATACAGCAAACAAAAGGTGCAAAGGTTTTTGTACACCATATCCGGATTTCGACAATTAATGTCTCTTCAGTGATGTTAGGAATCGAAACGGTATTTGGAAAGCCATACAATTTACCTCAATTTAGGATAGACTCTTGAATTTTGAGGAGTCAAAATAGGATGAACGGATCATATAAACCCGAAGGCAAATATAATACAGCCCAAACGAAAAATATAAACAAGTCTAAATTGAAAACAACGTTCATACCTATGATTGCGTTGGATAAAACCGCAATTTTATACGTGTGCATGCAAAACAAATTTCTTATTAGAGGGTCTAAATACAGCACAAACAACATTTTCCAAAAGACCAAAAAGTGAAAAGTATATTTTAACAAAACGCATTTGACTAACAGGTCGAACAACAAATGTTCTTAAACCCTGCTGACTGCCATTGGCGATTGCCAAATAAACGGATCACCGATGTAATAAATGGATCTTAATTATAAATTTAATACTAAACAGAAAACAATAAACTAGCGGAAAAGATGGTATACCGCAAACAAAAGGTGCAAAGGTTTTTGTACACCATATCCGAATTTCGACAATTAATGTCTCTTCAGTGATGTTAGGAATCGAAACGGTATTTGGAAAGCCATACAATTTACCTCAATTTAGGATAGACTCTTGAATTTTGAGGAGTCAAAATAGGATGAACGGATCATATAAACCCGAAGGCAAATATAATACAAGCCCAAATGAAAAAATATAAACAAGTCTAAATTGAAAACAACGTTCAAACCTAAAAACCGCAATTTTTATACGTGTGCATGCAAAACAAATTTCTTGTTAGAGGGGTCTAAATACAGCACAAACAACATTTTCCAAAAGACTAAAAAAGTGAAAAAGTATATTTTAACAAACGCATTGACTAACAGGTCGAACAACAAATGTTCTTAAACCCTGCTGACTGCCATTGGCGATTGCCAAATAAACGGATTGCTGATGTAATAAATGGATCTTAATTATAAATTTAATACTAAACAGAAAACAATAAACTAGCGGAAAAGATGGTATACAGCAAACAAAAGGTGCAAAGGTTTTTGTACACCATATCCGGATTTCGACAATTAATGTCTCTTCAGTGATGTTAGGAATCGAAACGGTATTTGGAAAGCCATACAATTTACCTCAATTTAGGATAGACTCTTGAATTTTGAGGAGTCAAAATAGGATGAACGGATCATATAAACCCGAAGGCAAATATAATACAAGCCCAAACGAAAAAAATATAAACAAGTCTAAATTGAAAACAACGTTCAAACCTATGATTGCGTTGGATAAAAACCGCAATTTTTATACGTGTGCATGCAAAACAAATTACTTGTTAGGGGGTCTAAATACAGTACAAACAACATTTTCCAAAAGACCAAAAAAGTGAAAAAGTATATTTTAACAAAACGCATTTGACTAACAGGTCGAACAACAAATGTTCTTAAACCCTGCTGACTGCCATTGGCGATTGCCAAATAAACGGATCACCGATGTAATAAATGGATCTTCATTATAAATTTAATACTAAACAGAAAACAATAAACTAGCGGAAAAGATGGTATACAGCAAACAAAAGGTGCAAAGGTTTTTGTACACCATATCCGGATTTCGACAATTAATGTCTCTTCAGTGATGTTAGGAATCGAAACGGTATTTGGAAAGCCATACAATTTACCTCCATTTAGGATAGACTCTTGAATTTTGAGGAGTCAAAATAGGATGAACGGATCATATAAACCCGAAGGCAAAAATAATACAAGCCCAAACGAAAAAATATAAACAAGTCTAAATTGAAAACAACGTTCAAACCTATGATTGCGTTGGATAAAAACCGCAATTTTTATACGTGTGCATGCAAAACAAATTTCTTGTTAGAGGGGTCTAAATACAGCACACTTGAATTTTGAGGAGTCAAAATAGGATGAACGGATCATATAAACCCGAAGGCAAATATAATACAATCCCAAATGAAAAAATATAAACAAGTCTAAATTGAAAACAACGTTCAAACCTATGATTGCGTTGGATAAAAACCGCAATTTTTATACATATATATATATAAGTACGTCTAAACAAGTGACAAATCTACGACAGATCCATCCATTGGATCACCAGTGAAGGTGATACAAGGCTGAAAACACATATTATATTCATAATTGCTCTAAACATCAGCACAACAATGTTAATGTTAATTTGCGAGGGGAGGTAACACTAGGCCATCGAAAGCTGAATTTTTATTCAGTCTAGGTGGCCGAGTGGTCTAGAGCGCTGGACACAGTGCAGGCGGTATTGTCACGATATCCCAATAGCATGAGTTCGAATCCAGGCGAGGGAAGAACAAAAATTTGCTTCCGCAAATTTGCAGATTTAACATTGTTGTACTGATATTTAAAGTTATTATGAATATAATATGTGTTTTCAGACGTGTATCACCTTCACTGGTGATCCAATGGATCAAATAAAAACTGAAAATTGGTAAAATCTTTCATTTCAGGGATCATAACTTCAAAATAGGTTGACGCATCTATCTAAAATGTTCCAGAAAGTTAGAGCTTGTTGTGCTAACCACTTTTACAGTCAGTTTTCCTCTATTTTATTTAGTTTTCGAGATATAAGCCAAAAACTGCAGTTTGAACCCTATGTTCTATTTTAGCCACAATGGCCATGTAAGTTGATCAACCTGGACGTAAATCACACACTTCATAGATTACATCCTATAGATGACAAACTTTGGTTTCAATCCATTGAGTGATTTCAGAAGAGAAGATTTTTAATAATAAGTTTAAGGAAGATGGACAACATGACAAGGGGAGTTGGACAATTGGTCAAAAGCCAGACGGACAATTGATGCAAAATGATGTTGCAAAAGCTTACAATGGCCCTCTGTGCAGGATGAGCTAATAAAATGCTTCGCTGAGCGCAGCCTGATACGACCGCAGAGGTCGAACCCTGAACAGTTGGGGCAAGTTTGGACACAATATTCAAGCTTGATACTGTCTGAATTTGGATTGTGATTAAATTTTTATCATAATATAGGTTTCTGACACAAAATAAATGTGGTCAAAGATCTTAAAAATTTGAAATGGGACATTTAATTTACCTAGAATGGTCTGATATCCAAAATCTAACAACATGGTTAGATTCAGCATATAAAAAAACACCAATAATTTAATTTTAGTTGAAATCAAACAAAGTTTAATTTTGGACCCTTCAAACCTTAATATGAACTTATTTGAAAACAGGGCCCAAAATAAAAATCTAAATGCACAATAAGATTCAGCAAATCATACAGCCGCAATAATTCAGTTTTTGATGAAATCAAACAATGTTTAATTTTGGAACCTTTTGACCTCAATGTAGACCAATTTAACAATGGGGCCCAATATCCAAAAAAAATATACAAGGTAAGAACCCCCAAAAATTAAAGACTTAATTAATCCCATCGAAATTGGTTAAAACATTTGTATTTTTTTTCAATTGAAGATTAGTTGCTATTGCGCAATACTGTGCAATTGAAGATTATTTGCTATTGTGCAATACTGTGCAATTGAAGATTTCTTGCTATTGCGCAATACTGTGCAGTTGAAGATTTCTTGCTATTGCGCAATACTGTGCTATTGTGCAATAGAAGATTTCTTGCTATTGCACAATACTGCAGTTTAGGTGAGATAAACAAAAAAGCTTCATCAGCAACATTTTATATTGGCAAATTTCCAATGAAGTTCATTAAACTAAAGTTATTGGCAAATTTCCAATGGAATTTATTAATAATAAAGTTTTTGGCAAATTTCCAATATACATAATTTAAAAGCAGTTTAGGTGAGATATTCAAATGAGTTTCAATTACCAACCTTACACTGCCTTTTAAGTTATGTTTTGTACTTAAGTAATTGTCCATTAACCTAGAAACCCTTTTCCCCCCTTTTATGCACCTTATTCCTTAACGGTTTGAGCCATAACTCCCAAAGGCAATTCTTACCATCCCTTTGTGGTATTCCAATATCCAAAATCTAAATACATGGTTAGATTCAGCATATCAAAGAACCCCAAGAATTCAATTTTTGATGAAATCAAATAAAGTTCAATTTTGGACCCTTTAAACCTCAATGTGGACCAATTTGATAACAGGGCCCAAATATCAAAAATCTAAATACATGGTTAGATTCAGCATATCGAAGAACCCCATATATTCAATTTTTGTTGAAATCAAACAAAGTTTAATTTTGGACCCTGATTTGGACCAACTTGAAAACTGGGCCCATAATCAAAAAACTAAGTACATGTTTAGATTCAGCATAAAGAACCTTAAGAATTCAATTTTTGTTAAAATCAAACTAAGTTTAATTTTGGACCCTTTGGACCTTAATGTAGACCAATTTGAAAACGGGACCAAAAATTAAGAATCTAAATACACAGTTAGATTCGGCATATCAAAGAACCCCAATAGTTCAATTTTTGATGAAATCAAACAAAGTTTAATTTTGGACCCTTCTGGCCCCTAATTCCTAAACTGTTGGGACCAAAACTTCCAAAATCAATCCCAACCTTCCTTTTGTGGTCATAAACCTTGTGTTTAAATTTCATAGATTTCTATTTACTTATACTAAAGTTATTGTGCAAAAACCAAGAAAAATACTTATATGGGCCCTTTTTTAGCCCCTAATTCCTAAACTGTTGGGACCAAAACTTCCAAAATCAATCCCAACCTTCCTTTTGTGGTCATAAATTTTGTGTTTAAATTTCATAGATTTCTATTTACTTATACTAGAGTTATTGTGCGAAAACCAAGAAAAATGCTTATTGGGCCCTTTTTTGGCCCCTAATTCTTAAACTGTTGGGACCAAAACTCCCAAAATCAATCCCAACCTTCCTTTTGTGGTCATAAACCTTGTGTTTAAATTTCATAGATTTCTATTAACTTATACTAAAGTTACAGTGCGAAAACCAAATGTCTTCGGACGACAACAACGACGACGACGCCAACGTCATACCAATATACGACCGCAAAAATTTTGCAGTCATATAAAAATGAGGGGTGCAATGCCATCATAAACTGTTCAATCTGTGAAAAAATCTTAGAAATATACTAAAGAATTTAAATAAAGTTACAGATAAAATAAGCAGACAAACAGAACGACGAGGTTATTTTTAACGACCTTGACTACCCATGAAGGTCTTGCAAGGTCGGTGGGGACAAACAGAAGGGCAACTACTAATAAATATATACCCTGCTATTGCTTACAGTGATGTAATACAAATGGAGAAAATCAATGAAACAATTTTATTTAGATGATAATTTGTTTTTTTTCACATTACAGAATCCATATAAATGTTAAAAACAGTAATAATACAATAAATATCAATACAATAAATATAAAGAAACTGATTAACATTTTAAAGAACGTACAACTTTTATTTAAGCAAAAAACATTTTACCTGACTGAAAAATTAAAGCTTTTTTTAACTATGTAATAAAAAACATGTGTTCAGAGTAACAAGCTTTAATTTGTAAACATAAAATTTTATATTACTTCATTTTTTTCCTTTTTCAATATAATGTCAGTTTATATATGTCAACATAGTTTATATATGCCAACATAAAATATGCTCTTCTTTGATAGTGCAACTTTTTATGCAGTATCAACTTCCGTACATGTAGCTTCTTTATTTAATTGGATCATTCCATTCAATATCAGAAAAGGGTGGTTGATGGGTTTTTCTTACGGGTACAGATTGGCTCATAATATATCTGAGGGGTACCATTTTTTTTGTTTCTTATGGGTCTTTTCTTGTCTAATATGTAAATATGAGGGATTGATGGCACAATTTGGCATCTGAAGGATTTAAAACCAAGCATCTGACGGATTGAAATTGCCAGAAATTTTTCTAAGGGGGTCTTTGACAAGATACCCATCCACTCCCTTCCAAATATTAAATGGAATGGCCCATCATACACAACTCTTTCGAAATTACAAAATGGGATTCAAATACGGTATGTAGTTTGATCTTTGTTTGTTTTGTATTTAGAATCTTTTCTGTTGGCTAAGTTTTCTTATTTTTTGCAAAAATTGTAGAATTCTGAGCCTGTATCTGACTCGTTTTTATACTGTTCTCATGCATGCAAAACTAAATTCAAGAATCATTAAATTATTTGTCTGAAAAAACAACAATAGTTAACGAAATTGAGACTAGACAAACAGAATTGCACTTGACTTAAACTTACTTATTTTAATACTACATGTACTTATCAGTGGACAAAGAAAAGAAGACAAATTGATCTTAAATCCAAAAGTAGTTCATGCAATCTGTCCCAGATTTTGAGAATAATAGATTGAACATATATACTTTATCAGAACATTGCATTTTTGTTTAATAATATATGGTATTCTTTTCCAGGATAACATGACCAGAAAATGACAGTTAAGGATGTTCGCTCCTCTTGTTTTTGATTTCTTTGCCAGATATTTGGAATCCTCTGGTTTTATCCATGTAGTGCCATTAAAAAATTTGCCCGCTAACCCCTACTTTTCTTTTCATAATTTTATTACATATAGTTTAAAAAGCCATATTTGAAAATCTTATAAAATCCTTGTTATTTTTCATTGTTTTTGAAAGAAAAAAGGTGCCAATGTTAAATGTATGAAAAATCTAGAGAGAATCATTTCCCGCCAAATTTTCAATGTCTTATATCTCAAAAACAAGCCCACGGACCCTTCATTTTTATCTGCTTTTTCAGTTCCTTCATTTATATACTATCAATTTATAACAGTCTTTTAAAAAGTTTGTTATTTTGAAATAGAGTAGCGAACATCCTTAATTAATCAAAATAAGGAAGAATCTTGACAATTTGACTCCTACATCATTAGTAGGATGATATTCACATAGGAAGTGTATTTTGTGTCTATTTGGAGACTGGGAAAAAAATTTTGGGGTCACTTTTGTGCTCTATGCTGATTTAGCTCTAATATTCCCCAAATTAGCATATTTTCGATAAAAAATTTAAATCTCCTATATGATGTTACTTAAATGACTTCACTGTTAAATTGTGTCATCAAAGCTTAGCAAATATTCACATTTTTGAAAGTATTTCTTCTGAAGTTTGATAAATGTGATTGGTAAAGGTATCAAACAGGTTTTTTTATTTTGGGGAATTAACAGGATCAAATAATCCAAAAATGTACCTTGTCCTTTTGAAAATAAACATAATAGTCTAATTCAAATGATCTCATATCTAGGAAGCTTCAAATTTAATCTCAAACAATAAAATTTGATATCAATTTTTTTTTTAATTGTTTTGGCTTGTTTGGTTTTTTCTTGGGGAGGGGGGTCAATAACTTTTCTATTCTTTCAAACACTTTCTATACACAAATATGCTTTCTATACACTCATGAAACAAAGCTGTCAACATTTCGATTTCTTCATTTTTACTATTATACCAACAAGAAATACAAACCACTTTTACATAATAACCAAGAAAATAAACCGTCATTATTTCATTCTTTAAAAAAATCTACTTCAATCAGTCATGACAAGATAAAATTATTTATGAAACATTTGATATACAGAGGGTGGATAATATAAGTGATTTTGAGGAATCAAATTATTTTTTTCCTACAAACTTTGTGCCCAATTTGTTCCCCTTGGGTGTGACGTAGCTATGACAACTTGTTTTCAACAGCAGCTATTGCTGCAGACTGACCACACAACAACTTTCTATTTTGAAATTAGTCAAAAATCAGTGATTCGCCTTTGTCTTAAATGGAGTCTTGTTCTCCTTGGATGCCACTTACAATAGTTGTATTTGATAAACATGAAGAAGGCTTTAAGTTCATGAAAATGAATTTGCAGCAATCAAAATGCTTCAAAAAGTAGCAAAACAATTTTTTTTTATTTTTTGTTGCCTAGTAAAATTCTATAACAGTGAAAAATTGTTCATTTTCATTGAAACCATTTCTAAGAAAGACATGAAAAAGTTGGACAATATTTTGGTTCACCAACTACCATAAATAAATCTCATTTACATATGTTGACTCAAAGGACTTTCATCCTTTTAAATCAGGTAGAAAGACATTTTCAGTAGAAACAACATCAGGGTATGTTTGAAAGATATATGCAAGATCATGATAACAACACAATACTCTGTTTACATATGAAGAACAAGTTATAAAATTACAAATTTGACTGGCTATAAACTTCAAACAGTCTCCAAATATGAATAAACACACAACTAGAATAAATAATATTTCAAGCAAACTTTTACTAAATCCTCTTTAAGGATAATTTTAACAGTCATAACAATAGTAGAGATCGCCAAGTAAATGTTTTTAATGCATAGCCTAGGGAAAAACTCAGAGAGGTACATGTACCATAATATAGAGGAAAAATTGAAACATAAACAGCAAACTTCTTTAAAAGGCTAAGGCACAAAAAAAATCTGTATTTCTGCTAACATGCTGAATAAATTCAGGGTCGTTTGGTAAGAAATTAAAAATATTTTTTAAAATGTGTTACCTGGTTTCAATAGGGGAAACAGTTTGTCTTAAATAGTTGATGCAAAAAAATAACTAAAAAAATCTTTAGAAAATAAATCTGTCACTCCAATTATAATTGTGAGATAAGACTTTTACCATATGCTTACCTTACTCATAATATGATAACAAGAGAGAAAAATATTTTAAAATACCAATTTTGGATATTAAAAATGGCGATAACTCAAAAAGGAGAAATACTAAAATCTTGAAAATTGAAGTAGACCTTCATTAAGTCCCAAGAAACAACATATTTAAATTTTAAAAAAAATTTTTAAAGCGTTTTCATGTTATTGTGGAGACACTGTTTGGCAGATGCCCGTCCGACCGCCCAGCCGCCCACCGTACATCCCCAATTTAATAACCGATATTTCCTTTGAAAATCCAGTTAAAAAAATGAAGGTTTGTCAGCTTTACAGAAACACATGTATTTTTGTTCAGGCCTAATATAAGCAGTAAATTTCAATAACCTACCTATTTGTAACTGGCCAAATGTAATGGGACAATTTAAGAATCCAACAAACTTTCTATAGACTTGTAACATTTAATTCCTGAAATAAAATAACATGAGATCTAGAATTTAAAATGATTCAATCAACTCCTTTAAATAAACTATACATTTATAGTTTTAAAGCACCATCTTTTCTACATCATAAATTTCTGTATGAAATGGAATCTGTATTTCTGACAAATGTTTGGTCATCTCACTGCTGTCTAGAACATTGTAGAATTTAGCAAGAACTTCTTGTTTTTCTTCTGGAGATAATCGGGATATCACACTGATTGAAGAAAAATGTCCAACAACAAAATCTCTATCACCCTGAAAATAAATAATTATATTTAAAGTCAAATTTCATACTAATTTGAAAATATTTTTTTTCTTCAAACTGAAAAATGGATTTAAAATAAATCTGTTGTCCTTTTATGCACTACTTACAGTACAAAAAGAAAATTTTGCAACAGATTTATTTTCACTAATGTCACAATTAAGATAAAATCCTGGAAATTTCCCCATTCATGCATTTGATTTTTAAGAAAGACAAGAGTGCACACGCTGAAATGTCTCGCCTTCTTTACTAATCATTGATATTATGTTGATAGTCCTAAATATAAAGCTTTATTACAACTGTCACATAAACTTAACATTAACCAAGAAAACTAAACATTGACCAATGAACCATGAAAATGAGGTCAAGGTCAGATGAACCATGCCAGGCAGGCATGTACAGCTAACAATTCTTCCATACAACAAAGATAGTTGACCTATTGCTTATAGTTTAAGAAAAACAGATCAAAACACAAAAACTTAAACACTGAGCAATGAACTGTGAAAATGAGGTCAAGGTCAAATAAAACCTGCGCGACTGACATATAGATTATAAAATATTTCCATACACCAAATATAGTTGACCTATTGCATATAGTATTAGAAAAAAAGACCAAAACACAAAAACTGTGACCACTGAACCATGAAAATGAGGTCAAGGTCAGATGACACCTGCCAGTTGGACATGTACACCTTACAGTCCTTCCATACACCGAATATACTTGACCTATTGCTTATTGTATCTGAGATATGGACTTGACCACCAAAACTTAACCTTGTTCACTGATCCATGAAATGAGGTCAAGGTCAAGTGAAAACTGTCTGACGGGCATGAGGACCTTGCAAGGTACGGACATACCAAATATAGTTATCCTACTACTTATAATAAGAGAGAATTTAACATTACAAATAAATGTTAACTTTTTTTTCAAGTAGTCAATGAACTATGAAAATGAGGTCAAGGACATTGGACATGTGACTGACGGAAACTTCGTAACATGAGGCATCCATATACAAAGTATAAAGCATCCAGGTTTTCCACCTTCTAAAATATAAAGCTTTTAAGAAGTTAGCCGCCACCGCCACCAGATCACTATCCCTATGTCAAGCTTTCAGCAACAAAAGTCGCAGGCTCGACAAAAAAATCAACAATAAGAAAACGAAAAAATAAATCTTCCTGAAGAGGTTTCGTGTTTGAAATTTCAAAATCTAAACTCTGCAGAAATAAAGCATTTTACATATTCTGCTGAGTGAAACAGACAGCATATGCAATTTCAATTTAAATACAGTCGACTCACTTAATCGCATACTGCTTAATTGCATAATTCGGTTGATTGCATGATTTTCACCTGCACAAAACCATTTCCCATTCATCTAATGTTAAATTATCGGGTTAACTGCATAGCCTAAAAAGGGGCCTTTCCGTTAATTGCATAGAAAATAATCACCAGCTAGATATGCTTAGTTAAAACGGCAATTTGGTAAGTATATTTTTCTTGAATGCATTATTATTTTTGTTATTATTTCATATTCACTTTGTGTTGTTTAAAAAAAGTTTTAAAACAGTTTCTTTCATGTTTATATGATAGGATATTGATTAATAACCCTCAATGTGTACACAGGTAATGTTTCCCTTGTTCTATTTTAAGCCTAGATGTAAAAAATGTCAAACAGGTAATTGTTGTAAAAACAGGACCATTCTCTCTTTGAAAAGGAGTTAATTATTGATAGGATTTCAAACATTGTCAATAGACTAAATTTGGGGTGAATTTTAAAAACAATGATGCCTGCTCATTCACTTTGAAAAACCATCCGATGTGTACACTCGTAATTCAGCTTGGGGTGATTTGCATTCATGTTAAACATTACAGGGCATTTATATATGGTTGAAGAATTTATACGTCAAACATTTATTTTTTGTAATTTTGGAAAAGAGAATTTACTTCTAATTATTATATTTTCTCACGTTCAACACTAGTGTCAAGGAAATAACCTGTAAATAGCCCCAAACTGCTTTGCATATACAAAACTAACAAGGTTAAAGCAGGGTTTAAGCTAGGATTTTGAGGGCTTTAGTCACTTTTGAGCGAGATGAAAATCAACCTTTTTTGGGGGGTAAAAGCAATGGACGAAAGATATGTATTACTAGCTATACATCTTTGAAGGACTTAGGCATGCTCAGGCAGTTATTGTATATTTTGATAGATGTGGTGCTTAAATATGAAGATTATAATAAGATCTAATAAGGATCAAGATTTCTAGTTTACAATTTCAGTTCAGTTATTTTTAGGGGATATTCCTGATCAACAAAAACTGGGTTCCTTTTTTTAACCAGGAATCACAGCATAAATGAACCTGTATACAACTACTATTTCACTGCATAATCATTATCCTTGTGAAAACAGTTAAATCAATATTTGGAATTCATTTCTATAAAATTGGAACCAAGGAAAGATTCTAATGACTGTATATTGTGAATTAATCAAGAAAAGATCACGATTACTTTCGATTTTTAAACAAAATGAAAATGGGATTTGACAGGAGGATAATAAATTCAGAACGAATCCGGATTCATCTACGGATGGGTTAGTTTTTAACAAAAGGCAGGAAATTATCATATTTCTTAATCAAGCTGCTTAGTAAGAAATATATCTGTCTCCTTCGTTTATTTTGATACTAAATGATTTTGTATTTTACATTTTTAAAATGTCTAATTTATAAGAATACTTTCATGCATGCCTAGTACATAGTAAAGGAAGCACCTGTTTGACTTGTGGAAATATTTCTGAATGTTTTGAATAAAGACTTTAAGTTCTCTCTCTTTAATCGAAATTGTTGAAAGTTTTTGATGAAAAGTTATATTAAATATGACGAAACTACAACAAACGAACTGCAAATTGTGATCGCTTGAGAAATATTGAAATTAAAATGCAAACTGTCCGTGGGGAAAACCATTTTGTTCAAATGACGAAACTATGATAGACGAACTGCAAATTGTGGTCCTTTGAGAAATATTGAAATTGAAATGCCGAATGACTGATTTTTCTAGGAAAAATAATTATGATGGTCAATAATTTATGAAATTTATTAATTAATGGATTAGTGACCCATCCGATGGCGATAATCACAACTTATAACACCTGTTGTAAACGTTAATTAGATGAGGGTCATAAACTTGTCGAAAAACATGAAGACAGGTAGAATTATAGTATTTTCATGTGAAATATTTTTACACTTTTCAAATTTAAATGACGAAATTGATTTGAAAAACTTTCGTCATTTTGAAAACCTTTTCGTAAATGACGAAAATGACGAGCGCTTGCAAAATCGCTGTTAAAGAAACAAAGTTACATCACTATGCAAGCGGTATTAACTGCATATCAAAGGCACTTCATTACACATTTATTGTTAAAAAAGATAATAAACTGTGTAGCATTGTTAAACAGTTTATTTCAAACAAAGCGTAATAATGTACATTGCACATACGGGTCATGGAAACAAATCTATTTTTAGAACAATTGGTTCTATTTTTATATCCCAGATAAAGGAAACGATGGAACTGCTCGTTAATAAACTAAAACAAAATGTGTTAATGAACTTTATTGAGAGTATTAAAGACGTTGCAAGTGGATTACGGCCGTTCATCTTTCTTCGAGGATTTCCTTTACTGATCTTTACTATCGATGTTATTTGACTCCATAGTTTGGCATTTCAGATATAAGCATACTCCGCTTAATTGCATAATTTTGTCTGACAAATAGGCTATGCTAAAAACCAAAATCAACTGTACAACTAAATGAAATAAATTTGCAGCAAAAAATTCTTCACTGAAGATTTATTGTCAGTGTTTCAAAGTCAATACCACTGCCTTTAGTCTCAAGGTAGAGAGTATTTAATGTTATGGGTTCTGTTTATGGCCCAGTCAAGCCAAAGTCTTAAAAATTGGGGTTTGTCAATTCTGCAGCATTTATATGAGTAAAAGAAAAGATGAGTCTGCTTGGAGTCAGATAATGTGTCCAAGAAAGGTGACAATTTTTCCTGTAAACAGAAACTTTTAAGCTAACATATAACATTTAATAAGAAAACAGACCAGTCCAAAAAATATGCCTGTTTTAGAAACCCTGATTCAGAATGTTAAAATAGAGGCTGAAGATACCAAGGGGACATAAGTCAAAGAAAAACTGGCAATGTCATGGTAAAAAACAAATAATGACGAAAAGACAATTTTTTAAGCTGAGTTTTACTGTGCGTATTGCCGTGTGTTTGTTTATTCTACATTGGCTAGATGTATAGGGGGAGGGTTTAGATCTCACAAAACATGTTTAACCCCGCTGCATTTTTGCGCCTGTACCAAGTCAGGATCCTCTGGCCTTTGTTAGTCTTGTATGTTTTTTTAATTTTAGTTCATTTATATGTTACGGAGTTTAGTGTGATGTCCATTTTCCCTGAACTAGTACACATTTTTTTAGGGGCCGGCTGAAGCCCGCCTCAGGGTGCAGGATTTTCTCGCTGTGTTGAAGATCCATTGGTGGCTTTGGGCTGTTTTCTGCTCTTTGATTGGGTTGTAGTCTCTTTGACACATTCCCCATTTCCATTCTCAATTTTAAATATACAAAATACTATGAAACTTAAAATTGACCAACAAGATGCCCACAAAGAAGCCGGGGCAAACTCAGGTGCTTCGGAAGGGTAACCAGGTCCTGCTCCACATGTTGCACTAGTCGTGTCGCTCGTGCAAATACAAATAAAAAAGTTAAAGAGGAAAAGTTTTTGTCTAAATAGTTTAATAATTTACCCTCATTTGTATCCCAGGCAATAACTGATGATTTTTCAATGAAAATCCTGAAAAATTTTCTATCACATGTTTCCATTTATAAGTAACAGCCCTGGGAGTGTCTTCATCATAATACTGTGTTAAGATATCTTCTATAGACTTCACCCATGGAATGCTCCAATCTTTATTGTTCCATAACATCACTGTAAAAAATAGAATTGTTAATATAATTAAATGAACCAACTAAAAATGGCAGGAAAGATATGGGCGTATTGCGTTTCCGCTAATTTTTCAAAGTTCCAATTCTACGTTTCTGGAAACTTAAAGTATATGTTTCCAGAATTTGTATTTATTACTTTTCCGCAAATTTACCTGGTAGTAAATTATAAATATTTGAATATATGTTAGATAAATTATTTATTTTATATTTTTATACAAAAAAGATTCTGATCTTATATCTACAATATACTAGATATAACCAGCTGACTCTGATAAGGATTAGTTAAAACTTCATTGAGAAACCCATGAAAATTATTTGTTTTAAATGTGTTCACCTAATCCGTAAACATAAGTAAGTAATCAAACTCAACATTTGATCACACGTCAAAATGGATCTGGTACATACAGAAACAAACAGAATAAAGAAATGCATAATCTACGACGGATTTTCATACAGATCAGCATTACTTTGAAAAATGGGGATAAAGTTTACAGGTATGTACATATACACAAATGTTAACATTTCTCTCAATAAAATAATGTGAATATTTGACTTAAGGTGGTATGGGAGTCTAAATTAAAAATGATAGAATTTGTTCATACTTTGCCAAAACGTAGTATATATTGTGATATGTTCAAAAATATAATAAAAATGATAGGTCACCGAGCATTTCCTCAAGCTACAGGTTGTGACAAAATAACACATTTTGTATGGATTATACAGGAAAAAAACATTATGTGATTAGAAGTTAAACTAAATGATAGAATTGTAATAAAAAAAAAGTACGAGAAGATAGCTTTAAGAAAATGCTTTGAGAACATCAGAAGAAAAGATAGGGTCACTGTTCGTTTTTTACGTTAACATATAAAATAGCAAAATTTCAGGTAGATTCCTTCAGAAAATGCACTATTCAGAGTTACCTCCCCTTAAAATGCCAATTTAAAAACATTAAAAAAAAACAAGCAAAAATAATCTATGCTTGTAAAAATATTAATATTTATAATTTAAAATCTTATAAATTTGTTCTTTTAAATGAAAATTCACATTAATTATCTACATTCTTGCATCAAATTTTGCTAACTTGATTGAAAAATGGACCTAAGGTTCTCCGTTATTTACAATCCAAGATGGCTTAAGACACCTATACCACCTTCAGTTTGAAAATTAATATGAAAAAGAATGGATATGGAACAATGGCATGAGGACAATTCATTATATATTATACAAAATGAAATTGAGAGCTAACCACAAGATTTTTTCTCATTAAAGAAGAAGGCAACAGTTAACAACACTCACAAATGTATCCAAAACAGTTAACAGAAACTCTTGCCCCCCCACCCCTATTTTCATTGTATATTGTAGTAAAAATCAGATTTAATATTTTTTTTTTTCTCTTTTTACAGATGTAGTACCTAAAAATCATGCACAGATGCACAGCATCTTTAACAACTGATCCCGAAGGTCTTCTTGCTGTTGTGAAAACCAAAAATGTCAACAACCACGAGAAAGATGAACACAAGGCAGAAACACGTCAGCTTCGAGTTCGTGTTCAACAAAACTCTGGTGACATTTCCCAGAGACTGTCACAAGTGATTAGAGGTGAGCTTCAGAAAATGGAGGAAAATCTATTGAGTCATCAAACATTGAAAAATGTTGCTATGTCCTTATACAGAGAAAGGCGAAAGCAGTTTCCAAAATTACCTATAGGTAGATTTGAAGTTCACGAGACATTAAGACAAATAGATTTGAACACTAACAAAACTGAAAGTTTCACTTTAGTGAATGATGTTGATTCGGGTATCGTTATATTTTCATGTTTCACCAACTTGGAATGTCTATGTAATGAAATGACTGATATTTTCATAGATGGCACATTTAAATCCTGCCCGAAATTCTTCTGCCAACTTTATTCGATACATGGATGTAAAAAGGTAACTACATTCCTCTTGTATTTGCGTTACTTCCACTTAAGTCCGAGGAATGTTATATCAAAATGTGGGATCTGCTTATTGATGTGTGCACTACCCGAAGACTAACTCTCCAGCCCGAGGTAGTTCATATTGACTTTGAATGTGCAATGCATACTGCTGTTACAATAACATTTCATGCTGCTACAATCAGTTGTTGCAAGTTTCATTTAGGACAAAGTTGGAGGCGTAAAATTCAGTAAATAGGTCTTAGTGCCAATTACAAGGACAAAGATTCCGATTTTGGAAAAATGGCTAACACATTTCTTTGGTTTGGCTTACTTGCCAAACAATAAGATTGAAGAATGCTTTGTTGAATTAATAGCAGATGCTCCATCTGACGATAAATGCATGAAGTTTGCCAATTACATATTGGAATTTTATATAGATGGCAATTCGAGATTTCCATCAACCATTTGGGCATCACCTCCTGACCCCAAGGAAAAGAGAACAACGAATGGTGCCGAGTCTTTTCATGCCTACTTGAACGAGCAGTATTACGCTAGCCAGCCTAACATTTTTGTCTTTGTCGATGTGCTATTAAAACTGCAAACAACATCATACATAAAGATGAGAACTTTATCTATTAAAGCACCCGTTCAAAAATATGAAAAGGAGAAGATAGACTTCCTTGATGAACAAAACACAAAACTTGTAAACGGTGAATGTACTACTGTGGACTTTGTACGACGTGTTGGCTACAGATATTCTGCTAGAACTGATTTTTGAACTCATGTCAAGATATATCTGATTAGTGCTGACTTTTAAACATACGTTTTCATTCATTTTAATGATGAATTTTACTTGCATGTTATGATGACCTATAACTTTATAAATATTTAATTTTTATTATGACTTTGCTTTCATTCAACAGGCATTCCTTAATTATTTTCCTGGAAAAGTAATAATTTATTTTTTCTGGAATCATTACTATTTTCCTGGAAAAGTAAGGTATTTATTTCCGGAAACGTAGAATTTTTCCAGGAAACGTCATCTTTTTTTCCCCAGAGTAATGCCAATTTCTGGAAATGTAAAACACAGAAAGATATGTTCCAAGTACTATAAATTCAGAAATTATTGCAAGGTTTTTATGAATGCGAATAATGTGACTGGATATGTATCACAATAAAAAGAACTCACATTCTGATATCGGATACATATATCTATATACAGATTTTCCAAAAATGGCAATAATCAATCTTGCTATTTTGTCCATTCTTCAAAAATTGCAAAAATAAATGCACAGAATGATTTCTGAATTTGCAGTAAATGGTAATGTTTCTTGCAGGTCAATAGGAATAAATAAATTCAGTGCACTCTGTTAGGAGCTTGCATGATTTGTTATCCTGTAAAAATAAATTTCCAAGTAAGACTTTAATATTAAGTAAATATCAATCACATTGAAAGTATTGTAAGCACATCATTGGTTGATTACAGGATTAGTTTGCATAATAGGAGAAAATATAAACAGCTAACAATGTTTTTTTTTAAATTTCAATACATTTGCTTTTATTTTGTTTTTCCTTAGGATCCATGCTTCAAATCATATTTAAAAACCAATTAATAGTGCAAATTAAAGTGCAATAGTCTAAAACAACCTGCATATGTTTAACCTAGATATAAGTCCTCTGTGTTAAAATTCTATATTAGAAAAAAGAATTGAGTTATTTCCCTTTGACTATAATTTCATACCAAACCGTCCTCCAGGCACCAGTACTCTGTACAATTCTTGTAGATTTTCATGACTAGCAAACCAATGAAAACACTGTGCAGCTATAATTAACTGGAAATCAAATGATAATCTTTATCAACAGAAACTATTATCATGTAACTAAACTCCTGGTAAGTTTTCCCCTCTAATTAAATTGGAACACAAACTTTCACTCTATAAACTGTTGAAATCAGTTGTACAAGTCAAACAGCTATATTCAGGTAACTTTACATAAAATTGACTGTTTGCTCGTAATTGCCTTAAGATTTTTTATGATAAAAATATTTTTTCACAATAAGCATAAAGTTGGAAGATAATTGGTCTGCAAATAAACAGCTTCGGTCATAAATAATTATTATTACCATTTACTGGATGTAGTGTTTCACATATTTAAATGTATTGTCAAAATAACAACACACAGATGAAGAACAGCAATAAAAGTGTTGTTCCTTTGCTTTTGGTTTTGTCAAGTGAGTGTAGTGAGTTTTTGGTCATGAATTAAGTTACCATATAAATTATCCTTTCTTACCCATTACATTCAAAGTAAATAAATTAAAAACACAACAGTGAGATTAGAAAGCTACAAAAATAAATAGTTTGGACTCTGCTTGAAAAAAGTGTTTAAACCTATTGAAGCCCTCTGCTGCTCAAGGCAATACTAAATTTTAGTCATGAATAAATTTTTTTGTCATGTTCAATTCCTATCTTAAGGATGTTCGCTACTCTTGTTTCAAAATAACAAACTTTTACAAAGATTGTTATAAATTGATAGTATATAAATAAAGGATTTAAAAAAGCAGAAAAAAATGAAGGGTCCGTGTGCTTGTTTTCCAGATATAAGCCATTAAAAATTTGGCGGGAAATGATTCTCTCTAGATTTTACATACATTTAACATTGGCATCTGTTTTCTTTCAAAAATTATGAAAAAATAACAAGGATTTTATAAGATTTTCAAAGATGGCATTTTAAACTATATGTAATAAAAATACGGAAAGAAAAGAAGGGTTAGTGGGCAAATTCTTTAATGGCACTACATGGATAAAACCACGGGATTCCGAATATTTGGCAAAAATTCAAAAACAAGAGGAGCAAACATCCTTAATTGACTAGGATCACCAGTTTTCCTGCCGAAGGTCAGTGGTTCTCACAAGGAACTCCAACTTCCTCCATTAATTAAAACTGGCCATACAATCCATGAGTATTGAAAGTGGCATTACACGCTAACAAACAATCAATCAATCAATCAATTAACGCCCTCTGTGTTAAAATTGTACATAAAATAAAAAAACGATTTTGAGTTATTCCCCTTTGACTATAAGATCATATATGAATATCTGTCTAACTAAAACAAACCTTGACAGAATTATTTGGTAAAGGTATGGCATCGGCTGTAAATGAAGCACATTCAACAAAACTTGGGACTTTATTCCTCAGTACACCTAGGAAAGACTCAGATGGTTCAGAAGCTAAATATTTCACATCCTAGATGAAATAAAATAAGAAAATATAACTTGAGTTTTTAAGCATATGCTTGTTCTACACATGTTCTCACTTTCTGTGGTTAATTATCTAAATGATTTCATAATAGTAATCCAATTCAATTAGTACAAATGTAGTCTATTCTGTATTTTTGTGGTAATGTACTCATACATGCCATATTTTTTGGTTGATAAATGGCTTAATGAGGTTTATCACAGAATTTGACTTGCAATGAGCAACCTGACTGGTGCCACATGTGGAGCAAGATCTGCTTATCCTTGTAAAGCATCTACGATCAACCCTGGTCTTTTTGTGGGGTTCCTGTTGCTCAGTCTTTAGTATTTGTGATTAGTTTTTTGTAGACTGTTGTTTTAGTGTTTTGTAGACTGTTGTTTTAGTGTTTTGTAGACTGTTGTTTTAATGTTTTGTATACTGTTGTTTTAGTGTTTTGTAGACTGCTGTTTTAGTGTTTTGTAGGCTGTTGTTTTAATGTTTTGTAGACTGCTGTTTTAGTGTTTTGTAAACCGTTGTTTTAATGTTTTGTAGACGGTTGTTATAGTGTTTTGTAGACTGTTGTATTAGTGTTTTGTAGATTGTTGTATTAGTGTTTTGTAGACTGTTGTATTAGTGTTTTGTAGACTGTTGTATTAGTGTTTTGTAGACTGTTGTATTAATGTTTTGTAGACGGTTGTTATAGTGTTTTGTAGACTGTTGTATTAGTGTTTTGTAGACTGTTGTATTAGTGTTTTGTAGACTGTTGTTTTAGTGTTTTGTAGACTGTTGTTAGTCTTTTCGTCACTTTAGCCATGATATTATCAGGTTTCTTTGACTTATGATTTCTGATTGTTCCTTCGAATTTGTTACTTCCTGTTTGTTTTTTAATGTAAATCTTTTCTTTGGTTTCAACAATGCAGACTGTGAAACATTACATAGTTAGCAAGATTCATATGAGTACAGTTCCACAAAAGGTCTTACTGTGAATTCATTATAATTCGTCGAATACTAATTTTCGTTTATTTCGTGGGTACAGGTAAACCCCGAATTTAAAAGTTCAACCAAGTACAAATTTTCGGCTTGTATGAAGAATTTTGCAAAACCACGAAATCAAATATCCAAAAAAAATACATTTTTTCCTCAATCCACAAAAATTGGAAAGCATGAAAGTAACTGAATCCACAGTAACTGAAATGGAAATTGAAACTGGGAAATAAGTAATGCTGGAATGCCTGCCAAAAATATGCAGATGTGAAATAAAGTGATCTTGTATCGATTCCCAAAACAAATATACCGGTAGCTATCCCTTTGCTTTTTGCACATTGAACCAAATGTAAACTCGATCAGTAACTCATCACAGTAGACTCATTTACTAAAAATCAGCTCAATATATGATAGCATTTAGAGAAAAAGTCCGTATGTAACTGTCATTTTCATGAAATTTTCAAAGTCCAAAGCATGTTTTTCCCCAAAATTCAGCAGAGAGGAACCAAACAAAACTTGGTCTGTATCTTATCAAAGTAGACTCACATACTAACTAAAAATCAGCTCAATATGTGAAGGCATTTAGAAAAAAAGTCTGTATAACTGTTCGTTGCAGAATGACGGAATGACAGAATGACAGATGATGGAAAAGGGTATAAACACTATATTGCTCCCAACCACTTTGTGGCGGGGCCATAGAAATGCAAGTATTAATTCTGAATTTACAGTATCATATCAAACAAGAAATAATATAGGTTATACATGTCACCATGTAGCTTACTTGAGATATACATAAAGTTATTTTCTCTGTAAATTTTCCTGTTCCTGCACCAAGTTCTAAAACATCATATTTTAGATCTGCAAATACATCAAGAAATAAAGGTGTCAACTCTTCAGATATAAAAATTGGAAATCTACCTCATAAGACCAATCTCCTGAATGGAAAATTAAATCTCCCCTATTTGGAAAAAAAATCCCTTTTTTTTCTCCCTTTAATCATTATTTGATTATAAGTTGTTTGTCATATTAGAAAGTGACAAATCACTGTCCCTTCATTGTTAACATAATATATAATTCAAGCTATCAGATGTGTTGTGTTTGCTAATCTATTTATTAATGGTTTGATACTTCTAGATTTTTATTATAACTTTTTCTTAACCATTCATAAGCAACTTTCAAAATTGAAATGAAATAAGCAAGAAAAATGCATTTTTTTTTTCTCCTAGGATATCTCCCCTTTAAAATTTACTTCAAGGAAGATTTCCCCCTTGGAAGTTTTTCAAGTTGACACCTATATTAAAAAAAATCAAAAGTAAAGGTTATCGTTCTAAGACCTATTTGCTTTAAAATATCAGTGAAAAATTATTTGTCTGATAAGTAACTCAATCCTTTTTTATTGTATGTATACAATATCATCATATGAAATAATAACAAGACAGTACAGATGTTTCTTTATTTTTTATTTAAGTCGGATAATGCTGACAGATTATTTACCTGATATCAATTCGTTCTGCAAAGGGAACATAACTCTGGTTTAACATTCCTCAATGATTTAATTCTTATTTATCACAAGGTAACCCAAATAATCCAGTCATTATATTCTGATCACTACGATCACTCCATTAACCTTGCGAAACCGTAGTGGATAGAGGGCACTCAATTATTCAAGTTAATCACAAGGCTACATGTAAACATTTGCTGTTAAGGGGACATAACTTTGTTTAAACATTTACTCGATATGTTTTTCTCATTCTTATTATACCTTTTCTATTTAGAGGGCAAAACTGTGGTTAAACATTTATTTGATATTTTTTTCTCAATTTAATTTGTAAAACTATACCTTTTCTGTTAAGGGGAGATAACTCTGACAATACATCTACTATATATCGTATAGCCTGGTCTGTATATGATGGTCTGTTTGAGTCATAATGATTGCCCTAAAATTACAAAATTATTTCATTTCAAAATTCATATGCTTCACATCATTATTTTTATTCAGTCTATTGCTTTTATTGGAAGTAAATGTGTCTGTAAGAAGTATGGAATATGAAAGTCAATCTATAATTGCTGCATCTGATAGAAATCGACCTTATGCAAGTGCCCATATACATATATACATGTACATGTATATGACTTTGATTAGTTTTGAAAAGATGAATTTTTGTCTGTTTTGTAGAGTTCTTATGTCATCTCAATTTTCAAACAGTTACAGACTTTGCATAGAGATTTTTTCAACCTGAAATAAGTTAACAGATGTTTTGATATTCATTTACATAAGGTTGATTTCTATCTGATGCAGCTGATTTGTAAGATTTCCCCTGAAATTAGTAATTTACTGTACAAAAACAGGGACAAGTGATTGAAATCAACACCACACTAGTTTTAAAGTTACCATCACAAATTGGTTGTCCAATAGAACATGTTTTTGTCCCTCATTTCTTTATTCTTTAATTTTTTGGACCATTTTTCTCTATTCTTCATTTATTTTGCCCATTTTTCTCTAAAGCTATTCTTAATTTTGTTTGCCCATTTTTCTCTATTCTGTATTTTAGCAATCCAGTATTCTCCTATTCATTTATTTTTAATAATAATATATTTCTCTAATCATTTTTTTTCCTATTTTTCTTTATTCTTTATTTACTTTGCCCTTTATTCTGTACTTTTTGCACATTATTTTGTATACTGTAAACCCCATCCAGAACCTCATAGCAAAGTTACTTTTGTTTTTTATGTCTACATACTACATCTACTGATAATAGTTATAATAATTGAAAGCATCAGTGCTTAAAATAGATTCACTGATAAGAATAATATTTATTAGCATCACCAATTAATTCTTTAAATAACTTAAAAAGTTTAAACAGAGTAAACCTTAGAGGTTCCAAATGTACATAAGGAGTATTATGAAAAATGAAAATTTCTGGTAGTGGATGTCACTTTGTAGCCATTTTTCAGTCCTGAAAAGGACAACATTAAATTAGCAAAGTAATCGTAATTTAATCGCATCCCTGGTTTTTGGCAGTGCTATAACTTGCTTTAGGACATACTATGTCTCAAACTTAATTCAGCTGAGCCAGTATACATTTGATTCACATCATTTCCATTACCAGAAAATACTCTTTTACTATACGCTGATTTCTCACGTCATTTACACGTTTTATGGGCTAACTGGATCCCTGCATCTTTGAACTGATAAAATAATTGTGACTGCTTGACATTATTTAAACACCCCTCTTTATTCTTATGTACATAATCCAACCCCACTTAAAGAAATATATTAATTTTATCTTTAAAAAACAGTTATCAAAGCAGTCACATGGAATTTATCGCCATTAGAATATTCATCCCTTAGCTCAACGTACTGATGTAGATTTTATGCCCAACAAATGCACAAATGACGTCAAATAACATCATCTTAAACCAAACACTTTGATGGAAAGATAACGATTGGAATCAAGCGTATTGACAAGCCAGGGACATGCTTGGTTTTATCGACACTTTTTTTTTAATTAGCATAACCAGGTGAAAAAGATCAGGTTATATAGGAGGGTAGTAATGCCCTTTATCGGCTACCGTTAGCGTCAAATTGGTTAAAATTTTACTGTGATTCGTCAAAATATCCTTATTGTGATTCGTCAGAGGTCTCAAATAATTATCGTTACCATTATTTTTGGAAAAAATTTAACGTGATTCGTCAAAACCAGTCGATTTTTTTATCGTCTAAAAGAAAGTGTACATTTTATCGACATGCACAAAAAATTACCATTAACGTCATTTGACAAGAATTTTTACCGTTATTTGTCATGAAGGTACCCCCATTACAACCCTCATATAGATACAAACAAACGTAAGGCGTAGAATACAACAGTTTATTACATTAAACCACAAAACACATTAATTCATTTTGACATTACACTCTGTTCTTACAAGTGTTTGATCTTAAAATATATGAAATACTAGAATCCAGAATCCTTGTCTGATCTAGATCTGTAAATTTAACACCCTGTCATGACATTTTGACTTAGTTTGGATTCCCATAATGCATCCAAGAGAAGCTGCTGCCATGCAAACGCACCTGGTCAGAATTCAGATGCTTCTGGCTTCAGTTAGTTTTTTAGTTCTTAATTTCTATATTACAAATGAGTTTTTATCAATAACTTTGAAGGTCACTTCCAACTGTTTTCATTAGGTAAAGAGCATATATTGTTCTAACATATGATTCACTAGCCCTGTGGTTAGGTGGTCAGTTCGTTTATAACTTGTTTTAGTCTTTAGATATTATTTGTAAGAGGGACTTTCGACATTAAAATAAAACACATCCTGTGATACCTGGTTAAACCCAGTAGCTGCAACACTATGTACGTTATTCATTTGGAGCCAAATTTGCTTTGTAAGACTAGATATAGGCCTTGACAATTTATGAAGTGATTTCCAATGCATTATCCATTTTGGACTGTCACATGATCGACGTAAAATTCCTTTCGGTATTCTCGGAGCTTTCCATTCGACTTAAATCAATATTTTCCCGCAGTTTTATCAGCCTCACCTACGTTAATAGGGTTTACCTGAGTAAACAAAATATCAACAAATTTAAACACACGATTTTCAATTGAACCATAATAATACATTTAAATGTAATATACCCTTAAGACGAACTGACGTCAGAGGAAACAACCAGAAATAGATAATAAGTAGATATTTCTAATAGAAATTTATACAAAAGAGGATCATGTTTTTGTGACATATTTTGGTAGGTAATATATTAAGAGTTTTTTTAATGTAAAGAGATTGAAGTTATGACGCAAACTTTTTCACTTATTTCTTAGGAGTGAAAGGATTTTCAAACGTATGAAAGTTTAAACTTCAATAGATGATCTGAAATTGCATGTATTGACTAGTATTGGTAATTTGTGAAATTAGATTTAAAGTTAGTTGTTCTACACTTTTTGTCATTTGGTGTCTAAAAAACTTATAAATATATATTTGGAATTCAATCCTACAAGGGTCATCCAGTGTTTTATTGTACAAATGTTTCAGAGGTTATTGATATGTCAGTAAATGCCAAGGTTAAAACATTCCTTTTGAAAAAAAAATAATTGACATTACTTTATGCAAAAATTGTAGAGTTATGGTCTGATGTCATTCAACTAACAAAAAATAAGGCAAAGGCTATGTTGCCAGCTCCGGCAAAATAGCCTCCTTAGTGCTATTTTGCTAGCTACAGCAAAATAGCGATTTATATAGAGTTTTGCTATCATAAGAGGCTATTTTGCCGGAGCCGGCAAAGTAGCCACTGCCTAAAATCAAACTAAAACATCCATTGTGAATAAAAGGAGATGTTTGGTGTATACATAGGGAAAGCCTTCCTTTGAATCCCGCTCTATTGACAGAATAAACACAAACGCACACAATTGGGGTTTGCCCAAATTATTATCATGACTTGATAAGAGTCTACACTGTAGTGATATCAAATGGCAACTTACTAATGTTTAATTGGCTATTTCTAATTTTACAAACTCCTGCTAATTACATTTTGGTGACTAAAAAGTCTGTATACTTAATTTACATTCATACACATTGTGCATGGACATTTTTCCTCTTAATCAAAATTCAATTCAATGTGGATATTCATTAAACAGACTGCATAGAACACAAGCCCTATTGAGCTTTTCAACTTCTTTTAAAACTGAAACCAAAAGAAAATGTTTTTCTATTCGAAATGGATTTCTAGGTTCTATATGTCACTTTCTTGTTAATTTATGATATTGTAAAATGTTATAAAAAATATATAATTTTGCAATTCATTTATAAGATGAAATTTGCAGTGTCAAGATTTTTTTCTTAAATGTCAGGTGTAATTTTTTATTTTCTCACAATACATGTACGTATTTGATATAATTCTCTTCCTGAGGCTTTTGTCCTTCAGATTTTAGATAAACAATAAATTGTCATCACATTTTAAACCTTAATTGTATAAGTATATTGAATTCTCAAAGTTGTTATTGCTTTGGATATATATTTTGTAGGTAAATAAACCTAATAATGAATTTTCTAATAATGTTTCATCTTTTAAAATTAAGGGTATATTTGTAGGTAAAATCATTGAAGTGTATCACAGGTAAAAGAGAATTCAATGAACTTGAAAGATCTAAATCTATTCATTGTGAAATTAAATAACAAGAGAATCGTCATATTTTTATACCTCTGAATTCTGCCATATTGCCACATAAACAGATACTACAAATCGGATAAAATAAGGGAATAATTTGGACTAGCAAAAGATTTGGGTTTGGTAAGTGTTTCATTTGCATGTATGATTTTCAGCATACACAAAAACATGTCTTTTAATTTAGTGTCATTGATTTGATCTTATTTAAATATTCATGTACATGGTTTTTGATCTCTGAAGTTGTATGTGGAAAAAAGTTCCTTTTGAACCCCTCTTTTTGACAGAATTTGTGGAATAAGCATAGACATTGATGAAGGGGGGTTCAAAATGGAGTCTTGCCATATTTGGTTTCTTATGTATGGATGCTAAGCTAAAAACCAAAGATATCATTCATGTCATTACAGAGTCTAGAAATTTTAGGAAACTTTTTTTCTATTAAATTGTGAAAATTGTGCAACATATGACAAGTTCCAAATAAAATATTGAGTCAAATCATTATGAAGTTTCTCAAAAAAATCTTAATTTCATCAAGTTGAGTACAGGATATTGTAAATCTATAAGTCAAATCTAACGTGCTTTAAAGAAAATTTAAATCTATATACGCTATTCTTACCTTCCAAGAAAAGTTGACTGGACCCAGTCAGAGAAATATAATACCAAAAATTAGCAACTCTAATTTATAGCCATATTATCTATTGACAGTCCAGGGAATTACTTAAATGAGTGATTTCATAAATCACTTATTAAAGTAACATTTTGTCCAGAAATGTTGCAAGTAAGAGTATAGTCTTTCTTTGATAATCACCTATTTAAGTAGTACAAATGAATCACTAGACTGTGATTTCAGGCGGGGATTCAGCCATTTTAAAAAACAGGGGTTTCCAACCCCCGGAACACCTAAAACGTTCACATATTAACAAAAATGGGGGGTCCAACCCCATGAACACCCCGATGGATCTGCCAATGGATTTGATTTTATTGTAGCTTTACATATATACATGTATAACACTAATGATCCTGGGACTAATTATGATGCTAAAATTATCAGAACCAACATCTATGTTAATAGGATGACCGGTCAATTTTGTCATGTGATGACCCTGTAATGAATCTCACTCTGGAAAAATGACATGAAAATCACTTGTTTAAGTATCATACCTCTATTTTCTTTCAAAAAATAACTTCTTTAAGTATTATTTAATTAATTACCCCCACTATTTTCAACACCAACGAACAGTCAAATTTTAATCGCAAACAGCAAAATTTTATTACATAATCTGTAAGCTGAAACTTTGAATTTTACAGGAAAAATACTCCCACTGCTGGGGAAAATCTTGTAAGAAAGTATTAGATCATTATGTAAAGCTATCATTATAACTTTTTTAATCAACAAATTTAGAATTTACAGATGAATTATTGCATAAAAGGCACAAACCTTGCTACTTAATAGAAGCAAAAGGTCCCTTTTTATACCCCACGCAACGAGTTGCGGAGGGTATAATGTTTTTGACCCGTCCGTCCGTCCGTCAGTCCGTCTGTCAGTCCTGTTCCTTGTCATCGCAACTCCTCTCAAACCACACAACAGAATTTCACGAAACCTTTTTAAATAATAAGGACATACTATGTAGTTGTGCATATCGACAGGAAATTACGATTCAATTCTTTTCTAGGAGTTCGCCTTTGAACTTATTTACTTTAATGTACTACTGCAACAGTTTGTCATCGCAACTCCTCTCAAACCACACAACAGAATTTCATGAAACCTTTTCAGATAATAAGGACATACTACGTAGATGTGCATATTGACAGGAAATTACGATTCAATTTTTTTTCCAGGAGTTACGCCCCTTTGAACTTATTTGCCCAATATACTACTGCAACATTTTGTCATCGCAACTCCTCTCAAACCACACAACAGAATTTCATGAAACCTTTTCAGATAATAAGGACATACTACGTAGATGTGCATATCGACAGGAAATTACGATTCATTTTTTTTTCCAGGAGTTACACGCCTTTGAACTTATTTGCTTCAATGTACTTCTGCAACAGTTTGTGATCGCAACTCCTCTCAAACCACACAACAGAATTTCATGAAACTTTTCAGATAATAAGGACATACTATGTAGATGTACATATTGACAGGAAATTATGATTCAATTTTTTTCCAGGAGTTAAGTTCCTTTGAACTTATTTGCCCAATATACTACTGCAACCTTTTGTCATCACAACTCCTCTCAAACCACACAACAGAATTTCATGAAACCTTTTCAGATAATAAGGACATACTACGTAGATGTGCATATCGACAGGAAATTACGATTCAATTGTTTTCCAGGAGTTCGCCTTTGAACTTATTTGCTTCAATGTACTTCTGCAACAGTTTGTGATCGCAACTCCTCTGAAACCACACTACAGAATTTCATGAAACTGTGTAGATAATAAGGACATACTATGTAGATGTGCATATTGACAGGAAATTATGATTCAATTTTTTTTCTGATACAATTTTTTTTTTTACACTTATTTTATTTCTCCAATGACAATGTGGGGACGTGGGGTATGTGAGCGCGCTCACTAAGGTTCTTTCATTTTTTTTTTTTTATTTTACTAACAATTAGATATAATCTAAACCTGAATGTTTAAAATTTTGGTTAAAAAACTGGAAACACAGAATTTCTAGTTTGCTACTTAAATAAATGATTTAAAAATCATGTATTGACATAATAATGTCCAAAGAACTCTAAAAAGTTTGAAAAGAGTACTTTTAAAATTAAAGATATAAGGAACAAAAATTGAAATCAAGATATTGAAAATTCAACAAATTCTCAGAAAGAGGGTTACGATGTGTTATTAGGATGGTTAATACTCCTTTTTGTAATTACAAATTTTACGATGCAATAAAAAAATGAAAATTTAATTCATAAGTTGGTACATTTGTAGCTTTTATTCAAATATTTTTTGTTGTGATCATTTAGATTTTATTCCGTAGCATTTTCAATGAAAATCTCGAGGGCAGCATGATGTTACAAGATTTCAAAAAATTTTCAATCTCTGGTACAAGTTTCTGATCAAATATATGGTATCTAAAAACATACTCAAACAATGAACAGCCTGTTGTTCAGTGGTTGTCGTTTGTTGATGTGGTTCGTAAGTGTTTCTTGTTTCTGGTTTTTTGTATAGATTAGACCGTTGGTTTTCCTGTTGAATTGTTTTACACTAGTCATTTTGGGGCATTTTTATACCCCACGCAACGAGTTGCGGAGGGTATAATGTTTTTGACCCGTCCATCCGTCAGTCCGTCCGTCCGTCCATCAGTCCTGTTTCTTGTCATCGCAACTCCTCTCAAACCACACAACAGAATTTCACGAAACCTTTTTAGATAATAAGGACATACTATGTAGTTGTGCATATCGACAGGAAATTACGATTCAATTCTTTTTCTAGGAGTTACGCCCCTTTGAACTTATTTACTTTAATGTACTACTGCAACAGTTTGTCATCGCAACTCCTCTCAAACCACACAACAGAATTTCATGAAACCTTTTCAGATAATAAGGACATACTACGTAGATGTGCATATCGACAGGAAATTACGATTCAATTTTTTCCAGGAGTTACGCCTTTGAACTTATTTGCCCAATATACTACT
The DNA here is from genome assembly GCA_017311375.1 of Mytilus coruscus. Taxonomy (NCBI): domain Eukaryota; kingdom Metazoa; phylum Mollusca; class Bivalvia; order Mytilida; family Mytilidae; genus Mytilus; species Mytilus coruscus. The sequence goes on along the minus strand of CM029603.1, from coordinate 80,911,149 downwards.
GCAACCTTTTGTCATCGCAACTCCTCTCAAACCACACAACAGAATTTCATGAAACCTTTTCAGATAATAAGGACATACTACGTAGATGTGCATATCAACAGGAAATTACGATTCAATTTTTTTCCAGGAGTTCGCCTTTGAACTTATTTGCCCAATATACTACTGCAACATTTTGTCATCGCAACTCCTCTCAAACCACACAACAGAATTTCATGAAACCTTTTCAGATAATAAGGACATACTACGTAGATGTGCATATCGACAGGAAATTACGATTCAATTTTTTTTTCCAGGAGTTACGCCCCTTTGAACTTATTTGCTTCAATGTACTTCTGCAACATTTTGTCATCGCAACTCCTCTGAAACCACACAACAGAATTTCATGAAACTGTGTAGATAATAAGGACATACTATGTAGATGTGCATATTGACAGGAAATTATGATTCAATTTTTTTTTCTGATACAATTTTTTTTTCTTACACTTATTTTATTTCTTCAATGACAATGTGGGGACGTGGGGTATGTGAGCGCGCTCACTAAGGTTCTTTCATATAGCTTGCTGTTCGGTGTGAGCCAAGGCTCGTGTTGAAGGCCGTACTTTAATCTATAATTGTTAACTTTTTATACATTGTGACTTGGATGAAGAGTTGTCTCATTGGCACTCATTCCACATCTTCTTATTTATATGCACTGTTAGCCACTAGTCGGATGCCTCAGACTTGTAAAACTTTATTCGGACTGGTAAGTATTTGCTAAATTTTGTTTAGACACAAGAAAAATGTTGGAATATTGGTCTTTGGACTAGATAGTTATAAAAGATTTTGGTGCAGACTGAATAAATGTATTTAGTATCAAATATTTGTTAATTCTTTGACAAATTTAGACAGGAAACAGTAAAGTTAAATGCTAAATCAAAAGCCCTTCCCCCCCCCCAACAACAACAACAACAACAACAAAATAATGTCACAATGGTTGCATCTACATTTTATATAATTATTGAAGAAATAGGGCATAACATGTAAAAAATTTCTACCGGTAGACACTAGTAAGTTTTGGGGCCCTTTATAGCTTACTGTTCGGTGTGAGCCAAGGCTCCGTGTTGAAGACCGTACTTTGACCTGTAATGGTTTACTTTTATAAATTTTGACTTGGATGGAGAGTTGTCTCATTGGCACTCATACCACATCTTCTTATATCTATTTAAGGTACAAAAATGTACATGTATATTATAAAATGCCCATGTTTATATATATATACTGGCTACCTTAAGGAAATCTATTCAACATGAACAATCCTGATTGTAACAATAAGCAACTGACTTTCATAGAACTTTTTACTCATATCCATTATTTTGTTTAAAATGTTGAATAAGTTTTTTCTTGAACACCCGAGATATTTAATGAAACTTCTTGAAGTAGTCTTTAAAATATCATATCTTCCCTGACATGTTTCATATTTTACTTTTTCACTGACTTGCATTAACATGATAAGGAAAGTTTTGAGGACTTGATACTATCTTAAGATTTTATGTCTATTTTGATAAAACATAATAATGTAACACATTAAACAAAAAGCTTTCAGCTGTTAACAGTGTCTTGTCAATATCTATATATTTAAATTGGGGTAGATGGATATTGATTTGTATTTTAAATCTTATTTTATTTTTGAAACCGAGAAAAACTTATATATATTCAAATATATATAATTTTTTAATAAACAAAAAAAAAGATAAATAATTTATTTATTTGACATGTTTATAAAGGAAATTTTAGAAAAGATCAAATCTTTTGATTTTGTTTTTGATGCAGAGAAAAAAAATATATACATTAACTTCATTAAAAAAAAACAAATATAGATAGATAAAAAACTTTTGATCAGGGAAACTTTACAAAAAAGATAAAAGTTTTGATCAGGGAAACTTTTTCCTGAGGTTGCTAGGGATACGAATGACTTACAACATCATTATTATGGCCTAGGCTATTCTCCAACTTCCTTCTAAATAATTGGACATGTATAAAATCAGGTATAATTGTTGATTATTTACTTGGTTGAAATATTTGTTAATTAGTCCCATTTTCTCAGTAAGTTTGACATTAACCTTTGAGTGTTAATTTACCTAATTTAATTGAAATTAACAAATAAATATATTACATGTCAATAATTAGGGTACCTGTTTCAGCCATTACACAAAAGTAAACTTCAACATATTGTTGATTTTTCAATGCATGTTTGTATAGCTTGGACATTTAATCTGCAAATGAAGTCTGTTTATCCTTAAAGTTAGAAAGAATATTGAGGTATAATATAAGATATTGATTTTAATTTTTGTACCACGCAAAATGTAGTTTTAACTAATGAAATGCAAGAAATTATCTTAGGTAAAATCTTGCATTGATATCTTTGTCTTTAAATGCATGTCATGAGAACCTCTTAATGACGTTGCTTTTAATCTGATTAACTGTAATTTACCATGTCACAGTTCATTGGCAACTAATCTTACATGTATAACATTTGACCTTAGGTCAATTAATAATAAACTTTTCTGTTTGTTTTTTTTTTTTAAATTTTGTCTTTTTTCTTGTTTTGCTTGTTGTTATTTTCTTTCTGCTGTTTTTACTATAAATGTGCCGCCTCAGAGCATTAAAAAGAAATATGAAAATATCACCATAGAAGGTTAAAAATAAATCTAGAGTAAAAATGCAGATTCCTATGGAATAGGACTAATGTAGAAAGATCACTGGGTAATTTTATGTATTGCTGACCTTCCAGATGTCATGGTTTTTAGTCCCCTACCGACGAAGTCGAAGGGGACTTTAGGTTTGCACTCTGTCCGTCTGTCCATCGGTCAGTCCGGCAAATCAGTTTTCCAGTCTTATTTTCTTCATGCTTGAAGATATTGATTTGATATTTGGTGTATTGTTTTATCATGACAAGTTACAGGTTAAGTTCGATTTTCATGATTTTAGCTTTTCTCCTTGTTCAGTAAAAGCCCTTTCCCTAGAATTAAATTTTTGATGAAATACTTGTTAATTACTAGATTTCTGTTCAAAGGGAAATAACTCATTTTTTTTTTAAAGATTTGTAAAAGACATTGTATTAAGATAAATGACATTTTGAATTTTTTAGCTCACCTGGCCCAAAGGGCCAAGTGAGCTTTTCTCATCACTTGGCGTCCGTCGTCCGTTAACTTTTACAAAAATCTTCTCCTCTGAAACTACTTGGCCACAATCATCATTGGGGTATCTAGTTTAAAAAATGTGTCCAGTGACCTGGCCAACCAACCAAGATGGCCGCCATGGCTAAAAATAGAACATAGGGGTAAAATGTAGATTTTGGCTTATATCTCTGAAACCAAAGCATTTAGAGCAAATCTGACAGGGTAAAATTGTTTATCAGGTCAAGATCTATCTGCCCTGAAATTTTCAGATGAATCGGACAACCAGTTGTTGGGTTGCTGCCCCTGAATTGGTAATTTTAAGGAAATTTTGCCGTTTTTGGTTATTATCTTGAATATTATTATAGATAGAGATAAACTGTGAATAGCAATAATGTTCAGCAAAGTAAGATCTACAAATAAGTCAACTAGACCAAAATGGTCAGTTGCCCCCTTAAGGAGTTATTGCCCTTTGTAGTCAATTTTTAACCATTTTTCGTAAATTTTTGTAATCTTTTACAAAAATCTTCTTCTCTGAAACTACTAAGACAAATTTAACCAAACTTGTCCACAATCATCATTAGGGTATCTAGTTTAAAAAATGTGTCCGATGACCCCGCCCGCCAACCAAGATGGCCGACATGGCTAAAAATATTACATAGGGTAAAATGCAGTTTTTGGCTCATATCTCTGAAACCAAAGCATTTAGAGTAAATCTGACAAGGATACAATTGTTCATTAGGTCAAGATCTATCTGCCCTGAAATTTTCAGACCAATCAGGCAACATGTTGTTGGGTTGCTGCCCCTGAATTGGTAATTTTAAGAAAATTTTGCAGCTTTTGGTTATTATCTTGAATATTATTATAGATAGAGATTAACTGTAAACAACAATAATGTACAGCAAAGTAAGATTTACAAATTAGTCAACATGACCAAAATTGTCAATTGACCTCTTAAGGAGTTATTGCCCTTTATAGTCAATTTTTTACAATTTTCATAAATTTTTACAAAATATTTTCCACTGTAACTACTGGGCCAAGTTCATTATAGATAGAGATAATTGTAAGCAGCAAGAATGTTCAGTAAAGTAAGATCTACAAACACATCACCATCACCAAAACACAATTTTGTCATGAATCCGTCTGTGTCCTTTGTTTAATATGCACATAGACCAAGGTGAGCGACACAGGCTCTTTAGAGCCTTTAGTTTCCTTTTCTTTAGTAAATTGTTTGAAGAATTTAGTGGTAGGTTTGTTTGTTATTTTATGTAGTTTACACCATGACAAGTTATAGATCAAGTTAGAATTTCGTTTCATTACAATGAATTTTTAACCGGTAGGGGACTATGTATTGCCATGCAATACTCACAGAATGCTTGTTTTTGTGTTGTTGGGTTGCTTTCTCTGACATTGAAATCATGAACATATTTTTATCTAATTATATATTACAAATGTATTATATTGAGCTTTTAATTATTTTTACAGAAGTTTTATTAAATTGTACATCCTAAACAATAAGACTGCTTTTGAAGAACATGAAGAATTTATGTGAATTCATAGATATGCATTAAATGTAAGAAAAGGTGCATCAAGAAGAAAAAAATCTTAAAAGAAAAAGGAAAACAAGAACTTGAAATTAAAATTATTTAAACTAAATTCCAAATGGGGAAACTTTTAGGCTTTTACGTATATAAAGTAAGAAGATGTGGTATGATTGTCAGTGAGACAACTCACCACCAAAGACCAAATGACAAGGAAGTTAGCTAATATAATAGGTCACCATACAAGCTACAAACGGCCCCCAAATGACAATTGTAAAAAATTCAAATGAGAAAACTTAACTGCCTGATTTATGTACCAAACAATAAACAAAAAACAAATATGATATACAGTTCACTTCTACCTACCAGCATAAAACATTTGTAAAACAAGATTAATAATGACCTTTCAGTCTGAAAATGTGACATTATAAAGCAAAAGAATTGCCCCAGTATAATCAATTACTACCTCCTTGGACCTACACCATGTACATATTTTATAGTTATCATTTGCAATAATCTTAAACCCTTATCCTCTATATAAATATAAAGTCTTGTTACCCATACAGAAAAAATGATAGGGTGGCCAACTGCGTTGCTCAACTGGCCGCCAGTTGAGCAAACAGTTGAGGGCCAGTTGAGGGCTAGCTGGCCATCAGTTGAGCAAATAGTTGAGGGCCAGTTGAGGGCTACCTGGATTTTTGCCATGCAAATTAGGTAGTCCTCAACTATCAAATGCTCAACTTTATGCAAATTAGTTGAGCAAGGTTGAGAAAATATCATAGTTGAGGGCTAGGTGTCCAACAGTTGAGCAATTAGAGTTGAGGGCTACCTGGCCAACAGTTGAGGACCAGGTCATTAAAAGTTGAGGGCTAGGTTGCCAATAGTTGAGGGCCAGGTCATTAAAAGTTGAAGGCTAGGTGGCCAATAGTTGAGGGCCAGGTCTTTAAAAGTTGAGCATTATCTGGTCATTGCAAACTGATGACTACACATTGTAGAAAAAATAAATTTAAATTGTGTATTTGATATAGCCAAAATACTGCTGAAAGATCTTAACTCACAACAGACAACATGACATCTTTATCCTTGCTTTTTAAAAGTTATCTAGTAAATAAAATCTAGTTAATCCTGCAGCCTTATTAATTTTTATGCAAGGAGAAGTATTTAGATATATATTGAAATACTCAAAACAGAAAGTGTTGTTCAACAAGAAACAAAAAGATATATATAATTATCTGTCATTTGTGGATAGATGTCTTATTGGCAGTCATACCCCAGATCTCTAGTTTTATGCCAAATTCATTATATTAGAATATTCTTATTTTATAAGTAATACTTTCTTAAACAAATTGTCTTAATAATAGAATAAATATGTCTCCTGTCTTACACATTTTGATAATATATAAATTAATGCATAAATATATTGTCTAAATTTTTCTTCACTCTAAAAAGTTAAGAAGACACTTTAAATATCACTATTTTGAACTAAAAGAGCATATACACTTATTCAAAATGGTGGAAATTCTAATCCAATGTACTTACCAAAAGATGTTTCCATAAATATGTGTTAAAACATCAATCTTCCTAAATCCAAGAGTCATGTCATCAGAAGAATTCACTGCACTATTCAATGTCAATACAGTTATTTGTAACTTTTTGATCTACATCCATTGTAAAATTCATATTCTATTCATGATAGCTAGAAGACACCTTTGCTTGTGCATGCTCAAGCCCAGTTCAAATTTAAAATTTGTTTGAGGTTGTTTAGGGTATTGTGACAGTGATCCCTTTGAAATTTGCCCCTAATAATAACTGTTAATTACCTAAATCTTGAATATTTGATATATCTTATAATAAAAAAATATTGTTTGTTTTTTGTCTTTATGTTATGAGTTATAGTTAAGTAAATACAGAAAAATGTATAAAAACATGTGCTTCCCTTAATTTGGCCTCAAACTCTGTGTACATTTATAGTAGTATTTCCTGTCTACTTGCACTATACACAGAGATAAATGGAAAAAAGATGGCACATAACATTTATATCAGCAGCTCATATTTCTAATTGCTCAACTTTTGCTCAACTACATGAAAAGTTAAACCAAATTTCAATTGCTCAACTACAAAAAAAATCAAAGTCTGAATGCTCAACTTTTCCTCAACTACAAAAAATTCAAAGTCTGAATGCTCAACTATATGAAAACCAAAGATCAATTGCTCAACTTTTCCTCAACTTAGTGACCAGCTTCAGTTGAGGGCCAGTTGAGCGACATCTATCAAACATACAGTGCTTGGCCAGGTTTGAGTTGAGCTAAGCTGCTCAACACCTAGCCCTCAACTATTTTGCTTAAAACAGCTAGCCCTCAACTTTTTTTTCTGTAGGGGTAATTTATTATTTCATTCTAATTAAATGTTATAACTGATGTTATTTATTTTTGTGAATTCAAAAGGAGTAGGCTTAGTAAGACCCCTTTTTGGCCCCAAAATATATCATTTTTGTAAATTTGTTAAAAATGTAAACTTTTAGCTATTCAATGGAAAATAGAATACTTTTGTTACATAAATATGGACTTTTTTGACAATACAATGCACATGCATCAGGTACTAGCATCATTAATTCATGTAAAATTACCGAAATCTTCACAATTTTAGCATTTGTGCTAATTTTTAGATGGTTTTTGTCTAAAATGGAAGTGGCCGTGCTTGTGTTCAGTCTTAATAATTAAATATGTGTTGTATTTGATCATAATATATAACATATATATATATATAAAGGTTGAGACTGAACACAAATGTGGCCATCAGAAAAGTGACTTTTTATGGCATATTTGATAGATTTTTCGTATATAAGCTTGGATTTGAGCGTCTTTAATGACCAAATCAGTTCAAATTCTTTAATATAAACTAATCAATTCGACTCAAGTTGACACTTAAAAGTTTGAAAAAAAATGGTAAAAATCTTTTATCTTATGTACTTAAAATTTTAGGCCAAAATTAGCTTTTACCGGACCTTTTCCTCTAATGGATTCAGGAAAAATTGTATCTTCGTGACAATTTGATTTTGTGGTTTTGCCAAAGTTTCTCTTCAAGCTTATAGAAAATTTAAGTTTCGTTGAACCTTTGAACTTGTGATTTACCTAAACCACAAAATCTACAAATATTAATGAATCCACGGTATTGTTCATTAGTTTTTACGATAATAATAATACTTTGTTACGAAAGCATTAAATTAAACATTCACTGTTATTTGTTTTCAGCATGCTGATTATGCGGAAGTTGATTGTGCTGTTTGCAGCATGTCTATGTTTACTGCACGCCCACCCACTAAACGCTGAAGATGGACACTACGTAAACCAGTTTCTAGTTGAACTACACAAGAGATCCACATTAGACGATCTCCTGGCAGAACATGGATTTGAAGTTGAAGAAGATGTAATAGAACTTTTATTTAATATTGATTTATATGATAGACATTGGATTAGTAACAATGAAATAGCTAACCCACAATTTTTCCAAAACACATCTTGATGTACAATGTCATAATGAAAGTGATGATAATCATGATAACTATTTAAATTGTACTAAGAAATTCATATAATGCTATATTTTATCAGGAGAATATTTCGTTTCTCTTCCAATTTCCACAAAATAGCATTGTAAGGACTCTCGTCGGATATTTATGAGCCTTTGTTTCAGAGTTTAATATCAGCAATGTTTAGAAGAGTTTGAAAATCAGAGTTAATCACCTTTTTTTAAAATTGAGAATGGAAATTGGGAATGTGTCAAAGAGAGTCAACAACTTGACTAAAGAGCAGAAAACAGGCGAATTTTTCTATATATTATATGGTAAATTGCATTGTTAGGACTCTCATGGCTCACATTTATACAAAAGTTTAAAAGAAAAAATTGGAGTTATTTCCCTTGGAAAGATAAAAAAAAAAAGTACTGCCTCTGGAGACATCCAAACACTTATCTTTTATATTATTTTGAGACAAGAGGCAACATCTATCTTCCTTGGAAGACTCATAAATTTAAAAAAACCAAGTGTCAAATATAATAAATTTAATAATAATCCATCTTTTCCTATAGTAATTCAGCTTTTTTTCAACATTTGAAGAAATGCAAAGATAAAGAAAATTTGTTTGTGAATTTTATGAGTTATACCATAATTCTTCATATGAAATATGTCATAAAATGATTTCCTTTTTACAGTTGCCATCGCTGGGGTTTGTAGTTTTACGTCACAAAGAAGTAAGCCATAGATCGAAAAGAAGTGCTGTTGATCATTTAAACAAACTGAGGTCAGATTTTAGGGTAAGTTTACAGTCTTAAGATTGTAGTAACCCCTACCTAACCTGAACATAGTAAGGTATAGGCAAAAAAAATATTTTTGCATCTGTCCTGCCTGCTTAACAACCTTATGTTTGACTGTCAATCGTAAATATTTTGTGATTGATTAATTTTCGTGAATATCATGGGTGAATCATGAATGATCGGGTATCTGAAAATACATTTTTTCAAAATCCACAAAAAAGTTGTGGCCATGAAAAAAATTAATCCACAGTATAAGAAATAAGGGAAATTTTTGATTTTCAACATTTCATTAAAAATTCTAAATTGGGCTGTGTAATGACTATTCGATATCAAAAAGTAAAAGTGATACAATTTTGAAGGGCCTGCATATTAGGGCTTCTTTCAAAAATTGTCTTTTGATGAAATTTGAAAATAAATAAGAGAAATTAAAAATAGTGCGTAAAAAACTATAATACTGTAAATTCAGAAGTTATTGTCAAGTTTTTATTAATGCGAATAATGCGACTGGGTGAGTATCACAATAATAGGAACTCGCATTCTGATATCAAGATACTAACTTCTGTATGCACGCAATAATTTCTGAATTTACAGTAGTATTTTGTAATTACATAATTTACAGGTGAAATTAGCAGAACAGCAAAAAGAACTGATAAGAGTTAAAAGGGAGATACTCCATGACAAACAAGTAGAACTGCCGTTTAAACATATCACAGATAACTCTATCTACTACCGATCGGAACCACAAAGACTCATTCGTAAAGATGGAATTCCTAATCCGGAGATCAAGTTTAATGATCCTTTTTATAAAGATCAGTGGTATTGTGTAAGTATTGATACATGTTAAGAATATAATTTTTATGCCGCAGCATTAAGTGTTACCCTTGTCTGTCCGTTCTTACGTCCCCAAAAATTGGTTTCCATGCTAGAACCTTAGTTTGTCTCAACCCAATGTTATGAAACTTATACACAATGCTTATTACATGTACCACAATACTCAGATCAAGTTCGAATTCGGGTGGCATCACTATTACTTTTCTTGAGTTATGTCCCTTTATAAAGTTATTTGCAAGGGGAGCATCATCTGTATCCCATGAACACATTCTCCATTTATTTTTTCTGAACTTCACCACAAACTTTCTGCAGCCAACAATTTCATCACACTTAGTAAGCATGTGGTTAAACTGAATGTTATGCTTATCTGGTAGTTCAAATTCAAATTATTTATTTTTTCAGCACAATGATGGCCAGACAGGTGGAGAAGTAGATGTAGATTTAAACGTTGTACTCTCGTGGAAGAATGGCTATACTGGTGTAAATATCAACATCTGTATCCTTGACGACGGGATTGACCATACACATCCTGATATCAAAAATAATTATGTAAGTTTTTCAGCTGTTCTTACGGTTAAGATTGCATTCATGCAGTCAAAACCCTTATATGGCTGGCTTATTATTTGTCATTGTTCCAGACTTGATCACTACTTTTGAGATAAACAAAACATAGTGCATTGAGCACATCATTCTATACATCCTTTCCATGGACACTTTAAAAAAAAAATCATCATTAAATATATACTGAGATATTCAAGTTACCAAATGATATGTATGTTTATAACCATATTTATGAAGAAAATTACATAAATTGTGCACGGTGCATGAATTTAGCATCTGTTCTGAGATAACAATGATGTCATTGTAAAAGTAATTTTAAAATTGAGTTACCGTCCTTTGTCAATATTTGTAATTAAAAACAAATAAAATTATATATCCAATTCATAGTTTTGCCTTGATTCAATGTAATGTTTAATTTTTAGTTCCTAATGGAAAATGAATCCAATCTTTAACTTTTAGTGCTCACAAGGGCTTGAATTGTTCTGCTAACCAAGATGGTGTCCATAACTATATTAGAAATTGTAAAAATATAAATCATTGGGCAAACAAAAAGTACAAATTAGTTTGTGCATATAATTAGAATGTCACATTTATTACATATATATCCTTGTATCGTTTTAATCTTCATATAATCGAAAGTAGATTTGAATAATTTTCTGAATTCTTAAACATATTATTTTGTATATCTACAGAGGGCAGATCTTAGTGCTGATATGAATGATAAAAGTGACAATGACCCAATGCCTGATGTCTCCAATAGTGATAACAGGTATTCAATTTTATATGAACTTGTCACTCTTACTGCAAGGGGTTAATCAACATCAAAAGATGTTAAAAATTACCTTAATAGATAAATGTATATAGAAATAAGGAGATGTGGTATGGTTGCCAATGAGACAACTATCCACCAAAGTTCAAATGAGGTGGATGTAAGCAATTATAGGCAAATGCACGGCCTTCAACAATTAGAAAAACCCATACCATTTAGTCGGCTATAAAAAGCTCCGACATGAAAAATATGAAACAATTCAATTAAGAAAACTAACGGCCTAATTTATAACAAAACAATTTACGAAAAACAAATATGACAGACATGAACCAACGACAATGTATATAGTCCATCATGTTCTTAGTGAAATAGAATTTTTTAATCAATTTTACTGGAAAAGGATAGTGAGAAAATATGGAAGTCCTGATACCATTTAAAAAAAAAGTCATCTAACACACCTGAAATTTAGGTGATGTTTGAATTTTAAATTGAAATGTAGGTTAAATTAAATTTCACAAATAAGTTGAAAATTAAATGTTTTCATGTAATAACATAAAAGAAAGATGATTTAATAACATTTTTCTTATTGTAATGCATTGTTTCATTTTATTAATGCTACACAGGAAACCTGAGGTAATATTTTTGAGTCTTAAGCTCAGAGAAATAATATTTGTTGCATGTAAATGGGCATGTTATATATGTCTGATATTATTTGTTTTCATTTATTTGATAGAAATTTGATTTGTTTTTATTTCATTATTTATATGTTTGTTTTGGTTTGTTTATATATTTTTGTTCACTACCTGGAATCATCTAGCTTATGAATTTGCAATGTTTAATTGGTGTCGTGAATATGTTTTTGTCATATTTTTTGTTTTTGATTCCATTATCTCGCATGATACAATTTTTAAAGAATTATTTTGAAATCTTTTCTTTTCCAATTTAATGATGGAATAACAATTACCAGCAAAAAACAAGAAAAGTTTTATTTTTAGGATTTGAGGTATAATAACTGCTGTTAGTTGGGATGTTCAAAGCCATACAGGTTGCCTTTTCTTAATCTTCAATGGTGAATTTTACATCAGATCAAACATTGTTCAAACTACTGTAGTCCATAATCTGATATGGCTATTTTTAGAAGTTAAATCCGATCAGTATTTCGCCATACTGACCAGTTGTTTATACAATGTACCTGATCTATGTTCTGGTTTAATGTGGATTCATTGATTTTCATGAGTACCAATTTTCGTTGATTAAGGAAAACTTGCATGCTCGTGGATATTTAATTTCGTGGTTTAACCGAAGTCTGCATACATGCCTATAGAAATTTTGTTATTGTTGAACATTTAATTTCGTGGTTCACCTGTAACCACGAAATCCACGAAAATTGGTATCCAACGAATAATAATGAATCCACAGTATATTGGGATAAAAAGCACACGAGAGATTATGTTTACTTTTGCTCAAATTCTTCAAGAATTTAACTTTTGTACATTTAGCCATGGAACAAGATGTGCAGGAGAAATAGTGGGTGCTGCAAATAACAATAATTGTGGTGTAGGAATAGCATATGGCGCAAGCATTGGAGGTAAGGATATTTATTATTTCATAAAGAATTATATTTTGTGTGATGTTGCTGAATAAAAGGAAGAAATATGAGGCTTAAAATCTTTAATTTGTCAAAAATTGGTTTATTTGATATTTTAGGTATCCTAGATCATCTGTATATTTGATATTTTAAGTATCCTAGATTACTATCCGTACATTTGATATTTTAGGTATTAGGATATTGGATGGACCTATCACAGATGTTTTAGAAGGGAAAGCATTAGAGTTTAGAAGCCAAGATATTGATATATACAGTGCCTCATGGGGTCCAAGAGATAATGGGGCTACAACAGAGGCACCAGGAGCTGCTACAGTGAGAGCAATAGAAAAAGGTGTAAGGGAGGTAAGTCAAATAGAAAAATGTGTAAGGGAGGTAACTCAATAGAAAAAGGTGTAAGGGAAGGTAAAAGGAGAAAGGACACTATGTAGGCCATACATATATTAATTCAAAATAATTTCAGACAGAAAAAAAAGCTTCAGGTAATACTATATTCTATGGTATATATGCCATATTAACAATCAGACAGTTCCAAAAAGGATCTGTTAAAAATATTTCTGACTCCAAATAATTTTTGCTCTTGACAAAACCAAAAGCAAAGGATCTGTGCTTATACTGCTGTTCTTTGTCTGACGGTAACAGTAAGGTATTCAACATTGTGCAAACCTCACATCATACCAAGTTCAAAATGATCCATAACAATTATTTAATCAGAATTATTTGATGAATGTCTACAAGGTATCTATGCATTGAATACTAGATTTATCTTGAAATATCAGGAAATCACAGACTATAAGAGGCAGAGAAATCTAACAAACTCACTTTAGACTCCATTAAAAGGCATGAAAAAAAAATGAATAATGTTATAAATTTCTATTTGGAGAGATTTTGATTTTATACATAATATTGTAGGGTCGTGGAGGAAAAGGTAACATATTTGTATGGGCGTCTGGTAACGGTGGCGGCAACGATGACGACTGTAACTGTGATGGCTACGTAGGGATGCCAGAAACTATTTCCATAGGGAGTATAACTGACAGAGGTGGAACTCCATACTTTATGGAGAAATGTCCTTCAACTTTTGCTGTTGTACCAAGCGGAGGAGAGGAACACATTGGAGAAGACGGGAGCAGAACTAAAATCAGAGTTGTAAGTTTATTGACTTAAATTTGTTGATATTTAGAATGTACAGTAATCAACATATTCTACTATTTTTAGACTTTCAAATCAAAGCAATGCATTAAATGTTCTATTATTTTAGCTGCTTTGCCAAAAAAGCCAGTACAATTTTAATTCATCATTTGGCATCAATCCTATCCAAGTCTATCACAATTAATGTTTTGATCTTTGTTGAGAACCAGTGAACCAGATTTTTGCAGATGTAAAGAATTTCGACTGATTTATTTTTAAAGGAAAAAATCTGAAGAACCTCTTTACTCATTTTATTCAAAACAAAAAGAGGGGATAACACACTTTTGGGATGTAGGATATTGGTGGTAAATTAACTTTGGGATGTGTTATAAAGGGGAAAAGTTGGGTTTGGGATATAGGAGGTCAAAAAAGGTGGGATATGGGGAAAATATACAAAAAGCAGGATTTAGGAAATGAGCATCCCTGAATCACCCTCTCCAAAAAAATAGTTAAATTGATTGATTCACTGCTTGGATAGACATAAGAAATTGTTCATATCAAACTTAACAGATAATTATATTCTTAAACTTGTCAGCTTTTAATACATTTGCTAGCCTTTTATATATTTATATTTATATATAGCATGAACTATTGAAATTAACAGGCCAGGTTTGCTATTTATCTGATGAATCTTGCTTGCCTTTATGGAATGTACTTGCATTTTCCCCTGACAATACTCATTTAGATACCTGAATTGAAATAAAGTTTTTTTCATATTTGTTTTAGGTAACAACAGACATAGGAGGGGGATGTATATTAAACTTTGAAGGAACATCAGCTGCAGCACCACTTGCTGCAGGAGCATTAGCCCTGGTTCTGGAAGCCAAGTAAGTCCAATAAGTATACTCATTTCCTCTTTACTAACCTGCAGGGTATATTAATTTTTGTTAAAGCAAGTAAAATCAGGATGACCCAAGGCTAATAGAGATGATGCACTTGCATAATTTCTTCAATACAATTCTGTGGATTCATAATTATTCATGGGTTACCAACTTTTGTGGGTATTGGTAAACCTTGAATTTAAATTTTCATTGAAGTAGAAATTTTCTATAGGCTTGTATGCAAACTTTGGGAGAACCATGACCAAGTACAAGTTTTCCTAAATCCACAAAAATTGGTACACACTAAAAAATAATTGAATCAAAAGTATACACAATTATAACTTTTGAAGATTACTGCCCTTGTCTAAGAAATGGGCTACAGCTTGATATAGATGGCATTTGATTTTTGCTGGTCCTTATCTAGGCCCATAGGCAGTCTGCCAATTCCACATACTGTTTATTCCAAAATGTTTACTATGTTTTCATTATTGTGACATTTCCATTGGAAAGGTTTCCCAAAATTAAAGGTCAAATTTTCATGATTTTTATAAAGCCTTTCCTGAATTTGTGTCCATTGTTCATAAAAAATGCAAGCAATATTTTTGGAATTTACTGTACATTGACATAAGTAAAGAGGCACTTTAAGTATTTTAACATACACCTGCCATACATTACATATATGCCAACCATTACAATTTTTCCGTAAATGTTACGAATTTACAGTGCAACGGTCACTAGCCTACTTGTTAAGGATTATGTTCATAGCCCGTATGATTCACAAAAAACAGACATCTCAATTTTGTTTTACTGAATGCTCCGAAAAGGGTTAGCATCTATGCATGAAAAGCTTGTAACATTTAACATCACTTCACACTTCAATGACATATCAAATTCTACTGACATTTAGTTCTCAGTCATAAAACTTGTTATAACGTTGATAAAGATATCCAATGAAAATATTTCATTTTTCATAACATAGAGTTAGGAATGAACGTTAGAATACTGTTAAGGTAGAAACTAATGCTAGGATTTTTAATGCGAAAATTGAGACAGGACATTTTTTCGCTAAAATTAAAACCGGCATTTAAATTTTTTATTACGTTATTTGTATGTAGCATTTTGTGAAATCGTAATAATTAATTTCGCTTTGAACAAACACAATAATAATAAATGCCCGTAAAAAATTCAAAATTTATAGTATAAAGGTTTAATATATTTGTCACTTAACTTCAAATAGATTTGTATTGAGACCTTGATAGACAACTCATTGAATGATATATGTAAAGTTTACGTGACACTAAAGTACATGTATAATGATATATTTGTAGTGGGGATTTGACATGGAGAGATGTTCAACACATTATTGCCAAGGGAAGTAGAATTCCCTCAGTAACAGGAGACTGGGAGGTCAACGGCGCTGGCTATCACCGTAGTCACAGCTTTGGATTTGGTGTGATGGACGTATCTCTGATGGTTCAGCTGGCTATTGGATGGAAGAATGTACCAGAGGCTGGGAAATGCAATTCATCAGACCATGTTGTCAACAAGTAGGTATTGTATATTTGGCAATCTGATTAAATTACAGATTCTGTGTCTATTTTCTGCTTACAAGGATATGACAATGCTCTGTTTTACTTTCTGTTTTAAATACCATTCGGGATCCTCAGGTTTTGTCATAGTGCTATATACGACCTTTTAAAATCTGTAAACAGAAATTTCATTGGCTGTTGTCATAATTAGCAGAACAGAAAGAGTGTTGTCAGGATCTGTATTTTAGTCAGATTGCAAATCTAAAATCTTTGACTTTTGATACAAAATTGTCAAAAGGAACTGTAGATTAATTGGTGTATTATATAAAGGATCAACGGAATCATTCTTGGCAGTCAATTACAATTTAATTTTGAATCTAAATGAAAAATTTTGTAAATTTTTTTTTTATGCAACTTTTACAGATAGAAAAAATCACAAGGAAATCCCAAATAAATCTTAGAAAATATGTCAAAATTTGGTCTTTTCTTACATGAGTACATCTATTATGTTAGAAAATTGCAAAAATGTTGGCTGGAAGATGCTAGATGCCAAAATAAGTTGGTTTACAGTTACTGTGGATTTCGTTATTATTCATTGGATACCAATTTTCGTGGGTTTCATAGATAAAGGTGAACCATGAATTCAAATGTTCAACGAAATTACAAATTTTCTATAGGCTTTGTATGCAGAGACTGACAAAACCACGAAATCAAATATCCATGGAAATACAAGTTTTCCTCAATCCACGAAAATTGATACCCACGAAAATAAATGAATCCACAGTATTGTGGAAAAAAGATCAATATAAACAGCACAAATGAGACCATAACACCATATGACGAAAATATTGACTTAGAAACTGTGGTTATAGATACTTGTTAGCTAATGTTTCCTTCAAATGATTTATTAAGACTGATATGGCAGTACATCAAACATTCATATTCAAACCTAAAAAATGTTGCACATTTAATCACATGTGGTTGTAAAAAGTGCATATTAAACTGAATTGGCTCACATCATTTTTAAAAACTCATCAGTTGTACCAGGCTTATTACTTAAACATGAAATATCTATACTTCTAGAGATGTGCCTGCTGATGGATGCATCACAGAGCATGTAGATATGTCATTTTGTCAGGATAACCACGACACCCATATTGAGCATTTAGAACACACAATGTTATGGGTTGAAGTTGAATCAAAGAGACGCGGGGATGTCAGCATCACCTTGACATCACCTTATGGTACCGTGTCACAAATGTTGTCAACCAGGAAGGAAGATAACAGCGGAGATGGTATCCGTTTCCGATTGATGACGCTGAATAACTGGGGAGAAAATATTGTCGGGGAAAAGCAATGGAAAATAGAAGTCTGCGACAATGGCAAGGACAGTGCTAAAAATGATGTAAAGTTAGTTAGGTAAGTAATGGAAATTGTAATTCAAAATTAATGCCATAACTGCACCAGAATGATATTGGTATATTTTACTGCAACTCTATCCAGTTTTTTTTTTCAACAAAAATTTCTGTCACACTTTTGTACTAACAAACACGATACCTTTTTGTCAGCTGGTTGGCAGTGATGTGTTGAAACGTTTAAACACTTTTCAGATCTGTTTGACACCTATTCCTGTAAGCTGATCTTTCAATACTTTGAATAAACTTAAACTTTATCACACATTTCTCCAGTACTACCAAGCAGATCAACTTCATGTATAGGATCATCAGCTTGATCGTGATGAATTGTGATATGTGAACACTTTTTAGATCTTCCAGAAACCATTGTCCTCATTGCTAGTTCTATGAATTTTTAAATATGTTGAATGAACAATATTTTCATCACACATTTCTTAGATATATACAAATGAACAGAATACTTCATATTTGGTTAGCAGCTGAACAGTGAAAAGTTGTAAGTTATTTAGGATCTGTCAAAACACCTGTGGCTCTTTTCACAAAAAATCTTAAAGAGTAAAATTACTCGTAAGTCGTACACATTTCTGTATAACTTACGATCAATTTTAATCGTAAGATTTTTTGTGAAAAGAGTCACTGTTTTCTGATACAGTGAAACCTGTGTAAGCTAAATCTTGTCTAAACCAAACATGTTCTTAAGTCCAGTCATATCAAAGTTAATGCGTTGAGAACCTGATTAAACCGAACATCTTCCAAAACCAAACAAATTCTTAATTCGAAGACGTTGGGTTTAGACAGGTTTCACTGCACTCTAAATAACAAAAGGTCTATGCTTAGCATAACAGAGACTGCAAATTCTTTATAATACAAGCCATTGAAGACATTATGTACTCTTATACTCAACTTTTCCCAAGTAATTTGTAACCCTTCTGATATTTCCTAGGCAAGGCCTTGTTAAATAATTTGCTTAAGAAAGTCAATATTTTTTTAAGCATGCATCTCAAATATGCTTCCAACAAAACATTGAATATTTTGTTATTTCTATTACACATATCTTCTTCATCTGTTTGTATATTCTTATGTTAAGGTTTACAAGAAATTTTAATAGTTTAACATTGGTTTCTTTTTATACATATAATCAAAAACTGCGGGACATCCTTATTTTTCCATAATTTTTACGGTGAAATTTTTTTTTTTTTTTTTTGGCAAGAAAAATGTTAACTATATCTGTTTGCCTTAGCCACTTTATTGATGTGTAAATTTTACAAAATTAAAAAAAAAAATTCTATAGGTTTGTATGCATATTTGGCAAAACCATGTAATCAAATATCCAGGACTATGCAAATTTTCCTTAATCCAAGAAAGTTGGTACCCACAAAAAGAATTAATCTAAAGTATGTGAACTTGTCTAATTTACACATCAATTGTCTCTTGGTAAATTGTATTAAATCCTTATTACTCTTTAACTCATCAATTTTTTCGACAACTGTTGAAATTGAAATTTTAACCACAATCTTAGGAAAATTTTTCAAAACAGGAAATAGCTACACTGATCTTAACTTTGATGCTCACTTTCAACAAAATTAATGGTAAATGGTTTGTTTTGCTTGTGTTTCTTGAATAAAGGTTTTTAGGACTTTCATTACTGAGGATTCATTATTGTTAGTGGGATTACCAATTGTCATGGATATCCTGGGTATATTTTAACATTGAATTTGAATGTCAAACGAAGAACATATTTACTATAGGTCTGTATGGAGATGCTGACTGAACAACGAAATTAAATATCCATGAATATACAAGTTTTCCTCACTCCACAAAAATTGATAATCAAGAAAATAAATGAAATCACAATATTTTGAATTAGTTGTAGATATTGATGAAACTTAATTTATAAATAAAGTTATCATTTTTCTGTTTAACAATCTATTTATAGCTATTCTTTGATTGCTATGGGAACATCAGACAGTCCAAACAAACGAAGTACCGATTCATTTCAACCAAGCAAAGCAGCAGTAGCAGAAATGAAAGAGTTAGAACTCAAAAGAGGAAAACGTCTTGATATGAAAAGACACACAGAAGGATTCAAGAAGTCTGATATAAACACAGTAAAGAAAGAAAAAGATGAAAAGAATGAAAAAAAAGAAAAAGAACAGAAATATCTAAAGGATATTATTCATGACGTGTCTTCATACCTACAAGAGAAAGGCTTTGAAGAGAACCATATCATTGATATATTGAATCATGGGATGTCTTACAGTTCAAAGGTTAGAAAAGATCAGGAGAATACCAGACGAGGACTAAGTCGGAGAACATTTGGGGAGGAAGACATTGATCATGATAAATTTATTGACGGGATGTCAAAAGCGGTTAACAATATTTTTGACGAACGAGAAAAAGAAAGAAGAGAGCAGGCTGTGAGGGAAAAATTAGCTGAGAGAGCAAAAGAAAGGAGAGAACATGAGAAAAGGAAGGAACAAGAGAAAGAGAGGAGAGAGGAAATTGCTGAAAAAGAAAAAGAAATAAAGGAACAAGAAAAAAGGGAGAAAGAAAAACGTGAAGAATTTGCTGAGAGATACTTGGATGAATTCTTGGAGAAGCCTGGAGATGCAACGACAGATGAAATTGAAGAGGTTGTCCGCGATCTTAGAAAAATACTTCAAAACAGGAAATAGCTACACTGATGAAAACGTTAATACTCACCTTCAACAAAATTAAGGGTAAAGGGTTTTATTATCGCTTTAAATGATGAATAATATATCTTGTATCTGGATGGAAGTAATATTGAAATTAAGTGCCTCTTTCTTTATTGTTGTGATAATTTTGATTTTACTAATACTCTCAGATTCTATAAGGACACTGAATGTTTAGTCCTTGTTCTGTTTCAGATCATTTAAAAGATTTTGTTCACATTTTGTTCCAATTTTTATTCATTTCGACATTTGATCATTTTAAACTACAGCAAAGTAGGGAGATAATTCATACATTTGCTATTCTAAACTAAAATTGAATGTTGAAAAAGAAAAGTATAATTTCATTCATAATTTGGTTCATCGTTATTATCTCTTGACTATATAAGAATGAACTCAGAATTCCAATATATATAAGTGATAATGATATATTTGTCATGTATTGGCAATAAAACTTCTATGGTTGTGAAAAAGTCAGAAACGTTTATTGGTTTGAAGAATTCTTGCACTCATTTATTAAAAGGTTGTACAATTTTTGATCTATCACGACTTGGGGTCAAACTATAAGTTCATTCAAACATTATTAAAAAACATTGACATTTTATTGTATGTCTTAAACATTCACATAGAATTGTGCAAGTTCTCATCACTCATAAATTTAATTTGTTTAAAGGATCATGGACAACTTTTGAACTCTTACAAGCTTGTATTAAAATGTTTAAGTCATAACAGCCCATATTTGATAACATGTTGTATGATATTTAAACATTTGCAGATGCAATTATAAATGTTCAAATAAGATTACTGCATCAATCCTGAAAAAGAAATGAGAAATTTTCCTGATTTAAGTGGATTCAGTGAAAAAATAAGCAGACAAATAGTAGTTTGTTTATAAAATGTGATGATATTTTATAAATTATATAACAAATTTGATCAAGTTGAACATCACCTGAATGGAAATTTGCTTGTTTATATTTTCTATATTTTTTTGATATTGCTAGATTTATACAAAACCATTGTTGTGAAACATTATCTTTGCTATTCATTGTGCAATTTGTTATTTGAACCAAAAAAATGACTGTCCGTCCCACTGGCAGTCCATCTCACCAACTGTCCACCCCACTGGCAGTCATAACTGCACCATAATATCTGTTCACAACTAAACTTCAGTACCAAAAATTTGTGACAAACATTAGACTGGGACTTTCATCAACTGTTGGTCTCTGTTTTATCTTGAATGTCACAGACCGTACTTTATGAGCATTGATTCACAAAGCAGAGTCGTTGACAGTTCCACAAAACACCTCGTGTAAATTCGTCATTGATAGCCCAGGTAAAACCTGCAAAAGACCTTGAATGTCGCTATCTGACAGATGTGACAGAAAAGGACTGCCTGTGGAATGAAGTCATTTTCTGGTTCATAGTATCTTATATTATATTATGAAATCCTTCATTGAAGTTATTTGTTGTTAAGTTAGATCTGCAATATTTTATTACTGTTTTTGTAATATTTTATACTTTTGATTTATATATGAAATCCACCCAAGCTACAATAAAAAATTTTTTTATATATATTTGATTAACAGATTTACATTTCAAATCCATCTGAGTTACCATAGAACTATTTTATATGTTTATGATGGTAATTAAGGATCAGGAAATCCATCATTTTCGTACACTTTTTTGCTAAGTGAAATAGAAATAAGAATAAAATTTGTTTTCTACCTTATGAAAGAGTTGTATTAGTAATTACTAGCCAATCAAATCATAGAAGAGGAGTCTGGTAATAGCATCTTTCAACAAGTTGAAGATTCTGCTGTATAGTTCGGCTGTATTTTTTAATTCTTTGCTAGATAAAGTAAAATACTATCTTTTTCTTGAATGTCTATAACAAGAAGTCAAAATTTGGATAAAATAATCACTGCTGTTTTCATTGTTTCCTGCTTGGTTTACAGTTTTGTCATGTACAATTTGACTTGTCACGATTGTAATTGTCTTAACAAAAAATTTAAAAGTGTTAAGCATAGCTTAGTTTGTTATTGAACTCAATTTGATTTGATAAGTCCAACTTAAAATTGTTATAATTTTGACTGGAAAGGAGTAGGTTCGATAAGGCCCTAAAAATGGCCCCTTTTTTTAGCTTAAATTTCAAATTAAGATTTATTGACCAATTTCACAATGAATCATATCTAATATAGTGACTAGATAGGAAATAAGCCTTTTGTTGAAAATTTACATACCTGCGTTTTATTCATGACGTCAAATAATGTTTGTTAAGACATTTTACATGTTTAACTTGAATATTTAGTTTGTCGACGCTCTGTGTTTCCTGGTCCTACATTTGGTTGAAATCCAGCCGATTTTGTCAAATTTCGCCAAAATCTCTTATCTTGACCTATTTGGGATGTAAAAATCAACGCTTTAGAATAAAACTTTAACACAAATAGTTCTATTTAACTTATGTCTTTTAGTGAACTTAAAACATTTTCTATCTTGTAACATTGAACTTTATAATCAGGGCTAAATATGGCCCTTCCCGAACTTACTCCTTTGAAATTTCTTATTTCTTAAGATGTTTTGATATGAAAAACAAATTCACATATTGTTTAATATACAAATCTCTTTTTGTATGAAAATAAAAACTATTTCTTAAATTTGAGTTTTTATTTTTTTATTTGAAGATGCTTATTATCATAAAAAAACACCATCACTTATTCTTTTACCCAACTGCAAGCAGATGCTTCTCTTTATCTTGTGTTGTCCAGGCCACTCGCTGTAAATTTGCAACTCAATAAAGCTAGAGGCTCTATAGATCCTCTGTTGCTCACTTGCATCTTCAACAATGGCCACTGAAAAGTAAAAACAGCATTAAAGGGGAACAAGTCTGTTAAGAGTTAACTGACAATTTCAGTAATGTTGACATTTTTGAAGATCTTATGCTGCTGATATTTTTCCTTTTTGAAATTTTTATTTATGTATTATAGTTTTCAAAATGATAGGCAAAAAATGCAAAAAAAATGTAAAATGAATAATCATAAAAGGGTCATAACTCCAAAACCAGTCGACCAGAATCTTCAGTCATTATGGCTCAATTGTAGATCTTGTCTTGTGGGTCATTTGTGCTATTTAAAGTTTCTATCTATCTATTGCAGTTTTCAAAATAACAGGCAATAATGGGAAAAATCATTATTAAAGGACAATAACTTCAATAAGGAGTCGACTAAAGATTTTGGTCAGGTTGACTTATTTGTAGAAATTGTCTTTTTGATTACTTTTGCTTCGTATTGTTTCCATCTATCTAAGATATGAGCCACATCAAATACTTTGTCAAACCTTCATAGAATTTTATCAAACTTTAGCAGAAGCTTTTTTTTTTTTGATTAAGAGATAATGTCTGATGCAAAGTTTTGAAAATATATTTTCATTTTCAGGATTTTTCTGATAGATGGACTAATTAGTTTTTTACAGTTACATTTACAGACAGTCTGGGAATAAATTTATTTGACATGATAAGTTTGTAAACCTTTATGAATTGTTATGAAACTAGGACAGAAGCTAATCTTCAAGACCAAGAAATAGCATCTAAAGAAAAAGTTTGAATTTTTTAAAACTCTCTATTTTACTGATAAATGGACTCACTTTTTAAGTCAACATTACACTTTTACACTGACAGCAGCAATCGTAGGCGATACACAGGGTTCCCTGGAACCTCTTACGAATTTTTAAATAACAGGCAAAACTAGCATTTTACCCCTAATAAAAATGATTTTTTAGCCATGTTGGCCATCTTGGTTGGCAGGCGGAGTCATCGGACACATTTTTTAAACTAGATACCCCAATGATGATTGTAGCCAAGTTTAGTCAGATTTGGCCCAGTTAGTTTCAGAGGAGGAGATTTTTGTGAAAGTTAACAGACAACGACAGTCGGAGACGGACTCCAAGTGATGCAAAAACGTCACTTGGCCTTTTGGCCAGGTGAGGTAAAAATAGTTGACAGAATACAATCAAACTTTCAAAGATTCTCTTACAGAACATTGAGTTGAGCACCTGCGCAGGGGCGGATCCAGCCATTTTTAAAAGGGGGGATTCCCAACCCAGGATAAAGGGGGGGTTCCAACTATATGTCCCCATTCAAATGCATTGATCGTCAAGAAAAAAGGGGGGTTCCAACCCCGGAACCCCCCCTCTGGATCCTCACTGCTGCTATTTCAACTTTTGATGTGGAAGATTTTTGGGGTACCCTGTACCAATTCATGGTCTTTGTTATTTTATTAAAATGTCTTGTCTATCCTATCAATTTTCTGCAGTTCTGTGATATTCTGACCTTTGACGAAGAGTTCAATGATGATACAGCGTGTGATCACTAGAGGACCTGATCAAAGGAGAATCTCCTTTCAAGATCAAGGCCACAAACTAATGTTTAACTTCTTAGGCTGTATGTCCATGTCTGTATCTTTTCTATGGTTTGATTTTTTTCATAACACAAAAAAATAATGATAAAATTGGGAATTTCCACAACCAAAGGGTATGATACAAAACATTGATGATTGCTGGAAATTTGGAAGGCCCCTGGAAAAAGAGGATGTGTTAGATAAGACGGACATTTATTTTGATATGCACGACTTCTACGAACATGTACCTAAACTGAGGTCAAAATAGAAATTCCAAAACCGAAAATCGAAATTAGAGTGAAGTCATTTGCCCCTGAAAGGTGAACAGTTTAAGGGAAATTGTTATATTCAAGGTGACATATACTTGTAAAATATGACATTTTTGTATAATACAAAGTTTGACAAAGCATGCTATCATTTTGATGCAAATGATAACTTAGAAAATTAGATCGCGTACATTCTATTTATAGTTTGGCCCTGGTCCTGTGGTTCCGTATGTCGTTGGGTTGATGTAACTGTTTTTACTTATTATGAAAATAAGGGAATGACTGTGTTTATTGTGGTTATCGCAGCCATACTCTGACTTGTCTCGCCTGCTTTACAGATCATAAAATTATTTATTGATTGATCTATATGCTAGTTTAATTATTATTTATTTAAGTATACAAAGTTTCACAACATTAACTTGTTATGAAATAGACGAAAAACTGACCAGACCTAATAAATTCATACCCCTCCTCTTTTGTATATAAATAGCAGGCCCTTATCAACTAACTATTTTTTGTTTTTAGTTTTGTGCTGCTACACCATTGTCCCGGGTAATGGGAAGGTTGAGCGTCCACAAACATGTTTAACTCTGCCACATTCTTGTCGGGAGTGTGTAATTCAAAGTTAAAATTAGGATGTTATATTATCCCGTTTGGTTGTTTATCCGGACATACCTTTTAGCGCTTTTTTTTCGAACAATGTCTTTTTTTTAAAGCTAATTGATGTGTAAACTTGGCTTTTCACTAACAAACTTAACATGAAGTACTTCAGACTTTATTTAGTTTGCGAGCGCTAATAATAAACTCCGTCATTATATCTATAATAATCAATTACCAAAGAAAAGCTATCACACATGAAGCCAGTTACGATATAAGAAACATCCCTTCTACCACCATCACCACCATCCATAATCTGCCCCTGCAACAAAAATGTGAGACAAAGTCAAAATTTGGATTGAAGACTATCAGTCAGAGCACCATGACCCCAAATAACCCTTCTTAGAAACATCCTAGCTACCGGCCTGGATATCATATGCCCGAATCATTTAATGCAATTATTACATTTTTTTGTAAAGATGGTCACTTTTAGAGTCGGTCACCAAATATAGTGATAATCACTCACTCATTCTCTTCGTGCCTGTCAGCACATAAGGCTGCAACAAAAAACATGTTAACTAGTCTGGTTTCCGTAACTGGAGTTTTTTTATGAGACGAGATAGCTTGTCTTGTGCTCAACATTCTAGCCTGGAGGGCTAGCGGATTTGGAGTTGAGGTTCCATTCCCTAGATCGGTTGCCAGCCAAGGCTTACGAGCCAAGATCTACCCGGATTGGTATCAGAGTTGTCTCTCCTAGATGGATTGCCTTACTTATAGTGAGAATGGTATTTTACATTTGTATTAACTATAACGTTCTCAACTAAAAACTTCAAATAACGATTTTCTTAGAAATTGAAAATGAAAATTTTAAATTCAATTCATGAAATATACAAGGAAAATATACTTTTAAAATATTTCAATTTGCTGTTTATCAGTTAAGCATAACCTTGATGAACAGTTTTGTCAGGCTATATGTGTAACTGCTCATCAAATTGCATTTTCCATACCGGCCTTAGTTCAAGACAGAGGACTTGTAAATTACCACCTATAGTAATTAAGATAGAGGGCCGATACATGGGAAAATTGAGAACTGACTTGAAATGATCTTTTATCGTATATTTTAACTACCTCCAACAGTAGGAGTATTTCTTATATTTATAAATTGATAAACATGTTAGCAATATTATCTTATCAATATAAGTTAACATGGCAATACAATTGTCTAATTTAACAAGAATGCCCATTCTGACATGTCTCGCCAGCTTTACAGATCATGATTCAATTGTTGAAAGTCAAGACCAAGGATGTACTACATATATCACATAAACTTAACATTACCAAGATCAATGAAAATAAGATCAAAGTCAAATTAACCTTTTCAAACAGACATATGTACACCTTACAAACATTTAATTCACTTATATAATTGATCTATTGTTTATAGTATCTTAGAAACAGACATAACCACAAAAAATTAAGGTTAACCAATGATCCATGAAAATAAGGTCAGGATCACATAAACCCCCATTAGACGGACATATACATCTTGCAATCATCCCTTATACCAAATACAGTTGTCCTGTTACTCATAATAACTGAACAAGTAAAGAACTGACATTGTTAAGTGATGCTCCATAAACAGCACATTTATTGAGAGAAAACATTTGTATTTCAAGGGTTTAAAGTACTAGTATGTTTGGAGGGACAAATAAAACATGTACTATTATTGCTAATTGTTCACTGTATACATGTTTTACAGTTAAATAAATGGGGTACTAACAATGACTAAACAAGGACTATATGGTCTAGGTACTTTAAAATCAGGTATCTAGAAAACAAAACTTACACCTGAGTTCCAATATACAACCAATTCTTTTGGGGCATATATCTAAAAACAAATTTGGCAAATTTGATTCGTCTTAATTTTTAAGCCCTCAGATGTTTGTTTTACACACTACAAGTTTATATTTTATGTTATTTTAAGTGCTTTTTGGTGTGTGAATTAAAGTTACAGAATAAAATTTTGAAGGAAATAGATTATGGTGTGTGAATTAAAGTTACAGAGTAAAATTTTGAAGGAAATAGATTATGGTGTGTGAATTAAAGTTACAGAGTAAATTTTTGAAGGAAATAGATACTAACTTTTAACATGTTTAATTTCATTGGGTTTTTATCACCATTATCTCTAATTAATCTTAGTGGGGTTTTGTGTTATCTCTTCGTCAGTCTAACCCTTTACTTGGAAACTGAGTGTGTCTGCTTATATATACTGAAATTATCTCATCAGAAGCATTTTGGAAGTGAGAGTTGAAAAAATCCTGTAGTTTGTGTACTAAGAGAAAATGAGTTAATGTCAGTTTGATAATAAGGTACGTAAAATAATCATGTAATGAGTAAAGACAACACATTAATTTAGTGCTGGACTGATACTTTTATGGTATATATGTATATGTCTCAATATAAAATAAGGCAGAATTTCCTTAAATTGAAAATGTCATGCCATTAGGAAAATGGCGTTCAATTCAACAATAATTAATTAAGAAAACAGTATGAACCTACCAATGGGCAGTATAACTATAAGTCTACAGACATAAAAGACAGAAAGACGGACAATAGTATAACTAAAAGAAAAGAAAAATAACCATCCACAAAAACTAGAGAACAAGGAAAACAAGTAAATTACCACAAATCAGGGAGAGTTTGCATTGTATGTAGATTTAATCATAAAATGGCATCCAAATTAGCGGTAATGGTTTTGCTCTTGTTGGAGGCCGTACAGCGACCTATAATTGCTTACATCGATACGTCATTTTGTCTCTAATGGATAATCGTCTCATTGGCAATCATACCACATCTCCTTATTTTTAGTATTTTATGATATATATATGTTTTTAAAAAGGGAAACTATCTGGTGTTCCAGAAAGGTCTATAATGTTTTAAGAAAAGGAAAATATCTAATGCTCCATGGGAAAGTTCTATGTATGTTTTAAAATCAGGGAAACTATACAGTGCTCCAGAATGGTCCATACATGTTTAAAGTAATGAGAAATTATACAGTGTTCCAGAATGGTCCATACATGTTTAAAGTAATGAGAAATTATCCAGTGTTCCAGAAAGGTCAATACATTTTTTGAAAAAGGGGAAACTATCAAGTACCCAGGAAAGGTCAACACATGCTTTCAAAAAGAGGAAACTAACAGTGCTCAAGAAATGCCTATACATGTTTTCATAAAGGGGAAACTATTCGGTTCTTCATAAAGGTTTATACATTTTTTAGAAAGGGGAAACGGGGGAACGATCCCATGCTCCGGAAAGGTTGTTATTTTTTGTGGTCAATAATCCAACTTCCTTAATTTGCCTCTCTTTTAAAAAAAATTTGGAAGTTTTTATTTTTGGGAAAACCCAAGAAAAGAGGAAATTTTACCATTTTTGAAATATGAAGGATTTTTTAATTATCACTGTCATGTGAAATATAAAAGTACATTAAATGGCAGGAATTTTGCATTTCTTATATTAGTACTTTTGATTGGTTGATTGGTTGTTGCTTGCTTAAAGCCCATTGGCAATTATTTCATACATATTCGGAACGATTGGTGCTTTAGACAGGCGAAGGGGAGGATGTAAAGGAGGTGTATACTTTTACCTTATTTCTATAGCCAATATATATAAATATCAATTGAACATTATTTTTAAAAAATATCTCTGTTTTTCTACATTCAGATATTCTTACAAAAGTATAAAAAGGGTAATTAACATTATTACGTCGACATAACAAAATAATTACATACAGTATATACTGTCTATAGTATGTTATTATGTAAATATTAAATTCTTGACATTAACAAAGTAAACAATATGAAATGAAATTGACTCTGGTGGATAGTTTTCTCATGAACAATCATAGTACATCTCCAGTTAATATTTCATATCAATAAGGGAGAATTAAATATATTTTAGATGTTTTACTGAAATAATGGTATCTTTCTGTATCAGTAACGAGAAACATTTCCTTGTTCATACTTCCGTGAGAGGTAATTTCTTCCCTATTTAACATGTTTAATGTTAATGTTTTAAGTTTGGAAATCCCTGTAAGCAGAGCCTCCTTCACCTCAACCAAAAAATATTTCTTATAAAAAATTTCCTCATTTCATTTCTAATCATTCTAAATATACTATTCTATGAAAACAAACACATAATAAAAAAAATTCATCAAATTTGCAACAAGAAAAAGTTGTTTGGAGTGATTCTACAACCAAATTAACTTCATTAAAGTGCCTTTCTATTCTATAAATGTTGAGTGTTTCCTTACTATAGATAGAGTTTGATTGACACAATTTGAGCAAGATTTACTTCCCTTTTGTATTCATGTTGGAAGTTGCACAAATTCCATCATAAATCAGCCAAATTCAACTTATTATGCTAACCACTAGACTTTAGAAAAGGTTGTTATGTGAACAATTTTAATTTCTTTAGCCTTGCTTGATTCATCACTACAATTTAACTATAATCTTTTATACGACTTAATTGTCCCGCATGTTTCAATTTGGTAAGTCAAATAGGAATATCAACCATTTATCCCTCAAAAGTGGCGACCAAGGGAAATAACTCAAATTCAAATAAGAATAGAGTGCTTCTTTTTGTAAATTCATTGGGGTGTAAAAGCGATGACCGCAGTACATTTTGTATGAAGCACGGAAGCGCTTCATTCTAAAAATGTGCGCACGGTCAACGCTTTTACAACCCTATGAAATTACTAAAAGAAGCATTCAATACTTATAATTACATTTTTTAGCTAGGATCATGAAAACACGATTTCTATCAAGTTTTTCTTTTATTTACCTGTGCACTTTATTGTGGGAGCTCGTGTCATCATGAATGTTACATTTCATTTTGAAATGAAGGTTAATTTCAGAATGACGCGAGATTGTTGTTAGCCAATCAAAATAACGTATCATAATGAAACATACATGCAATGTAATTATATTACGATATAACGCAACCTATCGATAGGTACAACCTTACACGAAAAACTTCTCCAGATCCAGTAGAAATGCTAATTAACTGTCAACCCTTTGATATAAGGATAATTCAATTTAAAAAAAAACTGTACCAGCCGCAAAAGATATGATCTATGGGGTTTAAGCACGTGGATTGGTATGTGTGCGTGTTTTGGGGTTGATAAAAAAAAATATGCCAGTTACATCAGATAAAAAAAAGGCTCTACTAGATAAGTTTATAATTGAAAATTGTCAGCTCAAGTTTGGCTTCACATCTACCATTTCTTTTATATAGACAACTGTCTGAATATATATATATAAGTAAAATAGACACTCTATGTTTATTACATATGATATTCACCAGAAAAAATAACACACTTTCCTTTACAGGGATAAAATATTATCTAGATAATAATACAGTACTATCAACCAGAGACTATACAAGGATAAACGACTGTCTAGACAACTACACAGTACCGTCCAGAAACCATTACAAAGATAATTGACTACCTAGACAACAATACAGTACCACCAAGAAACCATTTCAAGGATTGAAAGAATATCTAGACAATAAAGCAGTACCATTCATAAACCATTTAAAGTAGAGAGATAATATAGAAACAATAATAGAAACCCATAAAGAAACCAATACAAGAATAAAAGATTATCTAGGTAATAATATAGTACCATCCAGAAACCATTACAAGAATAAAAGACTTTCTAGGTAATAATATAGTACCATCCAGAAACCATTACAAGAATAAAAGACTTTCTAGGTAATAATACAGTGCCATCCAGAAACAATTACACGGATAAAAGACTATCTAGGTAATAATACAGTACCATCCAGAAACCATAACAGGGATAAAAGACTATCTAGGTAATAATACAATACCATCCAGAAACCATAACAGGGATAAAAGACTATCTAGGTAATAATACAGTACCACCCAGAAACCATTACACGGATAAAGAGAGAATATTTGGACAGTAAGAAGCACCATCTAGAATCCCTACAAAATCAAGGGCAATGGCTCACAGTAAAACAGAATCATTGCATTTTTATAAATATTTAAGTCAGAAGATTGGATCAGAAGAAGTAGTAAGAGCTAGACGACTGAAATTTTTAAGTGGAGACTTTTGCCTTTCCAACAAATTCCATTCTCATATAAGCAGTGGAAGTAGGGGAGAAGGACTAAATCTTAAAGGTAGCGATTATGATTTTATGACCATTTTAAAGGTATATTCAGTATACGAATCAGAAAAAGATGTTGTACAGGATTTGAAATTAGTATTTGTAATGGATACTGATGACACACCACCAGGTTTTACACATCTACGATTATATACCAATTATAAGCCTGGTATCGTTAATGAGTTTTTTCTTAATTTCTTTAAACCAATTCTACAACAACACAGAGGGGAGAACTTACTTTCAAGTGAGCTTTACAAATATTTTCTTATAAAAAATATCAATGATAGATATCCAAATTGTCCATTTGAGATGAATATTCATGGTCCTTGCTTATCAGACATATTTAATTGTTTTGATTTTGCTGGTTGCCTTAAAGCTGACCAGTGGGTAACCCAAGCACAACCATGGATCACTAGACCACGTTCCCTATGGCCTACACCTGAACTAATTTCCAAAATTACTTTATGCGGTGTTTTATTTGTTCCAATCGGTAACAAGGGATCTATTAATGAGAATCTTCAGTGGCGAATATCATTTTCCGTAGCAGAAAAAATACTTATATATTCATTCAGTCATACCCAGTTACTCTGCTATGCTTTGTTGAAAATACTATTGAAAGAAATAGTAAATAAAAATGAAGATTTAGAAGGATTGTTATGTTCATACTTTTTGAAGACTCTTATGTTTTGGATTTCAGAAGAAAGTGAAACATCAGTCTGGAGACCAGACAATATTATTCCCTGTTTTATGGCCTGTTTAAAAAGGTTATTATACTGTATAGAGTATTCAACTTTGTTACATTATTTCATTCCTGATAACAATTTGTTTTATTTAAGGTTTAACAGTAAACGTAGGAACACATTAATCAACACACTTAAGAAATCATACCAAAAAGGAATTCAGATTTTCTCATCATCTCAGACTTTGCATGATTACAGAATATTTCCATTTGACATAACAAGACCAGTTTGTGAATTAACTTCATTGATGAAAACATTAAAAGATCATGGTATTAATCTTTTTCAGTCACCTATAATAAACATCTCAGGCGTATTCAACACTTTGCTGCACCATTGCAAAACAGAACTATCTAGATCTATTTTTAAACTGTCAACTGCAACTGAATATCAAAGAATACCTTTTGTGCTACCACATATAAACAACCCAAACAATAAGCAACAATATAAAAAATACAAACATGAACTCAGTCAGTTGTTGGTTGGTGTTCATTCAGATGCAGTATCAGGATGGCTGAAATTGGCTTCTTTCTTTTATGTTCACAACAACTTTTTTACATCAATAGATATAATAGATTACACTTTGTCGAAATGTTATGATGTTTCACCTTTTTCGAAGATAACACTGAAACAGTCGGAGAAACTAAAGCTTTTATTACTTTTATTTCCATCTCCATATATTTCACTGAAAAAATTTGGATTAAATTTATCAGTCACCCCAATGGAACTAAAGTATCATCATGTCAATGAAATATTTTTATTAATTAGTTCCCTACCATATGCACTTTTCTCCGTTTTTTATGTTGTTATCATCTCCATGACTTAAATTCATGTTGGAAATGTATAAATCAGTTGTCAGAAACAGTCAGAGAACACAGTCAATCAGAAGGAGATGTTTATCATGGTACTATTCCATCTGATATTATTTTACTTGGAATAGCTTTTCAAATGTTAGGTGATAGAGATAGAGCAAGAACAACTTTTCGTCTTGCTGCACAGAGAGATGTGAATAACTGCACGAGTGCTGCGTCAAGACTGCGTCAACTTTGATGAAGTCTAGATCTGGCGAATGTAGATAATATTAGTTAACTAGTTGCCACATAGAAGTATAGTATAATTCTTTTTTGATTTTTTTATGAAATAAGATCACATTGATATACTGCCAAACAAGCTATACATCTTAGTCTTAGATGCATGATTTTTTTATTAATGTTGTTATTGGCTTTGAACTAGCTGTCAGTAACTGTGAGTACTCTCAGATCTGTACTTAGTGTCTTTTTGTTGTGGGGATGTATAAGTACCCTGCAGGTCCACTCTGTGTTTTTGTTTGATATTTTCTGCTTTGTATCCATCTGATGAGTTAAGCCCTTTTCAACTGATTTTTATAGTTTGTTCTTATGTTGTACTGTTAGGTTAGGGGAGTGTTGGCGCCTTCAAACTAGTTTAACCCCGCCACATTCTATATGCATGATATGTGCCTGTCCCAAGTCTGGAGGAGCCTGTAATTCAGTGGTTGTCGTTTGTTGCTGTATATCATATTTGTTTTTCGTTCGTTATTTTGTACATAAATCAAGCCGTTAGTTTTCTCGTTTGAATTGTTTTACGTTTGTCATTTCGGGGCCTTTTATAGCTGACTATGCGGTATTGGTTTTGTTCATTGTTGAAGGCCGTACGGTGACCTATAGTTGTTAATGTCTGTGTCATTTGGTCTCTTGTGGAGAGTTGTCTCATTGGCAATCACACCACGTCTTCTTATTTGTATATGTATACATGCTTTATAGTAAAATTCCCTGTACTAATAACTTAAAATTATGTTAGAATAAAATTTATCACAAGAAAATTTAAATATTTCCTGCAATCACACAAAACAAGTAGTAAACAGCTTTAGGTTGCACTTCTGTAAATATAGAAAATGCAATTTTCCATAGGAACTCCTTTTACGACTAAAACTGTGCCACTTTTACCGTGAAGTTTCGTACAAAATTATATCCTAGAATTGAAAGTTCATATGTGCTACAATTTTTTTCAAAGGTCAAAATATAGGGCTGTGCGGCATATTTTTAACATGTATATGCCCCTAACTTCTAAGAGTTTAAACGTATACTAAAATTCTGTACTACCCCTACCTGCACTTTAAGTCTTCCTCAGAATTCAATTTCGCCGCTATCCATGTGTACTTATACTGGTAACATTCCCAAGTTATGTCTCTATGAGATGAAACATAGAGATCATATCTGGGAACCAGTACGTAAACAAAACAAAATATCTATGAATATTATATATCTCCCCACAAGAGGCGTGGTTTGTGAAACAGCTATATTTACAAAGTGCAACCTATAGTAGGGTCTTCAAGAGTCTAAAGAGGGGCCTCGGTGGCCGAATGGTCTAAGTAGTTACTACTGTAATCACTAGCCAGTCAACACTGAGGTTGTGAGTTCGAATCCCGCTCGTGCGGGTGCACTCGACTCAATCTTAACTGACTAGGATTGTCAGTTTTCCTATCGAAGGTCGGTGGTTTTCTCCGGGCACTCCGGCTTCCTCCACCAATAAAAACTGGCCGCCACGAAATAGCCCAAAAGCGGTGCTTAAAAGTGGCGTTAAAACACCAAAAATCAAATCAAATCAAGAGTCTAAACCACTCACCTAGTAGTCAACCTGACTATAATCTTAACCTTGTTCAAGTCAAATTAATCTTCAACTGATAGAGGTTTTTGATGACAAGCTTGTATTACAGTTATTTTCTATGTGGCATGTAATAGTATATGAACCTAAGCAATGAATTATTTTAGTCAAATTAATCTTCAACTGATAGAGGTTTTTGAGGACAAGTTTGTATTACAGTTATTTTCTATGTGGCATGTAATAGTATATGAACCTAAGCAATGAATTATTTTAGTCAAATTAATCTTCAACTGATAGAGGTTTTGAGGACAAGCTTGTATTACAGTTATTTTCTATGTTATATTAGTATATGAACCTAAGCAATGAATTATTTGTCAAATTAATCTTCAACGGATAAGAGGTTTTGTGGACAAGCTTGTATTACAGTTATTTTCTATGTGGTATTAGTATATGAAACTAAGCAATGAACTAATTTAGTCAAATTAATCTTCAACTGATAGAGGTTTTTAGGACAAGCTTGTATAACCGTTATTTTCTATGTGGTAATAGTATATGAACCTAAGCAATGAATTATTTTAGTCAAATTAATCTTCAACTGATAGAGGTTTTTGAGGACAAGCTTGTATTACAGTTATTTTCTATGTGGCATGTAATAGTATATGAACCTAAGCAATGAATTATTTTAGTCAAATTAATCTTCAACTGATAGAGGTTTTTGAGGACAAGCTTGTATTACAGTTATTTTCTATGTTATATTAGTATATGAACCTAAGCAATGAATTATTTGTCAAATTAATCTTCAACGGATAAGAGGTTTTTGTGGACAAGCTTGTATTACAGTTATTTTTCTATGTGGTATTAGTATATGAAACTAAGCAATGAACTAATTTAGTCAAATTAATCTTCAACTGATAGAGGTTTTTTAGGACAAGCTTGTATTACAGTTATTTTCTATGTGGTATTAGTATATGAACCTAAGCAATGAATTATTTTAGTCAAATTAATCTTCAACTGATAAGAGGTTCAGTGATTACATTTTTTTGCTAGGATCATAAAAACACGATTTCTATCAAGTTTTTCTTTTATTTACCTGTGTACTTTATTGTGGAAGCTCGTGTCATCATGAATCGTTACATTTCATTTTGAAATGAAGGTTAATTTCAGAATGACGCGAGATTGCTGTCAAAATAACGTATTATAATGAAACATACATTTAATGTTATTATATAATTATAAATAAATATGTATGTACATTGAAGTATACTTTTAGAACCAATAAATCATTTCACTTCACAGCATTTTTACTTTGCCTATAGTTACTAAGATATTTTGCTACTGAATGAAAAAGTTCTTGTAAGTGTGTTTAAGTGAAGTTCAGGATAGCATACCATATGCATAGCAAATCAAATTAATTAAGGTAATAAACACAAAAGTCGTGTTCATGACAACTTTTAATATGATCCGAGGGCCACCTTTTTCATTCGGAGTTGTGTCCTTTAGAACATCCGATTGACACATTTTTATCCTGGGCGACGTGCCATCCTGTATATTGGTTCTTTTTCTACTAATCACCACGCAGTTAAGATATAGGGCGGGCAGAATCCTCGCGGCCAGTACTGTTCACCAGCAGAGATTCCGATCCAGTGGCGATAGCATAAGGCGACAGTAGATCATCGATGTTCAAATCTTGTGTTTTCTTCACATTTACCAGTAGTTTTGCTCATACTATGAATACAATGGCCATTTTCGGTTAATGATATATCAATTCTAACCTGTTTATGACATCACAACTTTTGAAAAAGGGACAAAAAAATAATTAACCTATTGTTTATAGTATCCTAAAACAGACCTACCCAAGCAAACATAATGTTGACAAACAAACCATGAAAATGATGCCAAGATCAAAGTAAGCCTACGAGACGGACATGTTCACCTTTCAAACATCCTATGCACCAAACATAGCCGACTACAAGGTATTGGTTTTCTCATTGTGTAAGGCCTCGCATCTTCTTATTTTATATATTTAACCTATTGCAAAAGTATCCGAGAAATAGACTTAACCATGAAAACTTAACGTTGACCAATGAACCATGGAAGTGACAGGGACAGTACTGTCCAATCAGCAGAGATTTCGACCAGGTGGTAATAAATTAAGGCGACAGTTATTTACCGATGTTCAAATTGCGTGCCTTTCTTCACATCTATATATTAGGAGCTACCATTTGACTTTTATGAGGGGGCTAGGATGAAAAATTTTGTCCTGCCTTTTTTTTTTAGTTATTGTAATCTCTGTCCTGCCTTTTTATTTTTCACTCTGTTCGGTCCTGCCTTTTTTTCATTAGTTTATCCTGACTTTTTACATAAATAGTCATCCTGCCTTTTTTTTTTTTTTTTTGCCAACATATCTAGAAATCAACGCCACTTTTCTTATTTGAATATTATACTAAAGAAATCGGATACCATATGGTCATAATTTTTCTAGGTATAAATAAATTAATAAATATCATTAAACTGAAATGTACGGTCACGGAAATTATATTGAAATGATAGGAATTTTGAAAAAATGTCTGCTTTAACTTTAATTTAAGTGATAGACAGGTTGCGGGACAGAAAATAAATATACACAATATACACCATTTAAACGAAACACAATGACTGTCGTTGCAAAATCAAGGTTCCTGAGGTATTTTAAAAATCGAAGCGAGAGGCTTTTAACATTGCAGTATAAAATACAGGCTAAAATGGCTGAAACGTCAAATTTGCTTCGTGTTGAAAATTGGCTAACAAGGTCATTACAAAACAGGTTGCGGGATGAAACTTGAAACTTGAATGTCCTAAGAATAAGCAAGTCCAAACCTTGTATGTGTGGTCGTTGAACTCTAGGCTCCCACGTAAAGTTAAAATGCCCTATTTCAAGAAGAATAAACTCACGAAACGTGTCACATGAAAAATTCACTAAATTCGCGTTCATTGTTTTGATTTTGACCGCCTGACAACTTTACGGAAATAGCAAAGTAAAATAAACAAGGACTCTGTGACGGGCAACTTATAATATCCGTGTTTTAAAGATGTTAATGATATCAAGCCAGTCCAGTTCAAACTATTATCACGTGGTACAATTCTCATTTACATATTATGAATATTAATTAGCAAAAATACTACTAATTTCTGGCTATGAGTTGCTCATCCTGCCTTTTTTTTTTACTCAAAACTCCTGTCCTGCCTTTTTTTTCAAATTTCATCCTAGCCCCCACCCAATAAAAATCAAATGGTAGCTCCCTTAGTTATAATTAGCTTTGAACTAACGAGTACTCTTCAATCGGTGCTTTGTGTCTACAGTGTATTTATTTTATATTAGTTGGTTTTTTGTGTGTTTCGTACCAATCTATTGAGTTAAGGCATTTGTAACTGATTTTTACAGTTTTTTTCGGACGTTGTGCTGTTACACAACTGCCCAAAGGTTGGTGTAGCATGGTGTAGGTTGAGCACCCAAAAACATGTTTAACCCTGCTACATACTTTATGTGCCTGTCCCAAGTCAGGAGTCTGTAATTCAGTGTTTTTCGTTGGTTCATCATGTCTGTCATGTTTATCGTAAATTGCATTGTTATGAATATATAATTTTCTCATTTGAATTATTTCACATTTTTCATGTCGAGGCCTTTTCTAGCATGGCTATACGGTATAGGTTTTTCTCATTGTTGAAGACCATACGGAGGCCTATAATTGTTTATATCTTCATCATTTGAACTCTGGTGGAAAGTTGTCTCATTGGCAATCATACCACATCTCCTTATTTTTATATTGACCAATGAACAATGAACAATGAAAAAACGGTCCTGTTTAACTTATACCTGCCAGACAGACATGTATAGTTTACAATCATTATGCACCATATATCGCAGACCCATAAATTGATATTTGAGTGGTAGCAAATAAATTTACAATCAGATTTTTGAAAGAACCATTATATTAGATAAGAAAACTTGTGTTAAATAAGATTGCGTGGAGGAAGTGTAGTTTGAAGAGTCGAAAAGACAGAACTGTCAACCAAAAAATGAAAATACCGAACTCCAAGGAAAATTCAAAACGGAAAGTCCCTTATCAAATGGCAAAATCAAAAGCTCAAGCACATCAAACGAATGGAAAACAACTGTCATATTCTTGACTTGGTAAAGGCATTTTCTTATGTAGAAAATGGTGAATTTAACCTGGTTTTATAGCTAGCTAAACCTCTCTCTCACTTGTATGAAAGACATATATAGAATTCCATTATATTGACAACAATGTGTGAGCAAAACAAACAGAAATAATAGGTAAAAACAAAATCAAAAGCATATAAGTTTTCTAAATCATCCAAAGAAGTTTTTACACTCCATAAATAATTTTAAAATACCATTGTCTGCATATGATTTATTACAGAAGTTTTAATAGTGGTGGTGTCGTGGTAGCGTGTTGTGGTTGTCGTTTGTTGCTGTATATCATATTTGTTTTCGTTCATCATTTTGTACATAAATCAAGCCGTTAGTTTTCTCGTTTGAATTGTTTTACGTTTGTCATTTCAGGGCCTTTTATAGCTGACTATGAGGTATTGGTTTTGTTCATTGTTGAAGGC
This sequence comes from Mytilus coruscus, assembly GCA_017311375.1. Taxonomy (NCBI): domain Eukaryota; kingdom Metazoa; phylum Mollusca; class Bivalvia; order Mytilida; family Mytilidae; genus Mytilus; species Mytilus coruscus. The sequence goes on along the minus strand of CM029603.1, from coordinate 80,871,313 downwards.
CGTACGGTGACCTATAGTTATTAATGTCTGTGTCATTTGGTCTCTTGTGGAGAGTTGTCTCATTGGCAATCACACCACGTCTTCTTATTTGTATATGTATACATGCTTTATAGTAAAATTCCTGTACTAATAACTTAAAATTATGTTAGAATAAAATTTATCACAAGAAAATTTAAATATTTCCTGCAATCACACAAAACAAGTAATAAACAGCTTTAGGTTGCACTTTTAAATATAGAAAATGCAATTTTCCATAGGAACTCCTTTTACGACTAAAACTGTGCCACTTTTACCGTGAAGTTTCGTACAATATTATATCCTAGAATTGAAAGTTCATATGTGCTACATTTTTTCAAAGGTCAAAATATAGGGCTGTGCGGCATATTTTTAACATGTATATGCCCTAACTTCTAAGAGTTTAAACGTATACTAAAATTCTGTACTACCCTACCTGCACTTTAAGTCTTCCTCAGAATTCAATTTCGCCGCTATCCATGTGTACTTATACTGGTAACATTCCCAAGTTATGTCTCTATGAGATGAAACATAGAGATCATATCTGGGAACCAGTACGTAAACAAAACAAAATATCTATGAATATTATATATCTCCCCACAAGAGGCGTGGTTTGTGAAACAGCTATATTTACAAAGTGCAACCTATAGTAGGGTCTTCAAGAGTCTAAAGAGGGGCCTCGGTGGCCGAGTGGTCTTAGTAGTTACTACTGTAATCACTAGCCAGTCAACACTGAGGTTGTGAGTTCGAACCCCGCTCGTGCGGGTGCACTCGACTCCAATCTTAATTGACTAGGATTGTCAGTTTTCCTAACGAAGGTCGGTGGTTTTCTCCGGGCACTCCGGCTTCCTCCACCAATAAAAACTGGCCGCCACGAAATAGCCCAAAAGCGGTGCTTAAAAGTGGCGTTAAAACACCAAAAATCAAATCAAATCAAGAGTCTAAACCACTCACCTAGTAGTCAACCTGACTATAATCTTAACCTTGTTCAAGTCAAATTAATCTTCAACTGATAGAGGTTTTGATGAAAAGCTTGTATTACCGTTATTTTCTATGTGGCATGTAATAGTATATGAACCTAAGCAATGAATTATTTTAGTCAAATTAATCTTCAACTGATAGAGGTTTTTGAGGACAAGTTTGTATTACAGTTATTTTCTATGTGGCATGTAATAGTATATGAACCTAAGCAATGAATTATTTTAGTCAAATTAATCTTCAACTGATAGAGGTTTTTGAGGACAAGCTTGTATTACAGTTATTTTTCTATGTGGTATTAGTATATGAAACTAAGCAATGAACTAATTTAGTCAAATTAATCTTCAACTGATAGAGGTTTTTTAGGACAAGCTTGTATTACAGTTATTTTCTATGTGGTATTAGTATATGAACCTAAGCAATGAATTATTTTAGTCAAATTAATCTTCAACTGATAAGAGGTTCAGTGATTACATTTTTTTGCTAGGATCATAAAAACACGATTTCTATCAAGTTTTTCTTTATTTACCTGTGCACTTTATTGTGGAAGCTCGTGTCATCATGAATCGTTACATTTCATTTTGAAATGAAGGTTAATTTCAGAATGACGCGAGATTGCTGTCAAAATAACGTATTATAATGAAACATACATTTAATGTTATTATATAATTATAAATAAATATGTATGTACATTGAAGTATACTTTAGAACCAATAAATCATTTCACTTCACAGCATTTTTACTTTGCCTATAGTTACTAAGATATTTTGCTACTGAATGAAAAAGTTCTTGTAAATGTGTTTAAGTGAAGTTCTGGATAGCATACCATATGCATAGCAAATCAAATTAATTAAGGTAATAAACACAAAAGTCGTTTTCATGACAACTTTTAATATGATCCGAGGGCCACCTTTTTCATTCGGAGTTGTGTCCTTTAGAACATCCGATTGACACATTTTTATCCTGGGCGACGTGCCATCCTGTATATTGGTTCTTTTTCTACTAATCACCACGCAGTTAAGATATAGGGCGGGTAGAATCCTCGCGGCCAGTACTGTTCACCAGCAGAGATTCCGATCCAGTGGCGATAGCATAAGGCGACAGTAGATCATCGATATTCAAATCTTGTGTCTTCTTCACATTTACCAGTAGTTTTGCTCATACTATGAATACAATGGCCATTTTCGGTTAATTATATATCAATTCTTACCTGTTTATGACATCACAACTTTTGAAAAAGGGACAAAAAAATAATTAACCTATTGTTTATAGTATCCTAAAAACAGACCTACCCAAGCAAACATAATGTTGACAAACAAACAATGAAAATGATGCCAAGATCAAAGTAAGCCTACGAGACGGACATGTTCACCTTTCAAACATCCTATGCACCAAACATAGCCGACTACAAGGTATTGGTTTTTCTCATTGTGTAAGGCCTCGCATCTTCTTATTTTTATATATTTAACCTATTGCAAAAGTATCCGAGAAATAGACTTAACCATGAAAACTTAACGTTGACCAATGAACCATGGAAGTGACAGGGACAGTACTGTCCAATCAGCAGAGATTTCGACCAGGTGGTAATAAATTAAGGCGACAGTTATTTACCGATGTTCAAATTGCGTGCCTTTCTTCACATCTATATATTAGGGAGCTACCATTTGATTTTTATGAGGGGGCTAGGATGAAAAATTTTGTCGTGCCTTTTTTTTTTAAGTTATTACGTAATCTCTGTCCTGCCTTTTATTTTTCACTCTGTTCGGTCCTGCCTTTTTTTATTAGTTTATCCTGACTTTTTACATAAATAGTCATCCTGCCTTTTTTTTTTTTTTTTGCCAACATATCTAGAAATCAACGCCACTTTTCTTATTTGAATATTATACTAAAGAAATCGGATACCATATGGTCATAATTTTTCTAGGTATAAATAAATTAATAAATATCATTAAACTGAAATGTACGGTCACGGAAATTATATTGAAATGATAGGAATTTTGAAAAAATGTCTGCTTTAACTTTAATTTAAGTGATAGACAGGTTGCGGGGACAGAAAATAAATATACACAATATACACCATTTAAACGAAACATAATGACTGTCGTTGCAAAAATCAAGGTTCCTGAGCTATTTTAAAAATCGAAGCGAGAGGCTTTTAACATTGCAGTATAAAATACAGGCTAAAATGGCTGAAACGTCAAATTTGCTTCGTGTTGAAAATTGGCTAACAAGGTCATTACAAAAACAGGTTGCGGGGATGAAACTTGAAAATTGAATGTCCAAAGAATAAGCAAGTCCAAACCTTGTATGTGTAGTCGTTGAACTCTAGGCTCCCACGTAAAGTTAAAATGCCTCTATTTCAAGAAGAATAAACTCACGAAACGTGTGACACGAAAAATTCACTAAATTCGCGTTCATTGTTTTGATTTTGACCGCCTGACAACTTTACGGAAATAGCAAAGTAAAAATAAACAAGGACTCTGTGACGGGCAACTTATAATATCCGTGTTTTAAAGATTTTAATGATATCAAGCCAGTCCAGTTCAAACTATTATCACGTGGTACAATTCTCATTTACATATTATGAATAATCATTAGCAAAAGTACTACTAATTTGTGGCTATGAGTTGCTCATCCTGCCTTTTTTTTAACTCTAAACTCCTGTCCTGCCTTTTTTTTCAAATTTCATCCTAGCTCCCACCCCATAAAAATCAAATGGTAGCTCCCTTAGTTACAATTAGCTTTGAACTTACGAGTACTCTTAAATCGGTGCTTTGTGTCTACAGTGTATTTATTTTATATTAGTTGGTTTTTGTGTGTTTCGTACCAATCTATTGAGTTAAGGCATTTGTAACTGATTTTACAGTTTTTTCGGACGTTGTGCTGTTACACAACTGCCCAAGGTTGGTGTAGCATGGTGTAGGTTGAGCACCCAAAAACATGTTTAACCCTGCTACATACTGTATGTGCCTGTCCCAAGTCAGGAGTCTGTAATTCACTGTTTTTCGTTGGTTCATCATGTATGTCATGTCTATCGTAAATTGTATTGTTATGAATTAGGCCGTTAATTTTCTCGTTTGAATTATTTCACATTTTTCATGTCGAGGCCTTTTCTAGCATGGCTATACGGTATAGGTTTTTCTCATTGTTGAAGACCATACGGAGGCCTATAATTGTTTATATCTTCATCATTTGAACTCTGGTGGAAAGTTGTCTCATTAGCAATCATACCACATCTCCTTATTTTTATATTGACCAATGAACAATGAACAATGAAAAAACGGTCCTGTTTAACTTATACCTGCCAGACAGACATGTATAGCTTACAATCATTATGCACCATATATCGCAGACCCATAAATTGATATTTGAGTGGTAGCAAATAAATTTACAATCAGATTTTTGAAAGAACCATTATATTAGATAAGAAAACTTGTGTTAAATAAGATTGCGTGGAGGAAGTGTAGTTTGAAGAGTCGAAAAGACAAAACTGTCAACCAAAAATGAAAATACCGAACTCCAAGGAAAATTCCAAACGGAAAGTCCCTTATCAAATGGCAAAATCAAAAGCTCAAACACATCAAACGAATGGAAAATAACTGTCATATTCTTGACTTGGTAAAGGCATTTCCTTATGTAGAAAATGGTGAATTTAACCTGGTTTTATAGCTAGCTAAACCTCTCTCTCACTTGTATGAAAGACATATATAGAATTCCATTATATTGACAACAATGTGTGAGCAAAACAAACAGAAATAATAGGTAAAAAACAAAATCAAAAGCATATAAGTTTTTCTAAATCATCCAAAGAAGTTTTTTTACACTCCATAAATAATTTTAAAATACCATTGTCTGCATATGATTTATTACAGAAGTTTTAATAGTGGTGGTGTCGTGGTAGCGTGTTCGCCTCGAGTGCGGGAGGTCGTGGGTTCGAACCCCGGCCGGGTCGAATCAAAGACTGTAAAATTGGTATTTACTGCTTCTTCGCTAAGCACGCGACATTAAGGAGTAGGAGCAAAGACTGGTCCGCTTGGAGTCAAAATAATGTGTCCGGGTAAGGTAACATGTCTCCCTGCGGACTGTTACCTTGTGAACTAGCACGTTAAAAATCCGGCACAGCGTGTCGGTCTAGTACAAAGCAGGGATAATACTCACATTACATTAACATGTTTTCGTCCTGAATATGCATATTAATTTGCCGCTGGACGTTACGCAGTCATCCATCATCATCTTTGGTAGTAGAAAGGGAGCAATATTAAAGCACTAAAAGATTAGTTGTAAAACCGTGACTTTCAAGAGTCCAAGATGAAACAATATTTTACAGATTTTCGCGTAGGTTCTGGTAGCCAATACATACTAGGGACCTCCAAATGTTCAAATGAGTCGTTAAACTGACTTGTGTTAATAATATAAATGTTTACTATTTGACTCTGTCGAACGCACGGAGTTGGCACGAATTCCATTTTGCTGTAGATTGTCATAAAAAGCAAAGCGTAGACAGGCCAACTTGAGAATAATATTGTGAATTTAGGCTGAATTGAGTATAATAGGCTTGAAAATAAAGAAAAATAAGAATTTAGATTTAAAAATTCCAAAAATTATTTCGCGCAGAAAAGTCATGTCAAATGTTTCATTTTTGTGTTCAAAAGATCAGAGTTTTATGCCTTTATTTTGATTTTTTTCTCCGATCAAGGTAAAACTCGGCAGGAATATTGGTTTTGTTATAGTTATTAGCATGTTAAAGAAAAAAAAAACGGTTTGAAAAATCAAAATGATGTCCAAGTATATGCCAGGTAAGCATGATATCGGGTTCATTCATTTTATCGTGAAATTGGAAAACTGAGAAGAGCAAAACGTTTACTTTTAAAAGTACATTTATTTAATTCCTGGTTCATGGTATTTTCTTGCCGAAAACATGAGTATTGTCACTACCGCAATGACTTCAAAAAGTGTAGCCATCTTGTCACACCGGAAAAAACAGTGAAAAATTATTTCTATTTAGGTTTCTATCGTATGTATTTCAAATAAGCATGGTTTTATCATAGAAAATAGATATTGGTACTAAAAGTACATCAGTTTTTTTTTCTATTTTAGATAAAATAGTTGATAACGTTTTTCGTTAGGAAACAAGATTTTCAGTTCGTATTAAAAAAGTATTGCCGTTTTTGGCACAACCTCCGCAAACGTAATTAATGTCATGCTGGTGTACTAATATTGTGATTCTTTGTTTCTAGAAAAATCGAATTAAAGTATGACAAATAAATTGTAGAATATAATAAGCCACGTATAAGAACAACGAGTTTTAAGTTACAAATTAAAGTTCAGCAAATGAGATTTACTAAAAAAAAAAAAACCATGGCTAAATTATAACAAACAAAAAGACATACATAATACCACAAAAAGACGGAAATTTAAAACGACTCTAAAGTATTTGCTAGCCCAGATATATTGCAACCAAGAAAATATCACGAAATGATATATTTAAGGAATGACTGTAATATTTTTTCTGTCTATGAAGAAATAACATCCAAAATGTGGTGCACACTGAATAACTCGCGTAGCGGGTTATTTAAAAGTGTGCACCACATTTTTAAGGTTATTTCGAATAGACAGAAAAAAATATTACAGTCATTCCATATAATTTAATTCTAAAAAGGAGTAAATCATGATAAAAACGTTGGTGACGTCACGGTCACATGACAAAATTATGTCTATGAGCTGATAGACAAAACACTTTCAGCCAATCAGAAGACGTGTTACATCCAAAATTAAATTATTTGGAAATGAATGGAAACTGAAACAACTGCAATGAAAGGAGTATTCCAAACTGAAGTCGTCAAAACATTTGTAATTCTATATTTATATATAATTTATATTTAAAAAAAAAACTTCTGCGTACATTTTGAAATTAATATATCCATTGATTTATGCGAACCGCTCAGTGGCAAAAAGAACAAAAACATATTATGAAACTGAAAAGCTGACAAATTAATTTCTGTAAATAAATATTCATTAAACAAACTAGAACACACCCGCGACATCGCGGGTCCTTGACTGAATTAAAGTACCTACGCCTTATTTGTAGCCTGGTTTTTTTTAGTATTCGTATTGTCATCTGATAAAGTCATGCTGATTTAAAGGTGCATAGTTTTCTCTGATTTCAAAATCTTTCTGCTTGGACCCGTCCTGGTTTTCTTACTACAGAATAAACTGTTTTTTTGGGAAGGTTAACTTGAATTTCTGTTAGTAAGACCCGTCACGGCCAGGCTTGGAAACTGGGTAAGCATATGCTCACATTAAATCTGTTTCGATACAGTGTGTTTTATTCCTCCTTTACACCATAACCCATGGCGGTGCTCCTATTTAAGGAGGGAGATACAGAACATACATACATACATACAACCGGAAACTATATGTGACATATACTTATGGTACCGGTATCGGATTCGACCCGGAACTTGTTAATTTGGCTTAATTATGTGGAAAACAAAATAGCCTGGAATGGTGTATTTTTAATCAACACCATTGTCCTAAATAAGTTATATGTAAAGCTGAATTCTTTGATTCGTCGTTTTTACGTCATGCCGGCTAACAAATTGGACCTCGTTATTTTAGTATTATAGATATTTATGCCACCACTTTTAAGTTACATTTACATATGTAAAAACTGTGCGTTTCCCCGACGAACCGAAATCAGGTAAACATATTCAGGCTAATCAAAGATAAGCTTGAACGCTTGAAACTAGAAATTGATAGTAAATACATCTAATTTCTGGTATATATGTCACGGTTAATATATCACAATGTAAAAATTATTGAAATTAAAAGAAAAGAAAAAGTAAAAGGATTTTAGAAAAAAGGAGAGGGCAAAAAAAATTGTCCCTTCCCTAAGTACATATGGTGGTGGGTGCGGTGTTTTAACCAACACCATTCATGTAGAACAACAAACACTATACTAACTCTGGAGTGGCATATATATATATATTGTAAATTGTATGGATAAGAGCAAGAAAAACATTATATTGGGACTGGTCATTTGTAACCTGAATGGGGAGGGGTTTGTTCTTCAATACTTCAGATGGGGGCACTGAAAAATTTTACAAGATTTGAGAAGTTCAAACATGCAAAAATTATAGATAATTTGATGAATACTCTAAATCAGTATCTGATTATTAAGTAGAAGTGTCTAACACTTGATTCAGATGTCATATCTATATCTCTGTGTCTTATTTTTTGGCTTCAAACTTCATTTCAATGTTGTATTCACTGTGAGTCATGACCATCTTCTGTTTGGTTGTAGGACACGAAGAATGACAAAAAAAATAATAGGAAATAATAGATTGACGTTTTGCAGTTTTGTAGAAGGTTTTCTTAATATAATACCCCTTTCCATATAATAAAAACATGCACTGATAATCTTAATAGTTATAAAACTCGTGGTTGAGCATATATTTCAATGGTTCAAGATATCTAGGAGTCAATTGTGGAATTTTTAATATGAATAAGATTCCGTTATGACCTGGAGATGTGGCTAATTGTTAAGATAAAAATCCAAAGTTTCAACATGTTCTTCCAGGAACATAGTCAAGGATAATTTACTAACTTCTTTTATAAAAGATAAGAACAATGTGCTGAAATTGAGCGAAGGTGTGAAACCGTGTGATAAATATCAATGGGATCATAACAGGCATATCTAAATGTTTGAACTTTTTATGTCTTTGGAAGGGGAGTCTTGAATTTACTTGACTTCTGCAAGGTGGGGAAGTTAAAAAAATTAGAGAAAGTCAGATGTTGCCTCGCCTCCCCCGATGAAAACAAAATGTGACCAGTACCTAAGTACGTGAAAAAAAAGTTATATTTACAACAACAAAAAATAAACACAAAAAAATATGTGTATATTCATGTAGAAATAGGAGGGTTCATTCCCCAAGTGCCTCTTGTGCGTAATGCATCATAAACATCATTAAGTTTGGACTGTTTAGAAAAAAAAACTTCATTTATTAGTTAATTACGCATCTTATGTTTTTCGTGTTTAAAGTTTCATTTTTTCAACTATTGCACAAATAGAAGAAATTAGCCTCTAGACGTTTCTATTTCTTGCCGGTAGTTACATCAGGTTGGAATAGAAAAATGCTGACGGCTGGGGAAATCCGGTACTCTAAAAATATACCCGCGGATGAATATATTAGAGACGAGTAAAACATTTTTTTAATTTATAACAGAAAATATAAATTATTCACTTAACAATATATCGATATAAGATATTTTCACCAATTTAAAAGTAAAAAATAGAAAAGGTAACATCATTTTATACTTAAAAAATTGATATTCGATCGAAATTATCTTGCGGAAAGGTTTTCCGGAAATGTTATACGGTTATTGTTTACATCGTTGTCAACTTGTTGTGCAATGCTGCAGAGTTGGCTTAATATATAAATTCGGACACAAAAAGTTGAAATAACAGGTAAGAAAGTCATTGAAAGCAAAGGACACCTAGCACACAACTAGGCCACTTTAACAGAAACAATGCCACGAGGAAGAGGCAGAGGACGTGGCCGTGGAAGGGGACGTGGTGGACGAAGTGGTCGAGGAAGAAGTGGCAGCAGGCGATCTTTTCAGCAGACAAAGGACGACAACGAAGTAAAAATAACAGAAGAGTTGGACATAAGTAAAGACGTTAAGAAGTATTTTATTGGAAACGCATCTGTTGAACAACATTATACAGCTCAAAATGAAAACAAACACAAATATGCAGCAGGGATGGTAGCCTTGATGAAAGATGGTGTGACAATTACTCAAAGTAAGTGTACTAGTTTTTATACGACCGCAAAAAATTTTTGCAGTCGTATATAAGTATGACGTTGGCGTCGTCGTGTCCAAGACACATTGGTTTTCGACAATAACTTTAGTTTAAGTGAATGGATCTTTATGAAATTTTACCATACATAATCTAATTTCTGGTATATATGTCACGGTTAATATATCACAACGTAAAAATTATTGAAATTAAAAGAAAAGAAAAAGTAAAAGGATTTTAGAAAAAGGAGAGGGCAAAAAATTGTCCCTTCATTTGTAACCTGAATGGGGAGGGGGCTTGAACATTTTGGGAATGGAAAGGGGTAAGGGGTATACAAATCTTCAATACTTCAGATGGGGCACTGAAAATTTTACAAGATTTGAGAAGTTCAAACATGCAAAAATTATAGATAATTTGATGAATACTCTAAATCAGTATCTGATTATTAAGTAGAAGTGTCTAACACTTGATTCAGATGTCATATCTATATCTCTGTGTCTTATTTTTGGCTTCAAACTTCATTTCAATGTTGTATTCACTGTGAGTCATGACCATCTTCTGTTTGGATACTTTTTTTTTTTTTTTTTTTTAATAAATTAATAAATATTAGTCTTAAAACATTTTTTGTACAATTTTGCTGGTCGAAACCTGATCAATTGGCATTTTTTAGGTCAAAGAATCCAGCGCTTGTCATAATGAATGATTTTTAATTAGGTAACGATCACGTGATCGTGCTTACGTCAGTGGTTACAAGCTGGGAAAATGTCTCTAACTGGACGATGTCGATACACGGTATTGACAGCACTTTTCCCGATTACTGACAAACTACAAAGACAATTGACCTCATCAATTTGAGCCATTGTGTGTGGAAAATAACCAAGAAAAGGATATTAATTCTTCATGCGAAAAGTCCAACAACGACGATTTTTCAGACAATACCGATCGGATTGTTACCATACATATGGGTTTGTCTGATGAATAGATTTAATAAACCGCTTTCCTCATTTCTTTTTATTTAAATAAAACTACTTTTAATCATGATTGAAAATATAAATTTTATAATTATTGATGATCAAATTGTTCTTTTTTCTCTCTGTTACGGTAATGTTATAATTATGTGTGCGCCAGAAGCAGAAAGAAAAAAGAAAAAAACGATTGTAAAATTCAAATAAGGCGTTCACAAAGGATACATTTTTTTATTTTGTTTTGTTTACGTAGAGACTCTAAATAGGTATAAACTATCACCAAAAGTTATGCTTATAATATTTTTTGTTGGAAACCATACATCACGCCAAGGATTTCTCTAGTGACAAATCCTTTATCACACTTTTTCTGCATTAGGATATTCAATTAACAATTTTATTACTTTCCCCCTTTTATGTAAACTTCAATTCAATATTTTATTTACGTCCCACCCTATGTATAAAATTAAACAATACAAAACATTTATTGGAGGCTGTTAGTAATTAAATTTTGACACCTATAGCATACTTGACCAGGTGAAAGGTAAGAAGGCACCTGTATTGTGATTAAGTCACGAATTATTTTATTTACCTTTTTAAACCATACATTTTAAAGAAAAAAATACTATAGTCTTATGTTGAAATAATTAATATAGTTATATTACTCTTCTAAAGTATGCAATTCCATCCAAACCCTTATAAATCTAACTTCAAATTTAAGGAATTCAAAAGTAAATTCAAATTCACACATAGGTCCTTTGCGGTGTTTTAGGGACCGCTCTTCCAAATATCATTTAGCAATCAATTTGTTTATTGCGTCCAGGAAAATATTCATAACACATAATGTTAAATTTTTCAATTTTCAATCGGACTAAGCATGAAAGACCACTATCTTTTTTTTTTATTTTATTTTTTGGGGGTTGGCGCTCACATACATATACCCCGACACATTTTGAATGTGACTGTCTTAAATCAGGAGCATGTAGATCAGTGGTTGTCTGTCAAATGTTTTCTGCAGAAATTATTTTGTTATAAATAAGTTAGTTTTCTCGTTAAAATTGTTTCACATTTTCATGTTGAGACGAATATACGATATAGGGTTTTCTCATTGTTGGAGGCTTTACGGTTATACCAAATAATTGGTTCAAACGTCACTTTCTTCATTTATTATTAAGTTTCCATTTTAAAAGACATGTTTTCATCATCTGAATCTTTACCAACTAGATAGTTGTCAATAACTATGTTCGATGTTCAATATAAGAATGTATAAGACTTATAGGATTCACATTCTCGTATCAATTCCTTGTTTGCTTTTATGCTATTGCCTAATAATTTCTTATGAAGTTATAGACTTGCAAGCATACAGGAATATTACTTTTCCATCTCAAGAAGTCAATTAAAAAAGGGCATCTGTTATAAACCTTTTTATATCTGCATATTCTTGAAAGCAATAGAAATAAGATCTATATACAGGTTGTCTATAATTAGCTATCAACACTGGTTAGGGTATTTAATATTGGTGGTGCATAGGGTATTGTAATGGTCGTACTACAGGTATTCATTAAACATCAGGTAGTTGTACCTGTAATACTGTAACAATAATATATTCCAATCTCGCCTGTGCCCTCGGCAAAACCAACATCCAGGATGTTCACAAAGAGCTTATGAAGTAATATTGCGTAATAACTATAAATCCCCCATGTGGCGTGACACCTGAAGCTTGCAACTTCAAACGAGACCTGAAATTGCGATACTCAATCACCTGTAACGTACACCTGTGACCTATAATGAACTCATGGCATGGCACCCGAGACCCCAAATCTGGATTCCTTATGTAAGAGGGCGGAAAGAAGTGTAGTTTGGGCTTGTTAAAAAGTCCAATCTTTACACCTTCTAAGTCCGCGTGTCATTCGAAAAACAGAAAATATCATGTCAATATTCTTTTAATTATATTGTTGAATCCATAGGCATCACATATAATCATTGTTTATCACTGTCATGCGTAATATTGGATAATAATCGAAACTAAATTTGCGTTGTACCCATATGTCCGTAACCCGAATAATCCAGTCGTTATATTACGATCACTACGATCACTCCATTAACTGGAGGACAATGACCGTAAGGGGCGCAGTAATATGTCCGTATGAATGAAAGGAACCACTGACGTAGTAGCCTCGTCCTGAGTGATGGAAATATGCATATTTGACAGGTCGATAAATCGTTGCATTAAATCTCATTAAAATACATATTTTACCAAATATTTGACACTTATATTGCTATCGATGTATTTTGGGGAAAGTTAAGTATAAATAAACATTTTGAAACACAAATTGAAAATCGTGTCATGTCTCCTTTAATAGTTATAAAACTCGTGATTGAGCATATATTTCAATGGTTCAAGATATCTAGGAGTCAATTGTGGAATTTTTAATATGAATAAGATTCCGTTATGACCTGGAGATGTGGCTAATTGTTAAGATAAAAATCCAAAGTTTCAACATGTTCTTCCAGGAACATATCAAGGATAATTTACTAACTTCTTTTATAAAAGATATGAACAATGTGCTGAAATTGAGCGAAGGTGTGAAACCGTGTGATAAATATCAATGGGATCATAACAGGCATATCTAAATATTTGAATTTTTTATGTCTTTGGAATGGGAGTCTTGAATTTACTTTCCTTCTGCAAGGTGGGGAAGTTAAAAAAATTAGAGAAAGTCAGATGTTGCCTCGCCTGCCCCGATGAAAACAAAATGTGACCAGTACCTAAGTACGTGACAAAAAGTTATATTTACAACAACAAAAATAAACACAAAAATATGTGTATATTCATGTAGAAATAGGAGGGTTCATTCCCCAATTAAGGCAGCAACCATTTGATTTTCTGGGGCTATGGATTTTTGGAAAAAAGTTTGTTTCAGTTTTGGAGAAAAAATAATTTGTTTTTGACCCTGAGAAAAAAATTTGTTTGTTTCACCCTCAGCTGCCACTATATGTAATGCTAAAATTGAAAGAAAAAATTGTTTTCGACTTGTCGCCAAAAAATAGATTGTTTTTCGCCGAAGGCGAAAAAGTTTGTCCGGAAAAATCCATAGCCCCAGAAAATCAAATGGTTGCTGCCTAAGTGCCTCTTGTGCGTAATGCATCATAGATAAACATCATTAAGTTTGGACTATTTAGAAAAAACTTCATTTATTAGTTAATTACGCATCTTATGTTTTTTGTGTTTAAAGTTTCATTTTTTCAACTATTGCACAAATAGAAGAAATTAGCCTCTAGACGTTTCTATTTCTTGCCGGTAGTTACATCAGGTTGGAATAGAAAAAACGCTGACGGCTGGGGAAATCCGGTACTCTAAAAATATACCCGCGGATGAATATATTAGAGACGAGTAAAACATTTTTAATTTATAACAGAAAATATAAATTATTCACTTAACAATATATCGATATAAGATATTTTCACCAATTTAAAAGTAAAAATAGAAAAGGTAACATCATTTTATACTTAAAAAATGATATTCGATCTAAATTATCTTGCGGAAAGGTTTCCGGAAATGTTATACGGTTATTGTTTACATCGTTGTCAACTTGTTGTGCAATGCTGCAGAGTTGGCTTAATATATAAATTCGGATACAAAAGTTGAAATAACAGGTAAGAAAGTCATTGAAAGCAAAGGACACCTAGCACACAACTAGGCCACTTTAACAGAAACAATGCCACGAGGAAGAGGCAGAGGACGTGGCCGTGGAAGGGGCGTGGTGGACGAAGTGGTCGAGGAAGAAGTGGCAGCAGGCGATCTTTTCAGCAGACAAAGGACGACAACGAAGTAAAAATAACAGAAGAGTTGGACATAAGTAAAGACGTTAAGAAGTATTTTATTGGAAACGCATCTGTTGAACAACATTACACAGCTCAAAATGAAAACAAACACAAATATGCAGCAGGGATGGTAGCCTTGATGAAAGATGGTGTGACAATTACTCAAAGTAAGTAAAATTTTGCAGTCGTATATTGGTATGACGTTGGCGTCGTCGTCATCGTCCGAAGACACATTGGTTTTCGCACAATAACTTTAGGTTAAGTGAATGGATCTTTATGAAATTTTACCATAAGGTTCAATACCACAAAGGAAGGTTGAGATTGATTTTGGTGGTTATGAAACCAACAGTTAAGGAATTAGGGGCCAAAAAGGGCCCAAATAAGCATTTTTCTAGTTTCCAGACAATAATTTGTGGAGCGGTGTATGAATCTCTCTGAAATTATACCACAAAAGGATGGTAAGGATTGACTTTGGTGAGTTGCTGGCTCAAACCGTTTAGGAATTAGGGTAAAGACAATTTAAAAGCAGTGTAAGGAGGTAATCCAAATACATTTAAAATATTAAAAAATAAATTTGGATGACCTCCTTGCATTGCTTTTAAATTATGTATAAAGATGTTGTATTGTCTTGAGGTGATTAGCTGTCAATTAATTTTATATGACCGCAAAATTTTTGCGGTCGATATTGGTATGACGTTGGTGTTGTCGTAGTCGTCGTCCAAGACACATTGGTTTTCGCACTATAACTTTAGTTTAAGTGAATGGATCTCTATGAAATTTTACCATAAGGTTCAATACCACAAAAGGAAGGTTGGGATTGATTTTGGGGTTATGGTACCAACAGTTAAGTAATTAGGGGCCAAAATAAGCATTTTGTAACTTCCAGACAATAACTTGTGTGTAAGTGTATGGATCTCTCTGACATTGTACCACAAGGTTCCATATCACAAAGGGAAGGCTGGGATTGATTTTGGGGTAATTGCCTCAAAATTTTAGGAATTAGGGGCCAAAAAGGGCAAAAATAAGCATTTTTCTAGTTTCAGGACAATAACTTGTGTGTAAGTGTATGGATCTTTCTGAAATTGTACTACAAGGTTCCATATCACAAAGGAAAGCTGGAATTGAGTTTGGAGGTAATTGCCGAAACGTTTAGGAATTAGGGGCCAAAAATAAGCATTTTCTAGTTTCCAGACAATAACTTGTGTTCAAGTGTATGGATCTCTCTGAAATTGTACTGCAAGGTACCATACCTCGAAGGGAAGGCTGGGATTGAGTTTGGGGTGATGAATCATAAGGGGTTCAAAAATTTGGGGGATTTTTTTTTCCTTTTTTTTTTCTTTAAAATTTTCCATTTTAAGTTGGTTATTTCTGATTTATATTTAAAAGCAAATAATAATGATATGGCAGAAGATATACACCAAACAGGATGTGTAAATTATTATATAATAAGTATTGTGCAATAGCAAGAAATTTTCAATTGCACAGTATTGCTCAATAGCAAGAAATCTTCAATTGCACAGTATGTGCAATAGCAAGAAATATCCAATAGCACAATATTGCACAATAGCAAGAAATTGTCAATTGTACAGTATTGCGCAATAGCAAGAAATATTCAATTGCACAGTATTGTGCAAAAGAAGACACTTTGTATAAATTGCTTATTTCTTGACCAATTTCAATGGGGTTTTATTCTTGAATTCTTGGGGTTCTTTAATATGCTGAATCTAACCGTGTATTAAGTTTTTGGATTTTGGGCCCGCTTTTAAATTGGTCCACATTGAGGTCCAAAGGGTCCAAAATTAAACTTTGTTTGATTTCATCAAAATTGAATTATTGGGGTTCTTTGATATGCCCAATCTTACCGTGTATTTAGATTCTTAATTTTGGTCCCGTTTTCAAATTGGTCTACATTAAAGTCCAAAGGTTCAAAATTAAACTTAGTTTGATTTTAACAAAATTGAATTCTTAGGGTTCTTTGATATGCTGAATCTAAACATGTATTAATTTTCATTCCCCAAGTGCCTCTTGTGCGTAATGCATCATAAACATCATTAATTTGGACTGTTTAGAAAAAAACTTCATTTATTAGTTAATTACGCATCTTATGTTTTTGTGTTTAAAGTTTCATTTTTCAACTATTGCACAAATAGGAGAAATTAGCCTCTAGACGTTTTTATTTATTGCCGGTAGTTACATCAGGTTGGAATAGAAAAATGCTGACGGCTGGGGAAATCCGGTACTCAAAAATATAACCGCGGATGAATATATTAGAGACGAGTAAAACATTTTTTTAATTTATAACAGAAAATATATATGTATTCACTTAACAATATATCGATATAAGATATTTTCACCAATTTAAAAGTAAAAATAGAAAAGGTAACATCATTTTATACTTAAAAATTGATATTCGATCGAAATTATCTTGCGGAAAGGTTTTCCGGAAATGTTATACGGTTATTGTTTACATCGTTGTCAACTTGTTGTGCAATGCTGCAGAGTTGGCTTAATATATAAATTCGGACACAAAAAGTTGAAATAACAGGTAAGAAAGTCATTGAAAGCAAAGGACACCTAGCACACAACTAGGCCACTTTAACAGAAACAATGCCACGAGGAAGAGGCAGAGGACGTGGCCGTGGAAGGGGACGTGGTGGACGAAGTGGTCGAGGAAGAAGTGGCAGCAGGCGATCTTTTCAGCAGACAAAGGACGACAACGAAGTAAAAATAACAGAAGAGTTGGACATAAGTAAAGACGTTAAGAAGTATTTTATTGGAAACGCATCTGTTGAACAACATTATACAGCTCAAAATGAAAACAAACACAAATATGCAGCAGGGATGGTAGCCTTGATGAAAGATGGTGTGACAATTACTCAAAGTAAGTGTACTAGTTTTTATACGACCGCAAAAAATTTTTGCAGTCGTATATAAGTATGACGTTGGCGCGTCGTCGTCCGAAGACACATTGGTTTTCGCACAATAACTTTAGTTTAAGTGAATGGATCTTTATGAAATTTTACCATACATAAGGTTCAATACCACAAAAGGAAGGTTGAGATTGATTTTAGTGGTTATGGTACCAACAGTTAAGGAATTAGGGGCCAATATAAGCATTTTTCTAGTTTCCAGACAATAACTTGTGGAACGGTGTATGAATCTCTCTGAAATTATACCACAAAGGGATGGTTAGGATAGACTTTGGGGAGTTGCGGCTTCAAACCGTTCAGGAATTAGGGACAAAAAAGACAAAAGTGGGGGTAAAAAGAAATTTGGTGGGGGCAATTTTTCTCATTTCAGATTTCAGAAATTAAAAGAAAATTAAATTTAAAAGGGAGGGTCAATACACAACAGCATGGTGTATTGCACAAAAGCAAAAAATTGAATATAAATTCAAATCATATAACCAATTCTAAGTTCTTTGACTACAGTTATTCTGTGTCAGAAACCTATTTAGTGTCAAATATTTAATTACAATCCGAATTCAGACCTGTATCAAGTGCGAATATTGTGTCCATTTTTGCCACAACTGTTCAGGGTTGGATCTTTGCGGTCATATCCAGCTGCGCTCAGCGAAGCATTTTATTTTTTTTGTACAAGTCCTTCATGACCCATCCCCAAAAACTGACCAGCAGGTGTCAGAGCAGTCTCTGACAACCTACATTTGTATATATATATATAATCAGACCTGGCAACTATCTCAATTAATGAGGGATATCCCCCATGAGAGGTGTTGACCTGAATTTTGAAATTCTTTATTATTTAAACTAAAAACCTCAAAACAGGCATTCAAATGAGTTTAAAGGGTATTTAAGCACATATATAATCATTCAAACAATATAGTAGTAGATCAAGAACACTTATGACAATATAAGAGGAGCATTAGGTCCTCTTGCGCTTAAAATCCTCCATGGAGATTTTGAAAAGTTGGCGGGTATGTTTAATGTATAATATATGTGGATCAGATTCATTTTTGTAGTATAAATCTCATGTTTCAGGGGTACCAGGATTTCCCGAGAACTCCCAAAAACTTAATGTTGACCCAAGAATCGTGAGATATTAGCCAAAAACTTTATTTTATATGGTGTTATACTGCTTTAAAGATATTGAAGTATAGAATTTTGAGATATGAGTCAGTTTTACTCAATAAAAGTACAATTTCACTTCATGAATTCGATTAGTGTGTCTTGTATACAAGTTCCTTGCATAACAAGAAATAAGTGTCAAGATAGAATAACCAAAAATGTTTGAGGTCAACTCTGTCTGTTCTGTTGCAGCCTTAAACTGGAATTACATGTACAGATTTAAAAACTGAAAATTCATAAAAAAATATCTATTTGAATAATCCCAAAACTGAAGTACTGGCTAGAAGTGGGAACTGGGGGCATGATACCACTCTGTGCAGTGGTACCCACATTTACTGACTTTAACTTGTTACCTTTTTATTTGTTATAGATGCCAGAGTAAGAGGACTAACAGCTGCATGGGCTAGACACGATTTTGATATGGCTAATGCCTTGTTATCAAACAGAGAAAATTTTGGACTGCCAGAAATTTTAAAGGCATTAGAGTTACTAGATGCTGGAAGGCAAGTCAGAATTCTTGAAAAGAGGATGAAAATGCTTCAGGTCTCAAAAAACAAGGTGAAACCAAAGACCATTGGGAAGTTGAAGAGTGACATTGATAACCTAAATGCCAAGAAGTCACCAGTAAGTTTTTTTTATATTTTTTTATCATGACAATAGATATTTGTATAGGAGATAAAACTTGATGATTTTAACTATGGGAATTAAAGATTTGAAGGAAATTCTGCAGTTGCTAAGATACAAAATGTGTATTATATTGCCAATGAGCCAACAATCCACAAAAGACCAAATGACAAGCGAAGGATGAGAACAACCACAGGTCACTGTACAGTCTTCAACTAAGAGTAAAACATGATAAATCATATATTTAATATTAAGCCATAAATTGGCCTGAGATGACAAGATGGGATTCAATATACACAAGAGAAACAAACGGACTGATTTATACTAAACCAACAAACCTAAGACAACTATAAGCACTGAATTACAGGTTCCTGGTTTGGGAAATGCACATTTAGAAAATGTCTGGGTTAAACATGTACAGTATGATGCATAATAAAGTTGATTTTGCATACGTATGCAGTATTTGATCCTGTATTATAGATTTCTAGACTATATGCTCTGAATTTTTACCAAAATCTAGAATTAATTTTCTTTATAGATATAACTTACAGGTAATTTATTAGAAATATATTTGTAGATTTATAAAATCAAATTTAAATAATTTCAGTATGGATCAGCAAGTGGGGCAGTATGTAAACACATTAGGCAGTGGACCAGAACATTTACAGAAGAGGAACTAGAATTCTTCACTGTTTTCCTGCCCAAAGAACCATGGAAGAAATTAGCTGATATTTGTCATTTTCACCCAGAAAAGGTAGGCTTATGTCACTTTCAAGAATTGAGAAAGCTTAATTATAATGTTCTCAGTCATAGACACTTTACAGCAAAAAATATTTTTTTGACAATGGGAGATAATTTTAGATTTATAGCAAGGGAGGCAACTTTTGCTTTATAACACCTTGAATAGTTAATGAATTCAAAAGTCATTCCAACCATTTAAAACTATATCCATATAAGGGTCATGAAAATTTTTAAAGTTAGTTATTGGTAAATAATTTCTGGTTACATGCGAAATTTATACATGTCAATATTTTCTAGAGAAAATGATTTTTTTAAATGGAGTAGGGGAGATAATTCATGGATTTCTAAATAATTGTAATATCTTGTAAAATTCTTTAAACACAAAAGTAATTAAATTGAGCATGAGAATTTTTTTATGGCACAAGGAAAAAATTATTAATAACAGTAATATTTTTGGTCAGAATATTTTTCTTCTAGATCTTACTTGCTAATATAAATTATGGGACGACACAAAAATGGGAGGATTTTAAATATGAATATTCTGGTCTTTTAAGAGCTGAAAATAAATAACCTTTAATAAGACAGGATGAAGATAAATATTCTACAACACAAAATACAGAAAAAAATTTGTACAAAAGAGAAAATAAGTTTTTCATTGAAAAAATAAGCATGCAATGCATAGCAAATTACATATGAAAATGAATAAAGTAAATTTGCAAAACTTCCTCAAAATTACCGCAAAAGAAGTTCTCAAAAGGTACATAAAGAGGGACCAATATAATCATTTACCGCAAAAGAAGTTCTCAAAAGGAACATAAAGAGGGTCCAGTATAAACAATTACCACAAAAGAAGTTCTCAAAAGGTACATAAAGAGGGGCCAATATAAACAATTACCGCAAAAGAAGTTCTCAAATGGGCCAATATAAACAATTACTGCAAAAGAAGTTCTCAAAAGGTATATAAAGAGGGGCCAATATAAACAATTACCACAACAGAAGTTCTCAAAAGGTACATAAAGAAGGGCCAATATGAAGAATTATCACAAAATAAGTTCTCTTTAAATCGAAAGTTAGAAAGAAGCAACTATTCTTAAATTAACTAAACTATTTTGCTTATTACAGGATTTCCCAAACCTTCCTTGGTTCCTGAGATTCTGTTACGGAGATGAACCACCATCTGATACCATGGCTTATCAGTGTAAAGCTCTATCAGCAGATAATATCAATGAAATAGTAAAGGAATATCCTGTACCATATAGTCAAGTAAAACAGTTTAAAGACAAGCTGACCAGTGAAACCAAGGGTAGAATTGCAGAGTACGAAACCAAAATAGATACAGTTTTATGGTAAGATATCACAGTTTACTATTCAAATCATTGAAATTATAGTCAGGGGATAAGTATTCACAAAACTAGAAAACCTGACGACATGTTGATATGCTCGTTCAATGTCTGAGGAACCTTGACAAAAGCTTTTTTTTTATATTAAGACATTTAATGTTGTACTCATTAAGACGCAAACATATCCTGGATACATTATTCCAGAGGTGGATTTAGGGGTTGGGCCCAGGGTGCTCCTTTATATGGAGCTTCATTTATGGTTAATTCAGAATTTTTAACAGTTCCACTACAAATTTTGTCTAGTTTAGGGGCCTGCAGGCACCCCCTAAGCCCCTTTTTCAAAATCCTAGATCTGCATCTGATTTCCACCATTTCATGAACCCCTGAATAATTGAGATTACAAAATCATCAAGAATAGCCTCTGGCTGTCAAAAAGTATTCAAAAGAATGTCCATTAGGTTGCAAAAAAATTGTTATATAAATTTTGATAAACTGAAAAGTATATACATGTATGTACTCAGAAACAGATGTTTACTTCCTCAGGTAAAGTTGACCGTAGATGAATTTGGCAATAATTTTATGTCCCTTGCAGTCATAGTATAAGCCCCTAGTGCATTTCTATGTATTTATACATCCCTGTTTTTTTAAGTGTTTGTTAAAAGAGTTCCTGATGAATATGAATCCAGAAAGCACTTTAGAGGCACAAAATCTATAAATTAATTTTATATTTATACATTGAGTAGAACATACATGTATATGCTTCAGTCAATTATCACATTACATTCTATATGTTTAAATGTGTTAAAAATAGTGTATTTTTTCGTTCAAAAGGTGGTATGAAGATTTACAGTGTGCAGAAGTAGATAAATTAATAGAAGAAAGAATATCTAAGGGAGAAAAGATAAATCTGCCAGATGGAAAGTTTATTGAGAGAATGTTGACCATTCAGGGCATCAGACAGAGGGACCAATCAAAAGCTCCTTTCTATAGACATCTGCTTCCAATTGGTCAGGAGAGATTGGATGCTATGAGGTAAATACTTATAGTTATAATTAACAACATAGCAGAAGTTTTTGTACACATGTAATTGGTACGAAAGTAAATATTTAAAGTAATGATAATTCGATATTTAGCTACTATTGGTTTGTAGAATGCAATTATGCAGGTCAAATACAGGGAATAAGGGCATCATAACCATGAAAAGTCAACTGATTTCTTTAAAAAAAGGTTGTAAATGAAAATATGACCTGCTATCTTCAGCTACTTTGGAGAAACATTTGAAACAGTATCCCTTTCTCTGGGACTTCTTCTCAAATACAGGTATTGAGGCCTCTTGTTTAACATTATTAATGAAGATTGCTAAATTGTCAATTATTGCATTGATGATATATGAGTAATATATACACATTTT
Source organism: Mytilus coruscus (assembly GCA_017311375.1). Taxonomy (NCBI): domain Eukaryota; kingdom Metazoa; phylum Mollusca; class Bivalvia; order Mytilida; family Mytilidae; genus Mytilus; species Mytilus coruscus. Next base: position 80,848,532 of record CM029603.1, on the reverse strand, counting down.
AAATTCTCTATAGTGACATATTTACATTTTTTTTTTTTCAGTTTACCATTGGATTCACCGATAGCAGTAATTGGTGATGCCTCATCCTCCATGCAGGTGGCAATTAAAACAAGTTCTATCATAGCGGGACTTCTCAGTGCAATAACTCAAGCTAAATTATCATTCTTCAACACAAAAGTCATCACACCGGACAAAAACCCAGAGAGTATAGAAGAAGTAAGTTTATTGGATAGTGTTCAAATGTAGTTATCTCCCTTGTTGTCTAGGTGATTGCTACCAATTATGACAAGTTACTGCAACTTACTGGATATAGTAGCCATAGTCTGTATATTTAGATATTTTTGCATGCATTTATTATTATGGACAAAAATGCAAGAGTAATTATTGCAATTTCAGGATAGTGATGAAAGTGGTGTTAAACACCAATCAATCAATTAATCAATCATACAAATAATGCTATTAAATCTAAATTGTGATGTTTTTTTTTTTGGCTAAGCATATTCTGTCACATGTTTCTCAAGCAAAAAAGCATCTAAAAATATTTCTAAATTAACAGTTCTGTTAGGCAATTCTGTTACTAAAATTTGCACACACATTTAGTGCAAATGTCCTGAAAAATTCTGTTAAAATGACTAATGAAACAAATAGATTTGACATCAAATTATTAGGCTATATACAATGTGGCTCTGAAGAGCAACGGAAGAAACGATTATTGTGAAAACTGGTATCCATGAATTACGATGAATCCATGGTTATCAAAGTTATGTGTTTTCCCCAGGTACTAAAGTTAGCAGTTGACATCAAAGCAGGATCAGCCACCAACCCAGGTATATGTTTAGATCCTTACTATCAGGCAAAAGAAGTTATAAAGACTATTATAATGGTAACTGATGAAGAAGAAAATACTTATGTTGAAAATCAGAGGTAACTATACTGTACTAAGTTATGTTTTCCTTTAACGGACATAATAATGCTATGAATGAACGAACAGTTTGTTCTTGTGTTGTGCTGTTGCAGGTCGGAGGGGGATGTGCTTAACCAGGTCACATTCTGCATATGTCTGTCCCAAGTTAGGAGCCTGGAGTCAGTTTCACAAAAAAACTTATGACTAAGATTGATTGTTAGTATACTGAATTGTTCATGACTTATGATCAATTTTAGTCGTAAGTATTTTTGTGAAACCGACTCCTGTAATTCAGTAGTTGTCGTTGGTTCCCATCTATTATATATGTTTTTCGTTTATTGTATTGTACATAAATAAGACCATTGGTGTTCTCGTTTGAATAATTTTGCATTTGTCATGTCCGGGAATGTGCTATGCGGTATGAGTTTTGCTCATTGTTAAAGGCTGTAGGGTTACCTGTAGCTGCTAACATCTACTTCCTTTGATCTCTGGTGGACAGTTGTCTTATTGACAATCATACCACATCTCCTAATTAATATTGGGTAGATGTCTTTGAGACAACTACCCAACAACATAAAACAAATACAAAAATCAGCTGTCACATGATTTTACAAAATATAAATGAAATTATTTATTTCTGTTTACTATTTTTGATCTTAATTTTGAGAGATACAAATCCTATGTGAAATAGAGACTTTCAAAAGTCCCTCCATATTAGTACACTTGTAAATCGTGTTATTTTGTTACCATTACATTCCTAGATAAAAAAATTACTAGCTTTTTAGTAGCAGGTTCAGAAGTCTATGATGAGGGACACATATTGAAACTTAATTTTATTTAAATATCTCTTTAACCCACTTTCTTTTCATGCCCAAACTACGAAAGAGAGTGGCATATTGTTTTACGGTCCTTGCATCCTTTAGTCCATCATTTAACCCATCATTTATCAGGTTAAAGTTTTGGTTTGCACATGTTCATTATGATGTGAACTTTTAAGAGAACTTTATTTTTGATTCAGACTTTGGAGTGACCTGAACGTGGAAATGTGAAAGTGCAAGGGGTGTTCTAAATTGACATACCAACCACCTTAAGTTCTGACTATTTATCGTTTAACTTTCATTGTAGGTTTGCTGAACTGTATGAAAAATACTACAAAGAAGTTTATCCAGCAAAGATTGTATTTGTTTCATTCTTACATCGACAACACTCAGATGGACAGATGGTCAGAGAATTAAAAAACAAAGGTTTCGAACCATTACAGTTCAAATTCCACCGACAGCAGCCTGATTTAACAAAATTAGATAAATTGTTTGGACTCATGTCCTCCGAAACGGCAACATTTGACGAGGAAGTTAACAAATTAGAAACCAAATTTAAACTTGAGGGTATTGGTAAATTATTTGAAGGTATAAAGATGACCAGCACAGGACAATAATTTTTTTTTATCAATTGCATAATTTTATTTTTCTTAATTGTTTCAACACTATAAAAAAATATTTTGGAGGCAATACTTATGGTTTTATATATTCATAAAACTTTATTATTTTTTTCATAATAGTTTGTATAGTGACCTATAGTTGTTAATTTTTGAGTCATTTGGTCTCTTGTGGAGAGTTGTCTCATTGGCAATCATACCACATCTTCTTATTTTTATATGTAGCTTATGTTTCTTGTTCTGTAGTTAATTCTTTTATGATTTTAGAATTTATTTCAGGGCATTGTTTAACATAAGATTTATGTGAAGGTTGCCACCTGTTTACTGTTAAAGGTTGGGAGTTTTTTGTTAATTATTTATTTACTGTGATACATTTACCAATTGATTTTTATTATCAATTTTATATAAGTTAATAACCTATTGTCATTTATTGTTTTTTTTTTATGGTTATGAATAAACAGTTAAACTATGACATAGTAGTGATTTCTTTATAAAATGTTAAACCATGACATAATAGTGATTTCTTTATAAAATGTTAAACTATGACATAATAGTGATTTCTTTATGAAATGTTAAAGAGGGCTGCATGGGATTAAGGATTTACAGTGTGCATGCCGTTTTACTTGATGTTTTCATGCTTGACCTGGTTCACCGTTGTTCATCTATTGGTTTAATTTTAACCTACTAAAAATTTAACCCTTGGTTATTTGTTTGTTGTTCAGCCTATTGTTAAATTTAACCCTTTGTTAAATTCCTGATTATACACCTTATCGCTATTCCCGCTTGACCCGAGAATCTGTCCCGCTTGAACTTTTGACGTCATACAACAATCACTTTTCCATTGTGGCGTCAGATATTTTCTATTATGACGTCAAAATTTTACGGGAACTTTTGTGATGTCCAGTAATGGCGGACAAATAGCGATAAGGTGTATTCAGATTCAACCTTGCTGTGGAAAAAAAATTTGAACAAGGAATATGGTTGTTTTAAAAGAAAGATTCTTTGTTCATTAAGTGACAGTCTTTGTAAGAATCAGACAATTTAGAAGAATTTCAAAAGGTAGATTGGCACTTAAAAAAGACCTACCTTGATAGTAAAGGACATCGATATTTGTTTTTCGGCTGATGTTCATTTTTTTGCGACCACCAGGAATCAGACATCTTTTTGAACCCTATTACCTTTTATTCCCATATAAATATTTCTGCAGCTAAATTTATCCTATTAAGTAAGACCATGTACATGCATTGATCTGAAATCTGGTAAAATTCAACTATTGTTTCTTTCAAAGCAGAAAGTGTTCTGTGTCTAGGTAGCATTGAAGTTGTACTAAATAATGAACTTTGACGATGACAAAGGTTATTTTAATTCAAACCTGTACGAAATTATAAGGTGTATTACGCCTGGAAATAAGGCCTAAACCAGGTGTAAGGGAGCAGGAAACATAAATTTGTAGTCATTACAGGCGTAGAAAAAAGTGGTAAACCTGGCGTAAATTGAAATGAGCAAGGCGTAAATTTTCTTACGGGCGTAAAACTGTTGGTATGGCATAAATCATAATACCCATAATGCTTTGTTTAAAGGATCATGGGAATTTTTTTTCAAAATTTGGCCCTTTGGTTTAAGTTTGCAAGAGTTGGACTTATGGCAGCTTCATATATTCAGGGATAATTAGCTTGTTTTGTGCTTTTTGGAAGAATTTGAAATTGGAAATATGGAATCAAATTGATTAATGAAAATTGTGAAATTAAAGGAAAGTAATACATGGTAAATAATAATTATGTGAGTATAACCTAAGTTATTAAGTTTTAAGTTCTAACAGTAATTTTGAAATCCCAAAACCTTTATCCTTGGATAATAACATTCAAATCTTTTACATGAAGTTAAATTGCAGTCATTATCATTTATATTTTAAAGGACATTAATTTAAAAAAAACTTAGTTAATTAAAATGCTAGTTTTATTTCAAGAAAAATGAATTGTCATAATTTTATTTAAACTTAAACTTATTTGAGCCAGTGTCTGTCTAAAATGTATTTTAATTTATATATTAGCTTCTTCAATGGTTAATATTTCCAGTTTTATGTCAAACAATGAGAAATTAAAGCAACAGTACAGAAGTTTGTATTAAATACACAAAAGTACACAGCTAGGGTAATACACTGATTTAAAATAAGTGTAGTTTTATGTAAGGATATTACGCCTGGTTTATTTATTGACCAGGCGTACTCATTTGCATATTACACCTGGTTTTCTCTGGACCAGGCGTACTCATTTAAATATTACGCCTAATTTTACGCCTGGTTTCCACCTCAGTTACGCTTGGTTTACGCCTGGTTGACGCCTGGACATACATTCCTTAAACACTGCAATGACGCCCGGATAAAGTATGATTTTTTACGCCTGGTTTCCGTGTCCTATACGGGCGTCACATTTCGTACAGGAATAATCATATTTATATTCAAACAGTTTTCAGGGATCCAAGAAAAGGGGGTTTATAATCATTTATTTTGAAAAATATAAAAGTTTAGTTAAAACTTAACCATGGATTAACTAAAGGTTAAAAAGAAGTTTAGCAACAGAATTTTAACCCATGGTTAAGTAAGCATTGGTTATAAGATTTAACCATAGGTTGTATTTAACCAAAATAGGAACAACCAGGTCCTGCAAGGCTATTTGTTGCCATGTTTCATGTAAAATGATAAAAATTCACTCTTAAAACCTTTGAAGTATTTTAATTCACTCTTTTGGTTTACTATTTTTAGCCTAATGAAAATGTTACTTGAATTGTTCACCGTTTTGTCATCCCAGAGACTTTTATTCTATTTTAGATTATCTGATTTCAAACCCTTCCACCAAGCCCTTCACACACAAATGCATGACCTTTAGGAAGAAATCTGTTCAATAGTTATAAAAGGAAGATAGAAAAGATATGGACAGCAAAATCAGAGCTGTTTCTTTGCTTTGAGTTTTTGAAAGTGTATGGCTGATTTTGTTCAAAGAATTACTGGTAATTCCCTACTTTTAATTCCCAAAATAATGACTCCTTAAACACTTTCATTTAAAAAGCATTAAAAATTATATGAGTTTGTATCGATCATTTAAAGACATTATCTTACATCACCTGTGCAATAAATCATTATAAAATATTTTAATTAGTTATTGACATTGCTATGATGATTTTTGTTTTTATAAAAAAAATATGATAAAACTGACAGCTGAAATTAATAAAAAGTGTTTGTTACATTAACAAGTTTTGCCGATGTAAAATTTGCTTTGCTCATGAAATAATTTACCATTAATCACTTACATTTTAAAATAGAGATTAGTTGAAACCTACATTTTTGTTATTCATTTTAGTTTTGTTTTGATGTATATTTTTAGACACCTGTCAATTTTTTATTGTCCTATTTTGATAAAAAATATTTATGATTTTTTTAGGTTTTATCCAAAACAAATTTTTTGTCATAATTTTTTTGTGTTGCACACAATTATTGTAGGTGTAAAAACAAAAACTTTTAATAAACAAGTTTTACATTATAATCCAGATGAAATCCCTTTATAATAATATTGTTATAGATATATGATTGTAATAAGATGTGTACAATGGCAGAAGGGGGTGGGGGGAGACTTTTTCTAGAAATCTAGATTTTGCCATTATTCAGGATTTACACTTATCAGGACTTTGGGATTTAGTGTTTATTTTCTGAGAATTTTAGGTGAGACCCCACCACCTTCACAGTAGAGTAGGGTTTCTGGTCTGTGCATTGATCCTTTCTATCAATTTGCCTATCCTAATATAAGATTGAAATGTTGGTTTCATATAGTTTACCTTGAAGTTGTCACATTAACCAGTGCAATGAAAGAGGTTCTGGATGGGGTTTACAGAATATAGAAAAATGGACAAAACATGAAAAATAAATGGCAAATAATATAAAGAATAGAGAACAATAGGCAAAAAAATAAAGAATAGAGAATAATGGGGTGCTAAAATATAAAGAATAGAGAATACCAGGAAAAATTTATAAAGAATAGAGAAAAATGGCTATTAAAATAAAGAATACTGAATTGAAGGACCCCCATCCAGACCCTCATGAAATTATCTCTGAATGTTTATTCTTGCACAAGCTCATTCATGTGCTTTTATGATAATAAAGTTGAACTGTTTTTTTTGTTAAATGATGTTAGCTAAAAACTTGTGATATCCATATATTTATAAAACACTTTTATATTCCTAATTTTTTGTACACTGTTATGCATTTATTCATTTCCATTAGGAAATGATACTTTATATATATGTGAATTTTTGGTGTTTTAATATATTTTTGAATAAACGATTATTTACATCAATGCAATTTCATTATTTATTGATTCAAGTTGATATGATTATTTAAGTATTTGGCTCTTATCCCAAATTGGAGTGCTCTGAAATTAACTAAGGTTCATACATGTACCAGATGCGGATCCAGGATTTGGGGGAGGGGGTCCAGAGGCCCCAAACTAGACAAAAAATTATTGTGAAAGTGGTAAAAAGTCTGATCAACCTTAAATAAAGCTCCATAAGGTGGCCCGGGAACCCCCCTAAATCTGCCCCTGTGTACCTCAACAGAACACAATACCAAGTGCAAGCTGACATGTGCATAATTGTAGAGCTAATTATAATTTAAGTGTTTTAACTCTTATCTCATGTTGGGAGTGCTCTGAAAATTTATAAACTAACTAACAGGTTCATACATATACCTGAACACAACACAATACCACATGTGTATTAACATGTGCAAATTGAAACGCTTAAAATAAGGATTAAACAAAATACTTAATATCAAGTTATGCAGTATTAACAAATTTATTTCCTTATTTACTGGTATTTGAATGAAATGTCTTCAAACAACCAATGATTGACTCTCATATTGCTGATTTGGTTCATGCATTTTGCAAATGAATGTGTAGGAATGAACTAGGTATGAATAAAGGGGGTACTGATTATTGAGACAGCAACCAAGCAACACAAAAAATATCAAGGCTTGAAGTAATGTCCAAGTTAAATTTGACTTTGCATCTTGGAGTTTGCATTCACAATTAGACTGGACTTACTGAGTGCAGATTCAGCTGGATAATAGTTTAATTGACAATCATGCGACTGTCATACAAGTGAGAGGTTTAGCTAGCTATAAAACCAGGTTTAATTCACCATTTTCTACATAAGGAAATGCCTGTACCAAGTCAGGAATATGACAGTTGTTTTCCATTCGTTTGATGTGTTTGAGCTTTTGATTTTGCCTTTGATAAAGGACTTCCTGTTTTGAATTTTCCATGGAGTTTGGTAATTTTGTTATTTAACTTTATACAACATCTCTCATTATTTGTATAAAGTTATTGAACAATTCAACTCCTGGCAATTTCTTTTTATACTTGAATTAACAAATTAGAAGATCTGAAAAATGAGGGTAATGTAGAATTCTGTAAAAAAAATGTGTGTCCCTACAAAACAAACAAAAAAGAGGAAATAGATAACATTCTTTTCTGAAATCGCAAAAAATAGTCAAATTCTTGATTTTAAAAAAATAATGCTATATTCATTGATTTTTTGAAAAGGATGATCTGGAAACATGTAGTAGTTATATATTGCTAAACAGCTTTTGGTAGAAACAGATAATTTGAAGAAATATGGCGTACTAGATTGGATATTTCACCATTGTTTTGGTACTATGCATTTGACAACAGTCAGTTGATGTGAAGGAATAACTAATACTCCCATCTATAGATAGATATGTATCATTTACAATCTATTATGAATGAAATATTGATTGATTGTTGTTTGTTTAACACCAATATTTCTTGCATAAATGAAAACGGTATGAAACTTAAAATCTCTAATTTATATTTGAAATATTTGCCACTGGACATTGAGCAAACAACAATCGATAGAATAGGAATGAAACTGACAACTGATTCTACTTCAATTGGTTTTCATGTAGATATTTTGTCTCACTGACATTTTAAAATCAAACTTATAACTGGGCTTTTTTTACTTTGCAAACCAATTCTACAAGTTTTACGGTTGATTTTTCTGACCTTTCTTTTATACTTGAATTAACAAATTAGAAGATCTGAAAAATGAGGGTAATTTAGAATTCTGTAAAAAATGTGTGTCCTAACAAAACAAACAAAAAAGAGGAAATAGATAACATTCTTTTCTGAAATAGCAAAAAGTAGTAAAATTCTTGATTTAAAAAAAAATAATGCTATATTCATTGATTTATGAATAGGATGATCTGGAAACATGTAGTAGTTATATATTGCTAAACAGCTTTTGGTAGAAACAGATAATTTGAAGAAATATGGCGTACTAGATTGGATATTTCACCATTGTTTTGGTACTATGCATTTGACAACAGTCAGTTGATGTGAAGGGAATAACTTATACTCCCATCTATAGATATGTATCATTTACAATCTATTATGAATGAAATATTGATTGATTGTTGTTTGTTTAACACCAATATTTCTTGCATGAATGAAAACGGTATGAAACTTAAAATCTCTAATTTATATTTGAAATATTTGCCACTGAACATTGAGCAAACAACAATCGATAGACTGAATAGGAATGAAACTGACAACTGATTCCACTTCAATTGGTTTTCATGTAGATATTTTATCTCAGTGACATTTTGAAATCAAACTTATAACTGGGCTTTTTTTACTTTGCAAACCAATTCTACAAGTTTTAGTTGATTTTTCTGACCGTAGCGGTGGGGGCATTAAGTTTACCTTGTCCGTCTGTATGTATGTACGTCCCAAAATTGGTTTCCGTTCTCTAACTTGAGTTTGTCTCAACCAGATGTTATGAAACTTATACACAATGCTTATTACCACAGAACACAGATCAAGTTTGAATTTTAGTGGCGTCACTTTAACCGTTCTAGAGTTATGCCCTTTATAAATGGAAAAATTGCAAAATTTTTCCTTTCCGTTCTCTAACTTCAGTTTGCCACAACCAAATGTTCTGAAACTTATACACAATGCATATTACCACAAAACACAGATCAAGTTTGAATTTTGGTGGCGTCACTTTACCCGTTCTAGAGTTATGCCCCTTTATAAATGGAAAAATTGCAAAATTTTTATTTTCTTCTAAAATATCAAGTAATTTTTAAAATTGAGTTATCTTCCTTTGTCCATGATTATAGTTGAATCAACTACAATCAATGCTTTATACAATGCAATGTTTAATTTGACTTCCACTGATAAAACACAGATGAAGTTGAATTTGGGTAGTGTCATTTTAACCATTATTTAGTTATGCCCTTTTAAAAGAAAGATCGCAAAATTTTTAGTTTCTATTCTGTAACTTAAGTTTTCCCCAACCAAACATTATGAAACCTATACACAATATTCATTACCACAAAACTAAAATCAAGTACAAATTTTTGTTTCCGTTTTCTAACTTTAGTTTGCCTCAAACAAATGTTATGAAACTTATACATAATGCTTATTACTACATAATACAGATTAAGTACGATATTTGGTGGCGACACTTTTATCATTCTTGAGTTATGTCCTTTATAAACATAAAAATTGCTGAATTTTTCGTTTCCGTTCTCTAACTTTAGTTTGTCTCAACAAATGTTATAAAACTTATACACAACCGTTCTAGAGTTATGCGTGTTTACAAGTAGAAAATTGTTATTTTTATACGACCGCAAAAAATTTTGTGGTCGTATATTGGTATGACGTTGGCGTCGTCGTCCGAAGACACATTGGTTTTCGCACTCTAACTTTAGTTTAAGTGAATGGATCTCTATGAAATTTTACTATAAGGTTCAATACCACAAAAGGAAGGTTGGGATTGATTTTGGGGGTTATGGTACCAACAGTTAAGGAATTAGGGGCCAAAAAGGGGCCAAAAATAAGCATTTTTGTAACTTCCAGACATAACTTGTGTGTTAGTGTATGGATCTCTCTGACATTGTACCACAAGGTTCCATATCACAAAGGAATACTGGGATTGATTTTGGGGTAATTGCCTCAAAATTTAAGGAATTAGGGGCCAAAAGGGCAAAAACAAGCATTTTCTAGTTTCATGACAATAACTTGTGTGTAAGTGTATGGATCTTTCTGAAATTGTACTACAAGGTTCCATATCACAAAGGAAAAGCTGGAATTGAGTTTTGGGGTAATTGCCCAAAACGTTTAGGAATAAGGGCCAAAAGGGCCAGATATAAGTATTTTCTAGTTTCAGACAATTACTTGTGTTCAAGTGTATGGATCTCTGAAATTGTACTGCAAGGTACCATACCACAAAGGAAGGCTGGGATTGATTTTGGGGTAATTGCCTCAAAGTTTTAGGAAATAGGGGCCAAAAAGGGCAAAAACAAGCATTTTCTAGTTTCAGGACAATAACTTGTGTGTAAGTGTATGGATCTTTATGAAATTGTACTACAAGGTTCCATGTCACAAAGGGAAAGCTGGGTTTGAGTTTGGGGTAATTGCCTAAACGTTTAGGAATTTAGGGCCAAAAGGAGTTTTGGTCCCAACAGTTTAGGAATTAGGGGCCAAAGGGTCCAAAATTAAACTTTGTTTGATTTCATCGAAAATTGAACTATTAGGGTTCTTTGATATGCGAATCTAACTGTGTATTTAGATTCTTAATTTTTAGTCCTGTTTTCAAATTGGTCTACATTAAGGTCCAAAGGGTCCAAATTTAAACTTAGTTTGATTTTAACAAAATTTAATTCTTGGGGTTCTTTGATATGCTAAATCTAAACATGTACTTAGTTTTTTATTATGGGCCCAGTTTTCAAGTTGGTCCAAATCGGGGTCCAAAATTAAACTTTGTTTGATTTCAACAAAATTGAATATATGGGGTTCTTCGATATGCTGAATCTAACCATGTATTTAGATTTTTGATATTCGAACCAGTTATCAAATTGGTCCACATTGAGGTTTAGAGGGTCCAAATTGAACTTTATTTGATTTCATCAAAATTGAATTCTTGGGGTTCTTTGATACGCTGAATCTAACCATGTATTTAGATTTTGGATATTGGAATACCACAAAGGGATGGTAAGAATTGTCTTTGGGAGTTATGGCTCAAAGTGTTAAGGAATAAGGTGCAAAAAGGGGAAAAGGGTTTGCAGGTTAATGGACAATTACTTAAGTAAAACATAATTTAAAAGGCAGTGTAAGGTTGGTAATTGAAACTCATTTGAATATCTCACCTAAACTGCTTTTAAATTATTTATTTTGAAATTTGCCAAAACTTTATTATTAATAAATTCCATTGAAATTTGCCAATAACTTTAGTTTAATGAACTTCATTGGAAATTTGCCAATATAAAATATTGCTGATGAAGCTTTTTGTTTATCTCACCTAAACTGCTTTTAAATTATGTATATTGAAATTTGCCAAAACTTTATTATTAAATTTCTGATTTATATATAAAAGCAAATTAAATGATAAGGCAAGAGATACACACCAAACAGGATTTGTAAATTAATATATTAAGTATTGTGCAATAGCAAGAAATTTTCAATTGCACAGTATTGTGCAATAGCAAGAAATCTTCAATTGCACAGTATTGCTAATAGCAAGAAATATCCAATAGCACAATATTGCGCAATAGCAAGAAATTGTCAATTGTACAGTATTGCGCTATAGCAAGAAATATTCAATTGCACAGTATTGCGCAATTGCAAGAAATATTCAATTGCACAGTATTGTGCAAAAGAAGATACTTTGTATAAATTGCTTATTTCTTGACCAATTTCAATGGTGTTTTATTCTTGAAATCTTGGGGTTCTTTAATATGCTGAATCTAACTGTGTATTAAGTTTTGGATTTTGGTCCCCGTTTTAAATTGGTCCACATTGAGGTCCAAAGGGTCCAAAATTAAACTTTGTTTGATTTCATCAAAATTGAATTATTGGGGTTCTTTGACATGCCGAATCTAACTGTGTATTTAGATTCTTAATTTTGGTCCTGTTTTCAAATTGGTCTACATTAAGGTCCAAAGGGTCCAAAATTAAACTTAGTTTGATTTTAACAAAATTGAATTCTTAGGGTTCTTTGATATGCTGAATCTAAACATGTACTTAGTTTTTGATTATGGGCCCAGTTTTCAAGTTGGTCCAAATTGGGGTCCAAAATTAAACTTTGTTTGATTTCAACAAAATTGAATATATGGGGTTCTTTGATATGCTGAATCTAACCATGTATTTAGATTTTGATTTTTGGGCCCGTTATCAACTTTGTCCACATTGAGGTCAAAAGGGTCCAATATTAAACTTTGTTTGATTAGATCAAAAATTGAATTATTGGGGTTCTTTGATATGCCAAATCTAACCGTGTATTCAAATTCTTAATTTTTGGTCCTGTTTTCAAATTGGTCTACATTAAGGTCCAAAGGGTCCAAAATTAAACTGAGTTTGATTTTAACAAAAATTTAATTCTTAGGGTTCTTTGATATGCTGAATCTAAACATGTATTTAGATTTTTTATTATAGGCCCAGTTTTCAAGTTGGTCCAAATCGGGGTCCCAAATTAAACTTTGTTTGATTTCAACAAAAATTGAATATATGGGGTTCTTTGATATGCTGAATCTAACCATGTATTTAGATTTTTGATTTTTGGGCCCCGTTATCAACTTTGTCCACATTGAGGTCAAAAGGGTCCAAAATTAAACTTTGTTTGATTTCATCAAAAATTGAACTCTTGGGGTTCTTTGATATGCTGAATCTAACCATGTATTTAGATTTTGGATATTGGACCATTATAGGTGAATGTCCAATTTAAAATTTTTAAGTTCTTAGACCACATTCATTCTGTGTCAGAAACCTATGCTGTGTCAAATATTTAATCACAATCCAAATTCAGAGCTGTTTCAAGCTTGAATGTTGTGTCCATACTTGCCCCAACTGTTCAGGGTTCGACCTCTGCGGTCGTATCAAGCTGCGCCCTGCGGAGCATTTTATTAGTTTCTGTTCTCTACTTAAGTTAGCCTCAACCAAATGTTATGAGACTTACACATAATGCTTATTACCACAAAACTCAGATCAAGTTCAAATTTGGGTAGCGTCACTTTTACCGTTCTTCAGTTATGACCCTTAATAACTATATGATATGCAAGCGGGGCATCATCATCTGTGTCCACATGTGGACACTATGCACATTTATTTGCAATATGAAAAAGCTGTATAACTTTTAGCGCGGGTTGAAGTAAAAAAAAAGAAAGCTTTAGCCAACATTTAAATAATTTATCGTTCTAATTTATATTCAGTCTCTTTGAACTTTTTCCCCATTTTCGCCAAGACATTTGTCATCGAAAAAAGGTAAACTCAGATAGAACTCGAATGACCTTCTTAGCATCGTGATATGAAGATTATTAGTATCATACGATATACACGCCATCTTAAAATTATTACATAATAAAAGTTAGTCATGATTGGTTTTTCTGATTGCATATGTCAAGGCGTCAAAATTTAAAGCAGATTAACCGCCGTTTCAATTATGTATGGTAGAGTGAATTGTGTATAATAGATTGGCATCCTGACCCAATCTTAACTTCGGCGATTGATACAACATTAGCAAGCAGTGAACCAGGATCCCAGGCTACAATTGTGTAGTGATTTGAGTGACATTGCATTGCTGGTAATTGAGAAGTAACAGCTTTTTCTCAAATAAAACCATTGTAGATTGACATTTGAAGCAATAGCTTTTGTTAAAAGCTTGCATTGAGAAAATTATTAGCTTTTCTAAAAACATTGTAAAAGGACAAGTAATAGCTTTTTACTGAAAACTGGGACTATTATACTAACTAGTAATTTTTTCAGGATGGTGTATTTTATAAACCTTAGGAGGAAATTTCCAAATCACTCGCGTTTTTAACTAATTCTCATTTTGGTTCAGATTTGGAACCAAAAACATATTTGTTCTGGATTTCCTATGGGTCACGTTTTTTATCCGTCAAATTGAATTAATTTACTTTTGTCGGTTTGTATTTGTTAGAAAAATTTGAACACTTTCCCCTAGAAGCTTGATAAAAAAAATAGAGTTTATCATTAAATAATGCATTAGCATATTTCAAACGGTTAGACTACAGGGTTTTAAACTCGGCCAACTCACTAGCGACATGTTTTTGCAGTCTTAAATCTTTAGATACCAGAAAAGTCGTCTAATCTGTAATTTAACCGATTGTGTCCTATTTCAGATTTTGACATTTTGACTGAGTGTGGATTCCCATGGCGGGTGGTGCATACATGATAGCAGGATACGCTTAAACTGACGTCGCACCCTCTATCGTTCCTTTTAAAGTTCATGCGATTCCCACCTTGTTTGTATATTACCTTGATTTTTTCTTTTTAATCAATTTATGAGATACGAAAATCGCTAAACTACTGTTGCCTTAATTTAACTCTGAAAACAAGAAGTGATAAACAAAAAATCCAGCCGTGAAAGAAAATATGTTGTACATATTATATTTATCTGGATTTCATATTCTATACTGAATTTTAGTAGCAATAGACAGCCCACCTTAAAAAAAATGTAGGTCTCTCCTTTACGAAAGTCAAAAACCTATACCAGAACCTGCCATAACTTCTTGTAACGCACTTTTTGATATATGCTAAAATTAGACGAGCTTTTTAAAAAACTTAAATTTGTTATTATATAGAATTGGGAAAACGATACGAAAAGGAGAAGACATTATACACGGAAGATCGGAATTCGGATTTAATAAACTAACAGTATGGTTTTCAAGACCCAATCAATCGGAATTATATTGCGGAAGGATCGCGTCAGATACACATTGTTGGATTAGTACCCATCGGATACTGTAGTTTATTGTAATCCAACTAATTTTCGCGAGCGATTTATTTTCGCGACTTTCTTGAATAGGAAAAAAAAAAAACGCGAATATAAATCGTCTCGAATTTGTTAAACCTTGATCTTTTCTTATTTGACTACATTACGTAAATTTCAAAATCGCGATGTGAAATCGCCGTGAAGAGGGTTAGAAGGGTTAAACGCGAAATAAAGTATCTGCAAAAATAAGTTGGTTTACAGTATATTGTTAAGTTTATGTAGTACGCATTCCAATTTCTGCATTGTATACACGATTAATCGTTTATTTCACATTCCATTGTATGATGTTTAATAAAATATAACATGATATTCGAAAAGATATATATATATATATAGCTTTGTTGACTGATCCATTTACACAGTACTGACCGATATATAATTTACTTCACGAGGCTGTTATCCGTACCTTTTTACAAAGATTAAACTTGACATGTATACATTTGTTTTTGAGATGAATATTAGAAATTGCTAAAAAAATATCTTAAACCTTCCATACCTCTGCTGGTGGACTATTAGTCCCCAAGGGTTTCATCAGCTTAGTAGTCAGTACTTCGGTACTGACATGATTTATAACAAACATTTCTAAAATTGTCCGTTTATAAATGTTAAAATTATAAAAAAAAAACTGAGGTTTCAACTTCCTCAGGCAAAGTTGACCTTAGATGGATTTGGCTATTTTCTAGGTACTTTTGGATATATATATTATAGCTCTTCAAATGTTTCGGTTCTTATACATCCTTGGCTTTCAAATATTCGGCTATGAGCGTTCCTGATGAAGGTAAATCCAGAAAAGCGCTTCGGACGCATTTAATTTATAACGTGTTGTTTTCATTTTTTTTTTCTAGTTTCGAGTAACTCTGAGCATGCATTTATGCAGACATTTCTAAAAGTCAAAAATTACAAAACAGTACAACGAGTAAAATGAGACCGTCCAAATACTCACGTGATCAAAATGGAATCAAAGATTCAGAACAGCTGGTATAATGCATTCAGTTGAAAATTTTGATTGATTTGCAGTAATTCAAAGTCAAATAAAAACCGGGGGTAAAAATTGATTTAATATATTTTGTTCGTTTTATTTTTTATACTTTAACCACAAAATGACGAATTGATTTTTTTTTGTCACGAGGCATAATATTTGATTGACAATTATAGATAATTATTTAATTGCAAGAGGATACCAGTCAACACGGTCACCTTTGTCTTTGAAAAAAAAAATGAAAATTTGTACAGACGAGACAACCAATAAACCACCGAGAGACCTAATAGTACAGATGTGTCTTATATAACCACGTTATTTGCATGCCTTTCTATAAACGCCTTATTTCGACACGGATTATCTGCGATGGTTAGTACGTACCTTACCAATGTTAGAGAATTAATGGAAGCTATGAGAAAAGGACAAGGAATAGAGCATAATTGGGAGCTAAAATATAAAGATTAGAGAGTTATGAACAGCAAATAAAGAATCAAGAAAAATGCATTTGAATCCATTGGATGTGTACTGATTGATATTTTAGTCTTAGTTGCATGATTTTGTTATTAGTTGTTGTTTGCTTTGAACTAGCTGTCAGTAACTGCGAGTACTCTCAGATCTGTACTTAGTGTGTTTTGTTGTGGGGATGTATAAGTACCCTGCCACGTCCACTCTGTGTTTTTGTTATATGTATTTCTGTTTGTATCCATCTGATGAGTTAAGCCTTTTTCAACTGATTTTATACGACCGCAAAAAATTTTGCGGTCGTATTTTGTATGACGTTGGCGTCGTCGTCGTTGTCGTCGTCGTCGTCGTCCGAAGACACATTGGTTTTCGCACTCTAACTTTAGTTTAAGTGAATGGATCTCTACGAAATTTTACCATAAGGTTTAATACCACAAAAGGAAGGTTGGGATAGATTTTGGGGTTATGGTACCAACAGTTAAGGAATTAGGGGCCAAAAGGGGTCAAAATAAGCATTTTGTAACTTCCAGACATAACTTGTGTGTTAGTGTATGGATCTCTCTGACATTGTACAACAAGGTTCCATATCCCAAAGGAAATGCTGGGATTGATTTTGGGGTAATTGCCTCCAAATTTTAGGAATTAGGGGCAAGGGGAAAAAACAAGCATTTTCTAGTTTCAGGACAATAACTTGTGTGTAAGCGTATGGATCTTTATGAAATTATACTACAAGGTTCCATATCACAAAGGAAAAGCTGGGTTTGAGTTTGGGGGTAATTGCCCGTAACGTTTAGGAATTTGGGGCCAAAAGGGCCAAAAACAAGCATTTTCTAGTTTCCAGACAATAACTTGTGTTCAAGTGTACGGGTCTCTCTGAAATTGTACTGCAAGGTACCATACCACAAAGGGATTTAGGTGGGATTGATTTTGGGGGTAATTGCCTCAAAATTTTAGGAATTAGGGGCAAAAAAACAAGCATTTTTCTAGTTTCAGGACAATAACTTGTTTGTAAGTGTATGGATCTTTATGAAATTATACTACAAGGTTCCATATCACAAAGGGAAAGCTGGGTTTGAGTTTGGGGTAATTGCCTTAAACGTTTAGGAATTTGGGGCAAAAGGGCAAAAAAAAGCATTTTCTAGTTTCCAGACAATAACTTGTGTTCAAGTGTACGGATCTCTCTGAAATTGTACTGCAAGGTACCATACCACAAAGGGAAGGCTGGGATTGAGTTTGGGGGTGATGAATCATAAGGGGGTTCAAAAATTTGAGGGGATTTTTTTTTTTTTTTTCTTTAATATTTCCATTTTAAATTGGTTATTTCTGATTTATAAATAAAAGCAAATAATAATGATATGGTTTGAATAGGTAAATTAAAAATTTCAAGTTCTTAGACCACATTCATTCTGTGTTAGAAACCTATGCTGTGTCAAATATTTAATCACAATCCAAATTCAGTGTTGTTTCAAGCTTGAATGTTGTGTCCATACTTGCCCGAACTGTTCAGGGTTCGACCTCTGGGGTCGTATCAAGCTGCGCCCAGCGGAGCATTTTATTTTAGTTTGTTCTTATGTTGTACTGTTACACCACTGTCCAAGGTTAGGGAGGGTTTGGCGCCCGCTAATATGTTTAACCCGCCACATTCCCAAGTCAGGAGCCTGTAATTCAGTGGTTGTAGTTTGTTTCTGTGTATCATATTTGTTTTTGTTCATTATTTTGTACATGAATAAGGCCGTTAGTTTTCTCGTTTGAATTGTTTTACATTTGTCATTTCAGGGGCCTTTTATAGCTGACTATGCGGTATGGGTTTTGCTCATTGTTGAAGGCCGTACGGTGACCTATACTTGTTAGTTTCTGTGTCATTTGGTCCTTGTGGAGAGTTGTCTCATTGGCAATCATACCACATCTTCTTTTTATATTAAGAAATAAAGACCACCTCCCATATCCAGACCCTCAATTATTATTCCAGCATAAATGGTAGCGAACGCTTCCGAATTCAGTGCGCATGACACCTCTTTTTAGAATAATCTTCATAATGTACGAACAAGATGGAACGAGATTATATGTTAAAAAATTAAATACCTTAAACGTATTGGAACACAATACAAAATAAATACACTAAATGTACAAAACAAATACACTAAACGTATTGGAACACCATACAAAATAAATACATTAAACGTATATTGGAACACCATACAAAATAAATACATTAAACGTATTGGAACATCATACAAAATAAATACATTAAACGTATTGGAACACCATACAAAATGGTTACATAGAAGAGAAAGCAGTGACAGTCCCTAGTGGCGGATCCAGGGATCCGTCCCAGGTTGCTGTCAACAGATCCGCAAATACAGTCCATGATCAACTTTGGTACAGGTTAAGCAACCTATTCAAGACTTCCATTCGAACCCCTTACTTTTGTATTTTGCTTATTTCGTCGAAGGGGGTTCAAATATTCTAATTTCTAATTCTAGCACAACTTCATAATTTTCGATAGAAATTTGGAGTTATTGATTTTCAGGTTTACTACTAGTACTAATTTAATACTACTTTATGAAATGTTTACCGTTGACGGTTCTGTCAATATAATGGAATTTTATGCGACTGTCATACAAGTGAGAGGTTTAGCTAGCTATAAAAATCGGTTTAATCTACAATTTTCTACATAAGGAAATGCCTGTACCAAGTCAGGAATATGACAGCTGTTTTCCATTCGTTTGATGTGTTTGAGCATTTGATTTTGCCATTTGATAAAGGACTTTCCGTATTTTTGTTATTTTACTTTTTTCTGTATTTTCGTTTTAAGTTTCTAGTTCATATCTATTATTCTAAATATTTGTATACGTCCTTTGGTTTTTCTTTTCAAGCTTTCTGAACCTTCCTTATGACATGCATCCTATATACACCAATTCAGTTAGTTCCGTTTATATAATCGGCGTTCGTTTGGCCATATAAGATACACGCATAAATAGGCAGTCACATTCGGAAAAGGGTACATTTATCCTAAAGCAAGTCTTCAGAGAATGCATTTAGTATAAAGAAAATGCCATAAATTTTGTTGTTGTAATGTTTCAAGTCTTTGGTGTATTTTTTTTTTTTTTTTTAATTTAAGACACAAATAAGGAGATGTGGTATGATTTTCAATGAGACAACTACTAGTAATCATCATAGTCTAAATGACGTGAAGGTTACCCGACCTTTTTCAACAATGAGTAAAACAAGTTAGCCGCAAAAAAGACTCCGATAAACTAACGACAACCACTGAATTAGAGGCTTCTAACTTGAGAGTATATTAACTGAAACTTGGTATGTACCATGAGCTTCACACTTATGTCATTCGGCATGACTTTGACCTCATTTTAATAAATGGTAGACTTTTCATAGTTAAATTTATTCAGGATGTTTCTGCCATTAGGTCGATTTAGAAGTTGACATACTGTACATAGATGTAAACGCCGCATCTCTTTTTATTCATATTTTTCAATACTGCTCGGTTGTTGAGGGTTAGCTTCAGATGCCTTGGTGATCCTTGGTATGTTAAATGTTGCCAAGTTGTCAAACAAATGAAAGTTTCACGTCCTGTAAAGACCTTGTTCAACTGCTTAAGCTACGTCGCTACTTTTTTAGAGTATGGTATCTATCATTTACATATATTGACATTGATTTTTTTCGATAGTCCTAAAGTTTGTACATTTTGTCTTCCTTATTCCTTTTCAATGCCAGCCACGATGTATTCTTCGCACGAAGGCGGCGTAAGTCAACCATCAATCATTACTCCCTATCCTTTGTTATACTTTGCTTTGGCAAGTGCAGTGCGAAGATCAACTTGTTTGTAACTGCACAATTATTGGAGCGTGTCATTGATAATACTTAACTTAGTCTCGGTTTTTAAAACGGATTCAACACCACATAAAATCTTCAGGTGTTAACAAAAAAACTTTCAAACAATTACTTAAAATGTATTAATTAATTTGTGATCTCACACGACACACAATACACCAAATTACATATGCACGTGTAAACACAAAATGCACACACTAAATCAAAATGCATGCATGTGCATGTGTAATCACAAAAATATCACACAATAAATCAAAATACATTTGCGCGTGTAAACGGCACAAACCTTTATACATTAACCAAAATACATTTGCGCGTGTAAACGGCACAAAGTTTTCATACATTAACCAAAATACATTTGCACGTGTAAACACAAAGCTTGCAAACAACAACTCAAAATACATGTGCACGTGTAAACACAAAGCTTTCAAACAATAACTCAGAATATAATTTTATTCTGAATTGCAAGGAGTCTGCAAGGTAAACCAGAATATCAGACAAAATCTATTTAATGATATACAATTAGATGATGAACATTTCGTTCATTTCCCTGATGAACAAAAAATATTTTATTTATCAAACCCGCTTCCTTTAGACATGCATGTAAGAATTGTTGGTTTCTTTTTTAAAAGGTCATTAGAACTGGGGGCAGAGGTCTCATTTTAACAAGGCTATTGAATAGTGTAATACTGTAAATCTAACACTTATGGTGTTTTTTTTTTTGTATTCTGTTTTGTTGTTATTTTGTTGTTCATTGTTTGCTTAAATTTCTATTGCCACAAACATACTGTAAATGTTTAATGACAATAAAATTGATATTGAATATTAAATTGTTTCATATTCCATAATATCCAGGAGTGATATCAGTGTATGTTTTGGAAGTGTAAGTATATATTTGTCGGTGAAGATAAAATCGATTATTTTCTTCGAAATATTCTTTGTGATATTTCAAAGTAAACTTTAGTGAATTTTCTGTTATTCTATTACAGGTATAACCATCATCGGGAACAGTCGTAGCCAAAAAATATGGTAAACGAGGAAATAAAGGTTATGGACGCATACGATTAAACACAAGAGTTTAAACTATAACACAAAGGGTCAAACTATAATAGCCAGAAATGATCTATTCAACATCCAGACAAAATTCAGCATTTTTGACGATAGGGGTTTAGTTTTGTCTGAGCAAATGTGTTGCCTTGATTCCACCGAAACGGGTATTTGGAAGGTATTTTACTAGTTATCTTCTGACGGGTTCAGAAATGAAATTCAAGGTTATACTTTATTGATTAATCGTTGATTGAAGCCTTGATTGTTGACAAATAAATAAATCTATTTTATTTGAGTGTCACACATTGATTGATACAGTACATATATACAAATATAAAGTAATATTTTTAAAATGCAATCAATGCCCAGCCAAACAGTTGACTTACGAGACACTATAAAACGTATATATGTACATATATACAATAAACTGCATGTTTATTTGTAAAATATTTCTAGAGTTAAATATCTTATTAATTTGATTTAAAATCGCTTTCAAAATACTTTTAAATATATAATGTTATTAAAATCATATAAAAACTCTATTAGAAGTTCTTTATAAAAGTTATCAGTTGACTTCTAAAACAGAAATAAATATAAATCTCAATTGAATAAAAATACCTTGTTTTAAAGATTTGAAAAAAAAGTGCTTGAGGTTTAAAACTTAGACAAAGCCGTGACTAGGCTATCAAAATAAAACATTTTAAATCTTCAATCGAATGTAAATAATTTCCTTCTCATAAAACATTTTTTGTAAAATTTTACATAGACATTTCTGGATTTGCTCGGATCTCATTATAAATATAAACTTATCGTCCATATGCATTGTATCAAAATTCTCAATAAAGTGTTTACATTCACAAAATAAATCATATCGTAGATCTGCATATAAAGGGCATTCCATAAGAAAATGTTTGTCTGTCTCTACATGATCAAGATCGCAATATATACACAGTCTTTCTTCAATTGGAACTTGCGGCCTGGAGTAGCGACCCGTCTCCAAGGCCAGAGGCAACATGCCGGCGCGAAGCATGGCAATATATCTCCTTTGGTTAAGTGGAATGTTCATTTTTACATATGGCTCAACGCTTACAGTTTGTTTGTAGAGTCTGTGTGTACGGAATTTGTTTCCGTTTAATGTACCACGATCGTTGAAAATGTCTTCACACCATTGATGATTGTCTATTTGTTCTAGCTTTTCATTAATTATTTTCATATTGTATTTTGTCGAATATCGAATCAATATGAGAGGACGTTTAATGGGCATATGACATATATGGGCATATTTCAATAATTAAGGCAAATAGGTCAAGTTTTGGCCATGAGAGTTGAAACCTTAGTTTAAACAATTTTTAATTAAAACACATTTTAGGGAGCATCGATGCCAGGATTAGACCTGATTTCTGTCTAGAAACAACTCAAATTATGATAAAACAAATGTTTTTCATCGTTAAGACTTTAACAGTATTCTAATATTAATAGTTTTTCTCCTAAAATTATAAACTGTTTATTTATGTCACGAATACTCTATTTGATTGACAAGTAATAACTTATAATAAGGATGAAGTAAACATTTTTGTGTGACAATAATTCTTATGTTTTCCTTTAAATTTAGGTTCAATTAATTTGACCAGTTTATGAAAACTACGCAATATTAATTGTATTTCGTTCCCATTTATGTGTTAATATAATTCGCTGTTGGCTAAATATCAAATCGGCTATGTAAATATGTAGTGCGGTTAATTTTCTTCCGATGCATTTGAAAAAAGACAACAATGCTTTTTATTCAAATTTACCACAATAAGTGTATTTTCAAACAAATTGCTATGCAAATTATATATCATGTTTATAATTGTTTTACATAATAAATAATTAGAGTTGAAAACAACAAGTGGCATGTTGCACATGTTAAAATGCTGTCGGACAGATGGATTTGAGTACGAATGCATGTTTTAAGCCGGCTTTCAGCGGAATTGATAGAAAGGAAGGTTGATTTAAGAGAAAATAACTGTCAAAGTCGGTAAGTATAGAGTGGAGGGTGACATTAAAACATACACCTCTCTGTCAATATCTAAATTAAAATTTATTGGTGTGAAATCATGACTTATTTGAATATTAATAATTGGTTTTTGTCATTTAGCTTTTGTCTTATCAAGAAAAGACCACCTATACATGAGTCCGTTTCTTCTTGTAGGAATATATCATGCAGTTCAGATGGATTAACCTGATTTGTGCATTAATCTGCCTGATTACCATTGTTGGAAACTATTACTGTTTTGGGAGTGGTAAGATTAAATAATTATCATAGTATTATCTTTAAATTTAAGAAAAAAAGGTTTAGAAGAATTTCTTGACTGATAGCTGCTTTAGGTTTGACACTATGGGTTGTTTTGTTAATTGCATGACGTTTGTGGATTTTGTGAAATCTAATAAGTTTCTAACATATGCAATATAACTGAAGTCCTTTTTTTATTATCAGGGACACCGAATTTACAGCCTTTTCCTATTTTGCTTTCAACACGTCCATTTATGACCAGAAACTCTAGGGAATATGTAAAAACCGAAAATTAAACAAAAGACAATTGAATTAAAGATTAAATGCAAGTTAAACTGTGCCTGCCTGGCTAAGTTTATAACTTTGCTCTTGTAACATAAAAATCTTTTTAAACAATAATTGTTTTTTTTTTTTTTTTTCTTTGTTTAATTTTGTTGTTGTTGTTTTGCTTAATTTTTTTCTTCCTCCATTTATATTCATTAATTATTATTTCATACGTATGATTAGCACGATAATATAAGGATGTCCTGTTTATCCTACTGTTTTATTGTTATATTAAACTGTGTGATATAAGATATTTGGCGTCAAAACGCTAAACCTGATTATACATTTCATGACTGTGGTTTTGCATTTTTAATGTCTTGCGATCATTGTTTTAATCTTTAATGAATCCATAAATAATCCGCCGGTGTGTTATCCCCCTTTTCAACCGACGTAAGGAGTTCAACTGAATTTCATTTTTAGTTTTGTAGGAGTTACTCATTAAATTTACTTTTACCATATAGTTTACCTAGATGCGTGTCGATTGTTAGCTTATCAATTTTAACCACACGAACAATTTGCATCGATAATTTGATTTTTTATTTCTAAACTGTAATAAGATTCACTGAATTTCTTAGAAAACAATGAACAACAATCTCTCCAGCCATTGAAAATTGCGAAACGTAAAACAAAAATAGAAACTCTTTTTATAACCTTAAATGGTTCTTTTAACAATTTGCCATTCCTTAATCGGAAATAGTATTGGAAAAAAAGACTTGCATGTAGTACCTGGTACAAATAAACATATAGAATATAGGGAGTAATTTCAATCCACCATTATTTTTTCAGAAAATGCCTGTACCAAATTATGAATATTACAGTTGTTGTCCATTCATTCCGTTAGTTGATATAGTCAAGCGTCTGATTTTGTCAGGATTTATGGGCTTTCACGTTTTTAATTTCCCTTGGCGTTTATTTTTTTTTGTTTATACCTAAAGAGGTCAAATTTTTAAAACTGACAATGTTGGAAACACATTTTATCAGGTATTCCCACCAACAGCAACTTAATCGACCCAGTAGATAGTGTGATACTTTTAACTTCCACAAAGCTTAAAACCAATAAAAAACAAAATACAAATACGGAACAAACGAACGAACGAACGAACGAACAAAATTATACACAATTGCAGAATGTAAGCGTATTCCTTATAATAAAGTCTGCTGTAAATTATGATGTTTTACTTCACTTGTCATATTTTGTTATTCTACCACATTAGAGTTTTTTTTTTTGTGTGTGCTTGGATCTCTATGAAATTATACCACAAGGTTCCAAACCACGAAAGAAAGGTTGAGATTGATTTTGGGGGCTATTGTCTTAATTGTTAAGTAATTAGTGGCCAGAAAAGGGTCCACAATAAGCATTTTACTAGTTTCAGTACAATAACTTGTGTATAAGTGTATGGATCTCTATGAAATTGTACCACAAGATTCCATACCTCAAGAGGAAAGTTGGGATTGATTTTGGAGGTAATGACTCAAACTGTTTAGGAATTAGGGACAAAAGGGTAAAAAAACCCAAGATTTTCTGGTTTCCGGACAATAACTTGAGTATAAGTCAATGGATCTCTATGAAATTGTACCACAAGGTTTCACACCAAAATAGGAAGGTTGGGATTGATTTTAGGGGTTATGGCCCTAGTCGTTTTGGAAATAGGGCCAAAATCAATACTTTTCTAATACTTTGTATAAATTGCTTATTTGTTGACCAATTTCAATGTGGTTTAATTCAAAGTTTTGAATTCCTGGGGTCTTTAGTATGCTGAATCTAACCGTGTATATAGATTTTGGATATTAGACCATTATAGGTAAAAGTCTAATTTCAAATTTGTCAGTTCTTTGACCATATTCATTCTGTGTCAGATACCTATGCTGTGTCAAATATTTAATCGCAATCCAAAAACTGAGCTGTATCAAGCTTGAATTTAGTGTCCATACTTGCCCCAACTGTTCAGGGTTCGACCTCTGTGGTCGTATCAAGCTGCGTCCCGCGAAACATTTATGGAATTTTTCATTAGGTAGATTTTTCATCTGTGTTTATTTATGCAAGATATAGTGCGTACATATAATTCCCTCTTATTTCATAAAAGACCATAACCGTCACGAATATTGTGACCATGCTTGATGACGTCACATAGATGGTTTGCCTAAATATCCTTTTAAAAAACGTACGCGAACAATTTCACATCAATGTATCTGGTGCAGTACGACATTTCTCTTATATATATGTTTTTTTCATAGGTTTGTTTTATAGTTTGATTGTCTCGCATGGAGAAGTCTCGTGCTTATGTGGTAGAACATTTAATTGTGACTCGGCATTGTCCTTTTCATCAAATTAAACAGAAACAGTTGACTCGATATAACCGTTTGAAAAATAAATTATGCTAATTTCGTGGTTATGCTATCAATATCTTTCTTACATATGGCATTGGAATAAGTAATTCAAAACAACGTTATTATCTCAAAAATTTCGTGATGGTAAACGTGAATCTATGGGAACGCCTCCAATTTTTGCTGCTGCCGAACCTATTTATTCAAATATGCTCTTTATTTTACAATGTCATTAACGGTATCAATTTCACTGTAACAGATGCGCATTTCGACATTTAATGTCTCGTCAAAATGCAATTGCAACAATAATTACATTGAATGCATTTTTATCTTCGCCACAAAGTCAACACCTTTGCCATAGTGTCAGCACACTACTACTTCGTGACATTCTTAAGGTAACATAAACATAAATATTTGACACGTCTAATTAAATTATTTTTAAAATGTTAATTTGTATTCTCCTCTGGGGTGACAAATATAAATAACCATATAATGTTTTGTATATCATGTCAAAAGTTGTGAGATTTATATTAAAACGTATTTTGTTTTATACTGGCCGCATTCATTTAAGAATATAATTTAATCGGTGATTGACTTGTGATAGTCCCTTTTGTTATTACAAAATGATTTGAGAAACATTTACTGTATATGTACTTTTTCGCAATTTTGGTATTGTCGATGAATTCGCGTGTATTTAATTTCGCGGTATTTCCAAAAATATGAGAATATAAAATAACAGACTTTCTATAAATTACAAATTACATAAAACCTTCCAACGTGAATTTTTGTATTCCCAAGCATTGGTATATTCTACTTCTACTCCTAATAATAATAGTAATAATGGTAAAAGGTTTTATGTAATTTGTAATTTGTAAGAACCAAACATGTAAATTTTTCTTAAATCATTTTGTAATAACAAAAGAACTATCGCAATTATTATTATTATTATTATTATTATTTTTATTATAAAGAAAAACTAAGATGTTATACACAAAAACCATTTGTTGAAAAAGACATGCTGATGTATTAAATTACTAGGTTTATCATGTCAAGGTAAGGGAGTGTGTTTTATACTATGCTCACTTTAAATAAATTACGGAAATTTAACTATGAATTACTATATAAGGCTACAATAGTTGACCGATACTTGAATTTGAAATTTTCAAATCGAATAATTTAAATTCTTCGATTATCAGTTTAAATACTTCGATTATCAGTTTTTGCCGAGGTTGTTTTTGCGGCCTTTTTTGATTACTGTTTTGAACGTCTATAAGTTTTGGATTTTAATACTTAGATGCGAGCACCATTGATGTGAAACAAAATTTTTGGAAGGCACATATTTGGCATACAATTATTTTCTTTAAATTGTAATTTTGTTATACTCATAATATAAATCGAGGGTTGTATGCCCCCGCCGCGGTGGAGGGGGCATTAAGTGTTAGTACCCTTGTCCGTCAGTACGTCCGTACGTTCGCCCCAAAAAGTTTCCGTTCTCTAACTTTAGTTTGACTTAACCAAATGTTATGAAACTTATACACAATGCTAATTATCATAAAACATAGATCAAATGCGAATTTGGGTGGCGTCACTTTTAATATATATAATAGTATAATATTGACCTGTTAAGATAGAGATAATGTATAGCGACTTGAAATAGCTATATCATTAAACATTGCTACATAGAAACAACACAAAAAAAAATAAGACACTAAAACTACCGAAAACATTAAAAGAAGCGAGTTCGAAAAGTACCACAATGACAGAAAGAACTGCAAAAAAAAAAGGAAGAAAAGAGTGAAAAATCAAGATTATATATTATATATATCAGTTAAAATTCGACTAATGATAAACTGCAAAGAAAATTAAAAAAATAAAAAAGTCTGTACATGAATTAGATGACGATGTTTAAATCTCTTGAATCATAGTAGAATAAATAAATCAAGATACAAAAATATCAAGAAAATTATATGAACTCCGAAGGAGCAAACCGGTTGCGTCTACCGGATATGCGTATCCTGCTGTACATGTATCAACCGTTTTTTACTGAATCACATGAATCGAATTGTCATAATTATTAATTATCATATTCATATTTTTGTTAATCATGTACTGTGGTTTTACATTTTAGATTTATTCATTAGCACAATTTTTATGATGTAAGACAATTCCTCATTAGAATGAATCGGTTTGTAATTTAACTGAACGATATACAATATAAAATGTACAAGTGAAGGAAGATAAGTTGAAGAAGTGCATTCTATACCTGTCGTTTTATATTTTAGGTTGCAATCAATCATTACAGATCATTACATGTGAATTAAATTTACAATTAATAGTTAACAAGTTATAAATTAAATATATCGAGGGTCAAATGAAATGTATATTGATACTTAATATTGACAGCGCCTTTACCAAGATTTGGTATGAAAAACAGCCGTATATTTAGCACCAACTTCTTTCCATTGATAATAACGTTAAATATGGAATGAAAGGTCAATTACTTAATACACCAAGCCATTGTTTTGAAAGGTTTTGTCTGCCAATTGATGCTTTGTAGATGGACATTGCATTTTAATTTTTCTTAAACGACCAGAACAATTAGACGAGTTATTTTTCTTAATGGAGCAAATAAAATTCACTTCAAACATTAACAAAAACAGTGCTGTCAATAAAATAATTTCATTTTTGACATTTTATAGTAAATCAATCATTATGTAGAATATATATTATCTTGATTACATTACAAAGAAAACGATACTACGTTGTCTTTTTTATACTAAACAAGTGACATTCCTTAAGAAAGAAAACAGCTATTGAACGCATGACGGGTGATGCACGTAAACTAAGGTTATATCAAAATTATCATAAATATATTTTTCCCACTAGTTGAAGCCCAAAATCTGTTAAAGATTACAAAACTGCTTAAACACGATAGCTATATAAGCGTAATTCAATCTTTATTAGATGCCCTTGTAGCAGAAATAAATTTTATGTGTGTTAATCAGGTGCTGTTGTTTTTAATCTAAGGCCGAAAAAATTAAGTCTGATGACAATTTATGCCAAATGGTTATAATTGACCTTTTTTTTATCGGCATATGCTATCTGGAAGCAAAATACTTACTAATATTCCTTGAAAGCCTGGTTTTGTCCAAATATCTATTGATAGCTTGGCCGTGATATGTGACCTTGAACTGCGACTAAACACCGTTAATTTACTGGCTGTCTTAAAAATTCATGCTTTAAAATTTATCCATGATATTTTGGTCAAATACCAATTCTTTACTCAAAAGAAACATAACTGTACCCATTTGTTTTCCCTCTTAAGAAACAGACATAATATTTTGAAATGATTGAATGTAAAGTAACGATATTATGCGCAAACCAAAATGGTTGCCCAAAGTATGATTTATTTATAATGTTTCTGTTGTCGCTTTGATCTTTGCCCTAATAAATTCAAAACCAAAGACGTTTTTTTTAACCAAAGGCACAAATCCAACAACTGTTGACTAGTTTTAAGTAAACTTGTATATTATAAGACGATTGGCCTGTGGACAAACCCGGTCTCACTCCTTTAGAGTTCATGGTATTCCCTCAGTTTTTGTATGACTCCTTGATTTTTCTTCTAATATTTGAACATCGGTAAACTTCTGAATTGCAAAAGTTTTTTTTTTTTTTTTTTTTTTTTTTTTAAGTACTGTTACCTTGATTTTGACATAATGGCTCCAATACAACAGGGGTACGTTTCCATCAAGGGAAATTTTCAATCTTATAAAAATAAAAAGATTAGGTATGATTGCCGATGAGACAACTATCCACCAAAGTTCAAATATAGTGGATTTAAGCAATTATAGGCAACCGTACGGCCTTCAACAATGAGAAAAACCCATACCGTATAGTCGGCTTTAAAAGGCCCCGACATGAAAAATATGAAACAATTCAATTGAGTAAACTAACGACCTAATTCATAGTTTGATAAAGGCTTAACATTGGGTTGAGTTTTGACCCAATGACGTCAATATTAACTAGAACTACTTCTACACCACGAAGCATTATTCAACAAAGATTTATAAAGATTTTATTCATAGTATGACATTTATTGTTTTAAACAAAACTTTTATCAAATTTCAGTTCATTGATTTGGCACTGTGACCGTTTTGAAACAAAAATATAATAGGGGTATATGTCTTTGCAAGAGACATATTATCAAGTTACGTTTGTACGAGGTTGAACATACGATTCAAAGGATATCATCACACAACCATTGTGCTTTTGAATTTTGTTTTGACATGGTTATCTAGGTTTGTTTTTCTTTCCATGAAGCATTGTCAAAACAAGTTTAGTAAATATAAAAAAATGACTGAAAAGATAATGTCCAGAATCCGAAATGTTGATGTTAAGACGACTGGTATCAATTTCATATTATAAACCTAGTTCGCCTACGTCGCCATTCTGTTAAAACAACGAACATATTTTTCTTACATTTTGATAAAGAAAACATTTCCTCTTTAACATTAGTTTCATTTGATGTAAACGTTTTAATATTTTATATCTGTTTGATATATTTTAATCTGTTTGATATATACACGTAAATATATCAACACAATTGTATCAACAAGGAAACATTCAAATGAGGTGATGATTTTTTACGTGTTTACTACTATGGAATGTTCGTCACCAGGTGATCGCATTAATTCTTTAAACTAAGGGAACAATTCTAGAAAAATTGAAGAAGCCGGCCGTTGATATTTTCTTATTTTTCCATGGTTATATCCCAGTCCTTACTAAATACTAGCAGCATTTGTCTTCTTCTTTGATAAAATTATCGGTTCCAACCTTTCTGAAACAGATGCGCATTTCGGCAATTAATGACAGTTCAATAATGCTAGAGGCTAAAATAATTAAAAAAACAAAACTTATAAAAAAACGAAGACCTTAACCAATAAGAACAAACTTGTGACTTGTATATTCTTAGTTGCTTCTTTGTTATTTATTTTTTCTACATAATTATAATGCGTGACCTTATTAAATGTAGATACTTTTTAATAGATAAACGGAAGGAAATCATGTTTGTTTATTAATTTAAGAACTTTTATGTATTCTAATTAACAAGGTCCCTGGTGACGGATTTGTTTTCTTCTGATCAAATCTAAAGATATAAAACAATAACTTTAAAGGTTATTGTCTGATACAATTTCAAATAATAAGGAAGAATGAAAGAAATAATAACATTAGTGGGAAAAGGTATTGCATCATTACCATAAAATTTGTAACCGTAATTATTATTAATTATTATTATTATTATTATCATAATCATAGTTATTATAATTATTGATTTATTTTTTCATTTACAAACTTATATTGTGATACATTTCACCTTTTATATCATTTTTAAGAGGAAAATTAGATTAAAAAATTAGATTAAAAATATGCGATGAAAATATGATATCCACAACAAAACAAGAAATATTATCTATTAACAGATTCCGGAGAGAAAAACACGCAGGTTCAACCCGACAACGTGCAAGATGGACAAGAATTAAATCCCAATGTAGACCCAACAGTAGGAGATATTCCGTCTTTCGACCCAACAGTAGTTGCAGAACGTGAAAACGGTTTCCAACTGAATCCAACGTCACAGGGTGATTCAGTAGATGCTCCTTCTGTCTCAAATGGAGATAATTCAAATACTGACCAAGTACAGGGAGAAACTGAAACTTTGGATGATGGAAATATAGGTGCTGAAAGTAGTAATGGTTTGACAGGTGAGGGTTCAAGTAACAATAATGCACTGTCAGATATTGAATCAGGTAATGCAATAATCAGAAATTCTAACATTCAGGGTGGTAGCACTAATGACAATAATGATCAAACTGATCGACAAACTGGCATCGACTCTGTTGACTTATTAACTGATAGTTCAGCTGATGGAAATTCTTTCGGATCTGCAGGACAGATAAATACCGATGGCGACGGGACTAATTCAAATGATGTAAAAGGAGATGTAGATTTATCACTAAAGGACGATTCGAAAGTATTTGCTGGTGTCAGTTCAAACAACGATTTATCTGAAAATGCCGCGTCTGATTCCTCAGATGAGGCATTGGATTTAACCAACAATGGAAAAGATAATTCAAATGGAAAAGATGATTCAAATGGAAATTCAAACAACCATGACATTACTGAAGATAATGAAAATGTTTCCTTTAATGGAAAGGAAAACCTTGTAGGTGATCAGACAACTGAGATCGACTCTCTGTCTAAAACTTTTGAAAACGAGGCTAGTGATGAAAAGTCCCAGAGAATCGATAGCCATGGAATGAACTACAAGAATCAAGAACATTCAGAATTTTCTTACAAGCATAAATTTTTCAATTTATATGATGATGACTCAGATCAAAATTTATTTGCTGTTTATGGAAAATTGCATGTAAACAAAAAGCAGAACGAAAATGACAAACAACTTCTTGAAGATAGTGTAAGTTCAGAAGTGCTACAGGATAATAACATTGATATACATCATATTGAAGGAGAACATTTCCTTGGAAAGAACCAAATCAAGATGTTATTTAATTTGAAGAGAAACAATCGAAGCGAGGGTAAAAAAGAAAACGATAACATGTACTGGACTTATGGGAATATTAATTCTAACATAATTGGTGAAGATTCAAAAACTATAAATCCATCGAGAACAATTTTAAAACAAGATGACTCAGATTCATCCGATAGTAGTGAAAATATTCGGGAAAGGAAGAACAAATATAATTCTAATATACGTTCGGAAAAAAGTAGTGAGGATTCACATGAGACCAGTGAAAAATCGAGTGATAAAAAAATCGGGCGAAGGAAGACAGCTTGTAAGTTTATTTTCGTCTACATATACAATGTATGTTCATTGTCGGAAAATATAAAATCTATTTGTACGAGCTTTAGAAACAGGACGAAAAGCTAGGCTCATCGAGCTTTTCTCCTGTTTCGTAGAGAGTACAAATGAATTTTATATTTTCCGACAAGGTACATGTATTGTTTTTATCCTATATCGGACACTTTAAGGCTTAGTTGTTTAAATCCAAAAAGTTGTAACAACAAGAGAAAAAAGTCAAACCACAGGGTAAAATAGGACAACAAAATATTAACATGAGGTTATAATTGTGTTTACCGTCATTCCCTTTGCATTTAAACATAGGAGGAAATATTCGAGAGACAAATATTGGCGAGAAAATTGACTGTGACTATCAGCTAACGTGAAAATTAAACATACACGAAAAATTCCTGTAATACGGTTTATACACACACTAACATATATTTAAAACACAATATTCGAGTGATATGATTGTTGCATATATAATCAATTTATAATCCAGCTTTGCACTCTAACCATATTTATAACCAGAGTCTTTGAGCAAAATATTTCAGTTGAAAAGAATTATTTCTATTCAGTTTGTAAGTCTTGTGGCAAACTGCTCCATATTAAAACTTTTAAATAAGATAATGTTATTGTACGGTAAATTTTGGTTGGTAAAAATAAGAGGCAATAGTAGTTACAAAACGTAAAGGTAAAAAATCTGTTTACATCGCATGAACTCCAAAAGGGAGAGTAGCATACGTCGACAGGGTACGCATCTTGTGCTATTTATTTATCACCCGCCATGCATTTTCAAAATATCAAAATGTTATATGTTTTACCAAATTTTCCCATTTTCTGGATAGTGGTAAGCACAACACAGATTCAAAGCATATAGCATATATAGTGAAAGACAAAACCCTTCATAAAAGAAATTCACAAGAATGTATGATTTCCAGCGTCAAAATCATGCATATTCAGGACAATTGTCAGTTTATTTTCGACTTGTGAGTTTGAATGTCCCTTTGGTATCCTTCGCCTCTCTTTTACATGTAAATGTAATATGTCCCCGCTTTGTAGTATAATGACAAGGTGAGTATGATATGTTGCGACATTCGGGCACATTATTCTGACTTCTAGCCTCCGAATCATTGCGTTTACCTCTGAATGACACATGTCAAGTAAAGATATATCAATTACCTATTCTTAAGTATTTTGTTCAACCTCATCGTTGATCAATACCACGTTCTCCCACCCTCAAGGTAACACGGAAGTGGCTAATTGCGTATCGAAATCCAGAGGTTACAACATGTGATTATTTATCCGAAGCAATAAAACATGTGTACGGGCAAGTGGGATATGAACTTAAAAATGAAGTATTTGGCAATATGATCCTCATCTGTGCTAGAAGTGATATCAGGTGGCCTATAGTCAAAACTAGTTATACGCCAATAATTTGGTAACGTCGATGACTGTTATATATGACAAAAATATTGTAACTGTTCTCAATGTAGTCTTGATAATGCAAATAGAATACCTGCTGGAAAAAAAAACAGGAAAAGGATCGGATAACACCATTTTAAGTATCTGCGATTTGAACATTTCTCTATTATAAACTGTAATTTACAAATTAAACATGTACATGTATATTCCAATTTGCATACTTTACCCAATCTAACAAGACGAATAAAGAAAATGCTGCAATTGCTGACAGATTTACATTTATCTTATCTTTAGAGTTTTCAATTGAGATCGATTGTTGAACATTAACCTCTATTAAATCACCTTTCATTAGTCTTTGTTTGTTGAATATTATACAGTGATAAAATATCGTTACCTAACATATTTCGTTTTCAGGGCTTTCCAATTACGCATCATAATTTATTATTATTTCAGCTTGCAAAAACATAGATGTCATATTTGTGGTTGACTCCTCAAATGATGTTTCAGAAACGGAGTTCAGATATATCAAACAAACGCTAATCAAAGTTTCAAAAATGCTTCAAGATTATAGACAAATGAGAATGGGGGTTGTTTCATACGGATCAAGAATTTCAGACGTGATACACTTATCAAATAATGCGTCTGTTATGTCAAGGTCAATCCAAACGATAAAAGCGTCCAAAGGTTCTAATAAACCATATCTAGGTATACTTGCTGGTCGAGGGGCGTTTTCAGATGATATACCAGACAGCACAAAAAAGGTTATAGTTTTCATTGCAAGTGGGTTGCAACAATACACGAAGCCAACATCGCAACAGGCAAAAATGGCGAGGGAGGAAGGAATAAATGTAATGACAATAGGATATGGCGAAGGAGCAGTCAGGCATGACCTTGAGGAAGTTGCATCTAGACGTAGTATGGTTTATACATATAACAGGGCCGCTAAAGTTTACGAAAATGCAGATAAACTACCTTTGTATATTTGTAAAGGTAATGGTCATTATTGCTTTTTTTAATATTTTCAAATTTCCCTTTTTTTTTTCTGCATTTAAATTTAAAATGAATTTACCGTTGCGATTCATTATTTGTAAAAGACAACTGTCTTGTATATTAAATATTAGTCCCTCTCAAAGTCAAAAGATTGAAAACGCTAAAATTTGTGAAGCTAGATAACAGTTTAAATATTTGAAAGTGAATATTTTAAAACAGTTCCCGTTTGATCTACTACTCAGCGAGAGTTAAAGTGAACTGTAATAAGTAGCTACCCTATAATAGTAAATACGATCTATATATTTATTTACTGCTGTAATTCTTGTTCCTCACAAGCTGACATAAAATTTATGTTTAAACCAAAGATTTTGAAAATCTTTGCTGCAATTTGTATGTATATTAATTACCGACAGAAAGATATAAATTTGGACTGAACACTATTCACAAACGGAAGTAAAAAAAATCATGAAAAAGGAAAAATCGCGGCAAATGAACGTCATAGAGGTTATTATATCGTAAGTATCGAAGTGATGTAATTGTTGTTTTAATGTTGTAATTCAATTTTCATAGAGAAGACCGTAATGGAAGAAACGTATGAAAATTTGTGTTATATTTTTTATTACATACTTATATATATAAAATTGAGAATGGAAATGGGGAATGTGTCAAAGAGACAACAACCCGACCAAAGAGCAGAAAACAGCCCAAGGCCACCAATGGGTCTTCAACACAGCGAGAAAATGGACGTCATATATATATATATATATACATCAATTAGTGACAGAAAGACAATTATAATATATGATCCAACATATTGCGTATGTTAATTTTTTATGCCAATTGATTAGTTTGACTGTTTTAATTCTTGTTCCTCACAAGCTGACATCAAATTTATGTTTAAACATAAGATTTTGAGAAGTCAATGAAAACTTACAAAACTGAATGTTCATAAAAGATTAGCACTGAAAGTTCATAAAAGATTAGCAAATGTATCAAAATTCAGAGTTGGGCAGTTTTCCATTCATTTTGAAAAAAAACTCAGGGAAGATATAGAAAAACACTAAGTACCTTCACATATAAAGTCACTAACTATAATAAAAGTTCAACGACTCCGCATTTTAGCTTTGGATTTTCAAATATTTTGGCCTCGAGCATCACTGAAGAGACATTGATTGTCGAAATGCGCATCTGGTGCAGAAAATTGGTACCGTTTATGTTATTACTACCACTGGGTCGATGCCTCTGCTGGTTGACTGATAGTCCCCGAGGGTATCACCAGCCCAGTAGCCAGTACCAAAATGAAAATACGGATTTTGTGTTATTAAAATTTGCTGTTACAAAATTTTGGAAATTATTTAAAGTTAAGGAATGTATCTCCCTCATGCAAAGCTCTGATTCCTTGCCCAGCTTTGGCTATACTTTTTGGTCCTTTCTGGTTTATAGCTCTTCATATTTTTAATAAGCTTTGGATTTTCAAATATTTTGGCCTCGAGCATCACTGAAGAGACATTGATTGTCGAAATGCGCATCTGGTGCAGAAAAATTGGTACCGTTTATGTTATTAAAAGCAAACTAGTGCAAAATGATATAAATACTAAATCTACTATATCTATATAAATTCCAGCAGCAAAACGAAGAGCTAGCAACGATGGAAGTAAAAGTAGCGAGAACAATGACAGTTCAGACGAAAGTGACGAAAACAACGGCAAAGAAAGTGCAAGTGACGATAACTCTAGGTCTGATAGCGATAGTGATGTGGACACTAGCACGAGCAAGGAAATTGACGATACAAGTGAAGGTAGTGGTTCATCATCTGGAAGTGATAATGACTCTTACAATGAAAGTGACGATTGGCATGAGAGAAGTAGTAACAGTCATGACGAAAGTGACATGTTTGAAAAATCTGACGAGAATGACAATTCTGGAAATAGCAGCGATGATGAAAATTCTGATGAGAATAGTGATAGTACATCCAGTGATAAAAGCGATAAATCTGAAATCGACAAGGATAGTGATGCATCATCTAGCGATGAAAGTGATAACTCTAATGACACCAGTAATGATGAAACTAACTCTAACTCAAGTAACAGTGATGATAGCAGTGATGAAAATAATGGTAGCGATGATAGTGACGCTAGTTCTTCCGACAGCTCTAACAATAGCGATGACAGTCACGCTACTTCTTCCGACAGCTCTGATAATAGCGATGATAGTGACGCTAGTTCTTCTGACAGCTCTAATAATAGCGATGATAGTGATGCTAGTTCTTCCGACAGCTCTAATTCGGAAGAAAGTTGGAATACATCAGATTCAGATGAAGACGATAAATCGCTTTTGCGAAAAAAACCGGAAGGTATTAAAGTTATATTTCTGTGATTAATGTCAGTAATTTTATTGCAAACGTTTATATAAATAACATACCAAAAACTGTCTTTGGTACTGCCTAGTCGAGTATACAGTAAATGGCAGATACATATTTATAACTATAACTTCTGAAATGGAATTCGTACATGTATTTACTAACACTATAAATAATGCAATTAAAATATCAAATGAGAGGTTTCATTATTTGCAAAACCTATACCGTCGTAATGTTTTAGAATGATTTCTGAATATACAGTAATATCTAATGAGGTGTGCATGGTTTGAATATTCTTCATGTAAATATCATAAAAATATCACATCCAAGTCATAACATTTTATTTGTTTATACATGAGCGCAGTAAACAAGTTGAAATTGTTATATTGTGTCGAGTAGCTATAATTTTGTGCAATACTAATTAGAGCTTGAAATTTGATAAGGACACCTATCTATTATTCAAGGTAGTATGTTGACCACTTAGTCTAGTTGTCTCACGATTTATGTATTATTGAGTTACTGTAATCTCATTCAAGTTAATCCAATATTTTATTCATGTCTTTATTAGGGAGCTACCATTTGATTTTTTGTCATACATGTATTCGGGGATTAGGATGAAAATTTGTCCTGCATTTTTTAGTTGTAATCTCTGTCCTATGTTTTTATTTTCACTCTATTCGGTCCTGATATGGAAATTTTTTTTATTAGTTTATCCTGACATTTTTTTTTACATAAATTGTCATCCTGTTCATAAAATGATAATATTTTTTGCAAAGTGTCTCATCATTTCGTTCATTTTTTTACTCAAAACTCCTGTCGTATATTTTTCAAATTTCATCCTGAATGTATATGAAATATAGTATTCGAGGAACATTTCAATGAAATCATTGTCTCCAGGTAAGTGAGGAGATTTATTAGAGGACTGTTGACACTAAAAGATGGCAAATAGTGCTTTTTATATTAGATTTCCAATGCTCCATGTTTCAAGCAAAGAATTTTAAAACAAAATGAAAGTATATGAAATTTTGAACTAAGCTAAAATCGGATTTTCAATAGATGTATAATTCAGTCTGAACCTTTATTTGTTGCAGATTTATGCAGAAATTCAAAGATGATTCGTGGAGTTGGATACAAAGTACACCCAACAGACTGTGATAAATTTATCCAATGTTATTTTGATGGATTTGGTAATACACGAGCATCAGTAAAATCGTGTTCATTCGGAGAGTATTGGGATCAATATAATGTTGCTTGTGTTGATGCACAAATAGCTAATTGTCCAAATGGTAATTTATACGAAAATCGTAAAGCTTTATTTAGTATTAGGTCGGTGGCCGTATGGTCTGAGTATGTCATTTACAGTGACCACTAGCCTTTAAGCGCTGAGGTTGTGAGTTCGAACCCCGCTCATGGCAGGTGCGTTCGACTCCTATCTTAATAGTTTAAAATGAAAGATATATAAGGACTACCTATTAAAATTATAAGATAAAAAGTTAATTTAATCAGACCGAATCAAGGATGTGTGTGTGTGTTTTTTTGTTGTTTTTTTTTTTTTTTTTTGGGGAGGTGATTTCAAGACCTCTGAGCTCATGTCATTTCATAACTCCTACCGGAATCCAAATGGTTGCTCTCTTCGTTGAAAAATAAAACTGTACTTTTACAAAACTTTAAACTTGTAAAATTCTTCCAACACTCCTTATATTTTAAATCTAAACCGACCTGACTCGCTTTTCGTAAACATATTTTTTAGTATTGTAAGTTATTATTTATTTTTCCCTGTTCCATGTCAATCATTCTTGACCTTTTCTGTTTCCATATGGGGAAATCATGAAAAGTGTTATAATTACATGAAAACCTGACCAAAATCCTTTTATAATGTCAAAATATCTGGGTTATGTCCAAACGGAAAAGGATCAAGGATCAATCAAGACTATTCTTGTGTTTCAATGTTGCGTATGTGCTTTTTCTATATGCCATTTTGTTTTTCTTTGTTGACATATTTGTTTGTTTTTATAGTAATTGAGATTATAACACAATGTTAGCTTGTCACGAAATAGAAGTTCCTTCATAATATTAGTTCCAAATGGAATTACAGTATATGTTCCTAACGGAATAAATGGTATAGAATATTTGTTCCATCAGGAACAGATATTATGACATTGTTTATAACAAAGTTTCCAGTGGAACTTCTGTTAGGTGGAACAAATTTACGTTGACAGACTGCTGTGCCCCTATTTTTGACATTTTTACCTATTATGTCTGTTTGTTTTGTTCACACATTGTTGTCAATATAATGGAATTTTATGCGACTGTCATACAAGTAAGAGGTTTAGCTAGCTTTAAAACCAGGTTTAATCCACCATTTTATACATAAGAAAATGCCTGTATCAAGTCAGGAATATGACAGTTGTTTTCCATTCATTTGATGTGTTTGAGCTTTTGATTTTGCCAATTGTTAAGGGACTTTCCGTTTTGAATTTTCCTTGGAGTTCGGTATTTTTGTTGTTTTTACTTTTTAGCACGTAATATGTTATATTTACATGAATTAACATGATGCTGGTAATTGCTAATTATTGTTTTCAGTTTTTTTAACCTTATGTCGTTTTATTTTTGAAATACCTTTGTGCTAAAATAATAAATGTATGAACTTCGTAGTTGCTATCAAAAATGATGTCTACAATGATAATTTATTTTTGTTTTAATAATGAAGTAGTTTATGACCGCAATTAAATTGACTTACAAAATATTCG
The DNA here is from genome assembly GCA_017311375.1 of Mytilus coruscus. NCBI lineage: Eukaryota > Metazoa > Mollusca > Bivalvia > Mytilida > Mytilidae > Mytilus > Mytilus coruscus. Next base: position 80,807,691 of record CM029603.1, on the reverse strand, counting down.
TAATCAAAAGTGTTACAACCACTTACATTTTAATGACAACTAACATCTCATTTCTAAAAAAAAATTTATTAGCCCGTTTCATCATTTTAAATCCTACATATATATATAAATTATATTTTCCAAATTATTTGAATGATTTTCTGACGGTTTGTTTACCATTTTTCAAAATCAATAAATGTGAAATTATCCAACAAGATAGTGTTACTATAATAAAGAATAGCATTTAACCCGAAACCCAAAAATTTTGAAATACCAAAGTTTATAACAATCTTAAAATTCTGGTTGGAATACGAGAATATTTGTTATACGAAAGTGCTAGAAAAGGTGACTTATATAAAGGACTTTCCGTTTTGAATTTTCCTTGGAGTTCGATATTTTTGTTATTTTACTTTTTTTCTATATCTTTGTTCTATTAAACTCTCATCGGGTTTTGTAAAACAAAATGTTTGCCCCCTCCTCAATAGTGTTCTATGGACTATATGGTTAATCGAAAAGGATATGTCATTTCTCCATGATATAAAAAAAAAAAAACTTGTGCATGGTTCTCTGAAAAATATCAAGCCACTAGAACAATAAATCTACATTGAAATACTGTGTGTCATTTGAAGAGACTATACACAAAATAACCTAAATACATTTAAAAAAAATATGTAAAAACAATAATTTCGATGAAAACTCTGACTTCCACTTTGACACAAAGTTCTAATACTGTCAATATAATTCTGATTACTATATTTTAGATCCATGTAAAGCTCCGGCGCTGTTTACCAGAGCAAGTAAAAACAGCTGTCGTTCATACTGGGGCTGTCACAAAGGTCAATCATTTGTCAAATGTTGTCCAGAGAAAATGTCTTATCAGCCAAGAAAGGGATGTGTTCCTGATCCGGACTGCGTTAGTGAATGTCCGCCAGAAGAGGGACCAGAATATGGTAATATTTACATATGTTACTTATTTCATTTTGCATGTGTTTCTTGAACCTCATTTGATTCACGCGAGACTAAGCGTTTGAGATGTCAAATATTTAAATCTTCTAAAACCCCATAATTCCCTTTATATCACAGTTGTCGTATATCATATCTACCAGAAACAGCTGATGGAATGGTGAAGGTATTATAATGCCTAGACGGAACAAGAAGCTTAGCATTTCACGATGCAAAAACCTTGATAATATAGGAAACAATAAATGATAAATTATTCATGAAATCAAAGACGACAAGTAGACAAAACAACACTTTTAGTTCAACACAGCACGGTCCACGAAAAAAGTCCTATTTCAATTGTTCATTCACACTTGTTTTACATTGCCACAAACAAAACAATTTTTCCTGTAGTGTTCTTATGTGCCCAATCTTTTCACCACTGAAATGGTGTGTACTTACGAAAATGACGGGCTACAAAGCGTCTTTTAGAGTTCAAAAGTGCTCTTCTATTAATAAAAATTTGAAATATAAAAAAAACATTTCTACCTTATGTGATCATTGTATTCAAATAACCATAAAAGGAAACAGTTACTGCAAACATAACAAAGTTATTAGACAGATTGTTTGGATTTTGAAAGGCTTAATCATTTTCAAATGTCGCTCTTTTATACTAAAAAATTCAAATAGGAAAATGCATGACTTCTCATCAGTTCTCCTGATTTTGTGAAAATGACTGATTATGTACAAAAAACCAACTAGTACCCTGCGAGTCGAATTATTCACTGCATAGCGAAAAACATCGGCTAAATGAAAAATCACTTTTTGTTTACTTCATTCGGCCCCCAGTTGGTAAAATGTCAGAAGTATAAACTAAGCGAATGTTTTATCTTCATAAGACCTCTTCAGTCGTGTTTTTAAAATGGATGCGGTTGACTGGGTAGAACATTTTTCTTTCCGAATTAGACAGTTCAAGGAGGCAGTTGTCTTTCCCGCCTTTATGTAATTTACAACCATGAATTAGTCAATGTTGAAATAAGTATAACATCACAGTGCCACCACGTGGGCCTTTTCAGCACTAAAGTGTCCCGATAGTTTAAGTCTATTCATTTATCAGTAAATTAACAATATTGAAAGGATTGCTTTTTTCATACTTCCTTTTTTATAATCAAAAGCTTATGCTATAGTATCGAAATAATGGCTTCTCATGATGCGCACAAAATATGAATACATTGACAAATAATTCACCAGAGATTGTAATTGGTAAAAAAATAAGGAAATGTGGTATGTTTGCTAATGAGACTATCTGGTATGTTTGCTAATGAGACTATTCACCAGAGTACAAATGACGTGAATGAATCGGGTTTGTTTCTCAATATAAAATTATTTGCCGTTGTTGTAAATATATTCAAACATTTTTGTTGGGTTTTTGTTTCTTTGTTTCTTTCTCTTTTCTTCGTTATATTTTTTTGTATTCCATGATAGATAAGTTATAACTACAGTTGGAATATTGAATATTGTCAATTGCGATGACATAACGTTTAAAGTACACCTGGGTGTTTTGTGTGAGTCGTGCTCAATCTCCTTACATTTTCGGTTTAGAGTTTTCTACACAGTTATTTGTGTTTCTTTTGGTCCATTCGTTGTCTGTTTTCTCATAATATTTTTGATTGCTCTCTTTGCAAGTGCTCCCTTTTCTTCATCTGAAAATACAAAATAATCTACGAAACATACCACCATTCAAAATATACGATTGAATTAAGCTTTTCGATTCATTTAAACCAAACTAAACAATTGAGTGTAATAACATTACAAGAATAAACTCTAACAAACTATTTGGCTGAGTGTAATAACATTACAAGAATAAACTCTAACAAACTATTTGGCTGAGTGTAATAACATTACAAGAATAAACTCTAACAAACTATTTGGCTGAGTGTAATAACATTACAAGAATAAACTCTAACAAACTATTTGGCTGAGTGTAATATAACATTACAAGAATAAACTCTAACAAACTATTTGGCTGAGTGTAATAACATTACAAGAATAAACTCTAACAAACTATTTGGCTGAGTGTAATAACATTACAAGAATAAACTCTAACAAACTATTTGGCTGAGTGTAATAACATTACAAGAATAAACTCTAACAAACTATTTGGCTGAGTGTAATAACATTACAAGAATAAACTCTAACAAACTATTTGGCTTGCCTAAATCATATTTCTTCTTTTGCAGGAACTTGTGATAAGAAACCATTGTTTGGAAAACCATATCTATATAAACAATGGATTGAAAGCGGACATTGGGTTGAGATGTTGTGTGCTCCTGGAACACTTTTTGATGAGAATGATTGTGGATGTACAATGAGAACAACACATATGACGTCACTTGGAGTCAGAGCCATAGCAAAAGAAAGTATGTTAATCAGCCATGTGGATTTCGGTGCATTTTTGTGTTTATCTATCCGTTCATGTGTATTTGTTTATTTGTTGTTTACTTTTAGCTACCTCTTTACAAGCAGAATCAAATACAATGAAAGTTCCAGCTATGTACTGGCTTCCGAAGCTGCACAAAACTCCTTACAAATATAGATTTATTTCGTCTTCAAGCCATTGTTCCACTACTGAACTATCTATTCTACTTACTAGTACACTTGGTACAATCAAAAACCTGATAATAAATTGTTCAAATAAGGCCTTTGAAAATAGTGGAATTAATAACTTTTGGAGTGTCAAAAATTCGTTGGAAGTACTTGATAAATTGCATGCTTTTATTGGTGATTTTGAATCTGTTCAAAGTTTTGATTTTTCTACCCTATATATCACTTTGCCTTATAATCTTATTAAGAAAAAATTCACATACCTGATTAAATGGGCATTTAAAAAGTCGGAATGCGAATATATATGCTCGAACTCTTTTAGGTCATTTTTTTGTTAGAACAAACAAAAGAACTATGTCAATTGGACCTGCTTTGATACCATAACTGCCCTTGAAAATTTACTAGATAACATTTTTGTTCGCTATGGAGATTCCGTATATCGTCAAGTTATCGGAATTCCCATGGGAACTAAGTGTGCACCACTTATTGCGGACCCGTTTCTGTATTGTTATGAGTTACAATTTATGACTAAAATCAGCAAAGACCCATCGAAACAACACCTGATTCAAAAATTCAATAACACTTTTAGAAATTTAGATGATACATTGGCTCTCAGTAATGACGACTTCAGTATGTACACTGAAGAGATTTATCCTGCCGAACTGACTTTAAATAAAGCTAATACTAACAATGAACACTGCCCTTCCCTGGATCTTGATATCTATATCTTTAACGGGAAGCTTAATACCAAAATTTATGATAAACGAGATGATTTTTCATTTCCTATTGTTAATTATCCATTTTTAGATTGTGACGTTCCCTTGTCACTAACTTATGGTGTTTATATATCTCAACTTGTTCGATTCGCTCGTGTATGTAACAACCTATTTGATTTCAACGAAAGAAATCTCTGTATTACTGAAAAATTATTTCACCAGGGTTTTCGATATCACAAACTAATCAAACATTTACTAAATTTTATCATCGGTACAAGGAAATCATTCGTAAATATAAATCAACATGCAGACAGGTATTTCACATCCAATATTTTATGGTAATATTCTTTACAAAGCACAAAAACGTCGGCATTCACCTCAAAAGCTAACCAAACCTTTAAACAGACTTATTCGGAAGGGCTATAGTTACGATACTGTTGTCAGGTCATTAAGGATTGCATATTTTGGTATTAATATTGATTCACTCATAGGGTCTTTGCATCGGAAATAAACACATTTATTCTAAAACCAGTTGTTGGCATGATACGGGTTATGTTCTTCTCATATATTTATGATGGTATGATGCTAAACCCCTAACGGGAGGGATTGTACCTGATTTTCATATGATGAAGACATAATCTTTCAATCAGTTTAATTGAGGTCTGGAGCTGGCATGTCAGTAACTGCTAGTAGTCCTTTGTTAATTTATGTATCATTGTCATTTTGCTTAGTTTCTTTTGTTACCTATTCTGACATCGGACTCGGACTTCTTTTAAACTGAGTTTTACTGTGCGTATTGCTATGTGTTTCTTTATTCTACATTGGCTAGAGGTATAGGGGAGGTTGAGATCTCACAAAACATGTTTAACCCCGCCGCATTTTTGCGCCTGTCCCAAGTCAGGAGCCTCTGGCCTTTGTTAGTCTTGTATGTTTTTTTAATTTTAGTTCCTTTATATGTTTTGGAGTTTAGTGTGACGTCCATTTTCACTGAACCAGTACACAATTTTATTTAGGGGCCAGCTGAGGACCACCTCCGGGTGCGGGATTTTCTCGCTGCGTTGAAGACCCATTGGTGGCCTTCGGCTGTTATCTGCTCTTTGGTCGGGTTGTTGTCTCTTTGACTAATTCTCCATTTCCATTCTCAATTTTATATTGTTGTCATTCTACAATCAAATTCCACATGTCTGAGGCTAAAGTTTGAAGTCGTATTTTATCAACGACAAAAACTTATTATCGGCGTCCTTGTCAGTTTACTTTCAACGACAAAAAGTTTTATTGTTGGCGTCATTGTAACTTTTACTATCTACTACAACACATCTTTTGTTGGCGTCTTTGTTAGATTTATTTGTATGTTTGTTTGATTTTTTTTGTCAGTTGTGTTGTATGTCTGTGATGTATGTTTACACAGTTTGGGTTGCTGGATCCCAATTATTGTTACATTAACCTATTATGGCAGTTTGGATTGCTCACCCAATTTTGTCAATATAACGGAACTATAAACATCTGTCATACAAGTGGGAGGTTAGCTAGCTATAAATCAGGTTTAAACCACCATTTTCTTCGGATAATTCCTGTACCAAGTCAGGAATATGGCAGTTGTATTTCATTTGTTCTGTTGATTGACAGCGTTTGATTTTGTCAGTTTTCCCCTTTTTGAAATTGCCTTAGATTTTGTATGTTTGTTATACTTTTCATAGGATGAAAATACCTTATTACCTTTGAACTTACCGGAAGTGAAATATCAAATATAGGAAATTCTTTTTATGTTCAGACATATTAGTTTAGGTTCGGATTAAAGTTGCCATCTCACATAAAATTCATTTACTTGTGCATGTCGAGTGCCTTTTCTCTTATTTTTCAGGGTTTGTCTGATTATGTTTTTTTTATTTTATATTATTCTTACATATGTTTATAAATCATTATCAATAATACTAATTTCAGTGTAAAGGATAAGAAATCTTGTTATAACCATCCGTCTGAATGCTTGCAACCAATTTGCAAAAAAAAAAAAAAAAAAAAACACACAGATGCCTTTCAGCATTTAAAACAAAAATCTCCCTACAGCAAACTTTTAAAATCTTGTAACTTTATTACGTAAAATTGAGAATGGAAATGAGGAATATGTCAAAGAAACAACAACCCGACCAAAGAGCAGACAACAGCCGAAAGCCACCAATGGGTCTTCAATGCAGCGAGAAAATCCCGCACCCGGAGGTGGTCCTCAGCTGGCCCCTAACTAAAATTGTGTGCTAGTTCAGGGAAAATGGACGTCACACTAAACTCCAAAACATATAAATGAACTAAAGTTAAAAAACATACTAGACTATCAAAGGCCAGAGGCTCCTGACTTGGGACAGGCGCAAAAATGCGACGGGTTAAACATGTTTTGTGAGATCTCAACCTCCCCTATACGTGTATGATATATAGCGCGCATAACGAATCGTACAGGTGTATAAATACGATGCACTTAAGATTAGTGCAGCTATTTGTTAGTTCAGAAACTTGCCTGACAAAGTATGCAATTGCTGTGACGTTGCGCAAGGTATTGGTACCACTGAGCGTTACACGACGTTCTCAACCAAAAAGAGTATTTTGACGTTGCCTCAAAGAACGTTTCAAGTATAAAAGCATTTTACTTATGTGAAATGTCGTTTTAACTGACTGACTGTGTACATTCTGGACTTCTAATAAGCACTCATTTTGCAGAGATTTTATAAGTTGCTTCATTAGATATTTTCATTTTTTCAATCCAGGGTTGAAATTAATAAATGTAAACATTAATATCCAAATTTCTACAGAATTTTGAAAATATTTAAAAACACATGCAACATTTGTAATTTTGTGTCAAAATCGCCTCAAACCGCAATGTTTAGCAACGAATAATAATATGATGTCATAAACGTATGTAACATGATTTCAAATCTTTTTAGTATATTATTTAGCATCTTTCATTTTCAAAATCCAAAATGTTTTGAAACTTTAAACTGATTTTGATACTATGAGTGAAACAAATAAAGGGAAAACTGACACTACCTCGAGCTCTTTACTCTACGGACGAGCGTGTTTAAAAAATGACACAATGAATGTATTCGTTTATGACCTTCAAAGTCTTCTTCTTTCTCTTAAAATTTAGAAATGTTTTATATTTGCCGCAAGACTTTCTCAATCTTGGCTGGTGAAATTTTCAATATTTGTGTTTTGTTTCTATTATACGTTTCTTTTTGTTTTTTTGTTATTTGGTAATTTCTCTCCCTCAACTTGTCTTTTTTTCAATTTACGTTAATATTCAAATGCTTCTCAGTTCGATTATTTGAAAGATGTTGTTAAACGACGTCAGAGCATGATATTTTTTTTACTCATTTTATCAACACTTTATTCATAAGAGGTCCGTTGTTTTATTTTTTTCATAAATTTATACTAGTATTATATTTCATAATTCATATCTTATTTGGTTAAACTCGAACAAATTAAAGAACCTTTGTGTGCACGCTGACATACCCCACGCCCCCACATTGTCACTGGGAAAACAAAAACTCACCAGATTCCTAACTTCAAAGACTCATAACTCCTAAAATAGTCAACTGATAAAGTTTCTTGTAGATATGCACATCTACATATTATTTCCTCATTATCTACAAAAGTTCATGAAATTCTGTTTATGTGGTTTCAGTAGTTGCGATGACAAACTGTTGAAGCAGTATATTTAGGCCAAAATTCTATGTCCAAAAGGGAATAACTGCTAGTAAAAAATATAGAATCACAATTTCCTGTCGATATGCACATCTACATAGTAAGTCCTTACTATCTACAAAGTTTCATGAAATTCTGTTGTGCGGTTTCAGAGCAGTTGCGATAACAAGAACAGGACTGACGGATTGACGGACAGACTGACAGACGGACGGGTCAAAAACATCCTACGCAACTGCGTGGGGTATAATAATCATCATCATATATGTATGAGTTCACGATCTTGACATCAATTACGAATTGTGTAAGTTTTAAAAATGGCAATTTTTGTTTATAAATTCGAAAATCCTCTTCCCTAACGAAAATTTAAATCTTTATAAGTCATGCATCACGTTACCATGGTTACATCTTTTTCATTTAAAAAGAAAATGTTTTCATTGATAAGAATTCTAAAATCATGATTATCCCCAAAATAGGTAAGAAAACGAGTACGAGGATTACGTTTTGTTTTGTTTTTGTTTTTTGTTTGTTGTTTTGATTTTTGTTTTTCGGTTTTGCTTTCGTAAAGCACATTATAACAAGAGAGCCATCTTCTCATATATACATCATATTTAAAACTATATCGTTTAGTGTTCTTTTGTTCACCTAAAAGTGCCTTTTCCATGTAGCATCCTTACAAAATCTGATAATTTTTCACAAACATGAAATTAAATTAAGTTTTAAAAAAGGTCGGTGATCCATACTTTTGTTATATTTTGAAATTATAGCATTTTGGCAAAGTATGGAAAACACTATGCCTTTTATATAAACCTAAATCTATCTTAACCACTATTTGACTAACAGCAGGCCGAAACCAATTTTTAAAAAGTATACTCATTTTCTTGTGACAAGATATATATTTTTCAGTAACTGCTTTCGTAAATATACAAGGATAAATGTTTTCTGAAAGAAATTACTATGGACCAGGAATGCATTTAATTTACTTTAAATAGTTTTTGTTTCAGTGTTTCAACATATAACTGGGTATTGGTTTACACTTCATTTTCTTTGATATTTTAGATCCTTTTCAAACGGGTTATTTTCGGGTTTTCGGTTTCAGTGTTTTTGATTTTGTTTTAACAAATAAAAAAATTTCACCGTGCAGATTTGTTGATTGAATATTTGGTGTTAAACTCCACATTAGGAACTATTGGCTATCTTGTGGCGGTCAGTTTTATTGGTGGAGGAATCCGGAGTTTTGGAGAAACATTTATCCACACAGAAGACATTGTGTGGTTGATTTACTGGTAAAAAGAGGAAATATGGTGTCAATTTCTTATACATACAGCGTGTCTACTGTAGTATATTTATCATTATTTGATATTCTCTACTTTTCTATAAATTGGTAACTAGTATAAATGCCAAGAATATTGAACTTCCCGCAAAACACATACGCTTTCAAAGATATGGAAAATAAGAAATTTCGGAAGCTGTTGGGTAGAGTGCATGGTGACTTTTTGTCGAAAGGGAGCTTAAACTAGGTTAAAATGTACTTGGGAGTGTCTGTGAATAAATACGCTGGAGTCTGCTACATGTTTGTGTGCAATCCTGGTCCATCTCCAATTAATGTAAAAGACAAGTTTCAATTAAAACGTTAATACTCGTTGCACCGCAAGCCTATGTAGCTGATAATTCTGTTGGAGATTCGAGACAACAAACTCCAGTTTCTGCCACACAATAGTAAACCTTCTTTTTCATACACATGTTACTGTGTAGATGACTAAAGATTGTTCTAAACTCTCAGTAAACACCAGCGACTCTTTTAACAAAAACTTTTACGAGACTGTGATCATATGTAAACTTTTCTCACTTTTTTGGCCAAGGAGCACGCTTATCCTACTCTGACTCGGAAATCAACCAATTAAAATACTGGATTTGGTGTTTCTAGCACAAGTTTTGTGATCCGAGTTCTGAGTAAAGTTTTATGACCGAGAACACTGCTCTTTATCAAGTATCCGAGTTAAATATTTCGTCATCTTAAATTATTTATACAAACCAGATCTCCTTTGATGCATATTAAACAAGAACTTTATTAAATTTTTAATATAGATCAGACAATTTCATGAAATCAATTGTATGCCAAATATGCAAGAAAATTCATGTACAGTTTAGCGTTATCATGACGTGAACGTCAAATTACAGTTATGGGGACATTTCATTGGACATCTTAGATCGTTACGTGTTTTCTACCTGCAGTTCAAACAAAAGTATATATCATATCATTTTAGAGGAAATTAAATGTATTTTCCATTTATATCAATTAAAAGTTGCTAAAAATTGGGGATCAAGTAAAATTTCGTTTAATAAGCAGCCTCCAAATTATTTTATGTGCTATTTTGTCCATCGGGACATTTTATTGGACACGGGAAAACTGACGATGTTATGAAAGTAAGACCGCAGTTATATAGTGATGACTTCAGATAGCTTCTTTAGGACATGTATAAATTTTCTGATATTATCAAAAGCCACTTACATCTGTTATATCCTGTAATAGTGAAGGCAGAAAGTTTTTATAGGAGCTGAGCAGCTGAATGGGACATTTTCTCTTCCTAATCTCAACACTTTTGACAATCTTCTTTCTTTCGCAGTGAAAACGTCTAAGATACCATTTTTCGTTAATGGTGTACAATACTGTTGTAAAATTTTATCACATTTAACCTACTAATTAATCCACATTGTGATTTCAAAGACGCGCACAAAACAAAAGTGTAACAGCGGGACACCCTTAAAATGACGTTATAGGCATCGAAATGAACAAAGTTTTCCTTTACAAAATATACAAAGCACAACATCACCTATTTTATTGATTTCTTTTGGTTATTTCCTTTCGAATGATATGCAGAACATGGATATTTATTGTGAAGGAAAAGAGCTTGAATGTGAATAACCCTCTATCTACCGCATTTTTTCAAAGAGACACCAATACCGTGCGCAACGTCTATACATTTAAGAAAAAATCGGTAATTTTAAGGAATGTCACTAGAAGATATTCATGAAGCTGAAATTAAACATAGTAATCGGAATTAAGGTACAAAAAAAACTATTTCCTTTGCTATTGACCTGAAACTTATATTTTCAGACGAACTTCAGACTTAATAAAAAATATGTATAGAAGAGATCAAAACAACTTAGTTGTCTTTCAAAGTTTAATTCCAGATTCTGAATTGAATACACCATTCTATCTTCAATTTAAAACTGTTGAAAATATGTTTTTCAGAGTTTTGAGGAAAAACTTTATAATTATAATTTTAAAATATTTTTTCATAGCTTGTAAACCTGAGCTATACTTGCCCTTCTGTCAAGGATTTAAGGACTGGTCTAATAAAAATACCTTAGTTCAAAATGAAGATGATAAGGTGGTCGTGGTAAATGGTAAAGCTTATTTTGATGGAAAGTCCAGTCTATTTATACCAAGATTTTCTGGTGCACATTATGGAGAAAGTATATATATAAAAATAAGGTAAGTATTAAAACACAAGCAATTTTAATCACATAGCGTCTCACGAATACAACATTTAATTCGCTTGAAATTTGAATATTGGTCCATATATTTAATTTAATTTCTTATATTTGATTACTTAAACCTTTCGGTGTTCCTGAGTTAACGCCCCTGTTTCTGATGGGGGTTCAAATTGCTCAATCGTTAGTTTTCTGCGTAGTATTTCGTGGAGTATTCGTAGTCCGTCTTTTTTTTTCTTTAAGGGAGTTTGCTGCTCAGTTTCAAAATAAATAACTTTCCATAAAATTAGTATATATTGATAGGGGATTAATTGAGGAACCAAAAAAGCAAAAAAATATAGGGGTCAATGTGCTAGTTTTCGAGATATTAGCCATTGGAATTTTGGCGGGAAAATGTTCTCTCTTGATTTTTCATAGCTTTATCATTGACTAGTTAAAGTTCTCAAAAACTATTAAAAAATAAATAAGATTTTATAAGACTTTTACAAATGGCTTATAATTATATATGTAAAAGATTTATAAAAAGAAAAATGGGGGTCCATGGGCAAAATTTTTAAGGCATTCAAATGGATAAGCACAGAGGATTTCGAAAATCTGACAAAATTCCAAAACTTGACAAGCAAACATCCTTAAACAATGGTTTGTGGTTGTCATTATAACCTCAACTTGTGGTTTTTGATTGCCTTGATATCTTTACCCCATCAAATCTATTGATAAAATCTGTTTCTACAGTATGTTTATATGTAGTTGGTTGAACGGTATTAAACGTCATGGCCATTTTTTCAACCATTTTTCATAAAAACCATACGTAATGAACTACTTTATAAACGACTGATGCGCTGTGTCAGTGTTTTAACATACTAAATCATTAGTACTTCGGTACTGATATGATTTATAACAAACCTTTCTTAAATTGTCCATTTATAAATTTAGAAAGTATTAAGAAACTCCCTCAGGCAAAATATGACAGATGGATTCGGCTATTATTTCAAGGCCCTTTTTGGTCATATAGCTCTTCAATTGTTATGGTTATTATACATCCTTGGCTATTAATTATTTGCCGTCGACAGTTCCTGATGAAGGTATATAAAAAAAAGCGCTTCGGACGCATAAAATCTATAAAGTGCGGTTTTCATTTTTAATATGCCTTTCACAGAAGACAAGCCACATCAACCGTACACATTCCTCTGCATGGATTAACATAAAGTACTCTTATAGAATACATAAATATCACTAAAAATTAACAGCACATAGTACTGTGTATTTCAAAAAAATAACCATCTAAACTAAAAAACAACCCGGTGCAAATAAACAATTGGTATTCAGGTGTGTGCAATGTACTGACTATTATCATTTATTTTTTAGATATAAACCTGATTTTTCTGACGATGCTCCTGATGTACAGGCGGATGATTCAAATGAGTCCGTCTATGAAACGAGAAGAAAACGATCAATTCTAAGCAGACAACGGAGAGGTTCAAAAATAGAAAATGATGGTCAAAATGACGACGCAACGGGATCAACAAATACAGAACACAATCAGAATGTAGAATTTAACATGGAACCCACCAATCAAGTTGGAGAATCTATGGCAGATATGGAAATAACTACTCAAAATGCAGAGGCCTCGTTTTCGAATGTAGAAGTTAACAATGATATCAATGATGCCACATACAGTGTTAATGAAAAAGGTCTAAGTGATGACGTCACTGGTGCAAGAGATTCCACCACCAATCAAGCTGATGATAACAAGATATCAACAAGCCAATCATCTGGAGAGGTTGGAAACGTACAATATTTGAATTCGAAAAATAAAGACGATGGTGGAGACGGAAACGATAATTCTATATCTATGTCAAAATCGTCTGGTGAGATAGGAAAATCTGCCGATAAAATCGGAGGTGGGAAAGGTTCTGATTCCGACAGCGGTGAACAGTATTCGTCGTTTTTCGAAACATCACATTTCGATGATCAACGTGGTACTCAATACGACTACAACTTTGATAAAATTGACAATAGCATTCAGAATGCTCAAACTGCAGTCAATGAGGCGAATGATGGAAACAGCAATGAAGATGAATCATACTTTACGAACTGGTTCAGTAATGGGGACGGTAACGGTTTTAAAAACGATAACTCAGAATATGAGGTTTCATCGAATACTCAAAATGATAAAGATAGTGGGAGTGGTGAATCTTATTTCAAAAATTGGTTTGCAAATTCTGACGAAAATGGAAACGATGATAACAAGAGAGGAAGTGATGAAATTATCTCAAATGATAAAAAATCCAGCGGTAGTGGTGAATTTTTTTCAAATAATGGGCTTGTCGGTGTTATACAAGATCAAACAAATGGTCAAGCAAGCAGCCAGGAAAGAATCGATCAAAATAATGGTATATCTGTTCAAAGGGTAAAACAAGGAAGTCATCTAAATGACAGATCATCGGGTAAAGACAATGGAAAGCAGAATCAAAATATGAAAGTTTTTCAATCATCAAGTTATAGAGGCTAAACTTAAGACACGGGTTTGGAGAAAAAAAAGATTTCTACCGGGATTATAGCAGCGATGAGAATAATAACGAAGGAGATGCTGTCGAAATATGGGAAAGTTCGAGTGAGGAAAATTCCAAACACAGACGAAAGCTTCGAACCAGGAATGGTAGTGACAGTAGCGATGATAGCAAGGGAAGCGATGACAGCAGTAATCAGAAAAAACGTCGTAAAAATACTCGTGGAAGAAGCAATAGCGACAAAGATACCGACAGTGACGTCAGCAGCGCAATAAGCGAAGGATATGTTGATGGCAATTTTGAATTAAGTTCCGACTTTGGAAATTCAAATCTTCGAACTGATGTTACTAGTTTAGGCAGTAAACTTCAAAAGGAAAAATGTATTTTGCAAAGACAAACATTGATGAAAAGCGTGAAAGATTAAAATTTATCAGCAGGATTCGAAGAGAAAGAAATGAAATGTTGCAAGAAATGGAAAACTCTAGAATAGAAATTCTACATAAGGTGAATCTTAAAAAAGAAAGATTTAAGAAAAGTTCAAGGGCAGATATGGCGTTGATATCAAACGGAGCATGCAGTAGTATGTCCAAATCTGACTGTCTAGAAGATCCATCTCTATCGATTGGTACAAACAGTGAAGCAACTACATATTCTGTTTATGCTACTGAGAGCAAAAGGACGAACATCAAATTAAATAAAAGTGACAAAGTAAGTAAAATAGTGCAAAGGTCAAAACTCATCGAATATGCCATACTTATAATTTGGTATGCAAGACGCGAGTTTCGTCTATATAAGACTCATTAGTGACACTTAAATTAAAACTGTTGTAAGGCCAAAACAAAACAGTTGTAAGGCCAAATCAAAAACAGTTGTAAGTCCAAATAAAACAGTTGTAAGGCCAAATCAAAACAGTTGTACGGCCAATTCAAAACAGTTGTACGGCCAAATCAAAAACAGTTGTAAGGCCAAATCAAAACATCTGTACGGCCAAATCAAAAACAGTTGCAAGGCCAAATCAAAAACAGTTGTAAGGCCAAATAAAACAATTGTAAGGCCAAATCAAAACAGTTGTACGGCCAAATCAAAAACAGTTGTACGGCCAAATCAAAACAGTTGTATGGCCAAATCAAAAAAGTTGTACGGCCAAATCAAAAACAGTTGTAAGGCCAAATCAAAGACAGTTGTAAGGCCAAATAAAACAGTTGTAAGTCCAAATAAAATAGTTGTACGGCCAAATCAAAAACAGTTGTAAGGCCAAATCAAAACAGTTGTAAGGACAAATAAAACATTTGTAAGGCCAAATCAAAACAGTTGTAAGGCCAAATAAAACAGTTGTAAGGCCAAATCAAAACGAGATTGAAGAACATTAGAAATCGAAAATTCAGAAAAATTGTGCCTAATAGTCAAGAGAGACATAAATGATCAATAGAATAATTTCAAGCTATGAAGCAGCTAGAGGTTAGGATTGACATTTTAAAACGCTCATTTATAAATGAAAATGCAAATGAACATTTTCATTTCTCAAACAAATAAAAATTAATTCGACTTAAATTGCAGTCAGTGTATGTCGGCCAATATAAGGATAGTCAGTTTTTTCTCACTAAAAATTTCTTTCATCAATAATTAACAAATTAAAGGTCGCGATTAAGGCCACTGACATAAATATTTTTGATCTTACTGTAGGCAATGCAGACATAAAAGCATGTAGTGTTACCTTAATGATAATTAAATCTGACAAACTATAATTTTTCCCTAATTTTACTAGTAATAATTGCTGATTTTTTTCTTTAAGTCATATAGGGGAATCTCAGATATTGTACTTCTTTCGTATTTAGTTGTTCATCATGACATTCGTATATATTTTTTTCTGTCTTTTTAAGGTGGTACCTAACACTACAGGAGATAACTCTGTAAAAATCAGCTAAACGTTTTAATCACGTTGTTTTATTAAGGAAATATTAAGCTTCTCAATGATCAAAATTAGTGTTTGTCAAACTGCTATATAACCAACGAAATTTTTCTGATAAAGTGGTTGGTTCAAATTTTTGAAATTTTATATTTTTGTCAAAGGGTCAAAGTAAACATTTTGTCAAAGTTTTATGAAAATTAAACGAGCCAAATTAATATTAGTCAAGGTGTTGGGTACCACCTTAAGTTTATTGTGTTTGTAATTTAATACTATCAATAGTTTAAACCAATGTGTCATTAAATGTAATTGGATATCCTGCATCCTTCATGCTTCATTTATTCATTTAATTTGCTAATTTGCATAGCGGCCATTTTGCCTTATCATGACGGCAGCCATTACAATAGGATTATATAAGCCCCTTAAATAAAAATGCCAATATGCCAATACCTATGTCGAATGAACAATTTGTTCGCATATAGGTGAATTGTACATGTTTTAGGGCTTCTGTCCGTGTACAAATGAACATTGTCTACCCTGAAATCTTTCGGCCTTTTTAGTTTAAAAATCGGAAGCGTAACCATAGTATAATTGCTATATAAGATCATATAAAATGACGAAAAATCGTAAAATAGCAAGATTCAAAACAGAAATACATATGCAAGAAGATATTGTTCATGATTTGTTCGCATACACGGAAACACCTTGTAGGTTGAATTTTAAAGTTAAATAACTTTTAACTTACCTGCTTTCTTAAGTTTTCGGCCAAATTCTTTTAAAAATATGATGATTTCAACCTTCCAATTTCGTAAAAAGTCAAATTTTAAGCATTTTCCCTTAGAATTACACAGCATTTTTGTAAATATCCGCCAAAGGAAGTTTTTAAAGATACATTAGTTTTAGATACATGACGGAAAAGGACTGGATTATCCGCAAATCTAAAATAAATTATATTTTCAATCTTAAGCTAAGGAGGTAATTTGATCAAAAGGTACAAAGTCACGTGGTGCAAATCATTTGAATAAAGTACCCTTGATTTTGCCATATGGGGTGATATTGGGCAAAATAGTTTGCCCTGTATCGCAAGGAAAACCCAAGGAGTCCGAACATCTGACAAAAATTCCTATACCTGACATGACTACATCCTGAATCTATTTTACAATGTAGGATGACGACGATTGGAGAACAGTGATATTTACCATTAACGATGGTGTGTTTCGTGCTTATGACGAGGATTCTACAGACTTTGAACCAGTGTCAGGTAACAAATTTAAAAAATGCTTAAATATAAATGAAATTTACGAAAAATCATCTTTACAATTTCCTTTTTTATTTAATTACTTTTTGTTCGCACTTATTTCAAATATTTGTAATCCCGAGAATAAAGCTGGAGATAATTCAAAGTAACCATATTAAATGTTAAACGAATTAACTAAAGCGCTATTGTTCGTGCAATTTTAATACGAGATTTTGGCAATTGCAAAAAAATGATTTGCGAAACTAAAATATGCATTTCTCTCATGCTAAATACTATATGCTCTATAGCAATTTTATGTACATTTTTCGATTTGTATTTTAGAACTTTTGATATATATTATGGAAAGGTAAGGTTATTGCTTAAATTGAGCCAGCAAATTTTAGCTTGCATTTATGATGATTAGTTAAGCATTCGCATTTTATTAAAGTAAGTTTGGGGATAGTATTTATTATAAACCCTTATTTCACTTAGGTGCTTTTGGTTGTAATTCTTTTCTTTCGGTGAACGGTACTAAACTTTTCAACATCTCATTCTGCATGTCTAAAATGTTAAAAAAAATCAGAGTTATCTTTCTTTGACTAAACCTTTTCTTTTCAGGTCCAGTTAAAACTACATTTTCTGGTATATATATTGGGAAAGGAACTGGAATGGAGAACTTTAAAGGATATATGGATGAGGTGAATTTTATTTGTTTCGCTATACTCATATTCGAAAGTATCAATTTATTGATTGGGGTGTGGCATTGCTGTAATGATAATTATATTCTAATGTCTTCATCGCAGCCACTACTTTTTCCAACAAAATAAAAACTGTAATGATAATTATATTCTAATGTCTTCATCGCAGCCACTAATTTTTCCAACAAAATAAAAACTTATGATATTTCTACATTCCTTTTCCCTACTTTAAATTGAAAGGTAGCCTTCATATTCCTACGTTGAATGAAGATACCAGTGTCACGTCCTAGATCGATAATAATTGTAATAGAAACACACATTGAAATTTTAAAAGGGCATTAGCTACAATTTAGACAAAAATTAAAATCTGATTTTTGTTTGTTTCAACATTTATCAAAAATATCAAAATATTCTAAAACATGGTCACAGAACTGCAAAACAGTTAAACTGCTTCTGAACAAGGCTCTATGTGTACATTACAGGCGTGAGGGGACACGTTCGATTAATGAAACGTTGGCTAATTTCGACTTTAGAGTGAACGAAATAATTCAGTGCGAACAATCGAAATTATTCATGTCCGTAAAGTTCAAAGGCAGATGACCAAACTGCCCATGCATATCACTGTCACGTTGTTCACAGATTGTAAAGAAGTTACTGTGTATAAGCCTCTTTGGATTAAATTCAGATAAAAATGCTTATAATCAGTTAAAATAGTGCGAAATTGGTATTCAGTTTCACCATGCTGATCTCGACATTTATCATGTGTTAAATGTGAATATCAAGGTTTTTATTATTACTTCATTCCGTTCATTAAGCCCACGCGTGCAATATAGAAAATGTATATGTGTATTTGGTCTTACAAATTGGACACAAAAATAAAAACCCAACTAACCAACATTCAATAAATTGCCATAGCAAAAAATTAACCGCAGACATCGATTCTGTCGATCATCGTTTTTTAGGATTTAGGATATAGAGGATAAAAAGTAGGGTTGTCGGATATATAGGGTAAAAAAGTGGGGTTGTGGGATATAGAGGATAAAAAGTAGGGTTGTCGGATATATAGGGTAAAAAAGTGGGGTTGTGGGATATAGAGGATAAAAAGTAGGGTTGTCGGATATATAGGGTAAAAAAGTGGGGTTGTGAGATATAGAGGATAAAAAGACGGGGTTGTGGGATATAGAAGGAAAAGGTGGGGTTGTGGGATACAGGGTGGGGGTTGGGGTAAAAGATGGTATTTGGGATACGCGGGATAAACAAGTGGGAAAGTGGTATATAGGTGGAAGGGGTAAAATGTTGGATCTAGGAAAAGAAGGGAAAAGTGGGAAGTGATAAACAATTACAAAATGCAGGATTGTGGAAATGAGCACCCCGTAGAAATCCTAAAAGATCGACTTCTTAATTTCATTTTCTCATTTTAGGTCTATATCTATTTCTGCAAACCAGAGGAATTAGACGATTTTAAATCTATGGAATTACCGAAAAGAAAAACTCGTCTGATGATAGCTGTGATTATATGAATGAAAACATAGTTAAACAAGATTACGAAAGTAATGAACAAATAATTGTAGAACCAGTAGAACCATGGTGGGGAGAATAACAATGATTTACTGGTTAAGGAATTTTACCATGATTGATCGAAATACCAATCAAAAACGATTTTTCAATGGGTATGTTCGTTGTTCTGGACATATTTAATTGGATATTACCTCCTTTGCTAGAAATAGAACGCTAGAAATGCGTAAACGTAGTTTACAAGGACGACAAAATTATTTTTAATGTGTCTATTGTAAGACACCACACCATTTCTGCTTATCACTTCGGCGTTGCTCGACAAACTTCGGAAGAAGCACATAATCGGAATCGGACCAAAATTTTCGATATGGTACTGACACCTTAATTAAAAAAATAAAATTTCATATATGCATATCCATATTTAGATTAAACGTATACCTCAGAAATCCGATCATTCATTAATATCATGATGTACACTTATAAATAAAAAGTTTTTGAATAAATAAAGGCTTTGAAATTTCACATAACATAAGCAACACGACAGTTCCCACCAATAGATCAGGACTAGCATGTCCTTTAAGATCTGGAACAGCCGAGCATATCCCATTTTTTTGTGAGGATTTTTGTTGTCCTTTCATCTTTTCTCTCTTGGTCATTTGTTGTCAGCCTTTCTTCGACTCTTGGTTTTTAACTGTATCCAATTCTGCACTAAATATTAGTAATCTGTGTTTCAGATATATTCAGTTTTCTAACTATTCTACAAACTGTATAGCTCAGACAAGTGTTATATGATTTTCGTGCGCATAATGCGTGTTTCCGGTATTTTACATTCAGCAGCTTCTCTCCAGACCAAAAATTTGGAAAGATGCAAATAGTAAGTGTCAGAAAGCATAAATTACGCAAGCGCCTAAATGAAACAACGAAAATTGTCGAAGGTCAACTTTGCCTGATGAAGATTCAATATTAGGTCTATAAAAACTACACATATTATTCTAAAAAGACAGAAGCATCTAATTATTGTGTATTCAATTTATACTGTTAATATAATAGAAAGGTTTAAAGATGGATGCCATAAACAGAGGACAGATAATGCATTACCGAGAAAGAAAACACACCAATATAAAAAATAAATGAAGATTCAGTAATGTATGTATGGTCAAGCAAACAGATAAAATGCGGTTTAACATGATCCCTCCTTCTTAATCTGAGATACTGGTAAAACAACACAACATTAGAACAAACATTAACAAAGGAACAGCGTTCCAATGTCTCCTGCGTTACACATATTTTATCTGCTCAAGGAAATAACTAAAAACATTTTCTATTTTGCTTTTGTCTTTTAATAAACATCTTATAAGGGATATTTAGGAAGCATCTAATAACAAGTTAGTAAAATGGCTGTTCAGGAAAACATGCATGAAATATATCCATATGAAAATTAATATTGTGTAAAAAAAATAATGTTAACAGTCCCAAAACTCTGGAACGATTAATCATAAAATTTACAATTCCAAAACGAGTCTAAATTCACCAATACCAAAAAAAGTGTAAAATACGTCAAATTGATCCTAGCATACTAGATCTAGTGCATGGACGTGTAGAATATTACCTTTCATTAATATGACCATCCAATTACCCATAACTGTGGAATGACAAATCATAGATTTTCAAATTCAAACGGTATATCTGAAATGACGCCACCAAAGACTTTTACAATCAAGAGGAAGCTTCCTTCTATTAATCCTGGTGTTCCTTTTAAATTTTGTGGGAATTGGTGAAAGCAAATTTGAGTTATTGTAGGAAGGGTTTTGGAAAACCTAAAGTTACCATTTAAGACAGGCTTTTCATACCACACTTATCAGTATATGCACACAAAGGAGAAAAATATCACCTTCTTCATACTTAAAAAATACAGCAAAGCCCTTAAAAGCTTTTTAGAAAGCTAAAATTTGATTCGGTTTATGTTACCGACCGTGCAAAATCCTAATGGGTAGTCAAGATCGTTAAAAAACCCCTTCTAGTAAGAAATAATTTAAAACTGCCGTTCGATCAAAACAGAAACAGGATACTAGAAAACGCTTATCGTGCATAAGTATATTTCAGGGGGTGTCTTCGACAATTAGCAGCTGAGACATTGCGAACAACACCATTTTCATATATTTTGAATAATATCTATCATTATTATATTATTTTTAATCATATTGTAATTATATTGTACACCATACGTGAAACGATATATTTCTTAAATCTGAACTGACTTCTAGTTGTTCTGATTTGATCCTCGTCATTGGTCTCTAGTAGATATTTATCTCATTTGCAATGGACCATTCCATTTTATATTTGAAAAAGGGGCGTGCATGGTTTTTTTCTGAGAGGTATCAAAGGTCATTTCTTAGGGTTCTTTCTTATCTAAATTTGTTAAAAGAAGGTTTGATGGGACGATTTGGCATCTGAGGGGTTTTAAGCCAAGCATTTGAAAGATTGAAATTTGCCTGAAATTTTTTTCTTAAGGTGGTCTTTGAAAAAGTAACCACCCTGTTCAGAAATTAAATGGAATGGCCCAATTATAAACCTTATTCTGAATTAAGTGTTTTCTGATTTTTTCTTTCTTTCTTTTTTGTGACTCGCATTGAACCAATCCCATAAACAAATCTTTAAAAAAATTAAGTTCACAAGACGACAAGAACAAAACTGGGTAACACCGAGTCACAGACGATAAAAAAAAATCAACAAAAATATACATAAAATAAAGATTAGCGCTTGTACAAGAAACTTCAATGAATTATTTATTTTGATAGATTTGTTCTTACTACTTTTTTGTTTGTGCATTCTTTTATCCATGTATGGTTTATGACCATTTCTGTAAAGGTCAATTGTAAAAATGTGATAATAATGATTTATCAGATAGTTCCGTAAAACTAGTTTGATAATTGCGCATTTTATTGAGTTGAATATCCGAACTTTTGAATTCCAGTAGGCAGAAAAGTTGTGCTTCCGTTATATTGATCAGATCTATAAATATAACTGTGAATACAATAATGCTGCGTCATAATCCTATAGAAATTAATTTGACTTCATAAGTCCACATATAAAAAATCTCGGAAGGAGTGTCTGTTTACCAAGAGTCATGCAAAAGATATTTCAGGAGGAGAAATAAAGTTCAGAAACTGTACGTGCAGCATCACATCAATTGCATCAGAAATGTTTAGAAATAATGTTTTCATTGTTTGATCGATTTTCAAATTTTACTTTTTTGTGTTGTGTTCAGTCTGTCATTTGCAGTTCCGATTGTCTCGGTAAGATATTACACTGCGGATTTTCATTACATCATTAATTATAAATCATTTAACTTTTTCTAAATATTTTTTTTGTAAATATTCTTTAATATTTTGACTTATTTTCACTGTGTTAAACTTAAACTACTGTTATTGTGATATCGAATGGAAAATAGCAAGAACACACTAAGTGAAAATAAGTTAAAATATTAAAAATGTTTACAAAAAAGATTTAGAAAAAAGGGTCCATTCCCAAAGCGCCTGTGTCTTGGGTGATATTGGGCAAAATAGTTTGCCCTGTATCGCAAGGAAAACCCAAGGAGTCCGAACATCTGACAAAATTCCTATACCTGACATGACTACATCCTGAATCTATTTTACAATGTAGGATGACGACGATTGGAGAACAGTGATATTTACCATTAACGATGGTGTGTTTCGTGCTTATGACGAGGATTCTACAGACTTTGAACCAGTGTCAGGTAACAAATTTAAAAATGCTTAAATATAAATGGAATTTACGAAAATCATCTTTATAATTTCCTTTTTATTTAATTACTTTTTGTTCGCACTTATTTCAAATATTTGTAATCCCGAGAATAAAGCTGGAGATAATTCAAAGTAACCATATTAAATGTTAAACGAATTAACTAAAGCGCCATTGTTCGTGCAATTTTAATACGAGATTTTGGCAATTGCAAAAAAATCATTTGCGAAACTAAAATATGCATTTCTCTCATGCCAAATACTATATGCTCTATGGCAATTTTAAGTACATTTTTCGATTTGTTGTGTGTATTTTTAGAATTTTTGATTAATATTATGGACAGGTAAGGTTATTGCTTAAATTGAGCCAGCAAATTTTAGCTTGCATTTATGATGATTAGTTAAGCATTCGCATTTTATTAAAGCAAATTTGGGGATAGTATTTATTATAAACCCTTATTTCACTTAGGTGCTTTTGTTTGTAATTCTTTTCTTTCGGTGAACGGTACTAAACATTTCAACATCTCATTTTGCATGTCTAAAATGTTAAAAAGATCAGAGTTATCTTACTTTGACTGAACCTTTTCTTTTCAGGTCCAGTTAAAACTACATTTTCTGGTATATATATTGGGAAAGGTACTGGAATGGAGAACTTTAAAGGATATATGGATGAGGTGAATTTTATTTGTTTCGCTATACTCATATTCGAAAGTATCAATTTATTGATTGGGGTGTGGCATTGCTGTAATGATAATTATATTCTAATGTCTTCATCGCAGCCACTAATTTTTCCAACAAAATAAAAACTGTAATGATAATTATATTCTAATGTCTTCATCGCAGCCACTAATTTTTCCAACAAAATAAAAACTTATGATATTTCTACATTCCTTTTCCCTACTTTAAATTGAAAGGTAGCTGTCATATTCCTACGTTGAATGAAGATACCAGTTTCACGTCCTAGATCGATAATAATTGTAATAGAAACACACATTGAAATTTTAAAAGGGGCATTAGCTACAATTTAGACAAAAATTAAAATCTGATTTTTTTTTGTTTCAACATTTATCAAAAATATCAAAATATTCTAAAAACATGGTCACAGAACTGCAAAAACAGTTAAACTGCTTCTGAACAAGGCTCTATGTGTACATTACAGGCGTGAGGGGGACACGTTCGACTAGTGAAACGTTGGCTAATTTCGACTTTAGAGTGAACGAAATAATTCAGTGCGAACAATCGAAATTAGTCATGTCCGTAAAGTTCAAAGGCAGATGACCAAACTGCCCATGCATATCACTGTCACGTTGTTCACAGATTGTAAAGAAGTTACTGTGTATAAGCCTCTTTGGATTAAATTCAGATAAAAATGCTTATAATCAGTTAAAATAGTGCGAAATTGGTATTCAGTTTCACCATGCTGATCTCGACATTTATCATGTGTTAAATGTAAATATCAAGGTTTTAATTATTATTTCATTCCGTTCATTAAGCCCACGCGTGCAATATAAAAAATGCATATGTGTATTTGGTCTTACAAATTGGACACAAAAATAAAAACCCAACTAACCAACATTCAATAAATTGCCATAGCAAAAAATTAACCGCAGACATCGATTCTATCGAACATTGTGTTGTAGCCTTTATAATTGAGGGGGATGACACGTTTTTTTAGGATTTAGGATATAGAGGATAAAAAGTAGGGTTGTCGGATATATAGGGTAAAAAAGTGGGGTTGTGGGATATAGAGGATGAATAGTAGGGTTGTCGGATATATAGGGTAAAAAAGTGGGGTTGTGTGATATAGAGGATAAAAAGTAGGGTTGTCGGATATATAGGGTAAAAAAGTGGGGTTGTGGGATATAGAGGATAAAAAGGCGGGGTTGTGGGATATAGAAGGGAAAAGGTGGGGTTGTGGGATACGGGGTGGGGGGTTGGGGGTAAAAAGTTGGTATTTGGGATACGCGGGATAAACAAGTGGGAAAGTGGGATATAGGGGGAAGGGGAAAAAATGTTGGATCTAGGAAAAAGAAGGGAAAAAGTGGGAAGTGGTAAACAATTACAAAAATGCAGGATTGTGGAAATGAGCACCCCCGTAGAAATCCTTAAAGATCGACTTCTTAATTTCATTTTTCTCATTTTAGGTCTATATCTATTTCTGCAAACCAGAGGAATTAGACGATTTTAAATCTATGGAATTACCGAAAAAGAAAAACTCGTCTGATGATAGCTGTGATTATATGAATGAAAACATAGTTAAACAAGATTACGAAAGTAATGAAGAAATAATTGTAGAACCAGTAGAACCATGGTGGGGAGAATAACAAAGATTTACTGGTTAAGGAATCTGTACCATGATTGATCGAAATACCAATCAAAAAACGATTTTTCAATGGGTATGTTCGTTGTTCCGGACATATTTAATTGGATATTGCGTAAACGTAGTTTACAAGGACGACAAAATTATTTTTTAATGTGTCTATTGTAAGACACCACACCATTTCTGCTTATCACTTCGGCGTTGCTCGACAAACTTCGGAAGAAGCACATAATCGGAATCGGACCAAAATTTTCGATATGGTACTGACACCTTAATTAAAATTTCATATATGCATATCCATATTTAGATTAAACGTATACCTCAGAAATCCGATCATTCATTAATATCATGATGTACACTTATAAATAAAAAGTTTTTGAATAAATAAAGGCTTTGAAATTTCACATAACATAAGCAACACGACAGTTCCCACCAATAGATCAGGACTAGCATGTCCTTTAAGATCTGGAACAGCCGAGCATATCTCATTTTGTGAGGATTTTGTTGTCCTTTCATCTTTCTCTCTCTTGGTCATTTGTTGTCAGCCTTTCTTCGACTCTTGGTTTTTAACTGTATCCAATTCTGCACTAAATATTAGTAATCTGTGTTTTAGTTATATTCAGTTTTCTAACTATTCTACAAACTGTATAGCTCAGACAACTGTTATATGATTTTCGTGCGCATAATGCGTGTTTCCGGTATTTTACATTCAGCAGCTTCTCTCCAGACCAAAAATTTGGAAAGATGCAAATAGTAAGTGTCAGAAAGCATAAAATACGCAAGCGCCTAAATGAAACAACGAAAATTGTCGAAGGTCAACTTTGCCTGATGAAGATTCAATATTAGGTCTATAAAAACTACACATATTATTCTAAAAAGACAGAAGCATCTAATTATTGTGTATTCAATTTATACTGTTAATATAATAGAAAGGTTTAAAGATGGATGCCATAAACAGAGGACAGATAATGCATTACCGAGAAAGAAAACACACCAATATAAAAAATAAATGAAGATTCAGTAATGTATGTATGGTCAAGCAAACAGATAAAATGCGGTTTAACATGATCCCTCCTTCTTAATCTGAGATACTGGTATAACAACACAACATTAGAACAAACATTAACAAAGGAACAGCGTTCCAATGTCTCCTGCGTTACACATATTTTATCTGCTCAAGGGAAATAACTAAAAAACATTTTCTATTTTGCTTTTGTCTTTTTAATAAACATCTTATAAGGGATATTTAGGAAGCATCTAATAACAAGTTAGTAAAATGGCTGTTCAGGAAAACATGCATGAAATATATCCATATGAAAATTAATATTGTGTAAAAAAAATAATGTTAACAGTCCCAAAACTCTGGAACGATTAATCATAAAATTTACAATTCCAAAACGAGTCTAAATTCACCAATACCAAAAAAAGTGTAAAATACGTCAAATTGATCCTAGCATACTAGATCTAGTGGATGGACGTGTAGAATATTACCTTTCATTAATATGACCATCCAATTACCCATAACTGTGGAATGACAAATCATAGATTTTCAAATTCAAACGGTATATCTGAAATGACGCCACCAAAGACTTTTACAATCAAGAGGAAGCTTCCTTCTATTAATCCTGGTGTTCCTTTTAAATTTTGTGGGAATTGGTGAAAGCAAATTTGAGTTATTGTAGGAAGGGTTTTGGAAAACCTAAAGTTACCATTTAAGACAGGCTTTTCATACCACACTTATCAGTATATGCACACAAAGGAGAAAAATATCACCTTCTTCATACTTAAAAAATACAGCAAAGCCCTTAAAAGCTTTTTAGAAAGCTAAAATTTGATTCGGTTTATGTTACCGACCGTGCAAAATCCTAATGGGTAGTCAAGATCGTTAAAAACCCTTCTAGTAAGAAATAATTTAAAACTGCCGTTCGATCAAAACAGAAACAGGATACTAGAAAACGCTTATCGAGCATAAGTATATTTCAGGGGTGTCTTCGACAATTAGCAGCTGAGACATTGCGAACAACACCATTTTCATATATTTTGAATAATATCTATCATTATTATATTATTTTTAATCATATTGTAATTATATTGTACACCATACGTGAAACGATATATTTCTTAAATCTGAACTGACTTCTAGTTGTTCTGATTTGATCCTCGTCATTGGTCTCTAGTAGATATTTATCTCATTTGCAATGGACCATTCCATTTTATATTTGAAAAAGGGGCGTGCATGGTTTTTTTCTGAGAGGTATCAAAGGTCATTTCTTAGGGTTCTTTCTTATCTAAATTTGTTAAAAGAAGGTTTGATGGGACGATTTGGCATCTGAGGGGTTTTAAGCCAAGCATTTGAAAGATTGAAATTTGCCTGAAATTTTTTTCTTAAGGTGGTCTTTGAAAAGTAACCACCCTGTTCAGAAATTAAATGGAATGGCCCAATTATACACCTTATTCTGAATTAAGTGTTTTCTGATTTTTCTTTCTTTCTTTTGTGACTCGCATTGAACCAATCCCATAAACAAATCTTTAAAAAAATTAAGTTCACAAGACGACAAGAACAAAACTGGGTAACACCGAGTCACAGACGATAAAAAAAAATCAACAAAAATATACATAAAATAAAGATTAGCGCTTGTACAAGAAACTTCAATGAATTATTTATTTTGATAGATTTGTTCTTACTACTTTTTTGTTTGTGCATTCTTTTATCCATGTATGGTTTATGACCATTTCTGTAAAGGTCAATTGTAAAAATGTGATAATAATGATTTATCAGATAGTTCCGTAAAACTAGTTTGATAATTGCGCATTTTATTGAGTTGAATATCCGAACTTTTGAATTCCAGTAGGCAGAAAAGTTGTGCTTCCGTTATATTGATCAGATCTATAAATATAACTGTGAATACAATAATGCTGCGTCATAATCCTATAGAAATTAATTTGACTTCATAAGTCCACATATAAAAAAATCTCGGAAGGAGTGTCTGTTTACCAAGAGTCATGCAAAAAGATATTTCAGGGAGGAGAAATAAAAGTTCAGAAACTGTACGTGCAGCATCACATCAATTGCATCAGAAATGTTTAGAAATAATGTTTTCATTGTTTGATCGATTTTCAAATTTTACTTTTTTGTGTTGTGTTCAGTCTGTCATTTGCAGTTCCGATTGTCTCGGTAAGATATTACACTGCGGATTTTCATTACATCATTAATTATAAATCATTTAACTTTTTCTAAATATTTTTTTTGTAAATATTCTTTAATATTTTGACTTATTTTCACTGTGTTAAACTTAAACTACTGTTATTGTGATATCGAATGGAAAATAGCAAGAACACACTAAGTGAAAATAAGTTAAAATATTAAAAAATGTTTACAAAAAAAAGATTTAGAAAAAAAGGGTCCATTCCCAAAGCGCCTGTGTCTGGTGAGACTTCCGGTTTTATGGAATATGTCTTTGTCCAAGTATTAAGTATTGTTACGCAAGCATTCTTTTTTGTGTTGTGTCCAGTCGGTCATTTGCAGTTCTGATTGTCTCGGTAAGGTATTACACTACGGATTTTCGACATATTGGTTTTCGTAAGTGGCGTTCTCCTCCTATGTTTTTGGGTTTTATGGCTATTCGGGTGATAAATAGCAAAGGAATCAACAAAAATATTTATGTTGCATAGTACAATATGCTTAAAATGCCAAAATGTTAAAAAAAAAAAAAACAAAGAAATTATCTTGATGTATATATATATATATCTATTTTACAAAAACTAGGAGTGGTGGAACAACACTAATAACTGTTGTCAAATTCTAACAGTCGTAATTCCATGAAATGTAGGGTTTTGTCCTAATCCGGTTACGAAATAGTAACTGAATGATTGTTTGTTTGTTTACCAATAATTGACATCAGGAATAAATATTGCGTGGGCATTCGTAGCTAAAGAAATCATTTTTGAACAAGACTTAATGATAAAACAGCTTGCGTTATCCAAAACAAACTCTACAAAGACGTGATGAGGTCATGTAAAGTTTAAATTATTAATTAAAGAAATTCAATCAATCAGAGATTTGATCAGTCTTGAAGTAATCTATAATCCCAACACGAATCTATACAGGGTTATAGTCCTCTTTAGAAATCTATTTCAAAACGTCAGAATTTGGTTCTAAAGTTACATGTATGATTTCATACACATTGACAAGATATATTTAATAAAGATTGTTGCAGAGACGTATATAATAAAATGTATATAAATGTCTCTGATTGTTGGTATAAATTGAAAGAAACTTAATGTTGTTTTTGTTGCAGAATAGAAATGTGTCTTAAGTTTCTTTCTGTCTTTATCTTGAAGGACAGTTACTCGATAAACAGGGGGAAAAGATTTAAGATTCTTTCGGTTCGTGTAAGATTTTGAAATGAAGCAATTCTGTCAAGTTTTTTTGCTGCGATGAACTACTTGTACCTGATACAGGCCAAAGTCCATGTTTTTGCAGTAGGAAACCCCAACTCTAATCTGAAAAAGAAATCAGCGACTATATTACAAAAAATCTTATGAGAAAATATACTCGTGTAAGTCATGATCATTTCAGTGTAACTTACTATCAATTTTAGTCGTAAGAATTTTATTGAAAAGAGTCGCATATCGCATAACCACGCATGAATGAGTTTCGTTCTTTTTTAGGAGAAACTTGAGATTTTATACGAAAACAACTTTCCTTTGTGTGGAAAAGCAGTCTATAGTAAAACTATATAATAGCCAACGATAAATCTTACGGGGCGATGGATCATATAATTATGATACAGTACCCTACAAAATATAATATATAACAAGTCTAAAAGAGTACAACATCACCAAAAAATAATAATAAAATGAACAAATGTTAAATATTACAGATATCCTTCATTAGTATGATCACGATGTAAAATGAATCATATCAATCTAGTCTGATTATAAAACTATAACAATCTTGAAATTTATACAATAAAACAGTCAAAACTGAACATCATAGAGACGCTTGTACAATTCTAAAATTCTTAAACATGACGTAGGTTATGTAGCTATTTACAACAGAGACTGCAAAGATATGCTTTAAATAAAAATAGTAATGTGCGATATGAACTGGTACAACTCTAAAATTTCAAAGGTGATATGAAAGGAGACCCTTAAAATAATTTGGACTAGAAATAAGATATGAAGTGCACAACTACACGTGGTGTGGAATAAATTTACCAAGATTCATTCTTTTCAAATATAAGCTTCCACTTTTCGTTATCTAGAAAAGAAGTCCTTTCGTGTTATGTCTTGGATCCCCAACCGTCAATCTGATAGAGAATGATATACAATATTCGTGTAGGAAAATATACATCACAAGTACCAAGTAAGAAACAGAGAGCAAGTACAAATAAGCTATCTTTAATCCATATGTAAGTAAACTCAGAGTCTGCGTTATCAACCTTCTAACAGACTTTAAAAAAAAAGGAATTTAATAGAATTTATCATTTTCTCGAACTTTGATGATTTTTAGCTTTTATCGTTGTTTTATGTGTTTTAGTCGAATTCATATATCAAATTACAGAATAAAAATGATATTCAATACATATATACGTGTATAGACTTCAGACGCACAGACAGATGCGGTATTACCATAATATATAAGTCCAAGCATTATTGTCTAATCATGGAAAGATGACAAATTTACATTAAATCAAAATGGTTTTTGTATTTGCGAATTAAATTATTCGTTGAGAAGCATGTTTACGATACTCGACGTGTGATATTGACCATGTCAGTGAAATGAAGCCATATTCCATGTCTAGTTATATTCACTTATTTCTATTTAGTAATTTCCTGTTTTGAAGAATAGCTCAATCTCCCACGGAATCCGTCTAGACACCTTAGTTTAGCAGGGACTTCTAAAATATTCTAAAGATACCTTAATGTAGTTAAGTACTGGTATGTACCAAATTATAAATCAAGTACAGAAAATAATTATCTTTGTTGAAGATCGTACGATGACCTATAGTCGCGTACATTCACGTCATTTAGTATCCGGGGGATACTTCTCTTATTTGCAACCATACAACATATTTTTATTTTTATTTCAATCAGACAAATGCGGCTCAATGGTTCTTTTACAAGTAACGCGATCAATATCATAGC
Source organism: Mytilus coruscus (assembly GCA_017311375.1). NCBI lineage: Eukaryota > Metazoa > Mollusca > Bivalvia > Mytilida > Mytilidae > Mytilus > Mytilus coruscus. Next base: position 80,776,171 of record CM029603.1, on the reverse strand, counting down.
AGATTTCAGACAATTTGCATTAAACGATTTACTCTTTTTTCGATCGTGTGAATTGCAAAATGACAATAAATCGAAACTTCGAACCTCCTACCTTATCCAAAGACAGAAAAAAAAACAGAAAAAAAAACAAATGATTTCGTCCCATAGCGAAGCGATATTTCATTGATGTAAAAGATCTGAAATTAAATTTCTATCTTGTCAATATATATTCAGTGACGTAATTTGATAGATAGATAGATACCATTTAAAATAGTTATTTTATTTTATTTCTTACTTTAAATACTGACATCATTGAACCGAAATTGGTTAATTTTTAGCTGAAAAGTTTGTATTTCTTAATAAACTAACAGTTTTACACTAGTCATTTTGGGGGCCCTTTATAGCTTGCTGTTCGGTGTGAGCCAAGGCTCCGTGTTGACGGCCATACTTTGACCTATAATGGTTTACTTTTACAAATTGTGACTTGGATGGACAGTTGTCTCATTGGCACTCATACCACATCTTTTTATATCTATAAGGTTGTAACTCTCACGAGCAAAGTCGAACTTCAAGAAGGTTGATAAATCTGTTTGATAGATTTTTCTCACTGTATTTTTGTTTTTTGGTTTGTTTTTTTTTTCTCTCTCTCTCACTTTTTGTAAGATAGACCCCCATTTTTTCAGTCATGGTTTTCTAAATTTGAGATTGAAAAATTTTCGGACGAAAGATAAAAACTACATTTTCCTGGATGTCGCACTATTTTTTGCAAGCCTATATATTAAAGACCATTCAACTTACAGAAAAAATGGGTCAACAAAATAAAATTTAAAAAAATCAAATAACTAAACATGCCAGGCAGATCGCCACCTTTTTAAAAAACATTTGTTTATCAACTCCAATCTTGTATAATAAATGTATGTAGCATGCTACATGTTATAATACATTTTTATTATTTTGAACCAAATACTGATTTAGGACATCAATATTACTAAACTTCAAAAACTCCTCTTCACACTGGATATCACAATCCAAAATCCGCGGAAGAATCCAAATCCCATGGAACAATTACACGAGACCGCAAAAGAGAGTAAGCATTTTAAAACTAATTTTATTCCTAATTTCGAGGGTCAAACTTTACAATCGGATATTACTCCACAAATGTTCAATAAAACCCCTACTTATGAGTGAAATCCGCGTTTGAATTCACAAAGAATTTATGCAAATAGCCTTTGCTGAACTTAAAGTTTGTATGAAAAAATACGATAGTATAATTGTCCTTGGGACTCGGATCACTCCGCGGATTTTGGATCGCGATACCCGGAGTGCTCTTAAAAATCCCCTTATTTCCAAATTATCGACGATTTGGTCGCTTGTGTTTTATTTCAGACAACTGAAAACCTACCAGCAAAACATCCAACCTTCAAAAACCTACCAGCAAAACATTCAAACCTTCCAAAATCTACCAGCAAAACATTTAAACCTTTAAAAACCTACCAGCAAAACATTTAAACCTTCAAAAACCTACCAGCAAAACATTTAAACCTTCAAAAACCTACCAGCAAAACATTTAAACCTTTAAAAACCTACCAGCAAAACATTTAAACCTTCAAAAACCTACCAGCAAAACATTTAAACCTTCAAAAACCTACCAGCAAAACATTTAAACCTTCAAAAACCTACCAGCAAAACATTCAAACCTTCAAAAACCTATCAGCAACCTGTAAGCTGCAGCAAAATATTACAGAACGATACTGTTTGGACTAATTCATAACTCCTCCAGTAAATAATACATTCCAGAGCTTGCATTTCCTATCATGATTTCCTGGATAGAGGGTTGCTGCTTAAAGGAAAGTTTTTAAACCAAGAGTTCCAAGTGGTGAAGTTGAAAATATCCTCTCAAAAATGTACGGACGCTATCAAAGATTGGTTGACCGTTATTGAATATCTGTTTCACAGATGATGACGGACATGTTCCAATTGTCGTAACCACAATCCACAGTGGCGGATCCAGAGGGGGGTTCCGGGGGTTGGAACCCCCCTTTTTTTACGATCAATGCATTTGAATGGGGACATATGGTTGGAACCCCGCCCCTTTTATCCTGGGTTAGGACCCCCCCCCCCTTTTTATAAATGGCTGGATCCGCCCCTGATCCAGTCCTCTTTTCCTCAAATGTGACCTACATAATTAGACTTTTTACCGGGTTTGTACCTACCTACATGAGCAATACGACGGCTGCCACTTATATATTGTGCAGGATTTGCTTACTCCTCCGGAACAACAGAAATCACCCTTGGTTTTGCTGGGGGTTAGTGTTGCTCAGTGTTTAGTTTTTTATGTTGTGTTTAATACAGTGTTGTTTGTCTTTTGGTCGTTTTTCGTTTTTTTTTTTCCATTGCGTTGTCTGTTCGTTTTCGACTAATGAGCTTGGTTTTCCATTTGACATCTTTCGCCCCTCTTTTTCTAGAGACCTATAACAACGAAAAGACAAAGGTGCGTAATACGTAGAACACAACATTTATTAATAATAGAAATCAATTATCTGTTCTGATGCAAGAAAAATTGTTTACGACTTTCATTTTAAATAATATTGTATGATTTCACATAAAATGTATCGCATGTAACTATAAATTAAGGAAAACTTTTAAAAGAAACGCGTAAAATTATCTCTTTCCGTTTGAAAGTTGTGATATATTGTTGGAAAAGTATTGAAAAATGAAATTTTGAGTTTTTACATAAACAATTGCAAGTTTCAATTTAAAATATCCCGAAAAGTAAGTCATGAAGGTCTTTTTTTCTTGGCATATTTCAAAAGTGCATATTATAATTGAATTTGTGTAAAATTTTAAAAAATGAACTAGAAATTTTTCTTCCTAGTAAGCCGCACAAACAATTTGGCGAGTTATGGATACAAGAACTTCTATGGAACAGAAAAGCAAAAAAAAAAAAAAAAAATTGGAAAGTAAAAGCAACAAAATCAACTATTGGAATACACAAAAACTTTAAAAAATATCGTGATTTTCTAGAAATTTGTTGATGGTGACCCTCAAATACTATCAAGTTATAAATTTTGGGATATGTTTTTCTCTTCTTTTTTTTTTTAGAAAAAAGCTTTTCTTCGTGGTAAAGACCACACTTTATTTATTTATTTACATGTTTATCTTTTAATTTATTTTATTTATGTATTCATTTATCTTTTAAAAATAGTCGTCCTCTTGCTTAAACTTTTGAATTTTTCCAATTTGTAATAAATGTATCCCATATTCACATTTAATAATAATATATTATGTTTTTTAATCGTTATAATGAATTTTTAACAGCGCTTTACCGGAAGTTGAATATCAGTTTAATTAAAAATGCATTGATTTGTAAATTGATAGTTGATAAGATGATGCATTACATTCATATTTTTCTTGCGTGTACACGCTTGACGGCGGAAAGTTTATATTTACGTGTACTGTTGTTTATTTACGAAGGTATGACACATCATTATTGTTGGAGTGAATATAAAAATTGCCCACACAATATAATTTGCATCGACATATAATACAATATACAATTCATTATATGTATATGGTAATTAAAGTAGTATAAATTAAGCACATCACTGCTATTCTTGACTTTTGATCACATTCAATACAATTCATAATCGTCCTTACCTTTATTAACATGCAGTCTCTCGCTCACATGGCGAACAAATATCATTAAAACCTTAGTGGCAGATATCTTTCACACGCTATTTAGTATGATTGTCACTAAGTTTTATCCAGATCCACTTTGTCTGGAGACCATTTTTATTTAAAGTCGTTTTTCGATAATGATCCCTATAAGGAGTCAATTGACGGTTTCCCTCTATCAATTATATGTTAAAATATGGTTGCCAAAAGCACAAAAAGGTACGGTAAATCTTTTAAGGGATCCGTATTGACTTACTGCAGATCTTGACTTGTTGGTGATTTTTGCTGTCTTGCGTTTCTCTCTATGAGTGGTTTTCAAAATAACAATATTGAAACGCAAAAAAAAAAAGAGAAAAAGATAGCAAGTTGCTTTTTCGAAGAAAAAAAAAAAGAAAAGCAATCGTGAACCCTAGAAAAGCTGTTTTATTGAACATTCAATTTTCTGTACAGTTTATGGAACCAACATATAACATGTATTAGTCCCCAACAGTTTTGATACTAAAGCATTTTAATTATTATTAGTTGATATATTATATATTATATAATATTTGTATCAATCATTGTTATCTTACACATGTCTCTTTCTTTCTTTCTCTCTCTCCCTCTCGCCTGCGACAAAAGTCGTGGATGCGAGATAAGGGCATATGCTGACGGTTAATTAATAGATTTTGCGTTTTAGCTAAGTTGATTGTGAGTGTGTATATAATTCTGATTAAAATGGACAATTTTGTTTTAATATGTTTTACCTATGATGTAAAGATTGTGTGTTTTGATACAAAGGTGCGCAACGTCACTGTTGAACACATACTAGATATATTAAACATAAGTAAAACTAATAAAGAAAGTATTTGATTTATTTTTTTGTATAAATTAAAATTCTTATTCCTATATGATATTGAAAAAAAAAACGGTTTTGTTATTGGTTTATAACAAAATAGAAGAAAAAAGCAAATTCTCGACTGCCTGTCACAAAAGATGTACATGTATGCTTTGAAATCTCTTTTTCTTTGACATTTCTCAATTTACTTCGTGTGTGTACCAATCTCCATTGTCAGTTAACAAAAGTTCCATAAGACTCTCTCAATAATTGAAAGAGAGATATATAATACACGTGTGTCTGATTACATCCAGAATAAATAAAAAAACAACCATAGGTTACTTCCCCTGATCGTCCATGTATCACCATATTGATTAGTTTTTCTTTGAATAGAATAACCTTTTTCTTTTTCATAAATTTCCCTGATAAAAATAGAAAATAATTTCAAATTTTACATCCATTTTGAAAATATAGCAAAATTTAAAGATTACTTTTGCAATTAAATTATCTGTTATAAACCAATTGTGTATGAAAGAAAAAAATAAATATATAATCCATTCAAATCTTGTATCTTTCTCATTGGCGATCATACCACAAGATATGTATTATATCGCTCTATATTTGATATAACACTCAACATATCGTTGAGATGATAATTATAATTTGAAAACGAATATCCGAATGGCCCTTAGCCCTTAGCATGTGCAAAAGTCCATACCGCATAGCTAGTTTAAATTTGACTGGCATTACAAATATAACAAAAATCAAACGAGAAAATTAACATCCTGATTAATGTACAAAACAATAAACGAAAAAAAATATATATACAGCAACAAACGACAACCATTGAATTACAGGTTCCTGAATGTGACAAGGTTTAATTTGTTTACGGACCACGAACTCTAGCCTATGACAGTGGAGTAACAGCAAAACATAAGAATAAGCTTTACTAATCAGTTCAGTAAAAGGCTCGACTCATCTATTCTATTTCGGAACAGGTAATATACACTTTAACCTATACTCTGATCTAATCCAAAGCTATGTCACATCAACATACATTTATTATCTAATAAGATATTTCGAATAATTCATTTGTTATCGAAAGTAAAAAAGAAAAGTATATACAAAGTGTAACGCAAGTGTTGTTTGCGATTCATGACAGCTGAATTGTTAATATTTTTACCCCAAAAACAGTATATCTAACAGCGATTCGTAAAACATGCGGGTATTATAAACAAATTGCAAGTAAATAAAATAAATATTGTATTTTGTCGGTGATGTTCATAGAACTAGGAAATATCACGAGGCAACTGGAACATTGTGTAAACGACACTTGTGCTAACTGCCATATATCTCCTATTCAAAACTTCTAGTCTTGATTTGTTTTTATTATAACTTCAACGTTATGTTGAAGATATTATCAAATATAGAGCGATATTATACATATCTTGTGGTATAATCGCCAATGAGGAAGAAGAAGCAATTTGAATGGATAATATATTCATTTTGTCTTTCTTATACGTCGGTTTAAAACAAATAATTTAATTGCAAGAGTAATCTTAAAATTTTGCTATATTTTCAAAATGAATGTTAAATTTAAACTAATATTCTGTTTTTATTAGGTAAATACTTAAAAAGAAAAAGTTTAGTTTATTCGAAGAAAAACTAATCAATATGCTGATACCTAGACGATCAGGGGAAGTAATTCATGGCTGAATTCAATGTTTATTTATCCTTGGTGTAATATCATATGCCTCTGTTTCAATTCTTACCGAGAGTTTTATGAAACGTGTGTCAGTTGATAATGGAGATTGGTACGCACACGAAGTATATACTGTTTTTTTTAAGAGAAATGTTAAAGAAAAAGATATTTTAAGGCATGCATATACATCTTTTCATCTTTTGTCACGAGAGGCTGGCCGATAATTTTCTTTTTTTTCTTTTTTTTTTTGTAATAAACTAAAACAAAAAACGTTTTTTTTTTGCAATAACGTATAGGAAAAAGAATATTTAAAAAAAAAATCAAATATTGTTTTTAGTATTTTTACTTATATTTTATATATTGATTATGTTTCCGACAATGAGGTTGTCGTTCCTCTGCGTGTAACATAACAATGATGGAATTAAGATGGTACATAACACTACAGGGAGATACATCTTTAAAAAATCTGCTGAATGTTTTAATCACGTTCTATTGTTAAGGAAATATCAATCTTCTCAATGATCAAGTTTGTCAAACTGCTATATATCCAATGAAATTTTTCCGATAAAGTGTGTGGTTCAAGTTTTTTGAAATTTTTATATTTTTGTCAAAGGGTCAAAGTAAATATTTTGTCAAAATTTTATGAAAATTAAACGAGCCAAATTAATTTTTGTCGAGGTGTTTGGTACCACCTTAAACAAACATATATCAAGTAATCTTAATTCAAATATTTTAGTATCAAAACTATCTTGGACTAATACATGATACATATTAGTCCCAGAAACTGTACAGCACATGGAATGTTCAAGCAGAAACATATATATGTGTATATATGTCTCTGGTTCACGTATGCAGCTTTCTATGGTTCATGATTGCTTTTCTTTTTTTTTAGGAGAAAGCAACTTGTTATCTTCTCTTCATTTTTTGCGTTTCAGTGTTGTTATCTTGAAAACTTCATAGAGAGGACAGGGCATAAGACAGTCAAAATCATCAACGAATGAAGATCTACAAATAAATCAATATGATCGAAGTCATAGGCGGACCCCTTATAAGAGTTATGGTGTCGGCCATTTTGCGCTTTTGACCAACATAAATTGCAGAGTATAGTGGATTGAGCCGGGAGACCGTCATTTAACTCCTTATAGGGATCATTGTCGAAAAACAAGTTTATCTTTTGTCCTGCATATTTTTTCAGTTGTAATCTCTGTCCTGTTTTTTTAATTTTTCACTCTATTCGGACCTGCCTTTTTTTTTACTCAAAACTCCTGTCCTGCCTTTTTTTTCAAATTTCATCCTAGCCCCCGTAAAAATCAAATGGTAGCTCCCTTAAAATGGTCCCCAAGTGGATCTGGATAAAACCCTTGTGACAATCATACTTAATAGTGTGTGAATGGTGTTTTAATGTTAGATTTTTTGTAAACGATTCAGGCCTCGAGAAACTGATAGTAACTGTAGTTCATACATGATAAGCACGATAAATTGTATGAGTGCCGAGCCCACATACATAAGAACGATAAATTGTATGAGTGCCGAGCCCACGGTAATGAATAGGTCAAAGGTAAATAATAGCTGATTTGTGCTAAATTTATGTTACTAAAATAAAACGGGACTTAAACTGATACAAATTATGTTCTGTGGAGAAATTGTTTTATATTAACGATTTCAATAATTATGTGTCATACATTCGTAAATAATTTAATTCTGAATGTAACACATCTTCTGATTTCCTGAAAGTTTTTTGTTTATCAGCTCATAGAAATAATTTTGTCATGCGACCGTGACGTCATCAACGTTTTTTTTTATGATTTACTCCTTAAAAATGGAATTTATTCACGCAAGAAATATGTGAATATTAATGTGATGCATTATCTTATTAATTATCAATTTAACTAATCAATAATGTTTTAAGTAAACTGATATTCAACTTCCGGTAAAGCGTTGTTCAAAATTCTCGTTAGACAAAACACATTATATAACTCCAACCATATTTCTAAATGTGAATATGGGATACATGGTCGTGAGACAATACATTTATTACACATTCCAAAGTTTGAGCAAGCAGATGACTTCTTTTAAAAGATAAACTAATAAATGAATAGAATAAAAAAAGAAATTCGAAAAGAAAAGGTTTTATCTGGAAAGGCTCAGGCACTTTTCTCTGAAAAGCAGTCCTATATCCCTTAATATGTATAGGAATTTTTTCTGTGACAAGTGCCTGTGGAAAAATAAATAAAAAAGACAAAGAACAAATGCAATTGCTGTCTGTAATTCAAATACTAACAGACATGATAAAAAAAAAACTCAATGAGAGGCTCTTAAGAGTCTGTCTCCCGTATAATTTGATAGTATTTGTATGTGCATCACCTATAAATTTACTAGAAAATCACGATATTTTTTTAGTTTTTTTATCTTCCCATAGCTAATTTTGTTGCTTTGATTTTTCCAATCATTTTGTTTTGTTTTGTTTCTTAGCGCCATAGGTGTTATTGTATCAATAACTTTCCAAACTGCTGGTTATTAAGGGCATACGATATACAGAAAAGATTTCGTTACATATTTTGAGTGGTATATGATTTTAAATGGTATATTTTAAAGATGTAAATTGTATTATCTGGTTCTGTCCTGGCCTTTTATAGCTTTTTTAATAGTATGGAACGATGTTGTTTTCTTATATGTCTCTAATTTATGTCTAATCTTATGTACTTGTATGTAATGTCATGAAAGCTCTTTATAGGACCCTTTAATTGGAAATAAAATATTCTTATTCTTATTCTTATTCTGTAGTCTGAAATGTAACGTAAATACATGAAAATTAACTAACGAGATTTGGAAAAAAGCATTTTAATATAAAACTTGTAAATATTTTTGCCGTGTTTTGAAAATTCTGTTTGCCACATTTTTCCTGTTTGGTTAGATTTCTCTTGTCTTGTTTTTTTTTTTTTTCGTTCACTGGTCTAGATTTAAAATAGAGAGTTGAGTATGTGATCACAAAGTTTTTTTTGCTGTTATGGTGTTGGTTTTAGATCGTTGATTAAATTTGATAATTTGTTTAGGCTCAAGAGGTTTAAAGAGTGAATTAGTGCCTGTCCTTTATATTGGTATTCTGCTAAAAATCCCACTTTTATCTTTTAGACTACATTTTCCTAACACCCTAAACATATACCACATCTGTTCGCCAGAATACACCACTGTTCGGGGTAAAAGTGGGAAGGCAAAAAACTAGTTTAACTCCGTCCATGTGACTGTCAGGAAACTCTTTGGTGGCTGTCTTTTTTTCCTTTAATCTCAATGTTGCATGTGGGGGATTTAGCACATACTTACAACTTCTCGTCCAATCAAATTGCTAGAATTTGCCTTCTAATTTTCATAGTATATACTTTTTCCGTGTACTAAGTAACTACGCATGAATGACCACAAAGGTAAGATTTCATTGTATCGTAATCAAGATATTAAAACAAAAATTGCCACAGGCTATTTTGAAATAAAATGCTGTGTCCCAAATTAAATTAAATAGTTTGTAATATAGTTTTCACATTGATTTTTAAATATCCTGCTATTAAAATCTTAGGATATATAACATGTTTTTGATGATTGCAAGCTTTTTTCATTTAAATAATGGTTCTTTATACCTTGATTAGAGTACAACGCCATCTTAAAATTGTGATAATTTATCATCCATGCAATTACTTTGTACACAAAAAAGTGTGTAATATGAAACCTTGTGAAGGGCAATTAAGGCAACTTGATCTATTTCGTCATGAATTGATTGATTGATTGATTATTGGTTGCTAAATGTCCAGTGGCAAATATTTCATGCAATGTTCAGGACGATGCCATGAATTGAAAAACCGTAATAATGTCTGAAGAGAATGTGCCACTAATATATATATGTATATACATGTTCTGATACATCTTTTAGTTTTTACTTTGAAATAAAAAAAAACATAAACCCTAGTATCTTTGATCTATTGGTAGTTGCTTTTTAATGACTATCCGCTAGACTATCTATGGGGACATACCAGGGACGGATCCAGCCATTTTTAAAAGGGGGGGTTCCAACCCAGGATAAAGGGGGGGGAGTTCCAACCATATGTCCCCATTGAAAAGCATTGATCGTCCAAAAATGGGGGTTTTCCAACCCTGTGACCCCCCTGGATCCGCCACTGCATACTATCTGTATGTTTCAAATTTATTATAGCTTTAGTTTTACTGTGAAATTGAAAAATGTTTTCAAGACATGTAAAGCTTCCACTGCAGTTTAATTATTGCCTGCTTTTGGTCAATTTATTTTGTCATCTTAAGGAAGTACATGTATAGTAAAACACCGCTTTATACCAATAAACAAACTTACACTAGCAGCTACCATCTTTTCATTCTGGAGTCAAGGGCCTTTTGAGATCACACATTTTACAATGATACTAGTGAGTAGATTTACAAAACTTCGTTAATGAGCTCCGTTTTACAAACACCTGTGATACAAGTAGTCAGCCAAAATAAACTATCAATAGATCAATTAAAAGGTTACTTGAGTTGTAAATATGTGCTAAATTGGATAGTCTATGGAAAGGTATATACTATGAAATTAAGAACTCGGGGCAAGCCCCTCGCTCTAAATTTCAGAGTATATACCTTTTCATAGACTAACCTAGACATAGTAAAAGAAAATAGATCCCGTAACTTTTGTTATACGTGTTCAGGTATAACAAAATCTAAAATAAATATCAATGTTTCCACTAAAGCTTCTCTGACTCCAACCAACGTAAATGGTGCACACAAGACCGGATTCGTATGCTTCTTGATATTTTCACGAGTTATTTTTTGTTAGAATGATATTTAAATGTACACGAAAATCTGATCGTTGGAGTCTTCGATGGGAATTAAAATTTGTTCCGTGCAACAAATTATGCAGCCCAGGGGACTAAAATGATTTTTTATGAAGGTCAGGGGTTCTTATTACCAACAAAAATAATCTTCATATGAAAGTTGATCGTAGGTTACTCTACATCAACTCGTACGAATAAAAGTTTTTTTAAGGAGCTACAGAACGTTTGTGCAAGTAAAAACATAACTTTTTTTTCTCGATTACTTGGTGATATCACCTCTGAATATACTCATTCTGTCAAAAGAAACTTTTTGTTGGGAGTATATAAATATATTCAAAACAAATTCCTATAAACTTGCATGCAATAACTTTTATTTATGAATGGACATGTGTAAAGATAGTAATTATGTATATCCCCATTGAGAGGCCCCTGACATACTGTAATTGTGTGAAGTCTTTGTTGTTGACAGCCAGTGATACACACGGTAACATTTAATTACCATGTGTCCATGTCCACGCTGTTATGAAATTCATTCTATAGGCACCTACGTTTTAATATTGTATTTATATTGTGTCATAGATCAAACTTATTCAGTGTATGTTTACTTGTTTTTGTTTAAATGCCTTTTTGATCGAGTTAAGCCATTTCAATTGATATTTTATAGTGTTTTTTTTTATGTTGTAATGTTACACTACTGTCTCAGGTTAGGGTGAAGGTTGGCGCCTGTTAAAATTTTTAAACCCGCTGCATTTGTATGCACCTGTTCTAAGTCAGGAGCCTGTTGTTCAGTGGTTGTCGTTTGTTGGTGCGGTTCACAAGTGTTTCTCGTTTCTCGTTTTTTATATAGATTAGACCGTTGGTTTTCCTGTTTGAATTGTTTTACACTAGTCTTTTTTGGGCCCTTTATAGCTTGCTATTCGGTGTGAATCAAGGCTCCGTGTTGAAGGCCGTACTTTGACCTATAATTGTTAACTTTTTGACTTGGATGGAGAGTTGTCTCATTGGCACTCATACCACATCTGCTTATTTATATAGTTAGGATAATTAGATTAAAGTGACCATTTTTTTCTTTCAACACACACTATCCAATGAGGGTACGCAATGATGACATCTGAATGAAGTTAACAGCATATATTTTATGATATTTTTTTCTATGTAGTTTATTTCGCATATTTGTAAGCTGGTAACGCGTTGATATGTACACCATATCACCCTTGTTATTATCTATATAGTTATTTATATCATCTTTTCATTTCAGTATATCGCAAGACGCCGTACAGAAAACAACTTGTTATTTTGCAATTCGCCGTACAGTAAACAATAACTGTTTTTGAACTTTTTTTTAGTCCTATTTTGGTCCATATTCTTTAGAAAACATCTTTTTGATAGCGAATTTCATTAATTATGAAGTCACTCTATCATAGTTTAAAAATTTGTCTCGAAAAAGAATGAAAAACAGTTGAGTATCAGGCCAGCGGGACGTCGGAGGGCGATCGATCTCGAAATTTTCATGTACCAAGTGCACGGTTTTGGAGTATAACACAAAATCTTGTCTTTGTTTGCTACTTGTTGGCATAAAAAATTAAAGCACTATATATTAGAAAATCGTTTCATAAGCGGTAACCTCATCAAAATGGTAGAAATGCTTTGAATTAAAGGATTTCTTACCGTGTTTATTTTTTTTTCTCCATTCTCTTCGTTTCGTTGGTACCCAATTTCGGGTGGCGATGATACACAGTGATACTGAATCCTTGGAAATTCGTTAACAATATTTACTTAATATCTAAGCATGCCTGGCATTGAAAGCATTGAGGCGTGTCCGATGGCTTCCCCAAATGAATCTTTTGGGGAAGCATCACATTTTGTCTAATTACAGAGCAAAGTATATCTTATTTGATGGTATATTCGACAGGTCCAATATTGAATTCTGGTTACATTATATTGTTGATGATTTCGTATGGCGGTATAGGTGTGGCGTCTTCGTCATCAACCGTCTAATGCCACCGTTTTCTTTCACAATTACATGTATAGTTAAATTTAACGATTCTTATGGTGTCCGAATTACAAAACGATAGTTGATATTGATTTAGGCGCTTTTCTGAAGAAGAAAAATAAGGACGGAACGGATTTCTAGTAAGTGATTATACTATTTTTGATGTACACACTTTTTTTTGTAGGTTTTATTTCCCATTCGGTCCATGTATCAAGATATGATATAGCTAAGATAAAAGGGGCCTTATCTTGGTACATATTAACAATTCACGTTTTGAACTTTTTTAGTCCTATTTTCATGCAGTATTCTATTTTTTGCTTTCATTTCCATATGAAAGTTCATGCCTGTATTTTTCGATGAGATTGATTGTAAGTGTGACGTTTTCTAAGCTCTAAGAGATCAAATGGACATCACACTTTTAACAACATGTTTTGTGGAATTTAATAGTCTTCCTATTTCAACGACATTTTCTTCTTAACTGAATACACACATGTTTTATTACTAGTACTCTAATAGTTCCGAGCTATGAGGGATCCCCGGTTGGGGTTAAATCCCAATATTTGAGCTTGTATATTAAAAGTTTGATTTTGAAGTTTTGTTGAATTTAATATAAAAACCTGCAAGTAGACGTTTAGTAGCCCGTACTCAGTTTTTTCCGATTTATTAGAATCAAGGGATAAAAGGGTTCTTTATTATCTTAAATGAAAAATGAAATTCTTTATAAGGTTCCTCTTTATAAAATATTTCAGGCGTAAGACAAAATATGTTGCACTACTTTTACAGTTCCAAGACATATGGAACTTTATGAGACTGGGAATCCCACTTTTATATGGTTTATAGAGCATCAAGTTACTGCATTACAGGCGAAATGCCGTGCTTATACTGTTGGGATAAATAATACGTATATATCCAATAAAAACATACAGATGAAAATTATGACCTTGGATCATTTTGTTCCGAGTTTCGGTTGAAGATTTTGTTCAAGTGTTTTTGTTACTTTTTTGGGTAAATTGATCATTTTAAAAGATATTTCCGTCTAAAATACTGCACATTATTTCGCGTATAGATAAGCTTATCTACTAAATAAATGGCGTCTGTGAAAGAACAACTTAAAATAAATGAACATTGTTTAAAGTATACGAGCCTAGTAAATATACCCTTGAGAACTCCGTTCGAAAGTGAAATAATATACAGCAGACACACACTATACATAAGGTTGAAAATTTCATTGTGGATTTTTTTATTTTACCGATTATATTTCATGCAGAGTATAATATTGAAATATTTAATTTAAGTTGTACACGTATTCATATCCGTTATTCAGCAAAATGTTTTGGTTAATAAACACATACAAAAAGACTTTAAACATTCCTTTTAAAAATTATATAATAAAAATGGAGAAAAATAATAGGTTGGAAAAATGCACACAATGATTATAGAGAACCTAATATTACGTCAGGGAATTTTTTATGAACACATGTAAAAAACATTCAAAGCTTCTGACACTTCCGTAAAATCAATGATAAAATGGATGAACAAAGCAAAGTAGTGCTCCGAAAAGTGCACCGAATATTTATAGAGAATCTAGATCCAAATTACGTCATGGACTTTCTTTATGAAATTGATGTTTTTAACGCAAATATTTGTGAGAAGTTGCGAAGAATCGAATTCAGAGGGGACAGAGCTCGAATGTTCATGTTCCTAGTGACAAGCATGGATACTCTAACAATGGAAATTTTATACGAGGCGCTGAGAAATACTGGGTATGGGTTTTTAGCAGAAGTACTTCGTCAGTCATCACACAACTCAGTTTCCGTCCAACGAAAAGCAGAATATTTTAGCCGATTTCGAAAAGAATTAGTTGTGTATAGACATTATCTGAAACGTCTTAGTCACACAGGAGATCATGCGACATTCGAAGAAGAGTTTTTCAAAGCAGAACAAAACTGGAAAAATATTGAAAATTCAGGTTTGAATAATAAGCGATATAAAGCTGCCGACTTTTACTTTTTCGCCCTAGATGCTTGGTGTGAGTATCGGAGAGTTATATACGATAAAAATCTTATGTATACCGACGTTTTCGATAAAATGGAAAATCTGAAACCTTATTTGTCAGAGGAAAACTTACCAGAAATGATGAGACTTGTTCGATATGGCTCGGCTGTTCTAATGACAAACAAAAATGAACTAAATACCGCCTTAGACTATGTAAATGATGCGAAAAGCAAATTTGACTTAATACATGCTTGTAGGGAAACGGGAACGGTATTATACATTGAGTATAATATGCTGTGTCAGAAATACGCTCAAAATTTGGAACCAGTTCTTAAAGAACAACTCTGCAACATTGCTAACAAAGCAATTGAACATTTTGCTGTTGAAATTGAATTTGATGAAACTGTGTATTTAGATTTCAAAAGAATGGTACTGTTAAAACTTTCACATCTTCTCTTAGGTATAGGCATGTTTGGTGTATACCTGGATGTTTCTGTTTCAACAGAAGACAAACGTAAAGCCATAAGTTTTTTACGATTAATAAAAGAGACTAAAGAAAGTTGGAAGAGAATGGAAACTCGTTGGAAATGGTCATACTATACAGCAAAAGCCAGACTTTTTGGTTTAAATAATAACTTTCCAAAAGCGATTAAATACACAGAGAGAGCACTATGTTATGCAACAAAGGGAAGTTATTCAAAAGAAATACTAGGATCTCAAAATGCTCTTAATATTTATAACAATTTATGTGAACGAAAGACGGAATTTCATGAGCTTGAATATGAAACAACAGTCTCGTGTAATGACAACAAAGAAGACAGTCGAATGCAAAGACATCTTGAACAAATGGAATGTGAGATTGATTATTCTTTAAGAAATTTAGAGATGTTAGAAAATGAAATAAAGCATTCTAAAGAAAGATTATTAATTCTAAAAGAAAAGGTAAAACTATTCAGAAACAAAAGATACAAAGATGGATATCAATAAATCCATGAAAGTAAGTTATAAAAATTCTGAATACTAAGTACTTCCAGCATGTTTTTATTTAGGAACAAAGGAAAGATTACAAACCTGAAATCAAACATGAAAAAACAGACAATGAGATATAAGAAAAAACAATTATGTTCACAATACATCTGTTTTGGAATAATAAATCATGTGCAAAAGACTAAACTGGTCAACTGTAATTTATGGAAAACAATTAAGGTAAACACGGGTATATTGTGTCGTGTGTATGCTTATGATATTTGACCCAATCCAGGCCAAATAAATGTTTTTTATATTTCAATAATCAGTTTTGTTCAATGTATGATTTTCATGTCACTGAATGTCAATACTTCATTTTTTCAGGTGGACTCAAATCAGTAGAACTTAAGTGCCAAAATCTTAAAACACTACCTTCAAAACCCTGTACTTTTCAAGAATTATCACGGAACAGTATTTGAATACTGTACGTGATCTGAATGGGACAGCCTTTTACTGGAGACCTCCAGATTACACATGTGTAAAGAATTTGATGGTAGGACCAGAGGATTTATATATATGTGACGTTCCAGGGGCGGATCCAGCCATTTTAAAAGTGGGGGTCCGAACCCAGGATAAAGGGGGGTTCCAACTATATGTCCCCATTTAAATCCAACCCCCGGAACCCCCCTCTGGATCCGCCACTGCGTTCAGTCTCATATTTAAAAAAAAAAATAATACAGTTAAAATTCATTGTTATACTTATTATATGAAAAAGAAAGGATACGGGGTATTCACCAATGAGACAACTACCCAACACTTTAGTTTTAGGGTTGAAAAATATTCCAGGAAAGAAAATGTGTTACATTGTAGTTTCTGGCTAAAAGTGTGAGGTATCTAACATACACCACAGGACCATTTTCAAGCATCTGGTAAACCAATCAGAGGGCTTACATGGAACTGTGGTGTATGTGTAGATACCCTCACACTTTTTCAATGGAAAATCAAACAAACTATGGTACATTTCTAGTTACTTTATGTTATTGAGAAACAGCTTGTTTTTTTTTTTTTTTTTTTTAGTCGGGAAAAAAATGTTTGTCACGAGAGAAAAACCGTGCCCCTAAAAAAAACGGTCAGTGCATAAAATATAATTCAATAAAGAATAATTCCGCAAAGGGATCGCCGACTTAAAATCATTTAGTTCTTTTGGAGGACGTTAAACATCCGAACTACTATTACGGCAGACTATAAATGTGTGTTAACCAGGTACAAATAGTCTCAGATAAAAGAAAAAAATACAACTTTTTATGTTCAAGATAGCATAAATACAACTTTTTATTTTCAAGCCTTTTTGTTTAGTCCAAATTAAAAGGAGTTGGTTGAGGGGTAGTGGGGAGCGGGGTTTATTCGGCCGACATCTCTTTTTGCGGTACTTTTTCACGAATAAGACTTTGATATTGTGTCATTATATGATATAATTCAATACAAGTAAGGCTTGCAACTGCATTAACAATTACAGCAGTATGTGGTTATTTTGTTTTCAAACACACCTTCTCTGTTTTGAAACTTGCGAGATCGCAATTTGATTTCCTGGAAGGCGGCAGGAGGATTATGAATGATAAGTAACTTGGCCGGGTAAGAACTGAAAATAAATAACTTTGCACAAGACAAGATGAAAATGAATATTCTGCAGCACAAAATGCTGGAAACTAATGTGTACAAAAAGGCGGGAAAAAATAAGCAAACAAATGATAAATCGAAAATAAAAACCTGGTGTCCCCTCCCCCAAAAAAAAAGAATCAAATGTTCTGGTCGTCCTGGCGATATCCTAAACAATTTTTTTGTCATATGCTACAAGGAGAAAAGTTTAACTAAAGCACGAAAGCTTCCCTAAATGTGAACCCGACTTACTCTTTCACGATAAGAATTTACCGATTTCAGTATTTTAACCAAACTGTTTCCATGGGCAGATAAATAAATTAACGCTTATTCAAATCAATCTTTACTATTTCGTGGATTTTTTTCCAAAGAATTTATGAGAATACACCCTCAGGATCTAAACTGATTTTCGCCTGCCATTTTTAGATTTTATGTGACTATATTTCTTTAACTTAAAATGCATTCTAACTTCTAGCTCTAGTGTATAAATAAGTATACAACATATTTTTATCTTAAAATATCATTACAATTGTTCTGTATACAAGATCTGCGTATCCAGGTCTTCTATCTTCTCTATTTTGAGGCTTTATATAAATAGTATATGCCGTAGCCGCAGCAGCAGCCGCATCCCTTGTATAGCATTCTGCGATATTAATACTTTCTCAAAATGATGTTTTATAGCATGTTAGTTCAAAAATTTCAAACGATATAAGTCACGAGCTTGTACCTTTTTTTTTCTTCAGACGAATTTTTGTTTTTTTTATTAAAAATGTTCTTTAAACTAACATACTGGTTGTAGTTGCCTTTAAAAAATAAGTCAATAATATTTAGAAAACGATAAATGATTGTAACAGGATGCTGTTACGAAGTCTCCCAAACAAATTCCCCATAAGTATAAACCCATAAAGATTCTCCCTATTATTCATTCAATTCAATTCAATTTCCATTTTTTTTTAATTTTGCATAAATTGAAAAAAAATCTGTTCGACAAAGGTCGAGGTCATAATTGACCATTGACCTTTTGACCTGAAGTAGGCCATATGTTCGAATGGTCATTACTGAAGACCCCATGTGTCTATCACTAACTGTTTTCATGTTATAATCATTTGAAAATAAAAAGTTAATAAATCCAATAGGGTTCTGTAGTAAACCCCTCCCTTTTGTTGGCCCATCAAAGTACCCCTTCATAAACCCACGTGCATAAACAAAACCATGATGGCACCACTAGACATGTTAGTCTAATATATTGTGGAACCCTAAGTAAATCTGACAAGCGGTGTTGGAAAATTGCTGCGGACAAGTTCACATTTTAAAAAGCGGCGGAAGAAGAAGAACCAATAAATCTCCAAGCTTTATTTGGGAAACCTAATAACGAGATGTGGTATGATTGTCAATGAGACGACTATCCAATAGAGTTCAAATGAAGCGGATTTAAGCAACTATATGTCACCGTACTGCCTTCAACAATAATAAAATCTCATACCGTATAGTCAGCTATAACAGGCCCCGACTTGACAAACGAAAATAACTATGGTCTGATTTATGACAAAACGATAAACAAAAAATAAATATGACAGAAAGCAACGTGCAACTACTAAATTGCAGGCTCCTGACTAGGAACAGGAACATATAGAATGTGGCGCGGTTTAAGAGGGGGCAATAGGGGGTTCGTTAACATGTTAACAACACCTCGATTTTGGCAAAAACAGTTAACAACAAATATAAAATGCTGATAACAGTTAACATCAACTTTAATTGTGACTTAGGGAATTTTTTATGAACACCACATGTTTCAGTAGAAAAACAAACACCGCTTACTCTTACAGAGCACCCGAGTCCACCTTGGTTTGAGTCGTTTTTATCAATATTTAAGTTTTTTGTTGGTCTTTTCTTCTTGGCGAATTAGCACTTTTCGTCCCAGATGGCGGGACGCTTACTCTGGCAATGCGTCCGGTTTCGCTCCTTCTGAAGATCCTGCTATTCCTTCAATTTTTTTCTTCATTGGTACCTTTTAAATGATTTTTTTTATTATTTTTTATTTGAACATTGGAGAACTATACTGTTGCTTCCATTTTGGCCGTGGTGTTTATAAAAATAAGAAGTGGTATGATTGCCAATGATACAAAAGACCAATAGACACAGAAATTAACAACTATAGGTCACCATACAGCCTTCAACAATGACCAAAGCCCATACCGCATAGTCGGCTATAAAAGACCCCGAAATGACAAATGTTAAACAATTCAAACGAGAAAACTAACGTCCTAATTTATGTACAAAATAATGAACGAAAAACAAATATGTTACACAGCAACAAAAGACAACCACCGAATTTAAGGCTCATGACTTGGGACAGGCACATACAGAATGTGGAGGGGTTAGACTCGTTAGAAGGCGCCAAACCTCCCCTAACCTGGGACAGTGGTGTAACAGTACAACATAAGAACAAACTATAAAAATCAATTGAAAAACGCTTAACTCACCAGATGGATACAAATAGAAATACATCTAACAAAAACACAGAGTGGACGTGTACATGTGTAAAGCAAAAATATTGTCCTATGAAACATTGTTCCCCAAGACAATATTTCATGACTTTGTATCATGAAATTTTGTCCTTATCTATGAAATATTGTCCAGAGAAGGACTAATTTCCATATGAAATTTTGTCCATATACAGACAATATTTCCTAGATGAATAGTATGAAATTTCGTCTTGTTGAAGGGAGGTTATCCAAAGTTACATTTTGTGTATATTGTGACAATATTTCATAGATGGACTGTTAGGAAATTTTGTCTCAAGAAAGGGGGGTTATAGACATTTAATATTTTGGATAATGATATCATTAAAGCGTTTTATTTGATTGATAATAACAAACATACCTGCTTCATTAATTCATGAAGCAATTTATGGCAATAGAGACTTGTTGATTTTTCCTTCTAATTCAATTTTGAAATGCATGCACCTTCGAAATATGCAAAGAAAAATATACTCTGATGACTTAATCAATTTGAAATTTCAATGTTTCGTGTAAAAACGTAAAATTTCATTTTTCAATACTTTGCTGAAAAATAATGCAATTTTCAAACTAAACGAAATATGTTTACCCGATTTTTCAAAGGTTTTCCTTAATTTATAGCTAAATGCGATACATTTTTTCATACAATATTATTTGTTATAAAAGCCGTAAACAATTTTCTTGCATCAAAACAGATAATTGATTTCTATTAATAAATGTCGTGTTCGTGTGACTAAGGGATTTTTTTCGTTGTTATGGGTTACTAGAAATATGGCCAAACTCTCATTCTTATATATTTTGCGTCAACATACATCATGTTGGTAGCTTTTTAATTTTTTGAATTAAAATTGAAAATAAACAAACAAATTAATCGTCGATAATCAGGAAATTAGAGGATTTATCAGGCGAACATTTGAATTTTAGTCATATGGATGTCCTAAGTAAGTATTTGGTTAAAAATTTTAGAAATCTATTCTTACATAAAATTATTAAACAATATTGGAGGGTCTGAATGGGAGGTTCTTCATGTCTGTATTCTTTAAGTTTTTTGGTCATTTTTCACTATTCTTTATTTTTTGTGCATAATTCTCTATTCTTTATTTTTTGGGTCCACTTTTCTGTAGATTTGACCCATTATCTTCTATTTTGTAAAACCCATATTGGTTTTGATAAATATATATATATATATATATATATATATATATATATAAGGAGTCTATAGCTATAAGGCATGTTTAATTGTTTGGTGTAGTTTTATTTTTTGTATTTGTTTTTATATGCCCTTTTACGGGACGTATTATGGTATACCGTTGTCCCTCCGTCCGTCCGTCCGTCCGTCGTCAACATGTCGGACACGCTTTAACCAATTTTCATGAAACTTTTGTGAATTGTTTGTATCTACTGATGTAAGCTCCCTGTAGATTTTTATAAATTTCAGATTCTATGTTTCTGATTTTATTCATAAAAAGGGGATTTTTTAGTTTTCGGACAATAACTCAAAAACGCTTTGAGCAGTTTTCATGAAACTTTGGTGACTGGTTTATATCTATTAAAATAAGCTCCCTTCATTTTTTTTTATTATAAATTTCTGATATGACATTGAGGAGTTATGGAACTTTATTCATTGAAAAAAGCGACGGGCGTATCATGCGCTCATCGCGCAGCTCTTTATTCTTGAGTGCATGCTAAACTAATTTCATTGACGCAAATCAAATTCGAAAAAAACCTATACATGCCATGGCTTCATTGCAAATGAACCTTAACATAGATGTTCATTCGTAAAGTACTTTTTAAAAGTGTATGGCTTCCAAGTAAGACTTGTAGGTTGCATTTCTGTAAATATTGACAATGCAATTTCCCATAGGAACTCCTTTCACAGCTAAAACTGTACCACTTTTACTATGAAGTTTTGAAAAAAATCATATCCTAGAATGCATGGAAAGTTCATATGCACTACAATTTTTTTCAAAGGTCAAAATATAGGGCTGTGCGGCATATTTTCAACGTTTATATGCCCCGAACTTCTAAGAGTTTAAACTAACACTAAATTTCTTAACTATCCCTACCTTGACTGTAGGATTACCACAGATTTCTATATAGACAATATGCATATGTATATTTACTGGTAACATTCCCAAGTTATGTCTCTATGAGATGAAACCTAGAGATCATAACTGGGAACCAGTATGTAAACAAATTAACTATCTATGAATATTCTATATCTCCCCAAAAGAGGCGTGGTTTGAGAAACAGCTGTATTTACAAAGTGCAACCTGTAGTTGCCTGAGCTTTTAGTTCATTCTGTTAGTACTTTTATGTTTCAAGCAAATCAGAAATGGTGTAGCATAATGAGTACGTCACTGATTGGACAGAAATGGTGCCACATTATAAGTTCGTCACTGATTGGACAGAAGTGGTGTACCATTATGGGTACGTCACTGATTGGACGAAATGGTGTACCATAATGAGTACGTCACTGATTGGACGAAATGGTGTAACATTATGGGTATGTCACTGATCGGACAGACATCGTGTACCATTATGGGTATGTCACTGATTGGACGAAATGGAGTAACATTATGTATACGTCACTGATTTGGCAAAAATGGTATATATTATTTGTACAAATGTACGTCACATTATGGGTATATCAGTGATTGGACAGAAATGGTGAAACCTTATGGGTACGTCACTGATTGGTCAGAAATTGTGTAAAATTATGGGTACGTCACTAATTGGGCAGATATTGTGTAAAATTATGGGTACGTCATAGTACCGGACGGTCTAGACTTTATTTACCAGAACAGTTACACTGACTGCATGAGATGATTTGCGAATAATGTACTTTTTTAATTGCTCTATTGATGTTAAATAAACAACACTGGAACTGGGCGTTTCTTATAAAAAAATATAACGCAATGGATTTGACCAGAGATTTGACTATGATCTTACAGCACTACATGTGTCAATCTAATTAAGATATAGATCTCTAATTTCGCTATGCTCATGACGAGCACCCGAGTTTCAATAGATCTGAATTTTGATCAGATTGTTCATTGGTGAACCAATATAGTTTTCTGGTATATACCGTGTCCACTGCCACCTGTAAACTCCGTTTGACTTAGACAATTCATGTTTGTACTCGTTCAAAACCACAAAAGTGGCGGAAGACAGGAGTACATTTTTGAAAGTTTATTTTGATTTAAATCACGTATATATATATATATATATATATATATATATATATATATATCTCAACAATACAGAACCAAACAAGAGAGAAACTATTTCTCAGGCAAAATGAATGGGTTAAAAAAAATCCGAAATAAAGATCCCCCACCGTAAAGACTCTCATTGTTAATCTCTTTATTTTTCCTTTACATTTTTACAAAAGTAATTATAATACAAATAAGAAGATGTGGTATGAGTGCCAATGAGACAACTCTCCATCCAAGTCACAATGTATAACATTTTTACAAAGGTAATTATAATATAAATAAGAAGATGTGGTATGAGTGCCAATGAGACAACTCTCCATCCAAGTCACAATGTATAAAAAGTTAACAATTATAGGTCGAAGTACGGCCTTCAACACGGAGCCTTGGCTCAAACCGAACAGCAAGCTATAAAGGGCCCCAAAATGACAAGTGTAAAACAATTCAAACAGGAAAAACCAATGTTTGAGCCTTTTTAAGTTTTAAACAGTCTTTAGAACTGAGGGCAACTGACCCATGTCGGACAGATTTCTGATACTTGTGAAGTAAATATAATCTTACATTTGGGTATTAGGTTAATTGTTAATTTGCTGTATGCTTGTATAATAAAATTGAGAATGGAAATGGGGAATGTGTCAAAGAGACAACAACCCGACCATAGAGCAGACAACAGCCGAAGGCCACCAATGGGTCTTCAATGCAGCAAGAAACTCCCGCACCCGTACGTTTTATTTCATTTGTTATTGCTTGACCCTTATGGAAGTAATTTTGCAATAAAGATTATAAAAATATTTATTTTAGAGATACACTTCACTTTATAAAGAATTTGCTTTATTTAAACGATTACATTTTATTTTTGCATCTTTAATGCATTTATCATATTGGCAAATTTTGGTTTGTGTTTTCCCTTTGTCAGATCTCTCAGATAGTTGAGCCATCATTATATATTTTTTTAATTTACGTCTCCTTATTATGACTGTAATTTACCACAAAGTTGTAAGTACGTACTAGAGGATAGAGAGGTTTAGAAAATTAAGCACGAAAAGACCCGATAAGAAGAGATATATGGTTCGATCAGGTTAAAGACCATAAATATGAAGAACCACCATTAGCTAGTGAGCGCGGTTACTTCGTGGACCTGTTATTGACTATATCAATAGAAATATCACGTATTAGTATATAAATGTACTATGAACAATCCAGACTATATAGTAACAGCTGTTTGAGTTCGATTGACGATGGAAAAAATATCTAGGACAAATTGAATGTCAATTCCAAATTGCAAAACGACTAACAAATGAGTAAAAAAAATCTGGGTTCGATTTTCATTTAAACTGATAATTTAATAAAAAAGAACAAGCCGTAGTTTAACCTTACCAGATGGTAAAAGTACAAGTGTACGACATATTTTTCACGTTATTATAAGCAGTATAAAATCACCGTTGAAATATTATATATATATATTATATATATATACATATTATTGTTTGGTCTTTTGGAAATTGTTGTTTGTGCTGTATTTAAACCCATCTACCAAGAAATTTGTTTTACATGCACACGTATAAAAATTGCGGTTTTTATCCAACGCAATCATAGGTTTGAACGTTGTTTTCAATTTAGACTTTTATATATTTTTTCGTTTGAGCTTGTATTATATTTTCCTTCGGGTTTATATGATCCGTTCACCCTATTTCGACTCTTTAAAATTCAAGAGTCTATCCTAAATTGAGGTAAATTATATGGCCTTCCAAATACCGTTTCGATCCCTAACATCACTGAAGAGATATTAATTGTCGAAATCCGGATATGGTGTACAAATTTTGCACCTCATGTTTGTGGTATACCATCTTTTCCACAAGTTTATTGTTTTCTGTTTGGTATTAAATTAATATTAAGATCCATTTCGTTACATCTGGTGATCAATTTATTTGGCAATCGCCAATGGCAGTCAGCAGGGTTTAAGAACATCAGTTGTTATTTACTCTTATACATGTATAGTTTTTTTACCAACCGTTAAATTTTTGTTTTTGAATGATATTGAAATGACTGCGTTGAGGACCCCAAATTGAACTGTGACGTGATCAGTAATTTGAATAAAATCGTTCGAAATTAACAGAAGCAGGATACCAGGAGACTGTATACTTTTACTTTACGTATATCGCTTCGTGTTATCTGCATATTTGTATTTGCATAGAAAAAAGGTAAAACTTAGCTGACGAAAGGTCACAGAGAACAACGCGTCCGACTAGGATAACAGAAATTCGTAGTAAAAAAATGCAATGTACGTTGGTTTCTTACATTCCATCCTTTAATTGGATCTTTTTTTGTACGGTATTTTTAAGTTTTGTGTATTTTTATAATGGTAATAGTTTTGTACATTTTAAGCCCGTCTATAAGTCAAGTTTTAGTCCTTGTCATCAACCCATAACCATATCCCATAGTAGTCAATCAATGAGACCAGGATATTTAGAACCCATGGCACATCTCATAATCTTACCATGCACGTGAGCGAAATCTGTTTTTGGTTTGTCTTACATCAAACTTTTTTTTTAAATCTGATTTCAAACGAAAAATCTATAACCATTTTAAAACATGTCTGTGTATGATTTACTAATTTAGCTTGTTAACAGTAGCCTAGTAGACATGACAATTTGAAATACATTAACTAAAAACGGTTATCTAATAACGTGGGTTTTGACGGAAAGACATGAAATATAAATTTCAAAATAAAAAGGTGACGTCATAACCAATCCTTTCGTGACAAATTTTAATTTCAGAACGGAGATAATATCTGTCATTCTAGAGTACTCCATATAAGACAGCCCATTATAGCTTTTCTGATACAGTAAATGGCGAGGATTTTTTGAATTGTTTCATTAATGCAGTGTCTACCGATCTTCCTGTACAACACCTGTTTTAATAGTTCTGGATTACGCAATTTACATGTCAAGTTTCCATAATGGGTGTAGATTTCTATATATAGGGTCACGTGCACAACAGATGAATTAAGACAAAAAAAGCACAGTCGATTTGTGCACGGACCCCATTTTTTCCCTTTTTTATTTAATTAGTAGAAAATAAGAATTGCTAAGGTAGTGTCAAAATATATAAACTACTGTTACTGTAATATCGCATGGACAAGAGCAAGACTACATTAAATATGTGAACATAAGCTGAAAAATATTTGATATTAAAGAAATTCAAATACATAATACAAAAGGAGGAAAGGTGATATTAGATATTGTGTGCAACTTCTGACATTCATTAAAGAAAATAGAAAATGTATACAAATTTTACATGTTCCAGTATAACGATATTTTTCGAATCTGGCATAAGCAAACCGAGATACATTTTAACAACTTTTTAACTGACTTAATCAAAACGAACTAGATTTTTTCTTTGTATGTTTTGTATCAGATCAAATTTTCTAGAAAACGTGAGCGAGCGGGCCAAAAACTTTTTTTCGCACAAAACTTTTTGAACGAAGGAAGCTTTTGATTTGAAATTTTAACGGACGCCATTATGATTTGGTTGATTGATCGTAATGCCGTCAATACACTAAACCTGCTATATTCTATAAGTTATCCTGGGGTCCTGACTCACTGCTCGACTGAGCGAAGAGGAGGTTGTGCCAGGAAGCTAGCTATAAGTCGGTGTCGGCTTTCGGCACTCCTCGGCATATCATAAAATGTTGATGTAGTGTACTGCAGTCTGCCGAGGTATACCACTGTTTCGGATTATGATCTGTGTTACAGATAAGCACGGACCATAGAATGTTCCGCTCAATAATTTCTGAATAGAATAATGAAGTGCTGCTCATCATCGGATTAACGTTGCGTTGTCGTGAGCAACAAGGCGGGTTCCACTGGTAGGGAGATGCACATTTGGGCTAAAAATATGTTACGATTGGGCCAATGTTAAGTCGACATTTGGGCTAATCCTCCCATGTACAGGTAAATATCATGTAGAAAATAACATTAATATTCGATTTGTAATAAATGGCATTCTATTTATAACATGTTCTTGTTTTATATACTCCTTCCGAATGCTAGACCGTGGCTGCCCACCACGGGGAGGTGAAAGTGGGATTTTGAGTAACAAGAATCTCTATAGCACTAAATATTGTTTAAAACTAGGCACAATGTGAAGGTATAAATCAGCTAAAGGATAAGAAATAAAAAGTTTATCCAATAGATTTTTCTTAAAGATTGGTTCAAGCTGGGACATAATATATCCTGTCAGTATCCTATGAGTCCTAGGTTCAGGTTCTCAATTTAAAGATTATATATGAAAAGTAAAATAACAAAAAATACCGAACTCCAAAGAGAATTCAAAAAGGAAAGTTGCTTATAACACACCAAACGAATGGAAAACAACTGTCATATTCCTGATTTGGTACAGACATTTCCTTATGTAGAAAATGGTGGATTAAACCTGGTTTTATAGCCTTTTAAAATAAACAGCCTTTAAAAATATAATCTTTTGATACTGCCTGTTCTCAACTGTAAGCTCATTTTCATTAAGTGATGTAAATCTTCAAGTTGTTTTTTAAAACAAGCATGGTTTCCCAATGACCATGCAGGTGTAGTTTGTATCTTTAAAATAATGTTTTAATGCATATCTTTTATATTTCATATCAAATATTGATATATACCTGTCAAAAATAATTAGCCCAAATATAAACTTGCACCAAAATTGTTAGCCCAAATGATACCATGGCTACACTTATGATTTAGCCCAAATGTCTTGCGACCCACTGGTCACAGCGAAACAGAAAATGTTGTAGTTTCCAGTGTTGTATTTTTGAACATAAACAAACAAGTAAACAAACAAACAAACAAATACTTTATTAGAGTCTCACCTCTTTAAAACATTTAATATGAAACACAATATGATAATAACAGATCAATTTATAAAAGAGCCACTCTAAAAAGAGTTATGATAGACTGTAAAACACACATTAAAAATACATTTATATTACATATATAACATATATCAATATATCTTAGCATAAAACACCATAATATTAAACATAGGTGCGTTGTTTGTATCGGTTACGATATTGGTTTTCTGTTGCAAATTAAGTTAATTATCATTTCAAACTTGAATATTCCGTCAAATATTAGGGTCTAAGAGAAATTACATGTTCCGATTTGACAACAGACACGTATTTTATGTATGATTTGTTTTAACAGGAGTTACACGATTTGTGTCGCTTTTTGGGCAGACACTACTGTTAATTCCATAGCACCTGATTTCACCAATCGATTCTTGCTTTCTGTAAATATTTTTGTAAATGGTTGTTTATCTGCTATTTTTTTTCTTTTAGCCAATGTGTCCGTCGTTGTTTCCTCAATTTATGTTTTTATTGTCGTCTTGCCTCTTATCTTCTGTTTTTTAAGAGCTTCCATCTTTTCAGGGGAAAACACGTGCAAAACTAGTAATAAAAAAGAAAACACCCTTAAACCACTAAATTATATTATCAGACGTTATGAATAAAAGGATTAGGGGTATACGTAGATTGACTTAACCGTTTATGATTTAGCTATGGAATTACGCATAAGTACAATCTGGTTTAAATTCAGATCTATTGGAACTCGCGTGCTCGTCAATTGAGGATAACGAAATCAGAGATCTATAACATAATTATAGGCGCTGGCTACGATTACCCGCAAAAGTAACAATAAGAAATAATTATTGTTATTTCCGAGTGTATTTTCGGACAGAGATCCGACTTCAATCGGAAATTGCGGGCAACAATAAAATCATTTTTTTTTACATCTGCAAATCATGTCTTTTTTGTGTGAAGCATTGGGATATTTTGTAATTTCTTCGTACCATTCCCCATATACGTTGTTTTACATATTTGAAAAAAAACATAAGAATAGAAAATTATTTATTGAACATTTCAATGAAAAATTGAAAGCACATTTATACATAATTAGAATTATTTTAGCTATTTATTTTTGTGACACTTCCTGCACATCCAATATATAGCCTTATGTGGTTTTTTTTAAGGCCAACACATTTCAGGTGGTACTACTCGCTAACTATATATAGATCCATATTATATGCACGTCTATACCGTACACTACACAGTTCCATTCTGCTATGTCCTTCTTCAGCATTTGTTTTTTGTTTTTTTAGCATTTCCCAAGACTCATTGGAAAATAATTTTTTTTTGATTCAATTGAGATTAATGCTCTTGTCGAGCAATTCGTATAGGAAATTTCTCAATTGGAACAAATTGTTCCTCTGGTGTTATTATCAGCAAACCATCTAACACAGACATAATATTCACACATGTTTACAACGTGTGTTTGTAAATTCATGCAGGTAACAATTATTGTAAAAAATGATATTATTGTGACCTGCAATTTCCATATGAAATCAGGTTCTTGTCCGGAAATACTTTCGGCAATTAGTCTTGGAGTAACAATGGATTATGTCTTTTTACTTTTTGCGGGTAATCGTAGCCAGTGTCTTAAATATATTGCGCATAAGTAAAGAATGGTTTTATTTTAAACAAAACAAAAAACGATTAAGACATGATTCGTTTGACTAGAAATACAAAAAGAGAAAGAAAATACCATGCTTGGGGGCATTCAAAACTCATAAGTCGGAAGAAAAACTGACAACGTAATGGCAAACAAAAACGAAAAACCACAAAAAGACGAGCAAGTTAACAAACAACTACATAGAAAACTAAAAATTGAGCAACACGAACCCGACCAAAAACTGAGGGTGAAATCAGGTGATTCGGAATGGTAAGCAGTTCCTGCTCCACATGATGTGGTACCCGTCGTCGGTTGCTCATGCAAAAATAAATACGGTGATTAGTCTCATTCAGTGAAGTCACAGTCTATAGGAAAAGAGGACGGGATTGTAGAACATATTTTCGTGGTTATTGGTGTCCCCCTGAGTATTCTAATTTCTTGATTTTTTGTGTGTGCACGCTTTACTATTAAATCAGACCATCTAAAATCCAAATAAGCAAGCGGACGATAAACAGTGTGAAATTTATATACAATATTCGAACAGTGTAGGAAAATATCAAATTTATTTGACGAGCGTTCGAAACAGAGAGAAAAGCGAGCCTCGCAAAGTTTTTTTCCTCTTTCTTCGCGAGAACAAATAAATACACTGTATGAGTATTGTTTTTAGCCTGCAATTTAAATGACATTGAAGTTAAGCGCATAGTTTTTTTCCCATCCAAGTCATTAAATTTGTTTTTGAACGCTTCATATAAATCTGTCAATCTGTATGTATAGTAGAAAGGTCGACTGCAGGATTAAACTTATATTAATGCATTTTTGAAGAAAAAATACATCTAAACTGCAATCGAATAACGTTAAATAAAAACTTGTCTACCGTGTTCTCTTTAATTCAATAGCTGAAATTTCTATCTTGTTACATTCTCTTTAAGTTAATGGCTACTTCTGTATTATTTATGGAATTCAAGCTTACAATGTTTACCACTTTTATTTGATGACGTAGAATTGATCTGACGTAGTTGCTAATACATATTAACCTAAAGCTGCTCCCAACATCAATCAATTTATTGTGTATAAAATTCCTAACCACATCCGTCAAATTGCTATAGGGAAAATTGATCAATTACATCTGAGATTCATAGAAATTATACTACGTTCGAGATTTCTATAGATTTATCGTAGGTTTGACATTTATTGCATAGATATTGTTTTTATCTAAAATAATGCCTGGTGTCGTACCCTGACTACCTTATTCCTTGCGAGACCATTTATGGAAAATATACACCTTTTTAAAGTTTTGAAGCGAATGTGGGATAAAGGCCAATGAGACAGCATTGATGGCATGGTGGTTACTTAGACTCACCAATAATAATAATGTTCCTTTTGTATTTCAGTGGCGGATCCAGAAATTTTCATAAGTGGGAGCCAACTGACTGCCTAAGAGGGGCCCGCTCCAGTCATGCTTCAGTGATTCCCTATACAATCAACCAAATTTTTCCCCAAAAGAGGGCCCGACCCCAAGAAAACCCTCTAACTCCACCTCTGTATTTATTTTATCAATGACAATCAGAATTATTCCCATATATATTATATATCAGAATTTTTCTATTTGGTACAATGTATACTTGGGCATGTCAATAAGCATCGTCCCTTGGTGCTTCTTGCAGTCGGGTCACCTTAAGATATGTATCAACCCCTCTGCATCAGCCACGAGGATGACATGCCAGGTTCGTGCATCTGCTCATAATATTTTAATCAAATATGTCTATTTACATATATGTATACCATGTGTGTCTATCTCCCACCTTGTCATGCAGCACCGTCCCTTGGTGGCTTTTGCAGTTAAGTTACATATCCAATAAATTGCCAATTTATTAAAAGCACTTTTTCATGTTGGGGTGTGCCTGAGAAGGAGGTATTACGCTTGTAAACGTATTTATGTGTGTGTGTGTGTGTAGTTCATTCATGTTCAAACTGCTTTTTCTTTTCTTTTTATGTATACTTCATTATTGTTTTATTTTGTTGTTTAAATAATGTCATATTGTAATATGCTCTTTGTGAGCCCATTCAATGGAATTAAAACATCTTCTTCTTCTTCTCTAGCGTCCATCCTATTCGACTTATCTTGCACGAACCTACCAATTATATTAATTGTTAATTTGGCACTGTACTTGTCTTTGAAGATGCATGAAATGTTTGCCATTGGACGTTACGAAATTGCAAACTCTCGTCCCGATTCTAAAGTTGTGAATAAACATGTACATTTATGTACCTATCTCATGTTTTAATTCAATGAGTAATGAAAACAAATTTGATTTTATATTTTCTTGTGAAGAATGTGATATATTAATTATCATTGTTAACAGTATAAGTGAAATGTATAATGAGAGAAACAACTATAATGTCAATATATGAACTGTGTATGATTCAGGACTAATATTATAATATATATAATCACGATAACTGAAATGATCACTTTATAGAGGAGGCATGTTGTCAAAATTATATTGTAATAAATATTAACATCATTTTTTCAATGCTACATGTTTGTATTGTTTTCTGTCTATCGTTTTGTTATTTATATGTTTTTTTAGTAATAATCCTATTGTTTGGATTTTAAACTAATAAAATTCTAATTCTTATTCATAATACCTCCAGTACAAAAGACAAAGTTGATATCTTTCTTCAAAGACCCGGGGTGATTTAGAACTTAACATATTATATATATAGAAATTAAATTTAGAAATTTAGATATGATTAATTGCCAATACACAAGTATACATAGACCACAGGACCAAGATGTGAACTATTGCAGAAAGCGATCAAATCCATACCGCATAGACAGCTATTAAGTGTCAGTTTTTGTAAGAATCGGGCAATTTAGAAAAAAATCAAAACATGGCCGAAAAAAACCACTGACCTAACCATCTAATTTTGAAGTTACCTTCATCCTGAGTTAGAGATAGTAGGTCTTTTGTTTCTGTGTGTCTGGTAATTCGAGAAATCTCTAGATAACTTTTGGTTAGAATGATAGCAAATTACGGAGTTAACTCCCCTAATTGTTAATTTCTAGTGTTTTCAACCAAATTATATCTTGAATTACCAGAACAGGGAAAGGAAACGAATGTTGTATTCGTGCACCATTATACAATTTGAACATAAATTAATGTCAACTTCAGTGGGTTTTTGTTTGTCATGTTTTCACCACTGCAGCTGATTCTTATGCAGATTGGCACTTAAAGGTTCTGGTACAACGAAATGGTAAACAATTCAAAAGAAAAAAAACATTTATTGTCAAAGACGGTATGTTGTTCTTTAGAAGTCGTCTTCTTGAATTTTGTCTTGGGTATCCATTCATGACAAAAAATCAGCAGTACATGCACAGGAAAAAAAACACAAAAAGCAAAGGAATAGCGCTTTTATTGCTGTCACCTCACTGCAAGTTTAAGACGGCCTCTAGGTTTGGTTTGGTCGGTATAGCTTACATTTCATTATATTTATATATTCATTCTGTAACATTCTCCAGTAACTTTTTCTAGAAGATTTATTATTACCACCTTTTATAATCAGCAGAACTTGTCGTAAAAATGGCGCCTAAAATTAAAAAAAAAAAAAAAAAAAATAAAAAGGAACCAGGTTAAGCTTTATCTTTTGTTTGAAATTTGTTATGAGTCTACTTCCATCAACCACTGTTGATATAAGTTAACATTTATATACATAACCGAAAATGTATCCCCCTTTTTGACGTTATAAGCATAATTTAAATCCGTCACTGATGGTATGATATTAATAATTCAGACAGGATAAAGCAGAACTAAACTGAAATAGCATAAACGAATTATTATTATATGCGTAATGGGATAGCCATTTGAAAAGACTATATGATTTATGTGAAAATAAATGTTTATAAAAAGTAATTTGAACTAAAATTTCGTTATATTAATAGCAGTGTCTTCTGTATGAAATGGCTTCGTTCATAGCCATAAAAATAGACGCTAAATCAATATTAGCAGTAATAATAGCTTTAAACTTGGATAAGATAGACATGCCGTGGACGGTTACTTTTCTAATTAACATCGCCCACGACATTTCCAATCCCTTAGTTGTAAATTGGATAACAATATAAATACGCTGTTGTTTTCGTTGGGTTTAATTAAGCTGATTATGTTTTTATTCCATTTTGTTTGTTTGTTTTTTCGATTTTTTTTTTTTTTTTCATAGGTCGCAGATCGTTAAATAATTATATCATTTGTATATTGTAATTGATTTGCGTGAAAAATATGATGTGCTTTTTTAATATTAAATGTCGATTGTCACACAAGATACGGAGAAGGTCCTTTGACTCAACGAAACATATTTCTCTCCCTAAAGTAATGGATTCTTAAGTTTTACTTTGGCATGTAGCCTTTGTATTGAGGGACCCAGAAACAACAAATATACATTGTTAATGTGCAAAGAGTTACACACGGCGTTCAAAATGCCATTGATAATTCATTATCTAAAAAATGATCAAGACGTGGTTTTCAAGTATAGCTTCAAATGTTCGGTTGATTTAGCTTTCTCTTGAAACCCTGCTTACCAATTAATTCACCGTTTCAGAATCAAAAGAACAATGTGTAATTTAATTGTCCGTATCCCAAAACGAAAATAACGTCACATCATTGCCATTGGTTCAATTTCCATTGTTTTATAGGGCGTTTTTAACCATTCACAACGTTTTGATGTACGTTTTTGAAAATATTACCCAAAGCGCATTAGATTCTAAAACGGCGAATTTCAGATGGTTTTTACGGTCAGTATGTCTTCGAGTTCTTAGAGTTTAGACTCTCCCTTTGGTATCTTTTCACAGACAATATTACAGAATTTCTTTCAATCTACCTGTAGACTACAATCATCTAATTAGGTCATTAACTTTCAGTGGTATTTTTACATGGGGTGTAATAAAATATTTATGTTTTCCTAAGATTTATTTATCTTGTACTTAAATAAGGATAATCCATGGTAGATCAATGATTAGGGTCTGGATGGGGTTTACAGAATAGAGAAAAATGGAACAATTATATAGAAAAATCAACACTAAAAAATAAAGAATAGAGAAATATAGGATAAAAGAATAAAGAAGAAAGAAGAAGAGGATGGTAGAATATAAAGAATAGAGAAAAATGACCTGAAAAATTAAAGAATACAGAAATGTAGGACCCCCCTACCACCACCACCTAGTTGGTAGTGAAAAACGTCAAAAATTGTCGCTTTACGAATAACAACGGGATGACGTTACGTACGCTATACATTCGATGTTTTGTCGGGATTTTTTTTTACATAGAACACCACTTTGAATGATCGATGTCTACGAAGTGATTGTCCTTAAATGAAGATTTTTTTTTTCAATTCTAGTATTTCTGCTTATCAACTTGAAATCTATATAAACTATAAGAAAATACTACTAGCAATACGAAATCTATAGAAATGTCAATAAGACTGAAGCCATCAATTGACTCCTTTAATATTAGAACTATTGTCCTTACATGACGATTTCTGACCAATTTAGCATTTCAGTCTATAATCTTGTTATAATCGCTATAGGTGGGCAGAAATCGTAAGCAGCAAGAACGGTCCTTCATACCGTCAGTGAGATTAACAAAAGATGTTATTTTACTGAAAATACTTGAGTATTATAAGACATATTACCCTGAAATGGAGAATTTGATTTTATCCATCTTTATCATTTTCAGCTTTTGTTTTCAGAATAAGTATTAAATGGATTTCTTTCCGACACAAGATCAAATATTTGGGGTACAAATCATATTCAAAAATCAGAAATTTCCTATTAAATTACAACACATACAGTGTCAATTTCATATGATATATTGCACTGAGTTAACGTCAATCCTGATCAATCAGAAGTTTGAAATGTACACTTTCACAATACAATGTATAAACAAATTTTAAAGTAAGAATTAACAGTGTTAAAGATACAAAAGTGCCGCTGAGACATTCTAAAGTACTTACCAACGGATAAGTAATTTTCTAGGTACTGAACAATGGGACGATTACCATAGTAGCTTAGAATCGGTTGCCTGGTAAATTTACCTCTAAATTACTCAAGAAAGGACAACTTATTAAAATAATATAGCTTCCTCTTCCTATTGTGGGTCTCGGTGGCAAAGTGATCTAAGTAGTTGAACTACTGTCAACAATGAGGTTGTGAGTTCGAGTCCCACACGTGGCTGGTGCGTTCGACTCCAATCTTATATATATATATAACTCGTCTAAACATCAGCCCAACAATGTTAGATTTGTTCTTCCCTCACCGGGATTCGAACTCATGCTACTGAGATATATATATAAACGATCCAGCGCCTTCGTGGGAAAGATCGTTGACTATTATTCAGACGTTATATATATATATAATTGACTAATTGACTAGGATTGTCCGTTTTCCTACTCCGGCCTCCTCCATCAATAAAAACTGGCCTCCACGACATAGCCAACAGTGCCAGTGGAAATGGCGTTAAACACTTGTCAATCGTTCAATCCTATTGGTTTTACTGTTTTATAACGACGATATCTGACAAATCTTAGAAGAATGGCAATACGACTGAAACTATAAATTGACTTCTTAACAGAGTTTTTGTTCTCAAATGACGATTTCTGACCAGTTTAAGCTTTTTGCTTAATAATGATTATCGATAAACATAAATTTTAAGCTTCAAAAATGATCGCCATAACAAGATTAACACAAATGTCATATTACTGTAAGGGAGCTACCATTTGATTTTTATTTTTTATGGGGTGGCTAGGATGAAAAATTTTGTCCTGCATTTTTTTTAGTTGTAATATCTGTCCTGCCTTTTTATTTTCACTCTATTCGGTCCTGCCTTTTTTTTTTTATTAGTTTATCCTGACCTTTTTTTACATAAATTGTTATCCTACCTTTTTTTTGCAAAGTTGCTCATCCTGCCTTTTTTTACTCAAAACTCCTGTCCTGCCTTTTTTCAGATTTCATCCTAGCCCCCCTCCATAAAAACAAATGGTAGCTCCCTAAGTTTTAACACTCTCAAGCTCCAAATTCTAAAAGTTCCGCCCAAGCTTTGGGAAACCTCACTACATTACTACACTTTAAATAAATGAGTTCCGGGAATACGCTTACATAATTTTATATTCCAGGTTATATCTTATTCAAAGAAAAGAATGCCATTGGAAAAACGCGCTGTAAATGGATTGAGAGTACTCCGGACTTCATTTCTATACATGTAACGGAGAATTAACTTAATTTAATGGTGAAACACATGAAAACTGGTTCAGCAAAGAAGTATTTACATGTAACCAGGACATTTGAATATAATCCACACATCTATGGCTGTTAACTCGGGCACTTAAGTTAAAATTGAAGCTTTGGAAGAGGTGTCAAATTACTACTTTTAAAAGTATATGTACTAGATATCAGATGATTCTTCGTATGTTTGAGTGGTTTCAGCCACGAAGATATGAGAAGACTATATCTAACTTACATAGAAGTAATAGATAATTATTGTATCTTTTCTCTTGTTCTTAAAAGAGCAATTAGTTTCGGTAAAACAAGAATGGTGCCAGTATCTTAAATTTTCCCGATGAAGTAACACTTTTAGAAGATGTTTCATACTTATGAATTTGGACTGAAATCTAAATTACGTCTATTTTTGTCATTAAATTGACACCTGTCCTTATCACTGCTTTTGTATTAAGTGTTTTTCTTGTTTATTTGCCAAAAACTGAACTTTTTGATGATAAATGATAAGACTTCTGTGTAAATACAGTACTACAATTAACTAATTTTATATACCAATATTTGTACTGTTTTCATTTGCATTACCTATATTTTAAATATGAAATGTACTAATCATTATACATGATTCTTATATTGGAAATGAAAGTTTTCTTATCTTATATATGGTTATTGTCTTTTAGCCGAAAATCAGCTTGAATTATCCCCCTTTGACCAAATTAATTTACCTGGCGAAACCTGAAAAGATGTAATAAATTGGTCATTAGCCGAATATTTTTGGCTGGACTGAATGGATATTACATGTCGTTTTCAAATTAGGAAAATAAAAAAAAGTTATAGTAGCGGAAGTGTTGTTTTTCCCAAACGTTATCGTTTGTAATATTAGTTCATGAAAAACCCAATACTAAGGAAAAATCAATTTAAAATACTACAGTGAAGTAATTAACTTGGGATTTATTGAATCCTATATTTAACTTAGAACCACTTTGAAGTCCTGGGAAAATCACTATGGTAGTGTCAATGGATCTAAGAATATGGCTACGATAATTGAATCGTTTCTCCAATTGGATTCCAGCCTGTTACTACAAAAGTTATTTTCATTCATAGATTTTTCCAAATAAGGGAATCTAACATCAGCATCAGTTGTATGACGTACAAGAGATTATTGATCGATCGAAAATTGAATATTTTGCGTAGGAGAAAACTCACTGATCAGTATTCATTGATACAATTTTCTATGAATGACAGAAGATCAGCCTGTTTCTGTCTGGAAGCACGCATTTTCAACAGCTGGTGTTACAAAATTGCTGAAGGTAAATTAATTTTGTTTTTTTTCTAGTTAGAGCAAGCACTTTATACATGTATATCGAATTATACGTTGAAATAGTATAAACTCTGAATTTCTGTCTTAGTTCGTTGTTTTTTCATCACTGCTTACAATACTGCGTATGGAGTTTCAAGTAATTGCCTTTAACGTGTTTGGCGCATAAAAATCTTTTTCGGTCGGGAAAATTCAATCCCCCCCTCCAAATGGCTAAGTTAATAAAAGTTTTCTTATAATACATGTTATGATTAAATTTCGATCAGAATCTAATTTATTAAAAAAAAATGTTTAGGATGACCTGGGACTATTATAGTATAATAGTCCC
Organism: Mytilus coruscus; assembly: GCA_017311375.1. Lineage (NCBI taxonomy): Eukaryota > Metazoa > Mollusca > Bivalvia > Mytilida > Mytilidae > Mytilus > Mytilus coruscus. Next base: position 80,737,424 of record CM029603.1, on the reverse strand, counting down.
AGGGATGACTTTGTTCATTTTTTCACTTTTCAGTCGGAAGTCTTTGATTTCCTTAGATAAATTGTCAAATAAATGTTTACAAAGGTATATACAAATACGAAAGTCATGTAGATTGGATATAAATCTAATGCATGGGAGAACATTTCAAGTATCGTATTATGTATAAATCTATATACAGAACTTTTATAAAAAAAAAAGAATCTTCCGTTTTATTTATGATATTTGTTATCTTTTAGGTATAAAACGAAGTGAGGATTTCCTGGTCAAAAGTACTCAGGTATGTGAATTTAACTATTTTTGTAATCAGTTTTTTGAAGTAAAATAATATATGTTATCTGTGTACAAAGTTTTAAATGTTTCATATCAAACACCCAATAATTTTCCGGAACTTTCCGGGTACGGAAATCTCCGTGACCGGGGTTTTCAATTGTCAATACACATATTTATCGACCAATCAGTGTAATGCTCTATAAATATACAAACGATAAACTTATAGGATTTTCCGTAGACATCCGATAAATAAAAAAGTTCTCGAGTGACAGATTAATTCAGAGTCAAATTTAAAGCAGTTTAGGTTAGTAATTTACGTGAACCCCACAAAAGGTTTAAAATATAATTTTCAAAATAATCAAAATTTCATTTGGAGTCTAATTTTCATAAGCAATCTGTTAACTTTTTCCACTGGCGTATGAATATCATAAAGATCGTCTGACAATCGTGTGTATTCTGCTAAACTTGCAGTTTGACTTACACAATCAGTGGGAAAGAAGGGAATCTCGGTAAGAACATACATTTCACATTTTACCAGAATCCAAGTTACATTTAAACATTTTTTGTTTTCAGTTGGAAATTATAAAGTGACACTTGAAAATGGGTTGTGAAAACCGTTTTCAAGTTTTGTGTTATGAACAAGTTTTGCGGTTGCACGAAGTTATGGAGGATGCGATTCCAATCCACGGACGGGGAAATTTTCCAACTTTGGATATTAAGCTGAAGGATTTGGTTAAAGCAGTAAGAGAGAAACTTCTAAAAGAAGGTGTAACGATTAAAGACATTAGGTTGAATGGAGGTGCAGCAAGTTACATTTTTGGTACCGAAACCGTGAAGTCCTACAATGACTTGGATTTGATTTTCGGTGTGGATCTAACAAATCATAACGAGCTTCAGAAGATAAAAAATTGCGTTCTTGGTTGTCTCTTGGATTATTTGCCAGATGGAGTTAACAAAGAAAAAATGAGCAGTTGCAGTTTGAAGGAAGCATATGTTCAGAAAATGGTAAAAGTATGTAATGAACGCGGTGATAGATGGAGTTTAATTTCACTTTCCAACAACAAGGGTAAAAATGTGGAGTTAAAATTTGTTGATGCTATGAAAAGGCAGTTTGAATTCAGTGTGGACTCATTTCAGATCATTTTGGATAGTTTATTAACTTTCTATGAGATTTCTTCAGCGCCCATGAGCGAACACTTCTATCCCACTCTAGTTGCAGAAAGTGTATACGGTGACTTTTCAGAAGCTTGGGTTCATTTAAACAAGAAACAGATAGCAACCCGTAATCCTGAAGAAATAAGGGGAGGTGGTCTTTTGAAGTATTGCAATTTATTGGTGCGGAGCTATACCCCAGCTGAAAATGTGAACTGTCAAGCAATGGAAAAGTACATGTGTTCTCGGTTTTTCATCGATTTCAGTGATTTAAATCAACAGAGACAGAAGCTTGAGTCCTATCTAAATAATCATTTTAGTGGTGAAGAAAATTTGAAACATGAATATCTACTGACGCTTTATCGAGTCGTCGATGAAAGTACCATATGTTTGATGGGACATGAACGCAGGCAGACTCTAAATCTCATCCACCAACTTGCCTGTGAAGTTCTTATGGAACAGGAGAGAAAAGCACATGCAAAATACCTTGAAATGCAACATTTCGACCAACTGAGCAATCTGACAATTGACCAAGTGTACTTTCATAGTCCTCTAAATTCTGATGGGTGCCAGTATTACAGTTACTTTCCAAATGTGTATCAAGTGAACGGATCGTCAAACTGTCCTCTTTGTCCATCTTCGTTTCTACAGTGCTCATAGTGAATTTGGAATGTTTCGTGACGAATGGAGATTGTTTGTAGACATTTAATTCTAAAGGATGTATTAAACTACAAAAATATTTGCAAAGGATTATACACACCTTTAGAATTTCAATGTGGATTAATTGATTAGTTTGGTCTGAAAGATTTATTATTAAGTAAAAAATATGTAAATTGTATGAAGAAACGAAAGGTGAATGAAAACAAACAAATAACTGCAAAAAATATTAATTGGATGTCATAGATTTTTTTTGTGGGTGAATACAAGTTTGTGTCAGAGAACAAGATAAAGATTTTTTTGTTTATTTGATGTGAAAATGAGATTTAGTGGTGAATGATATGACAGATTTGGTGTAGCAAACATTAAACCTTACATCAATGTACATGTAGTCTTTCATTTATTTGTCATATTGTGACATTCTTGTTAATGTCTTTGTATTATTATGTTATACATCTATATATATATATATATATATATATATATATATAATTTTTCGCTCAAATTTGAAAGTTTGACTGAAATTGGTCAACTACAGCAAAAGAATTTTATTGACTTGTTCATTAAGTAATTACATGTATATTTTTATTATTTACAGTTATAATTTATGTGGTACATGTAAACATGGTAAATGTACAATGTTTACAATAAATCGCTTTTTTTAAATCTCAAGGATGCTTCAGGTGTCATCTTCATGTATTACACGATTGGATTGAATTAATTTCAATACATACAAACATAACAAAACTAAAATAATAAAAATACATGTGTCATTTAAAAATAAAATTAAAAGGTTATATCTCATTTTCATTAAAAAAAATTGTAAAAATTGAAGAAATTAACAAGAAAAAAGAGAGGGACCATATACAAATATTGTATATTTTGTAAATTATGTGAACAGTGCCAGACTGATGATGTTGTTGGTAAAAAGGGGGGATCTAAGATGTAATATACTTCATGGAATGTACTTTGTGTTTGTGTTGGAGAAACCATCTTGTACATGTGTGTAATAAATACAATATATGTACACGTTATCCCTAAGACATAGTTTTCTTTGGTAAAAGATCTTTACTTTGTAAATAATATATATATATACATTTAAGTATTTTCTGGTGCTGTCTTTAGCAATAAAATATGTTGCCTTCTTACAGTAAAACAAAATGGAATAGTTCTAGGATAAGAGTTAGTTGTAATACACATAAAATGATACCACCAAGAAATATTAGCTCTGATCATGACAGTCCTTCAAAAATTGGAAAATTGATTTTTATCCTTGTAGAAATGAACATTATGACAACAAGTGATAATTTAGGTACTATAATTGAAAACTTGTGATAGTTTGATTAAAGTTGTATGAAAGCGAAATATATGTGCAAAATTCTATGATGCTGCTTCTTAAAAAAAATTATCAAATTCTAATATGAAAACGAAGTAGTTTCTCCTTCCAATAAACATGACATAATTGAGAATATAATAAGAACTCTTTGAAATTGGTAATTAAATTTTAGAAGACCATGTACATAATGTACATTCACAGTGCAAACATTCAGTGCATGCGTATGTACATTTGTATTATATAAAGATACCCTTGATAACATAGAATTATGGTTAAGAAATCTTTAGATGGATTCAATATTAGTTAACTAAATAAATTTTTAGTTACATGAATTAAATCTTTACCTCAAAAGAATAACACCTTTAAAGTCATACAGTGTAAGATTGGAGTAAGAGATTAGACCAAAGTGTTACCAGGTGTAAAGATTGATAAACAAATCATTGATCATTATGTATTTTCATTGAATTTATGCAAACTGTGATATTTTATTGGTATCTTGTTGCAATATATTACAAGCAGTGTTTTTTGCTGTGTTAAATGTATTATAATTGTTGATATCATATATAGATCATGATCTTTTTTTGTTGAATTTTGTCTGTTGCATAGACTTGTGCATTGTACTAATCAGTGAATACATCATCAATTCTCTTGTCATACTTTATATATATTTCAATAAAGTCTACATGACCCTGTATGGCAGAATCTCCTAATTTATTTAGACTTTGACCACAAAAGAATGCACAAATTTATCTCTTGTTGCAACTTGCCATGTTCATGATGTAGGTGTAGGAATTTTGAAAGAATATGAGATTTAAGATTTTGGAAAATACTGCCTTGATTATTTTGGTTTAATTGAAAATATAGGTAAAAATAGCAGTCATGATCAAGTGGTTTGAATGTCTATACAAATACTTTGAGGTTGGTTCTAGAGCTTTTAAAGATATGCCAATCCACCTTCAAGCATAAAAAAAAGATACATGTATGTACATGTACTGATGTTTCGAAGCCATCATAACAAAATCTTATTAAATGGAATCAAATTTATTACAATGTAATTTGACATTGAACTTTTCAGTAGACCTTACTAAGGAAATTTTATACCAATAATTCATTTTGCTCTTTTGAAGTTATTCTTTTTTGTTTTTATCACTGCATAAACTTTAGGCTTCAAACTTTCACATTTTGATATTGTTGATTAATCCAAACCTCTTTATTACTGTTTATGGATATGAATTACAATATTTGGTAGAAAAAGCATGACAAAGGCATGGCCTATGAGAGTTCAAAGAATATATAAAGAGTACTGATAGAATTGATGGTGTATTTGTAGCTTCTTTTATGAGGCTTCCAGGACGTTTGTGTCATTTATAGTGATGGATTATAGTAAATGAAACACCTTGTCAGTCTAAACTGCCTTGGGAACAACATGTGGATGTTACCTGTACATTTTTTTTATCTTCAAAAGTTTTTCTGGTCAGATATCTTTGTAAATTTTGTTTTGAGTCAACAATTGTCCCTTATTGAAGATATAAATGTACTGAACAAGTACATGTACTAAATCTACATGTATAGATCTACTAGATGACAAATGGAATTTTGCATGCAGCTTTTTTAAATTTTTATCTTCAAAACCTTTTCTGGTCAGATATCTTTAAATATTGTTTTGAGTCAACAGTTGTCCCTTATGTCATTGAAGATATAAATGACTGAACAAGTACATGTTCTAAATCTAATTGTATCTAGATGACAAATGGAATTTTGCATACAGCTTTTTTTTATTTTTAAAAAGGGTTGTTTAAACAGATGTGCATTATGGTACTGAAACTAAATCAAGATTTGAATTTCATCTCAATTTCCATCCATGGCATTGAAAAAGTAGAAATTAATTGTAGGTCAATTTGAAACCTTCATAGTCATTGATTATACATTTAAAAAAAAAGTTAAATGATGTAAATTTGAAATTATTTTATTAGTACAATATTTGTCAATTTGTAAGTTTTTAGAAAAAAAGGGTCTGATCCAAATGTGTGAGTTTTAAAAAAGAAATTTTGATGATCAAGAAAAAAAATGATACATGATATACACATGTATATAAACAAATTTTCCTAAATTCAGTTGACTTAATGTTTCTAGTAGGTTTAAAATTTTGGTATATAATACAGCATGATAGCTACTAAGGTTTGTAATCTCTAATAACATTTTACACATTATGTTCATGGCCCATTTAAATTTACCTGAAGAAAGTTTTAATCAGTATTAAAATAACAGTGACACTGGTAAGCAAATGTGGCTCACATCCAATTTAAAGTTTTTAATAGACAACCTTGGAATTTAATGTAAATTATCCTACAAGTAAATTCATTTAGATTTACAATTGGAGGCATAAATTAAATATTTTTACAGGTGGATTATCAAGCATTGTAGTTTTAGATCATAAAATATTAAAAAGTTGATGTGGATTATTAATACATGTAGTTCCAATACTAAACTATATTTGTACTTTTAACAAGACCTGGGGACAGAGCATATAATGCACCTGGTAACAGCTGGTCCATGCTAGAATGTATTCTTGAAATTTTGCCAACTTTGTTGCATGCTAATGTTCCGTTTTTCTGACAATAACCTTTGAAAAAATGATTTCAGACCTGTTATTTTTTTCACATATTTCGCAATGCATTTTGTTTAATTGAGGACCTAAAACATCCAAACCTGTCAGGTACAAGGCCTAATTTAGTTCCATTTGTTATCTTATGTAAATAGAATAACATCAATCCCAGCTATATAGTACATGCCCCAAAATTCAGATATCATATAAAGCCTTGATGAAATCTGAGTCGCCTGCAATTGCTTTGTAAATGAATTTATATATTTAGCCAGGGCAAAGGATTTTTTCTGCTTATATGTAGCCAGGAAGCTGGTTTATTTTAAGCAACTTTTTCACTGTTAACTTGCTTAGATGGAAAATGAATCATTCTTTCTGAATTTGATAGCAACATGTATGAGTACATGTATCCACACTTTTGTGTAACATGATTGGCAAACATAAAGTTAATTATGAATTGTGTCAATTACATGTACACACTTGTTATTATTCATCAGAGATATATGTAGATAATTGATTCCACATGATGTTATTATTTCATCAACACAGTACAGTGTAATACCGGTAGATACACCAGAAAAAATGATTTCTTCACATTTTTCTTTTGACTATTATGAATGTACTTTAAATCTAAAGTGGACTGGGGGAGTCTTTCATGTACATTTTTTTAAAGAGAAACTTGGGTATAGCATTTTCTTTTGTGCCAAGGGTAACAATTTTTGAATTGATTATAAAAGATAATGATTGATGGAATAAAAATTGACTTGGTACTTTTGGGTTCCAACAGATTAGCCTTACTCACATTGTTCCATCAATATTGCCCTTTGCCCTTGGTTTTCATTATACTTTGTAAAATACAAATTTGCTATTCCTTAAGATTTTCATCACTAGCTTGTACTATATGGGTTATAAAAACTCTCAGACGCTTTGAATTTATTCATGAATAAATCGTCTGTGACCATGAAGTCTTTGGGCCTACGATTATATAGGGATTATACATTAACGACTTATTGATGAAGTTGTGACAGCTTGTTACATGTAATAGATTCATTGTTTTCACACCTTAGAATATATTATCAGTCTAAATAGTTTTGTTGTTCATATACTGATATGTGGTAAGGGATCCCAAGGTTGCTGACCTTTTCAGATGGGAAGACAAAAAATGACCAAAAAAAAGATAAAAGATTTTTTTTTATAATAACATTTTTAGCTCTTATTTTATACACATGGGACACGTGTGTAGAAAATTAGGTACCTAGGCCATGCAAAAATGATTGTTGGTTTCCCCTAACCCTGCCGGGTCAGTTTTTACACTCCGGGTCAATTCTTTTTTATTTTTATTTTTTTTTTTTGGGCAGAGGTAAAAAAAAGTGTTGCTCTGGTTTCTTTTGACAATTTTCAATGATGCTTTTATTTAAAATTGTCTGATAATCATTATCATTCCTTTAGTTTATATAGCTTATACCACAAGATAGAATGTAAAACAAGAATTTACTGTCGGGATAACAAAAAACATTCTCTGTTTTGTAAAACCGATTTTTCACAAAAAATAACATAAAATAAAAAGTTTTTCCTGCCTGCCGGGCCTTGATAATATTCACATGTTAGGGGAAACCAACATTCATTTTTCCATGGCCCTATGTAATTTCATGTCATGATGTCTAAAAATGCTTCATTTCTATTTCATGATCACCACTGCTCCAACGCTTGACCTTTAAGGATTACAACACTCCGTATTTTCCTGAAATTTAATTGGAAAATATGATTGTACTTTTAAATCAGAATGTATTCCAAGGTTGTCTGTTTCAAGATCTTGTCAAGAACACTGTAGTTCTACTTCTAAGATTAGATTCATACCCATGCACAAGTAAGCGTAAAAAGGCAGCATGTTTCACCAAAGGGTTTGAATAGAATTTCGTTATCATGTATCACTGGCTTACAAAATGCATCAACAATTTCTAGTCTTCAATTATATTGTACAAGGTGTCAGCTCCAATTATGGTAAAATGGAGAGCCTTTCTCATATACTTTCGTTCTGGTTCATGTTAACTTCAAATAAAAAAATGCATGCATGTATTAAAGCATAAAGGCACAGAAAAAATTCTTTACTGTTATAGGAATCATTTATCCTCGCTAACTTTTTTTTTTTTTTATCAAAAACACACAATTTTGTGAGGTAATTCAGTGTTGCTTTCAAAAGTGTACCATCCAATCACCTTTACCCTCTTTTTGGGATAAGTGAAGAAAACCAGAAATGTTGGAGGTTACACAATAGCCTATCATAAATTGTATTAATTGAGCTAACTAATAAAATGTATAAACAGATGTTAATTGGTGATTTTGCAGAATTTGTCCTTTTCTAATGTCATTATTGATCATGTTGATTCTGTCTCATATTCTAGAAGGAAAAAGATTTTTGAGCCTGCCATGTCGGATAAATCTATATATGATTATATCATATTATTGTCATTTTTCTTGGTATTTCATTCATCATTAAAGAGAAATCCAAGAAAAGTTCATCTGAATCTTCATTTTTGTTGAAAAAAATTCCGTCAGTGAATCCAAATCATTTTCATTTCATAAGCCAGGGTTCTATTGTAGAAAGTGTGCTAGGGAGAAGCTTTGGTCAGGATTTTGTTGACTTGAACAAACCTGTCAATATATTGTAATAAAATGATCTGTATTATATCATGTATATCATAGATTGTAAAAACTTCTCCCCATCACAGTTAGATAAGAAAAGTGGCACGATTTACTCAGTGTTTAAATATACCATTGAGAAAGTGCATTTAGTGCAAGTTGTACTTTAAGGTTTCTAAAGTATGCAGAAATGAATTTACAGAAATTCTCCAGTTAAATTTCAGGTTAATGAATAGACAACTAATCAATTTCATACAATATTGTATTTCAAACTTGCTGCAAAAAAAGTCAAGAGTGGAAACAAGTATATTCTTGGTTCAGATAATGCACTCTCAATGGTATTTTTAGATGCAGTGTAATACATTTTTTGCCCATTTTTTGTAGTTTTTAAGCATTATTTCAATGTAACACTGCAGCCATGTTAAGGCAGTTAGATCGTGATTGGTTATTGTATGATATGGATGCCAAAGTTTATTGTACAGCTTCTGTATATTTTTGTATTTACAAGATTTTTTTCTCTATTTTTGTGATAAATGCACAAATGTTGTTATATAACTATTCTACCATGAAAGTTGAGAGGCAAGCAGTGTCCCTATATAAAATATATATTATTGTTAAAACTACAAGTTATATCAAAATTTTAATTTCATTGCTGGATGATTATCTGTATAAACACAGAATTCCAGAAATAAAATATTTTTGAAAACTTTTTTTTTCTTTTTAATTTGCCAATATAACATGGTCATTGTTCAATGTTCTTTTATTATACCTTTAATTGTACCTTTAAACTTGCTTGTTTCCAGTGTCACACTGGGTATCCTGTAAAAAACGGAGATGTGGTATGATTACCAATGAGACAACTATCCACACGAGTTCAAATGACATGGATATGTGTAGTTGTAGGTCATCCTATAGCCTTCAACAATGAGAAAACCCCATATATTATACTTTACAAGTTACCGCAAATGAACAAACCAAAATATGAAGTATGTGTAGCATGTAACTACAAGAAACTTGTTTCAGCATTTAACAGAATACAGTGGTCAAACAATGATATAGATGTGGATGTACATGGTACTACATGTACGCCATCTGTCATTTTGGACAATACCACAAGTCCGAGACCTGTTTCAAAATCAGTGTGACATGTCAAGCGTATGCAAAGTTTTGGTCAGAAAGTCTGTTTCCATGATGACTTTACAAATGTCTAATAGAAATTGTCTTTGAACTTCCAATACAGAATTACTGTAAATTCAGAAATTATTGCGTGCATTTATTACACGTATTGCAAAATGTGATCTATCTATTATTGCGATTTCAGGAAAAACTGCATAGAGATATATCAGATATCAGAATGCAACTTGCAAGTACTTATTATTGTGAAAGTTAAGTCAGTCACATAATTCACATTAATAAAAAAACTTTGCAATAGTTTCTGAAATTACAGTATAACTCAAGTCAGGCAAATTCTCATTCGGAACCAATGATTTTTACTTACTATCTGGTGGAATGTGTGACACTACATGTACTGGACTTTTGATTGATCTACTGCATCAAATAACAGCTGCAATACTCACCAGAGGAATATCATACATGATGTACACCCACACAGAAAAGAACCTTGACGTGTAGCAGAACAAATATGTTGGGGCACAGTCACCTGAATTTCTAGCAATGAATGATTGAAAATAGGTGAACAAATGACCTTTTGTATGTAGTATACATAATTTTTTTCACCAATTTTCAATCATTTATTGCTAGAAATTTAGTGACTGTGATTGGGATAAGAATTGTATTCTTGTTACCATATTCCCACCCCTTTTTGCCCCATACATGTAACTAAATGTCAAGTTTAGCACACAGTTAAAGCCTACACAGAAAAGCTGAATGAAATATCTATGGGGTGATCAGCATATATACATGTACATGTATTACCTTTTCTTGTTGTAATATAGGTGAATTCCTTATTGCTAAATTTCATACATAGCATAGAATGTATGTACCTCCTACAGATTAAGATTATTTCCAAGAATAATACACTGCTGGTATAATTAGTGCAATTAATGATTGTTACATTGTCATGTCTCGAAGGGACCATCTCAATACATATTTTTCTAAATGAAAATTAGTGATATTGTTTTTGGTATAGGTGACTTCTTCAGTCAAGTGTAGAAAACTTTAATTTCTTTTATTTAAGTTTTGTCTATAGAGTTTCATTGTCATGTCTCGAAGGAACAATCTTGATACATATTTTCTTCCAAATGAATATTGTTTTTGGTATTGGTGGCTAAAAATCTTGTTCAGTCAAATCTATAGAAAAAACTGAATTTCTCGCATTGATGTTTTGTGTATAGTGTACCTGTCATCGTTTGTACTTTTCTTGAGTTTTTATTTTTTTTTGTTCAGATAAACAAAACTCATATTTTAAGAAGTTCCTTAAAATTAGTCCAATCATGTTAATTCTAGCAAGATTTGTTGATTAAGGTTAGTCTCTTTCTAGAGTCGACATACAGAGATTCAATAGCTAGATAAGCTTAAAGGATGAATTTTCTACTTCATATAGTCATTCCTATTCTAAAGATAGAACATGTTGAAGGTGTGTGTCTACTGATTTAATTGTCTTGACAGTACAGAGATCAATAGGGATAATTGATAAATCTTCCCAATGTCTGAGTCTGAAGGCGACTTGTTTTTATCATCACCTTTGAGGTTTAACTTTATTATCTAGGAACTAAAAATTACAAAATGTACTTTTGATGTAATTTTGAATTTAAAGTACAAAGTTATTAGCTGCATCTAAAAAAAATAGATTGAAAAAAATTGCGATTTATGTGTATAATGCCTTTTACAGTTTTAATAAATTTATATTGCCAGATACCAAACTGACAACCATGACAATTGTTTATGGTTACAAAGTAAAACAATACCTATTGAGAGGGTACAGAAAATGTCATGATATTTAATGCATGTAATCTTCACAAATAACAACAAGCCCTACTCAAGGCCAGTAAACTTGAAAAAAGACCTCACAAGCCAAATTTTAAGAGACGTTATGGCAGACTGATTTTGAGCTTGTTTACAAGTAAAACAGGTTTTTTAATATATATATATTCAAGTTCACCTGTAAACTAGGTGCATATCTTGGATCTTCATCTAATGAAAAAGGAGTCATGCATTTAACTAGCTCCTGATAATAATAAAGTAATTAATGGTAAAAATAGACCAATAAGTTTAAAATAGGTCACCGATTTAAAACTTGCAAATGTACTGATTAACCTAAAAGTTGAAAATAGGTCACAGTTGCACCATTTAACACTTGCAATAGTACTGATTGACCAAGAAAATGAAAATAGGTCACAGTTACACCATTTAACACTTACAAAAGTACTGATTTACCAAGAAGTTGAAAACATTGATTTAAAGAAATTCTGAAGAAAATATTTTGCTGAAGCATTCCTTTCAAAACCTTCTTGAAAAAGATAGCAGTAATTATGAAAAATAGTGGACAAAACAACAGACAAACCAACCTCAACAAAAAACCAAACTTGCAAAGACAAACAACAACAAATGACACAAATGTGTTGGAGTATATTCAATCACAAATCAGTAACTAGTCTATTGGTACTTTTATTAGGAGGAGACAATTGAAATGTATAAGTGATATAGTAGTTTCTTACATCAAAGCCATTTGGTGGATAGTGGTCTCATTGGCAATCATACCACATCAATTAATTTTTTTATTAAAGCTGAAAAAACGTTTTTAAATCCTCTTTTCTCAACTTCAGTTATTTAGCAAAACAATGGTCTGAAAAAACCGAAAGTAAAAGGTTGATTAACTTAATGTTTGTATATTAGGATTACTGGACTAGTGGACTACATGTAAAAAAAAAGCAAGATTACAAATTAGCAATTAAAGTCACAGACAATGCCATGGTCAAAAGAAAAGAATGGAAAGAGAACAATAATTTAAGTCTTGCTGCGGCTTCTTTCATTTTGTTATAAAATTTAGGATTATCACAGTCCTAACAACCAAACCTTTAGAAATATCCTTGTGGTTCTAAGAATTTAACTTGCATGCATACACAAGTCGAAAAAAAACATATTTTCAGAACTGACACATATATCCGACATAGTAAAAATAAACTCGGGTATACATTAAAGTTTGATTTCAAACCTCTGATTAAATAAACAATCTTCACTACCTTGGATGACCACCTACAAGCAAATGTGTTGATATTAAATCAATTGTATAATTCTGGTGTAAACTAGTCCTAAGTTTACAGTTGAATTTAAGGTTACTGACTTCAAACACCCAGTCACCTAGTCTTCAACTTAAATATTGTATTTGGACCATGTCCTAATCTTTTAAACTTCTTACATGTCATATAATGGCAAATATTTAAATTTAAAATTGGTGGATTATCTTTTTGTTTTATGATAAGGGTTTCAATAATCTTACTAACTTCACTATTTACTTTATTGAGAGGGTTCAGAAGATTTCAGGCTACTTTAACTTCTTGGATGTATATATAGGTGTTTGATGCTTTATTTTGGCATGGTCATAATGTATCGTCAGTTACAAAATTAAATTTAAAAAATGTAAAAATATTTAAATAAAAACCTTTTTGCTGGGGGTGTTAGTATTCATTGATTTTGCAATAAAGATAAAATCATGAAAATATCCCATCAATTAGATTTGATCTTAATGATCTGATTTAGGAACAAGAAAAAAAAACTTTACAAATAGATTTTAATTAAATAACATTAGTTTAGGCTCTATATATATATTGGAAAGTTCTGGAAACAACCCAACTTAAAAGGCACTTGACAAAATCTCACAATGAAGTTGTTTCGAATCAGTTTGCAGGCACTCAATATTTATGTTGGCAATGGATTTTTCATTAAAGTGACATGGATTACTACACATTGATTGGAATCATTCACATTTTTCGTTGTGCTTTTATTAATATTTTATTTGAAAGTGAAAAAAAGAGGGTGGAAAAAAAAATTTGAACTATAAAATTTAAAAAAAAATCTATGTGTCAACATAGTCAAACACAAAAAGCTATGGTATATTTGTGGTATCTAATTCTTGTACGTCAGATTGGGAACATTAAAAGTAAAAAGGATTGAATTAGAAAAGTGAAAGGATTCTTTGAATAATTCCAATTACTAAAATTCTTTGGCGACTTAAATCGTCATTTCGCCGGCAAGATTATGGCCTGTATTATAAAGAAGTTATCCATCAGAGGCAGATTTAGGGGAGTGGAAAAGTGGGAGGGGGTGGACATCATATGGACCTACTTATATGGATAATGCTCGCTCCTAACACTGCCTTGGTGGGCCTCCTTTTTCAAAATCTTGCATCTTCAACTGTCCATGGATAAGCAGAAAAATTTGAGTGTCAAACTGAAAATTTAGAGGGAAATTTGACTTCCAAACAGAAAAAAGGTGGAAAATTGGAGTTGTTAAACAGAAAAATAGTGGGAAATTAATATAGAGTGTTATAAAATAATTCAAATTTTGTGGGGGGATAAGTGATTTATCAATAACAGCTATTATAGACTCCTTCTTACATTGATCATACCAATGTCAGACCTATGTATATGTGTTGATATTATATATAATCATTACCAGCCTTCAGACATGAAAAAAAACATCTGTTGAGATGTAATAATGATATAACTTAGAACAAAAGGAAGGAATGGATGATTGCAACTGAGGGTCCAGATTGTGGAAGTGGGGGGCTCAACAATAGGAAGGGATGGCTGACTGCAACTGAGGGTCCAGATCCTGGAAGTGGGGTGCAACTGAGGGTCCAGATTGGTGGGGAAAGGGGGGGCACAACAATAGGAAGGAATGGTTGACTGCAACTGAGGGTCCAGATTGGTGGGGAGTGGGGTGCAACTGAGGGTCCAGATTGGTGGGGAAAGGGGGGGCACAACAATAGGAAGGAATGGTTGACTGCAACTGAGGGTCCAGATTGGTGGGGAGTGGGGTGCAACTGAGGGTCCAGATTGGTGGGGAAAGGGGGGGCACAACAATAAGAAGGAATGGTTGACTGCAACTGAGGGTCCAGATTGGTGGGGAAAAGGGGCACAACAATAAGAAGGAATGGCTGACTGCAACTGAGGGTCCAGATTGGTGGGGAAAGAGGGGGCACAACAATAAGAAGGAATGGTTGACTGCAACTGAGGGTCCAGATTGGTGGGGAAAGGGGCACAACAATAGGAAGGAATGGCTGACTGCAACAGATGGGGAAAGGGGCACAACAATAAGAAGGAATGGTTGACTGCAACTGAGGGTCCAGATCATGGAGGAGGGTTGGCACATAATATTAAAATATGTAGTCAAACTTATTCTACATTGGAAAAATGATACATATGAGGGTCTGGATGGGGTTTACAGAATAGAAAGTTGTAGACGAAATGGAGAGAAAAATTAACAAAAAAACTGAAAAGTCGAGAAAATAGGTTCAAAAAGTAAAGAATAGAGAATAATGAAGGCTAAAATATAAAGAATAGAGAATAGTGGGAAAAAAATTAAAGTGTACAGAAATGAAGGACCCCTCATCCATACCCTCATTTATGATGGACAAAAAAATGATATGAAATTTCAGTTAGGTCAAGGGGATAGGAGAAGGAAGATAAGAGTATATCTGAAAGTTATGTACATTGTGCTTGTACTTAAGAAATGTAAAAATCCAGGAATAAGATAGGAAACGATTACTAGATGTTCCTCATTGGTAAGGATAGGATATGGTTACCTCTTCCTCATTGGTATCCACTTTAGAGTAATTTACTGTACAAAGACAAGTATACTATACTAATACTTAAGGTACACCTACTAAACTGGTCCTTTCCTTTCCAATTAGACTATTAATAAACATCGGTCATTATTGAATGTGAAACATCCTGTTTTTGGGACAAATAACTTTATACTAGTGTTCGCCTAAAATATAATTTGTCTTTATTTTTTTTTTTTTATTTAATTAATAATTTTAGTTGAAAATTATGTCAGTCTGATTTTATACGACCGCAAAAATTTTTGTGGTCGTATATTGGTATGACGTTGGCGTCGTCGTCGTCGTCGTCCGAAGACACATTGGTTTTCGCACTCTAACTTTAGTTTAAGTAAATGGATCTCTAGGAAATTTTACCATAAGGTTCAATACCACAAAAGGAAGGTTGGGATTGATTTTGGGGGTTATGGTACCCACAGTTAATGAATTAGGGGCCAAAAAGGGGCCAAAAATAAGCATTTTTGTAACTTCCAGACAATAACTTGTGTTAAGGTTCCATATCAGAAAGGGAATGCTGGGATTGATTTTGGGGTAATTGCCTCAAAATTTTAGGAATTAGGGGCCAAAAAGGGCAAAAATAAGCATTTTCTAGTTTCAGGACAATAACTTGTGTGTAAGTGTATGGATCTTTCTGAAATTGTACTACAAGTTCCATATCACAAAGGAAAGCTGGAATTGAGTTTGGGGTAATTGCCCTAAACGTTTAGGAATTAGGGGCCAAAAGGGTCAAAATAAGCATTTTCTAGTTTCCAGACAATAACTTGTGTTAAAGTGTATGGATCTCTCTGAAATTGTACTGCAAGGTACCATACCTCATTGAAGGCTGGGATTGAGTTTGGGGTGATGAATCATAAGGGGTTCAAAAATTGGGGGATTTTTTCCCCTTTTCTTCCTTTTTTTTTTTTTTTTCTTTAAAATTTTCCATTTTAAGTTGGTTATTTCTGATTTATATTTAAAAGCAAATAATAATGATATGGCAGGAGATACACACCAAACAGGATGTGTAAATTATTATATAATAAGTATTGTGCAATAGCAAGAAATTTTCAATTGCAGAGTATTGCGCAATAGCAAGAAATCTTCAATGCACAGTATTGCGCAATAGCAAGAAATATTCAATAGCACAATATTGCACAATAGGAAGAAATTGTCAATTGTACAGTATTGCACAATAGCACGAAATATTCAATTGCACAGTATTGCGCAATTGCAAGAAATATTTAATTGCACAGTATTGTGCAAAGAAGATTCTTTGTATAAATTGTTTATTTCTTGACCAATTTCAATGGGGTTTTATTCTTGAATTCTTGGGGTTCTTTAATATGCTGAATCTAACCGTGTATTAAGTTTTGGATTTTGGTCCCGTGTTTTAAATTGGTCCACATTGAGGTCCAAAGGGTCCAAAATTAAACTTTGTTTGATTTCATCAAAAATTGAATTATTGGGGTTCTTTGATATGCCGAATCTAACCGTGTATTTAGATTCTTAATTTTTGGTCCCGTTTTCAAATTGGTCTACATTAAGGTCCAAAGGGTCCAAAATTAAACTTAGTTTGATTTTAACAAAAAATTGAATTCTTAGGGTTCTTTGATATGCTGAATCTAATCATGTATTTAGATTTTTGATTATGGGCCCAGTTTTCAAGTTGGTCCAAATTGGGGTCCAAAATTAAACTTTGTTTGATTTCAACAAAAATTGAATATATGGGGTTCTTTGATATGCTGAATCTAACCATGTATTTAGATTCTTAATTTTGGTCCCGTTTTCAAATTGGTCTACATTAAGGTCCAAAGGGTCCAAAATTAAACTTAATTTGATTTTAACAAAATTGAATTCTTAGGGTTCTTTGATATGCTGAGTCTAAACATGTCTTTAAATTTTTGATTATGGGCCCAGTTTTCAAGTTGGTCCAAATCGGGTCCAAAATTAAACTTTGTTTGATTTCAACAAAATTGAATATATGGGGTTCTTTGATATGCTGAATCTAACCATGTATTTAGATTTTTGATTTTGGGCCCGTTATCAACTTTGTCCACATTGAGGTCAAAAGGGTCCAAAATTAAACTTTGTTTGATTTCATCAAAATTGAATATATGGGGTTCTTTGATATGCTGAATCTAACCATGTATTTAGATTTTTGATTTTTGGGCCCGTTATCAACTTTGTCCACATTGAGGTCAAAAGGGTCCAAAATTAAACTTTGTTTGATTTCATCAAAATTGAACTCTTAGGGTTCTTTGATATGCTGAATCTAACCATGTATTTAGATTTTGGATATTGGACCATAATAGGTGAATGTCCAATTTAAAATTTTAAGTTCTTAGACCACATTCATTCTGTGTCAGAAACCTATGCTGTGTCAAATAGTCAATCACAATCTAAATTCAGAGCTGTATCAAGCTTGAATGTTGTGTCCATACTTGCCCCAACTGTTCAGGGTTCGACCTCTGCGGTCGTATCAAGCTGCGCCCTGGAGCATTTTATTGTCCAGATACAATTACACTTATTTTTCTCAAAGAAAAATTATAATAAGTCTGACCATATACAGTTCAAACTTGTGAAGGATATTTTTTTTTTCTAATTTTGATAATAATGTCATGTCATCTTGATTTTAGTCAGTGTCAACCAAGCTTTCATGACATTGATACAGAATGTCAGAAATTAAAAAGAGTGTGAGGAAGGGTATTCTTGTGGTTAAAACAATTTTATGTTTCTAATTTGAATGTGGTTTAAGAAACCTATGGTGAAAGGGGGGAGGGGGTTCCAACCCAGTGACACTTAACTATTCCCTGTTTTTAATTTAATATTCTTTCTATAATGTATTATACATCATACTTTATTATTGTGCTGGTCACTTGTCTCTAATTGTATTCTTTTAAATATCTGTTGTATCAGTGTCTCATAACAATCTACAATAAATAGATAAGTTGTTATTGCTGACAAGTTTTGTCTGATGCAGAAAATTAATTGTCAAATGTTGATGAATTTTCTTGGGATGGTTTAAGTAGTCCATAAAAGAAAGAGTAAGATAGCTTGTAATTTCCTTGATCTGGATTATTATTACCAGAAATGGGACATTTGATTGATCAGTGGGTAAAAATAGTTATTTGTATGCCTCTGAGGATTGAAACTTAGTTAGAAGGTTGGAAGAGTTCTAGTTGTTCAACAGGATTGTGTGTCACATAAAATTTATACATTTATATACTGACCACATTATGGCACATAAACTACTGATATATTATTACCTGTTACCACATAACCTGATTGAGTTCCATTATGACCAGGACTGAGGGTCCCAAATTCTGTTTTTAGAAAACTCTACTTAGTAGAAAATTTTGGATGGAGGTTGATTAACTGATTGTTTATGGTATTTACTTAATATCTAGTGGCAAATATGTCATGCCTATTCAGGATGGTACATGCACATACCTGCATAACTGCACATTTTACCAGGTCATTCAATATATAAGAGTTGTTGTAAATACATGTACAAGCTCTTTTGTTTAAAGGGGTGAAGAACACGTAAGGGAGTTAACTCTTTAAAAATCAGCTGACTGTTTTAATCACATACTTATACTAAAGAGAAATCTTAGAGCTTCTTAATGCTCAAAATTATATTTTGTCAAATGGCTATATATCCAATGAAATTATTCCTGTAAAATGTGAATTAAGTTCAATTGTCTTGAAATTTAAACATTTTTGTCAACAGGTCAAGTAAATATTTTGTCAAAATTTTCTGAAAATTAAACGAGCCAAATATATTTTAGTTGAAGTGTTGAGTACCTCCTTAATGGGAAAAACATTGCAAAATTAGATTTTAAGACAATACCATACAAGATTTCATAAAACAGTCTTGATTGGCTTAGATCTACTAATTATAGAGAGATAATGGACATTCCTACTGTGAAGTAAGTGTTATTAGGCATGAAAAGAAGCATTAAATCAATACCAAAGACAAATTAAACAAAACCATGTCCTTTGAAAATCCAATGATTTCAGATTTCACAAAAGGAATTCTTTGTCATTTCATTTCCTTAAAGGTAACACTTTGATCAATAAACAAGTAACAGAAATGAAAGAGATATAAGGAACCGGTTCTGAACAAAGTCACCAATACAGATGTGTACAGTCAGGGGATAGTCAGATATATTAGATCAACGAGTCTCAAGATTTGGCTTTTATTGCAGTAATAAATTGTTATTTAGTCTGTTTCATCTGTTCATATTTAAAAAAAAAAAAAAAAATTTAATGTGATGTTTTCTGAATATTTGTATCTGTATTAATATTACAAAATGTATTATGATGTTTTATTTAAATAAAAAATAATTTTTGTGAAATAAATTTTGAAAGATGAACCTATATGATGGTCTAGGTGGGGCTAACGGAAAAGAGAAAATTTTTCCAAAAAATTAAGAATAGATAAAACTGGACTAAAAAAATAAAGAATGGAGAAATATGAGCTAAAAAATAAAGAATAGAGAATATTTTTTAAAGGGTGCTTAAATATAATATTCAGAGAATAATTGGCAAATAAATATAGACTAGAGTAAAGAGAATTCAGAAAGGAAAACCCTGCCATCAAGATATCTATGATAAAAGCAAATAAATAAGTAAATTGTAAATGAGACAGCAACCCAAAAAAAGTATGCATATCATTAGAACTTTATTTATATAAAACAGTTTTATTTCAAAATAAAAAAAAAATATGAATCATTTTGTAAGTAATGATAATAGCTGAGAACTCTGGAAGGGTAGCATGCAGTAACCCCCATATTAACCAAAGCTAGTGAATTTGTCTTACACTGGTTCTGTCCAGTAATGAATTGAAATCAGTGTCGGAAGGTTTGGGATATTAGAAAGATTAAATTTCAGTCCTGGTGTGGTGTGGTGTAGCTTAAGAAGAAGATGACCAACAATGCCTTTGTAGTATGTAGAAGAGTGTCTTTGGTAATATGTAAAAGAGTGTCTTTGGTATGTGTATAAAGAAGAGTATCTATGGTAGTATATAGAAGAGTGTCTTTGGTAGTATGAAGAAGAGTGTCTTTGGTATTATGTAGAAGAGTGTCTTTTGTAGTTTGTAGAAGAGTGTTTTTGGTATGTGTATAAAGAAGAGTGTCTTTGGTATTAATGTAGAAGAGTGTCTTTGGTAGTATGTCAAAGAGTGTCTTTGGTAGTATGTCAAAGAGTGTCTTTGGTAGTATGTCAAAGAGTGTCTTTGGTAGTATGTCAAAGAGTGTCTTTGGTAGTATGTAAAAGAGTGTCTTTGGTATGTGTATAAAGAAGAGTATCTATGGTAGTATATAGAATCTAGTGTCTTTGGTAATATCAAGAAGAGTGTCTACATATGGTATTATGAAGAAGAGTGTCTTTGGTAGTATTATATGGAAGAGGGTCTTTGGTAGTATGTAGAAGAGTGTCTTTGGTATGTGTATAGAACAGTGTCTTTGGTAGTATGTAGAAGAGTGTCTTTGGTAGTTTGTAGAAGAGTGTCTTTGGTAGTATGAAGAAGAGATATTTGTACAGCTATCAGAAGAAAGTTTAGAGTTAAAGTCAAATGGATATTACAGCTTGTGTTGATGCTGATAGAAACATTATGCCAGTTTAAACCAACCCGAATTGGGGTAAGTATATTTTTTGCATGATTAGAAAGATTCAGATTAAGCAAGGAAAGAATATAAACAAAATAGAGGCATATAAGGCTTTAAATTGTCAGTTTTGTAGAAACAGACAGAACAAAAGTGAAAGCTTTTGTATCTCAGCGTATTTAATATACCGTATATAGAAATTGCAAGAATTTTGGAATTTGCACATATTTGCTTAAAACTTTAGGGGCCTTGCATGTTTAAGTACATGAGAAGTTCTTTGTACATTGTAAAGGCAATTTACAATCTTCAACAATAGACAGGTGTCTTTATGATCATGAAAAACATGATAATTGGTTTGATATGAATAAAAATCAATACTATTACTATTCTTTATATATATCAAACATAATAATTGGTATGTATTTGATAAGAATAAAAGTAGGTGTGTGATATACATCAATAACAATATATCAGATCTGGGAGACAGTAAGCAAACAACACAAGAAAATAAAAGCCATATTGATATTCTGTTGAAAATATTTTTAAAACAGACTCATGAAAGATACCGGGCTGATAATTTTGTGTGCCATACATGAATATTGCCTTCAAAAGACTCTTCAGTGACGTTCAAACCAAAAAAAGTTAAAAAGGCCAAATAAAGTATGAAGTTGAAGAGCATTGAGGACCCAAAATTCTGAAATATTTTGCCAAATAAGGTTAGGTAATCTTGTCAACGTATACATTTGTTCCACCTAACAGATGTTCCACTAGAAACTTTGTTATAAATAATGTCATAATATCTGTTCCTGTTGGAACAAATATTCTATACCATTTATTCCATTAGGAACATATATACTGTAATATTTATTCCAGTGGAAATAATATTCCAGAATACTTTTTCCATTTGGAACTTATGTTATGAAGGAACTTTTATTTTGTGACAATCTATTCTTGGCCTTGGGCTAAAAAATCCTTAATTTTATGAACAATATGTAGATATGACTATATTGGTTAATTTATTCATTTGAAAAATGCACTGGAAAGGCAGCTGCTGAACAGCACCCGAAAATCAGAACATATTAAAAAATAGGGGAATGCCCAATTGATTTTGGCACAAAAATAAATTGGAAAACACCTGCATCAGACCAAAATATTATGACATTAATTACTAGTCGATAAATATGTCTTTTTATTTACTTATTTACTTGTACAGCTGAAATTTTGAAATTAATTTTTCAATCTTTATCATCTGCTAAGTGTTGTTTTTGGAATTTCTTTATCAATATTTACACATCGATAAATAATTTGTTACCCAGTTATGAAAGTTAAATTAACCAATTTAAATTACAATACAAACTTTATACATGGATATCTGGCAACTTAATATTCTGAAATTGACTTCATGCTGTTTTGGTTTGAATTCAACGATTTAGATTTGATTTGTTTTTTGTTTGTTTTACAGGTGTTTTCGGAATTCTTAGTAGGAAATGTCAAGTGCGAATTCTAAAGTTAAACTATAAAGACCCAGCTTAGACTTTAAGACAGGAATTTAAAAGGTAATCCTTTTATCCTTATTTATTCTTATAAAGAATGGTGGTCTGATGTCATAACTTTTCTTAACCAATCTAATTTTTTAGTGTCTGACTTTATTGCAGTCTTCACAATAAACCTCTGCAACCACTGACCTGATACTTACTTTTAGAAATTGTTTATTTATTTAATTATAGTCCTTCAGTAGAAAATTCTTACAGGTCTGATATAAATTTTACAAGCCTTATTATAAAGCCTAGAGGACTGTGGCCAAGTATGACGACTGTTATTGAACATGCCGTATATAACATTTCCTGTACTTATTTGTATATTGATTTAAGTTCATTTTGTTAGTCCATTGATCCAGACATAAGATATAAAGCTTTAATTAAAGTCAGTATATATAAGACAATTACAAACATAAACTCTGTAGAGCTGTTTGATATCAGGAGGAGCATTGGTGAATCCAGGGTGGGGGGAGGTTGGAATCCCCTCCTTTTTTTTTCTCAATTTTTTTTTTTTAATTTTTAAATTATGTGAACATTTCATGGTGTTCCAGGAGTTGGAACCCTCCTTTTCAAAATGGCTGGATCAATTCCTGAGGGTTGTAATCTGAAAAAGTTATCTTACCTTGGTGTACTTTTGTTGTATATTTTAATATGTTTTTGTCATTTGGGGAATTGGTGTTGATGGCAGAAATTTGTCCCTTTTGTCAAAATTTTATTAGACTCTTGGTAATTTGCTGCATGATATATATTGTATAGCCATCTGTCATTTGTTGAAAACTTCTAGATTTCTTTTGAGGTATTTGTGTTGCTGGGTTGATGTATCATTGAGCTTTACCCCCACATCTTTTATTCTTTAGAAAATGAAAGGATATGGAGTAAATGTACATGGGACAAAATCGCACACAATACATAGAAAACATAGAAAATTATCAATGAACAGGGCTTTTATTCCTGTTCTTCATCTTGACAGTTGATGTAAGGTCTTCAACAATGAACGAACCATTCATACCCTACAACAAGGTCAAGACGGCCCCTACCATTTTCTCAATTCTCTGATGGTGAGATGCTTAAAATAAAGATTAACCTGTTGACAGTACTAAAGAGACATGTAAATATCCATTTTTGGCAGACAGCTTAGGAATGATTATGTCCCTCAATAGACAATTGACAAGGAAAGTGTTCCAAACAGACTAAAGAATAAATAAAAACTTTTACTACATGTACTTGATTACAAATTATTAGATATATATTTGGACCTTGAATTGAAACAATAATGGTATAAATTCATTAAGATTATATTACAATGTTGATTGCTGTAACCCAATTTTTGACATTTTTACCTATTATGTCTGTTTGTTTTGCTCACACATTGTTGTCAATATAATGGAATTCTATGCGACTGTCATACAAGTGAGAGGTTTAGCTAGCAATAAAACCAGGTTTAATCCACCATTTTCTACATAAGGAAATGCCTGTACCAAGTCAGAAATATGACAGTTGTTTTCCATTTGTTAGATGTGTTTGAGCTTTTGATTTTGCCATTTTATAAAGGACTTTCCATTTTGAATTTCCCTTGGAGTTCGGTATTTTTGTTGTTTTACTTTTCATTTAATAATTTATAAAAGATATGACGGTGTTAAATCTTTATAAAAGATATGACGTCAGAAAATGCATTTGAAATAGATTTTAACTCAGGGTTAACTTAAAAACTTGAAAGGGTTAAATCAGTTACACACACGAAGAAAAAAGATTTTTTTATATGTCACTGATTTGTTAAAAATCTGGCATTTGATCGGTTCAGTCAACCAGCGTCATTTTACAAGATTGCGTAGTAATGTCCATTATAAAGATATTATCACATCGGATTATTATTTATATTGACGGTTATTGATTAATATCATTTAATAAACTGGTAATATTTGGTGTAAACCCGTCATATTATTATTCTAATATCATTTTTACTCATGATGTGGTAAATAATTTCATTGTTACTTTTTATTAAAAATTGTGTTTAAACCTAAGGTACTTATAATTATATACCTACCTCAAAAGAATTTGAATTTTCCTGACTTATAAGTTATATTTTTGGCACATGCAAATAGTGAAAGGAAATTGGCAGTTCTATATATAGAACTTATATACTGATATGATTTTATATTACAATGAAATTGAGAATGGAAAGAGGGAATGTGTCAAAGAGACAACAACTCTACCAAAGAGCAGAAAACAGCTCAAGGCCAACAATGGGTCTTCAACACTGCGAGAAAATTCTGCACCTGGAGGCGGGCTTTAGTTGGTCCCTAAACAACAACAACAACAACAACAACAACAACAACAATACTTTATTTTAAGAGGGTTACACAGTTAGCTATATAACTAATCTTCCTGAGGCCCTCATCATAAAAATCAAACAAAATGCAAACATATATATGGCAATATTACATTAGTATAAAAGACAAGTATGATAATAATGTTCAATGCAACTTGATTAAATATTATGAAAAATAAACGTGATGACATAATCAGTTTTCAATATTTTTATACAGCTAGGTTGATTTCAATAAATGATCTGTTATTTTGTATTTGAAAAATTAACATTTGTAATATTTCTTAAGGGTATTGGCAGATTATTCCACAAGAATGGTCCAGAATACATAAAAGATTTTTGAACAATTCTGTTTTGGTTTAGGGAGTATGAGGTTTCCTTGAATAGCATTTCTCAAGGGTATGGATTTCTGTCTGAAACATAATGAAACTTGCTAGTAAGATATGATGGTGCGTCATTTTTTAAGCACTTAAATGTCATCACAAACTTGTGATATTTTATTCTCTGTTCAACTGTCATCCAGTTTAAGTGTTTGAATAAGGGCTCGGAAGGAGCGAAAGGGTCTGTTTCTAGTATTAATCTAGCAGCTCTCTTTTGTAATTTTAATATCCTTTTAAACCCTCACTGCTACAACTACTCCACACTATACAACAATAATCAATTAGTGGCAAGATATAACCATTATAGAATAATTTTCTGCAGTCTAGATTTAGAAATTTCTTAATCTTTAATAGTAGATATAACCTAGATGAAATTTTTGAGCAGATCACATCAATTTGGTTTGTCCATGTGAGGGAAGGGTCAATTTTAATGCCTAAGAGACTTTCGCATGTGGAAGATTGTATCACTTGATTGTTAATAGTTAAACAACTCTCATTGTAATGTGGCATTGCTTTTGCTTTGTTCCAATAATCATATATTTTGTTTTATTTTTATTGATGAACATATTGTTATCATTACACCATTCCTCAACACCATGTAAATCTTCTTGTACCTTTGACTGCAGAGTTTGATAACAATTACCAGAAAGATGTAAAGTTGAATCATCAGCATATAAATCAGTGCAACAATTTTTCATATAGATAGGAAGGTCGTTTATGTATAATATAAACAGAAGGGGCCCTAATATGGAGCCTTGGGGACACCATACTTAATATAAAGTTTTTCTGAATGAGCATTACCAATTTGTACTTGTTGAGTTCTTTCATTCAAATACGATTTAAAAAAAGAAACAGCAGCATTATCAAATCCATAAATTTCAAGTTCTATAATTTGTTGCCATGAATTTTCCCCAGCTTTAAAAACAGGGTTACTCTTGCATTCTTAAGAACACTGGGTAATGTACTTTTATCTATTATTCTGTTAAAATGTAAGTTAAAGATGAAGTTATGAAGGAGCACTCAAACAAAAATGTATACTCGTTCAGAGAAAATGGATGTCACACTAAACTCCGAAACATATAAATGAACCTTTCTTTAATTGTTGGTTTGTAAATTTAGAAATTATAAAGAAACTTAGGTTCAAACTCCTTAAGGCAAAGTTGACCTTAAATGGATTAGGCTATTATTTTTAAGGTCCTTTTTGGTCATATAGCTCTTAAATTGTTTCGGTGCTTTGGACACAGGAGTTATTGTCCTTAAATGGTGAATTTTTTTTATTCTTTTTTTGGAATTTTTTGTGAAAACTATAGAAGAGAGAAACAACAAAATGATCAACAAAAAAAGAGAATTTTATTAATATGAATTTTATTTTAGTGGATGAAGATTCTCATAGATCAAGAGAGCTTTTGAATCAAACAATTCATTTTAAAAAAAAACCACCATGACCGCTCATAAAAGTTGTATAGTCAGTGCTTAGCAAAAAGCAAATTTCAGTCTACTGTGTCCCTGTTTATTTCTATTGCCAGGTCTACACTGTTTCTTATATGTTTGTTTCAAAATGGGTTCTGTAAAGATCATATATTTATGCTTGTTTATATTGACACACTTTATGCAAATTACTCACTGACCAATAGTGTTCCATGAAAGTGAAATTATTACGCTACTGATGATTTTTAGTCCATGGAATATTTTTAAGTGGTAAGAGGACATTCATGTCATACCTAAACATTTAGTTTTCGATATGCTTTATTTCTTCCAATTCCAGCAATTCTCTTATTAAAAAGTTTGGTATGGTCATCTATGGTCATCTTAACCTCTGAAGTTAATGATAAATTTGACCATGTCTGCACATTTACAAATCTGACCAAAAACATAAATGATATACAAATTTTTTTCACACTGAAATTGCTGTCTCAAATTTTGATCTCATTGATAATGTTCTAACTTCTAGTGTTATAATCATCTTTGTATCTACCTTATATAAAACAGCAGAAAGACTAGAAATTTAATAAGATCTTTTTCAAATTAATTTTTTTTTTATATTTTCAGATCAATTTGTGAAATGGTCCCCTTAGACCTGGAATATAAAAAATATAAGAATATAAAGAAGTATGCAGTGTGTGTGGATTAAATGTATTTCTTTGGGAGAAAAAGACAAGATAATTGCAAGTATAAAGTACATTTTTACCTACTCGGACACTCACAAATGTCAATATTCACACATGACAGTCAGGTGAGAAAAAACAAAAAGGTGTGAGGATCATGTGAGAAAAAAAATACTGTGGCTATAAATAAATATACACATATATCACGGTGATAAAGGATTTATGACTAACTTTCATCATAAACCAACATATATAAGTAGCACAACACTGTCTGATTTTTTTCTCCTATTAACAGTCCTTATATATAGGTTAATTTATCCAAAACTGCACAATATAAAAATAAGAAGATGTAGTATGATTGCCAATGAAACAACTCTCCACAAGAGACCAAATGACACAGAAATTAACAACTATGAGCAAAGCCCATACCGCATATTCAACTATAAAAGGTCCCAAAATGACAAATGTAAAACAATTCAAACAAGAAAAATAACGGCCTGACAATGTTTTTTTTTAAATCTTTGACTCATTTTAAAGCTGAGATATTTGTCTTTCTAAATACTGTGGCTTCATCATTATTCATGGGTTATCAATTTTCATGGATTTCATTGGTATCAACGAAAATAAATTAATCCACGGTAAAATTAGATAACAGCTATTTTGTTATGATCCATTGAAAAATAGGGCTTATTAAATGTAAAAAAGTGGTCTGCCAACTTTGATGAAAATACCACTTTCAGGTCAATTTGACCGTACACAAGCTACAAAACTAATTAATGAAGACCTTAAAAAAGTGTGATAGAAAAATTCTAATGTGGTTGGATATGAAAAAATTGGAAAAAAAATCACATGATAATATAAGATATTTATTAATGTAAAATCCGAACAATTGAATTGCTACTAAATAAAAAAATAAACAATAAGGCCACCCTTAACAAATTCTATGTTCAATGTTGCCTTCCCATGCCTTGTAGAGTTGGGCAGGTAGGTACGGATTTTTTTTTTTTTTTTGCCAACAGTATAAGTTTACATGTTTTAGACAAGAATACGATGTTAGAGCACAAAAAAAAAAAATTGAAACGATTTGCATCATAAAATTGTTCGGGCAGGCTGCTTTTTAGGTGGGTAGGCAACATCGGACAATTTTAATTTTATTTTTGGCCTAAACAATACAAATATGTAACATAATTACATTTACAAAAAATTTTTTTTTTAAATGTAGGTTTGTTTTTCTTTTTTGTTAAATTCTCCACGAACATGCCTCCCCTTACCATGTGACAAATCATTAGTATGTCCATGTACTGTATTACTAATTCTTATCAGTCAAACCATCTGTTTTATAAAAGGTGTACACTTTTAAACATTATTAATGAGATCAAAATTAACGAGGGCAATTGAAGTGTGATAAAAGTTATATATTGTTATGTTGTCTGTCAGATCTGGTAACTGTTGAACAGATTTCTCAGTGTAATCATTGACCTTGAATTAAAGGTTATCAAACTACTTTGTATTTAATGATCCTTTCTCTTTGTTTGAGGTAGTCTTTTTCCACTTCTGTAAGCTTAGGTATTCAAGAGTTCAGGTATTTTGGGATTAGGTGACAGTTGAATAGGTTTTCGTTTATTTGATGTTTACTTATACTGGTATATATATATAGGTATCATGTTCTGGTAACGGCATCAGCAGGTTTAACACAGACCTAAATTTTTACAGAAATTTTTATTTGGGTTTATTTAGAAACTGATTGAATCAGGTCATGCTGTCTGATTATTTAAATTAATTGATTATAATTTTGCAGCAGATTTCCAACATTAGGGAGCTACCATTTGATTTTAGGGGGGAGGGGGCTAGGATAAAATTTGAAAAAAAAGGCAAGACAGGAGTTTTGAGTAAAAAAAAAAGGCAGGATTAGAAACTTTGCAAAAAAAAAAGAAAAAAAGGAAGGATGATAATTTATGTGAAAAAAAGTCAGGATAAACTAATAAAAAAAAAGGCAGGACTGAATAGAGTGAAAAATAAAAGGCAGGACAGAGATTACAACTAAAAAAAAATGCAGAACAAAATTTTTCATCCTAGCCCCCTTATAAAAATCAAATGGTAGTTCCTTTAGTCGGATTACAATATTTCTTCTAACTAACATGAGTCCTTTAGCCCTTACTTGCAGATTTTGCAATGATTTTGTAATATTCACGATGATTTATATTCAAGTTATATTTCTACTTGCAAAAGTCGCAAAATTAAATCACTATAAATAATGAGGTGGGTTTACAGTATAACAAGTATCTTAGAAGTTACAAGAGCTTGGCTAGTTATATTGTGGATTTATTTATATTTTTGTGTTCCAGTTTTCATGGATTAAGTACAAAAATTCTGCATATAATTAAAGAGAATTTGGGATTACAGAATAGATAAAATTGAGAATGGAAACAGGGAATGCCTCAAAGAGACAACAACTCGACCAAAGAGCAGAAATCAGCCCAAGGCCACCAATGGGTCTTCAACACAGCGAGAAAATCCCACCCCTGGAGGTGGGCTTCAGATGGCCCCTAAACTATAATGTATACTAGAGAATATTTGGCTTTAAAATAAAGAATAGAGAAAATAAGTAAAAAAAAAAAAAGAATAGAGAATAATGGGCAAAAAATATTAAGAATAGAGAAAAATAACCTCAAAATTTAAAAATACTCCAGGAAGAAAGGACCCCCTTCCAGATCCCCATTAAGCCTGTAGTGAATTTGTATTTTGTTGAACATTTAGATAAGGAAACTTCTGTCTGATGGTGGCATGAAACTTCATTAAACTCCCAAAGGTATTTTTGGGGCAAAATCTCATTTTCCTGTCTTTGGAAACATAATGGTATATCATTAGCTTGATGTTGTTGCTATATTAAAGCCAAGTATTTGACTTGTTTAATGGCCATTTTAGTTAGGGATTAACATTGGATGCAACATGAAATGCTGGAGACAGGGCCATCATAGTCACCAGGATAAAAAATTTGTACACCAGATGTGCGTTTTGTCCAAAAAAGCCAAAAATCCAAATATAGCTCAGAATTGATGAGCATAGACCCTAAAGATCCAAATTTTTGAAAGAATTTGCCAAATAAAGCTAAGGTTGTCTATTTCTGGGGTAGAAAATCCTTAGTTTTTCGAAAAAAATTGAGACCATTTGAAATTTAGATAGATTTGCAGTTGATGAATTTTGTTTAGGTAACTCACAATAAAAAGATACAGTGTTGATTTGTTTATAATTTGAGACCATTAAATTCGGTTGTTACACCTTGTTCACACTGACCTTTTATTTTCAATATAGGTATCGCTCACTTTTTTTCGAAGGTCTTAAGTTGTCTTTTGTGGTTACATTCAAATATAATTATCAAAACATTGAATTTTCATTTTGTCTTTAAATTGATCTTTTTTTGTGTAACAATAAAGATTTGCACTACCTCTTGCCTAAGGTCCAAGTTTATCAATCAAAGCTCAATGCAGACAGACTGTATATTTATAAAAGGAGACCACTGTAGTACAAGAAATTGTAAGAATATTGGTAATTCATATGATATAATACTATATAAAGCTGTACAGCTCAGGATGTGTGTAGGATCTTTTTATTTTAGAAAATGTTTATTTTTTGCTCGTAGAAGGAAGTAAGATATAATTTATCTACAAATTATATGAAGGATTTGTCACACAGTAGGATGCTGCATGACTTATGCTGAAAAAGGCAGTATGTAATTATTGATATAAATGATTATTATATAAGAGCAATTAATCAATATAAAAATAATTTATCCATATATAACTTTTTCAAGGATAAGCTCATAAATTATTCTAGATTAAAAAAAAAGTTATGTAAAATGTCACACTTTTTCCTGTATCAATGTGGTATGAATGCTAATGAGAAAACAACTATCATGACTAAGCAGCAGAGTCCAAATAACAAGGATTTTAGCAACCATGCCTTCAACAATATGCAAAACCCATATATTATATTATAAAAAAATAAGTATTCACAGCAGATTATGCCCTTTAAAAAAAATTCAATGATATATTTTCCCACTTGTTGATGATGACAGTTTAGTGTTTTTAAAGTTTTTTTTTAAGGCTTGATAAGATAATCATCAGACATATGGAAACAGAGTTAATGGGGTTTTAGAGGGATCCACTTGGGAAAGGGGAGGAGAAAGTGGTTTAGCCTAATTTTAGTTGATTTTTACGTCAAATTCAAAAAGGAATTCTGAAGAAAGGGAGGATTCAAGTCCCTTTACAGACCCACCAATGTTAATGGTAATAATGAGCATAATTTTGACTTGGATGGAGAGTTGTCTCATTGGCACTCATACCACATCTTCTTATATTTATAGTAACAGTTAAAGTTATAAATAACATGATATGTGTTTACTAATTCTCCTGTAGACCCTCAAACACAATTTATGATATTGATAATTATAACATACATGAGAACCAGCAAGTTAGCATAATAAAACAAACTGACATCAGTTAGTTAGTCACAGTTCTGTACTAATTTCTTCACTGCTGTAACTTAAATCTTGTGTAATTTGTTTTGTAATGCCGTTTAAATATTCATGTTTTTTTTTGTAATTTTAATGGTTCAAGTTGGTACCATGAAGCCTTGTAACTTACAAAGTTAAGCCCTATGGTGTTATATTCCTCAAATAAAGGAATTAAAAAATGCAATTAAAAAAATTGAATTTGGATTAATTTTCTGTTTAAATAGTCCTACACCAGATTACAGTTCTCAGGAACGTACTAACACATTTCAAATTCAAATTAGATGAATTTTTGTTTTAAATTTGTTCGTCTTTTACCTGATTTACAGTTCCCAGATAACATTTAAACAATATGCTTTATAAGATTGCTATATATTTTTATTTGGTAACACATTTAAAATTCAAATTATCGTCCTGAACATGCATGAAATATTTGCCATTGGATGTTAAGCAACCAACAATCAATCAATCTAATTCTATTTGAAGTTATTATGTTCTGTTTTACTTAAAGAGTCTACACAGATTTACAGGTCTCATTATTAGGCATTCAAACAATATTCTTATTAAAGATTGTTAAATAATTTTATTTACTAATTACCGGTACTATAGTAACACATTTCAAATTCAAATTAGATTTATTTTCTGTTTTAATAGGAGGCTACAACGATTCATGGGGCTCAGAATGCATTCAAACAATATGCTTAATAGAATTGTTGTATATTTTTATTTACTTAACACATTTCACGCATTCTATTTTTAATCTAGTTAAAACACTATTAGATGAAGATTGTTTCCCTTGACTTAACTTGTTTTTAAAGTGGCCTCTTGACCTTGGAGATAACACAGCTCCTTGTTTATAAATCATATTCTCAGGTAGTTATTTATTCAGATATGCTCTAATGTTAAACTAATACAAGATGTATAGGAAAAATATTACATTTTGACAAACATAAATTGAGTTATAAAATATAATCATTCATAATTAAAAAACAAACAAAAGACATTACACACCAGTATTTAAATTTGTTCTGTCATTTTAGAGTATGTATCATCAATGTTTGCAATAAAAACAACTGTTTAGTCATAGTATTACTTAATAACAAGGGTTGTTTTTTTTTTGTCTCCTATAGTTTTGTCCCTTTTTATGAATTAAAAAGATGTTGGTTACAATAATAGTGGTTTTTGATCAATTTGAAATGTCTGTATAAAAATAAGAAGATGTGGTATGATTGCCAATGAGACAATGAGACAACTCTCCACCAGAGGCCAAATGATATAGAAGTTAACAACTGTAGGTTACCGTACCTCCTTCAACAATGATCAAAAACCATACGGTACAGCATGCTATAAAAGGCCTGAAATGGCAAATTTAAAACAATTCAAATGAGAAAACTAACAGCATGTTTTATGTACAAAACAATAATCGAAAAATAAATATGATAAAAAAAGGTTAAGTTTATTTTCTTATTATTTTCTCAAATGGATAACATTGTAGACTCCAAAGGAAAGTTTCAAAAGTCAAAAATCTATAAACATTGACATATTTTGGAAAACTTTAAATGGTTGAAATGTGTAACTTGAACTTTCATAGCCCTTTAGTTCACCCCCTCTTTTGGAGTAATACCACCGTTGTTTTTTCCCTATTAATTTACTTTTTGTTAAATTGGCACTTTTCAAAAAAATGTGGAGAATTTATCTTTGTTTCAAATAAAGAAATACTTGGCATGAGTGAAGTTTTATCCTGTCCAGTACTACAGACAAAATTTCATTGTATATAAGATAATAACCATCACTGGAAGTTAACCAATCAAATTTCTCCCCTTTTGTTCCTCTTTTCAAGCTTTAGTAACCATGTAACCTCAAGTTTCCAAAAATATTTTATGGAATCCCCAAATAAAAAAAGAATGGCGCTTTGAAACACCCAAGATAGATGTTTATGACTCAGAAATTTTTTACTGCAATGAAATATAAGATTTATTTTTCGTATGACACCAGATGTGACGTACTATGATTTGGTGGTATTACACCTTTTAAGTAGGGTTTGTGATGCTTAATCTATGGTTTTCCGAACAATGTTTTTCGAATATTGTAATCTTTGTTTGTATCCTATTGAACTTTGTGTTGTCTGACCTTTATAAACTTATGATTTTTTTGGTCTTCTTGGTATCATTTTGTTTTTACTGTAAAGTGCATGTTGTATGTCAAATCTTATAAGTCTGTGGATTCACCTTTATAGCATTGAACTGTCTCCAATTATTTTCAAACCACAATTTAACTTTGTATGTGGTTTTTGTTGGTTTTCAAATTTTGTGGAAACAAATGATGGATGTCAGCTCTGCTTAAAAATTTGATGGTATAATTGCTGATTTTTTTGTTAAATACACAATTTTCTAGAATAAATTAAATGCAGAAGCAATTGTATGATAAGTACTTTAGTCTTTCTTGGAAGAGGGAGTAAAGGGAAGTGAATGAATTAGCTTGTTTCTATTGAAAATTATTTAGGGAACGACCATTTAACTTCAAGGGAGAGGGGGGGGGGGTTATGGTTTTTTCCTAAAAATATATTCTGATCCCCAATTTGAAAAAAAAAATATTGTGGTCAAGCAGATGACAAAAAAAAAAATATTCTGAATCCAGATTTTCCCAATACCTTATAGTGTTAAATTTTGAAAAAAATAATTTGATTGATAGCGTCGAAAAACTAAAAAAAATGTTTGCTTTGCGCGAAATAAAATTTATGACTCTGACAAAAAACCATAACACCCCCCCTTGAAGTTAAATGGTTGCTCCCTTAGAAAAGAAAAATAGAATTAAAAATAAGAAGATTGATGTACATATAAAAATGTTTGTCTCCAGAAAAAAACAATGCACCCCTACAGAATTACAAAAGCTGGTGCCTTATCAGTATTTTGGACACACAATAAGAAAAATGTAATATTTTTGTAGATGTTTTAGAATTGTTTGACGGTGAAGCTAGAATGTGAAGGCAATGAGATAGGATTCTCTGGTGGGTAAGTGTTCCTACAATAGAAAGACAAAATACAAATCTTCACACTGTTGGACGTGAACTGTAGCATGAAAGTTCTCTTGACTCTGGAGAAGGATAAATTTAAATGACGGAATATCTCAAGGACAAATATTTTTGTGTTTGTGGCAAAGACTTTTGTCTCCAATTATTTTCAAACCACAATTTAAATTTGTATGCAATTTTTTTTGAAAGTACATGTTTGTTTTTAAAAAAAAAAGTTTAGATAATTTTATTTCAGAATTGAAGTGAAAGAATAGCTTTTAGCTCACCTGGCCCAAAGGGCCAAGTGAGCTTTCTCATCACTTGGCGTCCGTCGTCCGTCGTCGTCCGTCGTCGTTAACTTTACAAAATCTTCTCCTCTGAAACTACTGGGCCAAATTTAACCAAACTTGGCCACAATCATCATTGGGGTATCTAGTTTAAAAATTGTGTCCGTGACCTGCCAAACCAACCAAGATGGCCGCCATGGCTAAAAATAGAACATAGGGTAAAATGTATATTTTGGCTTATAACTCTGAAACCAAAGCATTTAGAGCAAATCTGACATAGGGTAAAATTGTTTATTAGGTCAAGATCTATCTGCCCTGAAATTTTCAGATGAATCGGAGAACCTGTTGTTGGGTTGCTGCCACTAAATTGGTAATTTTAAGAAAATTTTGAAGCTTTTGTTTATTATCTTGAATATTATTATAGATAGAGATAAACTGTAAACAGCAATAATGTTCAGCAAAGTAAGATCTACAAATAAGTCAACTTGACCAAAATGGTCAGTTGACCCTTAAGGAGTTATTGCCCTTTATAGTCAATTTTAACCATTTTTGTAAATTTTGTAATCTTTTACAAAATCTTCTCCTCTGAAACTACTGGGCCAAATTTAACTAAACTTGGCCACAATCATCATTGTGGTATCTAGTTTAAAATTGTGTTCGGTGACCTGCCAAACGAACCAAGATGGCCACCATGGCTAAAAATAGAACATAGGGTAAAATGTATATTTTGGCTTATAACTCTGAAACCAAAGCATTTAGAGCAAATCTGACATGGGGTAAAATTGTTTATTAGGTCAAGATCTATCTGCCCTGAAATTTTCAGATGAATCGGAGAACCTGTTGTTGGGTTGCTGCAACTAAATTGGTAATTTTAAGAAAATTTTGAAGCTTTTGTTTATTATCTTGAATATTATTATAGATAGAGATAAACTGTAAACGGCAATAATGTTCAGCAAAGTAAGATCTACAAATAAGTCAACTTGACCAAAATGGTCAGTTGACCCCTTAAGGAGTTATTGCCCTTTATAGTCAATTTTAACCATTTTTGTAAATTTTGTAATCTTTACAAAATCTTCTCCTCTGAAACTACTGGGCCAAATTTAACCAAACTTGGCCACAATCATCATTGGGGTATCTAGTTTAAAAATTGTGTCCGTGACCTGCCAAACCAACCAAGATGGCGCCATGGCTAAAAATAGAACATAGGGGTAAAATGTATATTTTGGCTTATAACTCTGAAACCAAAGCATTTAGAGCAAATCTGACACGAGTAAAATTGTTAATCAGGTCAAGATCTATCTGCCCTGAAATTTTCAGATGAATCGGAGAACCTGTTGTTGGGTTGCTGCCACTAAATTGGTAATTTTAAGAAAATTTTGAAGCTTTTGGTTATTATCTTGAATATTATTATAGATAGAGATAAACTGTAAACAGCAATAATGTACAGCAAAGTAAGATCTACAAATAAGTCAACATGACCAAAATTGTCAATTGACCCCTGAAGGAGTTATTGCCCTTTATAGTCATTTTTACAATTTTCATAAATTTTGTAAATTTTTGTAAATTTTACAAAATATTTTCCACTGTAACTACTGGGCCAAGTTCATTATAGATAGAGATAATTGGAAGCATCAAGAATGTTCAGTAAAGTAAGATCTACAAACACATCACCATCACCAAAACACAATTTTGTCATGAATCCATCTGTGTCCTTTGTTTAATATGCACATAGACCAAGGTGAGCGACACAGGCTCTTTAGAGCCTCTAGTTTCCATTGAAAATTAGTAATAATAAGTTGTAAAAAACCCCAAAAAAATAAAAATTTGTGTTCCTTCAAAATTGCTTGTCCTGACCTCCCCAAAAAAAAAAAAAAACCATGCTCCCCTTAAAAATGAAAAAGTTGATACCATATCAGGTATCTTATACACACAATAAGTTATATGTTATATTTCTGTACTAAAACCGGATCAATAATGCTTGCATTTTATACGTTTTTCATTCTTTTTTATGAAACAAAGTTGAGTTGCTGACATCTACGTCATTTTGTCTCTGGTGGATAGTTGTATAATTGGCAATCATACCACCTCTCCTTGTTTTATATTGGACTAATTATTTGAATCCATCCTTAAGTTTAAAATGTAAAATATTAGACTGTTAGACCCTGGGGGTTTCATCAGCTCAGTAGTCAGTGTTTCGCTGCTTCCATCATTTGTAACATATTTATCTAACTAATGTCTTAAAAGCTTAATATATCAGAAGTTAGAAGAACTGGATGCTTTATACTTTGTATATAGATGCCTTATGATATGAAGTTTCCGTCTGTCACATGTCCATTGTCCTTGACCTCTTTTTCATTGTTCAGTGACTACTTGAAAAAAGTTAAGATTATTTTGTAATGTTAATTTCTCTCTTATTATGAGTAATAAGATAACTATATTTGGTATGTGTGTACCTTGCAAGGTCCTCATGCATATCAGACAGTTTTCACTTGACCTCGACCTCATTTCATGGATCGGTAAACAAGGTTAAGTTTTCATGGTCAAGTCCATATCTCAGATACTATAAGCAATAGGTCTACTAAATTTGATGTATGTAATGATTGTAAGGTGTACATGTCCAGCTGGCAAGTGTCATCTGACCTTGACCTCATTTTCATGGTTCAGTGGTAATTGTTTAGTTTTTATGTTTTGGTCGGTTTTTCGAATACTGTATGCAATAGGTTAACTATATTTGGTGTATGGAAATGTTTTACAATGTACATGTCAGTCTGGCAGGTTTTATTTGACCTTGACCTCATTTTCATGGTTCATAGCTCAATGTAAAGTTTTTGTGTTTTTGTCTGTTTTTCTAATACTGTATGCAGTAGGTCAACTATATTTGGTGTACGGAAATATTTTACGATGTACATGTCAGTCTGCCAGGTTTTATTTG
Organism: Mytilus coruscus; assembly: GCA_017311375.1. Classification (NCBI taxonomy): domain Eukaryota; kingdom Metazoa; phylum Mollusca; class Bivalvia; order Mytilida; family Mytilidae; genus Mytilus; species Mytilus coruscus. The sequence continues at coordinate 80,699,292 of CM029603.1, read as the reverse complement.
ACCTTGACCTCATTTTCACGGTTCATTGCTCAATGTTAAGTTTTTGTCTTTTGGTCTTGTTTTTCTAATACTGTATGCAATAGGTCAACTATATTTGGTGTATGAAAATATTTTACAATGTACATGTCAGTCTGGCAGGTTTTATTTTACCTTGACCTCATTTTCACGGTTCATTGCTCAATGTTAAGTTTTTGTGTTTTGGTCTGTTTTTCTAATACTGTATGCAGAAGGTCAACTATAATTGGTGTATGGAAATATTTTTTAGGATGTACATGTCAGTCTGGCAGGTGTCATCTGACCTTGACCTCATTTTCACAGTTCATTGCTCAATGTTAAGTTTTTGTGTTTTGGTCTGTTTTTCTAATACTGTATGCAGTAGGTCAACTATATTTGGTGTATGGAAATATTTTACGATGTACCTGTTAGTCTGGCAGGTTTTATTTGACCTTGACCTCATTTTCATGGTTCATTGCTTATGTTAAGTTTTTGTGTTTTGGTCTGTTTTTCTTAAACTTTAAACAATAAGTCAACTATATTTGGTGTATAAAATGATTGTAAGGTGTATATGTCTGTCTGCAGGTATCATCTGACCTCCACATCATTTCATGGTTCATTGGTCAATGTTCAGTTTTCCTGGTTAACTTTGTTTCTTAGATACTATAAGCAATAGGTCAACTTTATTTGATGGATGGAATGATTTAAAGGTGTACATGTCTGTCTGGCAGGGTTCATCTGACCTTGACTTCATTTTCATGGTTCATTGGTCAATATAGAATTTCCATGGTTTGGTCTATTTCTTTTATACTATAAGCAATAGGTCATCTATATTCTGTGTATGGAATGATTGTATTAAAGGTGTACATGTATTTCCCGCTTGGTTTATCTGACCTTGACCTCATTTTCTTGGATCATAAATGTTAATGTGATACTTGTAGTAAAACTTTATATGTAGGACTATCAACATAAAATCAATGGTCAGTATAGTAGGCGAGACATTTCAGCGTGTGTACTCTTGTTTAAAACTTTTGCCTATTATCCTGAAAATTATAATAGATAGACAGAAACTTTGAATAGCAAAAATGAATAGCAAGACAAGATCTACAAATAGGTCAACATGGCCGAAATCTTATTAGAGTGATTGCCCTATAATGATGATTTTTACAAATTGTTTGCATTTTTACCTACGGTAATATCTTTAAAACTATATTAGTTAGATAGATAGGAAGTTTAAATAGCAAAAATGATTAGCAAGACAAGATGTACTTGTGTAAATAAGTCAACATGACCGAAATTGTAAGTCGACTCCTTATTGAAGTTACTGCCCTTTAATGATGATTTTTCCCATTTTTGCCTATTATCTTGAAAACTGTAATAGATAGATAGAAACTTTAAATAGCACAAATGATTAGCAAGACAAGATGCACAACAGGTGACTCATTATTGAAGTTATTGCCCTTAATGACAATTTTAACATTTTTGTCTATTATCTTGAAAACTATAATGATAATCTGATAATAAGAAACTTTAAAAAGGAAAAATTATCAGCAGGATAAGATCTACAAATATGCCAACATGTCTGAAATTGTCAGTTAACTCTTAATAGAGTTATTCCCCTTTAATGATGATTTTTACTAAAAAGTGGCCATTGTTAAAGATGCAAGTGAGCGACACAGGCTCTTTAGTGCCTCTAGTTAGGTCCTTTATGGTCATATAGCTCTTAAAGTTTATACATCCCTGGCTTTTAGATGTTTAGGGTTGAACGTTCCCGATGAAGGTCATATCAGTTAGCGTTGCAACAAACTAATTTTAAAAGTGTTTTTCTCATTTGTAGATATTTTACAATTGTTTAATGGGGGAGAAAGTGAAATCTCTAGGGGGTAAGTGCTCCTACAATAGAAAGATGTATTACAAGCCTTAACACTGCTAGTTTTGAACTGTAGCAATGAAAGTTCTGTTGACTCTGGTGAAGGATAAATTTCTATGATTGGAATATTCCAAGGACAAATGAGACCTAAATAACAATGGTTTCTCATTATAATTGAAATTGTGATGATATTATTGAAAAGACATAACTTTATTGTGATGGATTTATCACAAATTGTCCACAAGGTCATAGGTTCTTATTGATGTTATCGTCAATTTCGGACTGAAATTGATGATGAAAACAAAGCAGCAATACCAATGATCTGGCCGTCCATAAAATACTTAAAGCAGCTTCTATTATTTCTATCCTTTAACGAAAAAACCATGAATAACTGTCAGAATTAATGGACAACTCTGTCTGATACAGATCCCATGGGAAGGCATCAGAAAGTATTATGTTTAATATCCTGTCTATTTATGGTCCTGTATTAGTTTTCTCGATTTTTATGACCTACTTAAAGTGGAAATTGAGTAGAATTGTAATGACTTATATCAATCAAAAATAGGAAATAAAAAATGTACTACAAAAAAGTATCATACGGATTTGTATTTGCAATCTAAGTAAAAGGCATCTGTCAAATTCTAAAAAATAAGAGTTGTTACTAAAGGGCTTATTAAGTGTCTGTTCCTATTGAAATATGTACTGCATACAAAAGTAAAAGGTCACATCAGGAAAATAGTATAGCATATGCATTGGTGTTTAACCCCACCGCATTTTGGGTCTATTCCAAGTTAAGACTATCTAAACCATTGGTTTTCATTGTTGATGATCTTTGTCTGTATCTGTATGTCTATTTTCTTGCAGGAGCCCATTGTTGGTAGTTGGTGTGGTCTCTCCAATATTTTGGTAAGTCCTGACATTTTTTGATGTATTATTGCAACGTAAACGGGTTTTTCGTGTGTAAACTGATTTTCCTTTCATAATTTGTCTCATGACATTATACCCCGCTAGCTCAGCCGTTTACGTTACTGGTAGAGAGGGTTCGGCCTGTGCTTTCGCTCCAGGACTTCTGACAGCATACTGACAATACAACGAAACAATAAATTCAATAAATGACAGGTATAAGAAACCTAAAAATGACCAGTGATGACGATTTGCCAAGCAATGTATTTGGTCATATAACAAATGACCAAAATTCATAAAACAGTTTCATATTTAATAGACAAAGATAATATAAATCCATAAATATTGCGGTATCTCCATGTGAAAATTTAAACTCTTTAGAATTTCCATACATTTTCGAACTAACCCTTTTTGGACAAAACGATGCGGTGAAATATACCCATAACAAGTTAACCAATTTAATAAAGCGTTTGGCCTTAGTGCTATCTAATTGAATAAAATAATATGATACTAGAATTTTGAGGTGTCCGTTTACTTAAAATATTGAGAGCTGTACACTAGTCGTCTTTTAACTATAATATTATTAAATCAATCAAGTTGTGACGTCAACCTTCGAAGACAAAATAAATATACCCACTGGTTCCCACCGACTCTGTTAGACTAGATCATGAACCTCATCATTGCATGACTAGGAAACAACAATCGATCCAGTAAAAAAAAACATCGCATTTATCTATATCTGTTTAATTTTCGGTCCAACCAGAGCAAAGTCTGAAAACGTTTTTCAATATCATTGATCAGTTCAAGACCCAAAAATAAAACATGGGATAATACAAAATTCTATTTCAGAGTAAGGCACGAACAATTCCTAAGATTGACGACCGTTACTCTAAAATATCCCTCGGATTAACCATCTGTCTAAATATCACTATCGAAATGAACTCCATCTCTTTATAAACCCGAAATCATAAAATAACTAGGTAGTGTACAATTCCCTCTATTTATTCTGGAACGGAAACGTAAATTAATATTTTGGAACTGTTTGACTACAAGACTGAAAAGAAATATATCAAATGTAAAGAAATAAATATTTAAGTCAAACATCGAAATACAAAATAAAATGAAATTTGAAGTACAACTTACCAGTACAAAAGTTTTCCCCAATCTAAAGAAATACTGTCCTGAAGAGGTTTAAATATCCAAGTCTGGACATTTAGTCTCAAGCACGAGAAAAACGATCCCCGCGAAAAAGTGACTGGACAACTATAGTTATATATCATATCTAAAAATAGAAAAAGGGGAATTTACGATGACCCATAAACGTTACATTATTGTATAATCCTGAATTGATTGTAATGTATGCTTTGAGGTCTGACCTGTTTTAAAACCTTTGCAGTAAAAGTCTAGATGACAAATAGCAATAAAAGTCCTGTTCCTTTAATTTTGATTCATTTATTGTTGTTAACTAAGAAAATTCAAATTTTCTATTGATGATTTTGATATGTCAAGCATCAACTCTACAAGAAAAGGATTAATATCAATTATCATGCATAGTTCTGATTTCTTTATTCATTTGGCATCCAGCATTACTGAAGAGACATTAGGAGTCCAGATCATTAATTAACATAGGTTTGAGTAAAATATGTACCGTTAAATGTTATTGTAAAATGTCTTCTGTTCTCAGAATAGAATATTAATGGTTTAACTGTAACAGCCAGATGGGCTTCTTTAAAACTGTTTTTAGTAGCCAAGTATTATAATTTTTATGGCCATATAGCTTTACTCTTGTCCATCATTCTGTCATTCCGCAACGAACATTTATACAGACTTTTATTATGGTCCCGCCGACTTGGGTTTGGGCTAATTATAGTCATTTTGCAACTAACAGTTATACAGACTTGTTTCTAAACCCCTTCACATATTGAGCTGATTTTTAGTATGTGAGTCTACTATGATGAGTTACAGATTAAGTTTACATTTGGTTGCACTTGCTGATTTTTTGCTGAAATTATGGGCTTTTGACTTTAAAAATTTCCACTCCTAAAAATGGCTTCAAGCTTTTTCAGCAAGCTAGGCCATTCATGTCCTTCGGACACATCTAATTCAGAATTTCCTTCTTTTCAAATTAGGGGCCTTGCTCAGTCTTCACAATAAACTTTTAAATCTACAGGCCTGATGCTGAATTTTTACGAAATTTTAGTTAGGTTCTATTGGCCTGTAGAGATGATTTTTACCTGCCCGACAGCATTTTTACAAGTCTGGGCTGCTGACCCTGTGGTTGAGCACAAAGACTGCTTGGTAACCAAGTTGTAGAAAAAGTTCATTTATAGTTATCTTTAACCTGTCAACACTGAAGTTGAGAGTTCATTGCAAGATATGTTTTACTCAGATCTTAATTGACTTGGATTGCCCATGTTCCTGCCAAAGTTCATGGTTGTCTGACCAGGTACTTTGACTTCATCAAATGATAAAAACTGGCCACCATGTTTCAGCCAAGTGTGCTTACAGTGGTAATAACACCAACATTCATTAAATAAATGAATCTATACAATAAAAGGGGAAAGGTAACAGGGGAGCTAATCAAGATTTAGAATTGAAAATGATAGTACTCTAGTTCGGTTACTGGTAAACAATATTTAGTAGTCTAGACCATTGTCCTTGTCTAGTGTCCATTATTGTGCATCATGGATATTTTAAAGTACTTTACAGTACAACATAACACAGTTTTTGATGTATAAATAGAGTTACAAGGTTGTGGTTTTCTCAGGATATCCGAAATATTATTTTGACTCCAGGATAAAACAGGCTGATAGGAAGAGTGTTTGTTGAACTAAACATATATTTATATTTATATTAATAAGAGAGGATAATGGATTGCAAGCCAAAAAAAAAATTATCCAAATCAGGTATAAAAGATATACAGAAATACTGAACTCGAAGATAAATTCAAAAAGGGGAAGTATATGAAAACTGACTAAACTAAATATGTAATTATATCATTGAACAGAAAGACTGAAAAACAGCTGTCATATTCCTGACTTTGAACAAGCATTTTCCAAAGAAAACGCTGAGTTGAACCTGACTTGGCAGTCATAATACTTTACTCAGTACTCTTAGTACAAAAATAGTGCGGGAAACACCAAATCCAGCATTTTGATTGGTTGATTTGTGAGTCTGAGTTTGAAAATTGTACTCAAAAGTTTTATGACTGGATTTATAGCTTAGCTCAGCCTTAAGCCTCCCACTCGTATGACAGTTGTATACAGTTCTGTTATATTGACAAAATAATTGGTTAATGTGACAATAGTTGGGATCCAGCAGCCAAAATTGTGTAAACCTTCATAACTAAATTAAATAATCGAAAAATATATATAAAGGTCAGCGTAGGTTCAATAACAATAGACAAATATTGATACTGGTTCTTAGTGTTATTGTGTTGCTGTCTTGTTTATAGTTTTCATAACAAGTGAAAATAAGTTATTGCTTGAAATTAATTGAAATTATTCAATTTCAATATAATAATAAACCAGCCTATTGCAAGTTTCTTATTATTGAAATTCAGTAACGAATACTAGCCAATGGAAATTTCATAATTTTTTATCACATTGCAGGATAGCTAGGCCAATCAAATTAATGCATTTTTTGTATCACTTATTTATTCATCTCATTCTCAATTCAGTCTGATCATATGCAGTCTTCACGATAAACTTCTAAATCTACAGGCCCGGAGCTCAATTTTTGGAAAATTTTAATTAGATTCTGTTGGCCTGTAGAGATGATTTTTACAGGCCTGAAAGCAATTTTACAAGCCTGGGCTGCTGGGCCTCAGTGGTGTAATGTGAAGACTGCATATGGGAAATAGATAACAGTCTACAATACTCACAGATTAATGTGTACCCCACTAGCTCCTCACATATCGGGATATGTGTGAACATGTATTAGATTCTGTGAACATGTATTAGATTCAGACTAAATTCCTTCAATGTGTGGATTCATTTATTTTCCTTAATTGGTACCAATTTTTGTGGATTGAGGAAAGATTGCATTTTCTTGGATATTTGTGGTTTTGTCAAAAAGTTGCATATTTATAAACATAAAGAAAGCTTGTACTTCATTGAACACTTAACTCTGTTGTTAAGTTTTATGCATCAAATCAAAGAAAATGGGTATTCCACAAATGATAATGATTCCACAGTTTTGTCAGCGTCTTTTGGTGAGACTTTACTTTGATCAATACATATAGAATAATGGATTTTTAGCTCACCTGGCCCAAAAGGGCCAAGTGAGCTTTTCTCATCACTTGGCGTCCGTCGTCGCCGTCTGTTAACTTTACAAAATCTTCTCCTCTGAAACTACTGGGTCAAATGTAACCAAACTTGGCCACAATCATCATTGGGGTATCTAGTTTAAAAATGTGTCCGTGACCCGCCAACCAACCAAGATGGCCGCCATGGCTAAAAATAGAACATAGGGTAAAATGTAGATTTTGGCTTATATCTCTGAAACCAAAGCATTTAGAGCAAATCTGACATGGGGTAAAATTGTTTATCAGGTCAAGATCTATCTGCCCTGAAATTTTCAGATGAATCGGACAACCCTTTTTGGGTTGCTGCCCTGAATTGGTAATTTTAAGAAAATTTTGCCGCTTTTGGTTATTATCTTGAATATTATTATAGATAGAGATAAACTGTAAACAGCAATAATGTTCAGGAAAGGAAGATCTACAAATAAGTCAACTTGACCAAAATGGTCAGTTGACCCTTAAGGAGTTATTGCCCTTTATAGTCAATTTTAACAATTTTTCGTAAATTTTGTAATCTTTACAAAATCTTCTCCTCTGAAACTACTAAGACAAATTTAACCAAACTTGTGCACAATCATCATTAGGGTAACTAGTTTAAAAATGTGTCCGATGACCCCGCCATGAACCAACATGGCCGACAGGGCTAAAAATAGTACATAGGGTAAAATGCAGTTTTGGCTCATATCTCTGAAACCAAAGCATTTAGAGCAAATCTGACGAGGATAAAATTGTTCATTAGGTCAATATCTGTCTGCCCTGAAATTTTCAGACCAATCAGGCAACACGTTGTTGGGTTGCTGCCCTGAATTGGTAATTTTAAGAAAACTTTGCACCTTTTGGTTATTATCTTGAATATTATTATAGATAGAAATAAACTGTAAACAGCAATAATGTACAGCAAAGTAAGATCTACAAATAAGTCAACATGACCAAAATTGTCAATTGACCCCTTAAGGAGTTATTGCCCTTTATAGTCAATTTTTACAATTTTCATAAATTTTGTGAATTTTGTAAATTTTACAAAATATTTTCCACTGTAACTACTGGGCCAAGTTCATTATAGATAGAGATAATTGTAAGCAGCAAGAATGTTCAGTAAAGTAAGATCTACAAACACATCACCATCACCAAAGCACAATTTTGTCATAAATCCATCTGTGTCCTTTGTTTAATATGCACATAGACCAAGGTGAGCGACACAGGCTCTTGGGGCCAAAAATAAGCATTTTGTAACTTCCAGACAATAACTTGTGTGTAAGTGTATGGATCTCTGACATTGTACCACAAGGTTCCATATCACAAAGGGAATGCTGGGATTGATTTTGGGGTAATTGCCTCAAAATTTTAGGAATTAGGGGCCAAAAGGGGCAAAAATAAGCATTTTCTAGTTTCAGGACAATAACTTGTGTGTAAGTGTATGGATCTTTCTGAAATTGTACTACAAGGTTCCATATCACAAAGGAAAGCTGGAATTGAGTTTGGGGTAATTGCCCTAAACGTTTAGGAATAGGGGCCAAAAAGGGTCAAAAATAAGCATTTTTCTAGTTTCCAGACAATAACTTGTGTTTAAGTGTATGGATCTCTGTGAAATTGTACTGCAAGGTACCATACCTCATTGAAGGCTGGGATTGAGTTTGGGGTGATGAATCATAAGGGGTTCAAAATTGGGGGATTTTTTCCCCTTTTCTTCCTTTTTTTTTTTTTTTCTTTAAAATTTTCCATTTTAAGTTGGTTATTTCTGATTTATATTTAAAAGCAAATAATAATGATATGGCAGGAGATACACACCAAACAGGATATGTAAATTATTATATAATAAGTATTGTGCAATAGCAAGAAATTTTCAATTGCACAGTATTGCGCAATAGCAAGAAATCTTCAATTGCACAGTATTGCTAATAGCAAGAAATATCCAATAGCACAATATTGCACAATAGGAAGAAATTGTCAATTGTACAGTATTGCACAATAGCAAGAAATATTCAATTGCACAATATTGCAATTGCAAGAAATATTTAATTGCACAGTATTGTGCAAAGAAGATTCTTGTATAAATTGCTTATTTCTTGACCAATTTCAATGGGGTTTTATTCTTGAATTCTTGGGGTTCTTTAATATGCTGAATCTAACCGTATTAAGTTTTGGATTTTGGGCCCGTTTTTAAATTGGTCCACATTGAGGTCCAAAGGGTCCAAAATTAAACTTTGTTTGATTTCATCAAAATTGAATTATTGGGGTTCTTTGATATGCGAATCTAACCGTGTATTTAGATTCTTAATTTTTGGTCCCGTTTTCAAATTTGGTCTACATTAAGGTCCAAAGGGTCCAAAATTAAACTTAGTTTGATTTTAACAAAAATTGAATTCTTAGGGTTCTTTGATATGCTGAATCTAATCATGTATTTAGATTTTGATTATGGGCCCAGTTTTCAAGTTGGTCCAAATTGGGGTCCAAAATTAAACTTTGTTTGATTTCAACAAAATTGAATATATGGGGTTCTTTGATATGCTGAATCTAACCATGTATTTAGATTCTTAATTTTTGGTCCCGTTTTCAAATTGGTCTACATTAAGGTCCAAAGGGTCCAAAATTAAACTTAATTTGATTTTAACAAAATTGAATTCTTAGGGTTCTTTGATAAGCTGAATCTAAACATGTCTTTCAATTTTGATTATGGGCCCAGTTTTCAAGTTGGTCCAAATCGGGGTCCAAAATTAAACTTTGTTTGATTTCAACAAAAATTGAATATATTGGGTTCTTTGATATGTTGAATCTAACCATGTATTTAGATTTTTGATTTTTGGGCCCCATTATCAACTTTGTCCACATTGAGGTCAAAGGGTCCAAAATTAAACTTTGTTTGATTTCAACAAAATTGAATATATGGGGTTCTTTGATATGCTGAATCTAACCGTGTATTTAGATTCTTAATTTTTGGTCCCGTTTTCAAATTGGTATACATTAAGGTCCAAAGGGTCCAAAATTAAACTTAGTTTGATTTTAACAAAATTGAATTCTTAGGGTTCTTTGATATGCTGAATCTAATCATGTATTTAGATTTTGATTATGGGCCCAGTTTTCAAGTTGGTCCAAATTTGGGTCCAAAATTAAACTTTGTTTGATTTCAACAAAATTGAATATATGGGGTTTTTGATATGCTGAATCTAACCATGTATTTAGATTCTTAATTTTTGGTCCTGTTTTCAAATTGGTCTACATTAAGGTCCAAAGGGTCCAAAATTAAACTTAATTTGATTTTAACAAAATTGAATTCTTAGGGTTCTTTGATATGCTGAGTCTAAACATGTCTTTAAATTTTTGATTATGGGCCCAGTTTTCAAGTTGGTCCAAATCGGGGTCCAAAATTAAACTTTGTTTGATTTCAACAAAATTGAATATATGGGGTTCTTTGATATGCTGAATCTAACCATGTATTTAGATTTTTTGATTTTTGGGCCCGTTATCAACTTTGTCCACATTGAGGTCAAAAGGGTCCAAAATTAAACTTTGTTTGATTTCAACAAAAATTGAATATATGGGGTTCTTTGATAAGCTGAATCTAACCCGTATTTAGATTTTTGATTTTGGGCCCGTTATCAACTTTGTCCACATTGAGGTCAAAAGGGTCCAAAATTAAACTTTGTTTGATTTCATCAAAATTGAACTCTTAGGGTTCTTTGATATGCTGAATCTAACCATGTATTTAGATTTTGGATTAGAGCTCTAGTTGTTTTTGATACCAACTTTATCAGCAAGAATATCAAGCGAGCTGCTAGGGCGAGCAGATTTCGAGCTGATGAAGTCAGTATCAAAAAATAAAATGCCATTATTCTTTTTATGGGCAATTTATCTTAACTGTAAGTTTTTTTGGTTGAGAATATGAAGTAAAATGAAATAGTTAGTAAAACTACTTTTAAGTGAACAAAACGTTGAGATAGTTGTTCGGTTGTATGAATGAAGTCGCGTGCATTTCATTGATAAAATGATGTGGATGGACTTGAGCATGTGACGTTTCTGCACTGAAACATGACGTCATTGCCTAATATTTTCAAGTATCAAGTCATGTCCATGATCATAAAAATATTAGGCAGTAATATCAAAGGGAAAATGTTCAAATTGCCTATAACAAGATTTATTGAATGTTTGGTATAAAATTACATTTTGCTATCTATGGCTTGGAGACAGTGTTTCTTCATCCAGTCTTCTTAACTATTAAATTGTTTTGTTTATTTGAATGCATGATAAGAGTTTATATATTTTCTTGGACTACATGTTATAGACTGCATTCTTATTTCTGAAGACGGACGTTAAACAGTCATCCATCTTATTTCTGAATACATTTTCTGTTTAGGCAGTTGATAAGATGGTTCAGGACTTTGGATTTACCACCTCAAATGCTTTAAAAGGAGTGAGAGGAAAAACATTGCTTAGATTTATTAAGGTGCTTTTTTTTTGTCATTCTTTGATTTTTAGCTAATCTGATTGGCTTTTTTTTTTTTGTCATTCTTTGATTTTTAGCTAATCTAATTGACTTTTTTTTGTCATTCTTTGATTTTTAGCTAATCTAATTGACTTTTTTTTTGTCATTCTTTGATTTTTAGCTAATCTAATTGACTTTTTTTTGTCATTCTTTGATTTTTAGCTAATCTAATTGACTTTTTTTTTGTCATTCTTTGATTTTTAGCTAATCTAATTGACTTTTTTTTTTGTCATTCTTTGATTTTTAGCTAATCTAATTCTCAGGATAGGCCCATGTGATCATAGCCTTGTAATATCCTTAATATAGGACATCAACATAAAATCATAAATTTTATTCTAGTATTGACACCAATTTTGTTCAACTTGTATTAAATTTATACATGATTGATAGCAATTTAAAGCTGTATCAGCTCACATGGGCTTAAATTATCACACTGAGAACATTATATTGCTTTTAACTGACTAAAAGTTGTTAGCTTACAAGCTAACCACAGTCATGACATTACTTTTGTAACACCCAGTGTTTCTTTATAAAACATGAACACTAAGATTGTATCTACCTAAGGAAAAGTTGTTTTTGTCTAATTTGTTTAGTCCTTTTGGTTTTCATTACAAATATTTATTATTTCCCAAATTTTTGGTCAGCAAACATTTGGTGTTGATGTCAAATTTTTAGTTGTCTATTTCAATGTTTTGAGTTTTTCTACTCGGCAGGTTGTTAAAGTTTTAATAAGGTCAATTTGAGGAGGATCATGTATGGTATTAGTCAATGATATTTGGTCTGGTGTTGTATTACCCTAGGCTAATTTTGTTAGAGATTATTTGGCCATGGTCCCTCAGTCATGATAAATTGACCTTGAAAGGTTTGCATTATAAGTTCACATGTTAAATTTTTTTGATTTGGTCAGTTAAAGGATAACCTCTTACAGTAAGTCAGTGTTGTTTGATAGCATTAGTACATCTCATATCCATGAGAGATTGTTTTTGTCATGCCTCCTCAATCATGGTCCATCAACTTCAAACGTTTTGCATACTGTAGTTAACATATTAAAGTGTTGCCGTTTTATTTTCAACTTTTGCATTGTACTGTCAAAATTTTATACAGGCAAGACATATCTCTGTGTCAACAGTTTATATTTAGTCATCTAGGAATTATGTTTTTGACAGCAGATCTTTTAATAATTTTGTTAAATTTCTGGTCTCTTGTGTTGGGTTGCTGTTTCATTGTACATCCCAAATATCCTTTTATGATCTTTTATACATATCTATGGCAAGCCGTTTTACTATTTACGTTAACTTCAAGATATCTAATAAACTTTATAAGATATCTCATCTAGTTTATAAGACATCTTATATAGTTTATAAGATATCTTATATAGTTTTAAGATATCTCATATAATTTATAAGATATCTTATATAATTTTCTTTATAAGATATCTTATAAATTATATGAGATAAAGATATTTATAAGATATCTTATAAACTTTAGTAGATATCTTATAAAGTATATAAGATATCTTATAAAGTATATGAGATATCTTATAAAGTTTACTAGATTATATAAAATATCTGACTTATATATTATATGAGATATCTTGAAGTTTGATTACTAGTAAAATGGCTTGCCATATATTTCTATTTAACTTGTTTCCTTGACTGTTTAGAAATCACATAGTTTAAGTTGTTTCAGATACATTCATGATACCTTATTTCAATTGTCAAAACCACAACTCTGTCCTCTTTTCCTCAGTTGTGACAACACTGAAAGAAACTTGTCACCTGATTTTTACCCTAATTTTTTGGTGGGGTCAGTGTTGCCCAGTCTTTAGTTTTCTTAGGAGTTTTTATGGACTTGTTCTTCTGTTTTTTGGTGATTTTTTTTATACCCCCACTTTAAAAAAGTGGGGGTATACTGTTTTACCTCTGTCTGTCCATCCATCTGTCAGTCAGTCCGTTTGTCCCATGAATATTTTTCGTCGCATCTTTCTCAGGAACTACACTACAAGGATTTCTGAAGTTTGGTTTCAGGGTTTATATAAGTCAGCTATACCGTGTGATGCGTTTTCAGATTCATCGCTCAACAACTTCCTGTTTACCGTCAAGTATTTGGGCGGGGGTATCATCATTGAGCAGTAGCTCACAGTTTCACTTGATTTTCATATTTAGCCATGGTGTTGTCAGTTTTTCTTTGACTTGTGATATTTGAATGTTCTTTGGTTTCTTCCGCCTTCTTATTTCTTGTTTCTTTGTATTGTGTCTGACATTTCTATTTTCTACAATCTGGAAACCATAAGATATCAAATCCAATTAAATTAAATGGCCCATTAATGTATCAAATTTAACACTACTTCAATGAACAAATTAAGTGATTAAATTTATAATTGATTTGTCTAATAAATTATAATTACTATCAAATAACTGTACAATACTAATCACTTAATGATTGGTAATGTAATTTTTTGTACTAAAAATCTGGCTGTTTTTACATGAAATGACATATTGTTTGACATTATTAAACAGTTTATTTTGCATACAATATTGATCCTGAACATTGTGTTATCCATAATGAAATACAATTCATTTAATAGATTTTTCACTGGGTTTCTATAAAGAGAAAATTTCAATTAAATGGTTAGAGTTAGTTAAACAAAATACTATGCTCAAGATATAGTTTAAAGTAAGAGAAAGGATATAGGAGTGTTAATAGAGTTCTTTTTTTACTCAATTATTACTGCAACAAATTAAATATTGAGTTGCAAATTATGTCTTGCATCTATATATTCAAAGATTAAATGTTTATTTGATACTATTGATTGATATTTATTTTATATCCAGTGGCAAATATTTCATGTATGTTCAGGTATTTGAAACAAAAGTTTTGTACTAGATGCTAATTAGAAAAGTAAACTTTTTGAAATCAGAAAATTTGCAGAAAAAATAGAGTTTAGAATTGAGAATGGAAATGGGGAATGTGTCAAAGAGACAACAACCTGACCAAAGAGCATAAAACAGCCCAAGGCCACCAATGGGTCTTCAACACAGCAAGAAAATCCCGCACCTGGAGGCAGGCTTCAGCTGGCCCCTAAACAAAAATGTGTACTAGTTCAGTGAAAATGGACGTCACACTAAACTCCATTTGAAACATATGAATGAACTAAAATTTGCCTTTTTTATATCTTATTTTTTAATTTTTTGCATTGAATGCAGATCATTAATTGCTCCTGTGTAAATTATGACTTTATCTCAACATTTCATTATCCATGAGGACATATAGCCTGGTGAATTTGTAATGTACTAGATGCTGACTGGAATAGTAAACTTTTTGAAATCAGAAAATTTGCAGAAAAAATAGAATTTGCCTTTTTATATCTTTTTTTTTTTTTTTGGCATTAAATGCAGATCTTTAATAGCTCCTGTTTAAATTATCTCAACATTTCAATACCAGTGAGGACATTGAGCCTGGTGAATTTGTAAAGACACTTGTTTATTATAAAGTACTATTTTTGACCTCTAGGTGTTCTATTTTGTGTGACAGTTCCTTATTCATATCAAAATTTATAGTAGTGCAGCTATTACATATTTATTGTCTTTTATCTGGGACAAAAACAATCTATTCTGATTATGGACAGTTGAGTTTTCAATAGTTCAGGATAGATATTTAAGTTAATCCCCCAATAAAAAACCAATAAGTTAAATGGCTACTGTATCAGAATATTAAAATCTGTACCATTTTTTTTTATTTTTGTTAAAGAGGGGGGTACTAACTGACAGAAGGTTGCATAGAAAAGATTAAATAGTTTTATTACTGAGCTCAATCTAAAGGACATTTTTAAGGTACTTTTTGCTTTATTTTTGCAGATTATTCTTTATATTTTAGCTTCTCCCTATTTTCTCTGTTTGTTACTTTTTGGCCTTCTATTCTGAATTTTTCCCCATTATATTTTATAAGATAAACTCCATCCAGACCTTCATATTGTATTATATAAAACACTTGTCTGTTGTGGAAACTCAGTAAGTTGATTTCATGCTGACTTGGTTGTTTTTGTTGTTAACCTGCTGTCTCATCACAATCTATTTATAGATTATACATCATGCAACATATTGTAAAAGCTGATCAATGAAGTATTTCCAACAGTTGTAAAAATGGAATATCTAACTTATATATATTATATACTTCAAAGCTAGTACATTACCTTTTTTTAAAATACTATATATATTTGTAAAAGGAATAAAACTTTTATTATCAAATAATTTTAATGACAGTCTACAAAAAAAATTTCTTTGAAGATATATACATTATGAGTTGAGCATTTGGTTAAATAAGCTAGGTATTACAGTTGTTTTTAGACATCATGCTTATTTTAGCATGGTTTAAGCATTATTTTGTTGATATCTGTACAATTACACGTAAGCGAGATTGAAATAATTGACAAATATACACCGTAATAGAGTAGGACTTGAAAGAATTATCTGATTCTATAGGACTATTCAAAACTGTTTTTCATTTGAAGCAGACACATTTGAAAGATAGCCATTTTGATTTGATGGTGAAAAAAAACTTTCATGATTAAAAAGCTGATATTTGTTGAGAATCCTGCATGAATTTGAATTAATTCTCATTGAAGTTGAACCCTCTTTGATGCTAGAAAAATCAATGTGCAATAACATTCAGCCGATCTGAAGGACATGTTAAATTTGTAAGTAGGCCCCAATTTTTTTATGACAGCATTATACCTTGAAAATTTCACCCAATGGAAACATTTATTTTTTAAAGAAAATAACAGCAGTTCCTCAGTACACTTTAATTTGGTTAGGCACGAAGTTTCACCAAGAAACCTTTAAGGATGATAAAGTTTTATTATGATAGATTAACATAATATACTTTTTGCCCTTCATAAAGTTTATGGCACATTCTTCTGTTTTTTGTTTTCATTATTTTCATAATACTTTGACAATTTGTCAATACTAAATTACTATTCCAATCAGGTTCATGCTTTTTTGGGTCAATTTATGTGCATGCCTATTAATGAAACATGATGGTCATAATAAATTACAGATGACTGACCAGGAAAACTTATTTTGTCTGATAATAGTGTTCCCCTTAGCTTTTCTTTTTTGCAGCTAAGTGTAAGATCAAAGTTGTTTGTTTTCATCTGCCCTTCTATTGTTTTATGATGACTTCCTTTCTAATACATGTAGTTAGTATCAAGTATCTCTTATTCCAGCTTTGGTTAAAGGAGTAGGTCCAGTAAGACCCCTTTTTGGCCCCAAAATATAGCAGTTTTACAAAATTAATAAAATGTAAACTTTTAGCTATTTATTGGAAAGTAAAATTGAGAATGGAAATGGAGAATGTGTCAAAGAGACAACAACCCGACCACAGAACAGACAACAACAGAAGGTCACCAATAGGTCTTCAATGCAGCGAAATTCCGCACCGGAGGCGCCCTTAAGCTGGCCCCTAAACAAATATATATACTAGTTCAGTGATAATGGACGTCATACTAAACTCCAAATTATACACAAGAAACTAAAAGTAAAAGTAATACAAGACTAACAAAGGCCAGAGGCTCCTGACTTGGGACAGGCGCAAAAATGCGGCGGGTTAAACATGTTTATGAGATCTCAACCTCCCCTATACCTCTAGCCAATGTAGAAAAGTAAACGATAACAATACGCACATTAAAAGTCAGTTAAAGAGAAGTCCGAGTCCGATGTCAGAAGATGTAACAAAAGAAAATAAACAAAATGACAATAATACATAAATAACAACAGACTACTAGCAGTTAACTGACATGCCAGCTCCAGACCTCAGTTAAACTGATTGAAAGATTATGTCTTCATCATATGAATATCAGGCACAATCCCTCACGTTAGGGGTTAAGTATCATACCATCATAAAATATATGAAAAGAGCATAACCCGTGTCATGCCAACAACTGGATTTTAAATGTGTTTAGTTCCGATGCAAAAACCCTATAAGTGAATCAATATTAAAGCCAAAATATGCAATCTTTAATGACCTGACAACAGTATCGTAACTATATCCCTTCTTAATAAGTCTATTTAAAGGTTTTGTTAGCTTCTGAGGTGAATACTGACATTTTTGTGCTTTATAAAGAATATTACCATAAAAGATTGGATGTGAAATACCTGAACGTATAAAAAGTCTGCATGTTGAGCTATATTTACGAATGATGTCCTTGTACCGATGATAAAATTTAGTAAATGTTTTGACTAGTTTGTGATATCGAAAACCCTGGTGTAATAATTTTCAGTAATACATAAATTTCTTTCGTTAAAATCTGAAACGTTGTTACATACACGAGCGAATCGTATAAGTTGAGATATATAACACCGTAAGATGGTGACAAGGAACGTCACCATCTAAAATGGATAATTAACGATAGGAAATGAAAATCATCTCTTTTATCATAAATTTTGTATTAAGTTTTCCGTTAATGATATAGATATCAAGATCGAGGAAAGGGCAGTGGTCATTGTTAGTATTAGCTTTATTTAAAGTAAGTTCAACAGGATAAATTTCTTTAGTATACATACTGAAGTCGTCATTATTGAGAGCCAATATATCATCCAAATATCTAAAAGTATTATTAAATTTTTGTATCAGATGTTGTTTCGATGGGTCTTTGCTGATTTTAGTCATAAATTGTAACTCATAGCAATACAAAAACAGGTCCGCAATAAGTGGTGCATAGTTAGTCCCCATTGGAATTCGATAACCTGACGATATACGGAATCTCCAAAGCGAACAAAAATATTATCTAGTAAAAATTCAAGGGCAGATATAGCATCAAAGCATGTCCAGTTGACATAGTTCTTTTGTTTATTGCTACTAAAAATGACCTAAAAGAGTTAGAACATATGTATTCACATTCTGACTTTTAAATGCCCATTTAATTAGGTGTGTGAATTTTTCTTAATGAGAATGTGAGGCAATGTGGTATACAGGGTAGAAAAATCAAAACTTTGAACAGATTCAAAATCACCAATATAAGCATGCAATTTATGAATACTTCTGCTACATAAAATATGGGCTGTTTTTGACAATACAATGCACATATATCGGGTACTAGCATCATTAAGTCATGCTAAATTACTGAAATCTTCACAATTTTAGCATTTGAGTTAAATTTTAGACGGTTTTCATCTTAAATGGAAGTGGCCGCATTTGTATTCATTCTTAATATTTAAATGCAAGTTGTATTTGATGATAATACATAACATATATAGAGGTTTAGAGTGAACACGGATGCGGCCACTTTCATTTTTGACAAAAACCATCTGAAAAGTGACATATTATGGCATATTTGATAGATTTTTCATATTTATAAAGCTTGAATTTGAGCGTCTTTAATGACTAAATCAGTTAAAATCTTTCACATAAACTAATTGAATCGACTGCGGTAGACACTTAAGTGTTTAAAAAGTGTCCAAAATCTTTCATCAGATGAACCTGAAATTTGAGGCCAAAATCGGCCCTTACCGGACCTACTCCTTTAATCTTGGACATGCAAGTGGTCAGATATATTGTCACAGTTCCAGCTAATGGTAAGGTTAATTTTGTATCTTGAGTTCTCACTTAAAAGGGTCTTTAATATTTGATGAATTTTGCTATTTACATGTTGTGATTCAATGGCAAGTTCATTTTACAATAGTTTCCTATCTACACAGGATTATGTTCTTAAGTTAACTTTTTCATAGGTAATCTCCCAATTCAAAAAAGTTTATTACTGTGAATAATATGTATTTCAGTTGTAAAAAACTGATATCAAAGAGTTTATTATTGAGTCTGCTTCATTTATATACGAAAGCAAGACATAACAATCCTAGATTCTGCTGGCGTTGGCGTTGTCAACATTTAGTTTTACTCTGTGGTTAAAAGTTTTTTTAGACATTAATAACTTTGTCAAGCCTTCATAGAATTTTATGAAATTTGAACAGAAGCTTGTTTATGACCAAAATACAGTATCCAGAGCAAAATTTTTATGGTTTATTGGTCAATATATAATAAAATTCAATGAGGTCAGTTTCTCAGATACTATAGGCAGTATGTCAACTATAAATGGTGTATGGAATGATTGCAAAAAGTACATGAGGCCACCCTTAAAAAATTCTTTGATTGATGTTGCCTACCAGAAGAAAAATCTTTTTAAATAAAATTTGAAATGATTTGTGTGATAAAATTGTTTGGGTAGGCTGTGCTTTAGATGGGTGGGTAGGAAGTTAACATCAAACAATTTAAATCTTATATTTGACATGATTGTCTGGCAGGGTTCGTTTGACTTTGACCTTATTTCTCAATATTCTTTGGATAATGTTCAGTTTTTGTGATTAAGTCTGTTGCTGACAGATACTATAAGAAATAGGTTTACTAAACTTTATTTAGTGTACAGTATGGAATGATTGCTTATTGCTTTTGAAACTAAATGTATTGTTTGGTGCTTGAATGATAAAAATCCTGTAAAAAAATACCCTGCCCTACCCCCCTTTTAAACAATTTACCCTCCCCCTTTTCACCAATAAAACTGTGTGGTGTCAACATGTACACTTAATATGCTAATTCTTTTTGTCTATTTTTTTGGTGACCTTGTTAAGTATGAAATCTATACTCATTCATCACTGTGACAACAAGAAAAAAAACTGTGAATTCTGCCATTATGACTAGATTTGTTTCGTTTTTTTTAAGATCATTTATCATTTAACACCTATATAACTATGGCACCAGAAAATAGATGAGTTTGTGTTTAGAGGGGTTTTAGGTGTTTATGTGTCACCATAAACAGATCGATCAATTGACTTGTTTTTTTTTTCTTCTCAATTTTAAGTCTGAAATGTTACGCCTGCTTATGTAAAAGTTATGTGTTTAATTGGTAAATTAGAACGATTAAACTGAAAGTAATAGTAAATTAATCACACCGTTGGCCAGGGGTGTTAGAGGGTTTCTGACGAACTCCTCCTGAAAACAAAAAATACTATAAAAGTCTATTAAAGTCTTAATTCAGATTGAAGTTAAATGATTATTAAGGTCAGAGCATCATCATGACCCGAAACATTTGGTGCACGATACTTTTTAGCTTGCTCAATATCATGTCTATGCTGGTACACCAACTAGCTCCACATGGTGATATATTACATTATCATGTTAATTGATATAACTTTGGATTCATTTATTTTCGTAGGTACCAATTTTCTTGGATTGAAGGAAAATTAAATTTCTTTGAATATTTTATTTCATGGTTTTGCCAAAGTCTACATACATGTCTATAGAAAATTTGTACTTGGTTGAACCTTTAAATTTGTGGTTGACCTTTACCCACGAAATCCACGAAAATTGGTATCCCACAAATAATGATGAATACGTAGTATATATTATTTATATCCTATTGATAGTCCTCCACTAATAAAAACTGTCCTTTATAATATAGCCATGGGTTCATGTCTGTCATATTTGTTTTTCATAAATTGTTTTGTTATAAATTAGGCATTTAGTTTTCTCAATTGAATTGTTTCATATTTTTCATTTCGGGGCCTTATATAGCCGACTATACTGTATGGGTTTTTCTCATAGTTGTAAGCTGTACAGTTGCCTATAATTGCTTGCATCCACTTCAGTTGAACTAACTTTGGTGGATAGTTGTCTCATTGGCAATCATACCACATCTTCTTATTTTTCTATGGTAGCTGGAAGTGGCATTTAATTGCACACCCACAAACAAACAAATAATTTATAAATTTATACTAGTTTACTAAACATGTAAACATGACCTTGATTATTTCTTCAAACCAAACAGGGTAAATACAGTGACTGTACTCCAAATATTTTGTGGAAAATATTTACATAAGATTAGGGTCAGTCACTGTTCTAATTACAGTATGTCAATATTTACAAAAATTGATTTTAGTGCGTACATGTATGCAAATAGTGAAATAATTGAAAAATTATAGTTCTGTAGTACCGGTACTAATGTCTTTTGTCATATTATGTAAGATGATAATTCAATAAAAAAAATTTAAATTCTTTTAAACAGCTGTTCGAATGCTATTGAAATAAAAAAAAAATCAGTCAATACTCTAAAGGTAAAGGAACAAGAACCAGTTGTGAATTCTCTCTAAGCAAATCCCTTTTGGTAAAATAAAACTTATTAAAGGAACAAGAATTAGTTGTGAAATTGTCTTTAAGTTAATAAGTAAATGCCTTTTGATAAAATAAAATTCATGTATAATTTAGAGTTTGTTGTAAAGCAGTGTAAAATTAATGGTATGTAATTTTAACGATTTCTAATTACGTAAAAGTTTATTTGGCTAACACATATTTTTTTTTACATATTACTTGTGATAACAGCTGTTGCCACATGCAAATAACAAGAGATTCTTTCATGTAAACATTCTTTGATGATCGTCTTTCATTATGGAATTAGTTTTGTTCTTAAAAACTTGAATAAGGGATTATTTAAAAGTTCAGAAAAAAAAGTCTTTGAAATCATATAAATTTAAGCATTCTTCAATTGATACATTGACAGATTTAGAATGGTTGTAGTGCTGGTTAAACAATATGACGATCATAAATAAATTAGTAATTACTAAAGATTTTTATTTTAAATAAATTTTTCTCAATTCAAACTTTGATGGTATAAAGACATCAAATAACCACTTTTAATTTTATAGATAAATGACAAAATAGAGTCAATATTTGTGCTTCATGATGATGATGAAACTTGTCCTTCACTTGAATAATTCATAATGATAATGATGTACTGATAATGATAATAAATTAATAATAATAACAAAATTCTTATTTAAAGAGGGTAGCAAGCTACAGGCCCTCATATACATTTATGTAAGCATTTATTTTTGCGAGAATTTGAGATTTTTTTTCACTGGAATTCAGGATTTAGCCTTATTGCGACTCTGGAATTAATTATTTATTTTTTGTGATCCAGGAAAGAATGCTTGATATTTTTTTTAGGAATAAGGGATGACATCCCTCATTCAACCCCTCATCAGTAAAGATTAAACAGTTATTTTAAAAGAAGAACATGTAATTGATAATCAAAATAGTGGAAAAAATTGATACTTATCAAAATATTACTAAAAAACAGTTACCAACATATATGAACTTATATCTGGCCTTTTATAGCTTGCTATGTGGTATGGTTTTTGCTCATTGTTGAAGGTTGTACTGTGACCTTTAGTTGCTAACATCTACATCATTTAGTGACTGGGGAATAGTTTGTCTCATTGGCAATCATACAACATTTAATTATTTTATATTATGAGTACTTAATTGGTGAAGTATTTCTTCATACTTTGTCTGAAAAAGTAAAAGTGTTTTGTACTTCAAGGCCCGTTGTCGATATCAAAGTTTTCTTTGACCAAGTTTTCTTGATCAAAGTTTGATTGGAAATCCTAAGTTCCCATTATAAGAACTGATCCAGAATAAACAAAAGATCAAAGCTCATTCAATAGAGAAATTTTGACTTCAGTAAGTAGCAAATTTTTGTTTTTTTAATGTTTCTGTAACCTTAAAAAAGAATTGACCCTTGCAAGAAAATTGTTTAATACAGGGAGTGGTTTCTACTGTAAATTTTATTTTGACATGTAACATTAAAAAATTGGTATCATTTTGATACTTCAAGGTTTTACAATACAAGAAAGACAAGATGAGCTTTGAAAACTATATATGAATGCCATAATAATAAATATGCATCCAGGCAAAATAGGGTTGTTATATTTGTATTCATTCTATATAAAACTCTTGTTTTTCCGTGATGAGATCAAAACATTGAACTATACTGTTTCAAGGTCAGAATCTCTGTTTGACCTTGTTTTTCATATACTGATGTAAAAGCCAATGGCTATATGGTTTGTTTCCTAATTGGCACCCAATTATAAAGTACTATGCACCTGGGTTAGGGGTCAATTTTCCAAGTCTTTGATTTTCTTTGAAGCTCTTTGTATATTTATCATTTCCTCTCTTTCTTTTTAGCCATGGTATTGTCTGCCTTTCTTTGGCTGATGATTTTTTTGCCGTTTTAGTATCTTCTTTTTTTTGTTTTAAATTGTTTGTGATGTATGGTAGTAAAAACCAACCTACTAAACATAGCACTAGAAGTTACCAAGTAATGAGATTGTTACATGAATACTAATTGTCATGCAGGGCCCTTTATAGTTATAGTATGGTATGAGTTTTGCTCATTGTTGAAGGCTGTTCTATGACCTATATATAGTTGTGTATATCCTTGTCCTTTCATCTTTGGCAAATAACTGTCTCATAGGAAATCATACCAGATCTAATATTTATATTAAAAGAAATATTTAGCAATCATCTATCAGACAGTAACCCAACAACACAAGTTTATCAAAGATAAACATGTAGAGGTCAATTTATCATAACCTTAGACCATTATCTACAAAAATGTTGTGATTTATGATGAGTAAGTAAAAAATAACAGATATTGATAAATCTAAGTTAAGAATTTTTATTTTAAAAGTCCAATGGTCAGGTAATAGGGCTGCACAGACCGACCTATCATAAATATGATGGGTAATAAGGCATGTTTGAAAAAAAAATGTGTGTTCTCTGATATTGGATTCCTTACTTTTGGTGTCAATATTTTGTGTGGGGAAATTTGAATAAGCAATGTTGAAAAATTAAAGTATGTGACTAAAAATTTATGTAAAAATCTTAAAATTTTACATTTTTGCTCTTCATTGGTCAAATAATATGGCATAATTTTTAAGATCATTTAACACTTCCACCCACCCAGAAATGATTGTGGAGGATATAAAAATCAGTGTTTGTCCATTTCTCAGGACTTTCATCTGTCTATAATACTATTTGTATGTCTGTTCAAGTTGTATAGAGGACAGAACTTTGGCCTACTTTCCAGTTTAGTTTTTGGGGTTACAAATCAATTAGTACATTCCAGTTTAGTTTTTTGGGGGGCTTAATGTCAACTATTTATTATATCAGTCATTTCTTCTTTTTTGCCATGCTTTTGGATAAAGACTATTTGTTTGTTGTTATATATAATGATGAGTAATAGATCAGTTTGTGGTTCAGTCCAGTAGTACTAACTTTTAATAGAGTTATTTCCCTTTGATTTCATACCTGAAATATTCATCTTTTTGCTGTGGGGGTTTTGGGTGGAGGGGTATTGTTGATCCAGAATTTTTTTAGATTACACTGTCAATATTTTATTTGTGATTTTTGTAATAAAATTGCATATGTCATGATATGAAAACAAACAAGAATAAAATTCAGATCTGAAATTTTATATCTGACAAACTGATTTATTTTGAGTAAGTGATTGTATTTCATACAAAGAAAGTTCTGATTCAGATGAAAACAAATATACTGATTTACTTTAGTAAATGTAAGTCAAATATTTAGTTTAAATTAAATATGAAGAATTAAGTGTATTATGAAAGCCTAACTTTCTTTATTTGTTACTTTCATTATTAACAAGATAAGAGAAGATGTTTATTTCATTATAATTATGATATAGAAATAGATGTATATTTCATTATTATATAGATAAGAACAGATGTATAATCCAGGTACAAGCAGTGTTGACTTTTACAAAAGCAACTGTGCTGCGCTCTATCATGTGGCTAATTTTCAATCACATGAATGCATAGTTTATCTATATAATATTCAATGATAAATTTACAAATACGCAATGTAAAATTAGGTTATTCATTTGGAAAAAAAGTAGATAAAAATTGACAATTCTTATGAATTTAAATGGCCTTAAAATAGAAATGCCAGTTGTAGGTCATGACTTTTAACTTTTATTGATCAATGGCATAAAAATCAATGAATTAATAAATAGAAAACATTTAAGTTCAATTTGCAATTGTAAGTTTTCTTTATCATAAGAATGAAAATATTTGTGTTTCATTTGGTTACATATATATATGCAATTGTATAAATGTTTGGCCAAATTTGAAATAAGAGATTATAAAAAATATGTAGAGGTTTTATAAAATGAAGTCGACTACAATTAGTCAAATATTACATTTAACAATACAGGTTCTTAAATAGATATAAGAAGATGTGGTATGAGTGCCAATGAGACAACTCTCCATCCAAGTCACAATTTGTAAAAGTAAACCATTAGGTCAAAGTACAGCCTTCAACACGGAGCCTTGGCTCACACCGAACAGCAAGCTATAAAGGGCCCCTAATAGGCCAAAAGGTCAATGTTTACATAAACAAATGAATTACAAATATTTTCCTAATCTCTTGATAGTGACAGGGGCTTGTAAATAGCTTGCTATGTGGTAAGTGTTTTGCTCATTGATGAAGGCTGTGTAGTTGCTTACATCCACGTCCTTTGGTCTCAGTGCAATGGCATATACTTTTCTATATTTTTATCATACTACATCTCCTTGAAGTACGAGATTGCTGTGATGTCTGACTTCTTTTTTAGCTCACCTGGCTAAAAGGCCAACTGAGCTTTTCTCATCAAACTAGGTCACAATCATCATTAGGGTATCTAGTTTGAAAATATGTCCGACGACCCCGCCTGCCAACCAGCATGGATGATGCCCGACATGGCTAAAAATAGAACATAGGGGTAAGATGCAAGTTTTGTCAATTATCTTGAAAACTGCTATTAATAGAGAAAATCTGACAGGGGCAGAAATGTTCAGAATGTTAAGATCAAACTGCTGTCAATTTACATCAAAATTGTCAGACAACTTCTTATAATGTTATGAAATGATCAATGTGTCCATGGGACACAGATGATCTCATATAACGCTTTAATGGGGCATAACTGAACAGTAAATTTAGTCAAAATTTAAACTTAATGGAGCATTATGTATAAGTTTCATAACATTTGGTTAAGGCAAACTAAAGTTAGGAGAACAGAAACTAATTTTGGGACATACATACAGATGTACAGACGGACAAGGGTAACAGTTAATGCCCCCTCCGCAGTGGCAGGGACATAAAAATCTGCCTACCTGTTCTGAGGTATTGCCCCTAAAATATACATTTTTCCAATTTTTTGCATTTTTTTTATCTATTTTGGAGCTAAATGTAAATTGCGAAAATGATCAGCATGACAAGATCTATCTACGGTCCTCTGAAAACTTGACAACCATTTTGAAGTTATTGCCCCTGAAATGTTGATTTTTACTGTTTTTTTGCAATTTTGACTGTAATTTGCAAAAACTATAGGATCCATGTTAAACATGTAAAATGCAAAATAATCTGCAGCAGTAGAAAAATGCAAAATAATCTGCTGCAGTAGAAAGAGTAGCTATAGTATGTCTTAATTAGCAAACTGGCAATTTTTCACCAGGTGAGCGATACAGGCACATGATTGCTTCTTGTTTAATAACTTACCCTTCTGCAAGTGACCATGATATTTTACTTGTCTGAGAGTAATGGTCTATAATTTTGATATTATACACTACACTGTAAAAACAGAACATGTGGTTCAAATATATGCCAGTTTTCAACAAATTGTATCAATCAGTCTTGCATGACCCAAGACCATTTTATACTCATGTGGTATGCTTTTGTAACTTTTCTTTCCCATATATGGAGGAATAATTTATGGTAAAAAAACTTCAAAAACTTCAAATTGGTTGGAAAAATGCATGTTTGCAAATGACTTATCAACTAGCTGCCATATAAATTCATTCTAACCCATGATTTGATTAGCCATTTGTTGACCACTAAATATGTCACTTTCTTAGCTATGCTTAAAAACAAGTTTTGAAATTTACTCAATAAAATCACCTACCTCACAGACACACTGTGGATATTAATTAATGGCTATTCAAGATATGTACTAATATTTTATTTTGTAGCGGTTCTGAACTCTTTATTTACTCAATTTAAAAAAATAACATCTTAATTAAACAAATCAAGGTCCTTTTAATTGATCTTTATACAATAGGTCCATCAGTGTATCTTATCTATGATCAAGAATTGTTAAAGAAATCTTATTACAGGTAGTTTAGAGAATTTAAATTGTGTATGTCACATGATATACAATAGTCTATATTTACGTCAGATATCAGTGAAAATTTTACAAAATAAGGAAGTAAAATCTGGCAGACATATTTGAAGTTTTACAAATTCATTATGGCCTGTGGAGGGGGACAGGTTCCAGTTTTCTGTAGTCTTTGTGAGGAGAACACTGAAATAAAATGGAAGTGCTTAAACTGTGACATGCTCATGTGTGACAAGTGTAAAGAGAAAATCCATGTGAAATTCAAATTTGCCAAGGATCATAAAGTTGTTTCTATCCAGGAGGTGGGGCTCCATGCAGAAGAAATAGATTTTTCCAGTATTAGTTGCAAAAATCATTTAAAACAGATTTGCTTTATGTTTTGCAAATCATGTGACTGTTTAGTATGTCCCCTTTGTATCTCTGAAACCCATAATGGCCATGGTTTGGTAGCCATCAGAGAGGGATATGAAATCCATACCAATAAATTGAAGACAGGGCAAAAGAATATAAGAACTAAAATAGATGAGCTGAAGAAAAGAAAAGCAGAAGTCAAAGATATTGAAAGCACTGAACATTCAAAATTGGAAAATATCATGAAGAAAATGGAAACTCAGAAAAATGTACTAAAGAATGAAGTTGATAAACACATAGAGAAATTAAAATCAGAAATAATGAAAAGATGGGAAGCTCTTCTTCAATCTACAAAAAAAGAAGAAAATGAAGTGACACTTCTCATTGGAAATTTGGAATCCCAAAACTCAGAGGTTGATGATATTATCCAATCCAGTGATGGCAAGAGAGTCTTTGTGGATGGTTTGGGGTTAGTAAAATCAATGGAGAAAACAATCACACCACCTTGTACAAAGTTTGATTCTATTCCAACATTTCTTCCTGGAGAGATAACTGCTTATAACATTGGTTCGTTAGAAAATATTACAACAAAGGGTGAAATCAAAATTATAAAACAATTTCACTCTGAAATCTCCAGCATAGCTCATATAGCAGCATGTTCTGAAGATACATTGTGGATTAATGACCAAAACACACTACAGAAAGTTAAAATAGAAGGGAGTAGATTGAAGGTAATTGATCAAAAAGACATTCAAACCATTGGTATGGCATGTACTCCGTCTAAAGATCTCCTTTTAATATTAGGAGGATCTGCACTGAAGCAGATCAGTGGCCAAACAAGTGAAGCGACTAATTCCATTTATGATGTAAAACAAGGACTAAGACTATCAGCTGTTCATGTAAACCCAGAAGGTAAAGTCACTGTTGGTGCTTATGGTGGGGAATTAGTTTACCCTGCTGTAGGAAGACGGGTTGTGATTGTTATGGATACAAGTGGAAAACATGAAACTACATATGAATATGACAGACAAGGGAATTCTATATTTACATTTATTAATAATATAACCAGAACAAAAAATGGTAATATCTTTGTGGTGGACCAATTATCCAAAGATGACAGAGGCAGAGTGGTAATACTGAGTAGGAATGGAGATGTTCTGAATACCTTCAGTGGCCATTCAGAAGTTAACACAGACAAAATCCCTTTTGAACCATTCCGTGCATTCACTACACATTCTGACAATATTGTAGTTTCAAACTTGATATCTTCCATTTTATATTTTTTTAACAGTTCTGGAAATTTAATTCGATGGTGTGATTTAAACAAAGTTGGAATATCTCGTCCATATTCTTTTTCTGTTGCTGACTCTGGACACATCTACATAGGATGTGTAGCAGCTACAGGCAGTAAAGCCGAAATATATGAAGTGAATATTTCATGATATTAGAAACATTTCAGTTCATCTGAAGAAAAAGAGATTCTTTTGATGCTAGTACAAAACAGTGTCCGTCTAAGTAGTTGTTTCTGTCTTCCGTACTCCTAACAACAAAATTATTATATTTAAATTTACCTGTGTATGTTGTTTTATTTAACACCATTTTGTCCCAGGTTAGAGTTATCTTTTGACACTGTTCCTACATCTTTTTTATTAATATTGTATTTATATTGTGTCATAGATCAAACTTATTCGTTCAGCGATGTTTTCTTGTTTTGTTTAAATGATCGAGTTAAGCCATTTCAATTGATATTTTATAGTGTGTCCTTTTATGTTGTAATGTTACACCACTGTCTCAGGTTAGGGTGAAGGTTGGCGCCTGTTAAAACGTTTAAACCCACTGCATTTTATACACCTGTCCCAAGTCAGGAGCCTGTTGTTCAGTGGTTATCGTTTGTTGGTGTGGTTCATAAGTATTTCTCGTTTTTATATAGATTAAACCATTGGTTTTCCTGTTTGAATTGTTTTACACTAGTCATTTTGGGGCCTTTTATAGCTTGCTGTTCGATGTGAACCAAGGCTCCTTGTTGAAGGCCGACTTTGACCTATAATTGTTAAATTGACTTGGATGGAGAGTTGTCTCATTGGCACTCATACCACATCTTCTTATTTATATTTTAAATGAATTATGCTTTAAACACTATTTGCTTTTAGTATTTGTAAAGGTGATCAGTGAGGTAAATGTTGAAGAGATATAAATACAATAACACAAGCTCACTATTAAAAAGTTATCCTAAGCTTGATGAATCATACTGTTGCCAGTGATAGACAAGCTTCTAAACCATTTAAAAGTTTGTATAATCTCATGAGTCTTGACCTGTTGCAATTGAAATGAGTGCAAGTTAGAGAAACCAAGAGCAAAAAAGAAAATGAACATAGATATTGACATTGATGTCTATGGAATCCTCATAACAGTTTATCATTAGAACATAGGAACTCCATATCATCTGATGATTTAAAGGATCTTATTGATATAAGGAAGTTGAAGGCCTATAGATGCACTTCTACATCATTTGGTCTCTTCTGGTGGAAATTTGTCTCATTGGCAATCACATTTTCTTATTTTGATACTGTAGGAATTATGTATCAAATTTAACTTGCAATGTAAAGAACTAAGATGACATGATTTGGTATGATAGCCATATTTAACAAAAATCAAAGGATGTTTAAATTAGCAGGTCACTTTATGACTTTTAACAATGGACAAATAATATTTGGTATATGGGATCCTTGCAAGGTCTAAATGTCTGTCAGATCTGACCTTGACCTTATTTCATTATGTTCATAAAAAATTGATGAAGGTTAAAGTTACATGATTATATCCTTTTCTCATATATATTTTGTGTATAGAATGAATGTAAGCTTTACATGTCTGTCTGGCAGGTTTCGTCTAACCTTGACCTCATGTTCATGGTTCATTAGTAAATGTTAAGTTTTTGTGTTTTGGTTTGTTTATCAGATACTATACGCAATATGTTAATTATGTTTAATGTATGGAATGATTGTTAAAAGGTGTACATGTTTGTCTGGTAGGTATCATCTGACCTTGACCTCATTTTCATGATTCTTGGTCAAATATGTTAAGTTTCCACAGTAGTTCCTTTTCACGTATACTATAAGCACATTATAGTTCATTTTATTTAGTGTATTGAATGATTGTAAGGTGTATATGTATGTCTGGAAGAGTTCATCTGACCTTGACCTCATTTTCATGGTTCATTTATAAATGTTAAGTTGGGGCCTCAGTGACTGAGTGGTCTAAGAAGTCAAACTTTGCATCACTAGCCTGTCAACACTGAGGTTGTGAGTTCGAACCCTGCACATAGGCAGGTGTCATCTCGACTTCAATATTAGTTAACTAGGATTATCAGTTTACTACCGAAGGTCTGTGGTTTCTCCGGGCACTCCAGCTTCCTCCACCAATAAAAACTGGCCGCCACTAAATAGAACGATAGTGCTGAAAGTGGCGTTAAACACCAATCAATCAATCAATGTTAAGTTCTCCTGGTTTTGTTTCTTTCTTAGATACTATAAGCAATATGTCAACTATATTTGTTGCATTGAATGATTGTAAGGTGTACAAGCCTGTCTGGTAGGTTTCACCTGACCTTGACTGCATTTATTGTTTCATTGTTCATTGTTTAGTTCCCTTGTTAAGTCTGTTTCTTAGATACTATAAAGAATAGGTCAACTAATTTGGTGTATGAAATGATTGTAAGGTGTACATGTCTGTCTGGCAGGTATCATCTGACCTTTAATTATTTTTTATGGTTCATAAGTAAATATTAAGTTTTTGTGTTTTGGTTTGTTTCTCAGATATTATAAGCATTGGTCAACTTTATTTGGTGTATAGAATGATTGTAAGGTGTACATATATGTCTGGAGGAGTTCACCTGACCTTGACCTCATTTTCATTGTGCACTAGTCAATGTTAAGTTTTCCTGTTTCTGTTTGTTTCTTAGATACTATAAGCAATATGTCAACTATATTTGTTGCATGGAATGATTGTAAGGTGTACAAGTCTGTCTGGTAGGTATCATTTGACCTTGACCACATTTTCATGTTTCATTGTTAATTGTTTAGTTTTCCTGGTTAAGTCTGTTTCATATATACTATCAGTAATAGGTCAACTTGGTTTATGGAATGATTGTAAGGTGTACATGTCTGTCTGGCATTGATCATCTGACCTTGACCCCATTTACATGGATCACTGATAATGTTCAAATAAACAAATATAGTTAAAAAAGAGTATATAAATGAAAATAATATACAACATGATTTTTATACGACCGCAAAAATTTTTGTGGTCGTATATTGGTATGACGTTGGCGTCGTTGTCGTCGTCGTCCGAAGACACATTGGTTTTCGCACTCTAACTTTAGTTTAAGTAAATGGATCTCTAGGAAAATTTTACCATAAGGTTCAATACCACAAAAGGAAGGTTGGGATTGATTTTGGGGTTATGGTACCAACAGTTAAGGAATTAGGGGCCAAAGGGGCCAAAATAAGCATTTTGTAACTTCCAGACAATAACTTGTGTGTAAGTGTATGGATCTCTCTGACATTGTACCACAAGGTTCCATATCACAAAAGGAATGCTGGGATTGATTTTGGGGTAATTGCCTCAAAATTTTAGGAATTAGGGGCCATAAAAGGGCAAAAATAAGCATTTTCTAGTTTCATGACAATAACTTGTGTGTAAGTGTATGGATCTTTCTGAAATTGTACTACAAGGTTCCATATCACAAAGGAAAGCTGGAATTGAGTTTGGGGTAATTGCCCTAAACGTTTAGGAATTAGGGGCCAAAAGGGTCAAAATAAGCATTTTCTAGTTTCCAGACAATAACTTGTGTTTAAGTGTATGGATCTCTCTGAAATTGTACTGCAAGGTACCATACCTCATTGAAGGCTGGGATTGAGTTTGGGGTGATGAATCATAAGGGGTTCAAAAATTGGGGGATTTTTTCCCCTTTTTCTTCCTTTTTCCTTTTTTAGCTCACCTGGCCCAAAAGTCCGTTGTCGTCCGTCGTCGTGCCTGTTAACTTTACAAAATCTTCTCCTCTGAAACTACTGGGTCAAATGTAACCAAACTTGGCCACAATCATCATTGGGGTATCTAGTTTAAAAATGTGTCCGTGACCCGCCAACCAACCAAGATGGCCACCATGGCTAAAAATAGAACATAGGGGTAAAATGTAGATTTTGGCTTATATCTCTGAAACCAAAGCATTTAGAGCAAATCTGACATGGGGTAAAATTGTTTATCAGGATAAGATCTATCTGCCCTGAAATTTTCAGATGAATCGGACAACCCGTTGTTGGGTTGCTGCCCTGAATTGGTAATTTTAAGAAAATTTTGCCGCTTTTGGGTTATTATCTTGAATATTATTATAGATAGAGATAAACTGTAAACAGCAATAATGTTCAGCAAAGTAAGATCTACAAATAAGTCAACTTGACCAAAATGGTCAGTTGACCCTTAAGGAGTTATTGCCCTTTATAGTCAATTTTTACAATTTTCATAAATTTTGTAAATTTTGTAAATTTTACAAAATATTTTCCACTGTAACTACTTGGCCAAGTTCATTATAGATAGAGATAATTGTAAGCAGCAAGAATGTTCAGTAAAGTAAGATCTACAAACACATCACCATCACCAAAACACAATTTTGTCATGAATCCATCTGTGTCCTTTGTTTAATATGCACATAGACCAAGGTGAGCGACACAGGCTCTTTAGAGCCTCTAGTTCCTTTTTTTTCTTTAAAATTTTCCATTTTAAGTTGGTTATTTCTAATTTATATTTAAAAGCAAATAATAATGATATGGCAGGAGATACACACCAAACAGGATATGTAAATTATTATATAATAAGTATTGTGCAATAGCAAGAAATTTTCAATTGCACAGTATTGCACAATAGCAAGAAATCTTCAATTGCACAGTATTGCATAATAGCAAGAAATATCCAATAGCACAATATTGCACAATAGGAAGAAATTGTCAATTGTACAGTATTGCACAATAGCAAGAAATATTCAATTGCACAGTATTGCGCAATTGCAAGAAATATTTAATTGCACAGTATTGTGCAAAAGAAGATTCTTTGTATAAATTGCTTATTTCTTGACCAATTTCAATGGGGTTTTATTCTTGAATTCTTGGGGTCTTTAATATGCTGAATCTAACCGTGTATTAAGTTTTTGGATTTTGGGCCCGTTTTAAATTGGTCCACATTGAGGTCCAAAGGGTCCAAAATTAAACTTTGTTTGATTTCATCAAAATTGAATTATTGGGGTTCTTTGATATGCCGAATCTAACCGTGTATTTAGATTCTTAATTTTTGGTCCCGCTTTCAAATTGGTCTACATTAAGGTCCAAAGGGTCCAAAATTAAACTTAGTTTGATTTTAACAAAAATTGAATTCTTAGGGTTCTTTGATATGCTGAATCTAATCATGTATTTAGATTTTGATTATGGGCCCAGTTTTCAAGTTGGTCCAAATTGGGGTCCAAAATTAAACTTTGTTTGATTTCAACAAAATTGAATATGTGGGGTTCTTTGATATGCTGAATCTAACCATGTATTTAGATTCTTAATTTTTGGTCCTGTTTTCAAATTGGTCTACATTAAGGTCCAAAGGGTCCAAAATTAAACTTAATTTGATTTTAACAAAATTGAATTCTTAGGGTTCTTTGATATGCTGAATCTAAACATGTCTTTCAATTTTGATTATGGGCCCAGTTTTCAAGTTGGTCCAAATCGGGTCCAAAATTAAACTTTGTTTGATTTCAACAAAAATTGAATATATTGGGTTCTTTGATATGCTGAATCTAACCATGTATTTAGATTTTTGATTTTTGGGCCCCATTATCAACTTTGTCCACATTGAGGTCAAAAGGGTCCAAAATTAAACTTTGTTTGATTTCAACAAAATTGAATATATGGGTTCTTTGATATGCTGAATCTAACGTGTATTTAGATTCTTAATTTTGGTCCCGTTTTCAAATTGGTATACATTAAGGTCCAAAGGGTCCAAAATTAAAATTAGTTTGATTTTAACAAAATTGAATTCTTAGGGTTCTTTGATATGCTGAATCTAATCATGTATTTAGATTTTTGATTATGGGCCCAGTTTTCAAGTTGGTCCAAACTGGGGTCCCAAATTAAACTTTGTTTGATTTCAACAAAATTGAATATATGGGGTTCTTTGATATGCTGAATCTAACCATGTATTTAGATGCTTAATTTTTGGTCCTGTTTTCAAATTGGTCTACATTAAGGTCCAAAGGGTCCAAAATTAAACTTAATTTGATTTTAACAAAATTGAATTCTTAGGGTTCTTTGATATGCTGAGTCTAAACATGTCTTTAAATTTTTGATTATGGGCCCAGTTTTCAAGTTGGTCCAAACTGGGGTCCAAAATTAAACTTTGTTTGATTTCAACAAAATTGAATATATGGGGTTCTTTGATATGCTGAATCTAACCATGTATTTAGATTCTTAATTTTTGGTCCTGTTTTCAAATTGGTCTACATTAAGGTCCAAAGGGTCCAAAATTAAACTTAATTTGATTTTAACAAAATTGAATTCTTAGGGTTCTTTGATATGCTGAGTCTAAACATGTCTTTAAATTTTTGATTATGGGCCCAGTTTTCAAGTTGGTCCAAATCGGGTCCAAAATTAAACTTTGTTTGATTTCAACAAAATTGAATATATGGGGTTCTTTGATATGCTGAATCTAACCATGTATTTAGATTTTTGATTTTTGGGCCCGTTATCAACTTTGTCCACATTGAGGTCAAAAGGGTCCAAAATTAAACTTTGTTTGATTTCAACAAAATTGAATATATGGGGTTCTTTGATATGCTGAATCTAACCATGTATTTAGATTTTTGATTTTTGGGCCCCGTTATCAACTTTGTCCACATTGAGGTCAAAAGGGTCCAAAATTAAACTTTGTTTGATTTCATCAAAATTGAACTCTTAGGGTTCTTTGATATGCTGAATCTAACCATGTATTTAGATTTTGGATATTGGACCATAATAGGTGAATGTCCAATTTAAAATTTTTAAGTTCTTAGACCACATTCATTCTGTGTCAGAAACCTATGCTGTGTCAAATAGTCAATCACAATCCAAATTCAGAGCTGTATCAAGCTTGAATGTTGTGTCCATACTTGCCCCAACTGTTCAGGGTTCGACCTCTGCGGTCGTATCAAGCTGCGCCTCATGGAGCATTTTATTTATATTATTTTCACTTATAAAAATTAAAAATAATATACAACATTATTTTTACCGACCGTGCGAGGGCTGTATAGGCAGTCAAGGTCGTTAAAAAACTCCCATCATCATTATTTTTCCCCTATTCATGAACATCATTTTGCCTGGGTTAGATTAAGAGAAATTTGGAAACCTTGACAACATTTTGTTTAGCTATGGTCAGTGAAGGATTCACAATGTAACCATGGTAAATATAGATATATAAGTTTGTAATCATGGTCAATGTAAGTGTAACCATGGGCTAAGTTAGTGTAATCAAGGTCAATGTTAGTAAAACCAATTTGTCTTAGTAAGTGTAACCCTTGTACATCTGTCCGTCCATTTATCTGTATGTTCCAAAATTGGTGTCCATTCTCTAACTAGTTTGCCTCAACCAAATGTTATGAAACTTTTACACAATTCAAATTTGGATGGAGCCACGTTCACAGTTCTCGAGTTATGTCCCTTTAAAAATGGAAAAATTGCTGAATTTGCCATTTCTGCACTCTAACTAAACTTTGCCTCACCGAATGTCATGAAACTAATACACAATGCTATTACCACCTTACACAGATCAAGTTCATATTTGTGGGGTGTCACTTTCACTGTTTTTGAGTTACTGTCCCTTTATATATGGAAAAATTGCTAAATTTTATGTATATTTACAAGGGGGGGCATCTGTGTCCCATAGACACATTCTAGTTTTATTTTAAACAGGTCGCTTGATGATATTCAAACTTTATTTGTTTAATGTTTTTTTAATTAATTGTGACAAGTTAGAAATTTTGTAAAAGGGGACCTTGATGACAAAATGTAAATATTAGAAGCAAAAATAACTGCCAGTACCAAGGAACTACACTTGCTCAATTTGTATATGCAGTTTTTCAAAGAGAATAAAAATATTATGGTTATTTTGTTATTGGCTCATTGCATAACTGCATTTATAGTAATTAAGCTATAATAGTATGGGATTTGCTCATTGTTGAATGCTGTACAATGACCTATGGCTGCTTACGTCCATGTCCTTTGGTCTCTGTTGGATAGTTTTCTCATTGGCAGTCATACCCCATCTCCTTATTTTTATAGTGTGATCTATTTCAGGCACTTGCCTGTCGTTTATCCATCATAGATTTTTAAAAATCTTCTCCTCTTAACTTCTAGGTAAATGGGATGCAGACTTCTTTTGATTCATCTCTTAAAGGTGACTTAGATATCATTATCATATATCTGCTGATTATTATATCTATACCAAACAATATGGTTACTGTCACTTAAATAGAACACAGGATAAAATACCAACTTTGACTCTTTCATATTGTGCAGAATATAATCTTTTTATTGTCATTTGTTATAATTGGATTGGATGAATTTGGTCATAATAATTTTTCTCAGGAAAAATCGGCATCAATTATTGGATGAGGATTACTTTGAAATGAATAGTGAAAATGATGATAACAACGAGGAAGGTGATGCGGACGAAACTGAGGAAGAGGAAGATTAATGTATATAAAAGACTATGCAAAAAATAGAGATATATAAGAAAATGTTTTTTTAAAGGGTTTGATTTTGTCTGTTTTAAAATTTGACTTATTTCTTGTTTTGTGCAAAAGAAAAAGGTCTGTATGTCTAGGAAATTTAATATCAGTGTATAAATCAAATTTATGAAAGGAAGTTTTAAAGTAGATGTGTTACCTGGAATTCATTGCCTGACATCAATATATTAAAATCTGAATTTTGAAAATCCTTTTCAGTCTTCACGATAAACTTTTGAATCTACAACCCTAAAGCTGAATTTTATGAAAATTTTAGTTAGATTCTATTGGCCTGTAGAGATGATTTTTACAGGCCCGAAGGCATTTTGATAAGCCTGGGCTGGTGGGCCTGTGGTTGAGCGTGAAGACTGCCTTTTCTTTGAACACCTTTTCCTAATATTAAGGGTTTCATTGAAATCTAGTGATAATAATCCACTTTTGTACTTTTATCAATTTATCTCTGAATTTAAACATTTACAGTATAACTTTTTTCTAATTCTAATTGGAACCATTTTAAACAAGATCATCATTAACCTTTTTGATTCAAGTGTTGCTGGTGAGTCTTTTGTAGAAGAAACAAGCTTCTTGCGTACAAAATTTGAATCCTGGTATCTATGATGAGTTTATTCACAACCACTGGGTCCTTGCCACTGCTAGTTGAGGTTTCGTCCCTGAGGGTATCACCAGACCAGTAGTCGGCACAGCTGTGTTGACATGAATTATCAACCATAGTCGGCACAGCTGTGTTGACATGAATTATCAATCATTGATATGGTCATTATTGAAAATTAACTGTTTACAAAACTTTGAATTTTTTCAAATTACTTATAAAAATAGAATACCTAAGCTGTATTTTGCAAAACCTTTCAGAATTTGGGTCCTCAATGCTCTTCAACTTCCTACTTTGTTTGGCTTTTTTAACATTTTTGATTCGAGCGTCACTAAAGAGTCTTCTGTAGACAAAACACATGTCTGTCATACACAATTTTAATCCTGGTATCTTGATGAGTTTTATTGATATTTAAAGGGATCTTCCAAAATATAGTGCAAAGTAAAGTAAATTTGCTTTCCAGTTTTCAAATCAATCAGACCTTGAAGAATAAATCAAAAATGTCATACGTCATTGAATGTCTAAATGCATAAATCGGTAACTTGCTGCTGTGAAATTCATTATATATATATATATATATATATATATATATATATATATATTATGTAATTTTAGGTCTGATGAGGTATTGAAGTGAATTAATTATCTCAAGGCAGACTAGCAATGGAGTTGTCTGCCCTTGACAGATATTAGAACCTGTTTATATGCTACGCATTATGAGGTAACAAGTATATACATGTTATGTCGACAACGGTATTGCTGTTAATCAAATGACATTTCTACCTATTTATTTAGTGTCAGTTAAGCGGGAAACAAATTATTTTAAGCAAGACATTGTTTCTGAGACTATCATGGAAGCTTAAAAGACTGGTAAAAAAAGGAGGACCCGAGTTTTGCAAGTTGACAGATAACAGCAGACAAATTTGACTTCAATTCAGGTCTCTAGGTTTTGGGTTGGGGGCAGGTCCTTTATTTCTTCCTTTAACATTTTAGACCATTTTTCTCTACTCTTTTTTATTTTTACCATTATTCTTCACTATTTAATTTTTTTGCCTACTTTTCTCTATTCTGTAATTTGTTCTCCCTTTATTCTGCACTTTTTGTCCATTATTCTCTATTCTATATAACCCAATCTAGACATCCATCCATACTCTTATGTAGCATGCTAGACTAGTTACACAGCATTGTTAAATCAGTAGTTGTATCCAACTGTAGAATGTTTACTTCCCTCAGTTCAAAGACAATATTTTTCACATAAAGGTATAAAGTTTTTTTAATACAGGTCACTTGATGATATCCCAACTTACGTAATATATTTAATGTTTGCTCACCAATGATAAGTTGGAAATTTTGTAAATGGGACCTTGATGATAAAATGTATATATTTGTAACAAAAATAACTTACAGTACCAAGTAACTCTATTTGTATGTGCAGTTTTACAAAGTATTTTGAAAAAATTGGAGGAGATAACTAAACTAAACTGTTTTTCGTAAATTGTTTTGTTATAGATTAGGCCGTTAGTTTTCTCATTTGAATTGGTTCACATTTTTCATGTCGGGCCTTTTATAGCCAAGTATACGGTATGGGATTTCTACCAAACTTGGACAGAAGCTTGTTTATGATCATAAGATAATATCAAAAGTAAATTTTGTAAAAAAAATTCCATTTTTCCATATTTTACTTATAAATGGACTTAGTTTTTCTGCCAGGAAACATTACATTCACTCTGTGGTTAAAGTTTTGAAATTTTAATAACTTTCTCAAACTATCCTGGATTTCTACCAAACTTGGAAAGAAGCTTGTTTATGATTATAAGATAGTATCCAGAAGTAAATTTTGAAAAAAATAAATCATTTTTCCGTATTTTACTTATAAATGGACTTAGTTTTCTGCCAGTTAACATTACATTCACTCTGTGGTTAAAGTTTTAAAATTTTAATAACTTTCTTAAACTATCTTTGATTTGTACCAAACTTGGACAGAAGCTTGTTTATGATTAAAAGCTAGTAACTGGAAGGAAATTTTGTTAAAATGTTGTTCCATTTTTCCGTATTTTACTTATAAATGGACTTAGTTTTCTTCCAGTTAACATTACATACAGTCTGCAGTTTAAGTTTTTAAAACATTTATAAGATTCATAAACTATCCTGGATTTTTACCAAACTTGGACAGAAGCTACTTACAATCAAAAGATAGTATAGAGAGGAATATTTTTATTAATTTTTCCTCATTTTGTTGAGCCTCGATTAACAGCAAAAGTAGGCGAGACACTGGGTTCCGTGGAACCCTACGAATTTTCTCATTGTTGAAGGCGTAAGGTTGCCTATAATAGCTTACATCCACTTCATTTGAAATCTGGTGGATAGTTTTCTCATTGGCAGAATCATACCACATCTCCTTATTTTTATAAGGGTCACAATTAAATAACCTATAGGTCAAATAAAAATAGACAAAACCATTGTGGTCCCAAAGAAAGGAGGAACACAAAAGTCTGAAAAATACTACACAGAACATTAAAGTTTAAGCAACATGAACCCCCACCCTGCCCAATAAAAAAAATAAATACTGTTTTACACAACTGAAACTATTTTTTCACAATTTAGCATTGCCTGACAACAATTTATAAATTCCTATTCAAACTGTGCATTATAAATACCTGTTTTGTCAAATTGATTTCAAACAGAGAGAAGTGAAAATACCTGTCGGTTTTAGTGATTTTATCTAGAATTTGAACAGAAAATATCGCCCAACAAATTATGGAACTAAGACTTGTACTTATTAACCAGCTGTTGATTGTATTGTTGGGACATGACAAAAAGCTTGTTGCCATTCTAAATGACAAAATCAATACTTCTGTCTGAAAACTACTCTGTGTTTGTCTCAGATAACAGGATATATTCTAGGACAAAAGTGTACTATACATAAGAGTGGAAACAATCTAACCCTGTTAGTATTGTGGTCTAGCTTTTATGATTATATGATCCAACTTATCATTAACATTTTGTATAAAGGCACTGACTATTTATCTTTTGTTGGGGGAATTGTTTTTTTTTTCTATGTAGGACAATTTTTTTTCCAAGTTCATTCAAAAAAAGATAAAACTTTTTTGAAACTCTATGTTGAATTTTTTTTTCTTCTTATTTTCAATGGACGAGAATTTTTTTTTAAAACTTCAATTACAACAACTATTATTTTCACTTATACCTTCTGACAGAATCAAATATTTTTTCATCAAGAAATTTAGAATTAGAACAAAGTATATATAAAATTTCATGCCAACCTCCCCTAAAAGAAAAAGATGAATGTTAGGTGCTTAACTGGGCAAAAATATATGCTAATTTCAATAAAAAAAATAACAGCCAAATATGTATCATGTATGGGCCTAGCTATAATTTGTCTCTTTTGAATTGTTTCACATTTCGTTATCCTTGAACTTTTTATAGCCAACTACAGTACAGTAATAGGTTTTGATCATTGTTGAAGGCCGAACAGTGACCTGTCCTGTTGTCATCTTTTTCCTCTAGTCTTTGATGGATAGTTGTCTAATTGACAATTACACCATAACTCCATATTCCATATAAAATTGCAGGGTTTCCATGGTAAAAAAAAACGGTTATATAAAAAATTGCATATCAAAAGAAGATTAAGGTAATATTTCACATAAACTTTGATATAACTTGTCACTTATCTAGAAGTGTCAACAATGACATCACAAACTGTTTTTATATTGACCTTGGTTAGATAACACAAGTATCATCTAATACATGTATGCACTGAAGGAGCACTGTTAATTCAAAATGAATTTAGTTATATTATCGGTCAAGTGTTTCTGAAAACTTCCAACAGTCCTAAACTTATATTTATCATTGATGAAATTTTTTGTACAAAGTGAACTTTATTTCTTACTAGGTTAACAATTCAGTGATTTATAACTTTCATTTATAATCTAAAATACTTATATTTATAGATTATATTTTACTAGATGTTCATCTAATAAATTAGGAACAAAATATGAATGATAGATCTAGATCTTATTTCAAACCAAGAATAAACAATTTTAGGGTATACATGTACTAAATAAAATGTTAGATACACTGTACTTACCATGAGTTGAACACTACGGGGGACACTATTACTTTAATATCAGTATATATATAAAAATATGGAGGTGTGGTATAATTGCCAATGAGACAACTTTCCATCAAAGTTCAAATAAAGTTTTTTTATTTTTTAAATTCAGGTTTTACCAAGCAACAATCAAGAAGGGTTACAGAAATATATGAATTGATCTGTATTTCAGGACTTAGACTTGCTACAATTCCCTTTCTTTTATTTCTTTCTTGCCATGATACTGAATGCTTGAGTATACTGGTTGCCCTTGGAGAAGGTGTGAATATAATGGCAATCTCTTTGTTATAGCAGTGAAATTGTTAAAGAGGTTAAATTGAAGAAGAAGAAGAAAATTAGGAAGGGACATGTAGCATGTCTATTCAAGACTGTCAACATTGTCCGTGGCAAATTCAGACTACTTTGACTTATTGAAAAGAAATTACTGTTAACTTAAATTTGAAAACAAATCTCATGAACTTTGGCTGCAAATAGAAATTCAACCTTTAAAAAAACAGGCTAACGATACCAAAGGGAGAATCATAACTCAAAACGTCTAGCAGAGACCTATAACATCATGGCAAATAATGAAAAACAAAACGTCTAGCAGAGACCTATAACATCATGGCAAATAATGATGATGATGAATGGCTGCTTAATGTCCGGCGGCAAATTAATATGCATTTTCAGGACTAGAACATGTAAATGTAATACAAAATTTAGCCCTGCTTTGTACTAGACCAACACGTTGAGTCAGATTTTTAACATGCTAGTTCACAAGGTAACAGTTCGCAGGAAGACATGTAACCTTACCCTGACACATTATTCTGACTCTGAGCTGACCAGTCTTTGCTCTTACTCCTTAATGCCATGTGCTTAGCGGAGAAGCAGCAA
This sequence comes from Mytilus coruscus, assembly GCA_017311375.1. Classification (NCBI taxonomy): domain Eukaryota; kingdom Metazoa; phylum Mollusca; class Bivalvia; order Mytilida; family Mytilidae; genus Mytilus; species Mytilus coruscus. Next base: position 80,655,992 of record CM029603.1, on the reverse strand, counting down.
ATACCAATTTTAAAGTCTTTGGTTTGACCCGGCCTGGGTTCGGACCCTGACCTCCCACACTTGAGGCGAACACGAGACCACCAGGCGGTTGGCAAATAATGAAAATCAATGATAAGTCACACAACAGTGTACTGTAAACACTCACCAAAACTACATAAAAGCTTAAGACTGAGCAACACTAACCTTACCAAAACAAGGGGATCTCAGATGCTCTGGAAGGGTAAGCGGCTCCAGCTCCACATGTGGCACCTGTCATGTTGCTCATGGTAAGAAATACATGGATTTTATTAAGTTCATGTATACCCTAGGACTGGTTTTCCTCTATTTGAAATATGATAATAGATCAATAATTCTTATTTTGTTAATAATTTACCAGATGAACATGCAATATTGTTTTTTCCTTGACATATATATGTATATAATTAGATTTATTGAATTATTATATTTGATATACTGACATATATTGTAGATATTTGTACAAAACATGTGTTACTTGTCTAAAAAAAAATGTTTCATTGATTTGGTAAAGATTTGTTTTTCATTAATATTATATTTAAAGGTCATTTAGAAAATTTAAGCAAGTAAATGAGGTAGAAATGAACCAAAATTTTAATTTGATTTTTTTTTTTTTTGTGTTTTAATGCCACTTTTAAGCACCGCTTTTGGGCTATTTCGTGGCGGCCAGTTTTTATTGGTGGAGGAAGCCGGAGTGCCCGGAGAAAACCACCGACCTTCGATAGGAAAACTGACAATCCTAGTCAATTAAGATTGGAGTCGAGTGCACCCGCACGAGTGGGGTTCGAACTCACAACCTCAGTGTTGACTGGCTAGTAATTACAGTAGTAACTACTTAGACCACTCGGCCACCAAGGCCCCTATGAACCAAAATAACTGAAATAATACTCAAAAGACCTAAATACCTGGAAAATACACATTTATAATACATAAATAAATATTATCTTAAACTAAATAACCAATTCTTGCTGGCTTCTCCACTAAAATGGATCCACAAGGGAATGGGGGTATTCTTTGAAAGCCCACAAAATGCATATTGTATATTGTGTTGAAATCCTCAATAACCTTTTTTCGAAGTTTTCATAACAAACGGGGAATTTGACCTTTTTCATAAAATTCAACATGGGTTTTACATTTTTAATTCATTGTTTTAACTGATTGTACAGAGTTTCAAACTTTTGAAAATTTTTCAGGAAATCCCTTTAATTTTTCAGGAAAGTAATTATTTATAAATTGTGAAATAAAATTTGATATTTCAAGAGTTGAAATTAATGTATTGCACAATCAGATGATATCAAGGAAGTATATGTGTAAAACAAAAGTGAAAGTAAAAGAGAATTTCAAATCAGATGTGTATTGAATTTCTGTAAATGTCATTTTTTTTACTGGACAAAGTTATAAATATATAATTATGTATCACTTTTTTTGATAATTTGACATTACTTATCAATGAGATAGAAAATAAATATATTATATAATAGTGATAGATTTGAATGCTTCCAAAAACTATGATAATTTGAAAATAAAGGAACAAAACCCCAAAATAAGCAGAGGACTGGACTAATGTAGCAAGTTAAATTGCCATTGCCAATAGATCATGTGTCAATTGTCATTCAGACAAGGAATTTCACAACTCTATATATTGAATCCCAAGCTAATTTTCAATTTCATAATGAATTCAAGAAAATGCAGTTGAAATTTATTTTTTGGGAATTCAAAGTGTGAAACAATCATTAAATTTCAAAAACTGTAGTTGAGAAAATATTTATAATTCAAAGTGTGAAACAATCATTATTTTATATCTTGTCCAAGCAGTATAACAAATTCTTTCCGATGATAAGATATAAATACAAATATATCATGATTTGTATACATGTACTTATAATTGTCTTATCAGTATACAGGTTATAAAGTGGTGTCCTGAATCTGTCCTTAAATCTGTCACAAAAACAAACACTTATAACCCATAATCAATTTGTTTCTTTTATTGGAAAGCTATAAGGAATTTAATTAGACAGCTAGGATCTATATTTGGCATTACCTATTTAATATTTCATTTGTCTTTCTCAGTATAGAATAAGGTTAAATTGTATTAGGTTTGTTTATATCATGTATTTATAAGGGTGTGGATGGGGGGTCCTTCATTTCTGAATTCTTCAATTTTTTAGCCCATTTTTCTCTTTTCTTTATATTTTTGGTCCATTATTCTCTATTCTTTATATTTTAGCACCCTATTATTCTCTGTTCTTGATTTTTTGGGTCCATTTTTCTCTATTCTTTAAATTTTTGGCCCTTTATTCTGCATTTTAAACCCATAATATTCTATTTTCTTTAAACCCCATCCAGACCCTCGTGTATGTTTAATGCCCCTGTTTCTACGATATCATGTCCACCAGAAATATCCTGTATATGAGTCATTCTCAAAATCAGTCAAAATCTTTGTATTCAAGCTATAATTTTATTTAATTGTATTTTAGCATTTCCTATTTAGACTTTTTATGAACTTAATAATGAAAACTGTATATATTAGAGTTGTTTTGATGTCACTTCTTGCATGAATCAAAAATTAACAAAAGTATATCCATTTCTGTAACTTGAACGTGTTCCCACTGCCAAATCTATTAATGATAAGTACTTTGAATAGATATTTGCATGGTTTTTTTCACAAAATTGTTTCAAATTATATTAAACTAATCCAAAAGAAACCGAATATAGCATACAATTGCACACATTACATTAATTTCTATTACTAAAAACTACATTTATGACTGTCGCTGAACTTACGGTCATTCCAGTAACATTTGCTACATTTATGAAATAATGAAGGATCCTTACAGTTGATGAGGCTGCAACTTCCTGTTAGAGCCTCACTATCATAACTCTTTGAATATAGCATGAAGCTGTCAAAAGTTGAAAACAAAAAGTTTTGAAAGAAAACAGATTTGTAAGTAGCCCATTAAAATATATTATGCATATGTCAATACTGTAACAGTGTTTTGAAAAACAAAATTAAAGTTTCATGATTTGATCTTTTAACAGAGATAAGACAGAATGTTCATCTCTTTTTTAGCAGTAGGAAATTCCACGAGGAGCAGTTATTTATGTATTTACCAAACATTATAAATATGTCATTCCAGTAACAGTCATTACAGTAACATTTAAATGTGTTATACAGTAAGGACATATTTTGTTATTGGAAGGAACATTTCTTGCAATATTATACTCTAAATGCCTTCAAAGATATTTTATTTTGTTAAGTTATGTTATTTAATACTTAGATGTGAAGTATGCAAGAGATGTATTAAGAAATTACAGAAATGTTTAACCATAAGCGAAAGGAGCACACATTTTCATGTTCTTGTTACAGTAAAGACACTATTTTGTTACAGGATAGAACATTTCTTGTAATATTATACTCTAAATGCCTTCAAGAGATATTTTATTTTGTTAAGTTATGTTATTTAATACTTAGATGTGAAGTATGCAAGAGATGTATTAAGAAATTACAGAAATTTTAACCATAAGCGAAAGGAGCACACATTTTCATATTCTTGTTACAGGAAAGACATATTTTGTTACTGGAAGAGACATTTTACCTTTTTAATTTCAAACAACGATTTAGAATAATACATAATTTCTTATAACGTACTTTCCACTTTGTAAATAAAGATGTTTAATAAATAGATAAAAAGCAAGAAAAATCTCACAGCACTAAAAGAAAGATGCTTAAACTAATATATTGTTGTTACGGAAAGACATTAGTTTGTTACTGGAAAGAACTTATTTCACAATTTTGTACTCGATGCTTTAAAATGATGAAATAATGTTTTCTTTAATGGTACTAAAATTTCAGAGACCATATATAATTAGATGCATTAAGAAAATAAGGAAATTTACCTCAAGGAATGAGAGAAATACACATACTAATATTCTTGTTACAGGAAAGACATATTCCTTTCATGTAAAGGATATTCTAGCAATTTTAATCCGAAATTCCTTTTTCACAATACTTCTACACTATATATTTTTTTAGACAAATATTTCACATGATAAATAGATAAAAATTGAAAAGATGTCAGCCAGCAAAATGGTGAAATACAGATATTGTTCTATTAATTTGTTACAGGAAAGACGTGCTTTGTTACTGGATGGAATACTGTACATAAATTAACAAGTCAACGGTTTAGAATAGATTTTCCTTGTATTCAACAGTAAAGAAACATCAAATTTTAAGTATGTATACAATAATTCAAATGCAATCTTGTTTGATGGTCAATATATTTGAAAATACTATCTTTATTTTATAATGTTGTTGGACAGACATATTTGACATTTTGATATATTTATACCAAAAGCATTCCGTTAAATCATTCTCTACTCTATTCTATAATGTGATATTTATATTGACTTTAATTAAAACCACCCTCACTGATCAAACTTAACTTTTATTTTAGAAATCTGTAGTAAAGTGAAGGACAAATATTAAATGATAATTTGTGTTGCAAATTACAACATGTATATGAAACATAAAAAACAGAACAGTCTCTATAAACAAGTGTCTTTAGTTCATATATTCGTTATCTACAGATATGGGTATGTCAAACGCTGAAAGGCAAAGAAAATTCAGAGAAAATCGAAAAAAAGATCTTGTAAAGAGACAGGCCTATCTGAATAAAGAAAAGAAAGATATCAAAAGAAAGAGAACTGGAAAAAGAAAAGTGTAAAAGATATGACAAAAGCGGGAAAAGAGATCTGCAAGGAAAAATGGAGAACAGCAAAGCGTAAGAGAGATCAGCCAAAAGACTCTACTCAAATTAATGACTCCACCTAACACTCCAGAATCATCTCCAAATTTGCAACCTGGTCCTTCACGTCAGAAAGTACAGAGTGTAAAAAAAAGAAATAGAGATCAAGCAAAATGTTACAGGGACAACAAAATCTTGGAAGACAAATTGGCTAAACAAAAAGGAAAATACAAATGTATAAGCAAAGATATTTAAGAGAAAAGAGGAAGGGGCAAACTTTGACAAGCCTTGTCCAGACACACCAAGAACAAAAACAAAGAAGTTGCTGAGGAATTTTCACAAAAGAAGTACGAAAACTCTGATTTATCATTATGCAATGGAGGACAGATCAAACAATCCTATCAGAACCTAAAAGACAATTCATAAAAAAGAAGTTTGGCAGCCATTTTAAAAGGATCACTGCTTAGGAAATATAACTCAAAAACAACTGCTTATCGTAAATGTGGTATAGATGTGAGAAATACCTTAAAGGTTTAAACAAGTCTATTAAGAAGAATGTGTAGACCAGTTAGAGAATTTTACGAACGTAATGATGTATCAAGACTATCTACGGGGGTGAAACAAACTGTTACATTTAAGAAAATTAAGAAGCAGCGACGGATTTTACTTGATACTTTACAAAATATTCATTTAAAATTCCTGGCTGAGTCAAACACAAAAGTGAGTTATTCAACATTCTGCAGATTGCGGCCATTTTGGGTGGTATTTCCTAATGAAAGTGACAGGAGCACTTGTCTTTGCAAGCTATGTGAGAATACTAAGTATATTGCTAATGCCTTAAAAAAATCAAATATAATTGAAACGGATGAATTAGAAAAAATTATTGATGGACTGACTTGTGATCAAGATACATATTTGCTGAAAAGAAGATGCATGTTTGGAACGTGCGAAGTCTGTAAAAACAACAGGATATCTTATGATACATCTAAAGGAAATGACGAAGTTGAATTTAGTCAGTGGACATCAATGATCGAAAAAAGACTGGTAAAAGAAGAAGAAAAGAACATCACCCTTACTGTCAAGGAGACAATTGAAATGTCTGCTTCAGATCTGGTTAATAAATTTGAAGATGAGCTGATCAGGTTTAAAAACATGTATTTACAATAAGAGCACAGTATGGATACTTCAAGAACAGAAAACAATCTCTAAAAAGGATGAGTGCTTGTTGCACATTGACTTTTCAGAAAATTATGTTTGTAAAATGAGTGAAGAAATTCAAAGCATGCATTTTGGCGCCTCAAGAAACAGCTATCCTACATACTGGAGTTTATTACGTTTCCAACTATCAAAAACCTTTTGCACAGTTTCTGAGAATTTACAACATGGTCCTGCAGGGATTTGGGCACATTTAAAGCCAATTCTAAAAAGAATAAAACAGGAGAGCCCTGGTGTTACCTCCTTGAAATATTCAGTGATGGACCAACAACCCAGTATCGCCAGAAGAAACTTTTATCTTGCTTGTACAAACCTTCCAAAATCGACTTTCAAAACTTTTGCTGGAACTTTTTGAAGCTGGTCATGGAAAAGGATACCAGATGCTGTTGGTGGTGCTTTAAAGAGACATGCTGACACAGAAGTTAAATTTGGCAAGGACATTACAAATGCAGATATATTTTTAGATTGTATGTCTAACAGTGAGAGTGTTGGTTATTTAGTATCCGACAGAGATATACAAAAGAACAAAAGCTACTACAAGCAGCACAGTTAAAGCCAATTCCAGGTACAATGAAGTTACACCAACTGATCTTTCAGAAGGACTTTGAGATTGCCTACAGAAACATAAGTTGTACTTGCCAGGAACCAAGTGACTGCTCATTTTGTACAGGTCAAGAAATCAAATTTTCAAGGATACTGGCAGATAAAAACAGCAAGAAGTCAAAACAAAATTAAAACCACAATCTTTAGAATCTCCTTATGCTATTGACTTAACAGAAGAAAAGGGACCCAGTAAACCAAAAAGCAAAAACAGAGGAACATACAAATACTGAATTGCCATTTGACAAGAATGAAGCAATATATAGCCTTAAGAATGTGAAATCACACAGAGAGTTAAAGAGTAGATGTAGTCAACTAATAAAAGACCTTGGGACCTTGAAAGTAACCCATTGATGGTTAATATCATGGACCAAAGAATGGAAGTTGATGCAAATGCAATGGATAATTATCCAGATGATGTTCCAGATACAAGGGCATTATATCCCTGTAAAGTAAGCAGTGATGGCAATTGTCTCCCATCATGCGGAAGTGTCTTTGCACATAAATCAGAATTTAAAGCATCAGAAATTAGACTAAGAATTGTAATAGAACTTGTCCAAAATGAACATCTGTACTTGGATAATAACTTTCTGCTAAAAGGAACAACAAACACAAACACAAAATCATCAAAGAACCTACCCACAATATATGCACAGTATTCAGACATGTATTTGCCTGGAATTCATCTGACCGAAAATATTATTAGAAGCATTGACCAAAAGAAATAATGAAGATTAGATTGGAAAAACCTATATGGAATTTGGCAAATACATGCCCTTTCAAGTGTGTTATGCACTCCAATATATTCAGTATATCCAAAATTAGGAAATCAAAGCGTCGCCAGGACCTTAATCGCCTCATTTTACCTAGAGAATATAAACATAAACAACCTATTTACATTTTTGGACAAGTACAAAGAGTGCCGATATGAACAACGAGCACTGGGTACCAAACCATTTTGTTCCTATCTTACCTATAGACAATATCATTATAGAAGACAATGGACGTAAAGAATCCAAGGAAAAGGAAAGAGAAGTTAAAAATGAAGAGAAAAGTGAAGAAGAATCTAAAAATCAAGAGAACAATAAAGGAGAATCTGAAAATCTAGAGAACAGTAATGAAGAATCTGAAAATGAAGTGAACAATAAAGAAGAATTTGAAAATCTAGAGAACAGTACAGAATCTGAAAATCTAGAGAACAATAACGAAGAATCTGAAAATATAGAGAACAGTACAGAATCTGAAAAAGTAGAGAAAGGTGAAGAATCTGCAATTGCAGAGAATAAAGCAGAAAAATCTGAAAATGTACAGAAAATTGAGGAAAAACCAAAAAATGTAGACGAAAAGGAAGAATCTAAAATGAAAACTGAAGAAAACCCTGAAAAGGAAGAATCTAAAGAGGAAAATGAAGAAGAATCTGAAAATGTAGAGAAAACAGAAGAAAAAATTAAAAATCAAAGGGAAAAGGAAATCAAAGTTGAAAATGCAAAGCAAAGTGACAAAGAATCTGGTAAAGTGGAGAATGCAAATGAAGTTGGAGAAACTATTGGCAATCCATCTGAAATTGAGAGCCATGACTGTAATGACACAAATTGGAAAGATGTCCCAGATCCATCTAAATGTGTGGAAAATATGTTGTCATCAAGTATGACGAGAAACCATACCCAGGTGTTGTACAGGATGCTGGAGAGGCGATATCTATGTACAATGTATGCACCGAGTGGGTAAAAAGATAATAACTGCTTTTTGGCCTAGAACAATCAAAGACAAGTGTTGGTATGAGTTTGATGATGTATTAGCAGTTATCCCGGAACCAACAAAAATAGATGGATCATATTCACACTACAAAATTGATCAAGACATATGGAATCAAATTACAGATGAACTGAAATAAAACAAGTTGATTTCCATGGGATTGTGTGACTTCAACGTCCTTTTAAGTATAATATATCTAAAACAAATCTTTTACAGTATTGTGTAGTGTAGTTTTGTAAATAAATAGACTGAAACAACATTGGAAGACATTTTAGGATAATCAAATGTCTGTCCTGTAACAAGTTGATGTCCGTCCTGTAACAAGTTGATTTCCCATGGGATTGTGTGACTTCAACGTCCCTTTTTTAAGTCTTATATATATAAAACATATCTTTTACAGTATTGTGTAGTGTAGTTTTGAAAATAAATAGACTGAAACAACATTGGAAGACACTTTAAAACAATCAGATGTCCGTCCTGTAACAAGTTGATGTCCGTCCTGTAACAAGTTGATTTCCATGGGATTGTGTGACTTCAACGTCCCTTTTAAGTCTTATATATATAAAACATATCTTTTACAGTATTGTGTAGTGTAGTTTTGAAAATAAATAGACTGAAACAATATTGGAAGACACTTTAAGACAATCAGATGTCCGTCCTGTAACAAGTTGATGTCCGTCCTGTAACAAGTTGATTTCCCATGGGATTGTGTGACTTCAACGTCCCTTTTTAAGTCTTATATATATAAAACATATCTTTTACAGTATTGTGTAGTGTAGTTTGGAAATAAATAGACTGAAACAACATTGGAAGACACTTTCAGGCAATCAGATGTCCATCCTGTAACAAAACAGTCCATCCAATAACAATGATGTCCTTCCTGTAACAAGCTTTCTTTTACAATCTGGGAGAAATAATATATGTTATAAGATGAAATTATTTATATCATATACCACAGTTAATTATTTTCAAACTAAAAATAACTAAATTAGCTATGAAAAGTCCATTTTATACTCGTAACAATACTTTTTTTGTAACATAATATTGAAATGTAAAATTTCAATGCATCAAATGAAAAAACCAAGCATAATCTAGTGTAAATGATGTTTTTTGGTTTCAGTGTTTGAAATAGGTATTTAAGGATTACATAAATAAAATGTTTAGCTCTAAAGTATAAAACAAATATTTTATGGACCTACATATATGTTGTTACAGGAAGGACATTTTCGTCGTCCATACCATTTTGATCACAATTTTTTATATGTTTAACATTTGATTAAGGTTGCATATTTTGTTTGTTTACTTCTTATATGTCATAGTTTTATAGAACATAATAAAATTTTGGATTCCTTTTACTTGTATTTATTCTAACTGCCTGTTCTGCATTTTGACGGATTCTGAGAATGACTCATATACCAAACGATAAATTTTATCTTAAAACACTTGTGAACATTAGTTATGTATAAGGTGAGAGAGTTCAATAGCAGACAGTTTATATTTTAGGGGAATTGGATGGTTGATTTATTGCAGTAGCGGATCTAGGGGCTTGTGTAGATTCCGTACGCCCCTTCCTCCTTTGATTGCCACAAAAAAATTATCATATCATCTTTATCATGATTTATTTGATTTTTTAGCATTAAATCATTCAAAATTTTTTTCTGTTTTATGAAATTATCCCCCCCCCCCACTTTTTTCAAATATCCTGGATTTGACCCTGTATTGTAAGTATTTTTATACCCTTTACTCCCAGCATATTTCAACTTATGTTTTTGTTTTCAAAATTTGAAAAATAATGATGCAGCGTATTTGTAAATTCCTCTTAAACCTGCTACCATTGTATAAGTGTCAGAGGCCTTTTCTTTTCTCAAAGTAGAAGACCCTGTACTTAATGGTTCAATTTTGGTAAAAAGGTTAGGTTAAGGTTTGTTTTAGGTTAAGTTTAGGCTTTAGGGTTTGGGCTTGTTTTAGGGAAAGTGAAGTTTAGGATAATTTTAGTATAGCCCTTATAATAAGCAATGATGGGTCCACTTAAGTAAATATAGGCCATACATTCTTAATATGACATTCGAGATTTCTAATAAAAAAAAAAAAAAAAACCTTTTATTTAAGTCTATTTTGCTCTCCACACAGTTATGATGATTTCTTTATAAATTTAATTTTTATTTGTAGCTGAGAAGAAAAAACTAAAGATGCTTGCGAAAAAAACAAAATTTTAACAAATAAAGAAAACATTCTGATCCAGCAAAGGTAATATTGACCATGTTTATATAACTTTTTCTTTATTTTTGTCGTGTCATGGTCATATTGTTGTTGTTTATCTAACTGCTTCTCTAAATCTTGCCAAGTCATGGTCATAAGTTGTACACATTGGATCACCTAAATAACTTGTGATGGAGTTTTCAACCTTTAATACTGACATTTGGTAAACTTTGCTATACTTGTATCATAGCAACACAATCATTTGTATAACATACCCAAAATAGATGGAAAGTTACTCAAGATGAAAATGTGGAAAACTTCACCTTAGTTCACTAGTACTTGAATAGAGAATGGAAACAGGAAATGTGTCAAAGAAACAATTAATTACAACCCGACCAAAGACCAGAAAACAACCCAAGGCTACCAATGGGTCTTCAATGCAGCGAGAAAATCCCTTTATGTTTGTTCAAATCTGATCTGTTAAAATGAAAACGGTATGCATCTAAATACCTAACCTGACCCTCTCATTTTAAGAGAGCTACACCCTGGAATTTATTTTTCACATCACTTTATATTTTTTCTTGGAAAATGTTGCATTTTGTCTTTTCATCATCACAGTGTTTGTACATAAATAAACATATCACTTTGATTCACCTGCTAACATGCATGATGTTACCATTATAACAGTCTTTACATCTACTCCCTTATTAGATCAATATCTCTTCAATGAGATCATAAATGTATATATATATATATATATATATATACTTGTATTGTACAATAAAGATATTATCTATGTAATGAGATTGGATGTTAAAGTTAAGTAACGTTCAGTCAATTATCCTATAAAAAATATTAAAATTATATGACTTACATACAGTAATATTATTTTATTCTATAAATCAATTCATATAGACCTCACATAATAGAAATAAGGCGATGTGGTATGATTGCCAATGAGACAACTATCCACAACAGTTCAAATGAAGTTGATGTAAGCAATTATAGGCAACTGTACAGCCTTCAATAATGAGAAAAACCCACATGTTGGTTTTTATTGTATCTTTTCAAAATGTTGAGTAGAGAATCACAAAAAAATAGGTAGAGCAATTTTGTTCAAGAACAGTAATTTGTCAGAACCTCAATAGAAAGGGAGTGGTTGGCTGTGGAAAAAGAGCACCTTATGTAGGTCAAGTAAAGTACATTAATAGGTCACCACTTTCAGTTTTTATACGACCGCAAAAAAATTTTGCGGTCGTATATTGGTATGACGTTGGTGTCGTCGTCGTCGTCCGAAGACACATTGGTTTCGCACTCTAACTTTAGTTTAAGTGAATGGATCTCTATGAAATTTTACCATAAGGTTCAATACCACAAAAGGAAGGTTGGGATTGATTTTGGGGGTTATGGTACCAACAGTTAAGGAATTAGGGGCCAAAATAAGCATTTTTGTAACTTCCAGACATAACTTGTGTGTTAGTGTATGGATCTCTCTGACATTGTACTACAAGGTTCCATATTACAAAAGGAATGCTGGGATTGATTTTGGGGGTAATTACTTCCAAATTTAAGGAATTAGGGGCCAAAAAAGGGGCAAAAAACAAGCATTTTTCTAGTTTCATGACAATAACTTGTGTGAAAGTGTATGGATCTTTCTGAAATTGTACTACAAGGTGTCATATCACAAAGGGAAAGCTGGAATTGAGTTTGGGGGTAATTGCCCGAAACGTTTAGGAATAAGGGGCCAAAAATAAGCATTTTTCTAGTTTCCAGACAATAACTTGTGTTCAAGTGTATGGATCTCTCTGAAATTGTACTGCAAGGTACCATACGACAAAGGGAAGGCTGGGATTGATTTTGGAGGTAATTGCCTCAAAATTTTAGGAATTAGGGGCAAAAAAACAAGCATTTTTCTTGTTTCAGGACAATAACTTGTGTGTAAGTGTATGGATCTTTATGAAATTGTACTACAAGGTTCCATATCACAAAGGGAAAGCTGGGTTTGAGTTTGGGGGTAATTGCCCTAAACGTTTAGGAATTTGGGGCCAAAAAGGGGCCAAAAAACAAGCATTTTTCTAGTTTCCAGACAATAACTTGTGTTCATGCAAGTGTACGGATCTCTCTAAAATTGTACTGCAAGGTACCATACCACAAAGGGAAGGCTGGGATTGAGTTTGGGGATGATGAATCATAAGGGGGTTCAAAAAATATGAGGGGGGATTTTTTTTTTCATTTTTTTTCTTTAAAATTTTCCATTTTAAATTGGTTATTTCTAATTTATATATAAAAGCAATAATAATGATATGGTTTGAATAGGTAAATTAAAAAATTTTAAGTTCTTAGACCACATTCATTCTGTGTCAGAAACCTATGCTGTGTCAAATATTTAATCACAATCCAAATTCAGTGCTGCATCAAGCTTGAATGTTGTGTCAATACTTGCCTCAACTGTTCAGGGTTCGACCTCTGTGGTCGTATCAAGCTGCGTCCAGCGGAGCATTTTATTTTTGTTGTTGTAATTCTGTCCACTTCTTATGATTTTTACCTATTTTTTGTCACTTTTTGTTAAAAAAATTACCCTCTTAATAGTTTTCTATAATGTATTTTATAGATTATTGTTTATCTATTTGTCTTTTCTTATTTACCCATTATTTGATGTTAAAGAGAAACCCACCTTCCCAAAATCAACTTCAACACTTTTGTGAGTAAATGAATGCTAGCAATTAATGAAAGCGATTTCTAAAAGAAAATTGAGAGAAAACCATATTTCACTTGTAATGGAGAAAAAAAATGTTCTGATGATATAACAAAGTTTTGTCTGGTGTTATGTAAACTCATTATACATTATATAACAAAAATCTTTATTTTCAGTAGTCATTTAACATTATATAACAAAATCTTTAATTTCAGTACAGCTACGGACAAACAACATATACATTACATTAAACATATACTGTAAATTCAAAAATTATTATGAGGTGTTTATTAGTACAATAATACGACTGGGTGAGTATTGCTAATTAATAAGACTCACATTCTGATATCCGATATCAGCTGAGAGCAAAATTTCCTAAATTGCAAAATAATCAAGCTACCCAACCCTGAAAAAAAGCACGGGTAGGCAACATAAACATAAGATTGGCCTGAAAAGGAACCCAGACTTTGTACCTGTTCAAAATTTGTTTGATTGAGTATACGTTTTTTTTTATGAAAGTGAAACTCATAAAATCAGTATTTGGAGAGACCAATTCAGACATACAGCAATGATCATTAAATCTTCTGTAAGTCAACAACTGTGAAAGTAGTGGGTGACATATGTCATAAATAATTGTAATTGTTGGTGTAATTATGAAGTTATTCCTAATCTCATTATGATATCCTAATTATGATACATAATTGGTGCAATTGATTTATTTTGAATGATGGGATTGGTGAATGTAGTTCGATTGTATCAGTTTATTAGAGTTAGGATAGGTCCGTAGGTGGTCAGTTACAAGCCTAAATTTCTGTCCATATCCAATATACCATCATTTTGTAGTGGCATTCCAAATTTCCTGTCCTTTATCCCTGCATGTTGGCCTCATCTTGAAGGATTCATTGATAATTTGTTCTCTTCCTGAACATACATGAAATATTTGCTACTGGACATACAGCAAACTAGAATCAGTCATACAGTTTCTGGTGTGTTTTTCAGTTTATCAATGTTTCTTTAGATATATATGGCAGAATTTCGGGTGTAATTTGGGTTGGTCAGAGTTTTAAGGGGATCCATATCAGAAATTGAGGGTCTGGACGGGTTAACAGAATAGAGAATACTAGGCCAAATCTACAGTAAAATGGACAAAAATAAATTAAAGAGAAAAATAGGGCAAAAAAAATTAATTAAAGAGAAAAATATGGCAAAATAAATAAATTAAACAGAAAATAGGGCAAAAATAATAAATGAAAGAGAAAAACAGGGCAAAAAAATTAATTAAAGAGAAAAATAAGGCAAAATAAATGAATTAAAGAGAAAAATAGGGCAAAAAAAAATAAAGATTAGAGATTATTAATGGGCAAAATAATGAATAATAGAAGTAATAAATGACATGCAAAATTTATAGAATACAGAACAGAAGAAATTCGGACCATCATACCATATGATATTTAAAATTGACCTAATACATTAACAAAATCTATGACAAGGATTTTCTTTCAATTCAAGAAAAAGCATTAATTTGATGTTTTCTGAAAATGTCCAAATATATATATATAAGTTGATGCAGGCCAAGTTTTGAGTCATACTGTTCTTGAACCTACATACAACGGATTCATTATTTAAGGAATAATTCATGGAAGCCATAGATTTGTTGGAAATTTACAAATGGTCTGGGCCGTGATATTTGAATTTTTTCCTGAGCGTTTTTTTTTTTCAGCTTGCATGTTGAATTTTTCAAGACCATTAAATCAAGTATCTATCAAAATTCATTTTTCCTCATTCCACAAAATTCTTTCCCGACGAAAATATATGAATCAACAGTAACTGTTTCCCATGGTTAAAAAAATGGTACCCTAAAGTGACTCTTTGTGACTGCTCCTACCTGATGGTAAAATTGTTATTACTGACTTCAAACAGTTGACTTTATTTATGATACAGTTACTAAAAAGAGTTCAATACGACAAGTGTTACAAATTTGTTTTCAAATAATTTGAGACATTTCAATGTAGTATAAAAATGTCAAAGATAGAAATATGAATAGTGTCAATTTAGATAAGCTAATGGAAAGTTATGTAATTTCTTTCTAAGTTATCTAGCATATAACTCCATGTGCCCTATGGTTTCTTAATGTTTGTATTGTTTCTACATTTTACAGTATGATTTTTGGGCCAGTTTTTAAATGACAGTATTTGTAACACTTCTTTTTTAAAAAATAAAATTGAAATAAAAAAATTGTATGAGTAGAAATTCAGATAAAAAATAATCAGCAGGGATCACTGGAGGTAAGTTTTCATTGCTGGACTTTATAAAAAAAGTATTTTACAAAATGTATATACATCTTAATTTGATCAAACAAAGTTAAAACTTCCATTATATCCTTTAAAAATCAATGAAAGTTAAACTGATTAAGAAATATATTGCAAATTAACCTCAAATCATCTTATAAATTAAGATTAATGCAGAGAAAATCAAGAGTGGTGCTGAAAATTGAATGGTTTTGCTTAAAAAATTAGGAGAGGAAGAACTGCCCCTTTAAATTAGCTTGTGGTGATCCCTAAATAAGTATGAAACAGAGAAGATACATATATATTTTGTATTTCTGAAAAAGTAAAATAACAAAAATAACGAACTCCAGTTAAAATTCAAAACGTAAAATCCCTTATCAAATGGCAAAATTAAATCCTCAAACACATCAAACGAATGTCATATTCCTGACTTGGTACAGGCATTTTCTTATGTAGAAAATGGTGGATTAAACCTGGTTTTATAGAGCTCTAGCCTATAGACCTCTCACTTTTATGACAGTTGCATAAAATTCTAAGTGCTTGAGTATTGATTAAGTGAGTTTTGTAACATATTTTTACATAAGATTACATATTATACCCTGTAATTTATAACACGATTTTCAATCACTGAGGTGATCAGAATTATAGAGGATACTGAGAATATTGGCTTTCAGGTTATTGGCTTCACAAAGTTATTGAATATATAACAAAAAGACTACATTTAGTAGTATTAACCATCATTAAATAAATGCTAATGACAACTTAACAAGAAATAAAAAAAAAAAGCATGTAGACACAAAATTCATCTTTTTAAATAAAAATAAGTAGATGTGGTATGATTGTCAATGAGACAACTTTCCACCAAAGTTCAATTGAAGTGGATGTAAGCAATTACAGGCGACGTACAGCCTTTACAATAAGAAAAACCAATACTGTATAGAGAGGTCTAAAAGAAAAAAAGCATGTAGACACAAAATTTATCTTTTTATATAAAAGGTATAATTATAGCTTGCTGTTCGGTGTGAGCCAATGCTCCGTGTTGAAGGCCGTACCTTGACCTATAATGGTTTACTTTTATAAATTGTTACTTGGATGGAGAGTTGTCTCATTGGCACTCATACCACATCTTCCTATATCTATAAAACCACTAATTCATAGCCCCATTGATTTCTATGTTAAATTCTGCAATTTCAAGCATTAATGGCTACTTTGTCTTCAGTTCAAATAAAGTGTTTGTTATTTCATGTCAAAACTATACCTAATCCTGACTTGTGCTGAAAAATTCAACATGCCTTTAATTGCATATTAGAGCGTACTGGTTCCCGGAAGTTTGATAGTACAAATACAGGTACTTCTGATTTGAACAACAGGGCAAATGTGCTCTCCTATTAAAATTTTGTATACTTCTTTATTATTCAAAAGAAACTTTCAACAAGGGTTCTACAGTGATCCCAAGTCCCCAAGCTTTCATTTGATACCAAAACTACCCAAATGTTTCATCCTATTGACAAAGATACAGCTATGCGTAAGAACTATTTTGTTTAAAATATGTACTACTTTCTTGTTTGTTCTTTTAGACAATTGTTAATAACAATAATTATGAGTAAACTTATTATGAAAAGGATAAAATAAATACACTTGTTGTGGTA
The DNA here is from genome assembly GCA_017311375.1 of Mytilus coruscus. Classification (NCBI taxonomy): domain Eukaryota; kingdom Metazoa; phylum Mollusca; class Bivalvia; order Mytilida; family Mytilidae; genus Mytilus; species Mytilus coruscus. The sequence goes on along the minus strand of CM029603.1, from coordinate 80,638,831 downwards.
AAATTTACCATAAGTTTTGTAATTATTTTTTCTCGTTTTTTTTTAATAAGTTAACTCATAATTATTGTTATTAATAGCAAATTTGAATAGAAACATTTTACATTAGCTATCATTTTACAACGTTATAATTTTTGATATCTAGTCAGTTGGAATTGTATCTATATTTTTCATGTCAAGTCATATATTTTTTTAACTCAAATTATTTTCCTAATAACTTACATGTTATTTTCCTCAGACACTGAATTTGGTAATGTCTAAGGGTTTAGGCATTGGCTATTCTTATTTTGTAGAGGAGCATGGGCTTTCTTTTTCGTTTTGGATTTGTTACAGGGAAGTTAAAATAGTTTGTGTTGATGGACATGCAGTAATGAATAACATTGGTCCTGCATTTATATTGAAAAAAAACAGTATGGATTTTTCTCATTGTTGAAGGCCATATGGTTGCCTATAATTGCTTACATTCACTTTATTTGAACTTTGGTGGATAGTTGTCTCATTGGCAATCATACCTCATCTCCTTAATTTTATATGGCACACACAACACCTCCTCCCAATCCATAAAAGGTGAATGGTGAGGTGCCTAGGTAGACAAGAGACATTCACCAATCTGCTGTTATATGATCTTATATGATATATCTAATATATCTTATATGGTATAATCACCTGATATGACTCATCAACATATTTTAACAGAAGTAACATGGCACATGTCACTAGTGGAGTCGGAACTGCTAACATGGGACATGTTACAAGTGGAGCAGGAACTGCTGACATGGGACATGTCACGAGTGGAGCAGGAACTGCTGACATGGGAATTGTCATGAGAGGAGCAGGAACTGCTGACATGGGGACATGTCACGAGTGGAGCAGTAACTGCTAACATGGGACATGTCATGAGTGGAGCAGGAACTGCTAACATGGGACATGTCAGGAGTGGAGCAGGAACTTCTGACATGGGACATGTCACGAGTGGAGCAGGAACTGCTGACATGGGACATGTCACGAGTGGAGCAGAAACTGCTAACATGGGACATGTCATGAGTGGAGCAGGAACTGCTGACATGGGACATGTCACGAGTGGAGCAGGAACTGCTAACATGGGACATCGATGTCACTAGTGGAGCAGGAACTGCTAACATGGGACATGTCACTAGTGGAGCAGGAACTGCTAACATGGGACATGTCATGAATGGAGCAGGAACTGCTAACATGGGACATGTCATGAATTGAGCAGGAACTGCTAACATGGGACATGTCATGAGTGGAGCAGGAACTGCTGACTGATCCAGACCACTTGAGTTCACACCAACAGAAGTAACATGGGACATGTCTTGAGTGGAGCAGGAACTGCTGACTGATCCAGACCACTTGAGTTCACACCAACAGAAGTAACATGGCACATGTCACTAGTGGACACACAACACCTCCTCCCAATCCATAAAAGGTGAATGGTGAGGTGCCTAGGTAGACAAGAGACATTCACCAATCTGCTGTTATATGATCTTATATGATGTATAATCACCTGATATGACTCATCAACATATTTTAACAGAAGTAAACATGGCACATGTCACTAGTGGAGTCGGAACTGCTAACATGGGACATGTCACAAGTGGAGCAGGAACTGCTGACATGGGACATGTCACAAGTGGAGCAGGAACTGCTGACATGGGAAATGTCACGAGTGGAGCAGGAACTGCTAACATGGGACATGTCACGAGTGGAGCAGGAACTGCTGACATGGGAATTGTCACGAGTGGAGCAGGAACTGCTGACATGGGACATGTGACGAGTGGAGCAGTAACTGCTAACATGGGACATGTCATGAATGGAGCAGGAACTGCTAACATGGGACATGTCACGAGTGGAGCAGGAACTGCTGACATGGGACATGTCACGAGTGGAGCAGGAACTGCTGACATGGGACATGTCACGAGTGGAGAAGGAACTGCTAACATGGGATATCGATGTCACTAGTGGAGCAGGAACTGCTAACATGGGACATGTCACTAATGGAGCAGGAACTGCTAACATGGGACATGTCACTAATGGAGCAGGAACTGCTAACATGGGACATGTCATGAATGGAGCAGGAACTGCTAACATGGGACATGTCATGAATGGAGCAGGAACTGCTAACATGGGACATGTCATGAGTGGAGCAGGAACTGCTGACTGATCCAGACCACTATAGTTCACACCAACAGAAGTAACATGGCACTTGTCACTAGTGGAGCAGGAACTGCTGACTGATCCAGACCACTTGAGTTCACACCAACAGAAGTAACATGGGACATGTCACTAGTGGAGCAGGAACTGCTGACTGATCCAGACCACTTGAGTTCACACCAACAGAAGTAACATAGGACATGTCACTAGTGGAGCAGGATCTGCTGACTGATCCAGACCACTTGAGTTCACTCCAACAGAAGTAACATGGCACATGTCACTAGTGGAGCAGGAACTGCTGACTGATCCAGACCACTTGAGTTCACTCCAACAGAAGTAACATGGGACATGTCACGAGTGGAGCAGGAACTGTTGACTGATCCAGACCACTTGAGTTCACTCCAACAGAAGTAACATGGGACATGTCACGAGTGGAGCAGGAACTGCTGACTGATCCAGACCACTTGAGTTCACTCCAACAGAAGTAACATGGGACATGTCACGAGTGGAGCAGGAACTGTTGACTGATCCAGACCACTTGAGTTCACACCAACAGAAGTAACATGGGATATGTCACGAGTGGAGCTGGAACTGTTGACTGATCGAGACCACTTGAGTTCACCCCAACAGAAGTAACATGGGACATGTCACGAGTGGAGCAGGAACTGTTGACTGATCCAGACCACTTGAGTTCACACCAACAGAAGTAACATGGGACATGTCACGAGTGGAGCAGGAACTGTTGACTGATCCAGACCACTTGAGTTCACACCAACAGAAGTAACATGGGATATGTCACGAGTGGAGCTGGAACTGTTGACTGATCCAGACCACTTGAGTTCACACCAACAAAAGTAACATGGCACATGTCACGAGTGGAGCAGGAACTGTTGACTGATCCAGACCACTTGAGTTCACACCAACAGAAGTAACATGGCACATGTCACTAGTGGAGCAGGAACTGCTGACATGGGACATGTCACGAGTGGAGCAGGAACTGCTAACATGGGACATCGATGTCACTAGTGGAGCAGGAACTGCTAACATGGGACATGTCACTAGTGGAGCTGGAATTGCTAACATGGGACATGTCATGAATGGAGCAGGAACTGCTAACATGGGACATGTCATGAATTGAGCAGGAACTGCTAACATGGGACATGTCATGAGTGGAGCAGGAACTGCTGACTGATCCAGACAACTTGAGTTCACACCAACAGAAGTAACATGGGACATGTCATGAGTGGAGCAGGAACTGCTGACTGATCCAGACCACTTGAGTTCACACCAACAGAAGTAACATGGCACATGTCACTAGTGGACACACAACACCTCCTCCCAATCCATAAAAGGTGAATGGTGAGGTGCCTAGGTAGACAAGAGACATTCACCAATCTGCTGTTATATGATCTTATATGATGTATAATCACCTGATATGACTCATCAACATATTTTAACAGAAGTAAACATGGCACATGTCACTAGTGGAGTCGGAACTGCTAACATGGGACATGTCACAAGTGGAGCAGGAACTGCTGACATGGGACATGTCACAAGTGGAGCAGGAACTGCTGACATGGGAAATGTCACGAGTGGAGCAGGAACTGCTAACATGGGACATGTCACGAGTGGAGCAGGAACTGCTGACATGGGAATTGTCACGAGTGGAGCAGGAACTGCTGACATGGGACATGTGACGAGTGGAGCAGTAACTGCTAACATGGGACATGTCACGAGTGGAGCAGGAACTGCTAACATGGGACATGTCAGGAGTGGAGCAGGAACTTCTGACATGGGACATGTCACGAGTGGAGCAGGAACTGCTGACATGGGACATGTCACGAGTGGAGCAGGAACTGCTAACATGGGACATCGATGTCACTAGTGGAGCAGGAACTGCTAACATGGGACATGTCACTAGTGGAGCAGGAACTGCTAACATGGGACATGTCACTAGTGGAGCAGGAACTGCTAACATGGGACATGTCATGAATGGAGCTGGAACTGCTAACATGGGACATGTCATGAATTGAGCAGGAACTGCTAACATGGGACATGTCATGAGTGGAGCAGGAACTGCTGACTGATCCAGACCACTATAGTTCACACCAACAGAAGTAACATGGCACATGTCACTAGTGGACCAGGAACTGCTGACTGATCCAGACCACTTGAGTTCACACCAACAGAAGTAACATGGGACATGTCACTAGTGGAGCAGGAACTGCTGACTGATCCAGACCACTTGAGTTCACGCCAACAGAAGTAACATGGCACATATCACTAGTGGAGCAGGAACTGCTGACTGATCCAGACCACTTGAGTTCATGCCAACAGAAGTAACATGGCACTTGTCACTAGTGGAGCAGGAACTGCTGACTGATCCAGACCACTTGAGTTCACACCAACAGAAGTAACATGGGACATGTCACTAGTGGAGCAGGAACTGTTGACTGATCCAGACCACTTGAGTTCACCCAAACAGAAGTAACATGGGACATGTCACGAGTGGAGCAGGAACTGTTGACTGATCCAGACCACTTGAGTTCACTCCAACAGAAGTAACATGGGACATGTCACGAGTGGAGCAGGAACTGCTGACTGATCCAGACCACTTGAGTTCACTCCAACAGAAGTAACATGGCACATGTCACTAGTGGAGCAGGAACTGCCGACTGATCCAGACCACTTGAGTTCACACCAACAGAAGTAACATGGGACATGTCACGAGTGGAGCAGGAACTGTTGACTGATCCAGACCACTTGAGTTCACTCCAACAGAAGTAACATGGCACATGTCACTAGTGGAGCAGGAACTGCTGACTGATCCAGACCACTTGAGTTCACACCAACAGAAGTAACATGGCACATGTCACTAGTGGAGCAGGAACTGCTGACTGATCCAGACCACTTGAGTTCACGCCAACAGAAGTAACATGGCACTTGTCACTAGTGGAGCAGGAACTGTTGACTGATCCAGACCACTTGAGTTCACACCAACAGAAGTAACATGGCACTTGTCACTAGTGGAGCAGGAACTGCTGACTGATCCAGACCACTTGAGTTCACACCAACAGAAGTAACATGGCACTTGTCACTAGTGGAGCAGGAACTGCTGACTGATCCAGACCACTTGAGTTCACACCAACAGAAGTAACATGGCACTTGTCACTAGTGGAGCAGGAACTGTTGACTGATCCAGACCACTTGAGTTCACACCAACAGAAGTAACATGGCACATGTCACTAGTGGAGCAGGAACTGTTGACTGATCCAGACCACTTGAGTTCACACCAACAGAAGTAACATGGGACATGTCACGAGTGGAGCAGGAACTGTTGACTGATCCAGACCACTTGAGTTCACCCCAGGTTTTGGTGGGGTTTGTGTTTTGCTCAATTTCTATGTATTGTTTTGTGGACTGTTGTTTGTCTTTATGTCCTTCTCCTTTTTGCCATGGTGGTTCTGTCCATTTATCTTTGACTTATGGTTTTTGATCTCCCTCTTAGTTACCTTCTCCTACTTTTTTTTATCAACTGAGTTAATTGTCTTCCAATACAAGATCTTGGCAATCTTCTTTTCTTTCAATTATAAAACTTACAAACAGTGGTTGTCGTTTGTTGCTGTGTATCATGTTTGTTTTTCGTTCATTGTTTTGTACATAAATTAGGCTGTTAGTTTTCTTGTTTGAATTGTTTTACATTTGTCATTTTGGAGTCTTTTATAGCTGACAATGCAGTATGGGTTTTGCTCATTGTTTAAGGCTGTATGGTGACCTATAATTGTTAATTTCTGTGTCATTTGGTCTCTTGTGGAGTCTTTAATTCTCTCATTGGCAATCATATATATCACATCTTCTTATTTTTGAAATTAAATAAAAACTTTGATGACTTTACCTTTTTAAAATCAGCCTAATATTTGGTATATGAATATAAAGAATAGACAATAATGGTCAAAATAGATAAAGAATAAATGTGATGTGTCCATGGTGGTGCTGTCCATTTTTCTTTGACTTATGGTTTTTGATCCCCCTCTTGTCTTGGTTTAACCTTCCTTCCCCTACTGTTTTTTATCATCTGAATTGTATTCCAATTCTTCTTTTCTTTCAATTATAAAACTTATAAAATTGAATAAAACTTTGACGACTTTTCCTTTTTAAAATCAGCCTAATATTTATGTAGAGGTAGGACCAATTTCCCCTGAAGTTGCATTTCACATCCAGGAAATATTAAAATATATTTCAGTTTTTGATAAAATTTTACACTATTACAGCTGAATAAGAAACATGATTTATCTCTTAACATTTTACCAAATTAAAAATGTCTTAATGAGATAGCTAAGAACTGCAGTGTTGAAAAATTTGCGGAAATACTTAGTAATTATAAGGAACTGAAATCTTATTGTTATTTTTTTCTTTTTTCTTTCAGATGTGTACAAAGTTCTAACAAAATATGTAAAATTCAACAGTGTCATAAAATACTCCACAATTGTCTTCAACAACACAATGTGGCACTTGATTTTATGGAAACAGGTAATAATAGACTCTTAAATATTTAAATTCCAGAAGAATTTTCTCATTTTGACACTGTGATATAAATATATATGGATATTGGCCCTATATCTTCAGAAAAAACACAACAAAAAAAAGTATTTGAAAAAATGAGAATACAGAAGTTAATGTCTCAGTCTTCATGATATGCCACAAGCCTCCTGTATGGCCTGAAAAGAGGCCTCACAAGCTTAATATAAAAAAAATTTTAAATTATGAAAGACAGATTTTTGGGCTAATATAAGTCAAAAAATTTCCTTGAAGACTGATGTCTTAAGTGCTCACAGTTTACTATTTGATTTTTAGGACTTTTTTGTGTTTCATAAGCACTGTAAGTTTTCTACAGGAAAATTGATACCATAGATAAACAATTAGCTATAGACAATTTTGAAATTGAAACCAATTTTTTTCTGAGAATTTAACAAAATCACCCAACAAATTTTTTTTTTTAATATGACTTTGAATAGATATAAATTATATGTATTATATTTAGGAAACGCAAGTCACCAAAAACTATTACTGTTGTCTATATTTTGTGGGAAAATGTCAAATTTATTTGTACAAGCTTTATATATAAGAAACTGAAATCTAATAAAAGCAAGACATAGCTTTCCTGAGTTTTTCTGTTTAAAAACAAAAACATACAATTTTCTTTTTTTCATCAATGTTTGCATATCGTTTTTATCCTTGTCCAAATATTAACACTTCAATGTTTAAAATTGTTTAGTTCTCAGTTTTTTGTCCTTGATTGTCAAAACAAAAAGAGTTCTATGGCTTGGACCATTTTGGACCATGAAATGGCCAAATAAATTTATCAACCCTGCACTTTTGCTTGGAATTTATATTTGTATCCTACTCTAATGTTGCAAAGAGTTACCGTATTTCCTGCACTATTAGTCGATGGGGAGGATAGGTCGAAGGGCCGATTTTGACAAAAATCGTAAAAAATAACTAAGATAGGTCGAAACAGTGGATAGGTCGAAGGTCAAAAATGAATCTACTGTAGATAGGTCGATCTGCCGCATAAGACGAGGCCAAGAATTTTCCGAAAAAAAAAAATATCGTGTTATCAATCGAAAATTGTATCTATATACAGTACATTATGGCAAATTGCATCAGTTTCATGTTGATTACAGACCATCAACCCTTTAGGTAATAAATGATCATAAGTGTGAATCATTGAATGAGTAAGCAATAATATTAAAACTGTTATCAAATTTTTGTATTTAGCAGCGTTTTATGATGAATTATGACTTAAAAATTATTTTTATATTTTCTTTTATTAGTCATGTTCATAAAGAAGTAAACAAAAACAGTATCTTTTTACATAATCATATATTTGTTATTAATAATGATATCATATCTATAAATTTGAAATATAATATTATTATTGGGAAGACCAATATAATATAAATCTTAGATAAACTTCTTATATTGTTTATGGTTTTAAACAAGTTAAGGGAAAGACAGCCTCCCTTTGAAAGACCTTCTTACCCTTCCTAGCACCTTAGATCACCCCTGGTTTTGGCAGGGTTCTTGTTGCTCAGTATTTAGTTTTCTGTGTATTACTTTGTAGACTGATGTTTGCCTTTTCATCCTTTTCTTTTGACCATGGTGTTATAAAAATAAAAAAGATGTGGTATGATTGCCAATGAGACAACTCTCCACCAGAAACCAAATGATATAGAAGCTATCAACTATAGGTCACCTTTGGACCTTCAACAATGAGCAAAACCAATATCACATATATATAGCAAGCTATAAAAGAAAAATGACAAATGTAAAACATTTCAAACGAGAAAACTAACAACCTAATTTATGTACAAAACAATATCCCTAAAGGGGCCTTGGTGGCCGAGAGGTCTTAGTAGTAAAACTACTGTATCACTTGCCCTTCAAGACTGAGGTTGTGAGTTGAATCCAGCAAGTGATAGGTGCACTTGACTAGTCTTAGTTGACAAGGATTGTCAGTTTTCCTACCAAGGTCGGTGGTTCTTTCTGGGTACTCTGGCTACCCCCACCAATAAAACCTTAATGCCATGAAATAGCATAATAGTGCTGAAAGTGGTGTTAAACAGCAATCAATCAATCAATCAATTTATACTATAGACGTTATGCTGCTGCCAAAATTACGTATGCAACCTTTTGTCGATTTGATTGTGATTTGTTCATATGTGATACATATGAATGGAATCCTGGGGTTTATTAGCCAAGAACTTTCAAATTGAAAAAAAAATTGGGGTTGAGAATTATAAGGATAAGAAGAAAAAGACTATTCAAATCAGATCAGGGGTTGTGGTATACCTTTTTATGCTTATGATTATTTTCCAAAAGAATATTTTAATCAGGGAGAAGGTAAAACAAATTCTGATTGAGAGCTTTTTGTCATTAGATTTAATCCACAACCCCCTCCCCCCCTGGAATATTAAATAGTTGCCCCATAATGTAGGAGCAGAAGATGAAGAGAAAATAGTAAACAAGTTTTTATGAGGCCTAATGTTTGCACAGTCAGGCTCATCCTGTATGACATTTTGTTCATGTAACATGCTTGTCATGTACATTGTGTAAATTATCTTTCTATAAAAGACTTTACTTTCCCACTCGTTGACATTTTCTTTTATTGTATGTTTCTACTTTTTGAAAGGCAAAGTGGTATGAAAAAGACACTAGCTAATTACTGAGGACGAAATTGACATATCCTATGTGATTGACAACCCAAACAAAAAGATTAATGTCTGTTAATGCTTGGTCAGGAAAAGTAATGAAAATTAATGTTAGGTAATGGATCTGTTTTTCTCAAGATGAAATGTAATTCTACAGGGCTCAGCTTCCTTTGTTAATATCTGGTTTATGCAAGGTTAATATTTTGATGGGTCATTAAGGAGTTTATCACTAAGTTTTGTTTGAGACATGAAAACGGAAGCGAACAACACCTATTTTTGGTCAATTAACAAATTTTCTATGTAGTAAAATGTTGCTGGGTGTTTTTACTTAATCCTTAGTATTCTAATTCAAGGTATATGTGATACATACCTTTGAAAATAGGAAAGACAAATGTACTTATCTCCGATGTATATTTCAAAGTCCAGATTTAGTAGTAAATAAGACATCAAACCAAATGAAATTACACCAGATTTTTCAATAGATCACATGCTGTAGATTAAGAAATTATTGTGATGTTTTATTATTGCCAAAATAAAATCTTTCAAACCATTTGAATTTTGATAGCATTATTTGTATGTAGTAGTGGTGGATCCGGCAGGGTTCTGGAGATTGGAACCCCCTTTTTTTTATGATCAATGCTTTTGAATGGGGACATATTGTTAGAACCCCCCTTTATCCTGGGTTGGAACACCACCCCACCCTTTTAAAATGGCTGGATCTGCCCCTGTGCAGCATTTACTGAAATCGCCATTATTAAACTCTCAAAATGTGAGCAATCGCAATAATAAATGCACGCAATAATTTCTGAATTTTCGGTACTTATATTGTTAATTATTTCCTTTTGCAAAGAGGTTAAACTTTTGACAGCTGTGGTAGACTTTTTAAAGCAATATTCCAAATTTCAAAAAACGTCATCTTTTTGTTATGTAATAATCGTTAACCTACTTGATTTGAAGAAAACAGATGTGGGGTAATATACACAACTTACAGATTTTAGTGATAGGAAAGAAATTAACAAAAAATAATGGTATTAATTGCCTGATAATATCAGTAAAAATGCTGAGACAATGAGAACATTTAGGCAACCACTGGGCACATCAAGATAATATGGGTTGTAATGGGGTGCCTTCATGACGAATAACGGTAAAAATCTAGCTAAATGACGTTAATGGTAATTTTTGGTGCATGACGATAAAATGTACCTTTCTTTATGACAATACAATAAAATGCTTCGCTGAGCGCAGCCTAATACGACCGCAGAGGTCGAACCCTGAACAGTTGGGGCAAATTTGGACACAATATTCAAGCTTGATACTGTCTGAATTTGGATTGTGATCAAATTTTTGACATAATATAGGTTTCTGACACAAAATAAGTGTGGTCAAAGATCTTAAAGATCTCAAAAATCCATTGCGCAATACTGTGCAATTGAAGATTTCTTCTTGAAACTTTTCAAAAATTCGAGAAAAAAAATACGAATCCCTTAAAAAAATTGGGAAAAAAATCCCCCCTCCCCAACTTTTTGAAACCCCCCTTGGAGCGATAACCTTAAAACTCAATCCCAGCCTTTCCTTTGTAGTATGGAACCTTGTAGTACAATTTCAGAGAGATCCATACACTTACAAACAAGTTTGATATTGTCTGGAAACTAGAAAAATTCTTGTTTTTGGCCCCTTTTTGGTCCCTAATTCCTACATGTTTGGGGCAATTAACCCCGAACTCAATCCCAGCCTTCCCTTTGTTATATGGAACCTTGTGGAACAATGTGAGAGAGATCCATACACTTACACACAGATCCATACACTTACACACAAGTTATTGTCTGGAAACTAGAAAAATGCTTCTTTTTGGCCCTTTATTCCTAAACTGTTGGCCCCATAACCCCTTAAATGAATCCCAACCTTCTACTTGTGGTATTAAACATTGTGGTACAATTTCAGAGCAATCGAAATACTAATACAATAGTTATTATCCTGAAACTAGAAAAATGCTTGTTTTTGGCCCCTTTTTGGGCCCCTAATTCCTAAACGGTTGGGACCATCATCCCCAAAATCAATCCCAACCTTCCTTTTGTGGTATTGAACCTTCTTAAAAAATTTTATAGAGATCCATTTACCTAAACTAAAGTTATTGTCCAGAAACCAATGTGTCTTCGGACAACGACGCATACAATGACATCATACCACTATACAATCCCAAAAAATTTTTTGCGGTCGTATAAAAATTGACTGATTTTGACGAATCACGTTAAATTCTTTCCAAAAATAATGGTAACGGTTAATTAGTTGAGACCTATGACGAATCACGATAAAATTTTAGCCAATTTGACACTAACTGTAGCCGAAAATTACCGTCTGACGCCTGACGGTAAAGGGCATTCCTACCCTCTACTATAAATTCAGAAATTAATGTGTGCATTTGTTATTGCGAATCCTTGAACTCTTGCAAACATGCGATACCTAATTAATGCAATGACAAATTATATTTAATGATATGATGGGAAACCGGACTACAGTAACTGCAATCCTGATACTGTCATATTTTTCACAATTACTTTTTGTAATTAAAACCTTGCAATGATTTCTGATTGACAGTATTTCTAATAATAACCTAGCTGGTAATGACATACAAATTGAGCAAATATATCAAATGGACTACATAACAATATAGATAAACATTAATGTGTTATTTAGTGGATTAGATCCTGGACTTTCAAAGCAGGGCGGGGCAACTGAAAATCAATATGGATTAATTCAGTCAAAAATGAAAAAAGAATTCATTAAAAGACAAAAGTTTTCAGTCATAGCCTTTTTTTGGTATTTCATGGTTTTTTACCTTGCATAGACTAAAGAGGAGTGTTAGTCCAAATAACTTGAATTGAGCAACTATAGGTCACCATACAGCCTTCAACAATGAGCAAAACCTATACTGTATAGTCATCTATAAAAGGTTTAGATATGACAAAATGATAAACAATTCAAAAGAAAAAAACAATGGCCTAATTTATCACAGAACGAAAAACAAAAATGGAGGGGGCATTAATGTTGACCCTAGTCCATCTGTACGTATGTCCCTAAATTGGTTTCCGTGCTCTAACTTTAGTTTGCCTCAACCAAATGTCATGTAACTTACACACAAAGCTTATTACCACAAAATTCAGATCAAGTTTAAATTAAGGTGGCGTCACTTTTACCGTTTCTGTTCTTTAACTTTAGTTTGTCTCAATAAAATGTTATGAAACTTATACATAATGCTTATTACCACAAAACACAGATCAAGTTGGGGGGTACATAAACTACTGTAAATTCAGAAATTATTGCAAGGTTTTTATTAATGCGAATAATGCGACTGAATGAGTATCGCAATAATAAAACCTCGCATTCTGATATCTGATACATATAACTGTATGCAGATTTTCCTGAAATCGCATTAATTAATCTCGCATTTTAGTCCATTCTTCAAAATTCGCAATAATAAATGCATGCAATAATTTCTGAATTTACAGTAACATGGGAAAATCTTGTTTTTCTCTTGTTTCTTGCTTATAGTACTCTTTAGTCAGCACCCTGCCTGGCTATTTAAATGATGGAGTGAAAGACCACAGACATTTTAAGTCTGAAATTCAAGGCTACCATTATTATTATTTTGTGGGATATTGGAATCATATGTATTTTGTTCAAAATTTTGTTCAAAATTACAAGGTGACATTGGGGAATTTTACTGAAAACCGAGGGCAACATAAACTTCTCCTTAGAGCATCCTTAGAGGGAAGTCTGGAATCCTAGGGCGCCTAAGTCACTCATTTCCCCTGGTGTGGTGACCCCTGGAACTTGGAACAAATATTCTATAACCTTTATTCGGTCAGGAAATAATATACTGTAATATTTCTTCTACTGTAAAAGATATACTTATATATACTCTGGTGGAGAGTAGAGTTGTCTCATTGGCAATCTTGCCACATCATCTTATTTTTAATAATATTCACATGTTCTTTACTTGAATATGCATTATATACAATTTGTACAATTTTTTGCTATGAATGTTTTAATTTATATGCACTGAAAATTGTTTGAGCTTAGTATATTATTTTTTATCCTGTAATAGACATAAAGTAAAGAAAAAGCTGTATTCTTTCAATTATGTAATATTGCGACTGTGAAAATAATTGCCATTTTAATTGATCATAAAGTACTGAAATCCTTGACTGATATTTTCAACAACAAAAAATTGTTTTGAAGTTTGCATTTTAAGATTTAGATTTACTTGTGAACTTGATTTTTAAAGGAGATGAAACCACAATGTCTTTTCCTTACTTTGAAGTCACTTATCTAAAATAGCACTTGAATTTATGTGGATCATTTGTTATGTCAGCAAGATTTTTATTATGATTTGAAGAATTTTAATAATTTTTTCTTACTGTATGAGAAGAAAGAAAAATTAGAGTTAAAGAATGGGTGTATTTTACATCTACAGTAAATAGATTATGTACTGTAAGAAATAATGGTATAAACTTTTGTTTAAAATAAATAAAGAATGTGTCCATGGGACATGAGGCCCCCTCTTGCATATAACGTTATAAAGGAACATAACTCAAGAACGGTAAAAAGTGACGCAACCCAAATTCGAACTTGATCTGTGTTTTGTGGTAATAAGCATTACGTATAAATTATCATAACATTTGGTTGAGGCAAACTAAAGTTAGAGAACAGAAACTAATTTTGGGATGTACTGATGGACAGGGGCAGCAGGGGCATAAAAATGTAGAATGAATGAATTAATGAATTCTTTATTGCAAAGCAGTAGTTACATGCTATGGTAACACAAACATATTTACATTTTGACACACAATAAACAGCAGAGAACAATATTCTAAGATGATACAATAAACAAACAATCAATTAAGTAATCAGGTGATCTAATCTGCCAAGCTGATTTAAAATAATTACACAATTTTTCTAATCAAATGATTAAGATTTTGTTTGATACAAATACTTTAATTTTGTCATATTTGGCCACGAACAATAGTATTTTGGTAAAAACTGCAACCTTAAAAATACACAGGACACAAAGTAAAATCACAGGTATAATTGGGGCATAGATCCCCCTTTTTGGGCCCCAATGTAAAAAAAAAAATTTTCTACAATGTGTAGACATATGTATACCAATTCTCAAAAATCCATAACTAGTCCATTACAAATACCTTTTCTACTAACCACATGAACCCCAATTTTTTGAGAGTTGTATATGTCTACACATTGTAGAAAATTGTAAATGTGAACAAATAGATTTTTTTTTTTTACATTTGGGCACAAAAAGGGGGGTCTATGCCCCAAATACCTGTGAGTAAAGTAAAATGGTACTCACATCTTCAACACTTTTCATGTAACAATAATTACATAATCTGTTTCTCTTGGTATATTTGTATACCTCCAAATCCTCAACATTTAACTTTATAGCACAACTACGTAGCTTTGTGAAAAAATTAGATTTATAATTACCGGTATAATCTATGTAATCTTCAAAGCAAAAATCTAATTTTATATTTCTGTTCATAATAAGTTAAATCTTTAGAAATAAAATGTATATATATAGAAAATTTCAAAAAAATATTCTTTTGTAAATGAAATGACTTTGAATGATCATTTGTGATCTAAAACGCCAAAAAAAAAGCTGATACTGCTCAAAATCGAATAATGTAAATCTTGCAAAATCTTATTCATCCATTTCTACATTAAATTTACGATCCGCATGTTTATTTTTTGCTGCCATTTTGTTTCTGATGAAAACAGGGAAAACTTTATGTTACACTTTCAACAGCAACTACCAATGATAATGTGTCATTTTATTTTACACATTGTAAAATACTTCTACTAGGGGATTTTTAACAACATTGACTATCCATGAAGGTCTCACTGGGTCGGTGATATTGAAAAATGAAAATTATGTAAGAGGATTTTGTGTGTGACTTTTATTGGTTGCTGTTTGTCCTTAGAATATTTGTTGCAGTTTAGTTGTATTTATAGCTACAAATTATGTAATACAGTTAGACGTTTTGATACTAGATTTTTTGATTTTAGATTTTTTGATTTGCGGGGAAACAGGAAGAATTAATGAAGCATGAACATTAAAGTTTTCAATTCATTTCATTTTTTTTTTAAACGAACTCTGAAAGTAGCATATAATAATAGATGCTTGAATTATAATATTTTTTAAAGAAAACTTCCTATGAGCAAATAAAAATAAAATTTCAATTTTCAATTATGATTGGGGACATGCAATCTGTTTCATTTTCTTTTGGATCAAATTTAAAAAATAACTATTTGAAAAATTTAAAAATTGGTATCATAATTATTATTCAAAGCAATTATAGGTGCAAGTGAATCCAAAAGACCTGATATTAGTTTGGTATAGCCATAAATGGTGGATTTGGGTGGAACCAGGCCTAGAGGCACTTGATTTGAAATTTTTTTTTTGGCATATTAGCTTTCAAAAAAGTTTCAACTCGCTGCTTGAGGCTATTTTTACAATTACAATTATGCCATCCTTTCCTTGAACCCTATATTCACCCCTGGCTGGCCTAGCAACATTCAGTTCAGCTATTATAAAGAAATATATTAAAGAAATCTGATCAAACAGAATGTATTATGTTAAGCATGTGTAATGAAAATGACAAATCTCTATAATGAATCCTTGACTAAAAGCAGATAACTGCTTTCTATATAAAAGTACATCTGAATTGACACATAGGTATTCCTATCCATCTAATTAATTCTCACTTTGATGTAATGTAAGGGAAGACTAGATGTAATCTCAGATTAACCACATTTTGAACTTTAAAGAGAATCTATTAATGTAGAAACTGGGATCCAGTTGATAAATCTTCATAATACATATAGGTCTAGACTCTTGTCATGCTTTGGTATTCAGTATTTCCTTGACTGAGTGTTATATGTTCTTCATCCCATTTTTCTAAATGTTGGTAAATTTAATATAAAGCTGTAAGTGCCAATCCTTAAATTTTTGACTGAGAGATAAGAAGTTATGTAGAAATCATATTTATGGACTTGAATAGCAACATTTTTTTCACTTGTATTTTTAATATTTGTTAATAATATTAAAAAAAAAAAACCTTTTCTGGAGATAGACTGTGACGATGGAATTGAAATTCTGTAATATTCCCGAATTCTGCAATCCATGATTTGTGAGTGAGAGGTTTAGCTAGCTATAAAACCAGGTTTAATCCACCATTTTCTAAATAAGGAAATACCTGTACCAAGTCAGGAATATGACAGTTGTTTTCCATTCGTTTGATGTGTTTGAGCTTTTGATTTTGCCATTTGATAAGGGACTTTCCGATTTGAATTGTCGTTGGAGTTCGGTATTTTTGTTATTTTACTTTTTGCTGAGAATTAGACTTATAGGTTGAGTTCAAATAATGCAAAAAAGTTAATAGCAAAAATATCTAAATAAATTGTTGAGAAAGAGCATATATGACTAATGCCTGTCGGCAGATAATTCTGAAAAAGACAGTCTAATGGACAGCAACCTAGCTACCCCATTAATTCAAAGTTGCTGGACCATGCATGACATTGGGAGCAGGGGCTCGAAATAGTTGTCAAACTGATATGTACTGATAGTAATGCAACTTTAAAGAAAATCTCATTGATCTATGACAAATACTGGTAGTTCCTTTCTAACTGACTTAAGCAGAAAACTTAACAATTGTTGACGCCGTTGCCTTTAAAGCAACACCTGAGTAGAAGGTCTAGAATTCCGTGATTTTTTATACGACCGCAAAATTTTTTTTGGGTTCGTATGCGTCGTCCGAAGACACATTTGGTTTCCGGACAATAACTTTTGTTTAAGTGAATAGATCTCTATGAAATTTTACCAGAAGGTTCAATACCACAAAAGGAAAGTTGGGATTGATTTTGGGGGTTTTGGTACCAACAGTTTAGGAATTAGGGACCAAAAAGGGGCCAAAAACAAGCATTTTTAGCTTCCAGACAATAACTGGTGTGTAAGTGTATGGATCTCTCTGACATTGTACCACAAGATTCCTTATCACAAAGGGAAGGCTGTTATTGAGTTTTGGGGTAATTGCCCCAAAACATGCAGGTATTAGGGGCAAAAAAGGGGCCAAAAACAAGCATTTTCTAGTTTCCAGACAATAACTTGTGTTTAAGTGTATGGATCTCTCTAAAATTGTACTACATTAGGTTCCATACTATAAAGGGAAGGCTGGGATTGAGTTTGGGGGTAATTACTCTAAGGGGGGGAGGGGGGTTAAAAAAGTTTGGGGTGTTCCAATTTTTTTTGGGGGCTCATACTTTTTTTCTTAAAAATTTTTGAAATTTCAAATTTTTTGAAAATTTTCAAGAAGAAATCTTCAATTGCACAGTATTGCGCAATAGATTTTTAAGATCTTTGACCACATTTTTTTTGTGTCAGAAACCTATATTATTTCAAAATTTTGATCACAATCCAAATTCAGACAGTATCAAGCTTGAATATTAGGTCCAAATTTACCCCAACTGTTCAGGATTGGACCTCTGCGGTCGTATTAGGCTGCGCTCAGCAAAGCATTTTATTTCTCGTAGGCAAGACAAAAAATAGTAGAGCTACAACACCATAACAATTTTTTTCTCTGATCTGAACTTCTAGTTTGCAACTAGATGAATAGGATTATGCATTATAATGCAAGGGGAAGTGTGGAAATTTAACAGTAAAAATTTTAGTACTTAAAAAAAATCTTGTATTAAAGTTTTATTGGGATATAGATTATATTGCACCTGGATCTCAAATATATATCTTAATTATTATTAAAAGTGGTCATAGAAAACTATAAGACTCACACAACGATTTGTAATAGCACTGATTGTAATGAAAAACATATTCTCTTTGTGTACTAAATAAATCACTATGAAATATGATAATAAATGTGTTTTCATTTATGAAGTCAAGTGGGTAAATTATTATGTACTATGGAATTTATGTAGCCCAGCAAGAAGCCCATCATAATCAGAAAAATGAAATAACCATGCAGCTCTGATAATTATTGTTCTTCTCTTTTTTCTCTTTGTCCATGTGTGATTAGGGGAGTTAGACAGATCTTTGACCTTTTTTTCAGTCATAAAAAAAGAAAGAACCTGAACATTGCAGAAAGTTATTATTTTATGTACTTTTGTATTACATATTAGGATCATCACAAAGTTCTTTTTTTCATTGTAAACTTGGAGCTTTATAAGTTAGAAATGCATTTTTTATAATTTGGAACCCAAAGGGACCTGAAAAAAAAATAGCCAAATCCATCTTTGGTCAAGTTTGCCTGAGGGAGTTGGGAGCTTAGTTTCTTAAATTCTTATTTGTAAATATATCAAATTTTTTGGCATGAGCATTCCTGATAAAGGTTGAATAATCCAGAAAAACACTTCAGATGCACCAAATTTATAAAGTGTTTATTATTCTGTAATCCAACAAAATTTTTCTAGTTATGTGTTTTCACAGCTTTATAGAAAGGAGAAAAATAACATGAAAATAAATTGTCATAAATATTTCAAGCTCAAAGACCTTCCATTATATAAATGCATTAAGAAAATTAGAAAATCACAAAAATAAATCTTAACTTGAATCAGAGACATATAATACATGTCTACATGTCTCTGCTTGAATATAGAAATAGGAAGATGTATGGCAAGCCGTTTTACTATTTATTCTAACTTCAAGATATCTTATAAACTTTGTAAGATATCTCATATAGTTTATAAGATATCTTATATAATTTTTGTTTCGCCTTGACGGAGTCAAAAAGCGAGACATAGGTATGCTGTTTCCGGCGTCGGCGGCGTCATCAATGTATTAGTTTGTGATTAGGTCTAGTTCATGGTGAACCACTAGTGGTAGGTCAATGATATTTGGTATGCAGTTGTATTAGCATTGGCACATCTCATTACCATAGAGATTATTTGGCTCTGCCCCTTAGTCATGGTCTGTAGACTTTAAAAATTTTGCTAAGTTAACATGTATTAGTTTGTGATTAGGTCAGTTCAAGGGAACCATTAGTGGTAGGCCAATGTTAATTGGTGTTCAGTTGTATAAGCATTAGCACATCTCATTTCCATGGAGAATATTTGACCCAGCCCCTCAGTCAAGGTCTATTGACTTTGAAACTTTCATAGTTTTCATGTATTAGTTTGTGATTAGGTCAATTTATGGGAACCACTAGTGGTAGGTCAATGATATTTGGTATGCAGTTGTATAAGCATTGGCATATCTCATTTCCATGGAGATTATTTGGCTCTGCCCCTTAGTCATGGTCTGTAGACTTTAAAATTTTGCTAAGTTAACATGTATTAGTTTGTGATTAGGTCAGTTCAAGGGAACCATTAGTGGTAGGCCAATGTTAATTGGTGTTCAGTTGTATAAGCATTAGCACATCTCATTTCCATGGAGAATATTTGACCCAGCCCCCTCAGTCATGGTCTATTTACTTTGAAACTTTTGCTTAGTTTACATGTATTAGTTTGTGATTAGATCAGTTTAAGATGAACTGCTAATGTTAAGTCAATGGTATTTGGTATGCAAATTTATTGGCATTTGCAAGTATCTTTTCCATCGAGATTATATAGCCCCACCCCTGATCATTGTTCATTGACTTTGAAACTTTTGCATAGTTTACAAGTTAATGTTTGTGTTTAGGTTTGTTTAAAGGGAACGACTTATAATAAGTAAATGGTATTTGGTATGCAGTTGTATTAGCATTGGCACATCTCATTCCATGGAGATTGTTTAGCCATGTACCTTCAGTCATGGTTCATCGACTTTGAATATTTGCATAACTTACATGTTAAAGTATTGCTATTTTAATTTTAACATTTGCATTATCAAAATTACAAAAAGGTGAGACATATCTCTGTGATAACAGTTTATTTATATAAGATATCTTATAAACTATATAAGATATCTTGTAAACTAAATTAGATATCTTATAAAGTATAAAAGATATCTTATATAAAAATATTTATAACATATCTTATAAAACTAGATTATATAAGATATCTTACATATTATATGAGATTTAATATATCATAGATGTATAAACCCTCTATGGTTATATATTATATGAGATAACTTAAATTTGGAATAAATAGTAAAACAGCTTGCCATAAAGATGTGGTATAAATGCCAATGAGACATTAGATCTCTACTTGAAGTCCCCTAGAAAGGGCTTAAAAGAGTGAAATAGGGTTTCCGTAAGATGAACATGTTTACAGTAAAATAGCATTGAACTTTCTATCTATGTGTGATATCACTGTATTTAAAGCAAGTACTTATGTAAATGTCGTTAGTTCTGATAAAGTAGGTTAATATTTTTATATAAATGATAAACATTTGTAGGTTTTTGTTGAAATTTGCTCCATCACCTATGATTCAGTATGAAATAGTAGCAAAAACTTACACATAAAAATTGACTACCTACTAATGTTACTTAATATGTTTTTGCTGATAAAGTGATCTTAGCGAAGATAATATTAAGGACTTGGTTTGTATTATTACGAGCTTGCATGCACTTAGGTTTTTTAATGACTTTTTTTAGTTGTGTGATCAAGACATCATGAAGTTACTCTGCTTCTCGATTGTAATGGAACAGTTAAAATACAGGGAGGAATACTAGATTTTATTAAAGATTGGACAATTGGTGATAATAGCCTTACTTTTCTTAACTTTGAACTGAAATTTGTACTGTAATCAAAATATTAGATAATACTTAAAACAAGGAATTATTTGAATCTGGAATAATTTTGAATAATTTTGAGTGTTAGCCATGTATGCATGGCTAAGGGAGTTAGTAAGTTCATACTGAAATATCAGTGAAAATATCAGTGAAAGTAATCTGAGCCGAAGCCAGAATTCCAACAAAAATTATTCCAGATTCAAATAATTTCTTGATTTTAAGTCTATTTCAAAGTTTGAGTAATACAAAACTAAAAAAGTAGTCGAGGGTCATTAACGTCACAGTTTATCTAGAAATCTAGAGAGAATCATTTTCCGCAAATTTTTCAATAACCTATATCTCAAAAACACACTCACTTTGAGACCCTTCATTTTTTTCTGCTTTTTTAGTTTCGTGATTTATATACTATCAATTTATAACAGTCTTTTTAAAAGCTTGTTATTTTAAAACAGAGTAGCAAACATCCTTAAGAGTCAAAACGTTGACTTAGCACTGTAATATAATAAAATCCTTTTAAGGTAGTTCAGGGGTATACCGCCATCTTGAATTGTACAATCACAGTACATAATCGGTCTAGTTTTTTGCCCAAATCTGCAAATTTGGAAACAGATTTGCAATTTATTGGTTACACTGATTATTTATATAAAGAAAACTTAGTGACTCATTGCATTATCGAAAATGTTTTAACAAATACCAAATATTTGTGTTTTTAGAATCAATTTTTCAAATAAACCATTTAAGGGGAGATAACTCTTTTAGTACAAAATTTATACTGGACATATAGGGAAATTTTCATTTTTTACTTGTAGCAAGAAAACAAGTTTGGTGACACCATTTTTTCTTTCTATTTTCTTAAAATATATTATAAAACCTATCTTCTCATATTTTATTTCAAAATTCTGTTTTATAGATTTCTTTTTATGCACAAAAATGTGTTTTTTCATGAACAATCTAAGCAAATTTTGGCAATTTTGAACGACTCGTACCTTGAAAAATAGCGTGGTGACCCATACTTTTTATTATTTTTTAAAAAAGCATAGTAAAATCTTCATTTTGGCAAAGTATAAGAAAATTCTGTCATTTTTTTTCTATACCCCTGAACTACCTTAAATGGTTTTCAGACCTAATGTAAAGCTCATGTGCAAATCAGCTAATTTTAGATTAATCAATGAAATATGAAAAAAATTGTAAAAGCATCAAGAAATATAAAAATATTGTAAAGAAGTGCAAAAGTTGCATATAATTCATGTGCAGCAATACCGAAAATGACATTGAAAACAAAAAACTTGCCTTGTGATACATTTTTAATTATTGACATATCACATTACTGTCATATATATGATTACTGTGTGTGGTACAGTGATAATTGATAAATTTTCATTTTATTTATGCATGAATTTTATTTTTTAGCAATCATTTTCACTACATTTGAATAAACTGAAAACATTAAATAAAAATGCATGAAATAAACTAGTAGATATGTATAAAGATAATATAGAATCAGATTGTGATAGACACATAAATATACAATAATTTAGCTCTATATCACTGCCTCTGACATTTAAATTCAACAGATATAACTGGTTTAAACTTGTAACAAGTCTCAACAAAATTGTTATCCTAATGGCAGTAAAAGTAGAAATTTGTAATGCCTACCAGGGTCGGATCCAGGACTTTTGAAAAAATGGGAGGGTGTAATTCCAGAAAATGTAAGATTTATGCAGTTTTGTTTTGATCTTCATTGACTAGGATTGTCAGTAAGGTCGGTGGTGAACTCTATGAGCAGTCCAGCTTCGTCCACCAAATAAAAACTGACTGCTTCAATATAGCTAATATATAGTAGTGTTAAAGCACCAACAATCAATCGATCAATCTAGTTGTTTTGATATATTTTCTTATAAAGGGATGTAAACTTAAGGCTGAAGTCACAATGCATTAAGATAAATGGCAAAATTACAAAAATCTTGCTGCATTTGAATGGCATATTCTCTAGAGCACAGCCATTACAGAGAAATATTCTCAGATGGTATTTTGGTGTGCATCTAAAGAAAAAAATGATATGGGGCCATGCTTTTGGTCCAAGATGATAATTGGTCAATCTCCCTATGAAGCCATTGTTATGTCATCATTCTTGAGCAAATATCAGCATACTCCTAATTCTTGAGTTTAAGAAGAAAGATCAGTATTTTTATTTATAGTAATTAAATTTACTGTTTTACATAAACCCCAAAAAAGTGCTGTCTGCTTTGTAATAACTTTGAATGAAGTTAGTTCTTTCAGTTAATAAAAGTATTTAGTAGGGTTTTAACTTAAGTACACAGATATTCCATTCTACTTGGTCAATTCTAGAGATATTTCAAAATCGTTAAGTACCGTTTCTTTTGATTTCTTTTTTGATATAGTTAAATTTAGAATCGTGCATTATAAATTTATTTTGCTTTGTTTGTCTCATTTTCTTTTTATGATCACATTTACAGAAAATTGTATCCTATTATAGATTATTTGACGTCAATGCATGTTAATATATTTCCTAAGGATAGGTGAAATGTATTTTTGTTTGTTTAAAATTCAATAGACAAAACAGGATGAAAAAGTGCAGGAAAAAAAAACTGAAGAGTAGCATCTGGTGAAAGATGTATTTTATGCCTTGGGTCCATGGTTACATTGATAGAGAATTTTCTCATCCAAAACTTTATTCATGTGATGTTAAATGTAGCAGTTTATAACCTAAACCAAACATGCAAGTATTCACAGGGGATTCATTTAGTTTCGTTGGTACCAATTTTTTGTGGATATAAGAAAAATTAAACTTTTGTGGATACTTTAAGGAGGCGAGGGTTCCAACCCTAACTTTAAATAAAAGTTGATGTTTACATGATTAAAAAGAACTTATTTAAGAAAGGGGGGGTCAAACCAAAATTCCAACCCTGTCGTTCTAGATTTGCCTTTAAGATTTAATAAGTCGTTTGTATATTCTCTGTTGAGAGTTGCTGCTATCTCATATCTTAATATTTCAAATGAATTGTACCTTAGAGGGTTACAGAACACCTAAGGGAGTTAACTCTTTAAAAATAAGCTGAGTGTTTAAATCACATACTATATTAGCATATGAACTGCGTCGGATAGAAATGGACCTGATGCAAGTGCACGTATATGACTTTGATTGATTTTGGAACATTGCAATACATATTAAAAGATGATTTTTGGTCTGATTTGTAGGGTTGTTATATCAATTTTCAAACAGTTACACACTTTGCATATAGATTGATTTTTACAACTGGAAAGAAGGTGCAACAGATGTATTGGTATTCATTTGCATATGGTCTATTTCTATCAGACGCAGCTCATATATAGAAATCAAGCTTCTCAATTTGATCAAAATTAGTGTTTGTCAAACTGCTATATATCCATTGAAATTATTCCTGTAAATTGTGTGGTTCAAATTTCTTGAAATTTTTTATATTTTTGTCAACAGGTCCAAGTAAATATTTTGTCAAAATTTTATGAAAACTGAACAAGCCAAATCTATTTCCGTCAAAGTGTTGGGTACCCCTTAAGAGATATTTATTGAAGGACTTTAATAATAGTCCCTGAGGAAGGACACATAAACTTTCATTATAAAGTAATTTTGTTTAGAATTATTGCATTGATACCCATCTTTGACATCTATATCCCATCTTCCTATGAAAAACATTGATCGAACCTTTTACATTGTTGGAAGCACTGCTTCATTGATACACAGTCAATTCCCAGAAAATGCTAATTCATGAAATTGTTTTGCAAATGTCAGCTATTGATATATGTAGAACAGTAAAATACACATAAAACAATGTAATACAGTATTTATGAGTGTTTTATTGATGATTACACCTATTCTTCTGTGATATACTTCAAAAGAAATATTTATTGTGAAAAAAACAATATTTTTATGTTTTGAATATAGGTTACCATTAGGAGATGTCTATATGCCATTCATGGTGTATAGAATAATTATATATAATTTATTATTATGAATGAGTTTTATACAATTTTTTTGGCAGCATAATTTTAGATCATTAGTTGCTGTCTGTCATATCTGTTTTTCATTTATGTTTTTGTCCTATTGGGGTCATTGGTTTTTTACTTGTTTGAACTTTTCACAGTTTTAGGCCAATTGGAACTAAACTTGGCCACAATCATCAGTTGGCTTGGCAGAATTTTTTTAATGCATTGCCTTGAGAAAAGCCACAGTGATTAAGCAAAAGTTAAAAATAGTATTTTGTTGGAAAATATTAGTGTAGATGTTTCTGTGGTGGATTGGTTGTTTGAAAAGAGGCAGTCGATCATGGCTACAACGCTCACCCAGGTCATGACTTTGAAAAAAATAGTATTTGCTGCTTATTCATTAAGCATACAGCTTAAAGATTTAGAGCAAAAAACTGGCTGGCTAGATTTCTGATAAAAGAGAGGCGAAAGATACCAAAGGGACATTCAAAATCATAAGTTGAAAATAAACTGACAATGCCATCGCAAAAAGGAAAAAAGACCAAAAGACAAACAACACTATACAAAACACTGATAAGGTGACAAATCTGGTTTCCAGTTGACTGTTACCTTGTGTACTACTGTGGATTCATTATTATTCGTGTAATACCATTTTTGTGGATTTCGTGGGTACAGGTGAACCATGAATTCAAATGTTTTATGAATAACAAATTTTCTATAGGCTTTGTGTGCAGAGATTGGCAAAACCACGAAATCAAATATTCACGAAAAATGCAAGTTTTCCTCAATCCACGAAAATTGATACCCACGAAAATAAATGAATCCACAGTATTATAAAAAAAAACCAGCAACTCTTTTCACAAAAAATCTTACGATTAAAATTGATCGTAAGTTATACTGAAATGTGTATGACTTACGAGTATTTTTACTCTTAAGATTTTTTGTGAAAAGAGCCACAGCTCTATATGTGTTAGTCAAGTACATTAAGCTATGTTCATATTCATATCATAAACATGTTCTTGTCCTTATTATGCTTGAAATAATTATACTGCTAGTTTTTAAACTTTCATGCATGATACAACAGCCAAAGACAATCAATTTCAGAATTTCACTAAAATCATGTGATACACCTTACAACATATCAGGATATATATAGGGCAGGTCAATAAGGAAAACTATGGTTGAATATAAAAGTGCAAAAAGCATGTATACTTCAAATTTATTGATCTGTATTTTGACTTTTTCGCTGAATCTTTTACAGTTATTAAAAATGTGTAAATAACGCAAGCATCCATGTGAGACTATATAACCTTTTTATTTACATGATGTAAAATGTAAAAGAGAAATCTGATAGACCTTCATTTTCCCATGAATAGGCCATGTACAATTAAAATTATTTATTTTATTCACTACTTGTGGACTGGCTGGGACAGGTTTTAAGAGCTTGACAAATTGTCTATTGTTGAAAATTGTATGTTGCCCTCTAGATGTCTTTTGGTTTTATGTTGTTGGGTTGCCGTCACTTGTACCCCAAATCTCCTTTTATTCATATTTTGGCAGATATTTGATAATATCTATTAAAATGATTCACATCTTTTAAATGAACAATTGTGGTCATTTTAGCTAGACATATGGTTTAAAGCTTAAATGCCAATCTGCCTATAAATCAGACAGTGGTGAAAATATGACAAACAAAAACCCGCTCAAGATTACATTAATTTAAGTTCAAAATGTATAATAGTGCAGGACTATAACATTTGTTTCCTATTCCTGTTCTGGTATTTCAAGATGTACTTTAGTTGAAATGCACTAGAAATTAACAATTAAGGGGATCTAACTCCTTAATTTGATATCATTCTAACCAATAGTTATCTAGAGATTTCTCGAACGACCAAACACGCAGAAAGGATAGACCTACCATTTCTAACTCAGGATGAGGGTAACTCCAAAATGGTATGGTTAAGTGTGCTGTTTTTTTTCCGCCATTTTTTGAAATTCTTCTAAATTGCCTAATTCTTACAAAGAAGTGGAACTTAATGTAGATATTGGATAAAAACTTATCCATTGTTGAAGACTGTGTATATTGACCTATATTTCTCTATTGTTTATTTGTGTCTTTGGGTTGCTGTCTCCTTGACATTATATACACCCACATCTCCAATTACAAATACTCTAAATTCAGCAATGATTTTATTAATGGGAAAATTGTAAACAGGATGATCAATGCAATGATTTATACAGTGACATTTAACTACATCATATGAATAGAAATCACATTAATTAATCTTTCATTTATCATACTGTTGTTTGTCAAAAGATTGGCAATACTGAATGCATGCAGTCATTGGATTCTAAATTAACAGTATCTCTTTGATTTTTGTGATGCTTTGCTTATATGTAGAAGTTGTTGGGCTAAAATGAAATGCAATACAATACAATACAAAACAATGCAATACAATACAATACAATACAATACAATACAATACAATACAATACAATACAATACAATACAATACAATACAACAATACAATACAATACAATACAATACAATACAATACAATACAAGTGTGCATTTATTATTGCCATTGAAAAAGTCCCTAGTGAATTTTTTGACTCAACCAAATGTTATGAAACTTATATTATACCAAAATGATTATTACCACAAAACACAGATCAAGTTCGTATTTGGGTGGCATCACTTTTACAGTTCTCTAGGTATATCCCTTTATAACCTTATATGCAAGGGGGCCCGGCATCATCTGTGTCCCATGGACACATTCACCATTTATTTTTACCAGGTTTGATCTTTGGCTTGGACTGTAAAATATTCAGATAGTTTTTTTCTGTCGGAAACATGAATGTTACTCACTGCATTTTTTCAAATGCAAAATTTTGATTATTCTCTCAATAGGATTTTAACTGAAATTGTTTAATTTAAGCAACATGTGTGGCAACAGAATGTCCATTTTCATTATGACCAGCACAAGTTAGACCACTCTACTTTAATCATATTTTTAAAAAGTTATTTGATTATTTTTTTGATAACCAGTGTATTTTTTTGTAACATGACAGCTTTTGTCAGATCAATGCTAGATTTCATAATAATTTGGAAAATCAGAAACATTGCTTGTGAACTGAAGCTAGTTTTTGAACTTGCTTTTGAAAAAAACCAGCTTGTATTTAGAAAGAAAACACTTGAGAATGTGTCTGCAAGCTTGTTTTTGAACTTGCCTAAGAAAAAACAAACTGGTAATGTTTAGAAAAGTGGTTGAGAACTGAAGCTTGTTTTTGAACTTGCTTTTGAAAAAAAAAACAGATCATGAGATGAGACAGTTTGTCAACCCAAAGTAATTGCAGAACTGCATCTTAAATATACAGAGAAACATTGAAAGATAATATTTTTTTTTGTCAGCCATAGTGTTTTCTTAATGACCTTAAATAGTGAGTAGGAAATTATTACTCCATTAGGATTCAAGTTCATTTGCAGAATATCTAACTCAAAATTTGTGATGAAGGTCATTTATCCAGAATACTTTAAAACATAATACAACTGACTGTTAAAAAAAATCATATAATAAATGAAAACTGAATAAATGACAATAATTTGCAATGGTGAGTTATAAATACCCCTGCAATCCCCAAACATCTGAGTCAGGGAGACCACCAAATCTATTTGTAACCACTTCCAGACATAACTTGTGTGTTAGTGTATGGATCTCTCTGACTTTGTACCACAAGGTTCCATATCACAAAGGAATGCTGGGATTGATTTTGGGGTAATTGCCTCAAAATTTTAGGAATTAGGGGCCAAAAAGGGGCAAAAACAAGCATTTTCTAGTTTCATGACAATAACTTGTGTGTAAGTGTATGGATCTTTCTGAAATTGTACTACAAGGTTCCATATCACAAAGGAAAGCTGGAATTGAGTTTGGGGTGATTGCCTAAACGTTTAGGAATTAGGGGCCAAAGGGGCCAAAATAAGCATTTTCTAGTTTCAGACAATAACTTGTGTTCAAGTGTATGGATCTCTCTGAAATTGTACTGCAAGGTACCATACCTCAAAGGAAGGCTGGGATTGAGTTTGGGGTGATGAATCATAAGGGGTTCAAAAATTGGGGGGATTTTTTTTTCCTTTTTATCTTTAAAATTTTCCATTTTAAGTTGGTTATTTCTGATTTATATTTAAAAGCAAATAATAATGATATGGCAGGAGATGCACACCAAACAGGATGTGTTAATTATTATATAATAAGTATTGTGCAATAGCAAGAAATTTTCAATTGCACAGTATTGGGCAATAAGAAATCTTCAATTGCACAGTATTGTGCAATAGCAAGAAATATCCAATAGCACAATATTGCGCAATAGCAAGAAATTGTTAATTGTACAGTATTGCGCAATAGCAAGAAATATTCAATTGCACAGTATTGCACAATTGCAAGAAATATTCAATTGCACAGTATTGTGCAAAAGAAGATACTTTGTATAAATTGCTTATTTCTTGACCAATTTCAATGGGGTTTTATTCTTGAACTCTTGGGGTTCTTTAATATGCTGAATCTAACGTGTATTTAGATTTTTGATTTTTAGGCCCGTTATCAACTTTGTCCACATTGAGGTCAAAAGGGTCCAAAATTAAACTTTGTTTGATTTCATCAAAATTGAATTATTGGGGTTCTTTGATATGCGAATCTAACAGTGTATTTAGATTCTTAATTTTTGGTCCTGTTTTCAAATTGGTCTACATTAAGGTCCAAAGGGTCCAAAATTAAACTTTGTTTGATTTCAACAAAAATGAATATATGGGGTTCTTTGATATGCTGAATCTAAACATGTATTTAGATTTTTGATTATGGGCCCAGTTTTCAAGTTGGTCCAAATCGGGTCCAAAATTAAACTTTGTTTGATTTCAACAAAACTGAATATATGGGGTTCTTTGATATGCTGAATCTAACCATGCATTTAGATTTTGATTTTTGAGCCCTGTTATCAACTTTGTCCACATTGAGGTCAAAAGGGTCCAAAATTAAACTTTGTTTGATTTCATCAAAATTGAACTCTTGGGTTCTTTGATATGCTGAATCTAACCATGTATTGAGATTTTGGATATTGGACCATAATAGGTGAATGTCCAATTTAAAATTTTAAGTTCTTAGACCACATTCATTCTGTGTCAGAAACTTATGCTGTGTCAAATATTTAATCACAATCCAAATTCAGAGCTGTATCAAGCTTGAATGTTGTGTCCATACAAGCCCCAACTATTCAGGGTTCGACCTCTGCGGTCGTATCAAGCTGCGCCCTGCATAGCATTTTATTGCCATTGAAAAAAGTCCCTAGTGAATTTTTGACTCAACCAAATGTTATGAAACTTATATTATACACAATGATTATTACCACAAAACACAGATCAAGTTCGTATTTGGGTGGCATCACTTTTACAGTTCTCTAGGTATATCCCTTTATAACCTTATATGCAAGGGGGCCCGGCATCATCTGTGTCCCATGGACACATTCACCATTTATTTTTACCAGGTTTGATCTTTGGCTTGGACTGTAAAATATTCAGATAGTTTTTTTCTGTCGGAAACATGAATGTTACTCACTGCATTTTTTCAAATGCAAAATTTTGATTATTCTCTCAATAGGATTTTAACTGAAATTGTTTAATTTAAGCAACATGTGTGGCAACAGAATGTCCATTTTCATTATGACCAGCACAAGTTAGACCACTCTGCTTTGCTTTAATCATATTTTAAAAAGTTATTTGATTATTTTTTGATAACCAATTATTACTCCATTAGGATTCAAGTTCATTTGCAGAATATCTAACTCAAGATTTGTGATGAAGGTCATTTATCCAGAATACTTTAAAACATAATACAACTGACTTAAAAAAAATCATATAATAAATGAAAACTGAATAAATGACAATAATTTGCAATGGTGAGTTATGAATACCCTGCAATCCCTTAGCCTCTGAATCAGGAGACCACCAAATCTATTTGTAACCTACAAGTTGATCTTACTTAACTATACTTGTGACGAGATCTTTTCTTTTCTTACACAATGCATTTCTTTTCGGTAGAATGGGAAAATTTTTTTTGACAGGAGGGTCCAAAACAAGGTCATCTTACTAAGCTTTACTTGTGACCAGATCATTTCTTTTCTTACACAATGCATTTCTTTTTGGTAGAATGGGACAATAATTTTTGTCAGGATAGGTGCAATAACAAGGTCATCTAACTTTTTATACTAAATTGTGACAACATCTTTTCTTTTCTAACACAATGTAATGTCGTTTTGTAAAATGGGAAAATTATTTTTGTCATGAAAGGTTTAATAACAATAAGCTATACTTTTGATGAAATCTTTTCTTTTCTTACGATGTGAAACTTTTGATAGAAGGAAAATTATTTAATATCAAGATCCAGAGGTCCAATAACAGGTTCAACTTACTTAACTATATATTTGACCATGTCTTTTCTTTTATATTAGAAATGTAATACGATGCATTTCTTTTGGTAGAATGGAAACTATTTACTGTCATGAGAGGTCCAAAACAAGGTCATCTTACTTAGCTATACTTGTGACGAGATCTTTTCTTTTCTTACACAATGCATTTCTTTTGGTAGAATAGGAAAATTATTTATTGTCAGGATAGGTCCGATAACAAGGTCATTATACTTTATTATACTAAATTGTGACAACATCTTTTCTTTTCTAACACAATGTAATGTCGTTTCTGTAAAATGGGAAAATTATTTTTGTCATTAGAGGTTTAATAACAATAAGCTATACTTTTGATGAAATCTTTTCTTGAAATATCAATAGCACAATATTGCGCAATAGCAAGAAATTGTTAATTGTACAGTATTGCGCAATAGCAAGAAATATTCAATTGCACAGTATTGCACAATTGCAAGAAATATTCAATTGCACAGTATTGTGCAAAAGAAGATACTTTGTATAAATTGCTTATTTCTTGACCAATTTCAATGGGGTTTTATTCTTGAACTCTTGGGGTTCTTTAATATGCTGAATCTAACCGTGTATTTAGATTTTTGATTTTTAGGCCCGTTATCAACTTTGTCCACATTGAGGTCAAAAGGGTCCAAAATTAAACTTTGTTTGATTTCATCAAAATTGAATTATTGGGGTTCTTTGATATGCCGAATCTAACAGTATATTTGCACTTCTCACCGAAATAACAGTATTCTGTAAAAATGTTTTTCTTTTTTATTTCGAAAGCCTTGTTTGTTTAATTTTCTTCTTAACAATTAACTTATTATTTTCAGGTTGAGTAACTGTGTATATTACAGAATGGTACGATTAAGTATTGCTGTTAAGATGAAAAGAAAGATTTTAGAATCAGGTAAGTATTGTGGTTGTATTTTCTTAATACGAGTGTTGAGATGAAATTTGAGTGAATGTCAAAATTTAACTTATACAAAAGTGGATGTCAAATAATGACTTATATACAATAGTAAATATATCTTCTTTTCTTCTCTAAAACCGGCCGACAGGCATAGTGGGGTTATTATTAACTGTCGTCAGAGGTTCAATAACAAGTTGATCTTTCTTAACTATACTTGTGACGAGATCTTTTCTTTTCTTACACAATGCATTTCTTTTCGGTAGAATGGGAAAATTTTTTTTGACAGGAGAGGTCCAAAAACAAGGTCATCTTACTAAGCTTTACTTGTGACCAGATCATTTCTTTTCTTACACAATGCATTTCTTTTTGGTAGAATGGGACAATAATTTTTTGTCAGGATAGGTGCAATAACAAGGTCATCTAACTTTTTTATACTAAATTGTGACAACATCTTTTCTTTTCTAACACAATGTAATGTCTTTTTGTAAAATTGGAAAATTATTTTTGTCATGAAAGGTTTAATAACAATAAGCTATACTTTTGATGAAATCTTTTCTTTTCTTACACGATGTGAAACTTTTGATAGAAGGGAAAATTATTTAATATCAAGATCCAGAGGTCCAATAACAGGTTCAACTTACTTAACTATATATTTGACCATGTCTTTTCTTTTATATTAGAAATGTAATACGATGCATTTCTTTTGGTAGAATGGGGAAACTATTTACTGTCATGAGAGGTCCAAAAACAAGGTCATCTTACTTAGCTATACTTGTGACGAGATCTTTTCTTTTCTTACACAATGCATTTCTTTTTGGTAGAATAGGAAAATTATTTATTGTCAGGATAGGTCCGATAACAAGGTCATTATACTTTATTATACTAAATTGTGACAACATCTTTTCTTTTCTAACACAATGTAATGTCGTTTCTGTAAAATGGGAAAATTATTTTTGTCATTAGAGGTTCAATAACAAGCTATACTTTTGATGAAATCTTTTCTTTTCTTACACAATGTGAAACTTTTGATAGAAGGAAAATTATTTAATACCATGATCGAGAGGTCCAATAACAAGTTCATCTTACTTAACTATACATGTGATGAAATCATTTCTTTTGTATTAGAAATGTAACACAATGCATTTCTTTTGGTAGAATGGGGAAATTATTTACCATCATGAGAGGTCATAAAACAAGTTCACCTTACTAAACTATATATATAGGAATCTGATGTACAGTAGTTGTCGTCTGTTTATGTAGTTCATACGTGTTTCTCGCTTCTCGTTTTTATATAGATTAGACCGTTGGTTTTCCCGTTTGAATGGTTTTACACTAGTAATTTTTGGGGCCCTTTATAGCTTGCTGTTCGGTGTGAGCCAATGCTCCGTGTTGAAGGCCGTACCTTGACCTATAATGGTTTACTATTATAAATTGTTACTTGGATGGAGAGTTGTCTCATTGGCACTCATACCACATCTTCCTATATCTATATACTTGTGACCAAATCTTTTCTCTTTTAACACAATGCATGTCTTTTCGATAGAATGGGAAAATTATTTATTGTCGGGAGAGGTTCATTAACCAGTCATATTTTTTCTTGATTGAGCTAGAATTACGTATATCTTTCCTCCTGACGTAAAGAAAATATCCTATCATACTGTTCGTTACACTTATATTAACATAAAGAAACTTGATCTCCCTTAACACGAAAAGGACACAAAAGCCTTTTATTTGAATACAAAATAAACTTGTATTGAATTTAATACATGAAATGTCAAAGGTCATGTTTTTACAGCCTTGAGTAAGGTAAGGTATAGTGGGTGGTCACGCTTGAATGAATGGCACAGGGTGATCTATAAAAAATTTATGTCACAGTAGTAATGAATTGAAATTTTGCCAGCTCGCTTTTGGGACAATTTGGAAAAGTGTCATTAAAGCCATAACCGATATGCTTTCATATCTTTATTTAATCTAAATGGAAAATGAAAATCAAATGAGTAAATAGTTTGTGTGACTATAAAATTTGGTTTTTAAATCAAAATTCAATAGTATAGATAATGAACTAAACAGTAAAACCAGGTCATTGTAGAATTTGAATAAATGTTTATTTAAAAAAAAAAAAAAACAGTTTTGAAAAAGTGTTAATTGTTCTATTAAACTAAAATATAATATTTATTAAAGGGCTTTTGCCAAATGTGCTTTGAAAGCATTGCTTTCATTAAACTTACGTTGAGACAATAAACAAATTTCTTTATCGTGTGTTGCCATTATAGTTACTCATTAGATGTGAAATTTGTTTTTATTTTCTGAACACGTTGTACCCTAGGGTAGTTTAGGACAAATTGAACAATATGTATTTTCAATTTGCACTAATATTTGGGCCAAATAAGGGCCTTATTGCCCCTACTACTTTATCTGGAGCTGTTTCTTGCATAAATTTGTTTCTTTAATGAAAACAAAGAAATGCGGTATAACAACAAGTGGACATCAATCCACTAAAGACTAAAGAATGTGAAGAATAAACATCTTTCAGTTAGTTTAAAAAAAGAGGCTAAAGATACCAAAGGGACATTCAAACTCATAAGTCAAAAATAAACTGACAACACGATGGCTAAAAAAGAAAAAGACCAACAGACAAACAAACAAACAGACAAACAATAGTACACAAAGAACAAAACATAGAAAACTAAAGACTGAGGAACACAAACCCCACCAAAAACTGGGGGTGATCTCAGGTGCTCCGGAAGGGTAAGCAGATCCTGCTCCTCCATTTAATTGAGGTCTAGAGCTGGCATGTCAGTAACTGCTAGTAGTCCTTTGTTCATTTATGTTGATCACTGTCATTTTGCTTAGTTTCTTCTGTTACCTATTCTAACATCGTACTCAGACTTTTTTTAAACTGAGTTTTATTGTGTGTATTGTTGTGTGTTTGTTTATTCTTCATTGGCTAGAGGTATAGGAGGATGGTTGAGTTCTCACGAAACATGATTAACCCCCTGTCCCAAAAGTCAGAAACTTCTGGCCTTTGTTAGTCTTGTATGTTTTTTTTTAATTTTGGTTCATTTATATGTTTCAGAGCTTAGAGTGACATCCATTTTCGCTGAACCAGTATACAGTTTTGTTTAGGGGCCAGCTGAAGCCCGCCTCTGGGTGTGTGATTTTTTCGCTGTATTGAAGACCCATTGGTGGCCTTGAGCTGCTTTCTGCTCTTTGGTCAAGTTGTCGTCTCTTCGACACATTTCCTGTTTCCATTCTCAATTTTATCTATTCTGATGTTTTTGTTCTTTTGATTACTGTTTAACTGATTTTCATCAAAGATCTCATTTTATTTCCAGGGTTTGTAAATAATTTTCTGTTACAAGATTACAAGATATATGTCAAGTTTGCAAAGTAAATTAGTTCAGTGGCCGATTATTAGCTTTGCTAATACTGTGTACATTCATAGCAAGGTTAAATTTATATATGCTGAGATAATGTAATTTATTTCTTATAACAGGAACTTGATTGGATTAAATTGTAAAAATAAACTATTTACATGACTATTATCTGATTACTTTAAAGGTTTCTCATGTTTCAATGCGAAATTGACTAATTTAGTTTAATAATATTTTCATTTTGTCTAACAGTAGTTGTAAATGAATTTGTAACTTGACGTCACTGTAACATATTTTTCATTGGTAATTGAATGAAGTAATAGTTTTGTTCAAGGTTATTTTTTCCCCTTGAGGAGCATAAGTTGAATGGATCATGTAATTACTTAAATTTTAAATTATAGTCAGGTCTGGCTATTTTCTATATATTTGTATGATTTTGGGAAAGGAGAAGGTCCGGTATTAGGGCTAATTTTGGCCTAAAATTTAAAGTACATGTGATGAAAGATTTTTGACATTTTTTAAACACTGAAGTATTTACTTCAGTCGATTCAATTAGTTTATGTAAAAGATAAGAACTGATTTGGTCATTACAAATTCTAGCTTAGATATGAAAAATCTATCAAATATGCCATAAAATGTCACTTTTCAGATGGTTTTTGTCAAAAATGTAAGTGGTCGCATTTGTGTTAAGTCTCAACACAAGTGCAGCCACTTCCATTTTAGACAAAAACCGTCTAAATATTAGCACAAATGCTAAAATTGTGAAGATTTCAGTAATTTTGCATGAATTAATGATGCTTGCACCTGATGTATGTGCATTGTATTGTCAAAAACAGACCATATTTATGTAACAAAAGTATTCTTCTTTCCAATTAATAGCTAAAGTTTATATTTTCAACAAATTTGTAAAAATGCTATATTTTGGGGCCAAAAAAGGGTCTTACCAAGCCTACTCCTTTAAGAGTATTTTTGCAAGAGGTTGAAACAATTATTGTTCCTTTGTTTTATATTTTATTTTGTATTTTTTGTTGTTGTATTCAGCTTGGTTCATTTGTTTATTTTTTTGGTAAAAGGGTAGATTTATGTTTCAAATAAGAAAATAATTCCGTGTGAACCTATCAAGTATTGATTGAAAGCTATTTAAGGGGGTACCCAACTGAACACTTTCACTAAAATAGATTTGGCTTGTTTAATTTTAATAAAATGTTTACAAAATATTTATTTCGACCTGTTGACAAAAAAATAAATATTTCAAGAAATTTGAACCACATAGTTTACAGGAATAATTTCATTGGATATATAGCAGTTAGACAAACACTAATTTTGATCATTGAGAAGCTTGATTTCTCTTTACCTACAGTTTGTGATTAAAATGTTCAGCTGATGTTTAAAGAGTTAACTCCCTTATGTGTTCTGTACCCAAACTCCAAGACAGTGGTAATGTCCTAATGCTACGCTACGTTGACGTGATAGTTTAGCAAAGCAGAGTAACCCCCGTTCCGAAGTTTTTCTGTACATGCTTAAGTTCAAACGGTATAAATACTGACACCTAACTAATTATTGGGACTTGTTACCAAGTAGATAAATACTTTTCAAACTTGGATCTTGTTTTATATGAATACACAAACAAAGTTAGAGAAAATGCAAAAATAAATTGGTTAAAATTCAGCTTGAAATGTTGTATTGTGACCTATGGTTGTTAACTTCTATGTCATTTGGTTTCTGGTGGAAAGTTGCATGTCTCATTGGCAATCATACCACATCTTCTTATCTGTTATATAGAAATGACTGAACACAAAAACTTATTTTTATGTAGAAATGGCTAAGCTCAAAAAACTTGTTTTTTAAATAGAAATGGTTTAGCACAAAAAAACTTATTTTTTATATAGAAATGGCTAACCTCAAAAAAATTGTTTTTTATAAGGAAATGGCTAAGGACAAAAAAGTTATTTTTATATAAAAATGGCTAAGCACAAAAACTTATTATACGACAGCAAATTTTTTTGTAGTTTCAGGACAATAACTTGTGTGTAAGTGTATGGGTCTCTCTTACATTGTACCACAAGGTTCCATATCTCAAAGGGAAGGCTGGGATTGTTTTTGGTGGTAATTGCCCCAAACATGCAGGAATCAGGGGCAAAAAAGGGGCCAAAACAAGCATTTTTATAGTTTCCAGACAATAACTTGTGTTTAAGTGTATGGATCCCTCTAAAATTGTACTACAAGGTTCCATACTACAAAGGGAAGGCTGGGATTGAGTTTAGGGGTAATTGCTCCAAAAAGGGGGGTGTCAAAAAGTTTTGGGGGAGTTTCCAATTTTAAGGGGTTCATTTTTTTTCTTCAAAATTTTTAAATTTCAATAGATTTTTAAGATCCTTGACCACATTTATTTTGTGTCAGAAACCTATATTATGTCAAAAATTTGATCACAATCCAAATTCAGACAGTATCAAGCTTGAATATTGTGTCCAAATTTGCCCCAACTGTTCAGGGTTTGACCTCTGCGGTTGCATCAGGCTGCATTCAGCGAAGCATTTTATTTTTTATATAGAAATGGCTAAGTACAAGAAACTTATTTTTATATAGAAAGGCTAAGCACAAAAACTTATTTTTTATATAGAAATGGCTAAGTACAAAAAAGTTATTTTTATATAGAAATGGCTAAGTACAAAAAGCTTATTTTATGTAGAAATGGCTAATTAAAGCACAAAAAAAAAGTTTCCTTGAAAATAAGTTGGTTTACAGTATTCTTTTAATTTTGGTTCATTTATATGTTCTGGAGTTTAGTGGGACGTCCATTTTCACTGAACTAGTATACGATTTTGTTTAGTGGCCAGCTGAAGCCCGCCTCAGGGTACTGGATTTTCTCGCTGTATTGAAGACCCGTTGGTGGCCTTGGGCTGTTTTCTGTGCTATGATTGGGTTGTTAATGTCTCTTTGACACATTCCCCATTTCCATTCTCAATTTTATTTAATTCGTTGATTATATCAACCAGTATTTGTGTTATTTATAATGTGTGTAGCATCATCCACAAAAAGCAAAGAATTCTGCTCTCATTAGTCCTATGTGCAGCCTGCTAATTAAAATTTGTCACATTTTGTTGGGGATGAATCTTGCTACAGTCCTACAGGAATATGCAAATTTATTGCAATATAATAACTCTTTGGTTAAAATAAAATTCCAAGTAGGAAAATATGGACAGATTCCTACATGATTCTGTCTAGATTCCAGCTGGAATATTTTGTACAGGTAAGTTTGGCCTCAGTGTAACTTTGAGATGAAGAACAGCAATGAAAGTGTGCAATAATTTTGTGTCCTGAGTTAATACACCATTATGATATTCCTATATAAAAATAAGGAGATGTGGTATGATTGCCAATGAGACAACTACCCACCAGAGACCAAGGAGATGTGGTATGATTGCCAATGCAGACAACTATCCACCAGAGACCAAGGAGATTTGGTATGATTGCCAATGCAGACAACTATCCACCAGAGACCAAATGTAGGGTTCAACCGTTCAAGGTATATCAACACTGAATATTTATACCTAGATTGAAGAAAGCTATAAAAGGCCAAAGGCCCCAACATGACAATGTCATCCAAGTGGAAAGGAAGTGCAGGGTTAAGCCACAGGCATGTTTAAACCAGATATTGAATGTGTATTGCATATTTACATGGATTCCCAATGTTATTTGACAGACATAATTTGTTAATAAATGTAAAGAAAGTGTGCATGTTGTGCAGATACAGTAATTTTGATGCATGTGCACTCAAAACAGATACACAATGATTTCTCATATATTTCATCTATAATTAGGATATTAGAATGGACCTCATATCTGAACAACATATAACATAACCTATATATAGACTCTTTTTGGTAATAAATAAATATGTTTCTTTTGATCTTTGTTGTTACTAAGTATAATTGATCTAAAAAGAAACAATGAAAGTTCACCAAACATTTTGTTCATAGATCACTATAAAAATAATGTTCTTGTCTGAATTATAGCTGGTGTTGAAGTTTAAATATATATAAAATTTTAAACAGCAGTCTTCCATGCATGAATGATTTTCAGGAATTCAAATTCCAGTTTGTCACTAATAATGTAGGACAATTTTTTGCAACAAATTATAACTGGTAAAAAAGTTTTGTCCATCAAATTCTAGATGGTTATTTTTTTTTGGTGTTCTTGAGTTGTTGTTTCTTTGCCATACAGGTACCTAAGTACATCTCAGTTAGATAAGGGAGCAACCATTTAACTTCATGGGGGGGTTTTGGTTTTTTGTGTGAGTCAGAAATTTTTTTCGCGCAAGGCGCAAACATTTTTGTTTTGTTTTTCCACACTATCCAATCAAATTATTTTTTTCAAAATTTAACACTATAAGGTATACATGGGAAAATCTGGATTCAGAATATTTTTTTTGTCATCTGCTTGACCACAATATTTTTTTTCTTTTTTCATCAAATTGGGGATCAGAACATTTTTAGGAAAAAATCATAACCCCTCCTTGAAGTTAAATGATCGTTCCCTAAGTACATCTCAGTTAGATAACATATTACAAGCAAAGATTTTCCAGAGAGAGATTATTTGGCAATTGAAAAAATGATAGAAGTATATCTTCATCCAAGCTTTCTAATTCTTATTTGACCAGGATGATCACTTTTCCTGCTGAAGGTTAATGGTTCTCTGGGTACTCTAGCTTCCTTGACCAAATAAACTGGGTGCCATGATATAGCCAATATAAAAACATAAGATGGTGTATGATTGTCAATGACACAACTCTCCACAAGAGACTAAATGACATAGAAGTTAGCAACTAAAGGTCACTGTACTGCCTTCAATAATAAGCAAAACCCATTCCAGTATGCTGAAAGTGGCATTTAAAACCAACAATCAATTAATCTAATAAGACAGATTGATTTGTTTATTTGGTGTTTAACGCCACTTTCAACACTATAGTGCTATTTCGTGGTGGTCAGTTTTTATTGGTGGATGAAGCCTGAGAGAACCACTGACCTTCAGTAGGAAAACTAACAATCCTAGTCAATTAAGATTGGGGTCGAGTGCACCTGCCACTTGCAGGATTCGAACTCACAACCTCAGTGTTGAAAGGCTAGTGATACAGTAGTACGAATACTTAGACCATTTGGTCTCCTCACCTCCCCTAATGAGACAGATGAGGACCATTATGTGAGAAAGACTTAAATTAAAGGCAACTGCAGTAGAAAGAAGTAGTACATTAGTTTCTTGTGAACCCAAGCAACCTTATGCCTATTTATAAATAACATTCTCCAATCTTGTCAAAATTATGTAAATTCTAGTGATAAATAAATAAGATGATATAACTTTTGTGATTTTTTTGGTGACAGTTTTTCATATTTGATTACAGCAATTTTGAAAGTGATACATTTTAAAACTTTAAAAAACATCTGTTCATAATAGGGTTGTTATAAAGTTAAACCCTAAAAACTAAGAGTAGGGAAAAACCCTTAAAATAATTTTTAAAGGGGTCCACAGATGATTTTGGTATTACAAGGCACATTTCCTTCCTTTTCCCATATACCATCTTTTTCTCAAAAGCTTGATTTATGTTTTGAAAGGAGACTTGTGTAAAGGACTGCAAGAATATAGAGAAAAGACAATCTATGGGCAATAAAAAGATAATTCACTGTAAGTTCACCAAACATTTTGTTCATAGATCACTATAGAAAATGTTCCTGTCTGAATCATAGCTGGTGATGAAGTTAAAATATATATATAGTTTTAAACAGCAGTCTTCCATGCATGAATGATTTTCAGGAATTCCAATTCCAGTTTGTTACTAATAATGTAGAACAATTGTTTGCAACAAATTGTAACTGGTAAAAAAGTTTTGTCCATCAAATTCTAGATGGTAATTTTGTTTGGTGTTCTTGAGTTGTTGTTTCTGTGCAATACAGGTACCTAAGGGAGCATCCATTTAACTTCAAGGGGGGGGTTAAGGTTTTTGTCTGAGTCTGAAAAAAAATTTTACGCTATCAATCAAATTATTTTTTTCAAAATTTAACACTATAAGGTATGGGGAAAATCTGGATTCAGAATTTTGTCATCTGCTTGACCACAATATTTTTTTTCATCAAATTGGGGGATCAGAATATTTTTTTAGGAAAAAACCATAACCCCCCCTTGAAGTTAAATGGTCGGTCCCTAAGTATATCTCAGTTAGATAACATTACAAGCAGAAATTTTCCAGAGAAAGATTATTTTGCAATTTAGAAAATGAGAGATTAGTATATCTTCATCCAAGCATTCTAATTCTTATTTGACCAGGATGACTACTTTTCCTGCTGAAGGTTAATGGTTCTCTCTGGGTACTCTAGCTTCCTTTACCAAATAAACTGGTTGCCATGATATACCCAATATAAAGATAGAAGATGTGGTATGATTGCCAATGAGAGAACTGTCCACCAGAGACCAAATGACATAGAAGTTAGCATCTATAGGTCACTGTACCCCTTTCAACAATGAGCAAAACCCATTCCAGTATGCTGAAAGTGGCATTTAAAACCAACAATCAATTATTTAATAAGACAGATTGATTTGTTTATTTGATGTTTTTTTTTAATGCCACTTTCAACACTTAATTGTGCTATTTCATGGTGGTCAGTTTTTATTGGTGGAGGAAGCCGGAGCGCCCCGAGAGAACCATGACCTTTGGTAGGAAAACTGACAATCTTAGTCAATTAAGATTGGAGTT
Source organism: Mytilus coruscus (assembly GCA_017311375.1). Taxonomy (NCBI): domain Eukaryota; kingdom Metazoa; phylum Mollusca; class Bivalvia; order Mytilida; family Mytilidae; genus Mytilus; species Mytilus coruscus. The sequence continues at coordinate 80,596,234 of CM029603.1, read as the reverse complement.
GAGCACACCTGCCACTTGATTCGAACTCACAACCTCAGTGTTGAAAGGCTAGTGATACAGTAGTACGAATACTTAGACCATTTGGTCTCCTCACCTCCCCTAATGAGACAGATGAGGACCATTCTGTGAGAAAGACTTAAATTAAAGGCAACTGCAGTAGAAAGAAGTAGTACATTAGTTTCTTGTGAACCCAAGCAACCTTATGCCTCTTTATACACAACATTCTTCAATCATGTCAAAATTATGTAAATTCTAGTGATAAATAAATAAGATGATATAACTTTTGTGATTTTTTTGGTGACAGTTTTTCATATTTGATTACAGCAATTTTGAAAGTGATACATTTTAAAACTTTAAAAAACATCTGTTCATAATAGGGTTGTTATAAAGTTAAACCAAAAAACTCAGTGTAGGGAAAAAGCCTTAAAATTATTTTTAAAGGGGTCCATAGATGATTTTGGTATTACAAGGCACATTTCCTTCCTTTTCCCATCGTACCATCTTTTTCTCAAAAGCTTGATTTATGTTTTGAAAGGAGACTTGTGTAAAGGACTGCAAGAATATAAAGAAAAGACAATCTATGGGCAATAAAAAGATAATTTACTGTAAGTTTGGAAATGTTTGTGATGGTTTTATTGTGATAAATGCGATGAGATTTGTATCACATTATTTAAAAATAACATCTAAGATTATGATTGCATTCTTTATTTATAGCTTTGCTGAAAATTGCATTATGGGAGTCATATTTTTATCCATTGATTAATAGTATTATTTGAATAATGAATGCAGACAATTCTTTCTGACTTCATAGTATTAATTAAAAGTCTGCAGACAGAAATTATGAATGTTAAATTGAAAATAAAAAATATGAGAAAAAAAAGAGACATTCAGGCATTATAAAGAGATTTTAAGTACTCTCTGTAGAGGAGACATTGTATAATGAGGGTGTCTGTTCAAGAATCACATTTAAAACTTAGGGAGCTACCATTTGATTTTAATGGGGGGTTAGGATGAAAAATTGTGTCCTGCATTTTTTTTAGTTGTAATCTCGGTCCTGCCTTTTTATTTTTCACTTTATTCGGTCCTGCCTTTTTTTTTATTAGTTTATCCTGACTTTTTATACATAATTTGTCATCCTGCCTTTTTTTTTTTGCCAAGTTGCTCATCCTGCCTTTTTTTTACTCAAAACTTGTCCTGCCTTTTTTTTCAAATTTCATCCTAGCCCCCCCATAAAAATCAAATTGTAGCTCCCTTATATAATAAATAATGAAAATAACTAGGTTTGAGCTGGAGAGAATAGACCATTTTATCATCAATGTATCCCTCAACGTAGAGGAAAGAGAAATAATTTTCAAATTATGAAAAATGACAGTAGAAATTGATTACTATGTGCTGCTAGGGATTTTATAAATCAGTTTGCAATAATTGTATATGTTGTAACATATATAAATGAGTGGGATGTGATTGTAAAATGCTGGAGGCAAATTTTTACTCCGTAATTGCTTCAGATGTACTTTGTAATCTTTGACGGATTATCTGGCAAAAGGAAGGATTGGAATCTAAAATAATGGGAAAAATTCAATGTCAGTTCAAAAAATTTCTATGAAAATTGATGTTATTATTTTTTGTTCAAGGTCTTGTTTTTTTCTTTTTACAGAAGAAAAAATGAGAACTGTTGCCTGATAAATTGACCGAAGAGTGTGATGAAAAGTAGATGAGCACATGAGAAAATATGGTGAAAAGTGCATGTAGGGGAGATCAATCTGACATGAGTTAACTGTAGAAAGAAATGGTTTTAACATGAATAACAGTGTCATGGTAAATATTTAATCAAGTGCTTTTATGCCCCACCTACGATAGTAGAGGGGCATTATGTTTTTCGGTCTGTCCGTCCGTCCGTCCGTCCGTTCGTTCGTCCGTCCCACTTCAGGTTAAAGTTTTTGGTCAAGGTAGTTTTTGATGAAGTTGAAGTCCAATCAACTTGAAACTTAGTACACATGTTCCCTATGATATGATCTTTCTAATTTTAATGTCAAATTAGAGTTTTGACCCCAATTTCACAGCCCACCGAACATAGAAAATGATAGTGCGAGTGGGGCATCCCTGTACTATGGACACATTCTTGTTTTTATATATAATGTTCTTCGTAAAAAAAAATAGCATATCAAGTGTTTTTTATATATAATGCTTTGTAAAAAAATTGAATCACAAAGTTATCACCTTGTCCGTCAATCTGTCTGCTTTTGGTCAGACACAAATGCTCTCTGGATGAAATTTTGAGTTCCCCTTGTTCAATTTAATTGAAACTTATATCGATGGAAGATATGGGAACTGGGAAGAAGCCTGTAGATTTTTGGGTCAATATGTCAATTTTCAAGATAGCTTTACTTAAAATAGATTTTTTTTGGAAAAAAAGGTTTCTGGATACCTAAGTGTATTTGTCTTTAGTTGAAAATAAAACATATACAGATGAAAGATCAAGGGAATGGGAGAAACCATATCAATAACTAGGTCCATAGTCAAGCTGCTTAAAATGGGCTGAAACTTATAGAAATATGAGGTGCAATTTCTTTTTTCTGCAAATACCAAGTGATTATGTGAAGTACATATGATTGATTTTCATTAAACTTTATAAAATGGTACATAGTAGGAAAGGAACTAAGCTTGTTGATTTTGAGGTCAATCAAAGGTTATGTGTTTGACCAAAGGAAAAGGACCAAAATTATAAATCATTCCTAAGAAATAGCACAATATGGTTGCTCTCATCCAATGATATAGCAAGATTTTTGTCAGAAGATGATTTAAATATTTTGTTTATAGTTTTGTCAAGTAGGTTACTCTTCAAAACTCCAAAGTAGATGATTTTCTAAAGGGAGGTTTTCTGTACTATTAGGTAATATTTTATTTTATGTTTCCCAGTTCAATTACGTATGTTTAAAAAAATTTCAACTTTAAACTTTCAAATGAATAGATTCATAAATAAACCATCAGCTAAAGCAAAATTTCAACCAAATGCTGTAAATATTTTTACCATTGTTCTTTTATTTTTTACAGGACTAACTACAACATGTACTTTTTTATTAGTTTGTTCTTATGTTGTACTGTTCCACCACTATCCCATGTTAAGGGGAGGGTTTAGCACCAGCAAACTAGTTTAATCCCACCACAGTAGTATGTATCTGTCCCAAGTCAGGAGCCTGTAATTCAGTAGTTGTCATTTGTTGCTGTATGTCATATTTATTTTTTCATTCATTGTTTTTTTACATAAATCAGGCCATTAGTTTTCTCATTTGAATTGTTTTGCATTTGTCATTTCAGGGCCTTTTATAGCTGACTGTGTGGTATGGGTTTTGCTCGTTGTTGAAGGCCGTACGGTGACGTATAGTTGTTAACTTATATGTCATTTGGTCTCTGGCGGAGAGTTGTTTCATTGGAAATCATACCACATTTCCTTTTTTTTTATATAATTATGAAAAAAAAATGATGAATTGGAGAAAGAGAGATTTTTATGCCCCCTCCATCCGTACTTACCGGTACATTCCAAAATTGGTTTCTCACTCAGTTCTCTAACTTAAGTTTGCCTCAACCAAAAGTTATGAAACATATACACAAATTACCATAAATCACAGATCAAGTTCGAATTTGGGTGGCATCACTTTTACAGTTCCCATGGACACAATCTCCATTTATTTCTTCATTGTTGGTGATTTTACCTCCTGGTCAGGATACTGATATAAACAAAGTAAGATTTCTAAATATATGAAAAAATATTGGAAGGATCTCACATTTACCTGAGAACAAGGATTTGTATTTGTCTTACTATACAAATCCTTGCTGAGGGCGGGCTGAGAAGTTAATTTTACTGGATTACTAAAAAAGGAGATAACTATTTATAAATCAAAAAAAAAAAAAGTTTTCTGATTGCCAAGGTGGAGATAACTCTTAGATTGCAAAGTAGAGAATAATATTCTAGAAAGCAAATAAGGGGATAACTTTTTAGATTGGAAAAAGGGGATAACTTTAAATTAGCTGCAAAAAAAAAGGATACTTTTTAAAAAAAGTAAAATGGGATAATTTTTTAGACTGCCAAAAGTAAAGAGATACATTTTTAGAAAGCAAGAAAGGAGATAACTGCTTAGATGAAAAAAAAATAATGGATTAATAATTTAGTCAAATTAAAATGATTATTTTGTGCAGAGTTAAGGTCCGTGAACTTAGAAAATTCACTCAAATAATCAGTTTTCCACACTTTTTTTGGTCATGCTTGAAGATATTGATTTGATATTTGTTATATATTTTAACCATGACATAGATCAAGTTCAAATTTTGTTCAGTTTAGATGAGTTTTGGCAAAGTTGTGGTCCTTGGACTTAGAAAATACACTCAAGTAATCAGTTTTCCACACTTTTTGTCATTTTCTTCAAGTATAATGAAGTTTTAGCCAGTAGGGGACTATGCATTGTCATGCAATACTCTCAGAATGCTTGTTTAACATAACAATAGTAAACTTTCAAATCAAATTGAAAATGGAAAAGGGGAATGTGTCAAAGAGACAACAACCCGACCAAAAGGCAAAAAACAGCCCAAGGCCACCAATTTAAAAGTTTACCTGTACTGTTAATTATGGTTTCATATTTTAACATGTCAACACAAACAATTGAATGTCAGTACAGCACTTTTTTCACGGTTATTTCAGCAATCTACCGAATATTTAATATTAACTTGTCATCATTGATTTTATCTGTCTATCCCCAGGAAAGGCAGTTAATTTTAATTTTATTTACTAGCATGCTTTATCCTACGGCAAAATTTTTTTTCCACAAATATGATTTCACACATGTGGCCGTACATTTTAATTTTGTAAATATTTATTTTTCCCACCAGTTAAAGGTCAGAATCGTGATCAATGTGGGTGATGCTTTTTCATCATAGTTCTTGTTTACTATTTAAATGAAATTGTATATTATTATTTTCATTAAAAGACTACCCCTTTAAAAAGTTCATATCTACCCTTCAGTGATTTTAAATTGATGTTAGCCTTGAATTATTAATTATCTATTTTAAATGTCAAAGTTAAACAAAGGGTCATATTTGAAAAGTTCTTCATTTCAGTGACTGCAGGCAAAATTTGTCTGTTGTTCATTTCAAACAAGTAATTAAATATTATCATCATTTATTTTTTATTATTCATTTACAACCACTTTAAATGTATAGTTGAAAAACCAAGCTCATTCTAAATTTGTAGACTTTTAATAAAACTTTGCAATCCTAGCCCAACATGGCAAATTAAACAGGAATTTAGCAATAGTGTACCCTTTACATTATGTAAAACTTGTGCATGTCATATATAACATTGAAGTAGAATTACCAAAACATACAGATAGATGCAAAGTACAGTACACCAAGAAAAGGTGTACTGATAAATGTACAAAATGATGCTCTTACTACTAACTATACAAACAAAGATCTGCATAATTAAAAGCATAGACGAAAGAGCACAAAAAATGCTTAGAAACAAGCACAAAAAGAGCTCAGAAAAGAGTACAGACAAAAAGATAAAAGTATAGATGAAAAGCACAGATAAGAACATAGACAAAAAGCAAAGATAAGTGCATAGATAAGAGCAAATACAAAAAGTAAAGATAAGAAAATAGACAACAAAAATCACAGATAAGAACATAGACAAAAATCACAGAGATAAGTTGAGAGCATGGTCAAAAAGCACAGAAAAGAGCATATCATAGATAAGAACAGACAAAAGGCACATATAAGAGCATAGACATAAAGTACAGATAAAAGCATAGACATAAAGCACAGTTAAGAAGATAGACCAAAAGCACAGAAAAGAGCATATCATAGATAAGAACAGACGAAAGGCACATATAAGAGCATAGACATAAAGTACAGATAAAAGCATAGACAAAAGCACAGATAAGAAGATAGACCAAAAGCACAGATAATAGCATATCATAGATAAGAACATAGAGAAAAGGCACTGAAAAGTAGCTCAGCATAATAGAAATAAGTAATTGGCATGCAAAAATTAAATTAGCCAGAAAAGAAAGCAAATCAGGATAAAAAAAAATAATTTAGCAAGATTTCTATTTGTATTCCTTGACATTAAGTAAAAACATGTATCCTCTATACTCAGTCTGCATGTTTTTCATGAGAGAGAGGTGAAAGATACCAAAGGGACATTCAAACTCATATGTCAAATATAAACTGACAATGCCATGGCTTAAAAAAGAAAAAGACAAACAGACAATCAACAGTACACAAAACACAACATTGAAACGCTATAAATTTCATTCAAGTTATTTAATGATTGACAGGCACAAAAGCTGGTGTGGTAACATTTTGGGTCCCTTTTGGCCAGATAGAACCCCACATATTCAGGTATATTACGGATTACAAATGTGTCGAGATTTGTGATTGGATAACAACACAGAGATGTCAGCATATAATCAGGAAACTGCACGGGTATATACGATGTATTTTACCCCAATTGGAACCTCAACAACGTCATCATAGCGAACGTTACTATGTGACGTAGTCTTAAGCTATACAGAACGCCAGAGGCTCACAGAGGGAAAATAATGACGTGTATCCGTCAATAATACGTTTTTAATTTAAAATCACGTGATTTACACATCAAATACTTAATTAACGTCTTAAAGTGTTATTACAAATTATTGCACACACAATAAAAATATATTCACAGCAAATTACAAAAGCCCTCACGTATGCGGAAAATATATATACTGCATGGTGAATGTTTAACAAATATCGGGTACTCAAAAACCCATTAAGGCAGGGGTAATCCATGATATATGTGTTATTCAGGTCTCAGACAGGGTATATAATGTGACATTCCCGGCTTAGGGTTTATATTTCGCCTTTGGCTCAGGGAATATAAACTCTAAGCCGGAATGTCACATTTTAACCCAGCTTAGTATATTTCTAGGAGTTTGATTGGTTAACGCACCTCGTTACAAAACCCATAGCCCTGGGTATTGCTAACCCATATCCCCGGACGTTGCTACCCATTACATCGGGAATTTCACGAGCGTTTTCCTTAGTTCCATGGTTGTTCCTTCTGAAATATCGAATTCTGTAGATTTTCCATGATGTCTGTATAATTAAATACTTAATCCACTAATGATTTTATCTTATTATATCGATTATTTCCACTCATTTTAGTAAATGCATCACTATGCAGCCACATTGTCAATGAATGGTACTACTGACCTAGCTATGCAAATGACCCACGTTGACGCCACACCGTTTATGATGTAAATCTCACAACATAGCACGCCAAATTCGACCATTTCAGTTTCTCTGTCTCTAGTTTAAAACGTCTTATATTTGTCTACCTGTATAGGGTTCTACCAAAGGTAGTACCCTACACCCGTTAAAAATATGTCAAATTCCCAAATTTCAATAAAAGATATTTAAAAATGAAAAACGTTGCTTTCACGTTAAACTTTGTGGTCGAATTTCTCTAAAAATCGCCAGATTTAGACTAAGATTGGGATAAATTAGTTATCTACGTTCATATCCGAGGTATGGATATTTTAACACCCTTCAGTACCCTGTACACCCTTGGCTGCGCCTCAGGGTGTACTTGGATACTTCAGAGTGTTAAAATATCCATATCACGGATATGAACGTAGATAACTTATAATATACCCTGTCTGAGACCTGAATAACATATAATACATCTTTGTGTTTCGTTTTTGGCAGTTTGGGTGTTCCAGAAGAGGATTAATCCAGAAAAAACACTTCACATTTTCATTTCATGCACTGTCCTGTAAATAGATTATGTTTTCATTAAAAAATCAAATCAACAAGTCGATTTATAAACATGGCCTAAAGTGTTATTTTATCAGATGAATGATATAAGCTGAATGTTTAAAGAATAAACAAATTATGTTTTGATTTTACATATGGGTAGACAAATTATTTTTAAATGTGAGGGTTACCTGTAAAACGTCACTACCCGACATATAGAAGATTTAATCTATTGTGAAGTACTCACGATACTGAAATTACTACGTCACGTCATTTTGTGTCGTCTTTAATTGTACGTCATTCAGGTATATCTAGTACTTGTTTATTCACCTAGGCATAATACAATCGTTTACAATACTATTTGTTGAAATTTGAAAAGAAGACTGCACGTCAATTCGTAATTAAGCATAGAAATTGTCCTGGGAAAGGATTTTTTTCACAGATCCGTTCTATAATTAGAATAATTAGGTTGGCTTGTAGTATAGAAAGCTTGCCAAACGAAGATTAATTTCTTTTCCTAAAAAAAGTTGTTTTTAATGAGTTTCTTTCTTGTAATAGAAAATTAAATACTAAATTTGGAACTTGTTAACATGTCCCTAGGTTTATTTATTGTTAAATCATTACTATTAATTGGCCTCCTTAAGGACTCAGGATTTATCAAATGAAGTAAATGTACTAATTATTTTCCAAGCCTTCCTAGTGAGAAGATAAATAGGCGTCAATACTGAATACACATTAAGTTTAAACCTACCAGATTTAAGTAAAGGACATCTATTTAGGTACTGCAATATTAAGAAAAAAGATTTTTTTCCAAGTAAATTTGTACCTTAAGTATTTAAAAAAACAATGGGAAAACCAGTCATGATAATCTGCACTAGATAAAAGATTTAACTATGTTTTTATACCCCTGCATACTAAATCAGCCAACCCATTGGATGACTCTCCTAGGAGTGACTGCCCCCTTAATAGACAATTTTTGACTAATTTACGAGTTTTTGCCTATCATCTCAAAAACTATAATCAATAGATAAAACTGTAAACAGCAAAAATGATCAGCTATACAAGATCTACAAATATGCCATTATGAACATAACTATCAGAGGAATCCTTATAGGATTTATTGTCCTTTAACTTTTTTTCTAATTTTCGAGTATTTGCCTCTTATCTTGAGAAAATAATAGATAGGTAAAAACTGTTATCAGTAAAAACAATTGGTATACAAGATCTATAAGAATGCCAACATGTCAGATACCATTGGCTGACCCCTTATAAAAGACAATATAACGAACTATCGATTTTTTCCCTATTATTTCAATTTTTAACAGGTGAATGATTTAGGCTCTTAGGAGCCTCTTGTTTGTTTAAGCACTGTTAAAGTCCATAACCTTTCCCTATAAAGTCTATGCAAAATATTTACAAAACTAAAATTATTTTTCCTACATATCCTTTTTTCTGCCAGGAGGCTTGAAACAAGGATGTATTTTTGGGGCCCCACAGCTTAGTCTTTAACTTAGTATATTACTACACTATCAAACTGAGAGCATTTAAAGTTGCTCAGTGTAAGATGGTTAAACACCCCCAACCAATGGATATTTTTACAATAAGTTCTGTTGTATAAGTGCATATAAAGAAACCAATTGTTTGTCTTCAAAATTCTGAGAAACTTCTAAATAAAATTCTTAAAATTTCTATTTAGAATATTGCATGAAAGATTTAATGAATCTTTGAATATCATGATTTTAAAACATACTTATACATTTTCAAGGATTTGTATACAAATCCTTGACATTTTTGATAAAATTTTGAGGGCTTCATGATATCACAATATTTCACTTAGTTTCCATTCTCTAGTTTATAAGTCTCAGAGCAGTACTTTAGGTCCATAGGACTAAAGTTTACTTTAACTGGACCAGAGGTCATTGTTCTAGCATCTACAAAAAGTCTCTTGAGGTACGTAAGACTTAAATGTACTTAAACTGATCCAGAATGCATTGTTCTAGAATTCAATAAAAGTCACTTGAGGTAGGTAAGAGTTAAGTGTACTAAAACTGGACCAGAGGGCATTGTTCTGAATCTACAAAACTTTCTCATGTCTGTGGATGATGCAGACTCAGTATATATAATTGATCAACAGACTGTAAACATTGCATGTTCTACAAGTCAACAAGCTGTTCCGTCATTTGTTCAAGTTTCCAGCCTTTTGATGTTAAATGTAACATAGCATGTATCAGTATATATGGTATTACTTGTGTAGGTGTGGGTCATGGGTCATGGTCTAAATCTTTCATTATTAATACAGCAATGTTTTCTGATCCCAATGGTTTGCTGATGATGCCATAATTTTCAGAAAAATATCCAGTTGTAACTGGTTTATGATTTTATTTACATGTTTTAGATAAATTGTCTGTTTATATAACCTACATTCCACTGAACTTAGGCCACACTTAAAAATATTTTGGCTTGCCCAAACTCTACCCAAAGGTAGAGACAGTGGGTAGGTAGGTAGGCATTTTCTTTTTTTTTCAGCAAAGAGAAATTGAAGTGTCAGATGTTTTTTAGTCTTCATGCCTATCTGATTAAAAAAAAACTTTTTCACATCAGGACAATAAAGAGGGGGGGCGAGACCATTTTTCAGGACTCTGGGATCGGCCGATTTTAGCAACGGGAAATTGGGATTGCCTTGTTTAAAGATCGGGAATTCGGGATAGAAAAACATCGGGATACGGGAAAGCCACGTTTTAGCCACGGGAAATCGGGATTTTTATGTTGAAATATAACGGGATTGACAAAAAACTGTATCTTGGACAGGTAAAAGTGCCATTTTCATTATACTTCAATCAGAATCGCATCTAGAAACAGAGTAGATCCAGATCAGAGTACATGTAACAGTAAGTTAAGAGATAAGCTTTAAGCTCGAATCAGGTCTTCAATTATACCGTTAAATGATTTTGATTTAATTACATATATAAACTTCCTGTAGCAGAGGATGTTTTTTTGAAAGTCATCATGACAGAAGATTCTCAAATTATATCAATTAGAACCCTTTTGTTGTTCCACAAAGATGAAAATTCTTTGTCTTTCCTTAAGACAGACAAACATTGTGCTAAAGGACAGCTAAGGCTTCACTAACTTAAACAAATTTAGGATCGGGAATTTTAACAAAATATGTCCGGGATTTCTGGATTTTCTGATATCAAAACGGGGAATAGGGATGAGACCCCCTCTCGCCCCGCCCTCAATAAAAGATTTTGAGTAGGCAGCTATTTTCTGGGTATAAGGTAGGGTTAGGACAAACAAACCTATTCTTTTTTATGGCCATAGTAGTTTACTTTAAGGACAAAATTTGAATTCTAAATAAATATATTTAAGGAATGACTGTAATATTTTTTCTGTCTATGAAGAAATAACATCAAAAATGTGGTGCACACTGCATAACCTGCGTAGCGGGTTATTTTAAAGTGTGAAATAACATCAAAAATGTGGTGCACACTGCATAACCCGTGTAGCGGGTTATTTTAAAGTGTGCACCACATTTTTTATGTTATTTCGAATAGACTGAAAAAATATTACAGTCATTTCTTATAATTTAATTCTTAATTCCATTTTAAACCGGTGTAAATCATGAAAAAACGTTGATGACGTCAAGGTCACATGACAAAATTATGTCTATGAGCTGATAAACAAAACAACGTCAGCCAATCGGAAGACGCGTTACATCCAAAATTAAATTATTTTACCATAGCAAGAAATAAAGATATAATGGCAATTTTGTAAAAACACCTTGAAGGTAACAATTTCTAAAGAGGTTGAATTTAAAGAGATATTGGGTACTATACATCATTCATATTACAATAATGAAATTATGATAAACCCTCATTATAGGATCTCCTTTCCTAAGTTTTAATAACGGGCTTGATGAACAGCCCCAATTTCATCTGGTGTTGATGGATTCAGTATACTTAATATTTTTTTTATCATTGCATGGCATTGGTAGTCATGTTTGACTCTTAAAATTTGAGCAATTTTCAATGGTAATGTCATAAAAAAAGTGTTTCTCCAGGATTTACATTTATTGTACATTTTAAAAAGAAATGAAACTCATCATCAATATTTTGATAGCTTCCACATATTTTAATTTCTATTCATTTAGTTATTTTCCTTAATCCAGGTTTAAAACGGAAGACTGTTTCTTGACCTCTAAATGTTTTTTTTTATTATATGGTGTTTTTTTTATTGCTATTTTATTTATATTTGCTCAATTTTAATGAGAATATTATCAAAAGTTTAAAAGAACAAACATTTTTTTTGGTTATAAATTCTCTTCTACAGATACAATAAGGGGAACATTGGAAAGAGTTTTTTTTTATTTGTGCCTTGTTTCTTAAATTAAGGATGTACTTAGATGTAGTTAGATGAAATTAAAAAAAATCTAGAATTTAAAATTGATACTATAAGTCAGAAAAGCATTAGCAAGGAACAAAATAAGCTAAAAATATTGATAGGTAATGGAGCTCCTTTTCGAGATATCTAATTTTTAAAAAATGGCAGGAAAAGGCTGACTCAGACTTTTACCTTATATTTGCATTGGTATTATTTGTGTCTCAAATCGAAAAAAAAGAAATCTAGAATCTTCTTAAATTTTGGTAAATGACCTTTTATGAGCTATTGAAGTCTTAATATGAAAAGAAAAATGGGTGTTTAATGGGGCAAAATATTTTACCCTGTATCACAGGAAAAAAACCAAGGAGTCAGAACATCTGAATAAAATCCCTAAACCTGACCTAAGTACATCTTTAAGGATGTTCGCTTGTCATGTTTTGGAATTTTGTCAGATTTTCGGAATCCTCTGGTTTTATCCATGTGAATGCCTTAAAAAATTTTGCCCATTGACCCCATTTTTTTTTATAAATCTTTACATGTATAATTATAAGCCATCTGTAAAAGTCTTATAAAATCTTTGTTATTTTTTAATTGTTTTTGAGAACTTGAACTTTTCAATGATAAGGCTATGAAAAATCAAGAGAGAACATTTTCCCGCCAAAATTTCAATGGCTTATATCTCAAAAACAAGCACATTGACATATATTTTTTTTCTGTTGCTCTTTTGGTTCCTTTAATAATCCCCTATCAATTTATACTAGTGTTATGAAAAGCTTGTTATTTTGAAACTGAGTAGCGAACCTCCTTAAGTGATTAAAAAAAAAAAAGTAGGCAGTTGTTGACGTAAATCCACATGTATTGTTTTCCTGAATACAAATACCAATATAAAGTGGTGTACTTTCATTTTGCTTCTAGGCTGCAACCTGGTTTTTTGCCAAACCACAAAACTACTTCAGCTTATATCGGAATTGTGAATTGTCGACAGATTTGTAATACAGGCGATAATAATTTGATAATACATCATTTGTCATCTGGTATGAAATTGTTAATAATTGTTGGTCATTATTGATTGCTTAGAAAGTACTAAAGTTGAGTACTTGTATTTTTATACTTCCAATTTGTCAAATTCACATTATCCTATTTTTAAATAGCAAGAAATGAAATGGAGGACTTGTATTATTGCACTTCCAATTTGTCAATTTCACATTTTCCTATTTTTAAATAGCAAGAAATAAAATGAAGTACTTGTATTTTTGAACTTCCATTGTAATTCTAACTTTTCTATGTTTTTAAATACCAAGTAATAAAATGGAGTACTTGTATTTTTGCACTTCCATTGTAAATTTAACTTTTCTATGTTTTTAAATACTAAGTAATAAAATGGAGTATCATACTCCTATTTTTACACTTGTAATTGTCAGATCATTGCAAGTTTTAACCTTTCCCTTTTTCTGAAAATAAAAACTGTCAAAAATCCATTTGAAATGTTAACTTGAAGGAAAATATCCCCCCTTTAATTTATTACAGTATGAATTACTTCCCTTACATTTGAAACTGGAGAAATTTAATTAAAAGTATTGAAAAAGTCATATTACCAGTACACAGATTTCCCATTTGGCTAATATTATTACAGGAAATACTAAACTTTTATTGAGTATTCTTGAATAATATTTGATATTGGAGTTATTTTTATTGGTCAATTGAGGTTAAACTAGTTGAATTCTTAATAGGAAAATTATTTCAATGTAAATTTCATTTTGACTCTGGCTCCTCTGATTGAATAATGTAAAAATTTGATGAGGTAAATCCGCAATATTTCTACAATGCATTTAGAAATACCTTTGAAAGAATCTTTAAAGATAACAAAAAATCTCATCTACTGTGTAAGGGACTATTTCTCGATGAAAGAATATATTTTCCCTTATATGGTGATGAAGATAATATTGAAAATATGTCCCAATGTGAATTTTTTTCTTGACCAGGAACAAGGAAATCACAAAAACAAACCATACATGCAGACATCTCAAATTTATATATGTGAAAGTAATCCACATTACATGATAACAGTAGTAGTTTTACTATAAATATAAAGGTATACAATATAAACCTACTATAAATATAAAGGTATACAATATAAACCTACTATAAATATAAAGGTATACAATATAAACCTTCTATAAATATAAAGGTATACAATATAAACCTTCTATAAATATAAAGGTATACAATATAAACCTACTATAAATATAAAGGTATACAATATAAACCTTAGCCTTATATATCTAGCAGACATATATTATTATATTTGTTTATATGTCTTTTTGATCGAGTTCAGCCATTTTAATTGATATTTTATAGTGTGTCTTTTTATGTTGTAATGTTATACTACTGTTTCAGGTTAGGGTGAAGGTTGGCACCTGTTAAAACGTTTAAACCTGCTGCATTTTTATGCACCTGTCCTGGGCAGCAGCCTGTTGTTCAGTGGTTGTCATTTGTTGATGTGGTGCATAAGTATTTCTCGTTTCTAGCATTTTATATAGATTAAACCGTTGGTTTTCCTGTTTTAAAAATTGTTTTACACTAGTAATTTTTGGGGCCCTTTATAGCTTGCTGTTCGGTGTTAGCCAATGCTCTGTGTTGAAGGCCATACCTTGACCTCTAATGGTTTACTTTTATAAATTGTTATTTGGATGGAGAGTTGTCTCATTGGCACTCATACCACATCTTCCTATATCCATACATTGTCGGAAAATATAAAAAATTTTGTATAAGCTTTAGAAACAGGACGAAAAGCGAGGCTTGCCAAGCTTTTCTCCTGTTTCGTAGCGATTACAAATAAATTATATATTTTCCGACAATGTACATATATTGTTTTTATCCTGAAATTTACACCCAACACTTGAAACTTTAGTTGTTAAAATCTAAATCATTGTCTCTAATTTTTCAAAGAAATCGACAAAGTTTAACACGGACCGCGAAGAGGACCCAAAATGAACTGTTACACAAAAAGAAATATCAGCATTACCGCTTTCTCAACATGGAAGCTGGGTAACATGAGACTTTATTTGTACAAGTACAAATGAAGCAAAAATGTATTTGTGTACCTGTTATTTGTACAATAGTTGGCTGATTGCAGGATAAAAAGGTATACAATATAAACCTAAAGCCTTATACATCTAGCAGACATATATTATTATATTTGTTTATATGTCTTTTTGATCGAGTTCAGCCATTTTAATTGTTATTTTATAGTGTGTCTTTTTATGTTGTAATGTTACACTACTGTTTCAGGTTAGGGTGAAGGCTGGCACCTGTTAAAACGTTTAAACCTACTGCATTTTAATGCACCTGTCCTAAGTCAGCAGCCTGTTGTTCAGTGGTTGTCATTTGTTGATGTGGTGCATAAGTGTTTCTCGTTTCTCGTTTTTTATGTAGATTAGACCGTTGGTTTTCCTGTTTAAATTGTTTTACACTAGTCATTTTGGGGCCCTTTATAGCTTGCTGTTTGGTGTGAGCCAAGGCTCTGTGTTGAAGGCCATACTTTGACCTATAATTGTTTACTTTTTATACATTGTGACTTCGATGGAGAGTTGTCTCATTGGCACTAATACCACATCTTCTTATTTATATATACAATATAAACCTAAGCTTTATACGTCTAGCAGACAAATAAATCAATTAAAGTCTCCTAGTAACTTGTACTTTTAAAAGCAACAGTTAAATACACAGTTTAAAATTTTTAGAAATATCATCTCATATTGTGTATAATGGCTGTAAGTTTCATTATTATTTTATCTCTGTTGTAGATTACAAATACTGGATTTTTCTGATTATGACCTCTTTCAAGATATATAAGGAATCGGTTTAATCTGAAAGCCATCAGTTATTCTGAAGTAATATAGGTATGACATTGCTAAGTAAATTTTCTGATTTCAATTTGGATGTAAGAACATATGAAATACAAATACTGTAAAATGGGTTAAAATAAGAAAATTTCAGAGCCCAAACAAGGTTTTATTTTCATGTGTTTCTTGTAACTATCCTGATCTTTCTTTAAGTAAGAGGTCCATTTTTCATGTGGGGGTGTTTTCGCCATTCTATCAAAATGCAAAATTTCCAATGATTTCTTGCATTACAGTTATCAAAGTAACAGCCATAGAAAGAGATAGGAATTTTTCTGCATGGACCATAATAAATACTTTATTTTCAGAAGGTTCTACAGTTAACAAAACAGTTAATGAACTCGATGCTAGATGTATAAGGCTTAGGTTTATATTGTATACACCTTTTATCCTGCAATCAGCCAACTATTTTACAAATAACCGTGGCCTTCTAATCTACATTTAAGAATACACAATTTTAAAAGATAATACATAAACAAAAGGGTAATAATGCAAAACATACTACACTGCATACAAGAGCACATATATAGTACAGACCATATTTGTCTACCTTGAATACCTTCAAAAATGAAAATTTTGCTAAAAATTATGAAAAGACAGTACAGAAAATTTAGAAAATATTTTTTGGTTATAAATTTAATATTTTTTGTTTTTATTATTTTTATACATGTATGATAATGAATAAGGTAATTTTATTCGAGATTGCTATTATTTTTAAAATTATTATTTCCGTAAACATGAATTTAATGGGATATAAAGTTGGATATGAGACATAATATGTTATAATAGACCACAGTTTCATAATATGAAAATTATGACTTGAACTAGTATCATAATATTGAAATACTATACCATCATATTTATTTAAACAATACCCATCTCTTGATAGCTGTAAAGAATTTCATAAATATATTAATATAACACCTGGGAGAAATTATATCTTACATTACAACAAGTCAAGGACGATAGACATTGATAGATGTTATAAGTGCTCAATAGATTTAACAAGGCTTGCAATCAAACTTCTGTGCATTAGACCTCTGAGGTTGCATGATTAATAATGGTGTCAAAAGGTTATCTCATCTCATCATATATTTACAATATTGGAAGTTTTAATTATTATCTTGAATGAAACTATAAAATTTGGCTCAAAGCTTAAACTTGCAGTGAGGTGAGAGTTTTTTATGCCCCACCTACGATAGTAGTAGGGGCATTATGTTTTCTGGTCTGTGCATCCGTTCATTTGTCAGTCCAGCCGTCTGTCCCACTTCAGGTTAAAGTTTTTGGTCAAGGTAGTTTTAATGAAGTTGAAGTCAAATCAACTTGAAACTTAGTATACATGTTCCTTATGATATGATCTTTCTAATTTTAATGCCAAATTAGAGTTTTGACCCCAATTTCACGGTCCACTGAACATAGAAAATGATAGTGCAAGTGGGGCATCCGTGTACTATGGACACGCTCTGTGTTGACGGCCTCACTGTGACTTTGAGATGAAGAACAGCAATAAAAGCACTGTTCCTTTGCTTTTCTGTATTTTGCTGTGCGATATACTGATTTTGTGTCATGAATGGATACCCCATATCCTTTCTTTTTTATTAAACCTATTTTTGCTAATTTTACAACTTGTAGAGCGAAACTTGTTTGTTTCAACATTATTGCAAAAGTGTAAAATTATCATATTAGGGTTTTTTTTTTTGCTACTCACATGCTTATGATAAAATAAAAAAGGATATCTTAAAGGAAAATCATGATTGGACCCCCGATCCCCAAAATCCCCAACAAAAAACAAAGGAAAACAACCTCACAAACCAGTTTAGCCCTAGAAATCACAAAATTTATAATCAACCAAAATAAACTTCTTTACAGTATACAGGCTTTGTCTATATCATGCTTTCATTAACATATCTTAGAATTTAAAGTCATATACATGTATTTTCAGTAATTTACTTTTGGAAAGTTTTTAAGTGGTCACTACTTGACTTGTTTTATTGAATTTTAACTTTCATTTAACAAGAGTTCATTTGGCAAACAGTAATTTTCTTGGTATTATTTATAAAAAAAAAATCTACTTCTGAGTTCAAATTTGTTAACCCTTGCAATTCCCACGATATATGGGGCTCAATTTGGGTAAAATCCAAAATTTCACCTTTTTAAATTTTAAGTGCGATTTTGATGTAGGTTTTTTCCCTTTGAGTTACTTTTGAAAATGAACCATATTTATTAATTTTTGGGAAAAAAATGTATCATGTTTTGTCTCTTGACTGGTTTGAGTTACATTGTATTTCAAATTTGTAAAAAGTAAAATCACAAAAATACTGAACTCTGAGGAAAATTCAAAAAGGAAAGTCCCCAATCAAATGGCAAAATCAAAAAAACAAACACATCAAACGAATGGATAACAACTGTCATATTCCTGACTTGGTACAGGCTTTTTCTTATGTAGAAAATGGTGGATTGAACCTGGTTTTATAGCTAGCTAAACCTTCACTTGTATGACAGTCGCATCAAATTCCATTAAATTAATAACGATGCGTGAACAAAACAAACAGACACAATAGGTAAAAATGTCAAAAAAGGGGTACAGCAGTCAACATTGTGTTATCATCTTAATCACTATAAAAACAAACAAATGTAACAAAGAAGCACAAAAAGGCATACATCAAATTTAATAGATTTCTAAGAATAAAACAATTTGTATTTCAATATTTCTATTAATATATATAATTATCATCAATTTCAATTTCTACACTCCTAAAGTTGTAACCTTTTCACTTTCTAATCCTTTACAAATCTATTGTAGGAAGCGATGTCATCAACTACTTATGTCAATACCCACATCAATGCTGTTAGCTAATCAGGTCGTAGCAGGTAATTGATTAATTAATTGCCGCTATAGTCATTAAGACCAATTTGGGAATCAAATAATCCAACAGAGAAAAATACCTTAAGGCGGAAAAGCTTATCAGAACTATCTTTATTGTCTAGCAATTCATCAGGCTTTGTCAGAGTGGAATGAAAGTATAGAGAGTATTTTAATATGATACAGAATTTTTTCGTAAACACAATTCTACTGTACTTGAAATGACATTAAGCTAAGCAGCTCAGATTTCATTAAACACTGCTAAAGAGATCTGAATGTATTTTATAGAAAATCAAACATGAATGAACTATGTTTTTTATTGCTGCGTCGTACAATATAATCAATTTTTTTCTCCATAAAATAGCGATTATTTGATGAAAAACAAGAATTCGACACAGAATATGAAAGTTAATTAGATTTTTTACGAAAATTGTTATATAATTATACTAAATGTTTTCCTTTATGAGACATTGGGGAGTCCTCCCTTTTTTTGTTGACATATACAACTTTTCACAAAGAGGAAGGTCGTAAATTAGGTCATGAGAAGATAGTTATTTTCTAAGAAACATTTCAAGTACTAAATTTTATGTAATAAAGGAGTAGCTAACAGATGATTTAGGTTAGAATTATATAACTTTTATGATTTTATCAGACAGAAATGAACATGAAACCTCTTTTATTACAAAAATATGACAAGATGTTTTTTTGTTTTTTTTGCATTTTGCAAAATTTTAGTTATTAATATTTTGTACCTAGCATATAGAAAATCTTTCTTCTTACAAAATGAAGTATGAGGGTCCAAAGGGGAAGGAAGGGGGTAAATATGAAAGAAAGTTTTACATTTGTCATTTCAGGGCCTTTTATAGCTTACTATGCGGTATGGATTTTGCTGATTGTTGAAGGTCGTATGTTTGAGCTATAGCTGTTAACTTCTATGTCATTTGGTCTCCAGTGGAGAGTTGTCACATTGGCAATCATACCATATCTTCTTACTTTTATAGAAACCACAATTGCCAAAAGAAAAAAGATGAAAATAACAATCCATGAAACATGTACTACAGTAAACGGCTGTGTATAGTACGCAGTTGTGTATAATACTCACCCCCTTTTCATCCACTAAAAATCGTGGACAAAGTCTAGTTAAAAAATTTTTTTTTCATTTTGCACAGAAAGGAACCCAACTTGGATAAACTCAGGTTATACAGAAAGGACAGCAGTTCCTGCTTTACTATTTACCTGTTGTGTATAACTCCTGGTCAAATCTGTTGACTTGTTATATCTTTGAATCAAATGGATATTAAAATAACAGTGAAAGCAGGTCTAGTATCCGCTTGACATTGTCAGTGATTCTGTCATTCTGTTCGTCCAAAGACCTTGGTTGGTAAACTTTCATTAAAGTTTTCTTGGCTTCTGTGAAATGGAATAACTATATATTTGGTCTGCAGCTTGATCATTTTGAGTTGAAGTGTCTAAGCAATTTTAGATCTGTAGTGCAGCTACTTCATGTGTGCCCACAGTTTGAAATTTTACAACCCTTATTGTACATGAAAAATTTTCATCAATCTTTTATCGGCTTCTTCAGAAGCAAAAAACTTTATATTTGATCTGCAGCTTTATAATTTTTAGTTTTGGCATGTAAGCAATTTTTACATTTGCAGTGCAGCCACTTCATGTTTGCTGATAATTTGAAATTTAACAACACTTAATTTTTATACATTTTGTACAAGGAAAATGTTTCTCCCTTTACAAAAAATCATTACATCAATAAAAGTCCTTTATTCTTATCCAATTGAACATAGTTTTAGAAATCATCTTCATCAGTTTTGCTTCTGTAGACATCAATCAATTGCATGCAGTGACAAAGGTCCAGACGTGGTATTAGTCTTGTTACCTACCATTCTGCCTGTCTGTCCAAGAGACCTTGGGTAGAAAGTTTTCCTCAAAGTTTTCTTGGCTTCTGTGATTTTGAATTTGATTTGCAGCTTGATAATGTTGTTGTAGCATGTAAGCAATTTTAAGATCTGCCATTCAGCTACTTCCTGTTTACAGATAGTCTGAAATTTCAATCAATTGTACACAGTGACGCAGGTCATCTGCATTGGTCTTGTTTTCATACAAAACAGGCTAAACATTTCTTTTTGAATCAGAATAAATCATATTCAAAGTAGATTTGGGGTATACAGGGGGCAGATTCAGGCGGGGGCGTGGCGGGCAAAAATACAGAATATAGTATAATGGGCAAAAAATGTAGAGAAGAGAGAAAAATTACCTAAAATATTAAAGAATACAGAAATGAAGTGACCCCACCCAGACCCTTGTAAATGTCAATGAGGCAGCAACCTAACAGCAGTGAAAACAATACACACATCAACAGTTTTAATTGTAAGAGGAAAGGTTTTAGATGGAACTTTTGGACAAAAGGACTGAAATTTTTTAAGTTTTTTTCCAAAAAGAATGTACGGTATTCTTGATTGCAGCTCTTTGATAGTAAGATTGATATAAAAGTACACAGCTTATCTAAACTGGGTGATACATAAGGCAGCAAAAGAAGATTTATATGCATGTGCTTTTTTTGTTGTCTTTTACTAAAATAATTAGGAATTTTAAAAGAAAAAAATGAACTGTACCATAAAATATTAAAACATTTTTAATGGAGAAATAATGGGATGGAAAGAGGATTATGTAATTTTGTTGTTTTTTTTAACATAAATTGCTTGGAAATTCAAAGTAAAAAGAGTACAAAATGATTTAACAAGTGCAAATAGGGAAGGATGAGTCAATTTCTAATTAATTTAATGTGGAAAATATTTATCCATAATACCACTTAAAGGTATGCTTATCTGTCTATAATCGTATTTCCTCAGAATAATATGAAATAGAAACTCTCGTCAGAAGCATGTTAACATCCAATTAACTTTCCTCTGGCTATTTTTGATATCAAAACAAACCCCATGTCAATTTCCATATTTCAGTTAAATGAAATAAATGCACTCCCTAAAAAAAAATGGACAATTTTTTTCCTCCATTGAACAATATTTTATGACATAAATGATTCCTCAAAGACATTTATGGGAAAGTAATAGTTTTATGGACGATAACATTTATGATATTCACATGGTTTTTAAAAATGATTTAGATGATCTGCCTTCATTTTGTTCTCAAGTATTTCATGATAGTTGGCAGTTAGTAAGAAATTGTTATGCACTAATAAGATGCAACAGACATCTAATATTTTTAATGGAAATATTAGAGGGTCCAGATGGGAAGAGGGTCTTTCAATTTTCTATTCTTTAATTTTTTAAGATATTTTTCTTTATTTTGCCCATTACTCTCTATTCTTTACATTTAAGCATCCCATTATTCTCTTTCCATTATTTTTTGGCCTATTTTTCTCTATTTGTTTTTTTTATCCATTTGTCTGTAGTATTGGTCCATTATTCTCTCTTCTGTAAACCCCATCCAGACCCTCATGTAAGGTGTTCAGTAAGCGTAGTAGCATAAATTCCTGAAAACACAAAAATTAATCTTGCATTTTTATGCCCCACCTACGATAGTAGTAGGGGCATTATGTTTTCTGGTCTATGCGTGTGTTCGTTCATTCGTCCGTCCGTCCGTCCATCCGTCTGTCCCGCTTCAGGTTAAAGTTTTTGGTCAAGGTAGTTTTTGATGAAGTTGAAGTCCAATCAACTTGAAACTTAGTACACATGTTCCCTAAGATATGATCTTTCTAATTTAAATGCCAAATTAGAGTTTTGACTCCAATTTCACGGTCCACTGAACATAGAAATGATAGTGTGAGTGGGGCATCTATGTGCTATGGACACATTCTTGTTTACCATTCTTTAAAAATCGCAATAATAAAAGCATGCAATAATTTCTGAAGTTACAGAATATGATATATATTTTCTAGATTTGTATTTAGATTTTTGCCAGCATTAGTTATGGATTTGATTGTTCCAAATTGAATTTACTGACATATTAGCAAAGCCAGAAATTTGTAATTTGCCATTATCAAACTACATAGATACCAGGATTAAAATTTTATATTTACGCCAGACGCGTTTCGTCTACAAAAGACTCATCAGTGACGCTCCAATAAAAAATGTTTAAAAGGCCAAATAAAGTACGAAGTTGAAGAACATTGAAGACCAAAATTCCTAAAAGTTTTGCCAAATACATCTTAGGTAATATATTCCTGAGGTAGAAAAGCCTTAGTATTTCAAAAATGCAAAGTTTTGTTAACAGTTAATTTATTATTATGAACATATCAATGAGTGTGATGCTGGGAAAAACTGAAATGTAGTGAACTTATGACTATTCTAATGCAAAGGTTCAAATATGGGGAGTGGCCTCAAGTTAAACTAGTTTTCTAAATAGTTATCTGCAATTATCATTAGCCTATGTACACTGTGGTTGTGAGTTCCGAAGCTTGCTTTGGCATGGAAGTTTGACTCTGATCTGAATACTCTTGATTCCAATCGTTATCTTTCCGTCAAAGTGTTTGGTTTTAGGTGACGTTATTTGACGTCATTGGTGCATTTGTTGGGCATAAAATCTATGTCAGTACGTTGAGCTAAGGGACGAATATTCTAATGGGGATAACTTCCTCATGACTGCTTTGATAACTGTTTTTAAATGATAAAATTGATATATTTCTGAAGGCAGGGTTGAATTATGTACATAAGAATAAAGACGGGTGTTTGAAAAATGTCAAGCAGTCACAATTACTTTATCAGTTCAAAGATGCAGGGATCCAGTTAGCCCATAAAACGTTTAAATGACGTGAGAAATCAGGGTATAGTAAAATAGTATTTCTGGTAATGGAAATGATATGGATCAAACGTATTGACTAGGATTAGCAGTTTTTTTCTTGAAGATTGTCAGTTCTCTCTCTGGGAACTATAGCTTCTTACACCAATAAAAAACTGGCGGTCATGATATAGCCATGAGTGCTGAAAGTGGCTTTAAACAACAACAATCAATCAATTAAATATGAGGGAAAATAACGTTGTTTCACTGAAAATGATACCAATTAATGCATACTTTTCTGATTAATTTAATTTTAATGGAAAGAATGAAAAATTTTGATGTAAAAACAAACATTAGGTTCACAACACATAAACAAGTTTATTTTTAGTCCAGAGTTATGACCCTTTAGCATTTTTGTAGTGCAACAGCGTAATTAAGTAACAAAATAATCTAACAACAATTATTGAATTGAGATTGTGCACCTGCCTACGTGATCCAAATACAACACAAACATCGTGAGAATTATTAATTTTGAGAATTAGGATATTAAAATTAAAGAATTCAATAATAAAAGATTTGAACGAGATATTCTAAATATAACACAACTTTTTCAATAAATCCTGTTTTGTTAAGTCTGAAATTACTTAATAAAGTACTTTGACGTATATAGGTAAGTATGTAGACTAATTGCGCATATAAGCTTTGTAGAGTATATTACATAAAGAATTACAAAATAGTTTATTTTATATGTCTCTTTATATATTTAATATCGTCTTATGTTGATCCTTTTATGACGAAGGAATGATGAGGATGTTGATGGGGGTTTTACAGAATAGAGAATAATGGGCAAAAAATAAAAAGAATATAGAACAAGAATGTGTCCATAGTTCACGGAAGCCCCACTCGCACTATCATTTTCTATGTTCAGTGGACCGTGAAAATGGGGGAAAATCTCTAATTTGGCATTAAAATTAGAAATATCATATCATAGGGAACATGTATTCTAAGTTTCAAGATGATTGGACTTCAACTTCATCAAAAACTACCTCGACCAAAAACTTTTAACCTGAAGCGGGACGAACGGACGCACGGACGCACAGACTAGAAAACATAATGCCCTCTACTATCGTAGGTGGGGCATAAAAATGGACCAAAAAATAAAGAATAGAGAATAATGAAGTGATAAAATATAAAGAATAGAGAATAATGGGCAAAAAGTATAAAGAATAGTGAAAAATGGCTTATAAAAATTAAAGAATACAGA
The DNA here is from genome assembly GCA_017311375.1 of Mytilus coruscus. Lineage (NCBI taxonomy): Eukaryota > Metazoa > Mollusca > Bivalvia > Mytilida > Mytilidae > Mytilus > Mytilus coruscus. The sequence continues at coordinate 80,571,285 of CM029603.1, read as the reverse complement.
AATGAAGAACTTCCCATCTACCCCCTCAATGATAATACCTGAAATTGTGATTGTTAAAAACTAATATACCTGTTACAAATGACTTCTAAAGAGATTTTTTTAGACTACGTTGGTTTGTATTGACGTAATTTGATTTCATAAGTTTGTATAGATAAAATGGAAATAATAATTGCATTAAAAGAATTTGTAGGATTTTGAAAAATTAAAATGACTTGAAATCTCCAAATGACACAATGGCACTATACATAGGTGTATTAAACCAACTGTCTTGCAATTGACAACTCTGGTTGATTTAAATGTATAATAATCAAATTGTTTTATCAGATTTAACTATATTATGTCATTGTGTTATTAAATCTTAAGATTTGATTTAATAACTTGTTTTTATTTATATATAAACACTTGTCTTGAACAACGTTAGAAGTTTTAACTTATGACAAAAATTAACGTATTTTCTTAAAGTGTATTTCATGGGGAAATGTAAGGGAGGGGGTTAAGAACACTTTTTATACATCACATAATCTTTATTTTTATTTTGTAACAGAATTGAAGTTGCTTCCATCCCTATTACAAGCTGAAAAAAATATGTGGTGTCCAACCCTCTAATATATTGTTTCCTAGAAAAGCCCTAAATATAATGGGTGCCATTAAGCAATTATCAATAAATCAATCTCTTTAAAATTATTATCAGAAATATATTTTTTTTTTAAATCTTTAATCTATAAAATGGTCCTTTGGCAAAGGAGAAGGGAATTAATGGCCCTAATATTTGACCCAAAATATGGTGCAAATATGGAAGCAAACATGTAAAATCACACACATTAAGTTTAGTGGTACTATTCAGGAAGTTGAGTTTTTTTTTATTCCACGAATTAAAATGGCAACAATAAGTTTGGAAAATGTTACATTATGAGCAATTCCCTAATATGATTTCTTTATTATCAATATGTACATAGATTATGAAAAGGAAAAGTATGAGCACAATAAACAAGATTAACAACAACTTCATATTTGGTATTCAGTATTAATCTGCAATTTGGGATAATACATCTTTTCTCAAGGAGCCTCAGTGGGTGAGTGGTCTAGAGTTCAATTACTGTATCACCAGCATGTCAACACTGAGGTTTTGAGTTTGAACCCAACATGTGGCAGATGCTTTCAACTCCAATCTCAATTGAATTGGATTGTCAATTTTCACGGTTGGTGGTTTTCTCTGGCACTCTGGCTTCCTCTATCAATAAAACCTGACTGCCATGAAAAAGTCAATAGTGCTGAAAGTGGTGTTTAACACCAATCAATCAATCAATCAATCTTCACGAATGTGTTTGAGGAAAATATGCAGGGAAACTCTGTCAAAATGGCTCCTTTAGAAATGCTTGCTTATGGTATTTCTGGATATCATTGTGATGTTATACAATTGAAAGTTATGTCAGATTAATTTATTATCATAATTTGTACATTTCTCTATAGCCTTTGTGCATGATACTCCTTTTTCTTTGAAACTACTGAAATAGTTTTTTAAAAATCCTGAAGGTGGTACATAGGCAAATTTTTCTTCCAAATTACAAATTACAGTAGTTTTAACAAAATCTTGTAAAACAGCCAAAATTACCAAAATACATTTTACATAGTTTGATATTTTCACCTTTGTGTAGGAACTATTTTGTTTTAAATACGTACTACTTTCAAGTATGTTCTTTTCAACCCAGCACAATTTGGTGGTGTTACATCTTATAAAGTCTATTCAAATTATTTTTGCAAAGAGTTTCGCTGAAGCTGGTAGTCGGGGCATCTTAAACTTGCAGTGAGGTGAGAGGTTTTTTTTTTTTGCTCCATGTTGAAGGCCTCATTGTGACTTTGAGATGAAGAACAGCGATAAAAGTGCTGTTCATTTGCTTTTTGTGTTTTTTTGCTGTGCATGTACTGATTTTGTGTCATGGATGGATACCCCATATCCTTTTCTAAAATAATATTTTTTTTCCTAAAACAGTGCAAATGACCTGAATGCATTATCTTATTTGCTGTATACAATGCTATTTTATATACAGTAGACTAAACTTCACAATTTAAAGCAGAGACATTTTTTTACACTAGAAATATTGGTTAAATAAAAAGATGCATTTCTGTAATGTGAATAGAAATTACTCATTGAATATGATACATTCTATGTAAAATACACAGTGAGGTCCTGAATCAAATAGGAATAATTATTTGCAGGCTCTAACATTAATCTCTGACTGCATACCTCATTAGAGTATTTGCTAGAATAGAGAAAATAAGTGAAATGCTTATAAAATGGCATGTTGGTTTATAGATATTTCATTGAACAAGTATCAATAATATTATTACCTTTATCAATATCCCCCAAAATTATTAGTGAAATTTGCATGATACAACATTCAAAAAATATTCTTTAAAGTTAAGTTGTCTTCCAGTGTAACTGGGAAACTACAAGTTATTTAAACTTACAGAGCCCCAAGTGATCTAAAAGGAAGCAATCTAATATTTGATCAGAAAGATACAACACCATTTGGTATGCTCAGGTTCACAATCAATTATCTTTATTACGGTTTTTTTTTCATTTATTTTTAGCCAAAAGTATGTATTGATACTGTTTCAAGTTGACTTTTCAATGGAGATAATGGCATGACATATTCTATGGTATTACATTGGAGAGCACACAGTGTTCCAGAGGAAAATCAAGCATTGTACACCTTAGAGAAGTTTAATGACACTAGAACCAAGGGCAAGTGCTGAAATCCCGGGTAATTTGATGACCCGGATAGGATTAAAAAAATCTCCAGTGAACTCTTCAATTCCGCAAAAATCAAGTCAGTTGACAGGTATGGCCACACTCTACCAATTGAATCCTACAAGAGAAAAAAACAGAAGGACCCAACAAGGCAGCCATATATGTCTCTAGATTTCTAAGTAAACAAAACCACCAAAACAAACTGGTATATCAAATTTGAACTGTCAATTATTTGCAATATACCCTCAACTGATGGTTTTTTTACTTATTTATTTTTCTTTATGTTATTATATTAAATTATTACTATATTAAATTATTTAAATACATATTATTTTGCTATAGCTATGTTTATAACCATTATAAATTATTCCATCCCCAGGATAACTGATCTGGAGAGAATATTTTGTCTGCCTGATACCTTCCCAGAACCCATAATTATACCAGCAGATAACAACAATTGATCATCTTCATTGATAAATTGTAACCGGATAATGACTGGATTATTATTTCTATCCAGATTCCAGAATGGATAATTTTATCCACAAGATACATTATCTGAAACGGATACAAGCAGAAAACTATAAAAGGAGCCTCAAACAAACAATGAATCATTCTTCCTCTGAAGAAGGTGCAAGAAGCACCAAAACCAGTCAGTCATAACATTTATATCTTCAGACTCTGTTAGCATGTCACATTTTCTATTTTTAACATTCATTTTTACTTTGAGGCTTTTGAACTCGCCAAGCTATCAGCCTAAAAAAAAACCCATAAACGACTTCTTGTCATGACGGAAGTTCGAAAACAGATTTATTGTCATAGAACCTAATATCCTGTATGTTCGTTATTAAATTTCACATCAACAAACCCAATTAAGATTATATAACAGTATCTCCTGTTTACAAACAATTAAATTGTACATTTGTCTGTCACAGGAACAATACCTCCGGTTTTAAAATCTTCATATTAGGCATAACAAACAAAAAACCAATTGCGTGTGGCAGTTTATGGATGGCAGACATTGTTGTGAGTTAGAAACAAACTATATTTATATCACTGCTGAATAGACTTGTTCTGATTTAAAACTAAAAAATATGACTTACTAAAGATACTTTGACTGGTACAAGGTCAAACTATTATGTGGATACTCATCCCTCTGAGAAATTGCGCAATAGAAATCTGTCCAGAAAAAAAAACTACTCAAGGAAAATAAAAAAAAGCTGCTTAATGAAAATCAGTCTTGAAAAACTGCTTATTTAATATTAACCTAGAAAATACTGCTCAATAAAAATAGTCCAGATAAGACTGCTCGATGAAAGTCAGTCCAGAAAAAGCCTGCTCATTGAAAGTCACTCCGGAAAAAGACTGCCCAATAAAAGTCAGTCAAGAAAAAGAACTGCTCAATAAATGTCAGTCCAAAAAAGACTGCTCAATAAAAGTCAGTCCAGAAAAAGACTTCAATAAAATTAAGACTCAATAAAAAGTCAGTCCAGAAAAGACTGCTAAATAAATATTAGTCTAGTTATTCAGCTCAATAAAAGTTAACCCAGAAAAGACTGCTGAATAAATATTAGTCTAGTAATTCTACTCAATAAAAGTTAATCCAGAAAAGACTGCTAAATAAATATTAGTCTAGTAATTCTGCTCAATAAAAGTCAGTCCAGAAAAGACTGCTTAATAAATATTAGTCTAGTAACTCTGCTCAATAAAAGTCAGTCCAGAAAAGACATCTCAATAAAAGTCAGCCCAGAAAAGACTGCTTAATAAATATTAGTCTAGTAACTCTGGTCAATAAAAGTCAGTCCAGAAAAGACATCTCAATAAAAGTCAGTCCAGCAAAAGACTGCTCAATAAAATTAAGACTCAATAAAAATCTAGCTGGAAAAGACTGCTCAATAAAATAGACTAGAAAAAAAAATGCTCGATAAAATTTAGACTAGAAATAAAACTAGTCAACAAAAATCTGACCAGAATAAAAAGTGCTCAATAATAGTCAATCCAGAAAAAACTGCTCATTAAAAGTAACAGAAAAAGATTGACTGTCTCAATAAAAAAAACAAAAAGCCCATCTCATCACAACAAACAGTTCAGAGAAGACTGCTAAATAAACGCCAATTAAGAGAATACTGCTCAATAAAAGAAAGTCATGAAAAAAACTAAATGTAAGACAGACCAGAAAAAATGAAAATTGATTCAGAAAAAATGCTCCATAAAATTAAGACAAGAAAATACTGCTCAATAAATGTCAGTTCAGAAAAAGACTGCTGAATAAATATAAGTCCTGGAAAAGACTACTCAATAAAAGACAGTCCAGAAAAAAAACTGCTCAATGAAAGTCAATCCAGTTAAAAACTGCTCAATAAATATAAATCTAGAAAATACTGCTGAATAAAAGCCAGTTCAGGAAAAGACTGCTCAATAAACAGCAGTCCAGAAAAAGACTGCTCAATAAAAGAAAGTTTAGAAAAAAGCTGCTCAATAAACGCCAGTCCAGAAAAAGACTGCTTCATAATATCAGTCCTAAAAAGAATGCTCAATAAGAATCAGGCTAATAAAGACTGCCCAAAGCCAGTCTATATAAGTGCTCAATAATAATCAGTTCAGAAACAGACTGCCCAGAAAAAAATCGATCTAAGAAAGCACTTTAAAAATCCAAAATGATTGAAACTGACGATTTCTGTAGGTGTTGCCTTTTTCCCTCAATGAGTGCTTTTATCTCTATTTCGTGTACATAATTTAGTCAATTATATATAGGTACTAAAAATTTTATATCAGTTTGAACTTTCTTTATAATTAATTATAAACTATTAAGATATAACAAATTCAATTACTTTTGTGTGCCAATGTCTGATACTGCACATTTTATGCAATGCACAGGTGCTCAGTTGCACAAAAGTCAATGAATTTGCACTGAAGTGCATCAAAATGCATCTGCCTTAATCTGATTTCCCTAAGTGCTCGTTTTGATGCAGACTTTTGATTCATGCTAACAGTGCTTTTGTCAAATCTTTATAGTAAAAGTCAGAATTGTTGAGATAAATCAGTTAAAGATTTAATACAATTAAGTTCTAAAGTTCAAATTAACAGTACATTGAAGAAAGGAGGTCCTTTAAGGGGTTATCTATAAGTTGATTAACAATTTATTTAATTAAAGTTCTTCTGATATTCAATCTGAAAATATTGGTTTTTTATTACAATGATTTAATTCATGCATTTTATGGCCATGATTTATCACAAGTTATGTAATGGCAAAATGGCATTGCATGACAACTATGGCGTAAGACAACCATGGAAGAGGGTTTGGAAGGAGGGTCCTTCATTTCTGTATTCTTTAATATTTTAGGCCATTTTTCTCTATTCTTTATATTTTTGCCCATTATTCCCTATTCTGTAAATCCCCATCCACACCCTCGTGGAAATTATTTGTTAATCACATCATCATTATGACAACAAAATAAAATTACATGATATATCATCATGATGACAGACATTTTAACTTCGTGATTACCATGGTAAAACGTTTGGTAGCTTGATTACCATAGCTCAAAATTTTCATTAAATGAATTCCAAGGTAAAAAGTTTGTGATTACCATGGCATATAGTTTGATAACTTGATTACCGTTTCAAAACGTTTTCATAATATGAAATCCAAGGTAAAAGTGTGTGATTATCATGGCAAAATGTTTGGTAACTTGATTACCAATGGCCAAAAATTTTCATTAAATGAATTCCAAGGTAAAAAGTCTGTGATTACCATGGCAAAAGTTTTCATTAAATAAATTCCAAGGTAGAAAATTTGTGATTACCATGGCAAAATGTTTGGTAACTTGATTACCAATGGCCAAAAATTTTCATTAAATGAATTCCAAGGTAAAAAGTTTGTGATTACCAGGGTAAAATGTTTGGAACCTGATTACCATGGAAAAAGGTTTACAACTTGATAACTATGGCCACAACGTTTTCATTAAATAAATTCCAAGGTAGAAAATTTGTGATTACCATGGAAAAAAGTTTTTGGTTACATTAAAACCATGGCAACAAATTTGTGATTACATTAATGAACATGACTAAATGTTTTTGCCTGCATGATTAATCTGGACATTTGTTTATATGACATGATAACAATTAAGTAAGTAAGTAGTTAAATTTAATCTGGAGTCTGTACATGTGTACAAACATGAGCTTTATAAAGCTTTTACAACCGACTATAACATATATACAAAATATCATAACACAAAAAGGTTTCAAATAAGACAAGTACACATAAAGCATAATAAAGTGTTAGCATATATAATTCTAAATAAGATAAACACTGTTGTCTGCTCTTTGGTCGGGTTGTTGTCTCTTTGACATATCCCCATTTCCATTCTCAATTTTACACATAAGCATCAGATTAAGTTAAAACAAAATGTAGGCAAGAAGCACTTCTAAAATGTCACATAAGCACCTAGATAACAATTTAAAACAAAGCAATGAGAATTACAAATATATGAATTCACAACAAACGAGTAGACCATTTTCATATTACCGACGTTTGGCTCCGGAATATGTTATTTTCGACAGGTTATCTTTTCTGTAATAGGACATTCTGGTACTCAGTCAAAAAAGAGCAACTAATAGAAGTAAAATAAGTCGTTGTTACTTTGGGGGAAAAACTTTTTACTAGTTTTATATTTTCTATACACGACAATCATTGGAAACCCTGAGTTTGTTTCACCAAATTGCACAGAATATAAGCTTGATTTTGCGTCTTTTAGTTGCTCTAACTTGGCCGAGTACCAGAATGTCATTCTGCAGAGTAGGTAAGGGAGCTACCATTTGATTTTTATGGGGGCTAGGATGAAATTTGAAAAAATAGGCAGGACAGGAGTTATGAGTAAAAAAAAAGGCAGGATGAGACACTTGCAAAAAAAAAAGTCTGGATGACAATTTAGGTAAAAAAAGTCAGGATAAACTTTTAAAAAAAGGCAAGACCGAATAGAGTGAAAAATAAAAAGGCAGGACAGAGATTACAACTAAAAAAAATGCAGGACAAAATTTTTCATCCTAGCCCCCCATAAAAATCAAATGGTAGCTCCCTAACCTGTCAAAAGACGGAATTATGATGATGTGGTCAGACTGGGGAAATACTTAATATCATTCTTAGTTTTGGTCCGAGGACACAGTTATTGTCCTTTGATTTTCGTTGTGTTGATGGGACATAATATATTATTAGTTATTGTTAGTATATAGTCCAAGGTTTAACTTTTTTCATACACTTTCAAATTTATTTCTTTATATTTTATGCGTGAAATATTAAGTAGGGGATGAAATTACATGTTAAAAAAAATTGGGTGATTCAAATTCAAATTCAAAGTTTTATTTAAATTCGATATTCATTTAAATACATAAATACAAGCTCTAGTGAGCTTTTCAAATCGACATAATAACAAAATATATACACAAATACAAAAGTCATGAAAACAACACACAATTTTAATCATTCAGTGCATGGTAAGATACCATAGATGACATAAAAAAGTTAAAAGCATAGTATGTAAAATAAAGTATATCTTAAAATACAGCATAAGTTAGAATGATAAGCACAGCAGATAATAGCAACCAAAAAAGCTAAACAAATCAAACAGTCAAGCAAAATAATAAAAATAAAAGCACTATATGCATGCACTGCACTGGCATGAGCTGTTATTTGGATCCCCTGTTTGTACCAATTTTTTTAATTGGTCAAACATTCCAGATTTGTGCAGCATTATAGCGATCTCAAACCATACCTGGTAGTTCTGACTCTCGGGAGTACTGCTGTTTCCTGTGATCTAAAATTATACTTTTGAATTTTTATATCAATTAAATCATGGAGATAGATACCTTGGACTTTTTTTGTGAATTATTTTAAATGTTTCTGTTGCAATAGTTTTTATTCTTATTTTTAAAGAAGGTAATTTTGACTTTTTTTGCAGTTTTTCGTATGAACTATCAGAATCTTCATAGATGAATCCAAGAGCTCTTTCTTGAATTTTTTTCCCTACAGTAGTGCCAAATTACCGGACAATAGTTAAAATTCGAAAGAATGAATGAGTAGTATTTTGGTAACCTACCTAGGATGTTTAAATATTTACCCATGCGTTTTAGAATATTTAATTGTCTTAATTACTTTTTACATATTTCAGATATATGATTTTTAAAGTTTAAGTCCGAATCTATATAGTTATTCCAAGAAGTTTAACATTTTCTTCACAAGAAATTTTGTTTCCATTTAAATTGAATGTCAAATTATGTTTATTTGTTTTTTTTTTTTTTTTCCAATGGCTATAGCCTGGAATTTGTCAGGATTAGCCTTCGTGATGAATTTTTAGGTAAAGTAATGATTTGGTCCAGTTAAAAAAGGTCAAAAGGTAGTATGTCTGAAGCTGTCAAACTGAATTATAGACCCCTTAAGGTAGTTCAGGGTATACCGCCATCTTGAATTGTACAATCACGGTACATAATCGGTCTAGTTCTTTGCCCAAATCTGCAAATTTGGAGACTGATTTGCAATTTATTGCTTACACTTTTATTTATATAAAGAAAACTTAGTGATTCATTGCATTATCGAAAATGTTTTATCAAATACCAAATATTTGTGTTTTTAGAATCAATTTTTCAAATAAGCCATTTAAGGGGAGATAACTCTTTTAGTACAAAATTTATACTGGACATATAGGGAAATTTTCATTTTTACTTGTAGCAAGAAAAAGAGTTCGGTGACACCATTTTTCTTTCCATTTTCTTAAAATATATTATAAAACCTATCTTCTCATATTTTATTTCAAAATTCTGTCTTATAGATTTCTTTTAAGCACAAAATGTGTTTTTCATGAACAATCTAAGCAAATTTTGGCAATTTTGAACGACTCGTACCTTGAAAAATAGCGCGGTGACCCATACTTTTATTATTTTTTAAAAAGCATAGTAAAATCTTCATTTTGGCAAAGTATAAGAAAATTCTGTCATTTTTTTCTATACCCTGAACTACCTTAACATAGACTTGTCCAATATTTTGACTTACAGCTGGTAGATGATATAATTTGTCCCAAAAGTTGTTTTATACACTGTAAAAATCTTTTTGAGATAGAGTAGGTGGGATATTTTTTAATTTGAATTTATTGTCTAGAAGAAATACACTACGAAATAATTGTTCTCGGGCATATTGTCGCAAAAATTACAATCTGCAATAAAACTCTTCTCGTTAAGCGGATTGTTGTTATAAAAGAATAAAGAACTGATATCAGAGACATGAGTGATTAAAATTGCTCTATGCTATTATTACCAAGAAGCCAAAGTAAAGGCTTCATTATGTAATTGCCGTGTTGGAAATGGTTTATTGTATTATTGTAGCCAGATAAAGGGGATGAAAAATTATTATTGACGTCATGGGAGTTTAACTATGTTAGTTTTTAGACTTGTAAAATAGATGAGCAAAGATTCCAATTATAGACTATTAGTAATTGGTTTGTACTATTAGTCACATTAGTTCATTAAAATTTCAGAAAATTCGATTTTTCGTATGGCTTCCAATTTTAGAAATTTCGAGGCAGATGTATTGTTAGGGAGCTACCATTTGATTTTTATGGGGGGGCTAGGATAAAAAATTTTGTCTTGCATTTTTTTTTTTAATTGTAATCTCTGTCCTGCCTTTTTTTTTATTAGTTTATCCTGACTTTTTTTTACATAAATTGTCATCCTGCCTTTTTTTTGCCAAGTTGCTCATCCTGCCTTTTTTTACTCAAAACTCCTGTCCTGCCTTTTTTCCAAATTTCATCCTAGCCCCCCCCCCATAAAAATCAAATGGTAGCTCCTTAATGGGCTTGGTTTTCTTATTTGAATTGTTTTAAATCTAGTCAAGTCTTTGTCTATTATAGCTGACTATACAAATGTAATATTTGCCACTAGACGTAAAGCAAACAGTAACTATTCAATCTGTGAATCTAAACAAGGATGTTCACTGTTCAGTCCTTAACCAAACTATTTTGCATAGCGTTTATGGTTTCTAAGCTCTAACATGGCCAGCTTTGATTCTCCCCGAAGAATTAGGGGGTTTTTTTTATTGTAAGCCCAAATTTGTCAAAGGTTGCTGGTTAAATATGGTTGGGATAACAGGATTTCTAGATATGCTGATACTTTTTGGTCCATGTCCCTGCCCCATCTTTTCATCCCCTACAAAACAAGGCTTGTTCAAAAGAAAAACTTTGTCCAGGAGTACTGTATAACAGTAAAATAAAAGTAGAAATCTTATATATTTATTTTTCAAAGAATATACTTACCCGACTTTGATTGTTTGCTCATTGTTTAAGCTTAATCATATGGCAATATACATGTCACATATGCTAATGTGTATACTGTGTTCCATCTGTGTGGGGTAAACAAACATGTGGATGTTGGATATAGGGGTCAAAATAAGGGTGTGTGGGATATACGGGGTAAAAAAAAGCGGGATATGGGGAAAAAAGAAAAAAGCGGGATCGGGAAATGAGCACCCCCTTGTCACCCCTCTCATCTGTGTGTTGATTTGGTCGGGATGAGACACCTACATTTATTTGCATGCACTGTCTCATTGTTTATTTTACATGTCGTTTCAGCTTCTTTTAGCAAAAGGAAGTTTAACTTTCAGAAAAATATTTAAGTACAGTTGTCAAACAAACGTCAGATTAAGATCATGAAATAACGATTCTTCTGTTTGTGGTGCGTGTTATATTACTGTCAGTCAGATTTTACTTCCAAGTGAGTTTTAATGAAAAGTCTACTGTGTGTTCATATTAGAGTCTACAAATTGTATTTATTTATAACTCAATATTAGCAAATTTGAAAAGGTCTAATTGCACTTTTGTTGCGTCATCTTATGATCTACGTTTGTACTGACCATTTATCTCCTTTCAAACGCTAAGAATGAAAAAAAAATCTGCGTTTTTTATTTTTTTTTTTTTTTTTTGCTGTTCAAGTAGATAGATATTTACAATTTGTGGGGGAGTTTTAAGGATAAAGTACAAAATCATGTGTACTATTTAATTGGTATTTAAGACTTTAATTAGTAAATGAATTACTAGTATGATGAAAAAGAACGGGAAAGTAGGCACACAGTACAGAGTACATTTTTTCAAGGTAAAATATGGATTTCTCATCATATTAATTTTGTAGTCAATTTGGTGGTGAGTCTATTCACAAGCTCTGATGACTCAGAGCTCGATATATATTGTAGTGACTGTTTGTATATGATTTTTGCTGCCTGTCAGTGTATCATAGTCTCCTGGGATAACGAGCTCCAATAAAAGTGTTGTTCATTTGCTTTTGTGTTGATTTTTTGTGGTTTTTTTCATGCCCATAGTGGTTTTGTGTCATGAATTTATACACCATATGCTTCTTTTTCCATTGTCTGTGATTGGGGACTGTTGATCTTTATGTGCCCTTTTAGTTCATCTAGCCCAAAGGCTCATGTGAGCTTTTCTCATCACAAAATCCTGGATCCGCACCTGGATTTCTGATTTTTTTCATAAAGATTTAGGCAACTTTGGGAATTTGCAGTTTTGATTATTTCTCTCTTGACCACATATCAGTCGCCTATAAATTTATAAATTTTCTTTATTTAGCTGTAAGGTCTGTCAACTTCTACAGTTCTATCACACAAGACTGTCATTAAGGATTATTCAGACAATATTGATTATGATTTTATCTTCTTATTTTAGTAGGTGAAAATCCATATGTAGCTCTGATTAAAGAACTATTTGCCTATTTTAACATTATGTAACAAATTGTTAGCTTCCCGTTTCCGTTGAGAACGGTCTTGTAATTTCTTGGTCTCTTTATATTTGCTTTTATAATTCAGTAGCGACTGCCAATGTAGGCTGACAATGTATCTTGTTACGACAGCTGATGAGAACAAAAAACACTGACATGTCATTTTGAAAATGCAATTAAAATGTACATTGAAATTTAATTACTGTTTACTTTCAACTGTATAACCTCTTTACAGCAATAGATTTAATCATAGATATTTTTACTCAAAGAACTATTTCTAAATTTAAAAACTGGACAAATAAATTAATGTTAATATAAAATGTAATAACGCATTCTCTTTTGTTCGATCTAATTTTACATCCATCGCTCCCCGTGTTTATGTACATGTACCCATCACCCTTTCAAATTTTACTCCCTTTGGACAGGTATATATATAAAAAAAAAAAGAAGATGTGGTATGATTGCCAATGAGACAACTCTCCACAAGAGACCAAATGAGACAGAAATTAACAACTATAGGTCACCGTACGGCCTTTAACAATGAGCAAAGCCCATACCGCATAGTCAGCTATAAACTGCCCCGAAATGACAAATGTAAAACAATTCAAACGAGAAAACTAACGGCCTAATTTAACTATACAAAACAATGAACGAAAAACAAATGTGTAACACAGCAACAAACGACAAACACTGAATTACAGGCTCCTGACTTGGGACAGGCAAAACATAAGAACAAACTATGCAAAACAATAAACGAAAAAAACAAATATGAGATACAGCAACAAAGACAACCACTCAATTACAGATTACAGGCTCCTGACAGGCACATATAGAATGTGGCGGGGTTAAACTAGTTTGAAGGCGCCAATCCTCCCCTAACCTGGAACAGTGGTGTAACAATACAACATAAGAACAAACTATAAAAATCAGCTGAAAAAGGCTAAACTTATCAGATGGATACACAGAAATACATCTAACAAAAACACAGAGTGGACGTGGACGAGTACTTGTACATCCCAACAACAAAAGACGCTTAAGTACAGATCTGAGAGTACTCGCAGTTACTGACAGCTAGTTCAAAGCCAATAACAACTAATAAAAAAAAATCATGAGGCTGTTTTAACCCGGGCAGTCCATCCGTCCTATTTATCAAATTGCCGTCACATTTTTCAGGTTCTACAAATCAGAGCTTCCTTAAATTTAATAGCAAGATTTCTGTGAACATGTTGTATACAGTGTGACGGGTTTTCATACATCGTCAATCTGCTTTCTGTTATTTGAATACTATTGCAATGTATAAAATGGATAACACGCTTTTCGGATGTCGACTATAAGGAGTAAAAAGTAAGGATGTGGAATCTGGGAAAAGAAGATAAAAAGATGTGAAGGTGTGTGTGTGTGGGGGTTAAAATGTGGGATTTGGGAAATGAGCACCCCGTGTCACTCCCGGGAACTACAAATTCAAGCTCCCAGGAATATGACCAAGCTTTATATTAACATTCCTTGAATACTTATATACTAGTTTTTTTTACACATAATGACCATTTATGTAGTTTTCGTCACATTTTACTTTAAATTTGGAATCGAACATTCATGTGAACATCCTTAACTTGTGTAGTCTTTTCATATCCATTCCTCTTCAACTTCCTGTTTACTGAATATTTATAGCTAGAGTATCATTAGTGAGCAGTGGCAAACAGTTCAACTCGTTTTGTCACAGACTCATTACCAACATTATAATGTTCACACTGGGTATCCGATCCGAAATCCGCGGAGGCATCCTAATCCCGAGGAGCAATTAATGATAAATTCCGACGGAGGAACTTATGCTCCATGGGAAAATCCGCAGAGGGATCCGAATCCCGAGGAGCAATTTATATATGATAAATTCCAACGGAGGAACGTATGCTCCGTGGGAATCGGATCGAGATTTTACTCACCCACATTTACAAACTTTTCATTAATTGCTCCTCGTGATTTGGATCCCTCAGCGGCTTTAGATCGGCATTCCCGTTGTGATGTTTGGTCCAATATTCAGTGTAAAAAATAAATTTCATAACGTTACAAACTAGAAACTTGAAACTACTTGTCCTGTTTACTTTTCCAGTTTAAAATCTACTTTCCAGGTTGGATAAAATTGAGAATGGAAATGGGGAATGTGTCAAAGAGACAACAACCCGACCATAGAGCAGACAACAGCCGAAGGCCACCAATGGGTCTTCAATGCAGCGAGAAACTCCCGCACCCGGAGGCGTCCTTCAGCTGGCCCCTAAACAAATAAGTATACTAGTTCAGTGATAATGGACGTCATACTAAACTCCAAATTATACACAGGAAACTAAAATTTAAAATGATACAAGACTAACAAAGGCCAGAGGCTCCTGACTTGGGACAGGCGCAAAAATGCGGCGGGGTTAAACATGTTTTTTGAGATCTCAACCCTCCCCCTATACCTCTAGCCAATGTAGAAAAAACAAACGCACAACAGTACGCACAGTAAAACTCAGTATAAGAGAAGTCCGAGTCCGATGTCAGAAAAGGAAACAAAAGAAAATAAACAAAATGACAATAATACATAAATAACAACAGACTACTAGCAGTTACTGACATGCCAGCTCCAGACCTCAATTAAACTGATTGAAAGATTATGTCTTCATCATATGAATATCAGGCACAATCCCTCCTGGTAGGGGTTTAGTATTATACCGTCATAAAATATATGAGAAGAACATACCCCGTGTCATGCCAACAACTGGTTTTAGAATAAATGTGTTAATTCTGATGCAAAGACCCTATAAGTGAATCAATATTAAAGCCAAAATATGCAATCTTTAATGACCTGACAACAGTATCGTAACTATATCCCTTCTTAATAAGTCTGTTTAAAGGTTTTGTTAGCTTTTGAGGTGAATACTGACATTTTTGTGCTTTGTAAAGAATATTACCATAAAAGATTGGATGTGAAATACCCGAACGTATAGGATGTCTGCATGTTGAGTTATATTTACGAATGATGTCCTTATACGGAAGATAAAATTTAGTAAATGTTTTGACTAGTTTATGATATCGAAAACCCTGGTGTAATAATTTTCAGTAATACATAAATTTCTCTCGCTAAAATCTAATACGTTGTTACATACACGAGCGAATCGTACAAGTTGAGATATATAACACCATAAGATGGTGACAAGGAACGTCACCATCTAAAATGGATAATTAACGATAGGAAATGAAAAATCATCTCTTTTATCATAAATTTTTGTATTAATCTTCCCGTTAATGATATAGATATCAAGATCGAGGAAAGGACAGTGGTCATTGTTAGTATTAGCTTTATTTAAAGTAAGTTCAACAGGATAAATTTCTTTAGTATACATACTGAAGTCGTCATTATTGAGAGCCAATATATCATCCAAATATCTAAAAGTATTGTTAAATTTTTGTATAAGATGTTGTTTCGATGGGTCTTTGCTGATTTTAGTCATAAATTGTAACTCATAACAATACAAAAATAGGTCCGCAATAAGTGGTGCACAGTTAGTCCCCATTGGAATTCCGATAACTTGACGATATACAGAATCTCCAAAGCGAACAAAAATGTTATCAAGTAAAAATTCAAGGGCAGATATAGTATCAAAGCATGTCCAGTTGACATAGTTCTTTTGTTTGTTGCTACTAAAAAATGACCTAAAAGAGTTTGAACATATGTATTCGCATTCCGACTTTTTAAATGCCCATTTAATTAGGTGTGTGAATTTTTTCTTAATAAGAATATGAGGCAAAGTGGTATATAGGGTAGAAAAATCAAAACTTTGAACAGATTCAAAATCACCAATATATGCATGCAATTTATCAAGTACTTCCAACGAGTTTTTGACACTCCAAAAGTAATTAATTCCACTATTTTCAAAGGCCTTATTTGAACAATTTGTTATCAGGTTTTGATTGTACCAAGTGTACTAGTAAGTAGAATAGACAATTTAGTAGTGGAACAATGACTTGAAAACGAAATAAATCTATATTTGTAAGGTGGTTTGTGTAGCTTCGGAAGCCAGTACATAGTTTGGACTTTCATTGTATTTGGTTCTGCTTGTAAAGAAGTAGCTAATAGTTTATGTTTGTTACAGATATCGTTTTCTGAAAATGAAGTCAGTTGGAATGTTGGTGAATTGGTGATTTCCTTTGCAGAACTTCAATGTAAAATTTACGTCAAACTATAATGATATTATTAGCAGCTTTATCAGCCGGGACAAAACAAATTCCTTGGCTAGTTCTTTTAGTTTATGTTTGATACGAGAAATAGGATTTTATGGTTGTTGTTAAGAGTAAAATGTTCTTTAAAATGTTGTATACGTATATCAACTATCTTCATTACTGAATTAAAAAAGAGTCCAAAGATTTTTGTCAGCGTTTTCCCGTTTTATCCATTTCAAACAGTAAGCACGAAGTGAGTCGTGGATGATATTACGACACTCATTCCAATTAATAATTGACGGGGACGATATTTAGGTCCTTTACTGAGGAATGATTTTAACTCTCGGTCGCGAACGATGTTAAGATCTCCTGTTATAACATGGGAAATGGGGCCATAAGTGTATTCGGAATTACTACAATTACATGACGTAGGTGTATTTTCACTGATATTTACATCTTTACAGACTTGGCTATAATTAAACACAAATTTCCGGGTAGATTTCTTGTAAATATAAAATCTACTTGCCCAGTTTAAAATCTACCTGCCCAGTTTAAAATCTACCTGCCCAGTTTTAAATCTACTTGCTCAGTTTAAAATCTACTTGTCCAGTTTAAAATCTACCTGCCCAGTTTTAAATCTACTTGCCCAGTTTAAAATCTACCTGCCCAGTTTAAAATCTATTTGCCCAGTTTAAAATCCACCTGCCTAGTTTAAAATCTACTTGCTCAGTTTAAAATATACTTGCCAGTTTAAAATCATCGTGCCCAGTTCAGAACCTACTTGTCCAGTTTAAAATCTACTTGCCCAGTTTAAAATATATTTGCCCAGTTTAAAATCATCGTGCCATGTTCAGAACCTACTTGTTCAGTTTAAAATCCACTTTCCTAGTTTAGAAATCTATTTGCCCAGTTTAAAATCCACTTGCAAACAATTTTCAGGATAGTTCTTTTTTGTTATTAGATACAGTATGAGGCTGTAGTTGTCACCGTCCTATTAAAGGGCACAGTAAACAAATCGACGACGACTATCATTTTTTTCTTTATTGCAATAGTAATAAACATTTAGGAAATTAAAAAAAAAAATATTTTATTTAACAAGATTGAAATGATACGTCCATTTTTTTTTCAATCAACCATTGTTACAAATTCAACAAATAGTAATTCTCAACTTGAATTTTTCCAGCCGTTTGTGACTTTATAACGTAGTCCATTGGATTGCGAAAATGAGGTCCACGTAATCTAAAATATTGTTTATCATTTTCCAATTCACAATGAAATTGTCTGTTCATTGTTATACGTGATTTGTGTGTATTGTTTTGGTCCGTATATAGACGTAATTAGTATATGTAAAGTTATACATGTATACACATAAATGGTCAACATTTGAAAACTTTTATTCTGACTTTATACATAATCAGAAAAAAATCACAGTTATCATTTTCCCCACCTCAAAGAATAAGTGTGTGGGATATTGTTTTTGTTTTTCAATGATTCAAGATAAAATATTTGACTACAATAAAATAATAGCACAAACTGTAAACTGTAAACAAATTAACTCATAGTATGCATGTATATATACAAAGATCATGCAAGAACAATAAACTGTGTATAAATTAATGTGGACTCCATTCTCCTGATGATAATGACTGCTTAATAAAGTGAATTAACAGGGTTGGGGGAAAGTTCAAATTGACGGCTAAGTGTCAGTGCTTAGATATGATATTAACACTTGTTTTATTCCCAGTATCTAAAATCACATAGTCTTATCTCAGGCAAGACAAAGAATGCTGACACTGTCAAATATTGCCTTTTTGTTGTTTTCTTTAGTATTTAGATATGAGTAAAAGCCTTAACAAAACTACTAATAAAATTGAGAATGAAAATGGGAATGTGTCAATGAGACAACAACCCGACCAAAGAGCAGAAAACATCCCAAGGCCACCGATGGGTTTTCAACACAGCGAGAAAATCCCACCCGGAGCTGGCCCCTTAACAAAATGTGTACTAATCAGTGAAAATGGACGTCACACTAAATTCCGAAACATATAAATGAACTAAAATTAAAAAAAAAAACATACAAGACTAACAAAAGCCAGAGGCTCCTGACTTGGGACAGGCGCTAAAATGCGGCTGGGTTAAACATGTTTTGTAAATTTATCATCCTATTCATTTGTAAACAAGGATTTGTATAGTGAGAGTTTACAAATCCTTGCTGTAAATTAGGAAATTATTTCGAGCACTTATTGTGATTTTGACATGACCAACCGACATTTTTAGATCAATTATTGCGATTTCAGGAATAATGTCACACGGATGTCATAATGCGTGTTCTTATTATCGCAATACTCATGCAGTCACATTTTTCGCATTAGTAAAAAACCTCGCAATAATTTCTGAATTTACAGTACCCTCCACCTTAAAAAAATTCACTTTTATGATTGATAAAAGAATTTTACTACTATATTTGCGAATTTTAGAACCAAATAATGGCTCTTATCATAGTATCTCCTTTAACATATTGTGTTAATATTTGAAGTTATTTGAATAAATCATCTCTTCATTGTTTATCATGATTATTCATCGTCCTGAATATGCATGAATACGTCCATTTTTTAACAATCAACCATTGTTACAAATTCAACAAATAGTAATTCTCAACTTGAACTTTTACCAGCCGTTTGTGACTTTATAACGCAGTCCATTCAGAATTGCGAAAATGAGGTCCACGTAATCCAAAATATTGTTTATCATTTGCCAATTCACAATTAAATTGTCTATTCATTGTAATTATACATGACTGCATATATGTAGGATTTGTGTGTATTATATTGGTCCGTATATAGACGTAATTAGTACATTATACATGTATACACAGAAATGGTCAACATTTGACAACTTTTATTCTGACTTTGTACATAATCAGACTTGAAAAAAAAATCACAGTTATCATTTTCCCCACCTTTAAGAATACATGTGTGGGATATTGTTTTTGTTTTTCAATGATTCAAGATAAAATATTTGACTACAATAAAATAATAGCACAAACTGTAAACTGTAAACAAATTAACTCATAGTATGCATGTATATATACAAAGATCATGCAAGAACAATAAACTGTGTATAAATTAATGTGGACTCCATTCTCCTGATGATAATGACTGCTTAATAAAGTGAATTAACAGGGTTGGGGGAAAGTTCAAATTGACGGCTAAGTGTCAGTGCTTAGATATGATATAAACACTTGTTTTATTCCAAGTATCTAAAATCACATAGTCTTATCTCAGGCAAGACAAAAAATGCTGACACTGTCAAATATTGCCTTTTTTGTTGTTTTCTTTAGTATTTAGATATGAGTAAAAGCCTTAACAAAACTACTGATAAAATTGAGAATGGAAATGGGGAATGTGTCAAAGAGACAACAACCCGACCAAAGAGCAGAAAACAGCCGAAGGCCACCAATGGGTTTTCAACACAGCGAGAAAATCCCACACCCGGAGCTGGCCCCTTAACAAAATGTGTACTAATCAGTGAAAATGGACGTCACACTAAATTCCGAAACATATAAATGAACTAAAATTAAAAAAAAAAACATACAAGACTAACAAAAGCCAGAGGCTCCTGACTTGGGACAGGCGCTAAAATGCGGCTGGGTTAAACATGTTTTGTAAATTTATCATCCTATTCATTTGTAAACAAGGATTTGTATAGTGAGAGTTTACAAATCCTTGCTGTAAATTAGGAAATTATTACGAGCACTTATTGCGATTTTGACACAACCAACCGACATTTTAGATTAATTATTGCGATTTCAGGAATAATGTCATACAGATGTCATAATGCGTGTTCTTATTATCGCAATACTCATGCAGTCACATTTTTCGCATTAGTAAAAAACCTCGCAATAATTTCTGAATTTACAGTACCCTCCCACCTTCGAAAAAAAATTTCACTTTTATGATTGATAAAAGAATTTTACTACTATATTTGCGAATTTTAGAACCAAATAATGGCTCTTATCATAGTATCTCCTTTAACATATTGTGTTAATATTTGAAGTTATTTGAATAAATCATCTCTTCATTGTTTATCATGATTATTCATCGTCCTGAATATGCATGAAATATTGCCACTGGACGTTAAGCAACCAACAATCAATCAATCATCTTGGTTCAAAGTCTAACTGAGTTTATCTCATTCTTTTTTTAAATAGAAGATGAAAGGATATGGAGTAAATGTACATGGGACAAAATCGCACACAATACATAGAAAACATAGAAAATTATCAATGAACAGGGCTTTTATTCTTGTTCTTCATCTTGACAGTTGATGTAGGGTCTTCAACAATGAACAAATCATTCATAACCTACAACAAGGTCAAGACGGCCCCTAGCGTCGACTTAAGCGGTACTATTGATAAAAATAAAGTAATTTGAAAGACATCGATCGCCGCTAAAATATGCCTTGAAGTTACACATGTCGGAGCGGTCAATGAATTACATAATTTATAATTACGGGCGAGGTTTTTGAACATATATTTGTCATACATTGACCTATATATTTTGATGAGTGAATATCAAAGTCGTCAGATAAGGCACCGATCTTTCATCACTTTTATTATTTTTTTTTCAGGTGTGTGGGTGTGCATTTTTTCTCGGGACAAACAATTGCTTCAAAATTTTTTCAGTGGAAACCAACTTTTTTCACATACTTCTGAAACAAATTATTTGTTTTCAAGAAATTTAGAATCCAATAGCTTATAAAACAAACAAACAAAAATATGCCTCACAAAAGATGAATGATCGGTGCCTTACTCGGACACTTGTTTATTAGAGGTATATATGGGGCCTTTATGGCCGACTATACGGTATGGGTTTTTCTCATTGTTGAAGGCCGTACGGTTGCCTATATTGCTTACATACACTTTATTTGAACTTTGGTGGATAGTTGACTCATGGACAATCATACCTTATCTCCTTATTTTTATATGGTACAAAGTCCATCTCACTCTTTTTTCAAAGGTTTAGCTATGCAATGAACTTCAGATGAGTGAGTAATGAATGTCGTCAGATTATTGGTTTCCTTTGACGATTCTATTACATGTAATTTGTATGTTAACATGTTTTTCTGCCTCAGGAAAAATTTGCCCGGAGTACGTTACCAATTACGTCATTTCCTGATTAGCATATAAGATGCCGTAATTCTGCCCGTATTGTCCAATCCAGGTACTCATTCCAAACTTTGGTAATACTTTTGCTAATGGCATAGTCAAGTTCCTGTCAAGTGTGGGAGAGATATGTAAAGAATTCCAGAAAATGGCACGTTTTGCGTACAAGGAAATTTTAGCGGTAGGACATGTGATAAAGCCATGACCTTGTCAGATAATTCAGTTGTACAATAACATGACAAGTTACTAGAGAAAAGCCGGAAATAGAAACATCATTAGCAGAGAAACGTCAATAACGAATTGTATAGACATTGATTATAAATGGTTTGTTTCGCTAAACCATATATCCTTGACCCTCTGGGCAGTCATTGACCTATGCAAAACTTGGGAAAAAATAAAAGAATGTTAAACTACCTCGGACAACGGACAAGTCATCAATCTATACATAAATACCATTCTAGTTTATTTTATTGTATAACATATCATTAATTAAGCACGTTTCTCTTACATACTACGCTCAATATCTAATATGAATGGAAAAATAATAGAAAAAGAAGAAATTGATGACATTGATCTATAGTCTTTTTGGGAAAATTATTCATGATCCCCCATATTAGCCAATGTCTGATAGAACATATAAGGTATAAGTGCTGAAAAGTAATACAATTTGCAGAGTTGTCAGTTTCATGAATAAGAAATGATCGATGTATATGTTTTACCTAAATTTATTGTTTTCTAAATTAAAAAAAATGACAGCTAGAAGAAAGTCTTTTGTATACCCCTGCTTTCTGGATACGGATAGTATACAGTGATTAGGGAGTACGCCCTTTTTTCGAACTTTTATATCATCAATAGCTCTTGATCCGCTGGATAAAATATTGTGAAACATTCACAGAATCTTACTCGCATATTGTTCTTTTGCACCTTGAATTTTATTTCTTTATGCAAATGATTTTTTGGGTTAACTTTGGTATGACATGGAATGTTTCCTATCCATGTTTTACAGTACACATTTAACGTGAAGCGCGGATCCAGGATTTGATGTTAGGGGGAGGGCCCTCTTGAGAATTTAAAATTAAAGGACATTATTTTGACACAAAATTGGCACTAATTTGATCTTTATTACAATTTTTATCTTTTTTTAGAGGGCGCACGCCAGGTGTGCCCTCTTGTGAGTCCCCATCCCTGGTTTTCAAATATTCGACTTTAAGCGTTCCTGATGAAGGTAAATCCAGACAAGCGCTTGGGATGCATGAAATTTATAATGTGTTGTTTCCATATTTTACAACACTGGGTCGATACCTCTGCTGGTGGACTATCAGTCCGCGAGGGTAATACTATCATAAGCTCAGTATTCGGTATTTCGGTACTGACATGATTTATAACAAACTTGTCAGTTTAAATTTAGAAATTATTAAGAAACTAAGGTTTCAACTCCCTCCGGCTAAGTTGACATTAGATTGATTTGGCTACTGTATTAAGGCTCTTTTTTGTTATAGCTCTTCGAATGTTTCTGTTCTTATACATCCTTGGCTAAGCTTTAAAATATTCGGCTTTGAGCGTTCCGAATGATGGTAAATCCAGAAAAGCGCTTCGGATGCATGAAATTTATAAAGTGTTGTTTTCATATTCATCAACATCTTGGATAAGAAATGATGAAATTAAATTTATGCTATAGATTATGCAGTTTAGATTTATAATTTAAACAAAAAGGTTGAGCTCGGACTAATATGAAATATTTCATATATTTTATGTATATGTCATATGTCGAATCACCCTTCAGTATTTAGTTTCAGGTATATTCCTGTCAATCAAATGGGGTAATTCATCAGAGACATATAATACAATTGTATTATATGTCTCTGAATGCAAGTATCAAAGTGACTGTCTACTATCTTGACAAACATACAAAACCGATAGATAGAGAAACGCTGACAGAAAAAAAACTGATCAGAATATCAAGATTGTACGTACTTTCCATTTATTAACAAAAGTAGAAGATGCATTGTATATAAGGACTTAATGTAAATAGATGTGGATCATTTGTGTTGAGAGGGATTGCAGAGGCGGATTAAGGTGGAGGAGACCCGGATCCCCTTATGGAGCTTCTTCATATTTGATAAATGCATTCAGTAGTTGTCGTTTGTTGATGTGGTTCACAAGTGTTTCTCGTTTCTCGTTTTTTATATAGATTAGACCGTTGGTTTTCCCGTTTGAATGGTTTTACACTAGTAATTTTTGGGGCCCTTTATAGCTTGCTATTCGGTGTGAGCCAAGGCTCCGTGGTGAAGACCGTACTTTGACCTATAATGGTTTACTTTTATAAATTTTGACTTGGATGGAGAGTTGTCTCATTGGCACTCATACCACATCTTCTTATATCTATATAGCCTTTTAACAAGTATCACTCCAAACGTTAGTCTGCTAGGAATCCCCTTTTTAAATCCTGGATCCGCAACTTGATTGGTTCTGTGCTGCATGGAGTTGCTGCTCCAGTCACGTGAATATGAATGTGGTTGAACGTGAATATGAACGTGGTTGAACGTGAACATGAACGTGGTTGAAGTTCTGATGAGGGTATCGATTATTTTGCCGTCTTTATAAATCTAATTCTAACACTGTTTAAAATTGATTAAAATACATTTAAATATAGCTGGGCCCTTATCTTATATGCATGTTCTTCTCCTAATTTGAATAAATTGACAGGTTACATAAAACTCTCCTCCCGATCCATACATTTTCCAGATTATCCTCCCGATCTATACATTTTTGAGATTCTCCTCCCAATCCAAACATTTTCTAGATTATCCTCCTGATACATAAAATTGAGAATGGAAATGGGGAATATGTCAAAGAGACAACAACCCGACCAAAGAGCAGATAACAGCCGAAGGCCACCAATGGGTCATCAACGCAGCGAGAAAATCCCGCACCCGGAGGTGGTCCTCAGCTGGCCCCTAAATATAATTGTGTACTGGTTCAGTGAAAATGGACGTCACACTAAACTCCAAAACATATAAAGGAACTAAAATTAAAAAAAAAACATACAAGACTAACAAAGGCCAGAGGCTCCTGACTTGGGACAGGCGCAAAAAAGCGGCGGGGTTAAACATGTTTTGTGAGATCTCAACCCTCCGCCTATACCTCTAGCCAATGTAGAATAAAAAAACCACATAGCAATACGCACAGTAAAACTCAGTTAAAAAGAAGTCCGAATCCGATGTCAGAATAGGTAACAAAAGAAACTAAGCAAAATGACAATGATACATAAATTAACAAAGGACTACTAGCAGTTACTGACATGCCAGCTCCAGACCTCAATTAAACTGATTGAAAGATTATGTCTTCATCATATGAAAATCAGGTACAATCCCTCCCGTTAGGGGTTTAGCATCATACCATCATAAAATATATGAGAAGAACATAACCCTTATCATGCCAACAACTGGTTTTAGAATAAATGTGTTTATTTCCGATGCAAAGACCCTACGAGTGAATCAATATTAATACCAAAATATGCAATCCTTAATGACCTGACAACAGTATCGTAACTATAGCCCTTCCGAATAAGTCTGTGTAAAGGTTTGGTTAGCTTTTGAGGTGAATGCCGACGTTTTTGTGCTTTGCAAAGAATATTACGATAAAATATTGGATGTGAAATACCTGAACGTATAAGATGTCTGCATGTTGATTTATATTTACGAATGATACATTTTCCAGCTATCATTCTGATCAATACATTTTCAAGACTATCCTCCCGATCCAAACATTTTCTAGATTAGCCTCTTAATACATACATTTTCCAGCTATCTTGTAGCTCAGTGGTTGTCGTTGATTCATATTTGTTTTTCGTAAAGTGTTTTGTTATAAATTAGGCCGTTAGTTTTCTCAATTGAATTGTTTCATATTTTTCATGTCGGGATCTTTTATAGACGACTATACGGTATGGGTTTTTCTCATTGTTGAAGGCCGTACGGTTGCCTATATTTGCTTACATCCACTTCATTTGAACTTTGGTGGATAGTCGTCGTATTGCCAATCATACCACATCTCTTCATTTTTATATATGTTCATAAAAACTTCTTTTGTCGATCTTATACTCTTTCCTAGCCGCCCAATTTTACGGTGATTTATTTTCACGATTAAACTTTTTGATGTTTTTATATAAAAGAGAAAAGGCAAGTTTGACATATTAACGTTATTTCTATACTTGCGAAAATCGTGTAAATAAAATCCTGAAGAAAATAAGTTGGTTTTAATTTCATAATGGTTTGATTGGTTGATTGATTGATGGTGTTTAACGCCACTTTCAAGACTTTCAGCTATATCATGGCGGAAAGTTTTTACTGGTGGCGGTGGCCGTAGCACCCGCAGAGAACCACTGGCCTTTATCAAGATACTGTAAACCAACTAATTTTCGCGAGTAGAAAAATAACGCAAATATAAATCGTCGCGAATATGTAAAACTTGGATCTTTCCTCATTTAACTACATCAAGCAAATTTGAAAATCGCGAAATTAAATCGCCGCGAAATGGGCTAGTAAGGGCTAAACGCGAAATAAAGAATTCGCGAAAATAAGTTGGTTAACAGTAACTGGCAATCCTCATAATGGTTTGATTTAAAATGACATGTCTTGTATTTTATGGAATGATGAATTGTTTCCCATTATTAGTTAACGACTGTTATTTTGTCTTCATTAATTTGTCATTGACTCCTAAAGAAGATGTATGGAAATAAACTTTCTTCATAGTTCGTATAATTTGCTTTTGTTATATTTTCAACAAAGCAAATGCTTGTTTACTTTCATGGGATTTGAAAAAAATATGGCGATAGTTTAAACTGAAAGATATATAACTTTGTGGTTTTAATATCTTATTTCTTTCCTTAATAAGTCAAAGGCAATGGCACGAAAGAAGCAAAAATACAGTAAGTTTTAACGAAAATCAACCAATTAACTAAGATAATTATACTGACCTCCGAAGAAAACGCAACATCTACTTGTAAACAACGCGACATATCGACAAAGCGTCAGGGAAACGTTCTAATAATCTGTTCTTAATCTAATTCTGTCATCTTATTTTAGTATCTTCAACCGTGAAAATTCTTTCAATTCAAAATAAAGGAGGGGATGGGGATGGCAATTCATGAAAACCACATTCATACAAGTATACGTGGTGGGGATATGGAATTGCAGGATGCTTAGCGCCAGCGCAGATGCTTATTGTAACTATATGTAATTGATGTAGCAAATACTGCTTGCATAGTAACTATCAAATTTAGAGTGCGTTTGTTTCTAACCCGAAATTTTGTCATCGATGACTATCGTTTAGTAAACGTTAATCTGCTGGAAACAAATACATCGTTTAATGAACTTTATCGACCCCGCGTAGTAAGACAGAAATAGACTACATACTCGCACTGTAAACAAACAGGTAAAAGTGCGGGAAATGAATGACCAGAACTTTGCGAAAACAACACGTGCTCGTAATTATTTAAGCGACATATGCAGAAACAAATGTATCGTTTACACGTCTCAACGATAAACGATCAACGACTACGCGACTATTTTGCGCGTACATCGTTTATGTGAACGATGTCAACGTTGACCAAAAAATGACAGAAACAAATGGATTAAACGACTACGCGCGTAATCGTTTACATCGTTTAGGTTAGAAACAAATGCGCTCTGAGTAAATTAATACCGCTTATCTGGCGATTACTAGCGATAGTAGTAAACTTTACAAAATTATTTTTCTCAGCAGTTAAATTTATATAGAATATCGCCGATCCTTCATTCTTATTTGATAGCCGTTGAGACAACTCTCCATCGAATACCAAATTACCTAGAAGTAAACATCTATAGGTCACCATGCGGCTTTCAATAATGAGCAAAACCCATACCGCATAGCATTTCAAAAGGCCCCTAAATGACAAATGTAAAACAATTCAAACGAGAAAACTAACAGTCTGATTTATTTACAAACAATCAACGAAAATCAAATATGTGTGATTGATATACAGCAACAAACGACAACTTTAAGTATATTTTCTTAAATCCCAGAGATGATTCCAAACAAACAAATTCCCATTTACCGTAAAATTCACTAAATATATATTTTTGATCTACAGTCTTGTAAATAATCTATTCTGAAACCATGTTAGAGTGTAGGTTGGAGATGAAGAATACCTAATATGAATAGAAAATAGTACCTATCTTATTATAATTCAACACTTTAAGTATATTTTAGTGTTTCTTACAGTTTCAGAAATCAGATTTACAGTCAATGTCAAATTACACTATCTCTCCGGGGTAATTGTCCTTTGACGTTCCTGATAGTGTATATATAGAGAAAGGCGTTATTGTTTCTGTGTCTACACTTTGCCTACAAGGATATGAAAACACTCCGCCCTACTTTCTGTTCTTGTAAATATAGCATCATCCAATGAAATTGCAGCCTTCAAATTTGTGAAGATGTGCATCATAACGACAAAATCAAAAGATCCCGAAAGGTATTTAAAACAGAAAGCGGAACGGCCTTGTTAGCGAAGCGTATGTATACACGAGAGCTGTATTTCAATCATATTGTTTTTTATAGATCACCTTTTCTTGGATAATTGTCCTTTAGTTAGATTTGATGCTAAACTTTCCGTCATTATAAAATATTATTTTATTATTGTAACATAATTTTGTTCAGTGTTGTACAAATTGTTTTTGAGTTCAGATATATTTTTAAAAAAAACTTCCTTAAAAGGTTAATTAAGGCTTTATTAAAATAAAGAATAATAATAAATATATTAAAAAGAAAGAAAGAAAACTTCGTATTTTTTAATGATTTTATAAGGCATTTCCATTCGGCTTTTGTTAATTGGGAGGGATGAATTTTTCTTTCGACTCTAATCAAAAACGTTTTTTTTTTTTTTTCCAATACAATTTTTTTTAAACTAAATGTTCTTCTTTGTCTCCCTAATTTTCAATGAACACAAACTATATTCTTGATTTCTCTTTGATACCACTTTTACCGGCGTCGTTTTTACCCACGTAGCAAGTCTAGTAGCTGTTCCATTCCGTCCGTCCATCCGAAATACCTTCAGCAGAAAACGTTCGTCAACAATGGCAGGGAATGATTTCATATTTGGTCTCTAGGTTGATGTTGAGTTGTAGCGTATAAGCAATTTTTGCAGCTGCCATGCAGCCACTTCCTGTTTGCCGATAGTTTTAAATTTTACAACGCTCACTAAACAAGAAAAATAATATAAAAATACAAAAGATATGGGGTATCCATCCACGACACAAAAGCAGTACATACACAGCAACAAAAAAAATAAATATTGGCTTCTATGGAACGGACAGATCAGTTTTCCTTCAGTAAACTTTTTACCTCAATCAATTACATGAAATGACGCGGTCCAGACCCGGTATTGGTCTTGTTTTAAATTGCAATCACAAAAGATGAATGGTCGGTGCCCTAAATATATTTGAATCTATTATTGAATTTCAAAAACGTCTGACGTGGACACTCCTTTGCACCTTGTGTAATTAACACGATGAATCCATCTTAACACGTCTTCATATTTTCCCATAATCATCCGTTTTAACTGCTTAAATTTCCATTTTTGACAGCTACTTTACGTCAGACATGTATTTTAGAAAATCTCTTTCAGCAGAATTTGTACAAAATTATACTTACTATGGCAAATGTAAAATTTTTACTTCAAATATTGGTTATTTATAGTCCGGCTAACATTGTAATCAATTCCTATTTTTCATTTCATGAAAGTCAACTTTTCAAATGAGTACTCTTATATAAAATGTAGTTTACAAGGTCTTCTTTTCTGTGTAGTTTTCGAAAAGACTTGTTTGTCTTTTCGTCGTGCTTTATGGCCATTGTAATACTATTGTCTGGTTGGTTTTTTAACTTATGATTTTTCTAAAGTCCCCTTAGGATCTTATGTCCTTTTTAACTTGCAAGTCGGGTTTAAGACGTCAGCATGAAAATGGGCGAAATATGTGCTTTGGACTAAATTGTCCTTCAATCCATAATAGGTCACCCTAATAAGACCACACTTTGGGAATATAAGTGTTGACCTTCATTATCACGACCTGTTTCATTTTTATGGACCAAT
Organism: Mytilus coruscus; assembly: GCA_017311375.1. Taxonomy (NCBI): domain Eukaryota; kingdom Metazoa; phylum Mollusca; class Bivalvia; order Mytilida; family Mytilidae; genus Mytilus; species Mytilus coruscus. The sequence goes on along the minus strand of CM029603.1, from coordinate 80,541,285 downwards.
CTAATTAAAATATAGATCTCTGATTTTGTTGTCCTCATATGTATACGAGCGCGCGAGTTGTTTTAGATTTGAATTTTAATCAGATTGTTTTATGGACCTGTTGGAAATCACGGCAGTATAGACATTATACATGTTTATAGGGCTCTAAATTTCTATTATTATATACTAGTATAATATTTTCCAATTGGTTAACAGTTCTTTTGAGATCGAACAAAAATAATCAATAGAAAGTTGAATTGAAATTTCTTTTAATCAAAACTTTCAGAAAATGAATAATAATATGCAAATAAGGTGAAAATCGAAGTGGAAAATTGACTTATAGGGTTAAAACAACTTTCCTGCATTCGTAATTAAGTTGAAACCTATGTCCAGTATTGCCTGACCATCATTTGTCATTATACCTTGATAAATAGTGTATCCTTTCATCTTACAACACAAATCACAAGAAGATCAAAGGTAACACACGTAAGAAATAGACATTTATAAGTGTAGGAGTTGACCCCTGTCATGTTAACGTGTCACTCGCATCAGCACCTGACACTGTCAGTGTGTCAGTGTAACATGTAGATGGTTTTAAACAAATGGAATGACATTTTGATTTATAATTGTGTCAAAATAAAAATAAGTTTATGTGAGCTTTTTGGCTGTCCAAGTTTGCTTTTACGTTATTTACATAGAAGTGTTATCATTTATCAGCTTAAAGTTCAGATTTTGGCAATTAAACCAGAAACAAACAAGATAGTACAGCGATTCATATTTTCATACAAAAGCAGTGATAAGTAAAATTGAGAATGGAAATGGGGAATGTGTCAAAGAGACAACAACCCGACCATAGAGCAGACAACAGCCGAAGGCCACCAATGGGTCTTCAATGCAGCGAGAAACTCCCGCACCCGGAGGCGTCCTTCAGCTGGCCCCTAAACAAATATGTATACTAGTTCAGTGATAATGGACGTCATACTAAACTTCAATTTGATGACAGAAAAATAGACACAATTAAGATTTCATTCCAAATCCATAACTACAAGACACCTTCTGAAAGTGTTGCTGCATCTGGAAAATTGGAGATAATTACACTTTTCCTGTTTTATCAAATTGCCCTTTTTAGAATAAGAGAAAGGGCATTTAAAATAAAATATTTATTTTTTACTTCATATAGTAAATATTCTGTAAATCAGATATAATCGCCTCATATCTTCGGGGTTCACGCCACTCAGATATGAGAAGCTTACATCTAATACTTTTATAAACTAGAATTATCAATATGGGTGTCGATTATTTAGTTTTCTTTTGTCTTATCGTGGTTTCAAATTTTATTTCATCTTTTTTCATATATTTGAAATTTGTCCAAGACTTTTCTGTTAAGGCCCCTCTTTTAAGCAAAGGTAGTTTGACCTTAACCTTAACCTTAACCTTAATGAGTTTAAAATAAAATTAATGCTACTGGTATATTTAACAATGATTTGATTTATCGTTGTTTGTGTAATGTCCAGTGGCAAATATTTCATGCATATTCACGACGATATTAAATGAGAGTGGCCTCAAGTGGACTGAAACTTTGATTGGTATTGGAATATCATGTCCTTTCATCTGACTTTCTATTGATGAATCTTTCATAATATTTGATCTATTTCAGTTCAAATGGGAGTTTCCCGTATAGAAATGTGCACGAAGGAAAATAATTTCTTAAAGGGGAGATAATTTATTTTATTCATTGTAACTTATTGATCTTAGGAATACAACTGCTCTTGAATCTTTTGATGGAGTTCTGTGGAACTTCACATAAATCAGACTACACCATATAATGATGTGCATGAGGCGAATTAATTCTTGTCTGACATCTTGAAAAGAGAAGCAATTGAACTTTGAAATTTCTGTGGTGTTTTACTTCAGTGTGCCAAAGTTCAATTATCTCCCTTTTGATTCACGGACATGATCATTTGAGTCATCATAGATTATTAACAATTTTAGCGTTGAAGTGGGCTCCTCAAAGACTGGCGAATTTCGTTTCATCGTCAAACAAAGAAAGTATACAAGCCATTTGAAGATGTGCACAAGGCAACAAATTGACTTGACGTTTTGAAGAGGAGATAATTGGAAAAAGCATTTATTTTATTCATGATCTTGTTGGTATTGACCTTGTAACCTAAAATTGACAGAACCGTCTAACTGATTTCAATGAACCTCTTTTTCTAATTTACAAGCGATGCAATAGTATTTTTGTCAGATTCATGCGCGTAGACTTCTGGGTTTTAAATAAATCTGTCAACGAATAAGGTTATAAAGGTTCTTCAAAAAAAAATTGCTTGGTTGATATTTGCTGTAACCAGAGGAAACCTGGGACCTACTATAACATATAATAGAATACCAGCTTTAACTTAAATTTTAATGATTAAGGGATTATTAGAACCTGCTTTCTAGACCCGATGGTGGCCTTCGACTGTTTTCTGCTCTTTGGTCGGGTGTTGTCTTTTTGGCACATTCCCCATTTCCATTTCCATTCTCAATTTTATTTTATTATTATTTGATTATTTGATTACCATTTATTTCATAGATATCACTTATTGATTATGTGACTATGTGATAAAAAGGTACTCCACTGCAGGGCCACAAATGTTGAAAATGCCTCAGAGAGAATATATACAATTACAATCGGCAAGCCTCGGGTGAATCCGGTAATGGAGGTAAGGAATAGACCGAAGTTGCGACGAGTGGATACAGCTAACATTGGTGTTTCCTTAAATGAGATCATAGCATCTTGTAAATTAATCTATTGGCACATAACGAGGTGTTGTCAGTTACAGTAGTAAAATTTACACTTGAATGTGAATTAGGCAGCTACCATTTGATTTTTATGGAGAGGGGGGTTTAGGATGAAATTTGAAAAAAAAGGCAGGACAGGAGTTTTGAGTAAAAAAAAAGGCAGGATGAGCAACTTTGCAAAAAAAAAAAAAATTGGCAGGACAGGAGTTTTGAGTAAAAAAAAAAGGCAGGATGAGCAACTTTGCAAAAAAAAAGGCAGGATGAAAAGTTTATGTAAAAAAAAGTCAGGATAAACTAATAAAAAAAGGCAGAACTGAATAGAGTGAAAAATAAAAAGGCAGGACAGAGATTACACCAAAAAAAAAATGCAGAATAAAATTTTTCATCCTAGCCCCCATACAAATCAGATGGTAGCTCCCTTATCGATGAATGCTGATGCGTATATCTCGGTCTATTCCAAAGATAAACTATGATATGACAAGGAGGTTGTCAATCATAGTCATATCGACACCATGCAGTAGTTTTCGACTAAATCGCCTTGTGTGTGTTGTACTGTAGAAGGGTTGATGTTTTAACCGAATAGTTTTCATCCTTCACTAAAAAAGAATACCTTGAAGAGTTTAAACCTGTCTGTAAAAAGTGTATGATAAATCCAGTTTGACGGACTAAAACAGTGCTTCTATTGCTGCTCATCGTCTGGTAATTAAAAAACACATCGGTGGTCTCGACTCGTGGTAGGTGCGGGAGGTCGTGGGATCTATGCCTACCGGGTCAAACCAAGGACTTAAAAATTGCTATGTGCTGCTTCTCCGCTAAGCACATGACATTTAGGAGTGAGAGCAAAGATTAGTCGGCTCGGAGTCATAATAATGTGTCTTGGTAGGGTGACATGTCTTCCTGCGGACTGTTACCTTGTGAACTAGCATGTTGTTATCCTGCTCAGCGTGTCGGTGTATAACAAAGAAGGTTTCAAATTCATGTCACATTAACATGTTCCCAGTGTTCTCCCCAGGCCGTTTTAGCGCTGCGGTATTCAGCGCTATCGTATTTCAGCGCGTTGGTATTGAGCAGACCGCAGCGCTATCCAATCAAATATCAGCGCTATCGTTTTTGAATTTTCAAACTTCCGGTATTATTCTGCACAATTCCGATCACGTGGTCGACTGGTTGATTTGTCTGAGAGATCGTTTATTCACCTAACGAAGTCAAATATCGGAGGGGCCAGTTCAATATATGAATAAAATGGCGCCATTTGCAATACTTTTACTGTCAAAAAAAACTTTCCTTCCCCTAGTTTGTCGCTTTAAAAAGATGCAGAAGCTTCGTGAAAGGGATGGATAGTGCTAAAAAGTTCATTCCTAAATTATTTAAGGGAAGTTTTACCCCTTCTCAGCCATTTTTTGAACAAACTACGATTATTTCATTATTTTTTCGCGTTTACAACTGAACTGTTGAACCTGTATTGCTTTTAGGAAAGCATTCCTGTTGTCCAGGGATTCATTACAAGCCCGTATTTTACGTTAACTGTCCTTGCATTGCTCTTTTCAAAATCGAATAGAGAATAAAACAAAACGAAAAAAAATTGCGTGAATATGTATAAAATATCGATATTTGTCATCCAAATGTCAATATATATTAATTAAATAGTGTTTAAAAAAAATGTAAACAGAGGATGGCTTGGATAGGGAATGGCATTAAATGATGCATAAAGCCACAAGTGTAAACAGGAAGTTATGTAAGCCAGTAAGGGAGACAATTTCGAAGGGAAAATTCTAAAACAAGTATTGTCAAATCTTGACAAATATTTCTGGTGGCCAGTATTCAAATGTTTATGAAATTATCAAACACAACCTTCAAAGGTGGTAGTAATGTTTCAATTGGCAAACATAATTTATTTAATTGATAATCAACCTTTAATAAACAATCTTTAAAAAAAATATATAGGACTTCTATCATATTCATCTTGGAATATGACTTTATGTTAGCCTTTTATATTGAAACAAGTCTTTAATAACACTTAAATATTATTTCTTCATTTGAAATAATATACTGATTTTGATTGCAAAGTTGTAATTTGATAGATGTAAATAAAAGTTAATGAAAAATTCCAATCTTGTAATTGAAAACTTTCTGTAATATATGTGTCAGTAAATTATGAAGCTGTAATGGATATATAACTAGTTTATAAGTGAAACAACTAAAAGTGCATACTTACTCTTACAAAAATGATTGGAAGGGTGCTAATGAAACCAAATTATATAAATTATCTAGGCATTTTAATTTTAAAACTCAATATTTTTTTCCATTTCTGTGAAAGCATATGTATAAAAATGCAGGTCTTTGTCTATTTAATATAATATAACCAACATGGTAGTTATAAATAAATGTAACATTATGTAAAAATGGTGAATCAATCTAATATCGCGCGCTTACCACAGCGCTATCAAAAAATCCTGGGGAGAACACTGTGTTCCTGCATGTTATGATTATTCATTTAATTTGCCACTGGACATTAAACAACCATCCATCCTTCCATCATCTGGCAATCATGTACTAATTTCAGACATTCTATGGAATCTTAATCTACTGTCAGTCTATAAAATCATTTTAATACCAAATTTAAAAAATCAAATAATTACAACTAATCTGATGACTTACTTTTCAATGCACTGTAATAGAAGATGACTGGTTTTACCAGAAAGCAGTTTGACATTGAAAAATGAGAAGAAAATAGTAATATGAAGACAGTCTGTAATGCTGACACATTATTGATAAGACATTCATGAAAATTATACTTATTTTAATCTTTGGCCATAACAGTTAGTTTTTTTTAATTGAAATGTATTTTCTGATATTTGAAGTCCTAGCATTTAATTTGAATTTTCGTATTTCTTTAAAGATAAATTTTAAAGGGAGAGATAATTTTTTGTGAATTTCAAAAATAGAAATAAGGAGCAAAAAGTAGAATTAATTATCAGACGACGAGAGGGAATATTAACAATAAAATCCTTTTCTAAATCAAATCTATGAATATATCCCAAACAACGAAAATGAAAAATAACAAGAAATTCAAAATGTGTCCATACAAGCGTAACTTACTAAGGTCAATGACCAAGGTACGGGACGGACGGACGCAAAGACCGTATTCTACAATTGTAGGCGGTTCATGAAAAATATGATCTAAGATGGCGAAATATCTTTTTCTCGGAGGCTTTAAAAACGGGCAAAAACAATGAAGATTTGACAAGCGTTTTCTCCCAGTTTGAAGTACAAATACATGTAATTATATTTTAATAATACTCATTTCCATTATATTGATATATTTTGCAATTGAAAACGTCATGTTCTACTAAGACTATTCCGTTTGCAGTGTAACTGAAAACCCAATGGTGGTAAAAAGCTTAGAGTTAAGTTTGGGTATGGTTTTATGTTGGTCTTATCATTACTGTTATGGACCTCGGTGACCGAGAGATCTAAATAGTTAATATATATATAGTGATCATAATAAAAATAAGGAGATGAGGAATGATTGCCAATGAGACAACTATCCACCAAGGTTCAAATAAAGTGGATGTAAGCAATTATAGGCAACCGTATGGCCTTCAACAACGAGAAAAACACATACCGTATAGTCGGCTATAAAAGGCCCCGACATGAAAAATATGAAAGAATTCAAATGAGAAAACTAACGGCCTAATTTATTACAAAACAATTAACGAAAAGCAAATATGACAGACATGAACCAACGACAACCACTGAACTACAGGCTCCTGACTTGGGACAGAGACATAAAGAATGTGGCGGGGTTAAACATGTGTGTGAGCGCTCAACCCTCCCCTAACCTGGGACAGTAGTGTAACAGCACAACATAAGACCAAATTATAAAAATCAGTTGAACTAGGCTTAACTCATCAGATCGATACAAAGAAGAAAAACATCAAACATAAACACAGACCTGACGTGTCTGTCAACACTGAAGGTGTGAGTTCGAACCCCGCTCGTGGCCGGGATAGTTTGACTCTGATCTTACATGTCTCAGTATGATTGCCAGTTTTCGTGCCGACGTTCGGTGGTTCTCTCTAGGCACTCTGGTTTCTCTGGTTTCCTCCACTAAAAAACTGGTCGCCATTATATAGCCAAGTGTGGTCAAAGTGACGTTGAATACCAACAATCAATTATATAGATCAATTTAATTTTAGATATACATATGAAATTCTTTGAAATTTTAATTCACTGCCAGTCTTGAATATGAATAATATTTCATAATAACAAAATAAAAAATAGAATAACTACAACAAAATTGATGACTTTTAAATGCACTGTAATAGAAGATGACTAGTTTTACCAAAACAGATAACTTTTACATGAAAAATGAGAAGAAAATGGAAATTATCAATAAATATGACCACAGTCGGTAATGCTGATATTGTGAAGTCATTCATCATTCATAAAAATTATACTTTAAGTATTTTAACCTTAGGCCATAACAGCAACATTTTAGTGTGTTTTTATTTTTTCAAAACGGAAAGAGTGCATTTAACTTGGATGTTCGTTTTATTCACATTTTTTTAAGGGATATTGATTGATTGATTGATTGATTGATGTTTAAAACCACTTTCGACACTATTTTTGCTATTTCGTGGCGGTTAGTTTTTATTGGCGGAGGAAGCCGGAGTGCCCGGAGAGAACCACTGACCTTCCTTAAGAAAACTGACAATCCTAGTCAATTAAGATTTGAGTCGAGTGCACCTGCCCCGTGCGGAATTCGAATTCACAACCTCAGTGTTGACAGGCTAGTGATACAGTAGTTCAACTATTCAGACCACTCGGTATATAAAGTATATAAGATATCTTATAAATATTTTTATATGAAATATCTTATATTCTTTATAAGATATCTTAAATAGTTCATTAGATATCTCATACCATTTATAAGATAACTTATCAAGAAAATTATATGAGATATCTTATAAAGTTTATTAGATATCTTGAAGTTAGAATAAATAGTAAAACGGCTTGCCATAATCGCGAAACGATGTTATACTTGAACGATTTTATTTTGCGTTCTAACTGAAAACCGATGGTGATAAAATATTAAAAAAGAGTTTGGCTATTATTTAAAGGTGGTTTGATCATCTTTGTTGTAATGGGCTTCGCTCGCCGAGTGGCCTAGGTAAATTCACATAAGCCTTTAAACTGAACTGGAGAAGACGTTACTAAGTTGAAAAAAACTTGTTTCTGAACCATTTGTCATTTTGAACTATATATAAAATATCTTTCAACTATACGATTGCAAATTTTCTTGCTGAAAGTTGGGGGTTATATCCAGACACTCCTCCAATATTAAATAAAAACTGACTGCCGTTATATCGCCAAGGGGGCTAAAGTTGGCGTTAGCCACCAACAAGTAATCAATAAATATTGTAAAATGACTTTTGGGAAGGTTTTTGAGCAGTGCTTTCCTTGACTTAATAGATTAACACATATTTAGATTTTGGAATGTATTAAAAAAAGAACCAGTTGTGATGTATTGGACGACGAGTTTGAATCTTCAGAGACGACAAGCTACACACGATATATATATTATTGATTCTATTCAACTGTGCAAACTACTTTCTTACTTATTGTGCAAACGTGTGACAATAAACGCATACATAATTCTTCTTTGGCAGAACGCTAATCTTCAAAACTCTTGAATTCCCACATGGACTTGTTTTTTTTTAGAGAGTATTTGTTTATAAGAGATTATTTGACAATCAAACCATTTTGCTTGTAAAACCTTCAATAGATCACGAAGGACACATTTATGTTTGATTGATTTTTTATGGAAATTTATTGTCATTTTTCATTGTTTATGTCTAGTAAAAGCACTTAATCACGAAAAGAGAAAGGTCACCTATGGTGAAGTACATTTATTTTATAAACATCAAAGTATTGTAGTTTTTTTTAGTTATGCAATGATTTTATTTATCGCCATTGTTTTCTCAATCGGTATATTTAACTTTTAATCTTATTTGTTAGAATGACGAATATATTGTATTTCGTTTTTTCGAAGATATGTGTGACCTTTCTCATATCTGATTCAATAGCTTAGACAATGCCGATTTCATTTTACACATATTTACATAGAAGTGTTGCCATTTATCAGTAAAAAGTTCAGATTTTGGCAATTAAACCAGAAAAAAGATATAATAGTACAGCGATTCATATTGCCATACAAAATCAGTGATAAGGTATCAATTTGATGACAGAATAATTGACGCAATTAAGATTTCATTCCGAATCCATAACTACAAAACATTTTCTGAAAGTGTTACTGCATCTGGAAAATTGGAGATATTAAATTAAACTTTTCCTGTTTTATCAAAACTAATAGCTCTTTTTAGAACAAGGGAAAAGAGAAAAAAATATATTTATTACTTCAATGTAAATCAGATGTAATAGACTATTTTCATATTACCGACTTTTGACTCCGGATTATATAAACGCGACTGGTTACCGTGGACATCATGGTATTCGGTCAAGTAAGAGCAACCAAAATAAGTAAAATCAAACATATAATCGGTGTAATTTGAGGAAAGTTTACTGTTTTCCGATGATTTTGTAGTGAAAAAAAAATGTTAAGCAGGTAATTCCCCAAATTGTACCGATTGAACGCTTGGTTTTACTTTTTAGCTTGCTCTTAAATTACCTGACTTGGTACCATGATGTCCAAGGTAACCAGTCGACGAATTATATAATCCGGAGTCAAAAGTCGGTAATATGAAAATAGTCTATTGTCTCATATCGGAGGGGATGACGCCACTCCGATATGAGAAGCTTACATCTAATACATATATCAATGAAGCTTGCGTACTTTTAAACCAAGAAGAAACCGTTGTTAAAACTTTGAAATGTAAATGTTTGTCCATATAACAAATATACCATCATTTGCATACACAGCATTACAATAGTTAAAGTTTCGAAAAAATGCCAAAAAATAGCAAAATATTGACCCTTGTTCGCGAGTCTATATAAAATACGGAAATGTGGTATGATTGTCATTCTTGTTCCATAAAATATCTTTCAACCATACGATTGCAAATTTTCTTGCTGAAAGTTGGGGATATATCCAGACACTCCTCCAACATTAAATAAAACTGACTGCCGTTATATCGCCAAGGGGCTAAAGTTGGCGTTAGCCACCAACAAGTAATCAATAAATATTGTAAAATGACTTTGGGAAGGTTATTGAGCAGTGCTTTCCTTGACTTAATAGATTAACACATATTTAGATTTTGAATGTATTTCAAATTCTTTTAAAAAAGAACCAGTTGTGATGTATTGGACGACGAGTTTGAATCTTCAGAGACGACAAGCTACACACGATATATATATTATTGATTCTATTCAACTGTGCAAACTACTTTCTTACTTATTGTGCAAACGTGTGACAATAAACGCATACATAATTCTTCTTTGGCAGAACGCTAATCTTCAAAACTCTTGAATTCCCACATGGACTTGTTTTTTTTTAGAGAGTATTTGTTTATAAGAGATTATTTGACAATCAAACCATTTTGCTTGTAAAACCTTCAATAGATCACGAAGGACACATTTATGTTTGATTGATTTTTTATGGAAATTTATTGTCATTTTTCATTGTTTATGTCTAGTAAAAGCACTTAATCACGAAAGAGAAAGGTCACCTATGGTGAAGTACATTTATTTTATAAACATCAAAGTATTGTAGTTTTTTTAGTTATGCAATGATTTTATTTATCGCCATTGTTTTCTCAATCGGTATATTTAACTTTTAATCTTATTTGTTAGAATGACGAATATATTGTATTTTGTTTTTCGAAGATATGTGTGACCTTTCTCATATCTGATTCAATAGCTTAGACAATGCCGATTTCATTTTACACATATTTACATAGAAGTGTTGCCATTTATCAGTAAAAAGTTCAGATTTTGGCAATTAAACCAGAAAAAAGATATAATAGTACAGCGATTCATATTGCCATACAAAATCAGTGATAAGGTATCAATTTGATGACAGAATAATTGACGCAATTTCATTCCGAATCCATAACTACAAAACATTTTCTGAAAGTGTTACTGCATCTGGAAAATTGGAGATATTAAATTAAACTTTTCCTGTTTTATCAAAACTAATAGCTCTTTTTAGAACAAGGGAAAAGAGAAAAAAAATATATTTATTACTTCAATGTAAATCAGATGTAATAGACTATTTTCATATTACCGACTTTTGACTCCGGATTATATAATTTGTCGACTGGTTACCGTGGACATCATGGTATTCGGTCAAGTAAGAGCAACCAAAATAAATAAAATCAAACATATAATCGGTGTAATTTGAGGGGAAAGTTTACTGTTTTCCGATGATTTTGTAGTGAAAAAAAAAAATGTTAAGCAGGTAATTTCCCCCAAAAAATTGTACCGATTGAACGCTTGGTTTTACTTCTTTAGCTTGCTCTTAAATTACCTGACTTGGTACCATGATGTCCAAGGTAACCAGTCGACGAATTATATAATCCGGATTCAAAAGTCGGTAATATGAAAATAGTCTATTGTCTCATATCGGAGGGGATGACGCCACTCCGATATGAGAAGCTTACATCTAATACATATATCAATGAAGCTTGCGTACTTTTAAACCAAGAAGAAACCGTTGTTAAAACTTTGAAATGTAAATGTTTGTCCATATAACAAATATACCATCATTTGCATACACAGCATTACAATAGTTAAAGTTTCGAAAAAATGCCAAAAAATAGCAAAATATTGACCCTTGTTCGCGAGTCTATATAAAATACGGAAATGTGGTATGATTGTCATTCTTGTTCCTGTAGTTGCTAGTATTTCGTTAGGTTTTTTTTTTCAATTTGAAAATTATTTCTCTAATTCAAATGTATTAGTAAAAAAAACGAAAATGCTAGTTAAATCACATTTTCATTTTAACGTTAAAATCAAAATACACAAAAAATCTAGCAGTTATGGCCTCAGGTTAAAATAAGTATAATTTTCATGAATGATAAATGTCTTCAAAATATCAGCATAACAAACTATGGTCATATTTATTAATTATTTCATTTTCTTCTCATTTTTCATGTTAAACTTATCTGGGTTGGTAAAACCAGTCACCTACTCTTACAATGCATAGAAAAGTCATCAATTTTGTTGTAATTATCTGATTTTAATGTTGGTATCAAAAATATAAAATATGAAGATGTGGCATAATTGCCAATGAGACAGTTATATACACCAGACACTAAAGGACGAGGACGTAAGAAAAAACTCCGGCATGATGTGAAACAATTCAAGAGAAAACCAAGGGTCTGATAAATGCTAGGTCAACTACTAGTAAACGAAAACAAATATGACGGACGACAACCAATCATAACCACCGAATAACAGGGTCCTTACTAGTAAACATTGTGCCATTGACCTTTAACCCGCATCTCTATTTATATAAGATTGACTCGAACTATTTATTTTTTTATGTATACAGACATAAAAAGAGATAACTCGGTTGATTCCCTACATACATGTATGAGGGTATGGAAAAGGGGGGATGTCTTCCATTCGGTATTTTTAAGTTTTTAAGCAACTTTCTCTGTTCAATATGAATTTCCCCCATTATTCATTATTCTTTATATTTCAGCACCCCATTATTCTCTATTCTTTATATTTCAGCACCCCGTTATTTTCTATTCTTTATATTTCAGCACCCCGTTATTTTCTATTCTTTATATTTCAGCACCCCATATTCTCTATTCTTTATATTTCAGCACCCCATTATTCTATATTCTTTATATTTCAGCACCCCATTGTTCTATATTTTTTTTATATTTCAGCACCCCATTATTCTATAGTCTTTATATTTCAGCACCCCATTATTCTGTAGTCTTTATATTTCAGCACCCCATTATTCTCTATTCTTTATATTTCAGCACCCCATTATTCTCTATTCTTTATATTTCAGCACCCCATTATTCTGTAGTCTTTATATTTCAGCACCCCATTATTCTCTATTCTTTATATTTCAGCACCCCATTATTCTCTATTCTTTATATTTCAGTACCCCATTATTCTCTATTCTTTATATTTCAGCACCCCATTATTCTCTATTCTTTATATTTCAGCACCCCATTATTCTCTATTCTTTATATTTCAGTACCCTATTTTTTTGCCTATTTTCTATTGTTTTTTTTTTGCCATTTATTCTGCACTATTTTCCAATTATTCTCTATTCTGTGAATCCCGTCCAGACCGTCATATTTGTGAAAGAAATATGTTAGATCAATATTGAAAGGAAGAAGTAACAAAAAGATGTAAATTAAAAACCATATTCATAAACACTTTGCTTTAGTTGTACATGTAGCACAGAATACAAAAATGAAGTAACAGATGATGTTTACACCTTTTATAAAATAGCGCGAGGTGAAGACATATTGGTTATAATTTAAATATGACAACTCAACATTGAGCGCTCACTAAAATATTAAACCCACCATGTTCTTTAAGTCAATATGTAATTTAGTGGTTGTCGTTGATTACTGTCTGTAAAGCCGGATGGTCACTATAAAAGTTAACTTGGTCAATGTTTCCTTTGACCAAGTATCCTTGGTCTATGTCCGATCAGTTGTCACTATCAAAGTTTTTCATCAAAAATTTGGTCAAAGAAAAAACTGCACTGTGATTGAATAAATCCCGTCCAAGCCCATCCAAGTTTCAAGAAAAAAATAGGATGAGATTCTATTCCATCCAGGTCCGTCAAAATTTTCTCTGACGGTTGTCACTATAAAAAAAAATCCATCAAAACTCCGACCAAGAAAACTTATAAATAAAACTTTGATAGTGACAACGGGCCTTAAGATTTCTTTTCATTTTTGCTTTGTCAAAAATCAACCCGATGGTTTGTTCGTTTGAACTGATTCACATTTTGTCATGTCAGTGTATTTTATATCGCACTTTACGGTATGGGTTTTACTCATTGTTAAAGGTCGTGCGTTGACCTATAGTTGCTTGAACCCAAGTCATTTGGACTTTTCTATTGACAATCATATCACATATCCTTACTCATATTCATCATCATGTACTGCCACTAAATTCCAGATGGCATGTAACAATATGGTTTCCGTGTGATATGTTGCGTCGTCACCGCAGTGGGAGGAATATAAATAGAAGTAATCTATTATAAGATCTTTGTCTCTTCTCAGACGTTACTATGCATGATTTGTAATCTAGTTTTTACAAACTTTTCATTGGATTGTATTTGATCGTACCACTTGCAACAACTTATACATATTTAATGAAGTAATGACATATCTATCATAGTAAAAACAATTTTGACCATCATTCAAACACAAAACTTCTGTTTAATAGCTATTGTTGTGATGTAGTTTTTTTGTGGTTGTTATTTGATAACCAGAAAGCAATTTGCTAAATGCTTCTAATGATAGAATAGTCTCGAGAATAATGAAAATTGACATGTTTACAGAAAAAGTGCTGGAAGTGAGAATTTACGTTAATTGAGATTTTCTGAGTGAATGTTTTGGTCTAAAAATAGGATATATTTCCTTACTTCATCCAATCCTGATAAATAAATAGCTTTAAGTATTGGTATTTCTAAGACTAAGTAACTCTATTGATCATAAGTTGTACTAAATTGATATTGACTTGCGAGTTAATTTTGTTGAGAACTTTTTTTTAGAAAGAAGACTACAGGCAACGAACCGAATTCCGAAACAGCGGTAAAAAAAATAGCAAAGGAACGTCACCTCTATTTTGGAGTTTCGCTGCGAACGGCAAAGTTTTTCATAGTGAGGATGAAATGCAAGACACGTGGGTATCAGCTCAAAATGCGATGGTCTTCATGGGGTTTACATACTAGGAAAAATGGACAAGAATATATAGAAAAAAGGACAACTTGAAAAATAAAGAAAAGAGAAAAAAGACCAAATATAAGGAATAGAGAATAATGGGGTGCTAAAATATAAAGAATAGAGAAAATGGCCAGACAATTAAAAGAATATAGAAGCTAGCATAGGACACCCAACTAGACCCTCGTATACACAGTGTGGCGTTACAAATCTGTAAAAGTATAATAGAACTTTGTCCGTGGTCCGTGCCCTTTATATCTCGACTATTTGTGTTGTTGGTTTGCTGTCTCACTTATGTAAAATCCACATCCTCTTTTATTTATATGTTCATAGTTAAAAGTCATGTAATGTTTGCCAGAACTAGACAGTTGATATTTACGGGAAGGGACATCGTATTACAGTATGATATGCGTATCTTGGCTTATATGTTCAAACGATAGAAAATAAGAAAATGTGGTATGGCAAGATGCCAATGAGATAACTATCCACCAAAGTCCAAATGACGCGGATGAAGGCAACTATAGGTCAGTCACCATACGGTTTATTTGGCTGGGGAGGGGGCTTCAGCAAAGAACAAAACGCATACCATATAGTCAGCTACATATATATAAAAGGTCCCTACATGACAAAATGTATAACTATTTTAAAAGAAATGGCTTGATTAATTTAAAAAAAAAAAAACAGTAAACGAAAAATGACCATGGATACTTTGTTTCTTTTAGACAGCAGTCATTTACATCTTAACAAATGTCCATTCCAAAGTAAGATTTTATTTAGAGTTATTAATACAATTGTTGGGTACTGGAATCAATATTACACTGGTGTAACAACTTGATTAAGGTGACTTTAACCGAGTTTCCACTTCATCAACTTTGGGGTAAAAATTTTAACATTATTTTGAATATCTCTAGATGAAATTGAAATATGATTGTCAATTTGCAACAAAGTTGGCTAACACATGTCCAGTTTATGCCGTTACGCACTATACATTTATATTAATTGTTGACCATTTGATGACCGCACTTGGGGCAATAACATTTGATATGCGATGAATTTATTGTTGACCATATGGTAACTACACTCAAGGCTGGTCGTAACCTGTGCCGTAATGTTACATATGTTTGTCTATGTACCGATGGTCACCATGTTATAATTATGTCAAGTTAATTCGTCTTCTTGTCCTGTCATGTTATATATAATCATGGCAATATACAAGTCTGGGTTTGGTGTATTAGATAAATTAGGTCGATATTTCATGTCAATTATGTTATTGAAAGAAAAATTAAAGTGGGTGGGATATGTACAAGGAATTGATGACTAGAGATTATAAAGAACTTCCGAACGGAAAGAGATGTATGGTTTTGAAAACGAAGAAATAAATGGGATAATATCAATCAAGTTTTTCATAGTGTGGATCTGGATTGGTCTGGTGTGTGTGTGTGTGTGTGGGTGGGGGGGGGGCTTCATTTGTAGGCCCTTTTCTCTATTCTTTCTTTTTTTTTTTTGCCCATCATCCTCTGTTCTTCATTATTAAGCACCTAATTATTCTCTATGTTTTTATATTTTGTCAATTTTTGCTCTTTTCTTTATATATGTTTTGCGCCTATGACTCTCTATTCTGTAAACTCCATCTAGACCCTTATACTGTTGAGTATCAGAGAGATTCTCGGAACTGTAACACCTCGTCCTAAGAGTCCACCTTTCAATTGTAGAGGAAGAGCTAGTGGCGAAGTTAACCCTGGGACTATCTTGACCTTGCTGTCAGTCAATGTTTAGATGTGAACAAGGAAACCAGGGGTAAAAGTCAATAAGACATCAACCTAACAACACAATGACCATAAGTCCTTTAAACTTTCATGTATCTTAGATCATATGTGTTAGCACTAGAGAAATTATCAAGATGAGGGAATAAATAAAAAATAAGATAGAAACAAACAACAATAACGTGGATATTCCTTTTATCTTTTGATGTTTTGTAATTATGTTTTTTGGGGATCGTCAACAATAGAAGGGGCATTATGTGTTCTGGTCTGTATGTCTGTCCGTCCGTCCTTCTGTCCTTCCCTGGGTCCATCAGGTTAGAGTGTTTGGTTACGGTAGTTTACCATGAAGTTGTGGTAACATGAACTTTAAACTTAGTACACATGTTCATTATGATGAGAACTATTAGTTATATGACAAATTAGGTTCTAACCCCAATTTTCACAGTTCACTGAATAAAAGCTCTATATTTGTTTTACATTCGACGGCCTGTTCTGGGACTTTCAGGGACCGTGGGACAGTCCCATGAGATTCATAACAGATCGTCAGTCCGACGGCCTCAAGTCGCCAAAAAGTCATAGCAATCTGTGACTTACTCTATGTTGACCTCTAAATTTCTTGTAGTTGTGTCTTGTGTTTCTGTTTTAGTGACATATACCCATGCGCTTCTCCTTTTATGATATATAACCTTTAATTTGGGACATAACTAGCCAGGGTAAGGTATTGTTAGGACAAGAAGTTTGACTACATGGCTATGAATACTGGATGATGTCATTCTAAAAATAACTTTAAATTTATTCATAGTACGATCGATCTTTGCTATTGCAGAATTTAGCATAGAAGGCAATGGGACCATAAATTAGTGGTTTTTTTAACTTATTTGTATCAAAATTCAAATGTTTTCAATTTGCAGAATAGTGACAGTGTTTCAACGTCGGTAAAGATATGAGTAAAATAAAATGTTTGGAATACGTCAAGGACAGCAATCAAACCACACAAATCAGCACAAGGTATACAGAGGTCTACGTATAATAAGATAGTCTTTAAAAATTGAAAATCGTGCCTATAGTCTATAAAAGATTTCAATAATGTAATTTGACATAGATATTAAAGCTGGTGATGTCGAGAAATATGAGACAGTCATGCAATTTGTTTATTGTATAGCAAAGTAATGCATTTTATTTTCAGGTGGCAAGTAAGGTGTTTAGTTTAAATAGTTTATTTGTTTGTGGTTGTAAAACATATGTGTATATATACATATATAGCGTAAATTCTATCCAAGCTGAATTGCGTTTAAATAAGAAAAAATATTTTATCCAATTTATTGCACATTGGATTGTTACTGTTCCTATTGCAAAGCATGCAATTAAAAGAATAATATATTGGAATCCGAAAAGCATCATTTATATGTGATTCAGATGAAGGTTAAGTATTCCTTTGCCTTTTTAGTACAGAAAATTTAATTTACTCTAATCATTTCATTTCTCGTCATTTCTCGTGTGATTTTTATCCATTTTTAGCTGATCAATATGAGCAAGAAAACGACCACTGAAAATTGTTTGAATTTTTTTTTTTGCTGTTCTTCAATTGAGCATAATTAAATTCTCTTACTAACTATTCCATAAATATCTCCATTAGACAGTTATTGTACCAAGGTCTGATTTAATTATTTTTCTAAGCTTCCTTTTATTTCTGAGAATATTTGTTCAGGTGGGAGGCAGACGATATTGGAAGCCATTAAAGTGTCAACTTGTATGAAAATATTTTATTTTTTCAAAGATTACAATTAATTTAATTTTAAAAGTGATTTTATAGTGCCACAAGTGGTTTGTCAGATGTATAATTATTTTTAAATTAATATCAAGAAAAAGCATTTTCAGGGAGATTTTGGTAAAAAAAAAAATAGAAATAACACTCCAGATAGTCTGGGTTTGGTTTTCAGAATATATAGACAATAATAATAAAAACAAGAGAGAATACGGGACAGGTAAGAAAAGAATAGAAAAAAAAAGTAGGCAGAAATAAAGAAAAGAGAAAATGGCATCAAAAAAGAGAGAAATGAAGACCCTCTCATCTAGAAACTCAAACAGATTTCAAATAACTCAATTAAAAATGTATTTCAGAAAAAAAATAATTCATATTGAATTTCATTCTTTTCATTCCTACATGCGTATAATTCCTTAATATTGTTAAACAGATATTTGAAAAACAGAATCAATACATTTTTTTTAAGGATGATTAGAATTGAAGAATTGATCAGATTTTCTGCAAAGAAGATGACATTTATTAAGGAGTTACAAATTGATATTAACGACGTAAATCATCCTACACGTACTAGTAGATGTGCTTTCTGTCAACAGTAGCTGAGGGTCTGGATTGAGTCTTTCAATTTTGTATTCTATATTTTTTTAATCCATTTTTCTATTCTTCAAAATTTTTGCCCATTATTCTTTTTTTTTTGTGTGCCTATTTTCCTCTATTCTTTAATTTTTGGCCCAAATTTTGTTGAAGTATTTGCCCATTATTCTCTATTCTGTAAACCCACCAAGACTCTCGTAACTAATTAGGTATTCAAATTTTCTGATGTTCAATACACCAAGGATTAGAAGTTGTAATACAGCACTAACTTTACAAAATTAATGTTAACCAATATTCTCGCAAGCAGTATATCTTATTTCCGTTTTTCATCATGAGACCTTTTTAAAAAAGTCACGTGTTTCAGTTTAAACATTAAAATTGCTGTCTAGGCGTGGATCCAGTCATTTTGAAAAATGATGAGTTCCAACCCCCTCCTGTCCTGCCTTTTTTTTTCAAATTTCATCCTAGCCCCCCATAAAAATCAAATGGTAGCTCCCTTATTCAGTGGTTTTCGTTGGTTGCTGTCTGTTACATTTTTTTCGTCTGTTAATTGTTGTAAAGTTAATCGGGCATTTGGTTATTTTACATTTTGTAATGTTGGGGTATTTTATAGCTCACTATACGGTTTTGCACATTGTTGAAGGCCGTACAGTGAACTATATTTGCTGACACTACGTCATTTGAACTCTGGTGGATAGTTGTCTCATTATAGATGTGCTGACAGTACTCCAAATGCAATATGAGAGAAATTATCAAATGATCTCTATTCTCTCTAAGAATATACTTATCTATTGAAATAAGAATTTAAGGTTATACAAAGAAAAAGAAACTTTGGGAAATTTTTTCTGAGGTTCAGTGGCCGTCTTTTTAGCAGTTCCTATTTTTTTATTTTTATTTTTAGATTAATTCAAATATATCCTGCCCTTTTAATTAATATATCAACGAAATGTCAAAGTGTTTCTCCATCAGTTAGTTTAGAAGGTTTTTAAATGAAATATACTAGCCATCTGGATATCATTTAACATTGTACAATATGTGTTCCACACTCCCCCCGGTCAAATTATTAATTTGATTACATCTGTATACGGAATATACACCTGACTTAATATATAATAATTTAAACACTTAAATAGGAAGTTAATGTCTAAAGAGTGACCAAGAAAACATTGAATGGACATGATCACCCTGTGGGTACTATCAGAGTTCACAAACACCAAGAGAAACCTGTTTAACATCGGAAGCCTGTCACGTGTTAATCAATTTATTTACAATTGGTTGATTCAATATAATGGGTAAAAATCAGAAGGTCAAGGAAACCTTATTAAGATAATGAGTCTCAGAAAAATCAGAAGGCTAAGGGAAACCGTATTAAGATAATGAGTCTCAGAAAAATCAGAAGGTTAAGGAAACCTTATTAAGATAATGGTCTGAGAAAAATCAGAAGAGACACGTTCAAAACAAGAAGCAGACATAAAGATTTGGACGTTCGGAACTTCCATTACCTCAATCTTAACAGCAGATGAACCAAAATAAAAAAAAAACACACAGAGAAAAATATTCTTAAGGTTTAATCAACATTCGTAAAGGATTCACATTGAAATAACTCGCTTTAGGATAACTCTTTCTCCCTAATTTTAAACCCTCTTAAGCCCAATGATAGTGAGCTGGATGAGAAAGTACACTACTTAACTTATTTCAGTAGAGTACTGAAATTGTTTTTAAATCTTGAATGTCCTGGCTGAAGATCAGATATCAGTGGCGGATCCAGGGGGTTCGGGGTTGGAACCCCTGGACGATCAATGCATTTGAATGGGGACATATAGTTGGAACCCCTTTATCCTGGGTTGGGAACCCCCTTTTAAAATTGCTGGATCCGCCCCTGGATATTTCTGATATCAATAAGGAAACCGAGAACAAAAGTAATGTATTTGAGGAGCTTTTCAAAAAGTATATTTAGTTTAACCATATGCATTTTTACGTTTTTTGCATTTGCTAAGGGAAGACAAACGACTTTTGTCAGAGAGATCAATCAGAAAGTATACAATTAACATATGCAATTAGTCAAAGAGACAGCAGCCACCAGACGACAAAATAAACGAAAGAAGTTTAAGGGTCAACAAAAGTGGTCTTCAACAATAAGTATAGCCAGTTACTATGTAATGTAACTAATAACATGTGTAAAAAAGAGAGGCGAACGATACCAAGGGGACGTTCAAACTCATAAGTCGAAAATAAACTGACAACGCCATGGCAAATAAACAGCTGCGCCATGAGCGCATGATACGCCCGTCGCGTTTCAAAGAATAAAGTTCAATAACTTTGTCATATCAGAAATTTATGAAAAACTAAAAGGAGGTTATCTTAATAGATATAAACCAGTCACCAAAGTTTCATAAAAACTGCTCAAAGCACTTACTGAAAGATATTGTCCGAAAACTGGAAAATCACCCCTATTTTATGAATAAAATCCCATAACTTGGAAATGTAAAATCTAAAATTTATAAAAAAATCGAAAGGGAGCTTACATCAATAGATATAAACAATTCACCTATTTTCCTGAAAACTGCTGAAAGCATTTTTGAGTTATTGTCCGAAAACTGGAAAATCCCCCTTTTTTAATGAATAAAACTCCATAACTCGGAAACGTAAAATCTAAAATTTATAAAAAAAACTCGAGAGGGAGCTTACGTCAGTAGATATCAACAATTCACCAAAGTTTCATGAAAACTGCTGAAAGCATTTTTGAGTTATTGTCCGAAAACTGGAAAATCCCCTCCCACCTTTTTAAGGAATAAAACCCCAAAACTCGGAAACGTAAAGTCTAAAATTCATAAAAATTGAAACGGAGCTCATGTCAATAGATATAAACAATTCACCAAAGTTTCTTGCAAATTGCAAATTGGTGAAAGTGTTCTTAAGTTATTGCCCCAAAACTGGAAAATCCTCCTTTTTTAATGAATAAAACCCCATAACTCGGAAACGTAAAATTTAAAATTTATAAAAAACGAAAGGGAGCTCACGTCAATAGATATAAACAATTCACCAAAGTTTCATGCAAATTGGTTAAAGCGTTTTTAAGTTATTGTCCAACATGTTGACGACGGACGGACGGACGGACAACGGTATACCATAATACGTCCCGTTAACGTCAGGTGCTCCGGAAGGATAAGCACATCATACTCCACATGTCACGTGACACCCGTCGTGTGAATTGAATAATTATGAATAATTTTGACGGAACCAAGAGAGTTATCTCTCTTGACTTTTCTTTAAAAATACAGTTTTAAAAGCCTGTTTTCTTTTCACTGTAATGCAATTCGATCATAAGACAACCATGGATGGGAAAAAATATTGCACATGTGTCTCGATAGCGTTTTGACCCAAATCCAATAGTTCACTGTTTATTATTGTTCACAGGTCAGCTTGTGTAAAGAGAAAGAAAAAGATTTTAAGTGTTTTGACCTTCTTAATTCTATCTTGAGAATATTGCTATACACTGGTTTGTACGGGTCATTTTGTCCGCTACAGAGTGCAAAAGAGTTATTTCGTTATGTCTGATCTTCTAAAAGCATGTTTTAATTAATTACTATGTTTTTTTTTGGCATATATATATTTCTTGACAATTCGGTTGCATACAGTAGAGACAAATGGGGAAAACGTGTAAAGGATAGAGAAAAATGGCTTAAAAGTGATTTTAAGTGTTTTGACCTTCTTAATTCTATCTTGAGAATATTGCTATACACTGGTTTGTACGGGTCATTTTGTCCGCTACAGAGTGCAAAAGAGTTATTTCGTTATGTCGTTATGTCAAAACACTTAAAAACGGCATCCAGATAGGGGTGTCGGGGTGGCATGGTTTTCATAGAGTTTGACTTCTTTAATCTCAATTTTGTTTTTTTCATCTAATACTAGTAACAGATTTAGGAATAATTATTAGTTTATTCAAATGAGAATAGATATAGAGGTACTGTACTCTTATTGACCGTAAAAATAGACTCTTAGCAAGGGTTTGACCGCAATAGTTGTCCAAATATTTCATGAAAAAAATAACAGAACGTTCAGGTATTTTTCTTTTATGGTAATATTCTTTATAAAGCACTAAAATGTCAGCAAGGGTTAGATAGACCTGTTGTCAGGTCATCCTTCAGTTGTCCAATAGCGTTGATTTCAAAAGGTAGAAATGAATTTTATGATGGTATGATACTAAACCCTAACGGGAATATTAAATTACCACACACTTTAAACTTAAATTATATTACTTTAAAGATGATATTTGTGTGTAGGTTTCGTCTTTAAATAAATGTATACTGTGACTATCTAAATATTCGACACAAAGACTGTGTTTTCGTTAAGGTCGCAATGTGTGACCAACGTACTATTGTTGAACAACACCAAACAGTCTATTTTCAAAAGTCACATTACTTTTCACTGACGTACTACGTGAGGATTCAAGAGTACTACGAAATTGTACTACATGGATAGCTATTAAGATCTCTTACAGAAAAGGTCTTCAATTCTGTATTCTTTAATTTTTTAAGCCATTTTTCTCTATCCTTTACACGTTTTCCCCATTTGTCTCTACTGTATGCAACCGAATTGTCAAGAAATATATATATGCCAAAAAAACATAGTAATTAATTAAAACAAAAAAATTTCTCAGTCATATATTTTTTGACTTAAAATATATATGAAATATATTTGACACATTCCGATACAGTATTTTTTAGGGGTAAATCCCCATTCTTAATTATGTGTATACGTACTACAGATCGGACAACCTGAACACATAATATTAACATAATTTGTCCATATGTATATGAATCATGCAAAATCCAATTGTTTGTGATACACTTCATGAAAGGCTATAAATGTTTATTTTTGTCAAGCAGTTGCAATATGAATGTAGATGAAAGGAATTAGGAGCCTGTAGTTCAGTGGGTTTCGTTGGTTCATGTTTGTCATATTTGTTTTTCGTTAATTGTTTTGTTATAAATTAGGCCGTTAGTTTTCTCAGTTGAATTGCTTCATATTTTTCATGTCGGGGCCTTTTATAGCCGACTATACGGTATGGGTTTTTCTCATTGTTGAAGGCGGTACGGTTGCCTATAATTGCTTACATCCACTTTATTTGAACTTTGGTGGATAGTTGTCTCATTGGCAATCATACACCATCTCCTTATTTTTATTGTAATAGTTTCCATTTACTGCCTTACCAGGACAGATATTGTTATACAATTAACAAAAGATTCTATAGAATAATATTGGAGTTATCTCCCTCACCACGAAATTTAAAATGCATTCTATAAAATTTATTTCGAAATAACAACAATTTGATTAAAATTCTGATCTATGTTAAATCGCGTGCTCGTATATACAAGGATAACGAAATCAGAATTGTATCCTATATTTTAATTAGATTGAGACAACAAAAGTCGACTGTATATGAATTTCAACATAATTTTATATCCCAAATATATATTCTTTTTATCTGTAGGCTATCACCATAATTCTTGTATGTACTGGTACTTCATACAAACAGATATATAGTAAAAATCGAAAGAACGTTTTTTTGCGCAGCCATCGTTTTTATGATGAAATTTTGAATGTGTTTTTTCTTCGGGTTTATTGCAGTTGTAAGGCATTTCAAATCCAACTAAACATTGTTCCATGCTGCAACTTGAAAGGTGTTTTAGCCCATTGGTACCGGATAAGAACAGTATTAGAATTTAGAGAGCTGTACTTAAACAAATATGTTCTTTTCATTGCAATACAATATTAATATACCCAATTCCCATGAAGTGATTAATCATATTCACTTGCAAATTACCAAATTACAGTAAATAGGTTGTCAATGACTTGTTTTGGGACAAATACAAACAAATTGGTTTAACACTCTCATCAAGGCACAACGTGCGATTTGTATGATCGATTTGCTACGAATAAATATACATGTTAAACTATTCCATTTCTTGTAATCTTTAAGGTCATACAATGTATTTCATTTTTATGTCATCCTTTTATCTTGTTTACGTAACAGAAATGTATTTATGCCACCAATAACCTTTTGTTTGATATTTAAGATGACTCACAAAATATGCATGACAAAGGTTCATGTACTAGACGAGAAGCAAGGCCATAACAAGCATTATTGCCAGACACAACATGTTATTGGGAATGAAAAAACTTGTACGATGATAAGTGAATCAGCGATTCTTTTCTAAAAGGGAATTTTCAATAATAAATATACTACAAAAATAATTGACGAAAACATTTGGTTAGGAATCGTGTAATGTTCATTACAAACTATTATCACGGGTTTAAAAATACCATTGAATTTTTTATCATCTGTTATATTGCAATGAGTTTCTGTTGTGTCAGTATTGAATGACGTTTGCAACTACCCTAATTCTTTTCCTGTAGGGGCCTCGGTAGGCGCTTTGTCCAAGTAGTCCAACTACTGTATCACTAGCCTGTCAGGACTGAGATTGTGATTTTGAATCCCGAACGTGGCAGGTGCGTTCGATTCTAATCTTAATTGACTAGGAATGTCAATTTTCCTACCGAAGGTCGGTGGTTCTCTCCGGGCACTCCGACTTCCTCCACCAAAAAAACCTGATCGCCACAATATAGCCAAAAGTGCTGACAGTCGCGTTTAACACCAATCAATCAATCAATCTTTTCTTGTATAAGAATGGTACCAAAAGAATCCGTCTGCTAAATGTCTGTGTGGTATGGTTTTGCATCTTGACGTCAACTTAATATAAAGAGCTGTGGTGTGATTTCCAATGAGACATCTATCTACCAAAGACCAAAGGACGAGTAAGTGACGACAATTACAGGTCAACATACGGCCATCAACAATGGGCAAATGCCATGCCGTATAGTAAGCTGTAAAAAAGACAAAATGAGAAAATAGCGACAGTAAAGGGACGGTCAGCAAGTCACACAGTCAAGTAACTGGCTATTTATAGCTTTGTTAAGCAACTTCTGTATGTATATAAGGTATAAGGAGATAATTGGATTATTACCGATGAAACAGATATGCATACACAATTGACTACTGTGCATTAAAAATACCGC
The DNA here is from genome assembly GCA_017311375.1 of Mytilus coruscus. Classification (NCBI taxonomy): domain Eukaryota; kingdom Metazoa; phylum Mollusca; class Bivalvia; order Mytilida; family Mytilidae; genus Mytilus; species Mytilus coruscus. Next base: position 80,515,435 of record CM029603.1, on the reverse strand, counting down.
TAACAAAATTAATTAAAAGGGAATGCGGGATATAATTCAAAGAAACAAAATAAAAAAAAGACTTTGCATGTTCATTTCCATGTCATTCTTATGCAATATGATATGACTTACTTTTGATTGGATGACATCTGCCATGCAAACTCACTTTCGATTGGATGACATCTGTCATGCATACTCACTTTTGATTGGATGACATCTGTCAAACATGCTCACTTTTGATTGGATGACATCTGCCATGAAAACTCACTTTTGATTGGATGACATCTGCCATGCATACTCACTTTTGATTGGATGACATCTGCTATACATACTCAATTTTGATTAGATGACATCTACCATACATACTCACTTTTGATTGGATGACATCTGCCATGCATACTCACTTTTGTTTGCAGGACATCTGCCATGCATATTCACTTGGTTGCCATCTTCTTACCACTTCTTAAAGTTCTTTGGTTTTATCTGACCGACCCATACTCTCCCGAACTCAGGAAAACTAGTCGGATGAGGTGGTACAATGCACTACGTGAACATAAAGAATGAGCAAAACATTGGTGTGCAAGTATATTTTTTAAAACGTAGAATAATTGCGGCTTTTTATTTATTACTTTGCAAACTTTTTGTACCATAACAGTCACAGCAGTTCAATCATATTACTGCAATATATTATTTAGTCACAAAATTTCATAATAAACCACAAAATATGATTTATGTTGTGGCAAATGTACTTTGATACATAAAAATGTATTTGATTCGAATCTTCAAATTTCGTAAATAACAACTGTTGCGATGTAATCACTTTTACTTGCTTTACAATTCAATTTTAACTACCGGCATTTTAGAAAGGAAGTGATTTGTAATATTTGTCAGCTATGATATCGCAGGATTATTGGAATGAACACAATTTGTTATTGCATTATAAATAAATTAATTAAACAAAAAATCCTATGAACCCGATTGTTTATTCGATCATAGGTACTACGGTTAAATTCCAGGACCGAACAGGTACTAGCTGACAGTGTTTTAATTTCAAGACCAAAAAAATCCATAGCGCGGGCAGCATTTTTATCACAAAAACTATATAGTTCCTAGCGCTTTCATATCTGCATGTTCATGACCATTGTAAAAGCTAGGAGGACTTCAGTGATGAAGTAGAGTCCACGTAGAGACCTCAATGGTTACTGTAAACTCAGAAATTATTGCAAGGTTTTTTTTTTTGCGAAAAATGCGACTGGGTGATAATTGCAATAATAAGAACTCGCATTATGATATCTTATACATATATTTCCTAAAATCGCAATAATAAATCTCGCATTTTTTGTCTTTTCTTCAAGAATCGCACGTAATAATTTATGAATTTACAGTACCTATTCCCGGGGCTCATGACTCATCCCTACCACTCACTACACAGTAGGTGACCCCCCCCCCCCCCGAGACTTAGCAACAGCTTTTATTGAACTACTCAGGTACAATAATGTTAACTTTATTACAGAAACTGACGCAGTGATGTTCGGAAGATCAAATTACAGTAAATTGATGCGGTTATATAGTTTTTACATTATTTATATCAGTATTTTCGATACGGCCTTGGTTCTGGAAAATTAACGAGTTGGAGATTGAAAAAAAAAATAATTTAAGAACATAGTAGGTTACCTTGAACAAATAGGAATGGTTTAAAAGAATTTTAATATAGCATATTTTAGCGATATATCTAATATTAATAAATCAGTAAATATGTTAATTTTGATTGTCAGGTACTTTTGCAAAGATTGGGATAAAAAGGTTAAAAAAATCTGTGTCATCGTTTTAAAAGTATTTTTAATAGTACACTTCTTGTCTTGTTTCAAATTATCATAGTACAAAAACTGTCCTTGGCAAAGTGTAAACAGTTTTAAAAAAAATATGTGTCATTTTTGTAAATGTATTTTTAATAGTACAGTTCACTACCTATTGTAAAGTATTATACTAAGTAAGGGACTTGTGCAGCCACTGAAAAAGATCGTTAAGAGTAAGCAAATCACGGAAAAAGGGTTACCGGTAATCTATATGTCCTAGTAAACTATCTAAGTTTTCCGATCCAGGTTTTTAATTAAATGATCAACACGAAACATGTCGTCTTTATCCTGTTTCCAAGGAAATTTGTTGTAGAGAAGTACTATTTATGGAAACAATATCTTGTATAAAAAGTACTAATCCTAGGATACTGAACGTAGACTCAAGGAAAACGCGGGGTATTATAAGTATGAATCAATACAAGCACTTATGTTTGGACAATGAAAAGTTTATTCTATGAATAAAACGTGTAAACCAAATAAGGAAATGTCACTTAGTTGTTAAATTGACCTTTTAACATAAATAGCAGAGAAGTTAGAAAACATATTTTTTCTTGGTTTGCATGATTATCAAAAATAAAATCTTGTTTGGTTATTTTGTATTGTACATTTCCTTGTATTATTATTTGACCTTTTTAAAAATCGAAATATTTAAAAGCTCAAATATGAATAAAGGAGATGTGGGAGTCTATAGTGAAAAGATAGCAACCAAGAGACACAAATAACAATAAGAGATTCGCCTCGTTGTAATATAAAAATAAAGAGATGTGGTATGATTGCGAATGAGACAACTGTCCAAGTTCGAATGAAGTGGATATTACAAGCAATTATAGGCAACCGTACGGCCTCCAATAATAAGAAAAACCCATACCGTATAGTCGGCTATAAAAGGCCCCGACATGAAAAATAAGTCTGTATTCCATGTTCAGATCTGATGTTTATTGGCTTGACTGTTTGCTAGTAATGCTGAGATTTTATTTTGTTGGTCAAAACCTGCAAACAAATTACGAAATGTGTTTCCCCTCAACTTTTCCCCGCTTCCTTGTTAGACAATTTCAATACTTTCACTGTTTTTTATTGTTTTGTTTTTAAAATCTGTAACTATCTCCAATTAGATAATAACCCTAGGTACCAGTTACAGAGAAGCGATTCCTTTGTCCTTTATTTGATCGGTAAATTTACAGTCCCCCAATTAATCATTATATACCACTATTTGTATGTATTTAGCGTTTTTATTTACTAATATAAAGTACTGATTTTAACAATTGATTTAGTCATATTTACGTGATCTGTTTTTCTGATAAGACATCTGTATGCGACGTCTTCGATGGAGGGTTATTGTTTTATTAATCGGTTTGTATGTTTCGGGTCATTCGATACATTTTTGTCTACAGTACACTTCTCCTTTTGCCTTGTCATATTCAAACGGAGTTAATATATACAGGATATACAAAAAGGGGGGAGGGAGTCGATCGCGTGCAATGAGCAAAACGTAATAGAAAGTATTCGATTAGAGCTTAACGTACACTTTATGTTGAATTGGTGTTATTTTAGATGCCTTTTGTGTTGATCATATCTTTATATATTTTTTTCTTTATTATACCTCGGATCTCCCTTAATTTATAATCTTCGGTGGTCTCGTGTTCGCCTCGAGCGCGGGAGGTCGATCGTTGCTTCTTTAAAATTGGTGTTTGCTGCAGTGCTTCTTCTCTGCATTAAGGAGTAAAAGCAGAAGACAAAGCAGAACCACGTGTCCAGGTAGGGTAACAGATTTTCCTTGTGAACCAGCTCGTTAAAAATCCGCTAAACGTGTCGGGCTAGTAACATTAACATTAACACGTTTTCGTTCAGAAGATGCATTCAGAGGCGGATTGGGGGGAGGGGGGGGGGGGGCAGGATGCCCAGGCCCCCTTCTGTGGAAAAAAAATTGGTTGATTATGTAGGGAACCACTGAAGCATGACTAAGCGGGTTCCTCTTGTGGAAGTCAGTGCCCCTCCCCCCCTTTATGAAAATTTCTAGATCCGCCACTGGGATTTAATTTGCCGCTGGACATTAACCAGCCATCATCATCATCATTCTTTTATTCATATACAACTTTATGTAACAATTAACAGCAGATGTTAAGATTAGATGGGCATAAAGAATTGAAGATTTTCGAGCTCATATATCTGCCGATTTTGCAAAATAAGTATAGCATGTAATTATACGCATATTGTGATTTCCCAAATAACCTTACACGTGTTACACGTTACTTCGCCATTTAGTTTTAACAAGATATTAATTGTAGTTACATGATGATGGAAGTGTTTAACGACCTTGACTGGATATACATCCCTCGCACGGTCGGCTCGGTGCCCGAGGGCGATTGGTGAGCTTTAAATATTTTCTGCAGTTGGTGGTCAGGAACAGGTTGAAGGCGCCATTTTGGTGAGCGGCCATCTTGGTTTTGCTGAGTTGTTTTTGGTTTGTTTACTATTTTGATGTTTCTTTACAGTCAATACTCCACAACGGCTGTTTTCAGGGCCAGGTTGATCAGCTGGGCAGCCCGCTAACCACGACGATGTGTTGTTGGTAGATGAATCATTGACTCTGTAGTAGATGACTGCAATTGCACAGTTTACAATTACAAAACTACGATACACATAGCCCTCGGACGTCTGGGCAGCATATGACACCCATCCACAATGGGTTTCAGAGTGTCGCTGACGCGGGTCTACTGTAAGGGAAGTCTCAAGCCTACTAGTTTGTCGTTGAACCGTCTGAGCAGCGTAACATGTTGTAGCCAATGGGTAATCAGGAGCTGATCCAGCACGTCCTTTCAGCTGTAAGGACTGAGACGTGACTGTGATTCTGATGAGATGAATTGGATTGTGATGTGTAGTTACATTTGCCTGTGAGTTGCTATTTATACACTTAAGTATGTTTCTTTATCGGTCTGCTGCTCTTTCCTTAATAATAATTAGGGTGGATCATATATTATATATTCTATTCTATTATGCGTCTGGGTAAGGTAATATGTCTTTCTGCAGACTAGCTGTTACCTTGTGAACTAACACGTTAAAAATCCGGCTCAGCGTGTCGATCTAGTATAAAGCAGGGTTAATATTCATGTTCTCGTCCTGAATATGCTTATTAATTTGCCACTGGACGTTAACCAGCCATCCATCATTATCATCATATTACGATTGAATCGGGAACTTTTGTGTTTTTTTCTTAAATCTACATTTCGGTAACTCTTCTCGAATTTTAGACGAGATAAACTCTTGACTAATGCATATCAGTTATGTTTCACACTCCGCGATCTTTGACGAGATCAATGGCGTCGTATCTTAACGTAACTGTTTGGGTCGCTTTTCTGATAATTGTGTCATCAATAAAGTGGTCTTACGTCAGGTGTTTTGTTTCAAGGCATGACCTCTTTACAAAATAACATCAATTGAAAGATTAAACGGCTTGTTGAATTACAGACAGGTGTTTTGAGTGATAAGGAAATTAAAACTAACCAGGAACGAACGTTCAGAAGCTTTCTTTGTTATATTCTTTAGGCATCGACCATTCATCTTTTTTAAAATAAACTGATTGATTCTGAATTTCTTGAAAAGAAAAGTTGTGTTAGACGGTAAAGTGAAAATTCATTGAAAACTAGGGGGAAATAAATACATTTGATTTTAAAAACATCTTTAACCCCGCCGCATTTTTGCGCCTGTCCCAAGTCAGGAGCCTCTGGCCTTTGTTAGTCTTGCATGTTTTTTAAAATTTTGGTTCATTTATATGTTTCGGAGTTTAGTGTGACGTCCATTTTCACTGAACTAGTACACAATTTTTGTTTAAAGGATAGCTGAAGCCCGCCTCCGGGTGCGGGATTTTCTCACTGTGTTGAAGACCCATTTGTGGCCTTGGGCTGCTTTCTGCTCTTTGTTGTCTCTTAGACACATTCCCTATTTCCATTCTCAGTTTTATTACGTTTTTAAAAAGGCAGAAAAAAACATGTCCCTCCTACTCCCCATACGGTTGGTGCATTGTGTGTCTTTATTGTTTTTTTTTATTTGTTTCTTTTTTGGTTTTGTTGTTAGATAATATCTTAAATGTCTTCCACATCGATTTTTGGAGCATTCTCGTATGAAAACCTCTCCTTATGATTAGAGATAAAGCTTAATGGTGAATTGTAATCAGCATCAGTAGTCAGTTTATAGAAATACTTTATTCATTTCAGATATCGTTTCATGTACACAAACACCGATATTTTTCAGTACATATGATTCTATTTTAGCGACTACATTAAAACAGCTAAGGTCAAAACGACACGAAAGCCCAATTTTGGGAAAGAATCTGGAAGTTTTGAGCCAATCTACAAATATTCTTCCAAAGCCATAGTTATTTATACAGATTTTACATTAAACATGCAACCCTGGTTAGATCTTAGTAGTCTACGATACTAAACAGGTGCTGAACTGCGTATAGTAGACTGGGTCACTCGTCCTCTTGCCTTCAACTGCAGAAGATATGACGGAGTATCCCCAATGACAAGAAAACAAGAAAAATAATCTCAAAGACAAGCAAGAACATCTATAGCGCAGGTGGCAAAGCATGAGCCTTTTGAACTCCGGTATATGCATAAAATACTTCCGGAGGTTAATTTTATATAAATTTTCGTTCAATTCCTGAATAACTCCAAGATTGAAGAAGTATCATGTGAACCCATTAACTTTAGTGTGAGACAGTTTTACTATATAATATGTAATAGAACTTCTTCATTTAGATATATGAGACATATTTCACATGAAATAAACAACCAAAAAACGCCTTTATGATCGATCATGGGTGATGGAGGCTTTAAAAGTACAAATATATTGTATAATGTGCGAACGCTTTGTGAGCGAGTGTTTTATTGTGGCCTTTTATCACAAACAATTGATTTGCCACTTATCAGCTTCAAACGAACTATTTTTTGAGAAATGTTGGTAAAACATGAACAACCAAAAAACAAACCGAGTAAAAAGATTATCTCAGGAAAAACTAAATGGCCAACAAGTGGTAGAAAACACCGAATGGACAGTTAAAAAAAAATCGAAGAAAACAGACGATTCCATGGTAAATAATGAACAGAAGTAGTGTACAAAAAAAAAAAAAAAAAAAAAACACTATACAGAAGAGCAAATACAACAGCGCCGGGATGATCTCATGCACTCCATATTGGTAAACAGACCCTGTTCCACTTGTGGCACTTGCAATGCAAGATATAGTAATTCTTGTAATTACTGACATCAGAGAATATAATACATGCATTATATATATGTTTCTGCTTAGATGCATTAAGTTTTGATAATTGATGTTTTAATTCTGAGTTGACCACTTTGACTCTCAGCACAAAATTATCAATTGCTGTCAATTCAGTGGCCTACAATTCCAATTAGACGGTATAAGACATTCAGAAGTGGGCGTCCGTCTGTTTGGTTAACGTATGGATTCTACCATCCGGTCTCATCTGATAACCATTTAGATCTATCCTGACTCGTCTACTCGCTCACTGTATGTCATAAATATAAAATGAGGAGATGTAGAATGATTGCCAATGAGACACTGGAGTCCAAATGACGTCAATTTAACGGCAACTGCAGGTCGATCACCGTACGACCTTCAACAATGAACAAAGCTCATACTGTCTACATTCAGCTATGAAAGGCACAGACATGACAAAATGGGAAATAAATTTAAACGAAAAAAAAAACGACGGCTAATATGACAGACAGCAACCAACAACAACTGAATTACATGTTCCTGACTTAGAGACCACAGGTATTTGGGGCATGGACCCTCTTTTTGGGCCCAATAAAAAATAATTTGAGACTTGTTATGTCTAAAAATTTCGAAAATTGTAAATATGAAAAAAAAAAATGTTTTTATCTTGGCAACAGCGCAACAGCACAACATAAGAACAAACTGTCAAAATGAGTTGGAATGTCACAGATGTTATTTAGAAAGTTTGGTCTTATCTGACTCGAAACGTTAGACCCACTGCCATCCTCTCTAGTATCCAAGAGAAAGGTTTCGTACGATATCTGTTGCAGGTTTAATTTCCGACCCTACCAAATCAGTTCTGACTTATTTAGTCGAAGTACAAATCACATACCAATTAATATTTGAACTTGTACTACTAGGGGGTGTTTAACGACCTTGACTATCCATGAGGGTCTCGCACTGTCGGTGTAAACTCGTTTTTGAAACTAGGCGTTATGAATTACCGATTGCCAGTAAAGATATATGCAAAATTATCTTAACTTGTTTTTACTTTATAGTGTTCATGTGATTTATTTGTGAATAAAAGAATGTGTGGGCTTAACGGTCAATGAGATAGAACTCGTCGACAAAAAACTCGAATAGCATATTATATCATCTTATAAAAATAACAAGATATGGTATGATTGTCAATGAGACAAATCTCCACAAGAGACCAAATGACGCATAAATTAACAACTATAGGTCACCGTACGGCCTTCAACAATGAGCAAAACCCATACCGCATATATATAGTCAGCTATAAAAGGCCCCGAAATGACATGTAAAAGAATTCAAACAAGAAAAAATAACGGCCTAATTTATGTACAAAATAATGAACGAAAAACAAAAATGATATACAGCAACAAACGACAACCACTGAATTACAGGCTCCTGACTTGGGACAGGGACATACAGAATGGCGGGGTTAAACAGTTTGAAGGCGCCAACCCTCCCCTAACATGGGACAGTGGTGTAACAGTACATATTAGTATATCTTTAGCGTAATAATCATGCAGCTTTTCTCTGATTAAGCACTGACCCTTGGTTTTAAGTGCAGCTCGGACACCTCTAGTCTTTTTCTACGACAAAACTTGACGTAAGCTCTTTTCCAAATTTACAGTTTACATTTTTATATTACTCAAGATGGTATATGCCTGGTGCCAAACTACTGTTCAAAGGGAGGTAACCCAAGTTTTTTTATATCACAAATATTATCTACTAGTATCACACATTATAATTTATCACAAATTAAATTTTGTTGATGAAAATTAAAACATATTTTCTTGGAGCGCCATTGATAAGTTTAACCATGTAGACGTAACGCGTCGTGCTGACCTAATTATAAGATTGGTATCTTTGATGAATTTGTTTTAACCAAAGAGGAACAACTCTTTCTCAATTTGAGTCATGTTATATCTGTTAAATATGTTCACACTTTTATTGTTTGTTAAAAATGTTGTTCTAACATACCCCATGTGGGAGCTTTAGTGAAATAAAATGTCTTATGTCTTATGTCTTATGTTATACTGCTGGATTTTGAGAGAGAGAGAGAGACTTTCAAGTAAACATTCATGTAAAGAAATCAAAATCAGATTATGCTTTTCACACTGTTTTATGGTATCGGATAAAAAGACTCAACATGCTCAAGCAAAGTGAATGGCAACCCTTATGGAACTGAATTGTTTGCCGCAAACTTGCAGCAGACTTGCTGCAAGCTTGCCGCAAACAAAAAGTTTGCAGGAACACAGAAAATAGTGTTTGCAGATGTTTGCCGCTAGCTGCAAACTTCCGGCAAACATTGCAGCTTTTTGCTGCAAGCTTGCGGCAAGTTTGCAGAAACATCAATGTTTGCCGTAAGATTGCCAGAAAGTTAAGATAATAAAGAATGTTTGCCGCAAGAATGCAGAAAACTTTGACCATTCTATATGTTTGCCAGAACATTGCCAGAACTACAAAATATTGACTGGGCATGCCTAGTTGGCACTTCCTGGAAGCTAACAATTTGAAATTGTGACTAGGTCGTGTTGGTTGTGTTTGGAAAATGCATTTCACATATAAGAGATCAAGGAGGCATTTTGGTTTAATAACATAGGATAATCAATATGTAATTTTGTTAGTACAAATAGTTCATAGAACTGCATATTTTAATAAAATAATTAATGTCACATCATACATAATTAAGTTACAGCAACTATATATGTGTGTTTGAAAAACTTTAGCTATTATAAGTTTGAATTTTGTAACTGATGTACTGTACCATGTTTATTAAAATTAAGTTCAATTATGTAATGCAATTTTTACCTAACATTTGAGATTTACCCTTTTTCATTTCTTAATAAAGGTGGTATATGATGTTATTTGAGAATGACCTCTGCCCCCTTTTTCAAAACTCAAATGCATGTATGTGTTTCCTTAAATCTTTAAGTTTGCAAGAATTCTTTCAATGACTGTTTGTATACAGGCAGGAATTCTTTTTAAAAATGTTGCTGTGTAATTTGAATGAGATAAATTGAATGTGTCTACACAAATGACATTGGTATAAGTGTAGTTCCTGCAAGTTTGCCGCGAGTTTGCAACAAACAATTGCCGCAAGCTTGCAGCAAATCTAATTTGCTTAATTATGTTTGCAGCAAGCTTGCCGCAACCTTCATTTGCATGGTAAAATGGTTGCGGCAAGTTTGCAGCAAATGTTTGCCGGAGGGCTTATTTTTCGGTAATTTCATTGCTGGATTTAAACAATTTACATTACAGCAAACTGCTCTGCTTATGTGCGGTCTGTCCCTAATATTAATGATTGATTGATCGTTTTTTCTTTGTGTTTTAATTCATTGTTTACCAATAAAGTGTGTAAAAAATATCAAAATTTGTTTTTACACAAATCTCGACTTAAGAAAACCTGCTGTTTCAAGTTTTGGAAGCCGGAAGAATAAAACTGCATTCAACTTTGGTCACCTCGCACCAAGTACAACATCTTCGCTAGCAAAGGGTTACGATCCAGTCCCCTCAGATCTTAACCCTTGGCGAGCGAAGATGCAAGTACAATTAAAACATAATATTTTCTGACAATGTGTGTTTAACGCAGGTATATAATATATACTTATTCTAGGTTTAACAAAAAACAAATAAAAAATTAAATAAAAAATAAAAAGATTGGAACGCCCTTTCTGCTCTATAGATAATCTCAGGGACAATTTGATTGTATGGTGGTAATTGAAATCTTTATAATCCTGCATTTTCTTACAAATTTGAGACGAGCTTACATTGTTAGTTTGAACTCGACGTGGATTGTTTTTACATACTGTCCAATTGAAGATTTTGTCTAAGTTGGTCAGCCTGTATCAGATCATTGTCTAGCAGTTAATATCTGTATAACCAGAAGTCCATTTCTGGCCCTAGTGATAGACCTCGGTATAACAGATTCACTACAACCTTTATTGTAGGATACCTTAGCTGTGAAATCATTATTATCCCAGTTAAGTGACGGGAAACACTTATGGAAAAAATCACGAATAAACATTCAGTCAAATATTATACGTGCCTATGAAGCTTCTTTTGGACTATCATATTTCTTTTCCATTATAGTTTATTCATGTTATCCTGCTTTAATCCTCACATCAGTGGCGGATCCAGAAATTTTTAGAAGAGGGGGCCCGCTCCAGTCATGCTTCAGTGATTCCCTATATAATCAACCAAATTTTTCCCGCAAAGCCCCCCCTCCGCCTCTGCACATGGCATCAAATTATAATAATTTCCCTATTTAGCTTGGGACTATTATACTAATCAATATATTATGTCCCAGGTTTAACTAACATCCTATATAGGCAATATCAAGCCTACTACTGGTCGGTACATTAGACATTAGACATTATTTTATTTACCAATCATGGGCCCTTGTCAGGCAAGATGTATAAACATCATAATACAATGATTATATTATAAAGCATGCAAGTTTTCAGTGAAAATACACAATACACAAAGAAATAAAGTAAAAAAAGGTATGAGCAATGTAGGATATACATGTATTATTACAGTATGAAGCATTTAGTGTTATGAGGTCGGTTTTATATAAAAAAAATAAAAAAGAATTAGATATAAAATTTAATAACAGGAAATAATAGAACCAGAAATATAGTTTCAATTTTGCAGTAGTTCTCCTCATGACCAGTGCATAGCAGCGAGGAACTTTACATCACGACAATGCAGAGGTCATCAAGGGGAGGTCATTCATAACTAACTACAGATATTATGAGATTGTCCCAATAGTGGTTCTCCTCATGACTAATGCACAGCAGCAACATGGTTATAACAGATTCAATACAACCTTTATTGTAGGATAACTTATCTGTGAAATCATTGTTATCCCTGTTATGGGACGGGAAACAATTGTGGAAAGAAATCACGAATAAACGTTCAGTCAAATGTGCCTAAAGCTTCTTTTGGACTATTCATGTTTCTTTTCCATTATAGTTTATTCATTTTTATATCCTGCTTTACCGGTAATCCTCACATGGCATCAAATAATAATAATTTCACTGTTTAGCTTGGGACTATTAAACTAATCAGTATATTATGTCCCATGTTTATCTAACAGCCTATATGTAGGCAAATTATATCAAGTCTACCACTTGTCGGTACATGCATGGTTACGTGAATTAGCTGTAAAATATAGGAGAAATACAAGTTTTTGATCCATAAAGGCATTGATACCTACCTTTAGCTACACATTTATACATATATGTATAGACAAAAGACATTTTACCAATCTAATATTATGTTATGCCATATAACTGGATATCGTTTATCCATGGATTTTAAAAGGAGTAACATGATGGATTAAACATTTCACTAGAAGATAAGGGACTGCTTACACTTCCTGAGCCTAGAGAACCTGGGATCTTCCCTGGTTTTGGTGAAGTTTTCTGTCTTTTAATTTGTCTACTATCGTTTTACTATTTTGTGGGTTTTTTGGCCACAGTGTTGTCTATTATTCCTTTTATGGTTTTCATTGTCCCTTAAGTATATTCAGCCACCATTTTCTGCAGTATTTTTCTCTTCCATTTTCATGTATTTACTGTGGATTTTGTATATGAGATTGTGTGTACTACTTATTGTACAAACCAAGAAAAATATACAAATTTTTTCTCTGATGTTTATTGGCTAAAAATACACACAATTATATTTTTTCACATCTTGACATTTTCAACTTCATTCACTTGACAAACATTTATCAATCTGCTAAAAAATCACCCTATTCATAAATAAACAATATTTTTTTTTAACTAAAAAATGTCATCGTCTTAAATGAATGTAAAAGACAAAATTACAGTGGCGGATCCGGGGGGGTTCCGGGGGTTTGGACTGCCCATTTTTTTGACGATTAATGCTTTTGAATGGAGACATATGGTTGGAACCCCCCTTTTAAAAATAGCTGGATCCGCCTGCATTACACATGTATATCAAATACTTTTATGGAATTTAAATGCATGCCCCTCACTAACAATAATATTTATCGGATCCTTCTACTTACTGTGGATAAATATTTTTTCGTGGATAACAATCTTCGTGGATTAAGGGAAACATATATTTCTGTGGATATATGAATTCATGGTTTTGCCTAAGCCTGCATTCAAGCCTTTTGAAAATATGCACTTTGTTGAACATTTGAATTTGTGGATTATGTTGGACCAGTGGTGGATCCAGGGGATGTTAGCGGCATACAACCTCCCTTTGATCGCCAAAAAAAAATAAATAATTATATCGTGTTTTTCACGATTTATCTGAATTTTAGCATAAAATCATCCAACTTTTTTAAAGGATGCACTTAGGTCAGGTTTAGTAATTTTTGTCAGATGTTCGGACTCCTTGGTTTTTTCCTACGATACAGGGTAAAATATTTTGCACCATAACACCAATTTTTCTTTTCATATAAGACTTCAATAGCTCATAAAAGGTCATTTACCAAAATTTAAGCAGATTCCAGATTTCTTTTCTATCGATTTGAGACCCAATTAATACCAATGCAAATATAAGGTAAAAGTCTGAGTCCGCCTTTTCCCGCCATTTAAAAAAAATTAAACATCTCAAAAAGGAGCTCCATAACCTATCAATATTTTTAGCTTATGTTGTTCCTCAACTAATGTTCTTCTGACTTATAGTATCAATTTTAAATTCTAGATTTAAGTACATCCTTAATGTTATTTGTTTTATGGAATCTTGGATCTGCCCCTGTGTAACATAACATCCATGAAAATTGGTAAGTCATGAATAATAATAAATCTACAGTAAGGGGTTTTGTTATGGAAGACAAATGTTTTAATAATCAATTAACTTGGATCAGACTCGGACACTAGTAAAAATGTCAGAGATTTTAATAGGATTTTCCCACCTGTTATCTCAAGTAAAAAAATATTAAGCAAAACTCTCAAAATATTAAATTCACTGATCATAATATGAGAAGTGGGTTGGGATGTGCCCTCTGAAAAAAATTTCAACATAGGCAATCATACCACATCTTGTTATATTTTTTTATTACAAGCAATAAACATTTACCATACTGTATTCTTATATATATCATGCATTTAAAAATATTAATACTTTATACGGGCTCTAATTCTGAAATAGTTTTTTTTTCCCTGAGAAATGGCGAGTGCCATTTTGTGATTGACAGCATATATGCCAACCCCTATTTAATGCAGTCAGTAAAGGGGATTCAATTCTTGGACAATTGTTGTAGGTTATTCATGGTTTAAAATAAAAATAAGAAGATGTGGTATGATTGCCAATGAGACAACTCTCCACCAGAGAATATCCATTTAATGTATGCAAAATTACTCAGAGTATATCGATTTTGAAGGGTTTTGGATTTATTCAAGCACTCACATAATAACACATGGTTTTAACCCAAAACAAAAGCATCACAATAATTTTGAAGGATATCTGAAGGTGACATTTCACATCTGTCAATGAGCAAATATCTGTAACAAGATTGTTGGGCAAATTATGGCATTATATAAACTCATCATAGATACCAGGACCAAAAATTTTGTACGCCAGGAGCATGTTTCTTCTAAAAGACTCTTCAGTGACGATCAAATCAACAAAGGTAAAAAGGCCATGATAATCTGTAATTTGTTGATATACCCCATATCTATATTAGTCAATGCACAAATGTGTAGGTACAGACATTTAGGGTTAGTTGATGCACAAATGTGTAGTTATAGACATCGAGCAAAAACAACCGGTCCCAAACAGGTACTAGGGGATGTCTTAAACTTTTCAGTAGATTGTAGCTGTTGCTCCCTTGATAAGCCCCTCACTGGAACTATGAGATGAATAAAACAATAAAAGTCCTGTATATTTACTGTGGTTTTTTTTTCAAGTGCATGTGTGTCTTTTGTGTTTTTTTCAAGTGCATGTGTGTTTTTGTTTTTTTTTCAAGTGCATATGAGTCTTTTGTGTCATGAATTAACTTCATCAATACAGTGCATATATTTAGTTTCATGAAGTCGGTGAAAAATGTATTTTTTTGAATAATTGACTTTTTGATTTTCATAAATTCTGTTACAAGCATGATAGCAAATGTATATATCATTGAATTTATACTACTGGTTCAGGCATTTCCACAAATATTCCCTGAAAAGTTATTACCCCATGAATAATAATAGATCCACAGCTCTATATCCCTTCTTTTAATCAGTTTTATGTTCACTGTAATAGCATAATTTTTGCCTAAATACCTAAAAAAATCCTAAATATTCATAAAATAGATATAAGAAGATGTGGTATGAGTGCCAATGAGACAACTCTCAATCCAAGTCAAAATTTATAAATGTAAACCATTATAGGTCAAAGTACGGTCTTCAACACGGAGCCTAGGCTCACACCGAACAGTAAGCTATAAAGGGCCCCAAAAATTACTAGTGTAAAACCATTCAAACGGGAAAACCAACGGTCTAATCTATATAAAAACGAGAAACGAGAAACGATAAAAGCATGCATCTGCACAACAGGTGGCAGCAGTTGTAATACATAGACAAAACAATATACATGTGGCTGTGTCTCCCTAGGGATGATGTGACATACAAAACATATTAAAGGGATTAATCATAAGTTCATTGTATATAACCTTTATAAATAAGATGTTGTATGAATGCCAATGAGACAACTCTCCATCCAAGTCACAATGTATTAAAAGTTAACAATTATAGGTCAAAGTACAGCCTTCAACACAGAGGCTTGGCTCACATTAAACAGCAAGCTATAAATGACTAGTGTAAAACAATTCAAACAGGAAAACCAACGTTTAACCTGTATGAGTATTTAAAGATCTAGTAGTAATATGAAATAATTGTGTAATTACATGTAATGCCCTTGCACAAATTGTAAGATTCTGACTATATCCATATAAAATGTATAAATTTGAAAATTCCCAAAGATATATTTCTAATTAAGTGCCAGTCTTTGTAAGAATCAGGCTATTAATAAAAGAAGAATTTCAATACATGGCAAAAAAAAAAAAAAACCTGCAGACCTAACCATCCTATTTTGAAATTACCCTCATCCTGAGTTAGAAATGGTAGGTCTTTCGTTTCTGCATGTCTGGTAATTCAAGAAATCTCTAGATAACTTTTGGTTAGACTGATAGCAAATTATGGAGTTAGCTCCCCTTAATTGTTTACTTCTAGTGCATTTCAACCAAATTATATCTTGAAATACCAGAACAGGAAAAGGAAATTTATATAATGTTATAGTTCTGCACCATTATACATTTTGAACTTAAATTAATGCAAACTTGAGTGGGTTTTTGTTTGTCATGTTTTCACCACTGTCTGATTCTTAGGCAGATTGGCACTTAAAAGTTTATAAAGCATCATTCAAGAAAATTTGCTGCAAAGATACTTTTTTCTCAAATATTTGGAAGTAACCATGAAAGCCCTTTACAAGAATTTCAACACCTGGAAGCTAAAACTATTTTAAGGATGTTCACTCCACTATTTCAAATTAACAAGCTTTTTTTAAAAAAGAGTCATCATCATTTTGAACTATTCCCAAGGGAAGACAATCTTGATCAGCCAATCAAAGTCTGTGTTTCTCATGATCAAATTAATAAGCCAATCAAAATCGTTCTCTTTCATGATTATTTGGACATGTTAAATTTTGAACTTGTTTGGATTCCTCTTGTCTGACTATTATAAATTGATAGTATATATAAATAACACAACTTAGTAGCAGAAAAAAAAAGAAAGGTTCATGTCCTTATTTTTGAGATATAAAGCAATTAAAAATTTGGCAAGAAATAATTCTCTAGATTTTTCATACATTTATCATTGGCACGTACTTTTTCTTTCTAAAAATATAAAAAATTAAAATGATTTTATAAGTTTTCCAAAAATGGCTTTTTTTTTTAAACTGTACTTAACAAAATTATGAAAAGAAAAGTAGGTGTAAGCAGGCATTACTTTTTATTAGCACTACATGGATAAAACTAGAGGATTCCGAATATCTGACAAAAAGGTCAAA
The DNA here is from genome assembly GCA_017311375.1 of Mytilus coruscus. Lineage (NCBI taxonomy): Eukaryota > Metazoa > Mollusca > Bivalvia > Mytilida > Mytilidae > Mytilus > Mytilus coruscus. Next base: position 80,498,305 of record CM029603.1, on the reverse strand, counting down.
AACAAGAGTAGCGAACATCCTTAACTTGTTATGCCAGTTAAATTTATAATATAATAAGTGTACACAATTATAAAGATGCATAAAGTTTACTGAAGGGTAAATAAATTGAAGAAGGAATTTTCTTGATCAGTGTAGATGACTTAGATTTTAACTTATATGTGGCATTTAAACATGGCACTCTAGTACTTTCAAGAAGCAATCAAAGTTCTAGAGATGTTAACAAAAATCATCCATAAATGGCACATCAAATATTCCTTTGTTCAAGTCTGGAATGAATGTAGGTCAGTTTCCCAAGTAAGAACTATGAATACACAAGTTTCTTGTCATATAGTGTGGATTCATATATTTTCATGGGTACCAATTTTCGTGGATTGAGAAAAAAAAAAATTTTTTCATGGATATTTGATTTCACGTTTTTACTAAAATTTGCATATAAGCCTATAAAAAAATTGTATTCTGTTGACCATTTTAATTCATAGTTTACCTGTACACACGAAATCAATGAAAATTGGTATCCCACGAATAATAATAATATTGAAACCACAGTACATAAAAAACAAATATCCTCAATGAGATTCAGAATCACAGCATCCACAATATAAATTATCCATAATTAACAATTTTTTTAACTGCCTCTAAACATCGCCATTTGTCAGGTAAATAGAATGCTTCAAACACATGAGGGAACGGAGTGTCATAACCACATATTCTCATTACAGGTGCTTCTAAATTCAAGAAACATTCATCCTGAAAAATAACAAGTATATATATATAAATATTTTAAACATCCTTATTTACACCAATTGCTAGTATAATTTTAATATGATTTAGTGACTTATTCTTCATTTATATGATAAAATTCATTAACAAAAATAAATCAAAGAGCTTGGTAGCACTTTGGAAAAATGACCATTGTCTCCCTTGAATCACTATTATTACCACTAAATAACTGTATATGTGCAGAGCTTAACATTACTGTTTGTCAGATTGTTCAGGACAAGTGAAAATAGACTTTGGACAAGTGAAAATCATTAAATTAGAACTAATCCCCTTATTAATCTACAATTGTGTATTGTTTGGGCTATTTAATTTCAAGAGCGTACTATTTAAAAGGTAAACATTGGTAGGTTTGCAATCATTTGACTCGTTTGACAACTTTACTGCCTGTACCCATGTGCATAAAGACCATGTCAATAGGTAAGGATAGCATTAACTTATTTCAGATTTTGCAAATGGGATAAGGGCAAGTGAGTTAAGAAGTCAGACTTAAGTAGGTTTTCTTGCAATTTGCCTGAAGTAAAAAAAAATGAAAAAGAAGAGGTCTAATGTGTATCTCGTTATAGAAAAACAAGATACATAAATAAGGTATAGCATACCTGTATTGTAGCTGCTATTTCTGCTGCAACTCCCATGGTGATTGGTGCCTCATGAGAAATAATACATCTACCCGTTTTCTTTACAGACTGAAAAAACACACATGAGAATGTTTCAATGAAAATGTATTTATAACTGACTACTTAGTGGAAGGCTTCCCACTCTCACAAATCAGTGTAAAAAAACAAACTTTTTTCTTGTATATGCTGTGAATGTTTTGACTTCTGATCTTGAAAATTAATAGGGTCATTTTCTTCTTTATATAGCGATTATAAATACAAAATCAAACGAAAAAATAGAGACTAGTCTGTATTGCTATGCAAAGTTTTTTAGATAGACATTTGACAGCTTGCTATTAAAGAACTGCACTCTAGACCTTGAATATCCAAATCTTTTTCAATACATTGCGCTTTATCCTCTATCCTCTATTTGTACCATATAAAATGATGGTTAAGCTATGTCATCTGTATTTAGTTGATTAAAAGTTTCTAGGACCTTTGACCTCATAATCATCTGTAACCGTAACTTTCAAAATCATGAGAAACCATCCATTCTTTAAAATGATTAATCTAATAAGTTTCTGCTGTGTCACACTGCCAAACTTTGACCTTTAATGAAAATTAGTAGCAGTCTTGCTCAACTCATTATGAGCGTATATATTTAAGAATACTGATTACTAGAGAGCTATAGCATACATCTATTACAGTTCATCTCTTACATGTAGGTGGTGTGCAGACAGGGATCCAGACATTTATAAATGGAGATGGAGTGTTCTTGGGGTTCCATTTTCATTGATTTTTATGTGATTAAATTAAAGTGAAGAAGGGAGGTCACCTCTGGATTGGATGAATGTGATTGCTAGAAAAACAATATCTTACATTTATCACAGTTTCCTCATCCCACGGTAATATTGTCCTCAAATCTATCACTTCACATGAGACATCAAATTTTTCCTGAGCCATGTTAGCTACTTCTCGTAATACATGTATCTGTGTACCATAACCAATTAATGTTACATCATCACCTAAAATAGAAATTTGAAACTAATACATCTATACCATTATGATGCCTTTTGCAAATGTTTTTTACCTGAAAATAAATTTTGTTATTATGTCTGGTGATGGTCAGCTTCTTCTTATGATACATGTAGCTTTGTCCATAACACTACAGATTCTATTTAGGAAATAATTCATGCGGGCTTAATTTTAAATTGATTTTACCACTGGTTGTCCTTTTATGCTGAATATTTTACGTCAAGTGTATAGCAGGGGGTAAAATATAGCATAAAGGGCCATTCTATTCTAATAAGAAAAAGACGGCAATTCTTTTCAACGATTAACAATAACATACTATGAGGGTCGTAATGGGGGTACCTTCATGACGAATAACTTGCCAAATGACGTTAACGGTAATTTTTGGTGCATGACGATAAAAGGTACACTTTCTTTTAGACGATAAAAAAATCGACTGATTTTGACGAACCACGCTAAATTTTTTCAAAAAATAACGGTAACGATAATTATTTGAGACCTCTGACGAATCATGATAAGGATATTTTGACGATTCACGGTAAAATTTTAACCAATTTGACGCTAACAGTAGCCGAAAAATGACTGTTTGACGCCTGATGGTGAAGGGCATTCCTACCCCCTTCTATGACTGGTTTGGATGAAGTTAAATGTTTAAGAAAATAGTCTTTCAACAAAATATCATCGTTTATTCATGTTTTCATGTTTCAACGACTTTCAGTTTCAAATTCCTGCATTTTCCCTTAGAATGCTTCTATTCTTATGTCATCCTTCAATAAAGTCATTTACATCGTCTGACCTCGGGTAACTCATTTATGAAAAGCATACGATGTAGGAGTAAGATTGGAACAGCCCAAACAAATCATGAGTTGCCAATCAGCTGACATCAATATTTTCCTATTTTACCATGGGTGTGTTACTCAAAGATTTTGAAGAAGTCCAAATTAGAATGTAAAATACTGAATTACAACATCATATATGCTTTATGTGTTTAAAGTTATTGCAAATGGCTGATATTTTGTTCGAGCATATTGTTTTTCTTAAATTGTTTAACATTTCATACCGATATAACATGTTACTTTTATTATTCTTCCTTAGTTTATTTATTTTGAATTTACATTGTATCATAGGTCAAATTTATTTGTTCAGTGTATATTCAATGGTGTTACTATGTCCTTTGATTGAGTTAAGCTATTTCAGTTGATATTTTATAGTGTGTCTTTCTATGTTGTGATGTTACACTATTGTTTCAGAAAAAGGGTGAAGGTCTGGTACCATTAAAACGTTTAAACCCGCTGCATTTGTTTGCACCTGTCCTAAGCCAGGAATCTGATGTTCAGTAGTTGTCGTTTGTTCATGTGGTTCATAAGTGTTTCTCGTTTCTCGTTTTATATAGATTAGACCGTTGGTTTTCCGTTTGAATGGTTTTACACTAGTAATTTTGGGGCCCTTTATAGCTTACTGTTCGGTGTGAGCCTAGGCTCCGTGTTGAAGACCGATTTTGACCTATAATGGTTTACATTTATAAATTTTGACTTGGATGGAGAGTTGTCTCATTGGCACTCATACCACATCTTCTTATATCTATTTGATAAACTTCTGGCATTGCAGTGCAAAAGTTATTGTTGTCGAGTGTCACAAAATCTGGTTAAATGTTTAAGAATCCCAAATAGGTTAAAGACATTCTGGCAAAGGATAAAACAAATAAATATGATGAAGAGCAATATAAATACCACTGAGCCTTTAAGGTGTAATACTACCAAATCATAGTTGAAAAACAATGATGGTATTACTCCTTAAGTGGGTTCAAAACATCAAGGGGAGTTAACTCATTAAAATCAGCTGAAGGTTTTAATCACATATTATGTAGTAAAGAGTAATTGAGCTTCTCAATGATCAAATTTAGTGTTTGTCAAACTGCTGTATATATACAATGAAACTATTCCTGTAAATTGTGTTGTTCAAATTTCATGAAATTTTTATATTTTTTCAACCGGTCAAATTTAATATTTTGTCAAAATTTTATGAAAATTAAACGAGCCACATACCGGTATATCTTAGTCAAAGTGCTGGGTACCCCCTAAAGGTAATATAAAACTGTTCAGTTTAAATCTTCCAAATTTTGTCATAAATATTTCACCATTTATCCTTTTATCCCCCAAGTTACCCAATAAAAACCCAATATTTATGTATTCAAGACCAAAAAGTCCAATATGCCCTTCACCACTTTTTACCCAAATAACTCAATAGTTTCCTGATAAAAATTAATTTTGATTTTTTTCCATTCCAATAAAAAAAGGATATTACCACCATCTCAGCATTGTTTCATTTCACTCTTGATAGCAGACGACAAAAGGAATGACATGTCATGACTACCTGGATGGGGTAGTTTCTTTATTCTTTAATTTTTGGGTCATTTTTCTATATACTTAAAATGTTTTTCCTATTAATCTCTATTCTGTATTATTTGCCTCTGTTCTTTATTTTTCGGGCCGTTATTCTGCACATTTTGTCCATTAGTCTCCATTCTGTAAACCCCATCCAGACCCTCATAAGACTTAAAATAATGTGTCACAGGTAAAGGACACTGACATTGACACTGATCCAAAATTCAAGAACTTCAAAGAACTAGATTATTCCTTGACCTATCATATGCAATTAACTTTCCATAAATAAAAAAATATGAACAAAAACAAAGATCATTAATGTCTGCAAAGACATGTAATTAAGTACTATATTGCAAACTTATTTTCCAAAAATAGAAAGAAAAAAAAAGATCATTCATTTTTGCAAAAACATAACCAATGATGCTAAGATTTTTTACGATGTAACTTTAAGAATAATCCTTGACCTCATATGCAAATTATTGTCCATAAAAAGAATGTAAATGCAATACCAAAGATCATTCATTTTTACACTAACAGAACTTTGTCCTACATTTCTTAGCTTGAACTTTTATTTACAAAATAGTCAATCTTTGGACCTTTTATGCAAATTACCTAACCTAAAAAGAACATGAAATAAGCAATCATCATTCATTTGTATGTAATCATAACAGACTATTTGATGAATCATTGTTGCTATGAATTTGATAAATTCACTAAACAAAAGTCCAGTAATTTTAAAAGTAATTATTCATTTTGACCTGCAAGAACTACAGATCCCTCAATAGTACAAATAGAGAAAAAAGAATAAAAAAAGTGGCTAAGAATACCTTAAAAAAGAACTTTTAAACATTAATGATTATAAATCATGTTGGACAAGCCAGACCATATTTCATGACCCATCAAACTAGAGGCTCCAAGGACCCTGTGTCGCTCACCTGATATTTTTATTTACAATTGATGCATGATAAATGCAACTGTTGTACTGTCGTTTAGTTTCAGAGATATAAGACTAAAAGTGCATTTGAAACCTATGTTTTATTTCAGCCATGTGTGCCATGTTGGCAGGCAGGGTCATCATACACAGTGGTCCCTGGATATCCTAGTGGTGATTTAAACCAAGTTTGGTTTAATTTGACAGTAGTTTCAGGGAGAATTTTGTAAAATTTATCTAACGAAATGCTAAGTGATGAGAAAGTTTGTTGTGAAGTTTTGTTGTTGCAACACCCCAAAAAAAAACAAAAGGTAATAAAAATTATCATTTAAGGGCAATCTTTCCTATTAATGATTTCTGCAAAATTCAGTTGATTGTGCAAGGGTTGTATAGCCAGCTGAGGTCGTTAAAACTCGCATTTGTTGTTGCAAAATTCAAGTGGTTTTGAATTGCTTTGTTGATCTTTTTGTATTCAACTTTTAAACAACAAAGTACAACAAATATGATGACTGATACTCATGACACTGAAAATATGGTCTTCATTCTTGTGAAGAAAATGGTAAGGTTTGAAATATTTCTTAAATATTAATTCAATACCAATACTTTAATTTGTATTGGATTTATCCCAGGAAATGAGAACAAGGGACACAATTAAATTCAATTTTTCCCTAAACTTCTGATAAAATATAAAATGAAGAACTATATTTTTAATGAGAATTTTTTTTTAATAGTTAATTGATAATTTGAACAATATTAATTAAGTTTTAGATCTTGCATGGTTGATTAATTTTCTCTCAAAATTTCTGATATTCTATTAAAGTTTTAAATATAATATGAGGCAGGCATTACCTGTGAAAGGAGATGAAGTCTGTACAAATTAGTGTAGGAATTCAAGCATCATTTGAACTTGAATCTGTAGAAAATGAAGCCAAAGTACTGAAACATATCTGACATTCGACCTATTGTTCGGGATTATAGTTGTGACATCATTTTCAAAGAAACACCATCATCAGGTATTAATGTGTTTTTTTTCATGTTATAGAATTATCAATTATTTTTATGTCCAGTTCATTAGTAGATTGTTTTCTATATTGATTTTCTACTGCAGTTTCAGAAAAGAAGATTACAAAAGGAAAACATTTTGTAAAACTTACCAAAATTTACCAAATTAATGAAAATTGTTAAAATTGACTATAAAGGGCAATAACTCCTTAAGGGGGTCAACTGACCATTTTGGTCATGTTTGACTTATTTGAAGATCTTACTTTGCTGAACATTATTGCTGTTTACAGTTTATCTCTATCTGTAATAATTTTCAAGATAATAACCAAAACGGCAAAATTTCCTTAAAATTACCAATTCAGGGCAGCAATCCAACAACCAGTTGTCCAATTCATCTGAAAATTTGAGGGCAGATAGATATTTACTTGATAAACAAGTTAATCCCTGTAAGATTTGCTTTAAATGCTTTGGTTTCAGAGTTACAAGCCAAAATCTACATTTTACCCTATGTTCTATTTTTAGCCATGGCAGCCATCTTGGTTGGTTGGCTGGGTCACCGCACACATTTTTAAACTAAGTACCCTAATAATGATTGTGGCTAAGTTTGGTTGAATTTGGTCCAGTAGTTTCAGAGGAGAAGATTTTGTAAAGATTACAAAATTTACAAAACTGGTAAAAATTACTTTAAAGGGCAATAACTCCTTAAGGGTCAACTGACCATTTTGATCATGTTGACTTATTTGAAGATCTTACTTTGCTGAACATTATTGCTGTTTACAGTTTATCTCTATCTGTAATAATTTTCAAGATAATAACCAAAAACGGCAAAATTTCCTTAAAAATTACCAATTCAGGGGCAGCAACCCAACAACCTGTTGTCCGATTCATCTGAAAATTTGAGGGCAGATAGATATTTACTTGATAAACAAGTTAATCCCTGTAAGATTTGCTTTAAATGCTTTGGTGTCAGAGTTACAAGCCAAAATCTACATTTTACCCCTATGTTCTATTTTTAGCCATGGCAGCCATCTTGGTTGGTTGGCTGGGTCACCGCACACATTTTTTAAACTAAGTACCCTAATAATGATTGTGGCTAAGTTTGGTTGAATTTGGTCCAGTAGTTTCAGAGGAGAAGATTTTGTAAAAGATAACAAAATTTACAAAACTGGTAAAAATTACTTTAAAGGGCAATAACTCCTTAAGGGTCAACTGACCATTTTGATCATGTTGACTTATTTGTAGATCTTACTTTGCTGAACACTATTGCTGTTTACAGTTTATCTCTATCTATAATAATTTTCAAGATAATAACCGAAAAATGGAAAAATCCTTAAAATTACTAATTCAGGGCAGCAACCCAACAACCCATTGTCCGATTCATCTGAAAATTTCAGGGCAGATAGATCTTGACTTGATCAACAATTTTACCCCATGTCAGATTTGCTCTAAATGCTTTGGTTTCAGAGTTATAAGCCAAAATATACATTTTACCCTATGTTCTATTTTTAGCCATGGCAGCCATCTTGGTTGGTTTGGCAGGTCACCGGACACAATTTTAAACTAGATCCCTAATGATGATTGTGGCCAAGTTTGGTTAAATTTGGCCCAGTAGTTTCAGAGGAGAAGATTTTGTAAAGTTAACGACGACGGACGACGACGGACGACGGACGCCAAGTGATGAGAAAAGCTCACTTGGCCCTTCGGCCAGGTGAGCTAAAAATAAATGTGGATCGTGTCCACATGTGTCCACAGATGATGCCCCGCTTGCATATCATATAGTTATAAAGGGACATAACTGAAGAACGGTAAAGAGACGCTACCCAAATTTGAACTTGATCTGAGTTTTGTGGTAATAAGCATTATGTGTAAGTCTCATAACATTTGGTTGAGGCTAACTTAAGTAGAGAATAGAAATGAAAAATCAGCAATTTTTCTATTTGTTAACACGCATACCTCTAGAACAGTTGTGTATAAGTTTTATAACATTTGGTTGAGACAAACTAAAGTTAGAGAACGGAAACAAAAAATTCAGCATTTTTTATGGTTTATAAAGGGACTTTACTCAAGAATGGTAAAAGTGACGCCACCGAATTTCGTACTTAATCTGTATTATGAACTAATAAGCATTGTGTATAAGTTTCATAGTCAAACTAAAGTTAGAGAACGGAAACAATATTTGTACTTGATCTTAGTTTTGTGGTAATGAGTATTATGTATAGGTTTCATAATGTTTGGTTGGAGCAAACTTAAGTTACAGAATGGAAACTAAAAATTTTGCAATTTTTCGATTTATAAAGGGGCATAACTCAATAATGGTTAAAGTGACACTACCCAAATTCAACTTGATCTGTGTTTTATCAGTGGAAGGCAAAATTAAACATTGCATTGTATAAAGCATTGATTGTAGTTGATTTAACTCCAATTTTAAAAATTGCTTGAATAATGACATTGATATTTTTGGAAAAAAAATGAAAAATTTAGCAATTTTTCCATTTGTTAAGGGGCATCACTCTAGAACAGTAAAAGTGACGCCCCCAAAATTCAAACTTGATCTGTGTATTGTGGTAATAAGCATTGTGTATAAGTTTCATAACATTTGGATGAGGCAAATTTAAGTTAGAGAGCGGAAATGAAAAATTTTGCAATTTTCCATTTATAAAGGGCATAACTCTAAAACGGTTAAAGTGACGCCACCAAAATTCACACTTGATCTGTGTTTTGTGGTAATAAACATTATGTATTTTGGGACGCACGGACGGACAAGGGTAAACTTAATGCCCCCTCTGCTTCGGCAGGGGCATAAAAAAATAGAGGCTCCTTAAAGCCTGTGTCGCTCACCTTGGACTATGTGCATATTCAACAAAGGACACTCTCCAACATTGTAGACGAGAATAGAATTCATGACAAAAATCTCTGTTTTGTTGATCTTGTATTGCTGATCATTTAGTCTGTTTAGTTTCTCTCTATCTTCCTTAGTTTTTGCTCGAAACACAAAAGAGTGTAAAAAATTCTCATTTAAGGGCAATCACTCCTTTAAAGAGGGTCATCGGACACATTTTTAAACTAGATGCCACAATGATGATTATGGCCAAGTTTGGTTAAATTTGGCCCAGTAGTTTCAGAGGAGAAGATTTTTGTAAAACTTAACAGACGACGAGGACAGACGCCAAGTGATGAGAAAAGCTCATTTGGCCCTTTGGGCCAGGTGAGCTAAAAAGGCAGAGAAGAATTCAATATACTGTAAATTCAGAAATTATTGCGATGTCTTTATTATTGCGAAAAATGCGACAGGGTTATAATCGCAATAATTTAAACTCACATTTTGAAATTTTTTATGTGAATTAAACATGATTTTTCTCAATATCGCAAAAATTTAAATCGCATTTTAGTCCAAAATGACAAAATCGCAATAATAAATGCATGCAATAATTTCTGAATTTACAGTAATAAATCATAATAAACTGTGAACACAGAGATATGTCTTGCCAGCTTTATAACATGCAAAAGTTTCAAGTCAATGGACCATGACTAAGATAATTAACAGGACCAAATAACCTCCTTTGAAATGAGATGTGACAATGGTCAAACAATTGCACACCAAACAGCATTGACTTACCATAAGTGGTTCCCCTTAAATCAACCTATCATCAAAAGCAATTGTTCGTGGCACTGTTGGCAACACAGGAAACTGCATGCCTATAAATCATGACTTATAAACTTCTAATGGCAAGACTAACATATGAATAAGAAAAGATATACAGAAAGCTTATATTAATACAAACTAACAAAAGCAATCAATTCTTCATTTCCTTTAAATTAGTAAATTGCTTTATCATTATATGAGGATTCATTTATTTTTGTTGGTACCAATTTTCGTGGATTGAGAAAAAATTGTTTTTCGTGGATATTTAATTTCGTTGTTTTGCGAAAGTCTGTCTTTAGAAACTTTGCATCATCTTTGAACATTTAAATTTGTGGTTTATCTTTACCCATGTAATCTTTGGTATCCAATGAAATCTTTGATATCCCATGGGTAATTATGTATCCACAGTATTTAGAAAGAAATGTCCATGTAATGTACTTTTATCAAAACTGATCAGTTCCTTCCATACACCTTATTGCTATTTGTTCACCATTACTGGACATCACATACGTTCCCTTAAAATTTTGAAGTCACAATAGAAAATATCTGAAGCCACAAAGGAAAGGTGATTGTTGTGTGACGTCAATAGTTCAAGTGTCAAAGATACTCAGGTCAAGTGTCGCAGATTCTCGGGTCAAGTGTTGCAGATTCCCAAATAGTGATAAGGTCTATTGTACCAATATGCAATATTTAATGATAATGTAGTTATTTTCTAGCAAAAATTTGACATAGTAAAATAAAGCAATGAGTGAGAAACATCAATGAAACAGAACCCAATGACACAAATAATCAAGGTCATCTAAAGGTCAACAACAGACAGGTGTCTACACAAAATACCAAGCTGTCAATCAAAAATTTGAAAGGTTGTGAATAAAGTTAACAGACTATTGATGAAAGAAACCCTCCGCAGAACTCCACTGCAGTCCACAAACCAAAGCAATTTTTTATCCACTGAAAATCCCCTTTACCCCTTCAACCCCAATCCTGTCTGTATTCATGATTGCAACAGCCATTCCTTTAAAGCCCATATGACCCTCCATACTTTTTTAGAACTGCCCTATCTGAACTGTATAGACAGCAGGGAGATCAATCTTGAAATTCATGGTCAAGTATTGCCAGACACATATGTACACCTTACAATCATACCATACACCAAATAAAGTAAGACTGTTACTTATAGCATCTGAGAAACAGACCTAATTACGAAACCTGAACATTGACCAATGAACCATCAAAATGAGGTCAAGGTCAGATAAACCCTGCTATACAATATGTACACCATGCAATCATTCGATACACCAAATATAATTATCATGTTGCTTATAGTAATGATTTTGATTTATTCCAGTCCAAGAAACAAATGGATTTTACCACCTTCTCAGCAATTTGTTTCTATGTTTCATTTCACTGTCATTAGCAGAAGACAAAAGAAATGAGAAGATAATCTGGATGGGGGTCCTTCATTTCTTTATTCTATAATTTTTTAGGTCATTTTTCTCTATACTTTAAATATTTTGCCTATAACTACACCTTATATAAGAAAGTCAGATTTTGATTGGTTGATAGCCAGTGTATTTTTCGCATATTCTAATATTTTTCCTCATTTCAAACGAATTTGCCTCAAATGCCATGGTATTTGCCATTTTGATATTCCTTTTTACCCTCTCGAGCATTTCCCATAAAACTTTTCGGATATGATGTTACATAAAAAGCGAGCTAACGATACTAGTATATGTATAATTCCCACAGTTCTATGATAATATCCTCTTATCCTCAAAATTATGAATAAACATGTTAATGAATTAGTTTCAATCCAAATCTATTCGGTGTAATTAAACAGATATATCATGTTATGGAGGGGTATTTGCGAAAAATACCAGTCTTGGGACCGAATTTGACTGGTATTTTCAAATACCCTCCATAACATGATATATCTGTTCATTATTCTCTATTCTTTATTTTTGGGCCCTTTTTTCTGCACTTTTTGTCCATCATTCTCCATTCTGTAAACCCCATCCAGACCCTCATAAGACTTAAAATAATGTGTCACAGGTAAAGGACACTGACATTGACACTGATCCAAAATTCAAGAACTTCAAAGAACTAGATTATTCCTTGACCTATCATGTGCAAATAACTTTCTATAAATAAAAAAACAAAAATCATTAGTGTCTGCAAAGACATGTAATTTTAAAGTACTCTATTGTAAACTTATTTTTCAAAAATAGAAAGAAGAAAAAAAATCATTCACTTTTGCAAAAATATAACCAATAATGTTAAGATTTTTTACGATGTAACTTTAAGAATAATCCTTGACCTCATATGCAAATTATTGTCCATAAAAAGAACGTAAAAACAATACCAAAGATCATTCATTTTTACACTGACAGAACTTTGTCCTTCATTTCTGACCTGAACTTTATTTACAAAAAAAGTCAAATCTTTGGGCCTTTTATGCAAATTACCTAATAACCTAAAAAGAACACGAAATAAGTAATCATCATTCATTTGTATGTAATCATAACAGACTATTTGATGAATCATTGTTGCTATGAATTTGATAAATTCACTAAACAAAAGTCCAAAACTTTATTTTTAACAGTAATTATTCGTTTTGATCTGCAAAAACTACAAATCCCTCAATAGTACAAATTGAGAAAAAAAAAAGGAACCAAAAATTGGCTCTTCCCAGATGTGTTCTTAGGTAATGCCCTTCTTGGAGTTAAAAATTGGAAAACTGTCAAAAGTAGCCAAAATCAGTTTGGGGATGGGGTAATAAATGGTACAGGTTTTAGGTATTAACAATTATCCTAAATGCATAGGTAGTTGAAGAACACATAGATGTATAATATGGCCAAGTGGTTGGTAAAAACTAGGTCACTGTTTTGTCAGTAAAATCGATAACAAGAGGCTGTCAGGGTGATAGCAAACCGGATTTTCCTGCAGAGGTTGAACCCTGAACAGTTGAGCGAGTATGGACACAACATTTAAGCTTAAAACAGTTCTGAATTTGGATTGTGATTGAATATTTGACACAGCATAGGTTTGTGACACAAAATGAATGTGGTCAAAGAACTGAAATATTTGAAATTGGACATTTACCTATTATGGTCCAATATCCAAAATCTAAGTACATATTAGACCTCAATGTGGACCAATTTGATAAAGGAGCCCACAATCCAATATCTCTCAATACATGGTTAGATTAAGCATTTCAAAGAACCCCATAAATTCAATTTTGTTGAATCAAACAAGTTTAATTTTGGACCCTGATTTGGACCAACTTGAAAACTGGGCCCAAAAATCTAATATTTAAATACAGGTTTAGATTCAGCATTTGAAAGAACCCTATATATATTTAATTTATGTTGAAATGAAACACAGGTTAATTTTATCCATAATATTTTCTGTGCAAAGGAAATAACTCAAACTGGATAAATTTTTCTAAAATAAGATATGATGCAATTTTCAAATTATAATCAATAATATAATAACAACAACCAGTGATGACTAAGTTCTCTAAAATTAGATATGATTTAACACTCTAACATTGTTAGAATCAGCATATCAAATTAAGAACCAAAAGAATTCAGTTTTGATGAAATTAAACAAAAGTTTAATTTAGGACCCTTTGGACCTCAATGTATTATTATCTTATTAATAATCAAAAGAAACACAGGTTTAGATTAAGCATTTCAAAGAACCCTATTTTTATTCAATTTATGTTGAAATCAAACACAGTTTAATTTTGGACCTGGATTTGGACCAACTTGAAAACTGGGCCCAAAATCAGAAATCTAAATATATGGTTATTAATAAACAATATAAGTTTAGTTTTTAAAGTAGTTCACTTCATCAAAAAAAAAAAATATAGCGTTCAGAAAATTACTTGCCTTTTATTTCATTTGATTTGTTTTATTGTCCCATACAAGAATATATATGGTTTCGGGGTGGGGATCTTGACCGTTTACAAGTTTTCAAAAGAAGGGGTGGGGTTACCCAGGGACTTCTAAATTTCATTTGATTTGTTTTATTGTCCCATTGGAGAATATATATGGTTTTGGGAGGGATCTCAACCGTTTACAAGTTCTCAAACAGGAGGGGGTGGGGTGACCCCAGGGACTCGCCTTTTATTTCATTTGATTTGTTTTATTGTCCCATACAAGAATATATATGGTTTCAGGGTGGGGATCTTGACCGTTTACAAGTTTTCAAAAAGAGGGGGTGGGGTGAACCCAGGGACTCCACCAATATTTCATTTGATTTGTTTTATTGTCCCATACAAGAATATATATGGTTTAGGGGTGGGGATCTTGACCGTTTACAAGTTTTCAAAAGGGGTGGGGTACCCGTGGACTTCCCTATATTTAATTTGATTTGTTTTATTGTCCCAAACAAGAATATATATGGTTTCAGGGTGGGGATCTTGACCGTTTATAAGTTATCAAAAGAAGGGGTGGGGTTACCCTCATAAACTTCCCTATATTTCATTTGATTTGTTTTAATTTTCCATACAAGAATATATATGGTTTAGGGTGGGGATCTCGACCGTTTACAAGTTCTTAAACAGGAAGGGTGGGGTTGACACCAGGGACTCACCTTTATTTCATTTGATTTGTTTTATTGTCCCATACAAGAATATATATGGTTTAGGGTGGGGATCTCGACTGTTTACAAGTTCTCAAACAGGAGGGGTGGGGTGACCCCAGGGACTAGCCTTTAGTTCATTTGATTTTTTATTGTCCCAAACAAGAATATATATGGTTTCAGGATGGGGATCTTGGCAGTTTACAAGTTTTCAAAAGAAGGGTGTGGGGTGAACCCGGGACTCCCCAATATTTCATTGATTTGTTTTATTGTCCCATGCAAGAATATATATGGTTTAGGGTGGGGATCTCGACCTTTTACAAGATAAAAGCACATTCTCAAATTGAAAGGGGTGGGGATAAGAATATATATGGTTTAGGAGACTTAATTATCTACAAAATGTTTTATAATGAACAGTGAATTTCAAACTTCATTTATACAGTCCTTCTAGTAAATTTCAAACTTTATATATACCGTCCTACAGATCTTATCAGGAAACAGAAAATTTTCAAATAAATCTGTCATTTCCCAGATCTCCTTGCAAATCTGAAGGGTTATTCTTTTGAACACAACTATGGTTTAACATAGTACTCTAACATTACATATATAATAATCGATAATGTAATAATCTTCAAAATGTCTAATAATATAGCTCATAATCATCACCACTTAGGAAATAAATAATTTTCAAATAAATCTGTCACTCCAATTTTATTGTGAGATAAGACAAGTCATAACATGATAACAAGAGAAAATATTTAAAATTCCACATTTGAATATTAAAAATCGTGATAACTCAAAAGGAGAAATACTAAAATCTTGAAAATTGAACTAGACCTTCATTAAGTCCAACGAAACAACATATTTAAATTTGAAAAAATTTGTTAAAGCATTTTCGTGTCATTGTGGAGACACTGTTTGGCAGCCGTCCACTGTCCACTGTACATCCCATTTTAGTAACCGATATTTCTTTCGAAAATCCGGTTAAAATGAAACAAAGTTTTGTCAAAGTTCACCTCTCAAGGTCATATTAAATACAAAAATAAACTGTTATCACAGAGATATGTCTCACCATTTTGTAATTTTGATAACGCCAATGTTGAAATTAAAATAGCAATACTTTAACATGTAAGTTATGCAAATATTCAAAGTCGATGAACCATGACTGAAGGTACATGGCTGAACAATCTCCATGGAAATGAGATGTGCCAATGTTAATACAACTGCATACCAAATATCATTGACTTACAATGTATCATAAGTTGTTCCCTTTAAACAAACCTAAACACAGACATTAACTTGTAAACTATGTAAATGTTTCAAAGTCAATGAACCATGATGAGGGGTGAGGCTTTATAATCTCAATGGAAATAAGACTTGCAAATGCTAATAAATTTGCATACCAAATATCATTGACTTAACATAAGCAATTCATCTTAAACTGATCTAAGTCAATAACCATGACTGAGGGACGAGGCCAAGTATTCTCAATGGAAATGAGATATGCTTATACAACTGAATACCAATTAACATTGGCCTACCACTAATGATTCCCTTGAACTGACCTAATCAGAAACTAATACATGTAAACTAAGTAAAATTTTCAAAGTCAATAGACCATGACTAAGGGGCGGAGCCAAATAATCTCCATGGAAATGAGTTATGCCAATGCTTATACAACAGAATACCAAGTATCACTGACCTACCACTAGTGGTTCCCCATAAACTGACCTAATCACAAATTAATACATGTAAACTAAGCAAAAGTTTAAAAGTCAATAGATCATAATTGAGGGGCAGGGCCAAATAATCTCCATGGAAATGCAATGTGCCAATGCTTATACAACTGCATACAAAATATCATTGACCTATCATTTCTGGTTCACCATAAACTAGACCTAATCACAAACTAATACATTGTTGACGCCGCCTGAAACAGCATCCCTATGTCTTGCTTTTGACTCTGTCAAGGCGAGACAAAACTAATAAAATGCTTCGCTGAGCGCAGCCTAATATGACCACAGAGGTCGAACCCTGAACAGTTGGGGCAAGTTTGGACACCATATTCAAGCTTGATACTGTCTGAATTTGGATTGTGATTAAATTTTAACATAATATAGGTTTCTGACACAAAATAAATGTGGTCAAAGATCTTAAAATTTGAAATGGGACAATTAATTTACCTAGAATGGTCTGATATCCAAATCGAAAACATGAAAATTTGATACTGTGCTATTGTGCAATAGAAGATTTCTTGCTATTGCACAATAATAAAGTTTTTGGCAAATTTCAATATACATAATTTAAAACCAGTTTAGGTGAAATAAACAAAAAGCTTCATCAGCAACATTTTATATTGGCAAATTTCCAATGAAGTTCATTAAACTAAGTTATTGGCAAATTTCAATGGAATTTATTAATAATAAAGTTTTGGCAATTTCAATATACATAATTTAAAAGCAGTTTAGGTGAGATATTCAAATGAGTTTCAATTACGAACCTTACACTGCCTTTTAAATTATGTTTTGTACTTAAGTAATTATCCATTAACCTGGAAACCCTTTTCCCCCCTTTTTTGCACCTTATTCCTTAACGGTTTGAGCCATAACTCCCAAAGACAATTCTTATCATCCCTTTGTGGTATTCCAATATCCAAAATCTAAATACATGGTTAGATTCAGCATATCAAAGAACCCCAAGAATTCAATTTTGATGAAATCAAATAAAGTTCAATTTTGGACCCTTTAAACCTCAATGTGGACCTGAATTTGATAACTGGCCCAAATATCAAAAATCTAAATACATGGTTAGATTCAGCATATCGAAGAACCCCATATATTCAATTTTGTTGAAATCAAACAAAGTTTAATTTTGGACCCCAATTTGGACCAACTTGAAAACTGGGCCCATAATAAAAAACTAAGTACATGTTTACATTCAGCATATCAAAGAACACCAAGAATTCAATTTTTGTTAAAATCAAACTAAGTTTAATTTTGGACCCTTTGGACCTTAATGTAGACCAATTTGAAAACGGGACCAAAAATTAAGAATCTAAATACACGGTTAGATTCGGCATATCAAAGAACCCCAATAGTTCAATTTTTGATGAAATCAAACAAAGTTTAATTTGGACCCTTTTGGCCCCTAATTCCTAAACTGTTGGGACCAAAACTCCCAAAATCAATCCCAACCTTCCTTTTGTGGTCATAAACCTTGTGTTTAAATTTCATAGATTTCTATTTACTTATACTAAAGTTATTGTGCAAAAACCAAGAAAAATGCTTATTTGGGCCCTTTTTTAGCCCCTAATTCCTAAACTGTTGGGACCAAAACTCCCAAAATCAATCCCAACCTTCCTTTTGTGGTCATAAACCTTGTGTTTAAATTTCATAGATTTCTATTAACTTATACTAAAGTTATAGTGCGAAAACCAAATGTCTTCAGGCGATTGACGACGACGATGCCAACGTCATACCAATATCGACCGCAAAAATGAAAATTTTGCAGTTTTGGTATGTTCAATCCTACCTGCTAATGAGTCGCCTTCCACGAAACAAATAGAAAAGAAATTCTAAAGAAACAGAACACAAGTGATATGTTTTGCCAAATTATTCAATATTTTGATCTGTATTTGGAATTAAGCAGGAGACATTGTTTAAAACTATCAAACTCTGGACAATGATTTCCCACAAAATATTCGGCGATAATTGGGGAAACAATTTTTAAAAGTTTTCTCTTAAATAAGCACGATAAATATCACATACTTTTAATGTATTTATTTCGAAATTCACAAGGAAGGTCAACAATACTGCAGAAATAAATTTTAATTTTTTCGCTAATGCAAATTTGTCATAGCTTTTAAATAAGACAGTGCTCATCCTTCAATAATCGTAATTGAATTATTTGAAAGTCTATAATATAAAGGTTATACTACAAGTATCACATTAATTTAACAATTCATTAATGATCAATGGAAATGAGGTCAAGGTCAAGTAATAGGCCAGACACATATGTACACCTTACAATTTTACCATACACCAAATAAAGTAAGACTATTGCTTATAGCATCTGAGAAACAGACCTAATTATGTAAACTGAATATTGACCAATGAACAATAACAATGAGGTCAAGGGTTAGATGAACCTTGCTAGACGACATGTACACCATGCATTCACTTCATATACCAAATATAATTATCATGTTGCTTATATTATCTGAGAAACAGACATTACCATGAAAAATAAACATTGAATGGTTTCACACTAGTAATTTTGGGGCCCTTTATAGCTTGTTGTTCGGTGTGAGCCAAGGCTCCGTGTTGAAGGCCGTACATTGACCTATAATGGTTTACTTTTATAAATTGTTATTTGGATGGAGAGTTGTCTCATTGGCACTCACACCACATCTTCCTATATCTATTGACCAATAAACAATTAAAGTCAGGTGAACTCTGTCTGACAGATGTATAGAACTTACAAGGATCATATACCAAATATAGTTATCCTATTACTCATAAGTGAACACATGTATTTCACATGACAATATAATTTTTTTTTCAAGCAGTCACTGCATGAACCATGAAAATGAGGTTAAGGACAATAGACATATGACAGACTGAAACTTTGTATAATAAGGTATCTGCTACCTTCTGAAATATAAAGCTTTAAACAAAGAGTTTATGCTGTTGCTGTCACTGCAGACACCAGATTGAAATCCCTATGTCTCACATTCTGTGAATTTTGTTGCAGGCAAGACAAAAACCAATTTGGCTAATTTATTACTAAAAACAAAGGTCTAAAAAATCTCAAAGGTGAAAGAAATTTTCAACAAAATTAAAATAATTCCAAATTTTGAATCTAATTTTTCTTGCGAAACAAGGAAGGTTATATCTACGTTTTTTTTCAAAGAACTTCTCTCGATCAAAAAATTATCTCAAAATCATAAAGATGACAAAACAATGTGAAACTGTATCAACTCCCCTTTATATAAAGTGAGCGATAATAACATTTTCATGAAATTTTTCCACATTTTAATTTTTTTCTGGGTTACAAGACAATTATTCCTTTGAAAAAAATTATATACTTGTAGAAACGCATGCTCCTTTTTCTCAATCTAACTGTCAGTTTTTACTGCTTATTTTAATAAAGCATATTTTAAAATAACTTGTAGGACAAAACCTTGAAGTAAATCATTCATAAAATAAAGAAGTCAAATCATGTAGCTTATATAATTGTTGAACTTCGTTTTAATGATAGAGTAGTTAATGGATATTTAATTACAAGAAAATTCCAAGGGGGTTATTTTAAATGTAGGGCACTAACTTGCTCTGACAGCTAAAATTAATTAATAGTAGAAAGGTATAAATAATCTATATAAGCATATTGTAGAAAATGTTGTTATTTAGTGGAGAATTCAGATAATCTGTATTTGAAGATCAAAGGAAACATCAAAATCAGTTAAGGATGTTCGCTCCTCTGTTTCAAAATGGATACGACTGCAGAGGTCCAACCCTTAACAGTTGGGGCAAAAATGGATACAATATTCAAGCTTGATACAGGTCTGAATTTGGATTGTAATTAAATATTTGACACGTTATAGGTCTCTGACACAGAATAAATGTTGTCAAAGAACTCGAAATTGGTTATATGATTTGAATTTATATTCAATTGAAGATTTCTTGCTTTCTGCAATACACTGTGCTGTTGCGTAATACTCAGTAAATCTGTTTTCAGACTATATACAAAGAATTAGCCAAATAAATTGTGAGCCTCAATTTTTCTTTGGAAAATTGACAATTTCTTAAATCCTGAAGAAAAAAAAATTGTCTAAAAACTAGAAAAATGCTTGTTGTAAACCCTTTTTTGGCCCCTAATTCCTCAACGGTTTGGGCAATTACCCCAAAATGAATCCCAACTTTCTACTTGTGATATTAAACCTTGTGGTACAATTTCAGAGCAATAAAAATACTTATTCACAAGTTATTATCCTGAAACTTGAAAAATGCTTGTTTTGGGCCCCTTTTTGGCCCCTATTTCCTAAACAGTTGGGACTATCATCCCCAAAAACAATCCCAACCTTCCTTTTGTGGTATTGAACCTTTTGGTAAAATTTCATAGAGATCCATACACTTTAACTTAAGTTATTGTCTGGAAACAAAATGTCTTCAGAGGATGACGACGCAGACGACGACAACGTGATACCAATATATGACCCCAAAATTTGTTTCCAGTCGTATAACTAGAGGCTCCTAAGAGCCTGTGTCGCTCACCTGATTCTACTTTGGTTTTGGAAATCATGTAAAAATAGACAAAAATCATAACAGATATCCTAATAATGATTGAGGCCAAATTTGGTTTAATATTGGCCCCGTAATTTAATCAAAAGCAGAAGACTTTTGTAAAGTTTACAGAAATTACCAATAAATTCATTGAAATTGTAGAAAATGACTTTATAAGGACAATGACAAATCAGCTACAAAGTAACAACACTTGGTCAGCACCTCAAAAGAAACATTCATACCATGTTTGGTTTCAATCCATTAAGCGGTTTTCTAGAAGAAGACATTTAGATATATTTTCCATAGGGTCCTTTGTTAAACTAAGTCCCCCGTTGGCAGCCATCTTGGTTGATGGATTTGCTACAAAGTAACAACACTTGGTCAGCACCTCATAAGGAACATTCATGCCATGTTTTATTTCATTCCATTTAGTGGTTCTCTAAAAGAAGACATTTGTATGTATTTTCCATAGGGTCCTATGTTAAACTAAGTCCCTCTCTGGCAGCCATCTTGGATGATGGATCGGCTTCAAAGTAACAACACTTGGTCAGCACCTCATAGGGAACATTCATGTCATGTTTGGTTTCATTCCATTTATTGGTTCTCTAAAAAAAGACATTTGTATGTATTGTCCATAGGGTCCTCTGTTAAACGAAGTCCCCCGCTGGCGGCCATCTTGGATGATGGATGGCCCACAAAGTTACAACACTTGGTCAGCACCTCATAAGGAACATTCATGCCATGTTTTATTTCATTCCATTTAGTGGTTCTCTAAAAGAAGACATTTGTATTTATTTCCCATAGGGTCCTATGTTAAACTAAGTCCCTATCTGGATGCCATCTTGGATGATGGTTCGGCTTCAAAGTAACAACACTTGGTCAGCAATTCAAAAGGAACATTCATGCCATGTTTGGTTTCATTCCATTAAGTGGTTCTCTAAAAGAAGACATTTGTATGTATTGTCCATAGGGTCCTATGTTAAATGAAGTCCCCCCGCTGGCGGCCATCTTGGATGATTGATCGCCTACAAAGTTACAACGCTTGGTCAGCACCTCATAAGGAACATTCATGCCATGTTTTATTTCATTCCATTTTGTGGTTCTCTAAAAGAAGACATTTGTATGTATTTCCATAGGGTCCTATGTTAAACTAAGTCCTCGCTGGTGGCCATTTTGGATGATGGATCGGCTACAAAGTAACAACACTTAGTCAGCACCTCCTAATGAACATTCATGCTATGTTTTGTTTCATTCCATTCAGTGGTTCTCTAAAAGAAGTCATTTGTATGCATTTCCCATAGGGTCCTATGTTAAACTAAGTCCCTCACTGGCGGCCATTTTGGATGATGGAACGGCTACAAAGTAACAACACTTGGTCAGCACCTTGTAAGGAACATTCATGCTATGTTTTGTTACATTCCATTCAGTGGTTCTCTAAAAGAAGTCATTTGTATGCATTTCCCATAGGGTCCTATGTTAAACTAAGTCCCCCATGGCCATCTTGAATGATGGAATCGGCTACAAAGTAACAACACTTGGTCAGCACCTCATAAGGAACATTCATGCCATGTTTGGTTTCATTCCATTCAGTGGTTCTCTAGAAGAAGTTCAAAATGTAAAAAGTTAACGACGACGGATGACGGACGATGGACGCCAAGTGATGGGAAAAGCTCACTTGGCCCTTCCGGCCAGGTGAGCTAAAAATGACTTTTTAAATTATATGTAATAAAATTGTAAAAAGAAAAGTAGGGGTTAGCGGGCAAATTTTTTTAATGGCACTACATGGATAAAACTAGAGGATTCCATAAATATCTGATGAAAAGTTAAAATCATGAGTAGCAAACATCTTTAAATAGGTGATACTTGACATTTTCAAATCAGTAAAATAACTGATCATGAAATCAACCGTTTAAGCTTGCACTTCTGTCATAAAAGGGTAATAACTTCAATAAATTCTACTAATGCATTTGGTCATGCTGATTTATTTGAAGACCTCGTCTTGCTGATCATTTTTGCTGTTTAAAGTTTCTATCTATCTATTATAGTTTTCAAGATAATAGGCAAAAATGCAAAAAATTGGGAAAAATCATTATTAAAGGGCAATAACTTACTTTAATAAGGTATTGACTGATGATTTCAATCATGTTGATTTATTTGTAGATCTTGTCTTGCTGATCATTTTTGATATAAAAGTTTCTTTCTATCTATTAAAATTTAAGAGATGATAGGCAAAATCAAAAAATAAATGTGGATTGTGTCCATATGTGGACACAGATGATGCCCCCGCTTGCATATCATATAGTTATAAAGGGACATAACTGAAGAACAGTAAAAGTGACGCTACCCAAATCTGAACTTGATCTGAGTTTTGTGGTAATAAGCATTGTGTGTAAGTCTTATAACATTTGGTTGAGGCTAACTTAAGTAGAGAACAGCACTAAAAATTCAGCAATTTTTCTATTTGTAAACATGCATAACTCTAGAACGGTTGTGTATAAGTTTTATAACATTTGATTGAGACAAACTAGAGTTAGAGAACGGAAACGAAAAATTCAGCAATTTTTATGTTTATAAAGGGACATAACTCAAGAATGGTAAAAGTGACGCCACCAAATTTCGTACATAATCTGTATTATGTAGTAATAAGCATTGTGTATAAGTTTCATAACATTTGGTTGAGGCAAACTAAAGTTAGAGAATGGAAACAAAAAATTTGTACTTGATCTTAGTTTTGTGGTAATGAATTTTGTGTATAGGTTTCATAATGTTTGGTTGGGGCAAACTTAAGTTACAGAATGGAAACTAAAAATTTTGCAATCTTTCGATTTATAAAGGGGCATAACTCAATAATGGTTAAAGTGACACTACCCAAATTCAACTTGATCTGTGTTTTATCAGTGGAAGGCAAAATTAAACATTGCAATGTATAAAGCATTGATTGTAGTTGATTCAACTATAATCATGGACAAAGGAAGATAACTCCAATTTTAACTAGAGGCTCTCAAGAGCCTGTGTCGCTCACCTGTATTTACTGATGCTTTGGAAATTATGTAAAATAAGGTTAAAATCATAATTAATAGTATTAGATATTAGATATTATAATGATATCTAAGATAATAACAAAACACTAACTATGGGGCAGCAACCCAACAACATGTTGTCGGATTCGTCTGAAAATTTCAGGGCAGATAAATCTAAATCTGATGAACATTTTTGCCACCTGTCAGATTTGCTCTACATGCTTCAGTTTTAGAGATATAAACCAAAAACTGCATTTTACCCCATGTTCTATTTTTAACCAAGTCAGCCATAATGGTTGGAAGGCGGGGTCATCAAACAAATTTTTAAACTAGATACCCTTATAATAATTATGGCCAAGTATGGCTAAATTTGTCTCAGTAGTTTCAGAGAAGAAGATTTTGTAGAAGATTACAAAATTTACTGAAAAATTGTTAAAATTGACTATAAAGGGCAATAACTCCTAAAGGTGTCGACTGACAATTTTGGTCATACCACTTATTTGTAGATCTTACTTTGCTGAACATAATTGCTGTTTACAGTTTATCTCTATCTATAATAATATTCAAGATAATAACCAAAAACAGCAAAATTTCCTTAAAATTACCAATTCAGGGCAGCAACCCAACAACAGGTTGTCAGATTTGTATGAAAATTTCAGGGCAGACAGATCTTGACCTGATAATCAGTTTTACCCGATGTCAGATTTACTCTAAATGCTTTGGTTTCAGAGATATAAGCCAAAATCTACATTTTACCCCTACGTTCTATTTTTAGCCATGGCGGCCATCTTGGTTGGTTGGCAGGGTCATCGGAAACATTTTTAAACTAGATACCCTAATGATGATTGTGGCCAAGTTTGGTTAAATTTGGCCCAGTGGTTTCAGAAAAGAAGATTTTGTAAAAAGCTAACGACGACGGAAGCGAAGACGACGACGGATGACGGACGCCAAGTGATGAGAAAAGCTCACTTGGCCCTTCGGCCAGGTGAGCTAAAAATAACTTGAATAATGACATTGATATTTTTAGAAATTACATTTAGTTAAGACAAACTCAAGTAAGAGATTGGAAACGAAAAATTCAACAATTTTTTCATTTGTAAAGGGGCATAACCCTAGAACGGTAATCAAAGTGCTTGTAAGCACTGAATGGTAAAGATTGCTTTAATTTATCAGTAGGAAGTAAAATTGAATATTGCATTGTATGAAGCATTGGTTGTAGTTGATTCAACTACCATTATGCATAAAGAAAGATAACTCCAATTTTCAAAGAAGACTTTAAAATATTTTTAGAAATGAAGGGTAACAATTGTTTTAATTTATCAGTGGAACATTGCATTGTATAAAGCATTGATTGTAGTTGATTCAACTTTAATCATGGACAAACGAAGATAACTCCAATTTTAAAAATTACTTGATATTTAGAAAAAAAGAATGAAAAATTTAGCATCTTTTCCATTTGTAAAGGGCATAACTCTAAAACAGTAAAAGTGACGGCACCAAAATTCAAACTTGATCTGTATATGGTGGTAATAAGCATTGTGTATAAGTTTCATAACATTTGGTTGGGACGTACGTACGGACAGATGTACGGACGGATGTACATACGTACATACAGACGGACAAGGGTAAAACTTAATGCCCCCTCCACTACGGCGGGGGCATAAAAATTGTTAAATTCATCGTTTAAGGACAATAACTCTTATCAGAAGTTGTCTGACAGTTTTTATGTCAATAGACCTTATAATTCTGAACATATTTGCTCCTGTCAGATTTTCTCTATCTATAGTGGTTTCAAGATAATAGACACAAATTGCGTTTTACCCCACGTTCTTTCTTCAGCCATTGCCGACATGGCTAAAAATAGAACATGGGGTAAAATGCAATTAAATGTGTCTTTTTTCTGGACCAAGTTTGGTTATATTTGGCCCAATAGTTTTAGAGGAGATGATTTTTGTAAAAGCTAACAAATGACAGATGAAGACAGATGCCAAGTGATGGGAAAAGCTCACACTGGCACTTCGGGCCAGGTGAGCTAAAAATGTAATAAACAGCTACACTTTATGCATTCTGAAGTCAGTGCAAGAATAAAATGGAATATTGTAGAATGCATTTCATGAGAAGTAATTTGACCCTGCAGAAAACTTGCAGGAAGATATCCTGAGGAGCATAAAAATTGTCTTTAATTTGGTAGTTATAGGTTCCATAACTCTGGAAAAGCTAATCCATTTTTTTTCAAAATCAAAAGATATTTCAACACCAGTGTAATGTTTGTAGCAATTTGAACCAAGTGTACTGGAGCCAGTGCGTGACATGTGAAAATCTAAGCTATTGCAATAAAAAGAAAATTATCTAACCACATAAAAGATAATGACAAATCTCCTTGGTTTTTCAGTAGTTCATTAATCAGGAAGTAAACCTTGCACTGTATTAAAATTCATCAGACTTTCATCAATCCTATGACTGTGTAAAAATTTTGAATAACCTATTTTTTTCATAAAATCCCAAACGATTGGTCAAAAATTTATCAGAGCATAAAGTCCCAAATGAATTCGTAAAACTATTACAGTACACTTGAGTTAATGTATGGCATTTGAGGACAGTGAAACTACTGTTAAACATTATAAAAAGGTTCAGCTGTTCATGAATAAAGTCCCATATCTCTGAAATTACAAAAGTGAAAATCATAAAAATTGAAAAGGAACTTACATCCATCAATTCTAGCTCTGTGATAAAATTTCCATAAAAAGTACCACATCAGAGTTGAGTTATTGTATAACCTTTAAGAAAATGTTCAATTTTCCATGAATAAAGTCCCATTATTCTGGAAAATGAAAAAATGAAAAAATGGAAATCTTCAAAATTAAAATGGAGCTTTCTTTCACTAATCCTAATTAATGTGGTGTAAAAATTTCATCAGAATTTGTTAATGTAAAATGAGTTATGGTACAAAGTGTAGCCATACAAGATGGATGGATGGACCATTTTATGTCAAAGAGCAATGGGTGTATGAAACTGAAAAAAATACTTGTAAAAATTTTGCTCTGTCTTTCGACCAAGATAAAGCATCTGTCTGTTTAATTCCAATATGATTTGACAAAGTTATTGATTACTGATGTCTGAAAAACTTTAACCATAGACTGTATCTAAATTTTAACTGAGACAAAAAAAAAAAAAAAAATTCAAACTGAAAATATGAATCAAGTCCCAAAACTTGAAAACATAAAATCAGAACTTTTTAATTGAAGGAACTTATGTCAATATAATATAAACAATTAACTAAAGTTTTATGAAAATTGTTCAAAGCATTTTTGAGTTATAGTCAGAAAACTGGAAAATCCCCCATTTGTTATGAATAAAATCCCATAACTCAGAAATGTAAAATGTAAAATTTATAAAAATTGAAAGGGAGCTTACGTCAATTGATATAAACAATTCCCAAAGTTTCATGAAAATTGGTGAAAGCAGTTTTGAGTTATTGTTCGACATATTGACAACAGACGGAAGGACAGATGGACGGACGGACAGACATCGGTATACCATAATACGTCCCATAATCGGGCGTATAAAAGTTAAAAGGTCATACTAAATACTAAGTTGAAGAGCATATATAGGACACAAAATTCTGAAAAGTTTTGCCAAGGTAATCTATTCATCATATACAATATGGAAAAATCAAAAAGTATTTTAAAACTTTGCACTTGATATTGTCTTTTGATCATGTAAAGGTTTGTTCCAAATTTCATAAAAATTCCATGAAGGTTTGACAAAGAAGTTGATGTTGCAATATATGCTTCAACCACAGACTGAACCAAAATGGTGATGCTGAAGATTGAATGTAGTAGCAGTATGTCTAGCTACGGTGACTTTCTGATGATCAATATTGATTCCTTGTACTATCAGACTTTTAGATGGCTTTTGTAAAACCCTGATCAGAATTGACCACTTGCAAGAAAATAAGTACCGGTCATCAGATAAGTGAACTCTGCTGTTAAGGAACAAAACTCATAAATCATAAAAAGATTGACAAAGGTAAAACAATTTGTAAATTTTGTTTTTAAATTCAATTGAAGATGAAATTCATTTTTAATTGAATGTCCATTCGAACAACAAGAAGTTATGTTAAATTCTGCTTTAAAATTTGATGATTTCAAAATCTTAATACTGAAAACAGATATATTTGGCTTCTTTCTTGTGAACATAAAGAAAGATGCAACACTGTGGCTTTAATTTGTTATAAATGTTTTGCAATAAGAAAATAACTGCTATAGTTAAGGTTCATCATAACAAATGGACAAATATGGCTGCATTTACACCTCAAAAACTACTCTGAGAACAGACTAAACTGTGCAGTTGTAAAGTTTTAAGGCCTGGCATCCACTAGATATATGAGAGTTAAATACATTTTGTGTTTCAGAAAGATACATTTTTTTAGATTTTGATGGGCTTTTTTTCGTTCCTGTGGTTCGTGTAAAAATATAAAATAAACAAACACCTGAATTACATTTGATACTGTCTACTCAGTTACACCCTTAAAACTCACCTGTTGTTGTGTATATAATCTATTGTCCTTCTTTTTTCCATGTCAATCAAGGACAATCAATACTATACAATACAGTTGTTACCTGAGAGGGAGCATCTCAAAGCTTTAACCCAACTTAGTTTATTTTACACCTTCTGCAGGAACAGAAAAAATGCCCATCAAAATCCAAAAACATTTTCTTGTTAGTCTGTACTAGAGCAGTTTTGAGGTGTAAATACAGCCATATTTGTCGATTTGTTAAGAGGAACCTTAAATCACTATTAATATTATCATAAGCATTATCATTATTTTTTTTACTTATGTCTATTTGTAATCATTATATGTACCGGTATGTAACATGCCCTTTATGGGCTGATAATTGGTTAAATTTCGGGGCCTTTTATAGCTGACTATGCCGTTTGGGTTTTACTCATTGTTGAAGGCCATACAGTGACCTATAGTTGTTAATGTCTGTGTCATTTGGTCTCTTGTGGAGAGTTGTCTCATTGGCAATCATACCACATCTTCTTTTTTTTATATTAATAAAGTATTTGTATTCCTATTCGTAAAACAACTACTGTGGTTCATTAATTTTCGAAGGGTACCAATTTTCATTGGTTTAGACCTACCACAATTTTAAATGTTCAACGACGTATAAATTTCTGGAGGATTGTATACAGACTTAAGCAAAACCACAATATCAAGTATCAACAAAAATGTTAATTTTCTTCACTACACAAAAATTGGTAACAACAATAATAAATGAATCAACAGTATTTAGCCTACCTTCTAAAAGAATTTCAGCTTGTCCTATAGGTATTGTATAATCCCCTGATGGCACCTCTTCAATGGCTGATCTGTACAATATTTTAGGTTCAAAGAATATACAAGGGTTCTGGTCTCTAATACATGATAACAGTAAACCTTTGGCTTGGTGGGGTCCTCTAGGGATCACAACCTACAGTAAAAGGTTAAAGGTTACAAAGAATATACAAGGGTTCTGGTCTATAATACATGAAAATAGTAAACCTTTGGCTTGGTGGGGTCCTCTAGGAATCATGACCTACAGAAAAAGGTTAAAGGTTACAAAGAATATACAAGTATTCTGGTCTCTAATACATGACAATAGTAAACCTTTGGCTTGGTGGGGTCCTCTAGGGATCATGACCTACAGAAAAAGGTTAAAGGTTACAAAGAATATACAAGTATTCTGGTCTCTAATACATGATAATAGTAAACCTTTGGCTTGGTGGGGTCCTCTAGGGATCATGACCTACAGAAAAAGGTTAAAGGTTACAAAGAATATACAAGTATTCTGGTCTCTAATACATGAAAATAGTAAACCTTTGGCTTGGTGGGGTCCTCTAGGGATCATGACCTACAGAAAAAGGTTAAAGGTTACAAAGAATATTTAAGGGTCCTGGTCTATAATACATGAAAATAGTAAACCTTTGCTTTGGTGGGGTCCTCTAGGGATCACAATCTATAGAAAAAGAAAAAGGTTAAAGTTTACAAAGAATATACAAGGATTCTGGTTTCTAATGATGATAATAGTAAACCTTTGGCTTGGTGGGGTCCTCTAGGGATCACAACCTACAGAATAAGGTTAAAGGTTACAAAGAAAATACAAGGGTCCTGGTCTATAATACATGAAAATAGTAAACCTTTGGCTTGGTGGGGTCCTCTAGGAATCATGACCTACAGAAAAAGGTTAAAGGTAACAAAAATTCACAGTGAAAGCTTTTTACATTTTCATGTTTGCTGGATAATTATGAATAATATCTTGGTTCTGCTTCTGTTACAATTAAAATATGACATTCTAATACTTAAAGACATATATATGGTATTAAAAGCAGATAATAATGCATCAAAATCAGTGGCAGATCCAGGGGTGTAGAAGGTGTACCCCTCCCTTTGGTTGGTCCCAAAAAAAATTATATCATATTTTTCACAATTTATAGGATTTTTCAGCATAAAATCATCCAAAACATTTTGTATATAATCCAATTTATGGAATAATGCCCCTTTTCAAAAATCCTGGATCCGCCCCTGAAAATCAAGAATTTAAAAAACTAGATTTTTGCTTATAACTAAAAAAATAAGCACATGGAGGACCCCAATTTTTTTCTTTTAAAATTTCGCATGAACTGCTTCAATAATGTTATATCAAAATGAAAATTCAACAGTAGATGTTTTACTGAGGGCATTTGTAGTAGCAAGAATATTGTCAACAGCATTATATTACATGTTACAATAACTGTATATTCAACAAAATGTTATCACATTTGACCTATTTTAGGGACTTACCTGAAGGCATTAAATCATCTATGGACTTTTTAAATAAACTGTTGACACAGAGATATGTCTGGCCTGTCAGCATAAAATTTAGAAAAAGACAATCCGATGGGCAGCAATATTGCTAATAAATTCAAATTCACTGGACCAACTAGTAGATAGGGCCTCAAAATGGTTGACTAACTGAGATGTACAGACAGCAATGTAACTTTATAGAAAATATTGTCTATTGTAAGTAGTTCCTATCAAACTAACTTAATCAGAAAACTTAACAATGAAAAGTGTTTATTGATTAAAAGTCACTGGACCATGACCTAGGGGGCAGGGCCTTGAAATAGTCGTCAAACTAATATGTACTGAAAGTAATGCAACTTTATAGAAAATATCTTTGATCTATCGCAAGTAGTTCATATCCAACTAACTTAAAAGCAGAAAACTTATCATTGAAAATTGCTAATTAATTGAAAGTCACTGAACCATGGCCTAGGGGGCAGGGCCTCAAAATAGTCGCCAAACTGATATGTACTGATAGCAATGCAACTTCACACAAAATATCATTGATCTATCACCAGTAGTTCCTATCAAATCTTCAGTGTGAGAAACTTCATTTCAAGTTCTCTAAATTTATACTTGGTGTACATAAAAGGAGTGTAAATTTTGCTGTATTATCAGAACTGGGGCGTTTCCCCCTACATTATAATATTGTAAAGTCAATTGTTAAATACTGGTATAGATTTGAAAATCTTCCGACTGAAATCAGTCATTTGAAAGACGCTTATAAATGCAGCCAAGAGCTTCGAAATCTAACATAACTTCTTGGTTCTCATTTGTTAAAAAATATTAGAAGTTTTGAAATTAAACAAGAAGTAAAACGTTTTGGACAATATAATTTTTGAATATATCTAGCAAATTAAGTCACAGTAAATATATAAACATTTGGTATTTTAGCCCAAAAAATGCTTCTGATGGAAAATTGTTCAATTATTTGAAATTCAAACAAAATTTTGGTTATGAAAATTATCTCTCTTTGGTTAAGAACTTTTAAGAAGAGCTATTTCCAAATTATGTATATCTGCTCATAAGTTTCACATTGAATTTGGACGTTTTTCAAATATTCCACGAAATTAAAATAAAATGCTCCGCTGGGCGCAGCTTGATACGACCGCAGAGGTCGAACCCTGAACAGTTGGGGCAAGTATGGACACAACATTCAAGCTTGATACAGCACTGAATTTGGATTGTGATTAAATATTTGACACAGCATAGGTTTCTGACACAGGATGAATGTGGTCTAAGAACTTAAAATTTTTAATTTACCTATTCAAACCATATCATTATTATTTGCTTTTATATACAAATCAGAAATAACCAATTTAAAATGCAATTTTTAAAGAAAAAATGAAAAAATCCCCTCAAATTTTTGAACCCCTTATGATTCATCACCCCAAACCCAATCCCAGCCTTCCCTTTGTGGTATGGTACCTTGCAGTACAATTTCAGAGAGATCCGTACACTTGAACAAAAGTTATTGTCTGAAACTAAACCCCAAACCCTTTGTGATATGGAACCTTGTAGTACAATTTCATAAAATCCATACACTTACACAAGTTATTGTCCTGAAACTAGAAAATAGCTTGTTTTTTGCCCCTTTGGCCCTAATTCCTAAAATTTTGAGGCAATTACCCCAAAATCAATCCCAGCCTTCCCTTTGTGGTATGGTACCTTGCAGTACAATTTCAGAGAGATCCATACACTTGAACACAAGTTATATAAGCACATGGAGGACCCCAATTTTTTCTTTTAAAATTTCGCATGAACTGCTTCAATAATGTTATATCAAAATGAAAATTCAACAGTAGATGTTTAACTGTGTGCATTTGTAGTAGCAAGAATATTGTCAACAGCATTATATTACATGTTACAATAACTGTATATTCAACAAAATGTTATCCCATTTGACCTATTTTGGGACTTACCTGAAGGCATTAAATCATCTATGGACTTTTTAAATAAACTGTTGACACAGAGATATGTCTCGCCTGTCAGCATAAAATTTAGAAAAAGACAATCCGATGGGCAGCAATATTGCTAATAAATTCAAAGTCACTGGACCAACTAGTGGATAGGGCCTCAAAATGGTTGACTAACTGAGATGTACAGACAGCAATGTAACTTTACAGAAAATATTGTCTATTGTAAGTAGTTCCTATCAAACTAACTTAATCAGAAAACTTAACAATGAAAAGTGTTTATTGATTAAAAGTCACTGGACCATGACCTAGGGGGCAGGGCCTTGAAATAGTTGTCAAACTAATATGTACTGAAAGTAATGCAACTTTATAGAAAATATCTTTGATCTATCGCAAGTAGTTCATATCCAACTAACTTAAAAGCAGAAAACTTATCATTTAAAATTGCTAATTAATTGAAAGTCACTGAACCATGGCCTAGGGGGCAGGGCCTCAAAATAGTCGCCAAACTGATATGTACTGATAGCAATGCAACTTCACACAAAATATCATTGATCTATCACCAGTAGTTCCTATCAAATCTTCAGTGTGAGAAACTTCATTTCAAGTTCTCTAAATTTATACTTGGTGTACATAAAAGGAGTGTAAATTTTGCTGTATTATCAGAACTGGGGCGTTTCCCCCTACATTATAATATTGTAAAGTCAATTGTTAAATACTGGTATAGATTTGAAAATCTTCCGACTGAAATCAGTCATTTGAAAGACGCTTATAAATGCAGCCAAGAGCTTCCGAAATCTAACATAACTTCTTGGTTCTCATTTGTTAAAAAAATATTAGAAATTTTTGAAATTAAACAAGAAGTAAAACGTTTTGGACAATATAATTTTTTGAATATATCTAGCAAATTAAGTCACAGTAAATATATTAACAATTGGTATTTTAGCCAAAAAAATGCTTCTGATGGAAAATTGTTCAATTATTTGAAATTCAAACAAAATTTTGGTTATGAAAATTATCTCTCTTTGGTTAAGAACTTTTAAGAAGAGCTATTTCCAAATTATGTATATCTGCTCATAAGTTTCAAATTGAATTTGGACGTTTTTCAAATATTCCACGAAATTAAAATAAAATGCTCCGCTGGGCGCAGCTTGATACGACCGCAGAGGTCGAACCCTGAACAGTTGGGGCAAGTATGGACACAACATTCAAGCTTGATTCAGCACTGAATTTGGATTGTGATTAAATATTTGACACAGCATAGGTTTCTGACACAGGATGAATGTGGTCTAAGAACTTAAAAATTTTAATTTACCTATTCAAACCATATCATTATTATTTGCTTTTATATATAAATCAGAAATAACCAATTTAAAATGGAAAATTTTAAAGAAAAAATGAAAAAAATCCCCCTTCAAATTTTTGAACCCCTTATGATTCATCACCCCCAAACCCAATCCCAGCCTTCCCTTTGTGGTATGGTACCTTGCAGTACAATTTCAGAGAGATCCGTACACTTGAACACAAGTTATTGTCTGGAAACTAAACCCCCAAACCCTTTGTGATATGGAACCTTGTAGTACAATTTCATAAAATCCATACACTTACACACAAGTTTATAATTGTTCTGAAACTAGAAAATGCTTGTTTTTTGCCCTTTTGGCCCCTAATTCCTAAAATTTTGAGGCAATTACCCCAAAATCAATCCCAGCCTTCCCTTTGTGGTATGGTACCTTGCAGTACAATTTCAGAGAGATCCATACACTTGAACACAAGTTATAGCCTTTCTACATAATTTTGTAAATATCAAAATAAACCTATGAAATTTGTTTTTAAACAGTCATCTACAATTAGAGCAACATATAACAAAACATTTGACTGTATATTCATGCACGCCTGAGAAAACAGTATTACATTTTTGTGTTTATAAACAACAAGTGAATGCAAGGAACAACCAAAATGTTCTTTGACATTTTTTTAAATACGAGGAATAACTCAATGTTCAATCACTACTTTTATTCTGTATAGTCTGTTTCATCAATTATCTGGCAAAGAACGAAATCATTTTCTCTGTAATGTTTGTTATACGACCTCAAAAAATTCTATCATGTCAAATTTTTTTGGTGGATTCATATTTTTTGAAATTTCAAATTAAAAAAAGAAAAAATTTTTTTTGGGGATTTTGTTTTGTTTTTTTGGGAGTCATTCTATTTTCTTCAAGATTTATCAAAATTTCAAATTTTTCAAAATTTTTTTTGGGGTGGGTGTCTTTTTTCTCATAATATTTTGGGTTTTATTTTTCCATTGGCTATTCGTTATGTCATTGATTACTTTCAAAGGTTATGACGATGTACATTTTGTCCATGGGACAAGGCTCATTTATTATTATATTGCAATTAAATAACTCGAGTTGATATCAAGCGATATCCCATTCTCACTCGTTATGAACCCTATAAATATATAACAGGTTAACTAAGTATTGTGCAACAGCACAGTATTGCACAATAGCACTTATATATGTAAATAAAACCGAACTAAGCATAGAACACTGCAGATTGAGTTGAACTGATGCATCAACCATTGTTTAACACCCAGTGGCTTATTAAATGCAAGATGAGAACATGATCTAATGAGATATGAACTTTGAGCCTACATGTACTCTACACTAAAACAACAGATTTACACACTGAGTCAAATAATAAACACTCAAGGCAAAGATACGTGTACTTCCATGAAACCACTGATGTGGTTAAATTCAGTCATAAAACCATGTCAAAAGTGGAAGTTCATCACACTTGCACAATGCAGGGCTCAATATGTGACATGTCATATTGCTTATTTTAGAAGAATGATGTGGTAAGGCATGTACCTGTAGCAGGAACAATTCTGCTGGAGATTCGGAATGCAGACCACAGCTTGTTCTAGTTGTGAACTGATTTATACGGAGACGATGGATGCCAAATGTAAAAGCGCTACCTAAATATCTAAGTAAATGAAAACCAAAACAGTGAAAACTATATATAATTTATTCAATAAGTACAACTGTTATCATGTAGTCCAAAGTAAAGAAATGGTGCATTCAATGACTTCAATTATTACCCTAAGAAGGCATATGGTAAATGCATTATTTATACCAGGAAAATCACAGCTTTCCTTGGTTGGACTAAACTTCAGACTACGACATAGGCCTAAGTCTTTCAAAGAAGGTTATAAATGATTTGCAACGATGCAAATACTAAACTTTATAATATAAATAAATATCTTTAACCAATGAATTCACAATACCAATATCTATTCAATTTTACAAATATGAATTGAACAAGCATCATGTAAATCATTTAATAAAGAAATATGAAATTTATAGTTTTAAACAAGGAAATAACAATGACATCATTATCCTGTCTGCCACATACAATTTGTTTTTTTTAAGGGTAGAGGTTAAGGCAATATTATTTCAAGCCAAATTTATTATTTTAGTAAATGTTTAATGTCTATTGTTGTGTAATGCTTGGATTAATTTATTAAATACTTTTTTATCATGAAGCCAGATATGCACATTCTGAAACTGATTATATTAGTAAGGGAGACAACTACATATGCACTTTCATATTCAGTCAACGTGCATCACTATGCATTATATATAAATTATGCGACAAAGAGGAATGATTTTGTTCAATACAATGACTGTACCTATTATAACAAATAGATGCTAATAACAGAATTAATGGTGGAAATAAGCAAAGATTTACGGTCCGTTCAGGATAACTGTCTGTGCCTCGTGAAAATAAGTTGTGATTGCATTGCGCATTTCAACTTTCTGTAAAATATAGAGTTATCGTCCTTTAAACCCTAACGGCAGGTAGAAAGGCTACAAGTTATTGTCTGGAAACTAGAAAATGCTTATTTTAGCCCTTTTAGCCCCATATTCCTAAACGTTTTGGGCAATTACCCCCAAACTCAATTCCAGCTTTCCCTTTGCGATATGGAACCTTGTAGTACAATTTCAGAAAGACCATACACTTACACACAAGTTATTGTCATGAAACTAGAAAAATGCTTGTTTTTTGCCCCTTTTTTGCCCCTAATTCCTAGATTTTGGAGGCAATTACCCACAAAATCAATCCCAGCATTCCCTTTGTGATATGGAACCTTGTGGTACAATGTCAGAGAGATCCATATACTAACACACAAGTTATGTCTGGAAGTTACAAAAATGCTTATTTTTGGCCCCTTTTTGGCCACTAATTCCTTAACTGTTGGTACCATAACCCCCAACTTTTTTTTTGTGGTATTGAACCTTATGATAAAATTTCATAGAGATCCATTCACTTAAACTAAAGTTAGAGTGCGAAAACTAATGTGTCTTCGGACGACGACGCTGGACGACTACGACGCCACCGTCATACCAATATACGACCGCAAAATTTTTGCGGTCGTATAAAATTGCAAAAAATGCTCCTCTAGCAGTGTTGAAGATGAAATCCATTTTTTAACTTCATGTGAAAAATTTAACTCTGATAGAGATGCTCTCTTTGACTTTGTTTGCCAAAAAATACCAAACTTTTCTATATTGGACAATCAGCAAAAATTTATTTATTTATTAAGCTGTGAAGACAATCAGGTCCTTAATGCTGTTGGAAAATTTATTAAAGTCAATATGAGTTAGATCTATTTATTTTTCATGTAACTATATTATAATATGTGTATTTAAATTCTATGTATATATATATATGCTAATCAATATTCTTTTTCCTTATATATGCTCTATATGTCCCTTGTGGGCCCTTAATTGGTAATAAAATATGTTCTTGTCCTATCAATCTAACTTAAGTAGAAAACGTTACATTGAAAATGGCTAAATAATTCAATGTCACTGGACCATGGCCTAGGGGCCAGGGCCTTAAAATTGTTGTCAAACTGATATGTACTGATAGTAATGCAACTTAAAACAAAATATCATTGATCTATCACAAGTAGTTCCTATCAATTAAACTGATATGTACTGATAGTAATGCAACTTCAAACAAAATATCATTGATCTATCACAAGTAGTTCCTATCAATCTTACTAAAGCAGAAAACTTAACATTTAAAATTGCTAATTAATTCAAAGTCACTGGACCATGGCCTAGGGGGCAGGGCATCAAAATTGTCATCAAACTGATATGTACTGAAAGCAATGCATTCTTCATACAAAATATCAATGATCTATCACAAGCAGTTCCTATCAAACTAACTTAAGAATGGCAACACCGCAGTCTTCGCTGGAAAAGCAATCCCTATGTCTCGCTTTCCGCAAATTTTGTCGCAGGCGAGACAAAAAAGGGAGAAAATATCTATTATTGTTTGAAAGTAGTGTTTTTTTGGGTGGGAAAAGAAATAAATATGATTTTTTTTTACATAAAAGATACAAAAATCAAACTGGAATATCTCAAAAAGGAGGTCATGAAGGTATCTTTCTTTTAGTAACATTACAACTTAAACATAATACTTGTCATCTTCATCTCAAAATAACAATTAATCTTATTTCTACTTGGAAATATATGTACAGTTTAAGGAGGTCAAATAAAAGTTTTTCTGCATAAATATTGCTTTTTTAAGATTTAAGTGCCATAACTCTGTAACCACAAAAGTGAAAATGGTCAAAAGTATAGACACTCTGACCACCATTCACCAATTGGGAAATTTGACGTAAATGGCTCTAGGCATACGTGTCTTAATGTATAAAAAGATGGTAAACTGTATATCATAATATATTGGTCAACAACAATGGAATAAAAAGACTCAACAATTCACAGCTCCATTGCATATCAATCTATAGATAAATAGCTTACTTTTATACCAGGTATATGAGCAAAGAAAGCTTCAGGACTCTGTGAGTGATACAATGCTCCATGACCTACAGCTCCTGTTGGGGCTCTGATTGTAAGTTTTCCACAGTCATATATATTACCTGTCCTATATCGGAACTTTGCAGCTTCATTTGTTATCTGAAAAAAATATGCAAATATGACAAAGAAAAACCTAATAAAAACCTTAACAGATGTTAAATATGAGTCAGTTGTGTTTTCTTCCATCAAACATGCAATTTTCAAATGCAAAAGTGTTTTTGAAAGTTAAAAATGTCTACCTTGCAGTTCTTTATAGTCCATGATGTTCAATTTTGTCAAGAAAAAAGATGTTTGAAAAATACATTAGAAATTAAAACAAGAATTTCATAATGTTATACCAAAAGTGTATAAAAATAAATATTGAGATATAGACTGAGGTTCCAGGAATTTTCTTTAAAACATAATATAGGAAAAGGTCAGAGGATTTCCAAAATATCAAAGAGGGGGATGACACACTTTTGGGA
This sequence comes from Mytilus coruscus, assembly GCA_017311375.1. Lineage (NCBI taxonomy): Eukaryota > Metazoa > Mollusca > Bivalvia > Mytilida > Mytilidae > Mytilus > Mytilus coruscus. The sequence goes on along the minus strand of CM029603.1, from coordinate 80,458,914 downwards.
TGTGGGATATAGGGGGTAAAAAAAGTGGGATCTGGGAAAAAGGGCTTTTGGGATGTGGGATAAGGGGATAAAAAAGAGTGGGATCTGGGAAAAAGAAGAAAAACTAAAGGCTCTAAAGAGCCTGTGTCACTCACCTGCATCTTCACATTAGCCATTTTTTAGTAAAAATCATTATGAAAGGGCAATGACTCTATAAAGAGTTAACTGACAAATTCAGTCATGTTGACATATTTGTAGATCGTGTTCTGCTGATCATTTTTGCGTTTTTAAAGTTTCTATCTACATTTGTATCGATTGCACTTAGGCAAAAACTCCAAAAAATGGTAAAAACATTTTATAAGGAAATAACTCCAATAACCAGTTGACTAAAAATTTCAGCCATGATGGCTTATTTGTAGATCTTGTCTTGTTGATCATTTTTGCTACATAAAGTTGCTATCTTTCTATTATAGTTTTCAAAATAATAGGCAAAATGCAAAAAATTGGGAAAAATCGTCATTAATAGGCAATAACTTCAATAAGGAGAAAAAAGTAAAATACCAAAAATACCAAACTCCGAGGAAAATTCAAAACGGAAAGTCCCTTATCAAATGGCAAAATCAAAAGCTCAAACACATCAAACGAATGGAAAACAACTCATGCAACTGTCATATTCCTGACTTGGTACAGGCATTTCCTTATGTAGAAAATGGTGGATTAAAACTGATGATTTTGGGCATGAAAAAGTTATTTATGGACCTTGACTTGTTGATCATTTTGGCTTTTCAAAGTTTCTTTCTATCTATTATAGATTCTAAGATATAAGGCAAAAACGTAAAAAATTAGTAAAAATAGTCATTAAAGAGCAATGACTCCAATAAGGAGTCATCTGAAAATTTCAGCCATATTGACTAATTTGTAGATCTTGTCTTGCTAATCATTATTCCTAATAAAAATTTCTGTGTATCTACTATAGTTTTCAAAATAATAGACCAATACGAAAAAAAATGATAAAATTTGGCATTTAAGGGCTATAACTCCAATAAGAAGTGGTCGGACAGTTTTGACGTAAAGGTACAGCAGGTAGATCTCAACATTCTGAACTTTTCAGCCCCTGTCAGATTTTCTCTATTCATAGCGGCTTTCAAGATAATAGACAAAACTTGCATTTTACCCCTATGTTCTATTTTTAGCCATGTCCCATTGTTGGCCATCTTGGTTGACAGGCGGGGTCATCGGACAAATTTTTTAAACTAGATACCCGAATAATGATTGTGACCAAATTTGGCCCAGTAGTTTCAGAGGAGAAGATTTTTGTAAACGTTAACGGTCGCCGACGACTGACACCAAGTGATGAGAAAAGCTCCCTTGGCCTTTTGGCCAGGTGAGCTAAAAAATAGGGATGTTGGAAATTAAAAAAAAAAAAAGCAGGATTTTGGAAATGAGCACCCCCTTGTTACCCCCTCATCAAACAAAAATCAAAATTTGAATAGCAAACATCCTTATGTGATAATCAATTTTTCCTTTGCACTATCCAATCCACCAATAGGCATATTTCTTTCAATGATGATGAAGTCTATGACATACTATCAAGATAAACCAGTGCAATTCCGGTATTAGTAGCAAAAGTATGCCAAAACTAGCCCAGAAAGAACCTTTGATAGAAATAAACTAGAGGCTCTAAAGAGCCTGTGTCGCTCACCTTGGTCTATGTGCATATTAAACAAAGGACACAGATGGATTCATGACAAAATTGTGTTTTGGTGATGGTGATGTGTTTGTAGATCTTACTTTACTGAACATTCTTGCTGCTTACAATTATCTCTATCTATAATGAACTTGGCCCAGTAGTTACAGTGGAAAATATTTTGTAAAATTTACAAAATTTACAAAATTTATGAAAATTGTAAAAATTGACTATAAAGGGCAATAACTCCTTAAGGGTCAATTGACAATTTTGGTCATGTTGACTTATTTATAGATCTTACTTTGCTGTACATTATTGCTGATTACAGTTTATTTCTATCTATAATAATATTCAAGATAATAACCAAAGGTGCAAAGTTTTCTTAAAATTACCAATTCAGGGCAGCAACCCAACAACGTGTTGCCTGATTGGTCTGAAAATTTCAGGGCAGATAGATATTGACCTAATGAACAATTTTATCCTCGTCAGATTTGCTCTAAATGCTTTGGTTTCAGAGATACGAGCCAAAAACTGCATTTTACCCTATGTACTATTTTTAGCCATGTCAGCCATCTTGGTTCGTGGTAGGGTCATCGGACACATTTTTAAACTAGTTACTCTAATGATGATTGTGGACAAGTTTGGTTAAATTTGTCTTAGTAGTTTCAGAGGAGAAGATTTTGTAAAGATTACAAAATTTACGAAAAATTGTTAAAACTGACTATAAAGGGCAATAACTCCTTAAGGGTCAACTGACCATTTTGGTCAAGTTGACTTATTTGTAGATCTTACTTTGCTGAACATTATTGCTGTTTACAGTTTATCTCTATCTATAATAATATTCAAGATAATAACCCAAAACGGCAAAATTTTCTTAAAATTACCAATTCAGGGGCAGCAACCCAACAACGGGTTGTCCGATTCATCTGAAAATTTCAGGGCAGATAGATCTTATCCTGATAAACAATTTTACCCCATGTCAGATTTGCTCTAAATGCTTTGGTTTCAGAGATATAAGCCAAAATCTACATTTTACCCCTATGTTCTATTTTTAGCCATGGCGGCCATCTTGGTTGGTTGGCGGGTCACGGACACATTTTTAAACTAGATACCCCAATGATGATTGTGGCCAAGTTTGGTTACATTTGACCCAGTAGTTTCAGAGGAGAAGATTTTGTAAAGTTAACAGGCGGCGACGACGGACGACGACGGACGACGGACGCCAAGTGATGAGAAAAGCTCACTTGGCCCTTTTGGGCCAGGTGAGCTAAAACATCTGACCATAAAAAAATCTATATAAAGGAGATAATTCAATGTAATCAAACAAGACAAGTATTTCAAAGACTGTTTTTATTTCTTAACTTCATGTTTATTCTCCAATGTATAAATTTTAGCTGTCATATATTCAAGTGTAATATACAAAATTACTTACTTCTTTGAAATTTTTTTAAAAAAGAGCATATTTCTTATACTTTGTGTAAAAAAGGCCTTAAAAGTTATACCCCATTCTTAAAGCTGTTACTGTATATTTCGATATGACTTATTTTTTATCCATGGAAGAACAGTACCAACAAGGAGACTCTTTTTTTCAAAATTCAGTATTCAAATGTGTAATAATAATCATATTTAAACAAAAATTGTAAAACTTTCAGTGGAACCCTGTATCTTGCCTCCAATTGCAGCTGTCAGTGTAAAAGTGTTATGCTGACCGCCAAAAACTAAGTCCATTTATCAGAAAAATCAAAGAAATCCAAATTTTCTTCATATACTTTCTAATGATCTAAAGAAGCTGCTGTCTAAGTTTCATAACATTCGATGAAGGTTTGACAAGGTTATGATGTAAAAAAAATTCAAGACTTATTTAAATAATAAATTAATAGCTGCATAACAAATCCTAAGTCTATTTATCAACAAAATATTGAAAGATGAAAAAAAAATAAAATTTTGCTTCAGAAATTATCTTTTAAGCTGACATAAAAAAGCCTCTACACAAAGTTTTACAAAATTCCATGAAGATTTGACAAAGTTAAACAACTACAAAAAATGTAGCTTCAGCCTCAGACTGAACCAAAATGTTGACATTGACGACTGATTGTAGGATTGCTATCTCACTTTCACAACAAAATTTCACAGGTTCAACAAAATTTCTGTTATTTAAGTGAAGTATTTTCACTATGAAACAGGGTGATTGTTCAGGTGATTATATGCATTAACACTGATTAACAACCCTGTCACATTAACACTGATTAACAACCCTGTCACATACTACAGAGAGTATCAAACACTATAACAGTGTTCATTGTGAAAAATCACTACAAAGAGATATTTTGAACTGAATCATCTCGAGTACACTGTATAAATGCATGAAGAGTTAAAACTATATACACAGTACCTTCTTTTCCTAAAATACAAAAAGTCTCTTATTTATGTACCTTTTACTGTGAATTCATTTATTTTCATGGGTACCAATTTTCGTGGATTGAGGAAAACTTGCATTTTCGAGGATTTTTTATTCTTGGTTTTGCCAAGTCTGCATACAATCTTTTAGAAAATTTGTAATTCTTTGAACATTTAACTTTGTGGGTTCATCTGTCTTATGAAATCCATGAAAATTGGTATTAAACGAATAATATTAGTAATGAATCCATAGTAACTCAAATTTCTTTTAAATACCTGATCAAAAGCTGGGAAAATATAATCAGCAAACTGTATCTCTGCAATGGCTGTAGAACCCATTGCAGCTACTCCTATACCAAAAGCTACAATACCTTGCTCACTTAAGGGTGTGTTAAACACTCTATCACGACCTGTAGACAAATTATAATGAAAACAAACATTACATCATTCTCATCTGTCAAAGATTAACTCTGATTATCTCCCCTTACCCTAAGCAGTAAAAATAAGGTGAAGACCACCAGACAGTGAGGGGTCCCTTAAAAATGCTTTTGGATCAGGATCCTAAAGACAGAGCTCATGATCCAATTTGAAAGCATAATTGTAATGTAAATTTAGATATCTAAGCAAATGCCATTTTTGAAAACCATTGGCTGACCTCTAGATGATTTTTTTTTATTTTGTAGCTACTCCTATACCAAATGCTACAATACCTTGCTCACTAAAGGGTGTGTTAAACACTCTATCACAACCTGTAGACAAATTATAATGAAAGAAAACATGACATCATTCTCATCGTTGGGTTGATGTCTAGAATGCTTTTGTTTCTGGATTCTAAAGACAGAGCTCTGGAACCAATTTGAAAGCATCACAATGATAATTTTGACTTTTTGAGCAAAATGACAATTTGGAGACCATTAGTTGAGTTGAACTCTAAATATCTTTTGTTTTAATTTGTGTTGTTGGGTTGGTCTCTGATTGTATATATTCCACATCTCCTTTTCTAATCAGGGTTTACATCATATTTGTTTTTCAGTTGTTGTTTTACATTTAAATCAGGCAGTTGGTTTTCTTGTTTGAATTGTTTTACATTTTACCATGTTGTGGCCTTTTATAGCTTGCTCTGCGGTGTGGGATTTGCTCATGATGAAGGCTGTATGGTGACTTCTAGTTGCTAACATCTGTGTCACTTTTTCTCTGGTGGATAATTGTTTCATTGGCAATCATACCACATCTCCTTATTTTATATTGTCAATTTGAAATTTGAAAAATTTGCTATTTCGAGGTAACTTAATTCCTGGTCTCATTTTTAGCTCCTATCAAGATTACTATAAATTAGTATTTCATCAAGAAACTGAATTCATAGTTTATCCTTAAACACAAAATCCAATAAAATAAGTATCAAACCAATATTAATTTATCTGCTGTATAAAATTGTCACATGGACATGATGTACAAAATGTAAATATAATTTAGTTTTACTTGGCAGTATTTTGTTTAGTTAATATCAATTTATATTGGTCAATTTCTTGATTGCAGAGTTAATTTCATACTTATTTTTGTATGGTAAATGTGTTTTTTTTTCTAAATACATTAACTTGCCATATCTATCTTTTAATTCCACGCTACATCTAAATACCCCACCAAATGCTACATCTTCTCCAAACAACACTAAAAAAATATATTCAAATCAATTATCCAATAAATGTCAGAAGCAAGGTTCTCAATAAGAATTTTTGAAGGCAAGTCCAGCCTGTCCAGGACTCGTGATTTTTGGCCATGGCGAGTTCAACAATAAGAAGATGAAATTTTATTACTACATAATCACTTCAGTCTGCATGACAAAAAAGTGCAAGGAAACGACATCAAATTTAGATTATTGTAAAACTTTTGATATAAAATGATGATATATGTGCTGAGTTGATACAACATTTTACAATCTTGACACATCTTTGGACCCACTTGTTTTGAAATGATGAGTCCAGGCAGATTTTTATGTTAAATTTTTATTTACTAAGTCAACTGGTGGGACATTCCTCATCACTGCAGTTGTGAATGCTTTTCTTATGCCATTATTTAATACATGCATTTACATTAAATCTCAAAGGTAAAGGTTGTCATTTTGCAAAATAAGATTCAAAGTCTCTAGAGCTGGAAAAAATTTACCAAAGGCTCTTTTGTTTACATTGTATATATATATATATATATATATATGAATATAAACATTTTTTCTACTTTCAAAACTTTTGGCTCTGAGCTATTACGATGAAAGTTAATCCAAAAACAAAGGTTGTAAAGTTGGTGAATACAGAGATTCAGAATGTTAAGGCTTTCTCCTTGTTACAATGCATTAAGTAAGTAGGGTTATCTTCCTTACCTGCTGATGGATCTGTAGATAAAGCAATATCTAAAGCATTGTTTATGGCTTGTACTAAATTCATACGGGTTGTCTCCCCTGAAATGATAAAGAAAAGGATTCAAAGATACAGAATTGTAACAGTTGAATTTTTTTTATCATTATGTGTCCAAAAAAATATTCCATAGAAAAAAAATAAATGAGTTGCACACTGGGATCCTTCCTACAACTGACCTGATTGTGAAATAAGAAATGTTCTCTTCTTGAGAGATTTATGTCTGAAACTTGTTAAAAAAACCTTTTCTTGTCCTATTATAAATAATAGGGTAGACAAGATAACGACTGAAGTAGCTAAGGGGAGATCATTCAAACCTTGGTGGCCTTTAAAGCTTGTATCAAATTTAAATCAGACAAATATACTTACAAGCATGAAAAGTAATGTCAAGTAAAAAATATTTACAAGCACAACTTCAAGAATAATAAACTTGTCTAAGTATTGACCCTGAATGACATATATACTGGGGGTCTCATTGGAGGGGGTCTGATTATTGATCCTGCTTATTATTTTGTCAGAATCCTGTATCCCGCTTGTCATTGTAATAATAGCGCCTGTAATTTCATGTGTCCATTCCGACTTCGTTTCCCTTTTTCACGCCAAATAATTTGACTTTTCACAAGTCACGCTTACAAAAAAAATCAGCCAATCCCTCATCACGCTTACATCCCAATGAGACCCACTATTCATGTACATGTATCTCACAGTTAATGAGTTATTGAATTATTTATCTATATGAAATGCTGAAAAATTTTGACGTTGACATTCCAGCATAATAATTTAATCTGAGATGAACACTGATAATTTAACAGGCATGCATAGTAACTGTTGTATTTCCCCATTTTTTTTTTACTAGATTTTTAGCAGGTGCCCTTTCCAAGTTCATGTCTACTAAGTAAGCATAGGAGTTACCGTGTGCAGCAGAGATAGTGTCAGGAACATATTGTACTGACACACATCTATGTACTGATAGAGAAGTCTGTAAATTCTTTTTTAAAAACCTTGCATTCTGCAAACATCGCAGAAACTTCCAGGACATAGTGTTACTTCTGAATCTAGATACACAGGAAGTTGATCTAAGGGCGATAACTCTAATATTTATTCAGAAACTTCCTCTTTTCTAGGGTTTTCCACCTAAAGATTAGATTTCGAAGCTACATCTAGTTAACTATTTAATTAATCTTCCTTGTGAAGTTTATGAAAAAGTTTTTCAGTGTATTTTTTAAAATTATTTGTCAAAGTGAAAGTAGCTTTCTGCACTGAATATCCTTATCATGGCGTCCAAGGATTCATACGGAATTGTTGAGTGGTATGGAAATGGAAACGGACACCGCTGCGGTTATTGTAAAAGTTCAAATGGCAACATTTCAGACGGTGAATATTTACATTATAATTCTCCAAGGATTATTTAATAGCAGTGCCGTTATCAACGTTAGGGAAACAAAAAAAATGAGAGTTGTTGGGATGTTGCCATGACAAATGAAGCATAAACCCCATATTTATTTTGATGTTGTGCAAAAAAGGGGTGCCTTTAAAGTACGAAACGAAATAGAAAGGAAAAGAAATAAAACGAAACTAAAAGAAATGAAATCAACGAAAAAAAAAAAACCAAACAAAAAGAAACAAAACGAAATGAACTAAACATTTATCGAATATATTATAATCATGATAATTACAAATGTATGAAACAAAATATATATATTCTCTCCTTTTTGCATTTATAGCCTTAGAATGGATTGTTAATAAGAAAAATTTTGATGATAGTGATGAATTATTGTTTAACGTCCAATGACAAACATTACATCCATATCTGAACGAGTACACGTTATGGTGTTTATGGTAGGTCTTTTCACCACCGAACACCACCGCACACCGCCGAACACCACCGAACACCCTAAAAATTTATTATTCTGATCTTTTATCGTTATAAATGTGACCTAAATATAATAATTTAGTTATTAATTCAACAAATAATAAGATTAAGAGACCAAATATCTACATCGAACATAAAAGGAGAGTCTATAACACCACAACTCCGCAAACCACCACTGGACACCTCAAATACATTTGATATATTTTTTCATTTTTTCCTTCTTCTATAAAATATTTGTACCAATAATAAGAAAAGAGACAAATATCAAAATTTAACCAATAAACAGAGATCGAGGATAATTGAACTGATTACTAATTATGAATATATTCAATTTTATTTGAAATATATATACACACACAATGTAATCCGGAAAAATAGTAATGAATCTGGAGCGTTTTCTTTATATTGATTATATTGATTATCAACTTTAACATAAAATGATGCACATAAAATCGAAAAATTGATAAAATTATACGTAATTTAATTTATTTTATTGTTTTATTGTATAATATCACTGTTTTTCTTATTGGTTGGTGGTTTTGGGGTTTGGTGTTCGGTGGTGTGCGGTGGTGTTCGGTGGTGAAAAGACCCACCCTGGTGTTTATGGTGTAAAATTAATTTGATTCATATTTCATTCTTAAGGGTTCAATGGCACCCTTCCGAATTTTATTAGCTAGTCTGGCAAAAAGGCCATCTGAGCTTTTGCCATCACTCTCTGTCTGTCTGTCTGTTCTGACAGGTAAATTTTACACATTTTCATCTCTGGAAACGTGGATCTAAATATAGCCACAATTGCAAGATTCCTGATGATTTATGGACATGATGAAAGGCCGTTAAGGGCATACGATACAGTTTTGAACCCACAGTGAATTTTTGACGAAAGTTTGCATGCAAGCTATTTTTCACTTAATTAGTCAATTCAAATATGAAATAAAAAATATACCTTCATGTGCTAATTTTAGAAATAAATGGGGTCTAAATTTTGGACATTTACTGGAAATTTCGGTTTCTTGGACATTTCTATATCCTTTGGAAAGACATACATGTACCTAACTTTTTTTGTTTTAAAAGATAAACATAAGCAGATTTTTGTGAGTTTTTTGGAATATCTTCTCTACATAAGTTTGCTTTGAATTTGTGTAATAATTCTTTGGAAATAATTCATTTTTATCACATTTTCCTGGTTTAAGTCAAATAAAATGCTTCGCTGAGCGCAGCCTGATACGCCCGCAGAGGTCAAACTCTGAACAGTTGGGGCAAGTTTGGACACAATATTCAAGCTTGATACTGTCTGAATTTGGATTGTGATTAAATTTTTAACATATTATAGGTTTCTGACACAAAATAAATGTGGTCAAAGATCTTAAAAATTTGAAATGGGACATTTAATTTACCTAGAATGGTCTGATATCCAAAATCTAACAACATGGTTAGATTCAGCATATAAAAAAACACCAATAATTTAATTTTAGTTGAAATCAAACAAAGTTCAATTTTGGACCCTTCAAACCTTAATATGAACTTATTTGAAAACAGGGCCCAAAATAAAAATCTAAATGCACAATAAGATTCAGCAAATCATACAGCCGCAATAATTCAGTTTTTGATGAAATCAAACAAAGTTTAATTTTGGACCCTTTTGACCTCAATGTAGACCAATTTAAAAATGGGGCCCAATATCCAAAAAAATATACAAGGTTAGAACCCCCAAAAATTAAAGACTTAATTAATCCCATTGAAATTGGTTAAAACATTTGTATTTGTTTTCAATTGAAGATTTGTTGCTATTGCGCAATACTGTGCAATTGAAGATTATTTGCTATTGCGCAATACTGTGCAATTGAAGATTTCTTGCTATTGCGCAATACTGTGCAGTTGAAGATTTCTTGCTATTGCGCAATACTGTGCTATATACATAATTTAAAAGCAGTTTAGGTGAGATAAACAAAAAAGCTTCATCAGCAACATTTTATATTGGCAAATTTCCAATGAAGTTCATTAAACTAAAGTTATTGGCAAATTTCCAATGGAATTTATTAATAATAAAGTTTTTGGCAAATTTCCAATATACATAATTTAAAAGCAGTTTAGGTGAGATATTCAAATGAGTTTCAATTACCAACCTTACACTGCCTTTTAAATTATGTTTTGTACTTAAGTAATTGTCCATTAACCTGGAAACCCTTTTCCCCCCTTTTTTGCACCTTATTCCTTAACGGTTTGAGCCATAACTCCCAAAGACAATTCTTACCATCCCTTTGTGGTATTCCAATATCCAAAATCTAAATACATGGTTAGATTCAGCATATCAAAGAACCCCAAGAATTGAATTTTGATGAAATCAAATAAAGTTCAATTATGGACCCTTTAAACCTCAATGTGGACCAATTTGATAACCGGGCCCAAATATCAAAAATCTAAATACATGGTTAGATTCAGCATATCGAAGAACCCAATATATTCAATTTTGTTGAAATCAAACAAAGTTTAATTTTGGACCCCGATTTGGACCAACTTGAAAACTGGGCCCATAATCAAAAATTAATACTTGTGTTAAAATTTCATAGATTTCTATTTACTTATACTAGAGTTATTGTGCGAAACCAAGACAAATGCTTATTGGGCCCTTTTGGACCCTAATTCTTAAACTGTTGGGACCAAAACTCCCAAAATCAATCCCAACCTTCCTTTTGTGGTCATAAACCTTGTGTTTAAATTTCATAGATTTCTATTAACTTATACTAAAGTTATAGTGCGAAAACCAAATGTCTTCGGACATCGACGATGACGCCAACGTCAAATGAACGTCATACCAATATATGACTGCAAAAATTTTGCGGTCGTATAAAAACGGCATTTCTTGCCGTATATTTATCTAATTTAAAAAATTTTATCAGTGACTTTTTCATAAAAATTGGCACAAATAATCTTCACACATAATCAAGCCAAATGTCATTTTTAAAAAGAGGGGTCTATGAACTCATTTTCAAGTTAAATCAGTCTGAATGATAAAAATCAGTCGAAAAATGCACCTTTTTCTGATATGTCACAGTTTGACATCGTGAAAAATAACATTTTACATTGGCAACGTCATAACTTCTCCTGTAACTATATCGTATGCCCTTAACAAGCAATTTTCATTTATTTAAGAACGGTTTAAAAACATTGCGCGGTAGACAGATGCATTATTCGGTTCTAATTGACGATTCCCCCTCTGAAACTACACAGCGGATGTGAACCAAATTTTGGTGAAATTAATAAAGCACTTTTATTACACAGCATACATCTTTATCATTATAAGAGAGCAAGAAGGAAATACTTTAATTAAAGTTAATCGTTATGGAATATTTGTTTCACAGATGACGAAATGGTCTTAACCACTCTTTTCTCTTTCCCTTGCACGTGACATCACCAAATTTGTACATGTACTTGCATAAGCACGAAGGGTGCCACATGTTGAGCCAGATCTGCTTACCCTTACGTAGCCCTTGAGATGATCCCTGTTTTGGTGCATTGGTTCACATCAAGTTCGTGTTGCTCAGTCTTGAGTTTTGAATTTTGTTTTATAGACTGCTGTTTGTCTTTTCAACGTCTTTCATTTTTTTGCCATGTCGTCGTTAGTTTGTCTTCCATGTCTTATGAGTTTTAATATTCCTTTGTTGTCTTCCACATCTCTTAAGAAGATAATAATTTGCCATCAAACAATAGTTTCTTCCGCTTGAGTGGTAAGTGGTGGTATTGTCACCTCAATTGCAGGACTGAGGTCGCTGTTTCGATACCTTGACATGCCTTGGTCAATCCAAATCTTGAAAATTGTTATTTTCTGCTTCTGAGCTATTAGCGGTATAAAGAAGGAAGAGCAACCGAAGTTGAACCTGTCTGCTCAGAGTCGGAATAATGTGTCCTGGTATGGTGAAATTCGGCCTTGCAGACTGTTTCAGGATGCAGTAACAGTATAAAATCTGACTCATCATGTCTGTCTTGTACAATCAGGGTTCATATTTAAAACACCATAACGTGTTCTTGTTCCGATAAATATTTGTCACTGGACGTTAAACACTAATGCATCACTATCATCCAAATGCTTCTTATTAACAATTCTGCATTCTAAGGCTTTAAATGCAAAAGGAGAGTACATAAATTATATATTTCATTTCGTTATTATAACAGATTTGATGAATTTTGATTTGATTTGATTTAGTTTTTTTTCATTTCATGGAATCCTTTTTCATTTGTTTTTGTTTTGTTTTGTTTCCTTTTTATTTCACTTTGCACTTATAGGCACCTTTAAAAAAGTATAGAAAAATTATTCAGAAACTTTCAAAATTGTGCATGATTTGGGGGGAAAATAAAGTTCTGTTTTCACCTTTCTTCAGAATCTGGGTAGTTTTCACCCTCCCCTCCCATCAGATTCCATACACCGATCTCAAGTTGTTTTTTTTGAATGAGTTACACTGGTTGACTGAGATCAATCGGCCTAATTGATATCATTGAACAATCGGTTCTTATTGTGACGTAATAACATAAGCATTATCAAGTAGGAAATTTATGGGAAAGTGCACGAATTCGAAAGTCGCTATTTCACCCCTGCTAAAAGACGCCTTTCAAGTTTGTGCATTTTCCCATACATTTCTATGTCACAGTGCTTAGGGAGCAACCATTTAACTTCAAGGGGGAGGTTATGGTTTTTTTATCTGAGTCAGAAAATTTTTCAGCGCTATCAATCAAATTATTTTTTTCAACAATTTAACACTATAAGGTATGGAGAAAATCTGGATTCAGAATTTTTTTTTTTCATTTGCTTGACCATGATATTTTTTTTCATCAAATTGGGGATCAGAATATTTTTTTAGGAAAAAACCATACCCCCCTCCTTGAAGTTAAATGGTGGTTCCCTTAAATCATTGTAAATGTTATGATGTCACAGTAAGAACTGATGAATTTATTTGTTCAATGATGTCATCATGTGGAGAAAAATGTTACAAATGAAAATTCAACCTCCTTAGTAAGTGTGCAGAAATTATGGTGACAAACTCACCTGTGCATTTTAAGGCTTGCACTGTGTGTTATGGCTGGACATATATGTATGCATTTTCTTATTCTTTGCTATAAATAATCTTGCTTCTGCTGCATTGCAATTAATAAATCAATTGGTCTTTCTGCTTAAGAAATAATTCATGGGGCTTGAATTTATACTGAGCGACAGCGAGGTAAAATATCAGCATAAAGGGCAAACCCGTGGTAAATATATCAATTCAAGCCCCATGAATTATTTCTATTCAGATAATGAGATAGGACAACACGGCAATTCTGTTGGATGGAAGAGCTCTAGGTGAAGGCAAATAACACATTTTATCATTGTTTGTTTACGTTTCCTTGTTGTGATGATTTTTGGTTTCACAATTGTGCATTTTCCTGTAAAATGCTTATATTCTTACGTCATCGTTCAGTGACGTTGGGAAGCTCATTGATAAAAAAGCATATGATGTGGAAGTATGATCGGAACAGCCCAAACAATATATTCATATTTTACCACGGTGTGTACTCAAAACGTTTGAAAAATGTCATATTAAAATTTTTATATCAAGCTGATCAGCCAAATGTATGAACAAAACCATTAATTGATATGTTGAATGATTAAATTGATTTAATTAATTTTATTTAAAGTTTTAATTCCTGCATCAAAGGTGATCAATGAATAAGTTATTAGGGCCCCGCCTATAGTGATCAGTCTGTCCGTCTGTCTGTCTGTCCATCTGTCTGTCTGTCTGTCCGTAACAAATTGTGTCCGCTCTATATCTAGAGAACCGTTATGATTTCAAAGTTTATACTTGACATGTATATTAACCAACACCAGAGGGTGTGTCATAATGTATGTACAACTTCTGAGGTCAAAGGTCAAGGTCAAAACTTTGGTTTCAGTTGACAACCCCATGTCCAATGATAAAGATACAAATTTTTACCACACATTATTCACAGCGGGGCCACAGAGATGGCTCCCATCTCAATGATATCTAGTTCCCACCTGAGATGATACCCCAGTTTTTGGTGGGGTTCGTGTTGCTCAGTCTTTAGTTTTCCATGTTGTGTTTTGTGTACTATTGTTTGTCTGTTGGTCTTTTCTTTTTAGCCATGGCTTTCAGTTTATTTTCATCTTATTAATTTGAATGTCCCTTTGGTATCTTTCGCCTCTCTTTAAATCTGTCATATCATTAATTATAGTTATCATAGTTGACACTTCTTTGATCAGATCCAATTAAAGTTAATTGAATCAATTTCCCACAGGTTTACTTTTTAAAAATCATTTTGATTTACTTCAGATGTGTCTTGAATTTTCCCTTCAGCATGTTCAGGCTGCAGTCTTTTGATTTTGAACGACACCATTGTATTTTACATACAGGAATTTTATTCCAAAAGAAGATTACTTAATCATTTATTTTCCCAAAATTAAATAAGAAAAAATAGTTCAGGAGGATGATCATGATGATATCAATGGATATGAAATAGGGTTATTCAAGTAAACATGGTAAATTGTATGTCCACACCAAACATGCCAAGAAAAATTAATTGTTCGTCGGATTTTTCAGATTAAAATAGAAGGATGGCAAGCAAAATTTGGTGTTGTTTTTGTCGAGCCTTCGACTTTTGTTGAAAAGCGAGACATAGCGATCCTACATTCCGTCAAGCGTCGTCGGCGGTGTCCACAAATATTCAGTCTGTGGTTAAAGTTTTTGAAATTTTAATAACTTTCTTAAACTATCCTGGATTTCTACCAAACTTGGACAGAAGCTTGTTTATGATCATAAGATAATATCCAAAGTAAATTTTGTAAAAAAAAAATTCCATTTTTTCCATATTTTACTTATAAATGGACTTAGTTTTTCTGCCAGGAAACATTACATTCACTCTGTGGTTAAAGTTTTTGAAATTTTGATAACTTTCTTAAACTATCCTGGATTTCTACCAAACTTGGAAAGAAGCTTGTTTATGATCATAAGATAGTATCCAGAAGTAAATTTTGTAAAAAAAAAATCATTTTTTCTACCAGGATATCGTGCATGCAGGGCTCGGGCATACACTAAGTAGTCCATGAAATGTTTATTTGTTTTTTATGAAAATATTTAAAACTACCAAGATATCCAACACAAGGCTCGGGCATGCCTTAAGTAGTACGTGGAAATAATTATTTACTGTAAGAAAATATTAAAAAACAAACTATATTGGATTTATCAACTTACATATGTATTTATGCATGGCCTACTTCAATCACACCTTTTGTGTGTTACTTTATATTTGTGATCAAACGTGTCAAATTATAACCAGTAACATACAACATAATTTACAACACAGTTAAATACAATATACTACTCAATACCATAAAAAGTTTAAATAATCCAGTGCTCGTCAAAGTACCCTAAACTGTTTTTTTCAGTTTTTACCATTCAATCCTAATGTTAATTTTTCATAAATTTTAAGAAAATCATACATTTTGTCCTATAAGATATAAATAAGTTTTAGGTAGTACAACGACCAGGACACAGTAAAACGTTGGTCAGGTCAAGTTTTTACCCAAAACATATTGTTTTCTCTGTTCTTTTAATAATATGAAATAACACAGAAATTTTCATCGGTCAGGTTTTTGTTGTTGATTCAGGTCATTGTCAACGTTAGGAAGGTAACGTTCTCAATTTTTATTATTTTTCAATATTTATTCATTAATTTATATATTAAATAATCAAATTTTATTATATTTCAAATTTAACATAAATTCTTTAGAAATATAAAAGTTATTAGCATTTTCATTTGGTCCTGTCATTGTCAGCGTTGGTCAGGTTTCACTTATTAATGAAGATTTTAAAGTTTTCTATATTTTCTTATATTTATGTATTGAATGGTCTAAATTTATAACAGTTTAAATTTGACATCAATCCTTTAATAAAATAAAGTTATTAGCATTTTCGTTTTGGTCCAGTCATTAGAGTAACCCACTAATAGATGTACTTGAATTGTGAGAATATGACAATGATCATTTTAGAAATTAATTTCACATGTTTCTAGGTAGATTACCAGATTTTTATTTTGACTAAAACAAGACTGAAATTAATTGTTTTGTGTTTCATTTAATAGATGTAGCCGATAATTTCACAACACTACACCAAATATTGTATTTTCTAAAATCCCAACTTTCTGCTGTTACATGGTAACCAACCAAATATATATCGGTTGGCATTATTTTCTGACTAGTCTAATAGGATCTACATATCAGCCAATTTTCAGGAAGATCGGTGACTATTTGTGCCAAAAGTTTAAGTGGTTACAAGAATGAGTATTAAGTCATGTTTAGATTCAGCATATCAACTAGAACCCCAAGAATTCAATTTTGGTTAAAATCAAACTAAGTTTAATTTTGGACCCTTTGGACCTTAATGTAGACCAATTTGAAACAGAACAAAAATTAAGAATCTAAATAATACGATAGTTCAGCATATCAAAGAACCCCAATAGTTCTTTTGATGAAATCAAACAAAGTTTAATTTTGGACCTTTACTTACATTCCTAAACTGTTGGGACAAACTCCCAAAATCAATTCCAACCTTCCTTGTGGTCATAAACCTTGTGTTTAAATTTCATGGATTTCTATTTACCATGTTTACTTATACTAAAGTTATTGTGCAAAAACCAAGTAAATGCTTATTTGGGACCTTTTAGCCCTTAATTCCTAAACTGTAGGGACCAATACTCCCAAAATCAATCCCAACCTTCCTGTTGTGGTCATAAACCTTGTGTTAAAATTTCATAGATTTCTATTTACTTATACTAGAGTTAAAAGCTAAACCAAGAAAAATGCTGATTGGGCCTTTTTGGACCCTAATTCTTAAACTGTTGGGACCAAAACTCCCAAAATCAATCCCAACCTTCCTTTGTGGTCATAAACCTTGTGTTTAAATTTCATAGATTTCTATTGACTTATACTAAAGTTATAGCCGAAAACCAAATGTCTTCGGACATCGCACGACGCCAACGTCATATCCAATATATGACCGCAAAATTTTTGGTCGATAAAACAGCATTTCTTGCCGTATATTTATCTAATTTAAAAAATTTTATCAGTGACTTTTTCATAAAAATTGGCACAAATAATCTTCACACATAATCAAGCCAAATGTCATTTTTAAAAAGAGGGGTCTATGAACTCATTTTCAAGTTAAATCAGTCTGAATGATAAAAATCAGTCGAAAAATGCACCTTTTTCTGATATGTCACAGTTTGACATCGTGAAAAATAACATTTTACATTGGCAACGTCATAACTTCTCCTGTAACTATATCGTATGCCCTT
Organism: Mytilus coruscus; assembly: GCA_017311375.1. Lineage (NCBI taxonomy): Eukaryota > Metazoa > Mollusca > Bivalvia > Mytilida > Mytilidae > Mytilus > Mytilus coruscus. The sequence continues at coordinate 80,441,231 of CM029603.1, read as the reverse complement.
AACAAGCAATTTTCATTTATTTAAGAACGATTTAAAAACATTGCGCTGTAGACAGATGCATTATTCGGTTCTAATTGACGAATCCCCCTCTGAAACTACACAGCGGATGTGAACCAAATTTTGTTGAAATTAATAAAGCACTTTTATTACACAGCATACATCTTTATCATTATAAGAGAGCAAGAAGGAAATACTTTAATTAAAGTTAATCGTTATGGAATATTTGTTTCACAGATGACGAAATGGTCTTAACCACTCTTTTCTCTTTCCTTGCACGTGACATCACCAAATTTGTACATGTACTTGCATAACTTGATAAGCAACACGAAGGGTGCCACATGTTGAGCCAGATCTGCTTACCCTTCCGGAGGCCTTGAGATTATCCCTGTTTTGGTGCATTGGTTCACATCAAGTTCGTGTTGCTCAGTCTTGAGTTTTGAATTTTGTTTTATAGACTGCTGTTTGTCTTTTCATCGTCTTTCATTTTTTGCCATGTCGTCGTTAGTTTGTCTTCCATGTCTTATGAGTTTTAATATTCCTTTGTTGTCTTCCACATCTCTTAAGAAGATAATAATTTGCCATCAAACAATAGTTTCTTCCACTTGAGTGGTAAGTGGTGGTATTGTCACCTCAATTGCAGGACTGAGGTCGCTGTTTCGATACCTTGACATGCCTTGGTCAATCCAAATCTTGAAAACTGTTATTTTTCTGCTTCTCCGCTATTAGCGGTATAAAGAAGGAAGAGCAACCAGTTGAACCTGTCTGCTCAGAGTCGGAATAATGTGTCCTGGTATGGTGAAATTCGGCCTTGCAGACTGTTTCAGGATGCAGTAACAGTATAAAATCTGACTCATCATGTCTGTCTTGTACAATCAGGGTTCATATTTAAAACACCATAACATGTTCTTGTTCCGATAAATATTTGTCACTGGACGTTAAACACTAATGCATCACTATCATCCAAATGCTTCTTATTAACAATTCTGCATTCTAAGGCTTTAAATGCAAAAGGAGAGTACATAAATTATATATTTCATTTCGTTATTATAACAGATTTGATGAATTTTGATTTGATTTGATTTAGTTTTTTTTCATTTCATGGAATCCTTTTTCATTTGTTTTTGTTTTGTTTTGTTTCCTTTTTATTTCGCTTTGCACTTATAGGCACCTTTAAAAAAGTATAAAAAAATTCTTCAGAAACTTTCAAAATTGTGCATGATTTGGGGGGAAAATAAAGTTCTGTTTTCACCTTTCTTCAGAATCTGGTAGTTTTCACCCTCCCCTCCCATCAGATTCCATACACCGATCTCGAGTTGTTTTTTTTTGAATGAGTTACACTGGTTGACTGAGATCAGTCGGCCTAATTGATATCATCGAACAATTGGTTCTTACTGTGACGTAATAACATAAGCATTATCAAGTAGGAAATTTATGGGAAAGTGCACGAATTCGAAAGTCGTCTATTTCACCCCTGCTAAAAGACGTGTTTCAAATTTGTGCATTTTCCCATACATTTCCTATGTCACAGTGCTTAGGGAGTCAGAAAATTTTTCAGCGCTATCAATCAAATTATTTTTTTCAACAATTTAACACTATAAGGTATGGAGAAAATCTGGATTCAGAATTTTTTTTTTTTCATTTGCTTGACCATGATATTTTTTTTCATCAAATTGGGGATCAGAATATTTTTTTAGGAAAAAACCATACCCCCCTCCTTGAAGTTAAATGGTGGTTCCCTTAAATCATTGTAAATGTTATTATGTCACAGTAAGAAGTGATGAATTTATTTGTTCAATGATGTCATCATGTGGAGAAAAAAATGTTAAAAATGAAAATTTCAACCTCCTTAGTAAGTGTGCAGAAATTATGGTGACAAACTGACCTGTGCATTTTTAAGGCTTGCACTGTGTGTTATGGCTGGACATATATGTATGCATTTTTTCTTATTCTTTGCTATAAATAATCTTGCTTCTGCTGCATTGCAATTAATAAATCAATTAGTCTTTCTGCTTAAGAAATAATTCATGGGGCTTGAATTTATACTGAGCGACAGCGAGGGGTAAAATATCAGCATAAAGGGCAAACCCGTGGTAAATATATAAATTCAAGCCCCATGAATTATTTCTATTCAGATAGGACAAATACGGCAATTCTGTTGGATCGAAGGGCTCTAGGTGAAGGCAAATAACACATTTTATCATTGTTTGTTTACGTTTCCTTGTTGTGATGATTTTTGGTTTCACAATTGTGCATTTTCCTGTAAAATGCTTATATTCTTACGTCATCGTTCAGTGACGTTGGGAAGCTCATTGATAAAAAAGCATATGATGTGGAAGTATGATCGGAACAGCCCAAACAATATACAGTCGAACCTCGTTATGTCGAAGTCGAAGAGAACCGGACCAAAGTATTCGACTTATCCGAGGTTCGACTCATCCGAGGTCGAGTGTGTCGTCATAAATTTGGAATGCATGAAATACGTTATGAGATTTGTGTAAACCAGATACTTTGAACAGTGTGCCTTTTTTCGATATGACACTTTTTGATTGTGTATTCAATCTCCATATTTTTTTATTCTTCATATTAATCAAACACACAAGTACAGATACAGATCAAGCACAAAACAAAAACAAAAAATCAATAGTAAACACAAATATTTACAAAGGTCAGTCACTATATATAAATTATGAAATCACTCGCGGAACGAAACAAGCTCTAAACGGTCTCTGATGAGGTCGTCTGCCTTACATTAAATTATTATAAATTGATCATAATTGTCTTAACTTTATATATTGTAATTAATTAATTTTAATTCTAAAGATTCATTTAATCTCGGCTGAGGTCATTTAAATTCGTTTCGTTTTTATATCACGTGAAATATGTTCAACACACTAACGTTCCGCTTGGACAATCAACAAAGTTGTTAATTACGGGTCATAATAAACATGTCATTTTAACTGTTATCCAAACAAGTATGTTTACTCAGCTTTAATCTCTTTTGAAAATGATAAGGTTACATAAGAAATACATCCGATTTGAATTTTTATCATTAGGTCTTTATCTTTCGAAAATTTTACTTTCGAACTTGAGACATCGGGTCAATTTACATCAATTATACATCGACGGACTATAAAATTTACTCGACTTAACCGAGTATTCGAATCAACCGAGTTCGACTCATCAGAGGTAATTATGCATTGATCAAACGGGAATTTTACCGGGACCGATAAATTACTCGACTCATCCGAGTTTTGACACAACCGAGTCGACACAACGAGGTTCGACTGTATTCATATTTTACCACGGGTGTGTACTCAAAGCGTTTTAAGAACGTCATATTAGAATTATATTTTTACACAAGCTGATCAGCCAAATGTATGAACAAAACCATGAATTGATATGTTGAATGATTAAATTGATTTAATTAATTTTAAAGTTTTAATTCCTGCATCAAAGGTGATCAATGAATAAGTTATTATTAGGGCCCCGCCGAATGGCGGACGCCCTATAGTGATCAGTCTGTCCGTAACAAATTGTGTCCGCCTATATCTAGAGAACGTTATGATTTCAAAGTTTATACTTGACATGTATATTAACCAACACCAGAGGGTGTGTCATAATGTATGTACAACTTCCTAGGTCAAAGGTCAAGGTCAAAACTTTGGTTTTAGTTGACAACCCCATGGCCTATGGTAAAGATTGTTTCCGCTCTATATCTTGAGAACCGTAAATTTATACTTGACATGTATATAAACCCACACCAGAGGGTATGTCATAATTTATGTACAACTTCCTAGGTCAAAGGTCAAGGTCAAAAACTTTGGTTTTAGTTGACAACCCCATGTCCTATGGTAAAGATTGTTTCCGCTCTATATCTTGAGAACCGTTATGATTTCAAAATTTATACTTGACATGTATATAAACCAACACCAGAGGGTGTGTCATAATTTATGTACAACTTCCTAGGTCAAAGGTCAAGGTCAAAAACTTTGATTTCAGTTGACAACCCCTTGTCCAATGATAAAGATACAAATTTTTTACCACACATTATTCACAGTGGGGCCCACAGAGATGGCTCCCATCTCAATGATATCTAGTTCCCACCTGAGATCACCCCCAGTTTTTGGTGGGGTTTGTTTTGCTCAGTCTTTAGTTTATTTTCATCTTATTAATTTGAATGTCCCTTTGGTATCTTTCACCTCTCTTTTATTAACCAAATCTGTCATATCATTAATTATAGTTATCATAGTTGACACTACTTTGATCAAATCCAATTAAAGTTAATTGAATCAATTTCCCACAGGTTTACTTTTAAAAAATCATTTTGATTTACTTCAGATGTGTCTTGAATTTTCCCCTTCAGGCTGCAGTCTTTTTGATTTTGAACGACACCATTGTATTTTACATACAGGAATTTTATTCCAAAAGAAGATTACTTAATCATTTATTTTCCCAAAATTTAAGAAAAAATAGTTCAGGGAGGATGATATCAATGGATGTTATTCAAGTAAACATGGTAAATTGTATGTCCACACCAAACATGCCAAAGAAAAATTAATTGTTCGTCGGATTTTTCAGATTAAAATGAAGGATGGCAAGCAAATTTTGTTGTTGTTTTTATTAAATCTGATAGTGTGAAAATGTTTTTGTTAGTGTCTGACATTAAAGTTTACATGTATATACACAATATAAACAGCATAACTAATGGTACTATGTAGTTAGGGCCATGTCACATGTCTTTCATTCATCTTTACTTCAAATTTCAAGTAATTCATCTTATCTCTGATAGATATGCATATATAAAAGATTTCATTTCATTAAACAAATTGGAAAATTACATGTGCATTTTACATACAACAGTATTTTGTACATTTTAGCAAATGGCTGGCTGGTTTCACTAACAAAATTATGAGTATGGTAATGTCAAATATGAATTGATTCATCATTATTTGTAAGACACTAATTTTGTGAATTTGATGGGAATAGGTGAACCACAAATTTAAGGTGTTCAACAAAGTTCAAATTACCCAGGGGCGGATCCATGATTTTAGGTTAGGGGGGAGGAAACTTAAATTTTTGCCGAACAGAGGGAGGCGAACATTTTTTTGAGGTAAAATTATCGAAATATTCTTTATTAAGCTGAGGACAACCCATGCTTTGCAAATTTTAGGGGGCGTACGCCCGCCACGCCCCCGCCTGAATCCACCCCTGTTACCTATAGTCTTGTGTGCAGATTTTGTCAGAACCACGAAATCAAATATTCATGAAAATACAATTTTGCTTCAAACAACAAAAAAAAAGTTTCAGTATGCATGAAAATCCACAGTAAATAAAGATATTGGATATACACATTCTGAGAATTCATGCTATTTAAGATCAAACGTTTTGGCATAAATTTACATATTTTATATTATATAATTGAAGGAATGTGGGCACATGCCTTGACTGTACAGAACTATCAAGATCTAATTGACAGAGGATGGAGAAGGTATGTTGTTCTATGTTGATGAACATGATGAATGGCCTTCGTACCCAAAAAATAATAATAAATTTACAGTATATAATTTCATAATCAATTATCATGATTATACATGTAATTGTTTCTTGTAGAAATCATACAAGTATTAAATGTAACTTTTTGGCAAAAAGTATAGTTTTAGATTTTCTAAAAGGAATTTTACTTTACTGAGGATTCACTAACACAATTAGGTAGAACTACAGCTAAATGGGTCGCCCTTTAGTGATCAGTCTGTCCGTCCGTCCATAACAAATTGTGTCCGCTCTATATCTAGAGAACTGTTATAATTTCATACTTTATACTTGACATGTATATTAACCAACACCAGAGGGTGTGTCATAATGTTTGTACAACTTCCTAGGTCAAAGTTCAAGGTGAAAAACTTTGGTTTCAGTTGACAAGTTATTTACAGCGGGGCCCACAGAGATGGTTCCCATCTCAATGATGAATAGTTTATCCTTTTTAAAATTCCTATGTGTAGCAACTGATGATAATCAAAAGTTGGTTTATTTCATGCAAATGATTTTAAGAGCTTTTTTTTTGTATTTTAATCCGATTGAACAACACATCACTGTGCCTTTGAAGCCAAAAGTTAAAGGACAAATACATAAAACATGTTATCTTAAGGAGGTTCGCTACTCAGTTTCAAAATAACAAGCTTTTCATAACACTAGTATAAATTGATAGGGATTATTAAAGGAACCAAAAGAGAAACAAGAAAATAAAGGTCAATGTGCTTGTTTTGAGATATTAGCCATTGAAATTTTGGCGGAAAATGTTCTCTCTTGATTTTTCATAGCCTTATCATTGAAAGTTCAAATTCTCAAAACTATTAAAAATAACAAAGATTTTATAAGACTTTTACAGATGGCTTATAATTATACATGTAAAGATTTATAATAAGAAAAATCAGTTGGAAAATGGGGTCAATGGGCAAAATTTTTAAGGCATTCACATGGATAAAACCAGGGATTCTGAAAATCAGACAAAATTCCAAAACATGACAAGCGAATATCCTTAACCAAGATAAGAATAAGAAGATGTGGTATGATTTCCTCAGAGACCAAATGATGTGGATGTAAGCAACTACCAGGGTTTGAAATTAGCAGGAGCCCACTCGCCAATGGCCCCTAAAATTTGGTGTGGGCTACTTAAATTTCTGCTTTTCTTGTATAGGATTATATATGTGGGCTACAAAATTTAAGCTGTGGGCTACCATTGCCAAAGTCTTAAGTTCAATCCCTGACTACATGTGTAAGTCCAGTTAGTAAGGTGAAAAATTACAAAGTCCTACCAAAAATTAGAAGCCTTATATTGGATGATCAGTTAACAGTATAGATATGTAAGCAACTATAAGTCCTGTAAGTAAGTTAAAAAATTAAATAGTCCTTCTAAAAATTAAAAGCTTAATATTGGATGATAAGTTAACAATAAGGATTTACCTCAACACATTTTCTTTATATGTATTTTAGAAGTGGGAAATACTGTTACAAACCGCTAATGAACAAAACATGCTGTCCACATTATACCATAAAAATGGAGGCACTAAATTTTAGAATGAATAAATCGCACAAGAAGATTATCAAACAGGTCAACAAATATCTTATACATGGAATAAAACCAGGAGAGGTTAAAGGTCAAGATCAGGATGTTGCTCGAGATGCCCCTCATTCAGAAGCAGGAAATGTGCCAGAAGGGGAAACACCAACTGTTGATATAAAAGGGGAGACAACTCTGGGAGTAGAAAATACAGCAACTTCATCAACCCAAATTCCAAAACCAGAGACAGTGAAGGATAGTGCAATGGATATAGTAAAATCAGAAGATGCTACAAAATCTAAAAAAGAAATCAGAAAGGGTAAACATTTTGATATTTGCATAAAAATTGTAATGGAACAGCCAACCCATGTCACTCAAGTCAGGGTTGAAACTGAAAATAGTTGTTTAAAAAATAAGTTCAAATGGTTAAAAAGATCTTAAATTTGTTTGTTTTTTCGCTTTTCTAAAATGCTAGACAGCATGCATTTCCTCAAATTAACATAACGATTATTATATATATCACAGTAACAAAAATAAGAGGAAACAATGAGTAAAACCCATACTACATAAAGTAAAGGTAAGCTATAAATTGCCCTTCTATGACATTCTGTGGATCCATTTATTTTTGTGGATACCAATTTTCATGGATTGAGGAAAAATTGAATTTTTGTGGATATTTGATTTCGTGGTTGTACCAAAATTTGCATAAAAGCTTATTTAAATATTTGTATTTCCTTGAATATTTAAATCCGTGGTTCACTTATACCCATGAAATACACATCAATTGGTTTCCCACAAATAATAATGAATCAACAGTAATGTGAAATGTTTTAAAAGAGAAAACCAACAAACTTATTTATACTACTACAATGAAGAAAAAAATATGACAATGTTCAACTGGATACTGGTTATTGGGTTTCAGCCAGTAACAAAATGTGATATAAACAATATAGCGGAGGGGACATTAAGTTTTACCCTTGTCCGTCTGTACATCCGTACATCTGTATGTCCCGAAATTGGTTTCTGTTCTCTAACTTAAGTTTGCCTCAACCAAATGTTATGAAACTTATACACAATGCTTATTACCACAAAACACAGATCAAGTTTGAATTTTGGTGGCGTCACTTTTACGGTTCTAGAGTTATGTCCCTTTACAAATTGAGAAATTGCTGAATTTTTCGTTTACGTTCTCTAAAGTTTGCCTCAACCAAATGTTATGAAACTTTTACAATGCTTATTACCACAAAACTCAGATCAAGAATGAACTTTGATAGTGTCACATTTACCGTTCTTGAGTTATATCCCTTTATAACGTTATATGCAAGCAGGGGCATCATCTGTGTCCCATGGACACATTCCCCAGTTATTTTTTTAAGACACACTACATGATTTTTTTAATAACAGGTGAGGGAGCAGATCCAAACAAACCACCATGTCGTAAAGCTAAAGATATCAGGATAGAGATGAAGAAGAAAAAATTACTAGCTGCAGGCAAGGATCCTCAGGAAGTGGAAGAAATGTTTCAGGTAAAGTTAAGTTATCCTTTTAGCTCACCTGGCCATTGAAATGTTGATTTTCACTCTCTTTTTTGCAGTCTTGGCTGTTATCTAAATACTATAGGAGCTATGTTGAATGTGTAAATTGCAAAACTGATCAGCAACACTGAGTTACTATAAGTATGTGCATATAAAAGTTTTAAAAAGCAAACTGACAATTTTTTACACCAGATGAGCTATACAGGCACAGGTGTGCCTCTTGTTTTGTAATATTGACGGACCAAAATTAAGATAATATTTCAATATTGCAATTGTTGATCAATGGTGTGCTTGATTGCTTGGTTTTTGCTAAACACTATCGCAAATAATTCAACCATATTCAAAACAATTTTGAAGAATAGACACCAATGTAAGAATGGCTGATGTGATTTGAGGAAATGTTGCATTCAAATAAAACAATTTAAAATAAAATCAGATTTTTGCATTCAAACAAAATAATTTAAAATAAAATCAGATTTTTTACATCAGTTATCCCATGTGTACAAAGAAAGTAGCTGGAGCTAATCATACATAAAGATAACTAGTTTATATTTTTTTTTACCAAAAGTTACCTCCCCTATTTTACATCACAATGTTATTTTATTTACAATATGGTTCAACTTGTTACATTTAATACAAAGTAGATCACTTATGTCAATCAAGCTGATCCCCTACAAACATTGAAGCTGTTGTCATGTTGAGGAATACCTTATTTGTCCCCCAATCATGGTTACAATGTAACATTTTTTGAGGATGAAGAAAGGCAATAAAAGCGCTGTTCCTTTTCTTTTGTGTTTTATTGATTTTGTGTCATGGATGGATGCCCAATATCTTTTCTTTTCTATTTTTTAGCACATGCAAAGATGCAGTTCAAAATTTTAATTCATGTTTTGTAAGAAGAATTTGTTTAAAGACATTTGTATATAGATTGTGTTTATCTTAACAGATTTTTTTTTCAGAGAAAATGAGCTTTACAAAATTGTTTTCAATATCTCATAAGAAGCAAAAATAATTTGATAGACATTTGTGTTTGTATTTTTTATCTTTACATATTTTTCAGAGAAGATGATTTTTACAAAGTTGTAAGTATATTTCATAAGAAGCAAAACTCAATTGAAAGATGATTTGTATATGGTTTTAGCTGCGATGATTTTATCAGAATTTTGTTATTATTTTTTACAAAGTTATAAGTTATTTTCATAAGAAACAAAACTCATTTGAAAGATGATTTGTATATGGTTTTTAATGCGATAAATTTAACAGATCTGTTTTTATTTTCACAGAAAAAGAGCAATCCTACAGATGGCGTTAAATCTTTGGAGGACTATCTAAATGAACCTTCAAACACAGATAATTGTGCTCATAAATTAGAGGTAAGGGTATGAATTTAATAAACCATTAAAATCTTTTATGTTCATCCTAAAAATATGGAAAGATTTGATATTACTAGATAGGACATCTACACATTAACATGTTGTAGGGTTAAACTAATTTGCGGTCGATATTGGTATCACGCGTCGTCCACGTCGTCCAAGACATTTGGTTTTCGCACAATAACTTTAGTATAAGTAAATAGAAATCTATGAAATATAAACACAAGGTTTATGACCACATAAGGCAGGTTGGGATTGATTTTGGGGATTATGGTCCCAACAGTTTAGGAATTAGGGGCCAAAAGGGCCCAAATAAGCATTTTTCAGACAGTAACTTGTGGAATGGTGTATGGATCTCTCTGAAATTATACCACAAGTTTCCATACCACTAAGGGATGGTAAAATTGGCTTTGGGGGTTATGGCTCAAACCGTTTAGGAATTAGGGGCAAAAAGGGGAAAACAAGGTGTCATAGTTAATGGACAATTACTTATAATTATTTTGAGGATGCTATATTTCTTGTCTCTATACCACAAAACCATGTCCTAATTTATGAACTTTCATCTAATTACCACTTGTGATCATAAAATTATATCACCTTTAATTGTAATCCTTCAAGTCAGACAACAGAGGCAATTAAGAGTAGTGATTAAATAGGTGTTAATTGCCCTTTGAGGATAACTGTTTGGATACGAATACCCAAGCTGACTAATAACACGTAGTCCAATCGCAAATTTTAGCATGGAGAAAATGTAATCAGAAAATCATAAACAATTTTATTTGAAATCTACGTTTGCATTATGGTTATTCAAAGATATAAACGATTTATCTCAAAAGAGGTTTGGTCGTATGTTTTACAACTTTCAAAGAAATTATTTTCTTTCCATTTCGGTTCTTGTTAATCGAGAGCATATATAAGACATTTTGATTTTAGCAAAATAAATTTGATACTTCTGTAGAAAGTGAGCATAATTGCCTTTAGTTAATGTTTCATCCATTTAATGCATTAAAAGCGTCATATTCATTCCCAATTTCTTGTCAAACATAGTTTATTTTCGTTAAATTTTCTTCGACCGTCATTGAAACATTTGTGTAAACTACGGATCGGAACCGGACCAGATATGACCAAACATGCCAAAATCCGCATTTTTACGACAGTAACTATAGACACACAAATGGCACAGTAGACAGAATAAAAATGATCCCAAAAGAGAAAACTACTCATTCCACATGCATTAACAGACTATTTGTTAGATCTCCTTGCTAAATGTGTTCATTTTGAAGTAGCTTAACTTTGTTAAAAATATTTATCATTTTGAGTATCATGAAACAATGAATTTCATAGACATTATAAACAAAATCGTTTTTAATTAAATGTTATTGCTATATACTTTTCTTCCTTTTTATATATAAAACCATTTTTTTTTTTTTGTACTAGATATTTAGTTGGTAGTTTCTGACAAGAGGAAAA